>OZ018355.1:6257997-7640064 GCA_963969515.1 Yponomeuta evonymella | reverse complement strand
AAATATATTCGTCCTTATCGCTGAGATCGATCTTGAGAACGCGGTACGATACTGTTTTGTTTCGAGGAGCCTCTTCAAGCGCACTCAAGTCACCTTAGCTGTAAGACAGCTTTATTAAGATTTATTTAGCCCTCTCCTCCTTGCCATATAATCGGTTGCCAACTTCTCGGAAAACATTCCAGGTGAAACTCGCAAATAATTGGACTAGTAGAGATTGTCCGTCTAAGATATACCGTTGGACGACATGCATATGCTCCTTGTGGAAGTCGTAACGTGCCTTTGAAGTAGCTCAAGTTCTGCTTTTTTCTTGGCTGTACGCTCAAGGTCTTTGGGAGCTATATCAATCAATTAATCAGCCCGTGTTCATCCACTGCTGGACATAGGCCTCCCACAATACAGTTCCACTTGCACTCCTTTCCGTCCTCTACACTCCTCATCACACTGCCAGCAATATGCCTCAGATCGTTGGTCTAGCAAGCTGGTGGGCGTCCGGGCGTCCTACGGATATATGCACCTTAATAAGAAAAAAATGTGTAAAGCACACTGTTTGAAAAATATTGTTTAGATGACAACGATGTATGGAATTAAGGCCAGTTCAATCCATGAGTTCTAGGTTTTACAATAATTATGTTAAACTTTGGTAGTAAGGACTTTGAAAAGACTAAGTTTGGAGTTTTTTTGTCCATTTTTTTCTTCAAAATGATCTAGATTTTGAAGTGGACACCTAGTTTAACTTGTAACGTTCATTAAATCGCAGTTTCTGTGCTTCTTTGAATAAAACACTTTTGAAATTTGAATTTGAAGTAATATAATTATATCTATGTCTAACTATCACGCAATAAACGGTTCCTACTCGAAAGGTTAGATAGTCTTACCATCTTCAGCGTTAGTTTTCGGCTGGCAAGTTTTCCTCATCATTTTACCCGTCTGCTTTATTTGCTTCATAGTCATCTGAAAAAGAAGTAAGATCGCTCGATATGGTTATGCTACAAAATACGACCAGAATACAACAGGAATATTCATGATCATCCATTTGACGCCCACTGCAAGACATACGCCTCCTTCATGGGTTTCCAAGTTACCTGGTCCTGTGCCGCCCGCATCCAAAAAATTCAAATTTTCAACTCTTCTTCAAATTTTAAAGGCACTCTTAAAGTGTTTTGGATGTTTTTATGGCGACTCGTGCATTTCCTTTCGAAAAACATCATTTGGTAGCGATAAAACCGACTTCAACACTACAGCACTAAAAACTCTAAAGTAATTTAAACTAATATGGCCTTTAAATTCGGAGTAGGTGCATACATACAATGTAGGTATTGTTTTGAAGTCGTCTTTTATTTTTATTTACAGATCGTATCTGCAAAAAGTGTTTATAAAATTTGTCAGTCATTTTTAAGACCCATGGCTGTGAACCTAATTCAAAAAACCTACGAGATATCATTAACGCCAAAACGGCCGTTTTTGGCATAAACGCTATCTAGTCCCAGGTCCGTGATCGCGGGTTCTCGGTGGTGGGTCCTAAAAATCACCATTTAACATGATTGAGAGATTGTACGGCCATTTTGGGTGCCATTCTATACTTTTTTTATGGTACTAAGTAAGCGAAATTATGTATAACCTAATATACACGCTAAACCATAACTGTTTTTAGTTTGATTGTGTTGGTCCCAAATAAACGTTTTCTATTCTATTCTATTCTACTGACACTTTTTTTTTTAATTACGATCTGTAAAAGGAGATTTTTTCCCTTGGTGGCGCTAGTGTTATACTCTATGGCGCATCTTAAACAGCTTTACCGCATCAGACAGCACCACGAAGAGCAGAAATTTGACAATCAATAGAAGAACAGCCATATTTTTTAACACATAATAACTTTAGGGTTTACGCAGTGCACAGCCAAGGTTTTTGCGAAACATTGTGAAACCCTTGAACTCTACGGTTTCTCTTTTATCTCGTGTATGGTAATTGATTATTCCACTAATACTCCATTCCGAGCCGCAACATTTAACACCTAATCATGGTGACTCATGATACCATACGTTGAAGAAATCATTGGTGACATCTTCAGTTCTTCACAAAGAAACGGAATACACTTACCAAACATAGCACACAAACCTACGTGGCTTTAGATTAGATTAGTTTAGAATATTCTTTATTGTACAGAGAAATTAAGTACATCAAAGAAATTATAGCCAAATATCATTGATAGTAGTTATTAAAAATATTAATTTGTTGAAAAATTACCAACTAAATTTGAATAATTTTTTTGGGTTTCGTAATTATTCTTATTAGTGGTTATTTTTTTGTCATGGTATGGATCACCATCTGTTTGGCGGTAAATTAACTGATTGCATGGTTATACTCTAAATAAATAAAACACGTACAATATTATTTCAAACTAATAGCACAGCTAATAGTAATATATTATAAGCGAAAAGTAACTAACTAATTATTATAGTTACTATATTAGTTACTAATTACTATATTAGTATTATTTTAGTGCGTCATTAACCTTAGACTGACTTCGCGAACCGCTGCGGGAACAATAAGGGACCATCAATGGTCCACAGACCACATTTAAGGACCACTGATCTATAATAATAATGATAATAATATAGCCTTTTATTTTCCTTTTTCAGGTTAGCACGCATTTTTACATTTTAGTTTCATTTTGACTTACAATATGGCTACATGCATAGTTATAATTCAGTTTTAAATACGTTACATTTTGATTGGATTTTATTAATTTATTTATGCAGTTTATTAATAGTCCATAAAGATAGTAACTAATTCTGCTTCTTACTTAATTAATTAATTACTTCTTCTTACATAAATTATACTTATTCTGCTAAGATTATTCAATACTCCCTTTTTTTTACAATTGATTAGTGCGAATAAATAGTCCATTGAATAAACTGCTTTTAGTGTGCATGCAAAAAAATATATATTCACAATTAACATAATGTAATTTAATAATTAACTTATTTTGCTATGTATTTAAATAAATTCTATTCGTAATTGATAAATTGATTAATTCATTGACATAACATAATAATGATAATAGTATTAATTAATAAAAAAATTACAATATACTAGGGTTTTTAAGGGGTACCCATTTTTGGGTAAAGGCCTCCTCCATCCAGTGCCAGTATTTTCTATCCCTGGCTTGGCTGATCTATACATGTAGTTAATGGGCAACATGCTATAAAACCATCTCAAAACGTTTCAGGGAATCATGGTCACTCTATTCGCAGCATTGTGAACTATAAAATTAATTTAATCATGGGGCTAATGTGATAATTAGCCCCTATTGTCAGATTCCCGTGCTCTTGTTCACGCCATCGTCTCTACTTTGTAACATGGCAGGTAATTTGAGTTTGTAGGCAACAGATAAGAAAAGTGAAGTATTTTTTCGGGTAAGTTCACTATAACTTAACTGAGTTTAACGAGTGCATAGATTAGCATACATTTTGCTGGTTATCCTATATGATACAGATAATTTAAATATTTAAAGTTCTCTTCTTCAGCATTTGTTTGTCCACTGTTGGACGTACGCTTCTGCATGAGTCCTCCGTCGCGATCGGTCTACGGGTATTGTAGTCCAGGTTGACCCTGTAGCAGCCCTAATGTCATCAGACCATCGTGCAGGTGGTCTGCCTACACTTCATGCTCCTATGTGCGTGGTTTCCATAACAGGATTCTACGGCTTCACCTTCCATCCTTCCGACGACATACGTGTCCTGCCCACTGCCATTTAAGCTGCACTACCCATTGTCCGATATCGTTAACTTTGGTGCGTTGGCGAATGGTTACTCTGTCGTGGAGGGATGTTCTGAGCATCGACCTTTCCATTGCCCTTTGGGCGACTTTACGCCCGTTCACGGTCTTCACAGTGAGAATATTTTGCATGGAAATCGGATTGCTGTATCCTAGCAGAAGTAACGGCTTAGTAAGTCCAATGTAGCCTACAATCTGGAGCAGACCATCTCTACTCGGTTCCTAGAAGTTAAATACCCTGTCACATAACCATCTCATTATTGTCATAATGAGATGGTTATGTGACACGTTTTGTATATGTTTTCCTCTGTGTAGGTAAACACTCCATAATGTAATCAGATACTTGGCATATTATCAATCAATCAGATGTCCACATTAGCTAAACGTTTAAGCGACTATTGAATACTCTATAAATACTTTTTGCGCGTATTTTTATTACACTTTTACTGCCAACAATACTTCCGAAAGGCGACATTCCAAAATGACGAGAATAATATCACATTGTTTCTCAGTTTTTGTGGTGTGCTTGTTGATGGTTATTACCATCAATGCGGTGAGTGATAATATGTGTGGTATTATGCCCAATAAATAACTTGAACAAGTTACTTTGACTTCGCATGGACGTATTTCGAGTCTCATTAATTACTCATTAAAACAAATAATTACTCTTACGTGATTTTTGTTCAAATTATCTGTCTGGTATTGTAGTACCAGTGTTAGCGCATCGGCCTCACATTTGAGAGGTCCTAGGTTTGTTACCATTATGTACCAATATCTTTGTATTCTAAGCTACGTACACTTATTTGAGAATTTGTAGTAAATATACCATTCGCTAACCGGAGTGGTATAATGAAGGAACACATCTAAGGAAACCTGAGAGCCTGAAATGTTCACAAAGCTCTTCTCTTAAAATCGCCAATGGGACGTATGTTGCAGAAAGGTTCGGTGTAATTTAGTGACTACCTGAAGCTAATTAGCGCCATCAATGGAAAAAATAATATCTAACATATAAATATGAATAATTGTGATATATATCTGTGGAATCTGGAGTCCTACAGCCTAGGACCGCTTAAGGACCGTGCAAAAGTTTAAGGCATTTTTGCAAAAGCAGCCATTTTTAGAGGAAATACGACTTTTTGACTGAAAATAATAAATGTGAAGTTTCTTTGTTAGTTTCTTCTTCACATTGTCCATCAATTGTGAGACTAATGTTCATAAAGTAAACATTTTGTTTTTATTATGAATAAAATATTCGAATTTGAATTGTGAATCGTTTGAAGTCCTAAGTCGACCCTACGTTTTGGCTGTAGTTTCTGAAAGTTACTAGCACAATTATTTATAATTGTGAAGTTACCTTTTTTCAAAAACTTATAATACAAGAAGAGATGTTTTTTTGCCTTGGTGAAACATCATCATCATCATCATTCAGCCACAAGAAGTCCACTGCTGGACCTCTTCTTTTTGCCACGGTTTTTTGGAAATCCACGGAGGAGGCCCGTGCCCAGCAGTGGACTTCTTGTGGCTGAATGATGAAAGATATCAACCTGTTTTTTTTTTACTTTCATAGGATATTGTGTCGAGGGATTTGAAAATTTTTAGTTAACTTTTTGTGATTTAGATGACGCGGCAGCAGTTAAAAAACTCCGGGAAACTGATGAAGAAGTCATGTATGCCGAAAAATGACGTCACTGAAGGTACAATGAATATTCTTAATTGCACATAAGTAACAAAACACATAAATAAAAGTTACAACGAAAAAGGTGCAACGGCACAGAACTACTTAACCAAAGGTCAGATTTCGACAAATAAGATCTCAATCGACTCGTCGTCTTTGCACGAGTTCCGTACCATTATCTATACAACATTTGTATATTTCAAGCGTCTACCTGTTGCCGTTATAATATCGAGCAAAACACAGCGAAAAATCACGTTTGTTATATGGGAGCCCCACTTAAATATTTATTTTATTCTGTTTTTAGTATTTGTTGTTATAGCGGCAACAGAAATAGATCTGTGAAAATTTCAACTGTCTTATTATCACGGTTCATGAGATAAAGGCCTGGTGCCAGATGGACGGACGGACAGCGGAGTCTTAGTAATAGAGTCTCTTACCCTTTGGGGAACCCTAAAAATCAGCATAACCACAACATAAAAATTAAAAAACAACATTAAAAACATAAGACAGGCGAGAGTGCCTAGGTTGGTCCCACCTGTTTATTAGTTAATGCTCAGCAGTTGTTGGTAATTTTTTATTCGTTTATTTCCATTTCAGAACAAGTCGGCGAAATAGAGAACGGAAAGTTTATTGAGAGTCGCAACGTCATGTGTTACATCGCTTGCGTTTACACTATGACACAATTGGTAAGTTTGTCTAGCTTTTTCCTAACATAAACCTTTACATTTTAGTTGCAAAGTCGCCCTTAATGTAACTGAGTAGAGTGCATGCATGTAAAGGTTCATGTGATGTGGACTGTACCTCCCATCGCAGTAAAAGAATTTTCTAATAAGCGTGAGGATTGCGCTGGTAGTTTTTTTTTGGCTAAGAAAGCTACCGCTGAAAGCACTCTCGAAAGCGCTGTCAAGCTCAAAAGCGATCTCAGAGGTAAGAGCGCTTTATTAATACGGCTCTCACCCCCGGTTTCTGGTAACCCATTAAACTACTGTTAAAAGCATGTCAGTTGCCAAAAATGCGTATAAAAACGAGACGAGACAACGAGAAACCGGGGATCACTTTCCCAAGAATCATTATAGTTATGGTCTAATTCGTTAAAAATTAGGTTCGATCTTAGCATGATCTTATGTTAGCATGTACCACGCCTCAAATTTACTTATAATGGTGGTAGCAATACCACTCGCTAGCTGCGACGAAAAACAACTTGAGGAAACTCTGATAACTGAGGAATACACATTGTATTGCGTACTTCAGAGTACGTGGTAATTAATCCGTAGTCTCGAGAAGCCATCCAAAAATTAGGCGATCAGGATAAATAAGTATCTCCATGTTTTTCGTGTTAAATAATACCCCAGGCCCTAAAGGACCACTGGTCACTGACTTTGTGCATCTAATAGTTATTTATTCACCTAACAGTTACCGCCATTAGGTGTATAAATCATCTTGTTATATCACAAAAAAAAAAAACAAAACCATTCTTATTCTGAATAAAAGAAAACAGGCTCAAAAAAGCAACTTGTTTTAGGTGAAAAACAACAAGCTGAACTATGAAGCCGTATTGAAACAAGTGGACATGATGTTCCCTCCGGATATGAAGGTACCCGTCAAAGCTGCTGCTGAACATTGTAAGGACCTTGGTAAGAGCTTTACTTCCTCCTAATTAGCCTTTATGCCATCGGTTCCTAAGATTTTAGGTTAGGGAACTCTAACACGCCTCTTTTATTTTACGGAACCGAATATCAAAAAATATTAAATTTAAAGTTCGGCTTCTCTTCAAGGTTCTGAAGGTACAGCCAGTGTCCCATTACACTATGCGAAAAATGTTTGTAGCTAAAGAGGATTAATTCCACTTTTCCATTTGGGGCAATTATTGCGTACAATTTTACCCACTTTCAGTGCTTACGAAATAAAATATCAAAGCTTATTTGGTTACATGTACCCCATAATATAAAAAGTTGACTTTTTTGGGGGTACCTTCATCGTTTATTAAATCGTCTTATGTTGCAAAAGAACTGAAATTGATAATTCTATGAATTTATAAATGAACTGAAATTGAGAACGTTTATTGTATCGATTCTCATTATCGATTAGCTTAACTGAAAAAATAGTTTTCAGGGCTTACGTTATTTCAATAAAAAGTTGCAATATAAATAAATAAAAAGTACTTTATTCAAAACTAAAGAAAACTCGATTAATACCTCGTATTTAAATTAGATTTCTCTTTTCAATGATTTTTATAAATTTTTCTAATTCTCTTTAACACCCAACTAGTTAATTAATGAATAGATACTTGATAGTATTCGACAGCAAAATTTTTTTGATCTCCGAGCGAGGTTTTAAGTTAACTTTAGTGGGTTGTACCAAGGTCCAATCAGGTTTTATCATTATTTACAATATAAATCCGACAATAAAATTTAAAAAACATTTTTAGAGGCTAAAAGACTTGGCACGGTTAGCCAGAGGTCGCGGGTTCAAGTCCCGGTATGGGTGGAATTTTTAGCTTCTAAATAGGTGTTTAAAATTGTCCTAAGCACGGGTTAGTGCAACAAAAAGAATATAATCAAATTTTAATACAGTATCTGTTCCTGTTTCAGCCAAAAAATATAAAGACGACTTGTGCGAAGCTTCGTACTGGACTGCGAAATGTATGTACGAATTCGACCCTAAGAACTTCTTCTTTCCTTGAATTGAGTGGGATCACAGTAAAACATAATTGTCGCGGTTATAAATTTACAGTGTTATAAATTATTCCCAGTAAACTATTTATGTCAATGAATAACCTGTCAGGCTGTCCCAAAAATACATTCAAGCAAAAGGCCAGAGGTAGAGAACCCCTCTCCCGAAAGGCTGTCCAAATAATATTAATAATAAACTAAATCCCCCGGGTGTTCTTCGGTTTTTTTAGTTTTTAAGTTACCGTATTGTTTCCGAAAGTATTATATTTGAAAGACCATTTTACGACCATACCGATTATTAAAAGTTGAGATACAGTGCTGGATTTTTATTCGATCAGCGGAATAGTATTTATTACCACTGTTGTTGTTTATTAGGCTGAAGAAAAATCAAAATGAAAAATTAAAAACATACTTAAGTCTGAACTTTTCACATATCTCAGCGCTTGAAATCGCCAATCCGCGGCGGGCACGCGTGGTGATTAAGCCCATACTCTCTCTCTGAGAGAAGGCCTGTGCCCTACAGTGGGACGTATATAGGCTGCTTATGAATCTATACCTAATTCTATTTTAGAATACTATCTCTGTGCCAAATTTTATTCAGATCCGTGCAGCCGTTCTGGCACGATACTTACATTATATTCATCCATCCAAACTTCGCATTTATAATATTAGCAGGATGCTAATCGTTTTGAAACACCTTGAATATAATATGATAAATTGCGTGTGATCGCACTGCAGGCAACAATTTCAAAATCAACTTTTGTTGATTTGACCAGAGTTCCAATTAGTACCTAGTTGTCAAAATTAGCCATTGCAATGTATAATTTTTGAGTAAACGTTTCCTAAACGTTGTCCCACCTTCATTACGTGATATGCCGAAACGAATGGGTTTTTCTTCTGTATAGCCTTTGTAATGTTGCCCAGTACTATTTTGTCTGTTTTGGTACAAACAAGTTTTAAGTTGAATTTAGTTCCAGACATTATTGACTTAGGTTTGGTTTCATCTGTTATCAAAACCATGAAACTTGTTCTGGTTTGTTTCTTAGTAGCGTGTTTGTGTATGGATACAGCATTTGGGGTAAGTACATTATATTTTTTAAATTTTTCAACTAAAGGTATGTTGTAACATTATTTTGGACTGCCTCGTTAGTTTATCGATAACGCGACTGTCTTCAAAGACGAAGCTCGTGGGTTCGATTCCCTCTGGAAGTCGCCACAATTAATTTGTATAAATCATCTCACTCTCGGTGTATTACATCTAGTATCTAGGATATGTATGGTAACCAGGCAAAGGCACTGTAGGGAAGAGCGGGTGATCATGCTCTTCCACTATAAAGGGAAATTTCCCGCCAGGCAGATCGTATGCCTGGGGACGGCCGGTCCGACTAATGTTCGTCGGACGTTATATTTATGGTATGTCATGTGAAACATTTTGCTTGCGCGATGCAGGAATGTTAGAGTTTAAGGTGCGCGTGCAGAGTTGACATGTGCTTGCCACATCACTCCCCTTCAAGACCGTAGCTACGCATAGCTAGTCTGATAGGAATCGAAGTCTGTGCTCTAAAACCTGCAAGTGCCAGGAGGCGCTGAGTCAGTGAGTCGACTAGCGGTTGAGGGTGTTCGGGCTTCGTGCGTGCGTGCGTGCGTACGTGCGTGCGTGCGTGCAGGCGTGGGAGATCATTATCAGTACCAGTAGTCGGTGCGTTGACTGTAGTGGAATCGATGAGGTGAGAGGGAAGAGGATGCTGGGCTTGCTTTTTTTTTTGAGACTGATTGTATGTGAGGTGCTGCGAGAGCGAAGGAAGGTTTACAATGTTTTGTCGAGGGTCACCACTGTAGGGAAGAGCGGGTGATCGTGCTCTTTCACTATAACGGGAAATTTCCCGCCAGGCAGATCGTATGCCTGGGGACGGCCGGTCCGACTAATGTTCGTCGAACGTTATATTTATGGTATGTCATGTGAAACATTTTGCTTGCGCGATGCAGAAATGTTGGAGTTTATGGTGCGCCTGCAGAGTTGACATGTGCTCGCCAAAGCACCTTTGCCTAGTTTAGACCAGGCAAAGAAACCTTTTTACATACATATCCTATTTTGGACCTATTTCTTAACTGTCAACTGTATTGGAACTGTAACCATTTTGACGTTTCCAAGGAGTCAAAATAATGTATGTATTTGACAGTTCGGAGTAGGTTGAATCGGACGAGTCTATACATTGGAGAAGTTACGTGAAGTTACTTGCCCCAGGTCAAGTGTTTATGTTGTCGATTTTATATTATTTCTTTTTAAAGACTGACAACAGCACATCAACCTTATCATTTTGCTGCAAAGTCACCAATAACGTTGCTACGTAGCGTGTACATAGATATGTAAATACTTAATACCTACTTAAGTGTTTATTTAACAGATGACAAGAGCCCAGCTGAAGAAGACTTTATCGGTTATAAAAAAGACGTGTATTCCAAAGCACGGCGTTAACGAAGGTTGGTTTTGTTTTCGCCGGTTTCTGAATTCATAAAGTATTTTAAGATAACAACATCTGTGTTTCATAATTTTTTTAAACATCTAAAAAGACAAAACCATAAGTATTTAAGTATTTACTTAGTTTCCAATTCAAAAACCGTCGGTAATAACTGTAAAGGGGCTATTCTTTTCGTCAATACGTATTTTAGCAGATGTGTTTTTTACGATTTTAAAACTGCCGTTAAGCGAGTACCTACTCATAAACAAATTTTTATGGCCAGTTTCCGATTTGAAAAAAAAAACACTTGTTAATACTAACTTTTGCGATTCTTTTTGTGCGGATTTCCAAAAATTAATCTAAGTATATTCAAGCTCCATCTCACTACCTAGAGCCTGGGGGGAGCCTAGGTTATGTCTCTAGAGTAAACAAATAATGTACATATTTTATTACAAATTTTATATATATATTTTAATCAATACAATTTTAATTTAGATAAATTTTTTACTGATTTTATAATTATTGTATTATATTAATTAATTCTGCTGTAATGTTAACATTTTTATTGCTGTTATTATTGTCAAATATGGACCCAGGTCTGAAATAAATATATTCATTCATTCATTCATTATATAACTCAAATCGGAAACCAAGAGAAACACTCTCTTCACTTCTTTCTATTTATCTTTCAGAGAAGGTTGGAGGAATAGAGGGTGGGAAATTTGTCGAGGACCATAACGTGATGTGCTACATTGCTTGCATTTATCAAGGGATCAATGTGGTCAGTTTTTACACGCTTTTATTTAACTTCGTATGCTTCGTACTTAAAACTTATGAGATCATATTTAGAAGGGAGGGTTCAAAAAGCTGACATAAATGGGACTAAATCATCAGGGTCGGAGGTTAAGATGGGAGTGCTCTATTTTGGGGCCGTTCCTTTTCCTCGTATATGTAAATGATTTGCCGTTCATGGTTCAAAACATGTCAGAGATAGTATTGTTTGCAGATGACACGTCACTTATTTTTAAAATTAAGAGACAAGAAAATGACCTTGCTAATACAAAAAATGCTCTCTCTAAGGTACTTTATTGGTTTACTTCTAATAACTTATTATTAAATTCAAAAAAGACAAAATGTATAAAATTCACACTACCAAATGTCAAAATGGTTTACAGCAATATTATATTGGGGAATGATAAACTAGACCTTGTAGAAGAAACTGTATTTCTGGGTATCACAATTGATGCAAAGCTTCAATGGGGTCCTCATATAGGAAAATTGGCAAATAGGCTCAGTTCTGCAGCATACGCAGTTAAAAGAATCCGGGAACTAACTGATGTCGCAACTGCTTGGCTTGTTTATTTCTATGAAAATATTATGTACGTTAGGAAAAATATCAGTGACTTTAAAACTGTAGGTAGCCAACACAATGTAAATACTAGAAATAGACAAACTTTCGTTCCCAAAATTTAGGCTGGCAAAGGTTAATACATCCTTTATGGGGCATTGTATACGTGTCTACAATAAGATCCCTGAGGATATAATAAGCTTGCCAGAAACGCGGTTCAAAAAATGTGTGAAGCACACTTTGTGCGAAAAAAGCTACTATAACATTAAAAATTATTTAGATGACAATGATGTCTGGAATTAAAGCCAGTTCAATGCATGAGTTTTAGAACATTTATATAAATCCTGTAAATTAAGGACTTGAAAAGACTAAGTTTGGAGTCTTTTTTGTACATTTTTTCTCCAAAATGATCTAGATTTTGAAATGGACACCTAGTTTAACTTGTAACGTTCATTAAGTCGCAGTTTCTGTGCTACTTTGATTTTGATTTTTTTTGATTTCGTTCAAGTCTCTAAACTGAACCACTTCCTATAAACTTCCACTTCCAGGAAGTTTATGGGAACTGGTAAACCACTTCCAGTTCTGATGACAATAAACTAAAATGATAGAAATAACCTGATGCTGCATCCAGGGTTGTCTCCTCACGAGGGCATTGTTCAATGGTTAGAAGAAGCGTGGACACGAAACTTTGAATATACGTTTAATTTTGATAGTTAAACATGATCTTTACGATGAACTGATGCTGCAGATAGGATTCTGACATATTGTCGGTACCATGACGGCAGTGTAGTGCCACATGAAACCTCAAAAAACCGAACATGACCACTGTTCTCTACCACAGTCTATCTCTTTTTACCGTGTGTAGTAAAAATAATTACCAACAAAAGCATATTTTTAGTTTTTCTTTAAGTACATATTTGATTTGTACGAATACATGTTAGGGTACGCTTAATAATTACATGAAATGTTTTTTTTTACAAATTTAGTACACATACTCTCATTTAGCTACTAAACGAGAGTCTGGAGTTATTAAAAAAAACTAAAAATATCACGTCATTTTAAAATTGGTACTTTTTTATACTGCTGCGTGGTATCAACTACGCAGCGTTGGATCAGTTGCTTGCATTACGGGCTAATGTTTTAATTTTTCTTTCAGGTTAAGAACAACAGATTGAACTTTGACATGGTTATGAAACAGGTGGACAACCTGTATCCCCAGGACATGAAAGCGCCTGTCAAGGCCGCCATTAACCAATGCACTCATGTCCGTAAGTATACCTAAAAAAATACCGGCTAAGTGTGATCGAGTCCTCGGGTCATTGTGCTCATAGACGGAGAGTATAATAACTTTAAAGTCATGGTCTAAATAGATAGCATTTTTAATTACTAATTACATAACCGCGACTTTCAAACCACCCAGAATTCAGTGTGTATATATTTGTATTGTGTTTTAAAAGGAAAGTAAAAAAATATATCTCGACGTCAGAAGCATGAGGTCGTATGTTCAATTCCGACGAATATGACTTTTTTATACCTGCGATCTCAGCTCTTCGAGCTCTTTCTAACCATCTGAGAATCATATTTCTATCTTATTCTATTGCTAAGATAATCCAGTTTCATAATGTCGTATGTAGACTATTGTCACTTTTAATATAAGCATTTGGCCATACCAACAGAATCGATATTTTGCTACTAGTATTTTATGATTAAAAAAAGTCGCAAAGGTGGTTACCAGTTTATGCTTCAATTAAAACTTACTTATAACTACGCTGTATTTGTGTATAAGACATTATGCTTCATACACTATTGTTTCAAAACTATATTGTATTTGTAGATAAAACTTTTTGCCTCGCAAAGAAAACTGAACCATAGGATCAAAGTAAGCATACGACATTATGCTTCAAACATAATATTTAGAGATTGTAACTCTTACTGAGATTACGACCTTATGCCCCAAATGATAACAATCATTAGGATAGAATTTCAAAACGTATTTAAAGAAATATGAGAATGGTTCTAGCTCACCGCAACATTTAGTCGACGAAGTCGAGATCGGATATTTTCGACCACGTTCGGGTGTGTTCGGGCTCGGTCGTAAACATAAACACAGCTAGCAGGCTCGCGCGCTTTCTGTCATCAGTAATGTCACATGCGCGCCATAGGTTAGTTTATGATCAAATGGAACGTGTTATTATGCTTTGGAAACTATAATTTGTTGTGATGTATTGTACTTAGAAGCGTAATGAGAACATTCTACTATCTTAGCAGTGAATCTATGGTCAAATTACGTGTAAAATAGACAACAAAACCAAGTAAGCACACCCTTTACCGTTTTAATAATACCTCATTGTTTACCTACATTTTCATTTTCGTGGATTAGTCTAATCTGAAATGAATTTTTTGTTTTTTTTTACAGAGTGAATCGTTAATGAAGTTACTGTCGAAAAGAAAAAAAACTGCTTGACATTCGGGAAAAAGCGAAAGAGATGAATAAAAATAAAAAAAACCGCCCATATTCTCTCTCTGAGAGAAGGCCTGTGCCCTGCAGTGGGATGAATGATGGCTACATAAAAATAAAACCAATCTTGATGATTATTTCAGCAGTAAAAAAACACAAGCAATGTATTAAAGAAGGTGTCAGTGAAAAAGGTACACTTGTACAATCAGTATCAAGATGATCTATTAAACGTTATAATTAAATTTCGATTCGTATACAATCATCAAATTACATTCTTCCATTGCATTGTTAAATTTTGACAATTTCATATTTAATAATTTTTAGCTCCCTACAAACAATACGGTGACTACGACAGCGATGAAAGCGTTAAAGACAAAGATTTTGTTCCCGATTATGATTCAAGCAGCAGTAACATAAGCGGGTCTTCAGACTCTTCAGTGAGAAAACGAAAGATAGCTCAGGTAAAAAGAAGAATATTCTCTCCAGAAAAGAAGACAAAGGTAGAAAACTACGAAGTTATCACTCTTGGAGATTTGTTGGGTTCAACTAAAAACACAAAAATAATACGTCTGTCGATGAAAATATTAATTTATGGGATCACGACAGTAGTGAAGCAACAGGAGATTCACATAAACCTCAATCTACATCCGGAATCGTTACAGTGGGTATGCTACATCATTGTGGTTGTTCTGATTTTTCTGCTGCTCAAATAATAAGGAAAGATGACAGCAGAAAAATTAATATTTCCGGAGAAAACAATGTAGAATTAGATACTTCCGATTTGAATGATATAAGACCTTATTATGACTCAACCGTTCTAAATACAACTGGTGAATCCATACCGGACAATATAATGATTGATCAGGACAATAGACAAAATCAGTCTGACAGAAATGATAGGAAAATATCTCACCAGAAAGTAGAGCAATGATTTTCAAACAATTTTGGAAGATTAGCAATAACTGGAAACAACGAAGACAATTCTTAGCACGAAATGTTACTAAGAAAACAAAGAGCACGATGAGAACTACTGGCAATTTAGACACAGACAGAAGGAAGTTCACGTATACAGTCATACAGTCTCCTGTCAAACTTCGAGTCTATACCGGTATGTAAAGTAATGTTCCTAAATACACTTTGCGTCGGAGAGAAATTTGTTAAGCTTGAAGGAGGGATAACAATTCCCGATCTAAGAGGAAGGCATCTACCTGGAAACAAAACTCCGGAGGTGGTTATTCAATCGGTAATTAACCACATAAATTCATACCCATGCTATGAAAGTCATAGCATTCGTATTCGCGACAAAAAAGTGGTAGGAAGTTTTTAGGTCCCGACCCTAATATTCGACCATGTATAAACATAACAAAGAGATACCTAATGTCAGATAAAGAGGTATTATCAGAGTTGATCGCTAAGGAAAGGATCTATAGACATATTTTCAACACAAAATTCAATTTGAGTTTTAAACTACACTCTACTTTTTTGTATTTTTAGTTGAACCCAACAAATCTCCAAGAGTGATAACTTCGTAGTTTTCTACCTTTGTCTTCTTTTCTGGAGAGAATATTCTTCTTTTTACCTGAGCTATCTTTCGTTTTCTCACTGAAGAGTCTGAAGACCCGCTTATGTGACTGCTACTTGAATCATAATCGGGAACAAAATCTTTGTCTTTAACGCTGTCATCGCTGTCGTAGTCACCGTATTGTTTGTAGGGAGCTAAAAAATATTAAATATGAAATTGTCAAAATTTAACAATGCAATGGAAGAATGTAATTTGATGATTGTATGCGAATCGAAATGTTATTATAACGTTTAATAGATCATCTTGATATAGATTGTACAAGTGTACCTTTTTCACTGACACCTTCTTTAATAAATTGCTCCACATCTTCATTATCATCTGAAAGGAATACGTAAATATGTGGTATAAAAGAACATCAAGCATCACCTTAGACCTAACTAAAACTCATCACCAATAACTTGTGTTTTTTTTACTGCTGAAATAATCATCAAGATTGGTTTTATTTTTATGTAGCCATCATTTGTCCCACTGTAGGGCACAGGCCTTCTCTCAGAGAGAGAATATGGGCGGGTTTATTTTTATTTTTATTCATCTCTTTCGCTTTTTCCCGAATGTCAAGCAGTTTTTTTTTTTCTTTTTGACAGTAACTTCATTAACGATTCACTCTGTAAAAAAAAAAAAAAAAAATTTCAGATTAGACTAACCCACGAAAATGAAAATGTAGGTATTATTAAAACAGTAAAGGGTTTATTATTTTGATAGTGATTAAAATTTAAGATGACGCTAAGTCGTATTACAGTTAATTTAACCCGGATTCCTGTAAGCATGGTGATAAATAATTGTTAAGTATGATACATAAAAATAAATAAATACTGCAAGAGTTGATTACGAGGAATTTGTTTAATTTTTGGTAACTACAATCTCAAAGTTCATGACAAGATGTTATAATTTCATAAAGGCATTACGTACGTTTTCAAGAAACGTATCAGATTCGTGACACAAAATTACCGGCATGAAGTCGTACGGCAGATACGTTTCAGTAAATATTAGAAAATATACGTTTTGTAGAAGCTTAAGGTCGTATCATGATATTTTTTTAAAAAAAGCACGATTATTTAATTTTTTTGTTAAATAAGATAAAGGGTTAGTTGTTTTACTCATAACTAGATACTTGCTCTATTTGAAATAACAAAGAATTTTAGAAAATCCCTCACAAGTTTGGAGAAATCGAACAGATTTATCTCGCAAATTTCTTTTTGCTCTCCTGTAAAGTATTAATAGTGCAAAACCGACCAAATGCTTCTGACGTCGAGATATATTCAAATTAAAGTTGATAAAGATAAGATATTACTCGTAACTGAGAAACAATCATCGGTATAAATGTAAAGTTATGACTAAATTACAAGTTGACTTATATGTTAAGTGTACGTTAATTATAAAATTTATCACATTAGAAACCAAACTAGGTAGATCCTGCACTATGTATCGTTAAGTCAATTACCTTATTCATTATATAGTAATTACCAATTACTAAATCAATTACCTAAAGTTAATTACCAAAGAAATACAAAAAATGTAGTGAAAACTACAAACATGATAATTATAAATTTGCAAAGGTTATTTACATATAGGTATAGAAGTTAGCAAAACGTTTTTGATTAATTCAGTTCGAGACTCCTACCGGGAGTCTAACTCACACCTAGCCGGTTTATTATTTGCAATATAATGCTTCAGTTTTAGCACTATGTTTGGTACATAGAATGCACTATCATCATCATCATCATCAGCCATTTGACGCCCACATGGTTTTCTAAGCTTCCCGGTCTTGTGCCGCCCGCATCCAGCGACTCCCCGCCACCGTAACCAGGTCGTCAGACCGGTGGGGGCATGCCCACGCTGCGTCGTCCGGTCCGCGGTCGCCAGGTCAGAACTATTTCTTCCCAACGGCTCGAGCTATGTGCCCCGCCCACTGCCAATCACAATATATTCGGTATTTGTATGATTTATCGTTTTAGGGTAGACAAAAAAAAACTTTGACTGTGTACTTTATACAAAAAATAAAATAGAAATATTTGCAATTTATCGCAACATTCACAAAAAGCCGGTCGATAGATTAGATAAGAACTCTTTATAATAGACTGTTTGACAGAATACAAGAAAATATTTTTTTTTTCTATCGTATGTTCAGTTAATATAAATCTATAGAGTAGAGCTTCTAAGTTATTCAGGACAAGTGAGTTTAGTTCCAGTATCGGCCGAAAGTATTTATTTTGCTAACAATCTCTTTCCTTCGCAGAGGACCAGTACTCGGATATGTGCGAAGGAGTCTTTTGGGCAGTTAAGTGTCTGTACGAGAAAGATCCTTCCAACTTTGTGTTCCCCTAAAACTGAAGCGAGGAATTTGCCGTCAAGACTCCATTGCCTACTGAAGAATGGACTAAGTAAATGATAAGCTAAATAAAAATTATAATGAATAAATATTTCATCAGCAACAAAAATCTGCAAAAAATTATTTGATTACCCACCAATTATTTTGGCCAGTAGAATGAATAAATTAGCAGCAGTACGTGGTCAGCAGATAAATAAAGTATGGTCAGCAAATTATTATACAGGATGTGGTTTTGTAAAGTGACGTCCAACTCAGGGGTGTCTATATACACAACTAATATAAAAAAGCAATAATTAATAAAATCAATAAATCACAAAATTAAATCGTATGGTATTTGCACGCTCGGATCAAACCACACGCCGCTGTCATTTTAGATAGAATTGAACATTGAATTTGCGAATGAAAATTAGGTGTACGAAAAATAACAAGCATTACTTAGACTACCCTCCTTATTCGGGCGTTATTTACCAAAACCTGGTACGTCAGCTTAATAATTATTTTGGTCAGCAAAATAAATAAATGAGCAGCAACATGTTCCTTCCTTTTTTTTTGCACTGAGGCTTCGCCACCCCCTTATAGCGTCTTTGCGACCCACAGGTTCAAAATCACTCTACCAGACGCAAGTTGCTTTGATATAAAATAACTATCACTAAAGTCGTCGAAATGTAAGAAGCCCGTTTTGACAGCTACACAAAATTGCATTTTTCTTTGGATTTACTTCAACAAATACAAAAAAAGATACATACTCTGGCATATTATTTAATGCTCAAAAACAAAAAAAGAATGTAACCCGAAAAAATACTCATAGTTTAGATTTTTAATTTGTATGATCCCAAACTAGGTTAGATTCTATTGTTTTTGTAGCTGTCAAAACGGGCTTCTTATATTTTGACGACTTTAGAGTTACTAATATTATGAATCCTCAAGTAACTCTGTGTCTATGTTGCCTACACACCTATCTACTAAACGTTTGATATGGAAATAAATTATCTGTTTCCTAGTGCATTTAGTTGACTTCTCTCAGGCGTGACACCAGTTAGTGTTAATTAAATACTTTGTAGTGTCTACTTATGTGTAAAAGTACCGTTCATTAGAAGAATAACCCCCTGTTTGATTTCTTTATAAATACACCTTGCCTTTTGTTAGGAGTACAATGTTGTTTGATTTCGCGACGGACTGAAAATAAAATGAATTTGCATTTTATTGTAACTTTTTTGTGCATCGCCTCAATTCCATCATATGTTTCTTCGGTAAGTTTGGATGTTCTATTCTGTTAATACCACAATAAAATCCGATGTTAACATATTAGGATATAATGATGGGCGTGGGAGAAGGTTCTCAGAGAATGTTCGAAACTTAAAAAAGTATGAAAATATAACTATTGAAAGAATTTACAATGAACACGGTATACGTGTGGATTACTGTGGATAACTTGGGTAAGTGAGTCAAATTAATTAAACGAAGACATGACAAGACGAATAGCTCAGGCACTCAGGTTTCCTCACGATGTTGTCCTTCAACGTTAGTGAGTGTTATTGCTACAATAACTTCACAAATGTACATAACTTACAAAACAAAGTCATAGATACATGCGCGCACTGGGAATCGAACCTGGGTCTCGCGCTTCCGAGTCCAATGTTCTACCAACTAGGCTACCACACCGAGCTATTCACATACCTCAGCGCTTGAAATCGCCAATCCGGGGTGGGCACGCGTGGTGATTAAGCCTATACTCTCACTCTGAGAGAAGGCCGGTGCCCTACAGTGGGACGTACCCATATAGGCCGCTTATGATGATGACAAGACAATGTGAGAACATTCTCGGAGAACTATTCCCCTGTCTATTAGGGCATGCACCCGGCTCCATTTTTGTATGGAAGAACTGTCGGGGAAAGGTACCGACAGCTAACATTGAACATTGACATTCAACAAACATAAATTATTTAGATTAGATTAGAACACTTTATTGAAGACACCAGAAAACAAAATACATTAAAAGGCTTACATGTCCAAGTTTTGCCGTATACAATTGGCGGTCTTATCGCTAAAAGCGATCGTTTCCAGACAACCTTAGGATAGATAGAACTGAAAGATGAAGAGAGTAGGTAAGTAGGTGTACATGAAATATATGGGAAGAAAATGTACATAAACTACCTAACTGACTTACAACTAATATTCATACATACCTATTTAATAAAATACCAAAACTAGCCATAGAATACAAATATATACTATAAAAACATATATGTAATTATAATATACTAATAAATAAGTTTCACATATAAACAAACAACAGACAAAACTTATTATGGTTACTATGTAGAGAACCATAGCAACAGCATACAGGTTTTCAGCGAGATAGTGAGACTACCATTTCTTTGACAATAGGAAGGGACTTTGCTGTTCGCACTTCCTCTGGCAGGGCATTCCATAGTCGAACGGATTGCACAGAGAAAGAAGAGTCGTAAAAGTTGGTACGGTGGGAAGGGACCTTAAAGAGTAGAGTTTGGGTTGATATTTATGTTGAAATATATTTCTGATTTCTGTGCCCTATACGCAACGACCACTCTGTATTCAAATCCGACGTAATTACAAGTCAGCAAACGACAGCAAATAGATACAACTTATCGCACTGTCAGAGTAAAGAGTCCAGGAATGCTGAAGTAGGAATGTAGTTTTTTTCTCGTTTTTTCACTAGTATTTCATGTTGTTATGACATGACATCAGCTTGCCTGCCAATCGACTTTTGTGTGCGACTTTTGTCCACGCATGAAAACACAATGTATCTCACAAGTACCTAATACATAGATATTACATTTAATTAGGGCGATTGCGAAGTCAATCTATGTATTGAATAAATTAACCGACTTGGTATTGCGTGGATCTCACAACTTTTTACGGTAGAAGAACTGAGTTGCGAGACTTGGTTTTTTTACGAGTTATGTTTTTAATGACATTTTATATTGGGCGAGATAAATATGTAGTAGGTACCGCAACCGCTGACTTATCTTAGTTAAAAATTTATTTATTAACTCCTGCAGTCTCTCTACTCTCGGGACGTTATTGTGTTCAAATTGCGTCACAATTAAATGCAATAAGGCAGAAATAACGACTTAGTAAACGTTTATTTGTAAGAAGTAGCATTAAACTTATTGGAGCTTCAGAGCGCATCGGGAACTGAAAGCATGTTTTAGTCAAACTATTAAATAAATGTGAGTACTCAATTGTAAAGCAAGTTGGTTAAATTAGCATCGAGAGTAGAGGGGCTGGTCTTTCCGAATGAACAACGTTTCGCATTCGTACATCAGGACTGGTTTGACATTGGACTTGAATATCACCAGCCTAGTACGACGGGGTTTGAGGGCTCCATGCAGGTTTAGTTTTCGTGCAATAACACTTCTATCTTTACTGACGCGCGCCTCAATGTCGAAGTCCGTTCTTCCTGGTGGATCCACCAGACCTCCAAGATACGTAAACCTACTAACGTTTCTTGTAAAATATACAGTAAAATATCCACCCTGTACATTCAAATTCTGATCAAAGAATAAGTGTATATTTTACCGTTTGAATTAATTTAAGAATCACAATTTTCAGATGACTAGACAACAGCTAAAAAATTCAGGAAAGCTCTTGAAAAAATCTTGTATGCCAAAGAATGAGGTTACAGAGGGTGAGTTATTGATTAAATTACGACAAATTTCAACATAATACATTTATTTTTATAAGTATTAAATATCCCCACCGAAATTATTATAGTTAATGTAGATCATACTTTATTGAACACGAAAAACAGTATAGGAAAAATGACAATAGCAAATTACATTTACAAAGGTGAGCTTATCTCTGTCTAAGACAGAGGAGCTGAAGATTTCTTCCAGCAAACCTTGAGGAATCGGAGTAGAGGTGTAAAACGGGTCTAAGTACCCGCACAACATACAGTACATAATATACACTTACACAGATAACAAAATAGTGCTAATATGTCTAGCAAAAAATATATATTATGTTTGCTAATAATGAAAAGAATAAACCATCAAAGAAATATACATATATACAGATTAAAAATACATTATAAGAACCTACTTATATAAAATATCAGGGAGTTAGGATATTGACAAATAATGCTCTTTCAACCGTTTCCTGAAAGTACTGAGTGACGGGCTAGTGCGAATACTCTGCGGCAGTGCATTCCACAGCCTGACCGAATGACCCGAGAAGGAATCCCCGTAGGCTACAGTATCGTGGGCAGGAATCTGCAGGAGATAGGAGTTTAATATTCTTACAGGTCTTACTCCAGAGAGCAAGAATTGGAAGCGCTCTTTTAAATAAATATTGTACAGAAGAGTGTACAAAATCCTCCATAATCCTTCTTGTATACAGAAGAACTCGCATTCCAGCGAAGACGAATTAGCAACTAATTTAACTCGTGTCGAAAACTAGATACATGATAAAACTTGCGTAAACCGTATATGAACCGGATACCCAAGTTTTGAAGTCGTTTGAGTTAATGTAACAGCTCTTCGTTAGCATCCAAGTATCTGTCATCAGCACAGTCAAGAAGGGGAAGGAGGAGAGATTGGGCAAGAGTAGTTTTAGTTTTTCGGAGGAGAAAGTACTGAAGACGTGTCGGAGCGGATAAAAAGCCGCAAAGACTCTTCGACTGACTTCACTAATATGAGCGGCCCAATTGAGATGACAGTCAAATAGCATGCCTAAGTTCCTAGCGGTAGTCGAATAGGCAATATGTATGCCATCAAAGACAACCGTAGGAACCACTGTCTGCTTCATAAGTGACTTATAGAAGCGCGGACTACCAATAAGCATCGCCTAGCGAGCCCAATTCAAAATCCTAAGCAGGTCAGCATTCATGGCATCCACAGCCGATGTAATTTTATTATATTTTATTTGAAACGACATTGAAATGTAATTTTAGTTTATTCTATTGATAATACATTGACATGTAATTTTATTATTGTGAATAAAATAATGTAACGTAATGATTCTGACTCATATTTACTTAAACTGATTGAGCGTTTATTGTAGGTACTGACCACACCCTTTGTTCTATAAGTTTGTTTAATTCACGAATACGTCACGAAGTTCAGTGAAAAATTTCAGTTATCAGCAAAAAATTACATGAAAATAGAATAGGTCCTTCGCGAAATAAGAAATTTTGTAGAGCAAACCAAAGTGTTCAAGCAACAGCTCTACGAGCTTTTTGGTATAACTATCATCAATTTCAACCAATGATTTGACATTCGGTTTAGCTATTAATAGTTTTGGCAGAGGACTGTAAAATCTTTCGTGACTTCATTCAAATAAGCTCTGTTTACCCAATCTCTTTCGATATCTACTAGCTTAATTACGTAGAGAGAACCTTGCTTAATTAACTTTATTTATTTATATTTTTAGAACAAGTCGGTCTAATAGACCAAGGCAAGTTTATTGAGGAACGAAATGTTATGTGCTATATTGCCTGCATTTATGCCATGGGACAAGTGGTAAGTCGAGTGTGGACTGATGTAAAATGGTCTTCAGCTCCTCTGTCTTAGAGTGAGGCTAAGCAGTATCTTTTACCCAGAGGTTTGACGAACCCAAACATCAAATAGAATTCTTGCTATACGTTTCAAGATTTTGACACATGTGCATATAAATGAAAAATAAAAAAAGAATACCGTAACAACTTTACATTTCCTAACTCATAATTCACTCACACACCCATTAACCTCCTCAGTCCTGACCTTGAAAACACAATATCAGTGTTTCTAATCAAGCCTGTTAGGCGTTTCATAAAACTACAATTCATAAGATTATTCGTAGTTTCTTTAAGAAAATTCTTCGTCTTCTTATCTTATCTTTATTATGACAAATCGATGTACATTGCGTAGCCGATTAGAACATAGGCTTCCTACTTGTTAATCTGTGGGTTAATCAACCATAAATTGTAATTGTATATATGCGGATAATATTTTATCATGAGTTTTTGCAGGTAAAGAATAACAAAATTAATATCGATGCAATGATAAAGCAAGTGGACATGATGTTTCCGCCGGAAATAAAGGATGCGGTCAAAATTACCATCGACAAGTGCAAGGCCGTGCGTAAGTACACTCCGTACTGAACGAAAGCACCCTAGATGTACACAAATAGATCGAAACGCGTCTTTCACGATCTTATGCTGGGCCCACTAAGATCGTGAAAACCTGGCATGAGATCGTGAAAATCTCATGCCGGGTTTTCACGATCTTAGTGTGCTCAGACCGAGTGAGCTAAGAAGGCTATTCGAATGCTACTCGTATTGTGTACAGCGGCGGTGTTAGCGCACTCTGATGAAAGTAGAAAATTATTGTACTAAAGACTCCGGTGTAAACCATAAGTTACTCTGTCCGAGTTTACTAAGATAGAGAGAACTTTATGAGAGAAAGCGGCTTTCGTGCACTTTGCCTGAATAAGCTAAAATGGCCACTCAGAAGATGAAGATATTTTTTTATTGAACATGGGTTTAAAAAGCATATCATGTACATTGGCGATCGTGGTACATTCTAATCAAAACGGTCAATTGTAGTGCATTTGAACCATGTTATACTCTTCCGAAACTAAAAAATAATATTTCCCAATAGCAGGAAGTCCTGCGTCTCGTAAGAAAAAAAAATTAGTGGAAGTGAGATGTTGTTGGTTGTGGTGTTGAATGAAACTTTTCACAACGGTGTATGATACCCACTGCCGAGATTAAACTTTTCTTCTCTGTCTTTTATAAACTTCTACTGTTAAAGCTCGGCAGTAAAAATATTATTTGATAATAAAATAAACTGTGATAACTTTCTTAACGAGCAGCGACATTGTTTGCTACAAAACGCCAATAATACTGAAGCAAAATTCTGAGTTCACTAAGATATATGTACACCATAACCCGAGTTTGAGCTAACTTAGCTATTAAGATGACCTACTTTGTCCGAACAACCGTTTGTACGCACAAACGCCGCTTTATCATAAAAATGTGCTGCCTTCGCCCTGTTGCCTTCTCACATAGGCTTTCAGTCTCTCAGAGAGAGCATTAGGTTAATTTCAAACACGTAAACCTCAGGTTTTCTAAAAATATCTTCCTTACAGTTAACATGTGAACAATCGTAACTGCATTAAACAACCTTAATTTTCTTTCATTAAAGAAACTTTTTTAAGCCCATTTTTACATTCTGTGTGACCTAACAAATTATTCTTATTCATACAATGCCCGACAAATAACCAAATAACTTGACCAAATGATTACCCATGGACGAATCCGGTCTCATTGGCGGGGACGCGGGATATGAATTAAACTTGTTCTTTAACTTAGTAAATAATAGGGGTTAAAGTATGAAATTGCCGTTTTATTGCAATAGGTTCTTTGAATTGACATAGAATCTTCATGGTTCGAGGTTATCGAATGAAACTTTTTTCAAATGGTTTCTATGATGTTCTTTTTTTAAAAAAATTGAAACATTTGAATATCGACTTTCAATTGTTTTTGTTATTCAATTTAGACAAGAAAGATGGATACTGCGAAAATTCGAGTGATTTTTGAATACGAGTTCCGACGCGGAACTAACGCGGCAGAAACAGCCCGCAATATCAATGCTGCGTTTGGAGAGGGGTCTACTAATGAACGCACCGTGCGATTTTGGTTTAAACGCTTTCGTGATGGAAATTTCGACTTAAAGAACGAGCCATGAGGAAGACCGCCCACACAGGTGAATAACGATGAATTAAGAGAGATAGTGGAAGCCGACCCTAGTCAAACTACCCAGGAATTAGCGGCATGGTTTAACGTTACCTTACCCACAATATTGACTCACTTGCGTCAAATCAATAAAATAAAAAAATACGAAAAATGGGTGCCTCATAATCACTCGAATTTTCGCAGTATCCACCTTTCTTGTCTAAATTGAATAACAAAAATAATTAAAAGTCGATATTCAAATGTTTCACATTTTTTAAAAAAAGAACATCATAGAAACTATTTGAAAAAAGTTTCATTCGAAAACTTCAAACCATGAAGATTCTATGTCAATTCAAAGAAATTGCAATAAAACGGCAATTTCATACTTTAACCCCTAATATTAACAAATAATTAATAAAATAGGTCTTATGTGTCCATCGCAAAACTCTGTCCGACTGCGCGGATTTTTGTTCAAGTTATCAGCCGGACATTATAATAAAGTCGTTTTTTTTTTCAGAAAAACAGTATAAGGACATCTGTGAAGCATCATACTGGACCGCCAAATGTTTATACGATAACGATCCAGGCAATTTCATGTTTCCGTAATTTGGTACTTTACCTACGTTTGTTTGCTACCGTGGACAAATGAACTATTTAGAATTGATTGCTTTGTTTCATTTTACCGTCGCTATTCGTAGACCATTTTTATACTTAGTAGGTAGGTAACTCTGATCATACTCCATGATATTGGTTCTTGTTCAGGCCTGTAGGGTCTAATACACTTATAGATTTTCAATAGAATAATATAAATAGGACATCAGCAGCTGTTATTTGCCTCTATCTGGTAGTCTACTAAGCAATAGCAGCGCAATGTAAAACCCGCGGAAATTAAGTAGACATTTCTCGCGAAGATGATCGAATCGCGCAAGGCTCCGGGTTAAATTGTATGGGTTATGCCATAGGAAAGCGATTGGTTACTACACTACCAATAAGGTCAATGAAACAACTATTACTGTACTAATTATGACTCTATTGAATATTTTAGAGACTCACCCCCCTGATGCCTTGTTTTGATCAATGACCGCCAGGACCGAGTTTCATAAAAGTACAATATAAAAAAATTATGTACGTTGCGTAACGGTGTCTGCCTACTTATTCAGCTTTGCAATGTAAAAATTAAGCATTTTTAAAATGCTTCATTCCTAAAACACGTCAATTCTGACTTTTTGTTAAATTTCCTTTTTAAAACCACCTAAGAAGTATAATAGAACCTATACCGAAAGGCGATAACGGACAAAAACTCGCGCCTTCCGCTAAGCTACGTGAGCGCAGAATGGGACGATTCCCTTCTCTCGGAAAGAGAGAGGAAGCTTGGCATTTGTTAGCATGCAAATTGGCAAGGTAGCCACTGAGTGGTGGCCAAGACGGATCTACGGTCGGTGGGTAGACCACCAGCCCGGTGGGCCGACGACAGTGAAAGCGGCTGGGAAATATTGGACGAGACTGGCACGGAACCAGATGGGTTGTCGTGAAACAGAAGAGCCTTATGCTCAACAGTGGGCTCTGTTTAGTAGCTGATTAGATAGAGAATTGGTAATAAGCGTGCATTAAAAGCGAACAGAGCATAGGGCTAAGAGGAAAGACAGTTTGGGGTTAGTTCGCACACGTTACCCACAAAGGGATAGGAAAGTAGTGTTCCTACAAAAAAAATACGCGTCGAATTGATAACCGCCTCCTTTTACGAAGTCTGTTAAAAATTTAAGATATTAGAAAGAATTCGATATATTTCTTTATGTTTTTTTATTGCGCCGTTATTAGATTTTAATAATTTTTCAGCCTAACCACTGACAAAATCCGGCTAGCAACCGAGAAAATCCGGCTGCGGCTGCTAACAACTGCTAACAACTGAAGCGTAATTTAAAATAAAATATTGTTTTAAAATAAAATATAAGCAATTAAGTTTTTAATTAGTCTGTAAGTTAAGTGTAACACATCTGTCTTATTGGCAATAAATGGTTATTCATTCATTCATTCATTCATAATTTTGGGAAAATTTTCAATCGCTACGTATTTTGTCGAAATGTGACTCGATGACAAATTAAAAATAAGTAGTATGCAACGAAAGGGAAGGGACCTATGTCTAACAGTGAGCCCTGTTTAAGGCCTGTTTATAAATTGAAAGATATAAAGAGGATATAGAAAAAAGGAGAGCGAGAGTGAGTGATAGATAGATATAAAATTAATCATGGCTACAGGCATACCACTTACGTTTTGCTAGTCAAGATCGACTAAGTAAGTAAGAAGATAAGTAATACAAACTGTTATTGTTATGTCCAGTATTAAAATTTCATGTTTTATTTATTTAGGTACTCTACAGGGTAACTTTGAATTCGATTGACAAATTTTAATTGCGAAGACACTGTAGTGTGAAAAAAAAATGGGACTCCAAAAAAAATTTTTTTAGTTATTCAAAATTACTTCACTTAAGCATAGACAAAGAATATCAGGACGAAAAGTTACAAAAATCGAAAAAAAAAACTATGGGTCGAGCGTGTTATGGTCGGTGCCGGCCAAGTGAATTGTTCCTTTATTTGTTTACGTATATCGGAGGACAGACTCTTAAACGTCATGGTACTTCCTACCACTTTGAATTTGGATTCACAAATATGTTATACTGTTACCGATAAATCATTAACAATACTGTTTTTCATAATGAAAAGAACATTCTCTCAAAATATGGATTTCAAAATCACCTGTAGAATAAACTTACAATACCATCTCGAGGAGTGGTACAGAGAGGTGGCGCGGTGGTACAAATGCTAACGTAAGACGTAAGTTAAGTAGATTATGCACCTTATTATGTATGCTTTTTTCTTATATCTAAATACATAAATTATTCTAAATTGTATTCTACTAGTCAAGATCGGCAAACAACCGAGGCAATGTAAATTGATCACTTGATACGATGAAACAACCTTTTGATTTCCATTCATGGCCCTAATCATGCTCACCAAATGCTGAGTCATTCCAATCGTGTAACTGTCAAACTCCATACTAATTTGACAGTTTGACGATTTGGTGCGCGTAATATAGAAGCATAGCAGCTTCTGTATGCGCTTACATTACGATGTCATCGCGCGTATCAGGAGGAGTAGAGATAATAATAATAACTTCCACACAATACAATCACTTGAACTGGTCCCAAACTAGGATACCCTGTGCTATGGTAACCAGACAAGGACGTCACGAACATGAAAATACACCCAGACTGGGGCCATTTGTACAATCGAACCCACGACCTCCGGCATGGTAATCAGACGTGATACCGCTACACCAACGGGGCAGTGTGTCCACTCCTGTTTTGGTAGCTAAGGGCCTTAACGGCTAGGCCAACGAGGCAATCATATAGATAGATATCACTTTATTGTGCATAAGTAAAAATGGAAAGGAGTATCGCACCGTAGTATGAGTGAAACAAGTATCAACACCCATGTGAAACAATGGGGTCTTGTATTAACTCTCAATTATCTCTCCAACAAACCAATACGTGTATGATACAATCACACACATCAAGCATATGTAATGACCGAATGAACAAACAGTTATACCCTGCAATTCATATGGAGAGGCTTTATATGACGGCATAGGATGCGTGCGTAGCGCAGTACATTTCTTGTTGACAGTTGGAGATTGCGTTTCCTTTTGTTTGTGTCAAACAATGGAGCGAAAAGAGCTGATTCTACTGTTGATTGCCGCGGTTTTGGCTAGTGGCACTGATGCCGTAAGTACCAGAATGATGCAACTATGAAACAGGTACAGTCAACTGCATATAAAAATGTACTTACGTGCACTTTTCTCAGTTACGTTACTAGTGCCTTTGCAACGAAAATTTTAAGACTGATGTGCTGTCGACTATATCTACTCAAAGAAACTATCAGTCTGTCATGTCAAAAAGACTTTCAGTATGCCATAAATACTTTCAGCTTTTATCACAAAAAAAAACACCCTGAGTATGAGGCTCTTCTAAAAATAAGCATAATCTTGGGAAATTCTTTATTAGTTATTTCCAAGGTTGGTTCCATAAAAGTTATGTAAACACAATAATCTGTTCATTATATTGGTATACCTAAACACTAACATTTCCAATGTAATGGAAACAATAACTACATTTCAAAATTCCCTAAATGAAAACGATGTCGATACAAACAGTTGCGGTTAAACTTGCGTTGGTTAGTCTACACATACGAACATAAATTAAGTAAATATGAACAAACTTTATTATAGGACTAACGCAGGAATCCTGGAATTGCAACCAGGTCCGAATCAAAGGAACTTTTTACTTAACCGCAACATCGTTGCGAACAAAGAATAAGAACTTCCCAAACTTACATAGTAGCGATGCGATGGGAGAAAAGCGTTTCATAATTCGCAGCTATAGTAGCTAAGATAAAAAAGTATGCAATTAAAACGAATAATCGCAATGTCAATACACGTATTTTACTTAAGAAAAACATAAAAAGTAGACAACAAGAAACAAATATAATGTAGTGCAATGTAATGCTTTGTCAAGAAAAACGCAGTTTATTGTTATGTTTGTTGACTATAAAGTATGTAAATACAACATTTATTTACATTTACAAATATTATTTCAGTAGCCTCTTGAAAAGTTTGTATGCAAATCAACAAAATAGAGTGTCAACAAACATATAATTAAGGTTGCGAATAATGAAAAAATCCTTTGTTGCAACATTGCGAAATTTAATCATCAGGATGCTTAGTTGCGGTTAAGGAAAAAGTTCCCTTGATTCGCAACTGGTTGCGAACAAAGAATACAAGTTCTCAATTCGCAATTGGTTGCGAATCACAGTTACGAAAACGGCCGGAGGGCTGTATTCACATCTGCTCCTATATTACGTGCACCAAATCCTGAATGTATTCACATCTACTCCTATATTACGTGCACCAAATCCTGAATGTATTCACATCTGCTCCTATATTACGTGCACCAAATCCTGAATGTATTCACATCTACTCCTATATTACGTGCACCAAATCCTGAAGGTATTCACATTTGCTCCTATATTACGTGCACCAAATCCTGAATGTATTCACATCTACTCCTATATTACGTGCACCAAATCCTGAATGTATTCACATCTGCTCCTATATTACGTGCACCAAATCCTGAATGTATTCACATCTACTCCTATATTACGTGCACCAAATCCTGAAGGTATTCACATTTGCTCCTATATTACGTGCACCAAATCCTGAATGTATTCACATCTACTCCTATATTACGTGCACCAAATCCTGAATGTATTCACATCTGCTCCTATATTACGTGCACCAAATCCTGAATGTATTCACATCTACTCCTATATTACGTGCACCAAATCCTGAATGTATTCACATCTACTCCTATATTAGGTGCACCAAATCCTGAAGGTATTCACATTTGCTCCTATATTACGTGCACCAAATCCTGAATGTATTCACATCTACTCCTATATTACGTGCACCAAATCCTGAATGTATTCACATCTGCTCCTATATTACGTGCACCAAATCCTGAATGTATTCACATCTACTCCTATATTACGTGCACCAAATCCTGAATGTATTCACATCTACTCCTATATTAGGTGCACCAAATCCTGAAGGTATTCACATTTGCTCCTATATTACGTGCACCAAATCCTGAATGTATTCACATCTACTCCTATATTACGTGCACCAAATCCTGAATGTATTCACATCTACTCCTATATTAGGTGCACCAAATCCTGAAGGTATTCACATTTGCTCCTATATTACGTGCACCAAATCCTGAAGGTATTCACATTTGCTCCTATATTACGTGCACCAAATCCTGAACGAATTCAATCGTCTAACTGTGAAAAACGTAAGGATTCCAATATGATTTGGTGCGCATAATTAGGCCTCAGGAAATGATGACTTTAAAAGACTATCGACCTTATTTATAAAGACACGATCCCTTAAAACACTCCTCAGAGGCAGTTTAAATAGTCTGCGGTAAAGGAAGAGACTTAACTACAGATTGTTTAAACTGCTTCTGGGGAGTGTTTTAGGGAATCATCTGAGGAATGTTTTTATAAATAAGACTGTATACATGTATTACTTAAATAACAAATCTATTAATTAAATACTTTTTATTTATCTAATACAGCTTTTAAATCTTTCAAGATGACCAAGGCTCAGCTGAAAAATTCAGCGAAAATGTTCAAGAAGAACTGTTTGGCCAAGATTGACGTAGCTGAAGGTATGTCTTTCATACGATCTTTTTTTACGTGAAATAAATCCTAATTAGTTACACCTGACATTTCGACACTTAGAGATAGATAGAATATTCTCTATTGTATGTACACCAGGAATTACATATATGAGAATTAAACAATAATATAGTACAGTATGGCTGATGGCCGTTGGGGCGATAAAGTTCTGACCTGGCGACCGCGGACCGGACGACGCAGTGTGGGAAGGCCCCTCACCAGATGGTCCACGACCTGGTCACGGGAGTCGCTAGATGCGGGCGGCACAAGACCGGGAAGCTTGGAAAACCATGAGGGAGTCCTATGTCCTTGAGTGGGTGACAAATGGCTGATGATGATGATGATAGTACAGTACAATTGCTGGCCTTATTACTGAAAGTAATTAGCCTCATTGTTGGGCCGTTGTAGTAGCAAGTGCTGAAATATGTAAATACGACAGACACTACGGTTTCCTGACGATGTTTTCCTTCTCAGTTAGCGAGTGCTATGGCTTAGAAAATAAAGTTAGTGGTACAGGATTCGAACTCCAGGAATAGACCTAAAGATAGTCGACTTTAAAAGCGTCAAGTGGTTGAACTAAGCTTACCCCCTTATGTAAACTCTTACTGTGAACAGTAAAGAAAAATCTTTTTCTTACTCCAGGGCATATACCTTCTCTCAGAGAGAGAGTGTACGTGTCGATTGCGAATTGGCGATTTTAAACGCTGAGGTAGCTATGTGAATACTTAAGATGCTCAGATATCTGAGGTATTCACATTTCCTTACGATGTTTTCATATATGTAGGTTTCTTAGAAAACAAAGTCATTGGCACCGGAATTGAACCCAGGTTTTGGGGAAATTATAACATTTGGACAAGTTATATTATTATTAATAAATATTATTTGAAATACCTACTAAGCAATTTTTTTTAGATATGATCAAAGACATTGAGAAGGGAACGTTCATTGAAGAAAAGAATGTTATGTGCTACATAGCGTGTATTTACCAGATGTCGCAAGTTGTAAGTCGACTAGTTTTCGTTTCTTACATACATACATGCATAAACTCACGCTTGTATCCCGAAGGACTAGGCAGAGACCACGATTTGCCATTTGCCACGATCCTAACATACCTTTTTCGCTTCATCCACATTCATTAGTCGTTGCATGCACGCGCGCCGGTTTCAGGTACTTTTTATCTTATTATTTGATAATACCCTCCTTGGTAATATGTCCGCCTGGGACGTCACTTACGGACCCTTCTATCAACATTCGCTCGATATATTTCTTTCGTCAATCTTTCCTCCTCCATCCTTCAGTAATTGATTATCATGTTATGTATCTCTACAATATGTAAGGTTTCGAAGACCGTGTTTTTGGTTGTCAATAAACTCTCTATATTATATCGTATATTTTGTAAGTATTATGCAAACCATGAATTGTTGCCGGCCGTATATACGAGCCAGAATGAGAAAATAGCATAAGTAACATTGACATTCAAAACAGGCATGCTACTTGGACCACAGATAAATAGATAAAGTATCCACTGCCACGTTCGTTAAAGGTATGAATAGCAATTTTAAGGACTGCAATTTTCTCCAGATAAAGAACAATAAGATAAGCTACGATGCATCTATGAAGCAAGTGGACCTGATGTATCCCCCGGAACTGAAGGATCCCACTAAAGTGACCATTGAGAAATGCAAGGACGTGTGTGAGTACCTAAGTTATTTTGTATAATACGGGTTCCCTGAATTGAAATAATTATAACACAGCTGTTGATACTCTCATCAATAACAATATAACCGACCAAGTGCGTGTCGAGCCATGCGCGGTGTAGGGTTCCGTAGAAAGAGGGCATTTTATCTGCTTTACAGAACTAATAACGAAGTACGAAGTTTTCCTTTTACGAGTATGAGTTGGTCGTCTATTACTCGTTAACTTGTAAAGCCTACTTTATTACTAGCCGCGGTACTTTTCCTTTTAAATTCATTATATGTGCTAATCTACGCTGAATTTCTTCACGTTTCTACAATCAACCGTTTAGACAGAAGAGTACGCTCTACTCGGACAAAAAATTGCGCTTTAAAGCTTAATATGTATTTTGCAAAGGGAACCCTTAATTAAAAAAATATCTTTCTACACCCACAATATTTTAAAACGCACAATCCAACAATTTCCGACACTATAGCGTAGGCGAGAAAAAAAATTGCAGCCTTAATTTAGGGGCAGGGAGCAACCTAAAATTTTTTTATTTACATTTTATTCTACAGTTTTGTCGGCGTGATTAATATGTACATCTATGTCAAATTTCTTCTCTGAGCTAGGCCGTGTACAGACAAACGTACAGACGGATAGACAGACAGACCGATGAACGGACATGGTCCTTGTCGGACTACGGAACTGTAAAAAGTAGTAATGTTATTTGCAAATTTTTGATTTAGGTGACTAATCATCCGAATTTATGTTGGTTTGTTATCGTTTAATCAAGCTTACTTGTAATAATTTAAGGCTTTAATTCAGCGGCCCCATATTGTACAGTCCCTCCAACCCAATTCAGTAGATAGTTACGTAAAAGGAGAGCTGAACCTGGAGTGTCTATCTTTCTTTGTCTTTTCTCGGAAAAAAAGAGGAGGAGTCACAGGATAGGTATAAATATTATTGCAGGTGTAAGTAGGGCCACGCAGGGCTGATTGGTAACCGTAGCTCGGTCTTACATGCTACAAGGGTCGCTATGCTAAGATCAAGCTTAGGTTTTCGCCAATTTTTTAAAAGTATAATATTATTTTAAGTATGATTAAAAGTATGAACCATGGGGGGTTTTGCCATAATCGCCATGCTTGGCTGGCGGGTTGGCGATTATGGCAAAACCCCCCATGGTTATGAATACCATGAGGAAGGCCTATGTCCTGCAGTGGGCGTCAAAGGCTGATGATGATGAAAAGTATGAAAAACAATTTCGTACCGCACGTGGTAATATGGGCCTCACCTCAATTTTATTATGAATTTGATGGGTTTTTTTCCGCATTTATGTCACTATAACCCAGAAAAAAGTCTTTGTGCTGCCTTGTAAACGAAACACCAAGAACGCAAAACAGTTAGCTTTGAAACAATTTCAAATGCGCACTATAAAAGTATACGTTTTAATCTGTATAGCCTTGGCATTGCACATACCTCCTATTAGCAGTTGTCATGTCAGGTTCAAGAAAATTGCCGACGTAATAATACCTATTTCGTTTTGAATAAGGGTTGTTACTCATAATAATACACTGCCATTAAATTGAAATCCGTACACATTAGTATTATCAGAGTAAATGTTTATGGCAATGTTTTACATAATAACCTGTCTAAAGCTATCGGCACTACTACGTTAATTCTCATGGGCTCGTCCAATTTAACCGTAAAATAATAAAATGGACCCAATACACTGGACAGTCATGGAATAAATAATAAATAAATAAATAACTTTCACACGACCTGACCTGTGGCCTAATTATGCGCACCAAATCCTGAGCAAGTCCAATCGTCTAACTGTCCGTGTGGCGCCGGATTAAGAATAGCGTCACTCCATTTCCTTCCGTGCGTGTCGTAGAAGGCGACTAAGGAAATCAATTACCCGGAGACGGGCAGCGGCGTCTTCCTGAGATTCCAACCGCATACTGCAACCGCCAACCCGCCTGCCAAGCGTGGCGATTATGGCAAAATGGTTATAAAAACCACGAAGGAGGCCTGTGTCCTGCAGTGAAAGTGACTAGAACTAGAACTAACTAGATTTAATGTTCTCCAACTATAAGTACATCAGTAGTTCTATAATAGCCTACTATTAAAGGTACTTTTTATTTAATAATTTCAGCCAAAAAATACAAGGATATCTGCGAGGCATCATACTGGACAGCGAAGTGCATGTACGATGCTGATCCGAAGACATTTTTCTTCCCATAATTAGGTAAAGTTGAGTGACATTTAAGTACTTTAGATTAAAGAATTTTATTGTAACTATACGACTGGTTTTCTTTTATTTATTTAATCTTTACAGCTCAGTAATTCCAGAAATGACTATGTATACAGTGTGTGTACTACATACACCATATATGCTGCTTGTTATTGAACTAACGAAAAAACTAAAAAAAAATCTGCTGTATTGATGATAAAAGTACTTCCCAGCAGAAGCAGAAGTGCAAAATTCTTTTTTTTTTATTTGCATACAAAACCGATGGTCGATGAGGTGCATAGGTCCTCGAGTGGAGACCACGAACTGGCGAACGCAGCTTAGGACCCGCCAGCTCGCCGGACCAACGACCTACCCCTATATTAAGGGCACCAAATCCTGAAGGATTCCAATCGTCTGACTGTCAAACTTCACACTAATTACTATCGCAATCGTTAGAATTCCGACGGGATCTGGTGCGCTTAATTAGGCCCTTGAAGCAGAGGCTGGATGAGGAAGGCGGAGGATAGAGAACAGTGGCGTGCCTTGGAGAAGCCTATATTGAGCAGTGGACGAATATAGTAAAAGCTGTTAGTATTGATGAGTAGAAAGTACCATGAGTTGGGCGTTACTTTACAAATCAACACCTTGTATAAGCTACATAAATCCTGAAGTTTTATACGTATCATAATCCTGTTTTGTATGCTGCAGGTCTCTTTAAGCTTTTAGTTTTGTCTCAAACGTTTGAAAAATAAAACGTTCAATTTATTATAGCCGGCCAGCCGGCGACGACCCATAAGGGCAGATTTAGAGGACACAAAGACACACATACACACATACACACTCACACATACACACACACATACACTTGCTCACCAATGTTGCAGCCCGAGGTTCAATGTTCCTAGTTCAACATAGAAAAAACTCTATTCTAATTTAACACGTGTGGTTTTAAGCATTACCTATCAAACAGCATCATAAACACACCGCAGAAAAACATTAAAAGCATTGAAAGATATTAAAAAGTTGAAATATAGAACGAAAAAATTCGTACAACATTTTTGTAAATGACAAAGTGTTTCAGGGATCGCGCATCTCTTAGGCAGTGACTTTGAAATTGGATCACCATCTCGAAACGAAATAAATCAAAAGGATGGTTTACCAATTCTGTTATTAAGTCGTCTCTGATGACCTTTTGTTTCACTTCTAATTATATTAAAGTGACTGTACTGTGACGATCTTGATTGTGCGCGTTAAGTTAACGAATAATTAAGCATAAAGAACACCATATAAATACAAGGGCACTTGGCTGCCTCAAAGATGTTCATTAACTATAGAAGGTGCATACGTGTGACCGGATCGTTATTATCCGCAACAAAAAAGAATACTTTAAAAACATTGAAAAAATGGGGCTTCGTTATGTATCATTGTTTGTCTTAGTTTTGGCTGTGACGCAACAAAATGCTCACGTAAGTATTTTATCTTTATTATACACTAGCTTTTGCCGGCGACATCGTCCGCATGGAATGAGTAACTTCCGGGATGTATAGTATCCTATGTCCTTCCCTGGGACTCAAACTATTTCCATACCACTTTTCGTATAAATCAGCCGTTATTGCGTGATTGAGTAACAAACATCTTCACAACTTTCACATTTATTATATAAGTAGGATAGTAGGATTTGCCTAGGGTTTTGACCCGAGGTTCTATAGGCTGTTGGTTCTAAAAATTGCTTCTACAATTATTGAGATTTATTACGTAATTGGAAATACCTATAATAAAAAACTTAAATAAAAAATAACGACCAACCCGACTGCTGAGCATTAACTACTAAGCGGTCGGGACCAACCTATGTTGGTATACATAATTACATAATAAATCTCAAAAATTGTAGTAGCAATTTTGTTTTGTTGGATTTATGCTGAATCATATAGTCTATGACACTCGAGAAAACACCAGGAATCGATTGACATACTCGTATTATCAAAATCTGTCCATTGGTCAAGGAGTTATGAGGGAACAAAGAATCGGACATACTTACGTACATACGAGCCAAACACATTACCCTCCTTTTGGGCTTCGCCGCAGTCGGGTAAAAAGGAGACATTATGATTTTTTTTCCATTGTCCATTGGTGCTGCTGGTTAGCTCCGAGTACCATCTTACCAACACTAGATTGATGAAGTATCTAAGGATTGAAAAGTATCATTTATAGCTAGTACGGATATCCTGACAGCTTAGTAGGCCTAGCCTACAGAAAAGACAAATCGGGGCGGAGCTACCCAAGTCGCCGGTTTCCTCACGATGTTTTCCTTCATTTTCAGTATGAATTTTCCTGCTGTGAAGTGATTAAGACCATATTTTGTAGTGTGTCTAAAACCTTATCTCCTGCAGCTGCGGTGTGGCTACATTAATACTTAGATGTCCGTCTGTCAAACGATTTTTCCAGATTTCGCAACTCAGTTTTAATTTACGTCTAGACTTAAATAGTCGCAATAGTTTGCACTTTTAATAATAATTACATAACCCGGGACTTTCAAACCACCCAGATTTCAACGTGTATATGTCAGTAACATCACAGATTACAAAATTTCCTCAGGGTTTCGCGGATTCTGTTAAATCCAAATTGTTAGAGTACATCCAACCTCTATTTATGGAATGCGCGAAAGAGATGGACTTCACTGAGGAGATGATCGAAGAAATGAAGGAGAAAGGGAAGATTGTTGACAAACCTTGCCTGATGGCTTGTTATTTTAAGAAGGGAGGTGTGGTGAGTAGTTTTCCTTTTCGTACTGCAATAAAGCAGTGCTGTAATTTTCTCCGAAGGGTGCCTACAGCGACTATCTGTCTGACCTGCCGATTTTTTTATGTATTTTTTTTATATGTAATGTAATTTCGGGTCAGTCAATTTTATGTAAACTGTAAATAATAATTAAAAAATCTTACAAATCTATTACAACAATAATTAAAATACGTAAAGCTTTTACTAAATTTGTTTGTAAATAATCTATTATGTATGATACAATCCGTTTTGTGTGACACGGCGTTTCTATAAGCGGTGAGGTGATGCAAAACACTTGGTCGTTACCCGTAAAAACTACCCAGATGCAATGATCACACACTATGTGTTTTATTATGGGTTCACTTAAAAATAATGAAAAGTAAAAAAATAACATAAAAACGTGATTGCTATTGTTATTGCTTTTGTTATTGTAACATCGGTTATACATACAAATGTCAACTTGGTGTGATTCTAATGCAATTCTTACAAAGGATGTGGCGTTTTTTTTATTAATTGTGTCCTTAAATTATGGTCAGAACACTCCTCTAAAAGCTAACAAATTTGATGTCACTCTGGAGTAAGTCTAAACACCTGTTTATTGTGTGCGAGCGGTATAATTTCTGTCGCTGCCGACTAATTAAATCAGCAGTCAAATTTAACGCCTGGGAAGTTTATTAACGGTAGGGTGACCAAGATATTTGGTTCAAACTGAATTGATAAGGGATAAACTAGATACAGAAATTGTCCTTGATAAATTAAGTTACTGAATAAAAATTTGTATATTTTGCTGCAGTTTAGATTATTCAGATTACCTTTTGACCTGTTATTAGCTATTTTGTGCAGGTTAAGCAATTGTTACTGTTATTTTATAAAGGTGATTTGTCCCCTAACACTGCAGTATCAAATCTCTTGCTTAGTTATACATTTACTGGGTCTAATATAATTATTTATTAGGTAAACTTAATCGCCTTACTGGACGACGTTTCGGCAATGTTGAAGTTTCGTGGTCACGGGCAGAATAAAGTGGCGGGTACTGTATCTCGGTGTACCAAACAAAGCAGATGCCGCCTAGTACTGACCACTTGGCTAGCCTCCTGCAGCCAGGTTATTGAACGTTTCGTTCAATCACAAGGCTGAATGACCTTTAGACCTTTAATTGGATGCCGCCCCTTAATGAACGTCCTGGGTAGTTAATTTGACTGCTAATTTTACCAATAGGCGGCTACATTTCTAAACTTTCAAAAACTATTTGTCACGTAATAGTAGGTGGGCCATCTATTCGATCTTCTTAGCGAGAGATGCCTATTTCTGCTATTACTTAGTAGACTACCGAATAGAGACTAATAGCAGCTATTGTCATCCTTATATCACTGTATTGAAAAACTATGAGTGTATTAGACTCTTGGGCCTGTTGTTATTCATGTTACAGCTAGACGGCGATGGAATGTTCTCAGTTGAAGAAGCTCGGAAAATCGTGAAGGAAGTTTTGGAAGGCGAAAGTCCCGAAGACTTAGTGGAGTTCGACAATATGGCTCTAAAGTGCGCTTCCGGTAAGAAAATCTCACAATATTTTTTTGTTCCGTAGAAAGGGAGAAAGAGAGAGAGATGTTTCTCTTTTTCATACTAAGCCTAGGGCCGTGTTTCACATAGAAATAATTAGTAGGTATGTAATAAATGTATAATTGTCAATATTTTTTGCCCAACCTAGTCACACGATTGGGTCGGTTGGGCGAGAACGAACGACATTTACATTGCGAATTATGAAACCCCACTTTATGAAACGGGGCCATGGGGTTACTTCTTAGATCCAAATGCAATGTTAGTTCAGTCCAATTTGAATATACACATTTGAATAATGAGCAAAAATTTACAATTTCAAAAAATTATTAAACAATTTAAATGAAGTTAAAAGACTCGATATATCGAGCGACTGTGGGCGGAAGGGCCGGTAAGGGACGACCCAGATGGACATACTTCAACCAAATAGGGGATGTATTAGCAAAGGGCAAGATAAAAAGTACCCGAAACCGGCGTGCGTGCATGTAACGACTAATGAATGTTGAGGAAGCGAAAGTGATCTGTCAGGATAGTACCAACTGGCAGTCCCTGGTCTCTGCCTACCCCTCTGGGATACAGGCGTGAGTTTATGTTATGTTTATGTTAAAACACTCTATCATAACGCAACTTTTGTCACCTCTTGCGTAATGAAATTCGAACAAAAAAAATCCCTTACAAAATCGGCTCATCCTAATGCACATCGAATAAACAATGAATTATAGAATGAAATAGGACCCTGAATGTGATAATGCTTGAGCCCAGAAATGGAATGCAGGTACAGTCGAAAGAAGGTCGACCTTTACATTTTGTAGCAACGTCGCCCCTTGAAGTAATTGATTTAGAGTTCAATGCACGTATTTAAAGTTTGAGGTGTTTTCATCTGTCCAATTGTGCATAGACTAATTCTAATGAGTTTGTTGTTTTCTGTTTCCAGTTAATGATGAAAAAGTTGGAGACAGTGAAGAAGGCTGCGATAGAGCGTTGTTGATTAACAAGTGTTTCAATATGTAACTCACGAAAGGCGCATACTGCAGCCGACTGTCGGATTAAGAAGACAAAGTAAGTTCAGTCGATAGATGCTCTTCTAGTCTTTTATGTTCTTCTTTTCCACATTGCGCTAGAAATAACGAGTTATAGTCCAATCACTCTAAGAATGTCGATGACGTTTCATTTCAGTGACAAAAATCTAATAAAAATTGCGAATAATATGCAAAAGTAAAAATAGAAATGGGTTGTTTGTATTAACATAAAGTACCTGGATGACCGAGCTTTGCTCGGTATATTATTTTTTTGTTAATGTTGTGTGTTTGGAAATAATATTTAGGTACGATGAAAAAAGGGGAAAAAAAGGAAAAATATTCGTATTCTAATGATATTTTAGCAGTTTTGCTTTCCACGGATAAAACGACTTTTTCTAAATATGAAACCTAGCTAGGGTATTAGATGTAAGTACCTATGTATCTCTTTCTGAAACAGTTGCTTTATTGTTTGTTTATTTTAATCTTAGAACTAAATCTAGAACTACATCAGAACTACAGTGGGACGCTTATGAATATGAATGATGAATGAATGACATGTTTGGATATTAAGTAATTTTAAAGTCCATGCAACTTTGCTTGTAAGTATAAAAATGAAACCTTTGACCTTTATGTTTCAGTTAAATAACGACTGTCTACTCTACTATGGACCATGGATTATTAGTGTACATTCTGATCATTGAATAAATATATCTTTATACCAACTCTAACAAGTGTTTAATGAACTATCGAGTTTTTATTTATGTTTCCTAGTTTCCATACTTACGGCCTTATTTATAAAAACACAATTCGTCTAAAGCACTCCTCAGAGGCAGTTTATTAAATCTGTGTTTACTATTAAAATCACACCCACAGACTATTTTACTCGCAGTTTATCGAGTGTTCTAAGTAATGGTGTTTTTATAAATAAGACCGTTAGTTTAGTAGGTACACAGCCTGACTTGCAGCAGCCTGAAAGTCGTTCTAGGCGTTATAATGTTGAACACTTGGATAAGTGCTAAACTAAGTATGGAAATGTTTAAAAAATCAGCTGGTAATAAATAAATACTACATCTACGTAATGAGATGATTTATATAGCGTCCAGTGGCACCATCGCTCACACTAGATGGGTGAAGGGACCACTCGGACGCTGCAGTCCGGGACATAGTTTTTTGGATGTAGTAGGCTTGCCCATCACCTATACCATCTTGACAGCTATTAGTCAGCCTAGCCCAAAATACGTTGTTATTTGAAATATTATTGAGCTACCAAAATTTTATTTTTTATTAATTACTAGCACCTAATTTATCATTATTATAGGCAGTAACCCTCAGTTTCTCGTACGCAAACAATTCGTTAATCTACTGTTAATAGCTGTCAGATTTTTTTTTTGTAAGCGCTTTGTCCAACGGATTGCTATTATTAACAATAGATTAACGGATTGTTAGCGTACGAGAAACCGGGAGTAATTTTACAAGTTTAGCACAGAGTGTTCAACATTCATTCAAAATTGTAAGAGGGCTTAGAGTGAGTTTTCCGAAACTGGCGTTTGGCGTCGAGTTCCTGAAGACGCGCTTGTTCAAAGGCGATGGTGCCTGAGCTAATAGCTTTCCGCCATTCAGGTTTTTCTTGTGCAAGTTCCTCCCACTTATTGACGGCTATGTTGCTTGACACCAGGTAGCGCTTTAGGGCATCTTCAAACCGGAGGTATCGACCACCTACTTTGCATTTTCCGCAGCTAAGCTGGGAGTAGAAAAGAGCTTCCGGCAGTCTTGAAGAGTACAGTTTGCATATAGAGGCATCTTTCCAGTCTTGTGGTACAGATTCTGAGTGCCATATTTTTAGTACCAATTCAAACAGCCTATTATGTATTATGTGGTCCTCCGTACTTATATATTTCAGACGGGAGACTGTCTAAACCGGGAGTTTTGCCATTTTTAAGTCGTCCAATGGCCTGCATGAATTCATCAAAAGAAGGAACGTCTTCAAGTTTACTTGATATTAGCGAGTTCTCAAGCGATTCTAAATGAACCGTGTGATTTTAAAACAACACAAGTCACATGTGTTTTTAAAACAACACTTGTACATTTTTTTTTAATAAATTATTTAAACCTACCTATTGATTTACATTGGAAAAAAAATTGTAGTTTATTCATACAGAAATCAATATAATATGCTGAAATATTAATATAATATTGTAGATATTAGTATTTGAATAAAACAGTTTTTTCTATTTCCTGCAAAGTTGTAATGAAAGGACACGTGTCGTTTTAAAATCACACGATTCAAATAGGAAAGATCGGCACCGCGGCTGTTGGGTTTAAGCACTTCCTCAAAGTGCTCCGCCCATCGCAAAAGAACTTCTTGAGGATCTGTAATGCGCTTACCCCCATCACGCGAGAAAACTGGAGCTGTCCGTTTGCATTGAGGGCCAAAGACAGTTTTCAGACCCTCATAAAATTTTCCAGTTTTATTGGAGTCTGATCCAGTTTTATCGGTACTTTTGCAAGTGCCCGTGGTCTCGGTAGACTGTGGTGACAGGCGTTTTTTTGAAAGCAGTAGCTGTTAGTTTTCTACCCTCGGCAAAAATTATTAAGTTACGTTCCAGAAATATCTTGGCAAATTTTGAAATTCAAATTGGCACTCCAATTAATTAACTAATTTAAATTTTTGCCGAGGGTAGTAAACTAACAGTTAATGCTTTCAAAAAGACGCCTGTCACCTCAGTCTACGAGACTACCGCACTTGCAAAAGTACCGAAACGTCGGAAAAATTGTAAAATGGTTTTCCATAAAATGGTTTTCCACAAGTAAATATCCATTAAAATGCAGTTTTATTATGGACTGTTTGTCCAAGGTATACATAGTGGTCGACAACTTCGAGGTCAGAGCCGCCAACGTGGATAGGAGTGGGTGCTACACGGGAGTTCGACATTATCTTAGTCTTGTCTATGTTCATTTCAAGATCCACTCTGTTAGAAGCTCTGTTCAGGTCACTGAGCATGGAACTTAAATCTTCCAGGGTCTCAGCCATGATCACTATATCATCGGCGAATCGAAGGTGAGTGATGTACTCGTCATTTATGTTGATGCCAGATCCTTCTCAGTCCAGAAGTTTGAATACATCTTCAAGTGCAGCTGTAAACAGTTTCGGAGATATTACATCTCCCTGTATCACTCCGCACTGCAAATGAATAGGATTTGTATTGTGGTCCTGTAGTCGGACTGACATTGTGGCGTTTTTGTACAAACACTTCAGCACTTCGATGTAGCGATAGTCGATTTGGCACCGCTGGAGAGATTCAAGTACCGCCCATATCTCGATCGAATCGAAGGCTTTTTCGTAGTCCACAAACGGTAGATTATACTCCTTGGTTTTATTCTTATGTGGTCCAATGTACCAAAGCCTTTTCGGAAAACGGCTTGTTCGGGGCGCTGGAAGTCATCGAGCTTGCGTGCGACACGATTCGTAATGACTCTTGAGAAGAGCTTATAGACATGGCTCAGAAGTGAGATGGGGTCTATAATTCTTTAATAGGGTTTTATCACCTTTCTTCAAGAAAAGTATCACCACACTTCTGTTCCATGCCTCTGGCGTTGTGTCTTCGAGAATGACGGAATTAAATAGCTTTTGGAGAACCTTAAGCACCGGATTTCCTCCACTTTTCAATAGCTCAGCTGTAATTCCGTCATCACCTGGTGCCTTGTTGTTCTTAAGCTATTTGAGAGCCTTTCTAATCTCGTACATGCTGATGTTCGGAATTTCCTCGGTGTAGTGTCGGGTTAGTCTAGCTCGAGGGTCGTATTGAAGAGGCGCAAGTCTCTCTTCAACGATCCAGAGATCTGTCCATTAAGCCGCCAATATTCTGATGCGTCTCGTGAAGATTGGAGCCTCAGTTGTCGCCGCTCTTCCATGAGTTTGAGGGTGTGCCAGCACTGGTCTGAGAACTTTTTGATTCTATTAGTACGGTGGGTTTTATAAAACTTGGACCCGACCGTAAAGACAGTTTCTACAAACCTGTGATTAATATCATCCACGTTTTCCCCAATGTCCAGGCCATCGATACGGTTTTGAAGCTCAATTTGAAAGCTCTCGGGGTTTTGGATTTGGGCGCTCGAGTTTGAGGCTGATATTCATCTTGCCTCGTACCATACGGTGATCGCTGCCTATTTTAACTGCGTTGATCACAGAAAAATCGTTGAATATCTGCCTCCTCGTCGACAAGATGAAGTCTATTTCGTTTTTCGTGGTGCCGTCTGGACTCATCCAGGTCCACTTCCTGCATTCTAACTTCCTGAAGAAAGAGTTCATCACAAAGAGGCCTTTTTTCTCCAAGAAGGTAGCCAGTAGATGGCCCCTATCGTTCCTTTGCCCGACTCCAAATTTCCCCACGCCCGGTTCATTACCGCGAGTTCTAGGAATTTTATGATGGGCTCTGCGCGGTGCCTTAGCTGGGTCAGCCTCATTTTTGATCTCATATACTGATACTAAATTCCGCACAAAGAGATAGAAGGTCGGTGCCATTTGTGTTGCTTTTTCTAACACCATGTCGTCCAAGTAATTCCGTTCAAGCATTACATTCGGTTCCGTGTAGCGCCGGATTAAGAATAGCGTCAATCCATTTCCTTCCGTGGATGTCGTAGAAGGCGACTAAGGAAATCAATTACCAGGAGACGGGCAGCAGCGTCTTCCTGAGATTCCAACCGCATACTGCAATCGCCAACCCGCCTGGCGGTGCCATTTCTGTTGCGTTTTCCAACACCATATCGTCCAAGTAATTCCGTCCAAGCATTACTTCGGTTCCGTGTGGCGCCGGATTAAGAATAGCGTCAATCCATTTCTTTCCGTGGATGTCGTAGAAGGCGACTAAAGAAATCAATTACCAGGAGACGGGCAGCAGCGTCTTCCTGAGATTCCACCCGCATACTGTAATCGCCAAGCGTGGCGATTATGGCTCATGGTTATGAAAACAACGAAGGAAGCCTATGTCCTGCAGTGGGCGTCTAATGGCTGATGATGATTACATTCGGTACTGTCAAGGGTCCTACGGGACGTGAAATAAAACGTGGACTGTATAAAGGGATAGGGCTGGTGTATTAGCCGTCAAAATTACAGAAATCCCGTCAAACAGATGTTATTTAAATTCGGTAGCGTCCGTTGCCGGTGGAGTATCGAGACGGAGTTCTTGCGTCGTCGCGCCGCTCGTGTCCGTGACGTCACGTCGTGGCGTATCCGCCACCCGCGCGTCTCCTCCCGTGCGTATGTTAAGAGCAATCTTAACAGGTACCAACTCGTGCTTTAAGTCTCCGAGCAGGACCACTTTGTCTCAGGATATAATCATGTGCAACGATTCACGCAGAACCCCATAAAACTTTGCTTTGCTCTCGTCAGATGCTTGAAGTGTAAGTGCATACACACTTTTCAGGTGGAGATATTTTTTGGTAGCTAAGTGTAAGCGTAGTGTCAAAAGCCTATCATTAATCCCTTTAAGGGCTCAATTAAAGATTTTGCTAGCTCGTTTTTAATGGCAAAACCAACACCACTGGCTGCTTTTTCAGAGGAAGGCTTGGAGGAAGGCTCTTTTTTAGAGGAAGACCAACCTAGTAGTAGGTGTACCCACCCAAATCTTCGCAGAGCTGTCTACTGTCCGACAAACAAGTTTCGCTGATTGCAGCAATATCAATTTTCTGTCGCGACAGTTCTCGAGCTATAAGCGCAGTCTTTCTTTCGGGAAAAAATTCCCATCGTTGTCCAGTAGTGTTCTCACGTCCTATGATGCAAAAACGAGAGTCCTAAATTTATTTGCTTTCTTGTTACGACCGCGATTAATTGGTGCCTGAGTGACCACGGTTTGCCATCCAGGAAGGGGTTGAGACGAACTATGTTCAGGCCACTTTTTCTAGGCTCCTCCCCGTATTGGGGAAAGCATTGCGATCTTGAATAGGGCTGCTTTGTCGTTGGACGAGCGGCTGAACCCGAACTCTCGTCCCTGTCGATTCTAAGAGCGACCATCCTCGTCCGACCGCCGTACGTGCAGAAAAATGGCTAGGAGCCATTCACCAGTCCAAACTCCTTCCACCACCTCTCCATCGCCGTAGGACTTAGGTTAAAGTCGTTGTCCAGTTAATTGCCAGAGGTCAGAGGGTATTTGCATCAAAGTTCTCTTATCTTAGGCAAAGAGACTTCAGTACGTATTTTATTACAAATTTTATATATATATATATTGATCAATACAATTTTAATTTAGATAAATTTTTCACTGATTTTGTTATTATTGTATTATATTTTATATTAATTAATTCTGCTGTGATGTTAACATTTTTATTATTATTGCTGTTATTATTGTCAAATATGGACCCAGGTCTAAAATAAATATTTTCATTCATTCATTCATTCTGTATGGAATAAACAGTTCATAATATTTTTGTGGTTTTAAAGTTGTCGCCATACTCGAACTAGTTCGTATCGATGAGTAGAACCCCTCTTTAATTATTTATTTATTCTTCTTATTTCTCCTCCTTTTTCGGAAAAATAATGAAAGGTATTCTGATACACAATGTACACAAAAGCCGCAAGATAAGTGATCAACTCCATTTGGAATAAACAAATCCTTTATTTGTCTCACATCAGATTATATTAAAATTGCTGTATACTGGGACCGTGGTCGTGTAAATTATAGGGTAATTTAACTAATAAACATAAAATGTTACACCTATAAATAAGAGATCAGCGTCAGCGGCTGTGAGAACACTAGGCGGAGGGGTATAAGCCGAATAGTGATTCTATACGTAAAATAAATAAGTGGCTGGGATTTAAAAACTATGGGGCTGCGTGTCGTGTCACTGGTTGCTTTAATGTTGGTGGTAGCAGACAAAAATGTTTACGTAAGTATATTTTATTTTATTTTGGGGAAGTCCGTGCCAATGCCAACATCATAGGGAGGTTTCCATAGACTGTAATTAACTGACCTATCGGATTTTAGTACACTGATTCCGTTAGCGATACGGGATACCCACATATTCTCTGGATAGATTTTATTAAATTCCGTTCTCGATACTCAGATATTCTGATAGAGTTTTCCGACCATATTTGCTTCGTAACAATCTAGGTTTTGCTTGAAATGGACTGGACACCACTATTTAATTTTTATTGTAACTATTTAATTTAATTTTCCTGGGTTCAAAGTAGACTTGTTTAAAATATTTAATCTAAAAACAATTGAGCCACCATTTTTTTTTAAATTGTGGCAATGAGGTTTAAATCATGATTAGGTTTTAAATCATATCACATATTATTTATGTGTCCTAAACTTTAAAGCAGAACGTTTGTTTGATAAAGTTGTTTTTTTTATTAGTTTTGATTTCAGACAGGCACAAGGTAAACTTTAATATCTTATTCTATCAGCGGGCGAAAACCACAAAAGGTTTATCTGCCGCTGTTAGTTATTGGAGATTTCTTTGATTGCTACTTTATGGCCTACCACGCAAGGCAAGTGATGTACGTGATAAAGAAAAAAAGGGTTCATCTGTTGTCCGTATAGCAGTTATGTCTATTTATGATGTCTCAGAACAATAAAGTTTTGCTTCTCCGGTTCTTTAATCTGTAGTGTAGAATTTTTGTACCAAACTCTGCTTACGGCGTTAACGTAATTTAGTGATTACTGTAGTAAAAATTATTAGGTACTATTTTTTTGTTACCATAGAACTCCATCATTGGCTAAATATTTGACTGTTATAAATCAATCATTAAAGGCCGGTGCAGCGGCTGAGCCTCGCTATTCAGCGGGGTAATGCTGCTAGCCTTCTAGACACCTTACCGGCCGGCAGCGATTTGGCCTCACTCTTCTGATTAAATTTCTAGCTTCGTTTGCTAACATACTTTAACTATTTAGTTATTTTAAGTTTTTTTATAAATTATTTTAAGAGATATTTAAATGTACTTGCAAATAAATATATTACAATTGCTTAAATTAAAAAAAAATTTTAATTTAAGCAATTGTACATTATTTTTAACAGGGAAAATCGGAGTCCGTATTGAATAAAATCATACGCCTCAGTGTACATTCATTAATGGAATGCGCGGAAGAGATGGACATAACCAAGGAAATGGTCCAAGAGATTATGAAGAAAATGGAGGACCACCCATGTCTCGTCGCTTGTACTGCTAGGAAAAATGGAATTGTGAGTTTTCAGTTTCGTCTTGAGATGACATAAGGACCTACCAAACTACACGCTTTAAGCAGATTTAAGTATTCGGAAGACGATAAAAACAGAAAAAATACTCTGAGAAAATTAAGTGCACTTGTTTCAGTTAAAATTCTTTCTGTCTCAACTTTATTTCTAAGGTTAGGAACGTATTATCGCTAGCTTATCATTGATCTTACAGGGGTGGAACTAAATCCCTATATACTTACCTAAAAAACAGGGGTTCTTAGGGGTTTTAAGTAGTAAAGTTTTCACCTGTAGCATTGTGGTGTTATTTATAAAAAAAACCTATTCCATTAAAACAGACCTCAACTGCTGTTTAAGTAGTCTGTGCTATGGGGAAAGACCAACTTAAAATGCATTTGTAGAGGGAGGAACCGTTATTAAGTCAGCGAAGATTAAGGAACCGTGTTTATAAATAAAGGTCATGGCACATTATACCGGTACCACAACGACACAGCTACAGCACAGCTCCGCCTCGAATTTAAGCTACCGCTAGCCGTCAGCGCGCTAACCACGCATCGCAAGCTCGCCGTATGCGCGCCGGCTGCAGCGTGCGTGCTTGCTGCCACCGGGAGTACCGCATATTTTATGGCATTTGTGATTGAACACGACTAGGAGGCTAGGACTAGAACTGGCTGGCGTCTCGCATTCAGCGCGCTGGAAGCATGCGGGCCGCTCGCCGGCTGCTAGTTGAGTTTTATGGTAGCGGCAAGCACGTTGCAGTGACCTTACGAAACACTAGCTTTTACCCGCGACTTGAGTGAATGAGTAATTTCCGGGATGAAAAGTATCAATATCCTTTCCCGGGACTCAAACTACCTCCATACAAAATTTAATCTAAATCCGTTCAGCCGTTATTGCGTAATTGAGTAACAAACGTCCAACATCTTCAGAAACTTTCTCATTTATAATATTATAGTAGCTTTTGCCCGCGACTTCGTTCGCATGGAATGAGTGATTTCCGAGATAAAAAGTATCCTATGTAATTCCCCGAGACTCAAACTATCTCCATACCAAATTTAGTCTAAATCTGTCCAGCCGTTATTGCATGATTGAGTAACAAACATCCAAACATCTTCACAAACCTTCACATTTATAATATAATATAATATTAAGGATTTGATTGAATTTGATTTTTTGCCCAAATTTGAATGAAAAGTGAATCGCTGGGTTGGAGCCATGCCGTTGCGGTGCCATTATAATGTGCTACGACCTTAAGACAGAAAAATATATGGAATTCAATATTTTTCTGTGCGACACTGTTTCGTCTTCTGGCTTTATGCATTGTTTTTATTAAAGATGGACGATGCCGGCATGTACTCGTTGGAAGGTGCTCAAAAACTCATCAAAGAGATTATGGAAGGCGAGAATCCTGAAGAGGCCAAGGAGTTAGACGATGTGGCACTGAAATGCGTCTCTGGTAATTTGCTCTTCTATGCTTTTATAGTGTGCCAGCCAACTATATTACTGAGTCTGTTCTTCTGTTCATACGACTGTTGTTCTGTCCATCCGTCCCGTTAGGCCGTCCGTCCGTCCTGACGTCCTAGTTTTATGTTTTTTAAATCAGTTTTTGTATTTAAAGCTTTTTGGTATCTTTTTACTCAATGAGAGTTGGCGTCCACCATTTTGTATTTTTTTGTGACGTGAGCCAGTTACTCTTGGTTGATACTAGGGGGGGGTTCAATAAGTAGTGAGAATGAATAAGATGCAATTAACTTTTATCAAATGTTATTTTATTTTTCAACATAGCATATCTTTTTCTAAACCTTAAATTCCTTTCTTAAAAAAAATCTTCATCTTGATTCTCTAAAAAATTCACTGAGTCATCATTGTCGAATTTCTAGCCTCTTAGATATTCTTTCAATCTCGGAAATAGATAAAGGCACAGAGAAAAATAAAAGTCACTAAGAGCAAGGTCTGGAGATTATGGAGTATGTTCCACCAATTTGAAGCCATCATCATTGATGGCAGCCATCCCAACTTTGGACTTGTTCGCTGGGGCGTTATCTTGATGAAACAAAACAATTTTAGCGAGTTTGCCACACCGCTTTTTGAGCATTTCATCTCGCAACTTTTTGATTTGTCCTGCGTACATATTCCCCGTAATAGTGGCTCTTTTAACTGAGGTATTCAATCATCACCACCTCTTGGCTGTCCCAAAAAAGAGAACCCATGATCTTGCCGGCCGATGGAACGGCCTTGAATTTCTTAGGGGTCGGTGATGATGGTTTCTTCCAAGTCATGGGTTGTTTTTTTGTTTCAGGGCCGTAATGGTGAAGCCATGTTTGATCCATAGTTAGAAATTGAGCCAAAAACAGTTCAGGATCTTGTTGTAACAGTTCCAAACAGCTTTGTGAAATTCTCAGCCTGGTTCGTTTTTGTTCGGCCGTTAGCATTCTAGGCACCCAACGCGCTGAGCCTTTTTGAGCCTGAGACTTTTTTCATTCCCAAATGGTCATTTATTATATTATGAACACTCCCTTTTAAAATCTTTAGCTCTTCAGCTATAAAGCGATTTTTTCAACATTTTTTATCATTTCTTCAGTTACTGCAGTCGTAGGGCGCCCTGAGCGTGAGTCGTCATTAGTGAATATTCCTCGCCCTCGTAAACTCAGCACACTAACCGTAGAATAAGGAGGAGCATAAGCCTCTAATGTATCTTGCAAGTCTTGATTTACTTCTTCCGTAGTTTAATTTTGCAAACACAATTTTCTCTATTTTCGATTACTCGTTGCGATAGAACACAAGAAGCTTCTATGATTGAAAAAAACAAAAGAGCATCTAACTTTTTTTATTTTATTATGTTGACAAATAAGTGGGCTATGTCTGGCAGTATTTTCTTTTTCTCTATCCAAGGAGTTTATACTTCATTCTCACTAGGTAGGTACTTATTGAACACCCCTCGTACATCAGTATGTATGACAAGCTATATGTAGTAAATATAGTGTTCTCTATTTATTTATCTATATATTTATAAATGCTCTGACAGTGAAAAATGGTGACATGAGGAAGCTAGTGACAGCAGAAGCAAATCGAGCTCAAACTCCAATTAATTAAAGCAAGTGCAGCATAGGTAGCACAACGACGCGAGTCGCGCATTTTAATATCGAAAGTCGCGAATTTACAGAACATTTCTGACATTTTAGTGCCACAATACGTGTGACTCGCATCATCGTACTAGCCATGCTGCGCCAGTGATAGCTGTGATGCAAGCTAACTGATTTTAGATGACAACGTATAAAGTTTTGGGTGACCCAATAGTGCTAGGACGCATTGTGTCGCTGTTGGGTAAACTGTAATCAGTGATTTGACAGACATATAAATTACATAGACATACTAAAAGACTGTTTTTGTTTTCAGTTAACGATGAACAAGTTAAAGACGGTGCGAAGGGATGTGAGAGAGCGATACTGATTTACAAGTGCTTCAAAGGGTAATTCAATGAAGGTATATCGAGGAATTGTGTTTGCACGATTGTAAAGAAAAATATACACACATGATTTCAAACAAAAATATACACATATTTTTCTTCGGAATCATCGTTCCTCCAACGTTTCAACTGACAACGGGAGAGCACATGTTAAACGCGAAGTTGAACAGTTATAAACATATGGATACAATCATACAAACAGTTAAATGTTAAGGTGCGACTCGGAGCTAAAGAGCGCCATAAAAAAAACTCTTTTGTGGCCTGGAACCAAGTGCCAAGAACTTAAGACTATTTTGCCAAAAAACAGCCGTTTTCAGCAGAATAATATTCATACAGCCCTATCACACTAGCGATTTGCGAGCGATTTGAAAGCGATGTGATTGCGCAGCGATTACGCGGCGAGCACGCCGCAACGACGCTGCGCCGTCGCGGCGAGCTCGCGGCATTAGATCCACGTTTTGGACACTCAGTAGTAGTAAAATGGATTGATCTGAGGAGGAAATACTAGTGCTGGCCTTGTTACTTTGAAGATGCAAGAAACGAAAGCAGATACAATTCAACGTCGAATCTGGGAGGATTCATTATCAAGTAATCGACTTCAAGAGAGAGACTACTACGTATTCCATATAACAGGACGATTTTGAATTTTAGTTATAGATAACTTCGTATCCATTTATCCAGTATAAGATTATAAGTAAGTTATTGTTAAGGCTGGGTTCTCAAACATTACTCCGAAATCAGGTGTTTTAAAATACATTTAACTCTCTAATGGTTAGTATTTAAAATTTGAAAAAAATATGTATTAATTTTCAATGTCCTATCTAGGGCCGTCATGTATTATTTTTATGATTTATAAAATTTTATAACATCAAAAAGAAATCGCGAAAGTGAGTCTAATTTATCACTAGATATGCTTTTATTTGGGCTATACGGAGCTTTGGATAATAAAAAATATATCAAAATTACTATCACTGACTGTCACGTCACTCACGTTGGTTGTCGAAATTCTATTAAAGAAATTTGTATTTCTGTAATTTAAAAAATGCTTACATTTCGCTCGCACAGCGCAATAAGTCCCATACAAATCCGTGCGCTCGGGGAACCCAGCTTTAAGAACTTTTCTAGTTTATTTTGTATATACCAGTTTTTTACCACTGCTCCGACTCTCTAAGGTTTGCTGGAAGAAATCTCTTACAGAAATAAGCTCGCCTTTGCACATGTTATTTCTTATGTAATGTGTTATGTCTGTTCAATGTTTCGTGTGCAATAAAGTAAAATAATAATATTTTTTCAAATTGCTTACGCCTATAATTTAAACAAGTCTTAATTTTGTTTCTCTAACTTTCTGTTTCAGTTCGATGTCTCATTAGTGGCTCTACATCACGCAGTACAAACCGACCCTTTCATCATTGGACTATCTGCTCTTTAAATAAACCAATATTTAACCATAAAATAAATAACTCTGACGAGAGATTAACCAACTTATACTACGTTTTTTAATTTTACGAGTATTAGTTCATCACCAGTTCTGCGTGCTATGTGCCCCGCCCACTGCCACTTCAAGTTACTAATCCGCTGGGCTATGTCGACGACTTTCGTTCGTCTACGGATCTCATCATTTCTGATTCGATTTCGTAGAGAAATTCCGAGCATAGCCCTTTCCCTAGCTCGTTGCGTGACTTTGAGCCTTCTTATGAGGCCCATAGTGAGAGACCACGTTTCAGTGCCATAAGTCATCACTGGTAACACACACTGGTTGTATAATTTTGTCTTAAGCAATTGAGGTATATTAGACGATAAGGCTTTTCTAAGTTTCCCGAATGCTGCCTAGCCGAGTTGGATTCGACGATTGACCTGTTTCACGAAGTTGGACCGTCCTAGTTGGACTGTTTGTCCTAAGTAGACGTATTCGTCTACAACTTCGAGAGTCGAGTTCCTCAATGTTATTGGGGTGGGCACAACACGGGCGTTCGACATGACGTTCGTTTTGTCCATGTTCATTTTAAGGCCCACCCGTTGGGAAACTCGACTGAGGTCTTCGAGCATTTTTTCAACAAATATAAAAAAAATATGCCGAGTTCTTACATCGTTTCTGCCATGACTACTATATCGTCGGCAAATCGAAGGTGCATGATGTACTCGCCATTGATATTGAGGCCGCGTCCCTGCCATTCCAGAAGCTTGAAGGCATCTTCCAGTGCGTTCGTGAACAGTTTCGGAGAGATAACGTCTCCCTGTTTCACGCCTCTTCTCAATGGAATTGCCTCCGAATTCTGCTCCTGTACTCGGACCGACATGGTGGCGCTGTTGTACAAGAACTTCAGCACCTCGATATACCGATAGTCACTACGGCAACACTGCCCATGTCGCGATCGAATCGAAGGCTGTCTCATATTCCACAAACGCTAAGCAGAATGGCAAATTATACTCCTCAGTCTTCTGTATAATTTGCCGCAGCGTGTGGATGTGGTCTATGGTACTAAAGCCCTTTCGGAAACCGGCTTGTTCGGGAGGCTGGAAGTCATCAAACCTGCGTTCGAGATGATTCGTGAGGACCCTCGAAAACAGCTTATAAACATGGCTCAGAAGTGAGATGCGTCGGTAGTTCTTCAATAGAGAGTTATCCCCTTTCTTGAACAACAGCGTCACCACGCCTCTGTTCCATGCTTCTGGTGTTTTTCCTTCGAGCACGACGGAATTGAAGAGCTTCTCAAGGACTTTAAGTACTGGTGTTCCACCCGCTTTGTTATTCTTGAGCTGTTTCAGGGCCATCCTAGTCTCATACCAGCTGACGTCCGGGATATCTTCGGTATAATGTCGGGTCAGTTTGGCTCTCGGATCTTTGTTCAAACTGCTAACAGGTTTTGCGACTGAGGTGTATAGCTGTCCATATAAGCTGTCAATCTCCCTCAGCACCTCTGATTTGGTCGACGCTGTACTGCCGTCCTCTCTCTTCAGCTTCGTCAGCTGGCTTTGCCCAATAGACAAGTCTTTTGCGAACACTTTGGAGCCCTTGTTCAGCTCTATAGTATCTTTAATACGTTCGGTATTAAAGGACCGAATATCGTGCCGCATAGACTTTGAGATGTGTCTATTTAGCTGCCTATATGACTCAGCATCCTCGGAGGACTGCAGTTGCAACGCGCGACGAGAGTATAGTTTGAGAGCTTTTGTGGTCTACTCGTACGGTTGTTGGGTCTATAGAACCTCGAGCCCACAGTACGAACAGTTTCATCATCATCAACCCATTATGTCCCCACCGAGGGGCACGGGTCTCTTCCCTGAGGAAGGTATAGGCCATACTCCACCACGGGGGCCAAGTCCGGATTGGTGGAGGCTTGTAGACTAGTGGCTCGTCCACTGTCAGAAGTTGTCAAGCCGCCCTAAGGCCTCTGACTTGGCTTAACGACTGCCATCTATCGACGGTAGCCGGCACCAACAGCTTAACGTGGGATACCGCCGTTTAGCCAAAGTATTTTTCGCCAAATTTTACTTCCCAATAAACTTATGGCATCAGTTTCATTTCCCAAATGAAACTTTAGCAAGTTTTCATTTCGCATTTTATTCATTTGGTCAAATTATCATTTCGCATAATTTTACTGCGTCAAGTTTTATTAAGACATACGTTTATTATGCTAACGTTTTATTTTGGCAAGTGTTATATAGCAAATAATTGTTTGATTAAATTTATATTTCGCATTTTGTTCAAATGGGTTGGTTGTTAGGTCAGTACACATAAGCAAAAATAGGTTCGAAGTTCCTGTTGCTGCGCTCCGCTCCATCCTGAAACTTCGGGTGTTAGTTCTTTTTTTTATATAAAAGCGAAAAAAAATATTTCACTAAAAAACTTAGTTTTGAGTCAAACTTAAATAAGGTTGGTGCATGGAAAAGTCATAGGTACCCTACATTATGATATGGCAAAATGGTATGCCATTCAATATTTTGGGAAAGGTACTTTTTGCCAAACGATACTTTTGACTGAATAATGCTTGGTAAAATGAATTTTGACCAAGTATTTATTTGGTAAACAATAACTTGCCATAATAACTTTTGCTAACTGTTTATTTGCTTTAAGTTGTTTTGAGAAATGTTTTTTTGCCAAGTGATAATTTGCGGAAAATAGTTTGGGAAGTAATACTTTGGGAAACGATTTTTGGCAATACATTAGTAAACCGCTTAACGTGCCTTACGAAGCACGGAACCGCTCGGAAAAATGCCACTAGCGTTAGGCATAGACGGCGACCCATCCATGCACTGAACGCGCCCTGTGTTGCTTAACCTTCGTGATCGTTTAAGATCACTCAGGCAGCCGGGGCTACGAGCGAACTTTGCGTTTTCGTGAACAAAATCACTCAGTCCCTCATAACATAGATTTGCATGAAACTATGTTACTAAATTACTTGTTAAGTTTAAAAAGAGTATATTGCTTTAGTTACTGAGTTGTTTGTATACAAATTTTAATCTATATCTGTAAATGTTGTGGATGCTTGTAACTGGGATGCATATTAGAAATTTAAACATAAGACTCTGTTACTAATGTATTGGTAGATATGTAGCCTGTTGGCGTTCCTAAATAAATAAATAAATACATTGCAAAGTAGATGGATATACAAAAATAACGAATTTCTACCAGGCTGGATTTATGTTATTTCGGTTCCTTAGATACTACTTAAACTACTTAACTATAAATTTAGACATGAAATCATTCAGTTTTTGTGATAAAGCGGAGCTGACTTAACCCACTGATTGACAAGTAGGAAGACTCTGCTGCGCAATGTACATCGAATTGTCATAATAAACTACGAATTTTTGTTTTATGAAACTCGGCCCTGTCTGTGATGTGACTGATTCACGACACTACCAGCCTCCAAAAAAAAAAAAAACAATGTTAAAACCTTAGTTCCTTTCCTAATCGAAGGATTAGGAAATCCTATTCACGTTGGACAATGAATGAGTGCGAACACGATTATTTTACTGGCCCTATAAAAGGTATTGGACACAGAATCAATCGTTACTATTGATCTAGTTTCAATCAAAATAGGACGAACAAATACAATAAGTAATCATGAATAAAATTGTCGGGTTTATTCGTTTGATGGTATTATTTATGCTTACTGGCAAAACATTGGTAAGTAGGTACAGTGTGAATATAGTTAATAATATAGTTAGGACCGAAATAAGGTCTTTCACCAACTATTTTCGAACAGTATTTGACACACAATTGGAACAGATTGGAATAATTATTTTCTGTATGCAAATCATAATATAATACTTGTAATCTACAAAGCTTCAAAGAAATTTTCAGTAAAAAAATCGGTGGTTTCTTCAGTAACTATAAAGTTATTTGAAATGAGAATGCAACCATAATTTGACAGTTATTTGTAACTTTTCTTTTTCATTTGCTTTTATTCAAGTTCAAAATAGAATAGTCATTTGTTTACATTGCTCGTTATTTCACGGTACGAATGATTTTTACTAACACTGATTGTAGGCTATGAACGAAGTGCAAAAGGTTATGATTCAGTCGAAGTTCCTGGCTGGAGGCATGGAATGTATAAGGGACCACCCCCTTTCTTCTGAAGAAATCAAGACGTTCAGATCGAAGATGATGCCGGAAGGCAAGGAGGCGCAGTGTTTTGCCGCGTGTTTGTTTAAAAAAATTGGCATTGTGAGTATCGTCGGAGATCATTCGGATTATATATACTTTATATATACTTTATATATACTTACTAGCTGACTTGGCAAAACTTCTTTCGCTATATTAATTAGCCTGCGACCTATTACCAGACCTACCAAATACACACAAAAAAAAAAATAAAAATCGGTGCGGCCGTTTCAGAGGAGTTCGATAACAAACACTGTGACACGAGATATTATAGATTATAGTAATTTTAAGTATTTTTACTAATGTAAGTCATTTGCTCTACATACATAATTCATGTTCACTTACCTACTCTCTTCATCTTTCAGTCCTATGCATACTAAGGTTGTCTCGGAAGAGATCGCTTTTAGCGATAAGACCGCCAGCTGTATGAGATATTAAAGATAATTTAGCTAAGATAAATAGCTATTTAAAAAATTTCATGTTATTTTATTATGTATGGTGTGCAATAAAGAGTTCAAATCTAATCTGTGTACGTAGGAATAGCTTCCAAAAAGAAGGGAACCCCACGTTTCTCGTACATTAATAATCTGTTAATATACTGTTATAGCTGACAGTTGTTTTTAGGGTTCCGTACCCGAAGGGTGCCAAACGGGCCCTATTACTAAGACTTCACTGTCCGTCTGTCTGTCTGTCACCAGGCTAGATCTCATGAACCGTGATAGCTAGGTAGTAAAAATTTTCACAGATGATATATTTCTGTTGCCGCTATAATAACAAATACTAAAAACAGAATAAAATAAATATTTAAGGGGGCCCCCATACAACAAACGTATTTTTTTGCTGTTTTTTGCCCGATATTAATAACGACAACAAATATTATATTCTATATAATATTCTTATATAATATAATATTCACAAAATATTCAAACGTGACTTTTTGCTGTTATTTCTCGATCTTTGTGTCTAAAGTTATATAGATAATGGAACGGAACCCTTCGTGCGCGAGTTCGACTCGCCCTTGGCCAGTTTTTTTGTATGCATTTCGGCCAACTAACAGCTGTTAAGAGTAGAAAGTAGTTAGTGTATGAGAAAACGGGAGTGTGGGGACTGGAGCTTTATACAATGTGTTATTGAAATAAAGCGTGGGGCGAGGCAGGGCGCGGAAAAGACCAGTCGTGTTTCCAATTCACTTTCGTACAAAATGAACTGAACGGGACGGGACGAATCCCACACAGAAGAGATGGGCGAGGACGAGAACTCTATACAACGCGTCGCGTCTTTTCCGCGCCCTCGCCTGATGTCCCTTCTTTCCTTCCCTTTTTTCAGTCACCGTAATTTAACCACTTCCAATGAGAAACAGTATTATATAATAAGTAAGAATAAGTCGATTCCATTAAAACAGTCTTAAGACGGAGTTAAAACCTCTTTCGTGACAGGAATTCCTGTCATAAACCGGCTTTAACTTCGTCTTAAGAGTGTTTTAGTAGAATCCACTTTTTATAAATAAGACTGTAGATACTTCTATCGTTTCAAGTACAGCCACGACTTCTCGAAACGTTCACCAAGTCATAATGTTTCTAGATGGACAACATGGGTAAGCTGTCTCAAATGGGCGCTGTAGAGAGCGCAAAGCAAGTATTTACTGACGATGATCACGTAAAGAAGGTTGGCCAATTTATTGAAAAATGTTCTTCAGGTAACCAAATAGTCATAGCTATTCCTTAGGGCCAGCTTCCGAATTGAGAATTTCGCTAAGTAACGGGTTAACCGTAGTGCTGTCTCTTCAAATTTCTCAGAAAAGAGCGTGACAGAACGTTACTTAATTATTTACTTAGTTAATTTCTGAATTCAGAAACCGGGCCTTTTTTAGTCACTTAACCTATTTGCACTTTCTATTTAAGTGAGTAATGAACACCAATGCAATTCTAGACTTTTGAACTATGTATTTGGTAAAACTAATTAAAAGCCGTAAAGGCTTTTATTTAGTTTACCAGTTCTTTGCTTTGATATTACCATGTTATTATTACATGACCAGTAAACAAAAAAAGGGTAATATTTTCAGATTTATTTATTGATTGATGGTTTTATAGATATCGTGTCGGTATGTAGGTTCTTCCATTTATTTATTCGGTCGTGTCATTAAAATCCTTTTATCATCCCGGATAAGGCAATCCATACGCCTTGGATTATATCGTGCGATAATGTTATTGAACAATATTAACTGACAAACATTCGTACACCCAGACGATACAATTACCCAATGGCAATGAATATTGTGCAATTAAATAATCTTTTGTTCAATCCTCACACAATCTTCAAATATGTCAATACTGCCCCTAAACGGTCGAGAACACTGCGGAATTATAAATACTGCGCTATATCAATGTTCATGTATGGGTCGCCTAATACACACTACCAGCTTTCCTATTACGTAGGTAACTGTCCACTGCTTCGGGTTTTTCATTTTGATGTTTCCGAAGTATCAAAGTATCAAAAGTTAAATCGGTCGGGTTCGAGTCTGTAAACTGAAGAAGTTACGTGATAGCGCCTCTGAAGTAGGTGTTTTGTCTTTGTTATTTTTAAAATAAATAATAAGTAAGCTTTTTATTCCAGTAAACATGCAAAACGTTTCTGATGGTGAAAAAGGATGTGACAGAGCAAAGATGGCATTTTCCTGCTTGGCTGAAAACGCACCCAAAGTTGGTCTTTTCACTATTTTGAAAATGAGCCTCCGATTTATATTTTAACAGTTTGCTAACGTTGACGTTCTGTTCTCTTTTCAGTTTGGCTTCAATCTGAACTTCTAATCGTAGGAGAACTATACTTCTTATTACTGTGAACTATCTGAACTATAAATTAATACTGACGATAATGTATAGTAGATTATTGTTATTAAATAAACTGCAAGTGTAGTAAATGCAATTATATTTATTTTGAAATCGATTTTGTTCGCAATCCATCCTTACCTAAATATACATAAAAGAACAAATTAAAAACTAAATTCTACGAATTCATAACTAAGTAGATGTCTCCAAGTCTATTTTCTTCAGAATTCGATGTTGAACCCGAACTGCGAAAGTAATGAGAAACAAATATTAAACCATTAGAACAAACTATTTTAAAGAGCGGTAAGTATGAAGTTCCTACAGTGCATGAATATCTTGCCGACAAAGCGGGTTGAAAGAGATAGAAACACCTTAGAGAAACCACTCAAAAACCTGAGTGTGGATGGATGTACTTATGTTTGTAGGTACCGTTGTACCTATCAGTTAGTAGTTAGACCTTTAGTCAGGTAGTCTTTAGTCTTCGGACAGAGTAAGACAGGTAATTGCTAGCAACTAGGTACCTAGATGTAATATGTCTGCGTAGGCTGTCACATGAAGAAGAATTTTATATGATAATGTTGAAACACTCAACACGTACGGTGGCTTCAAGCCCTGCGACATTTTTGCCGCCGTGTTGACGCGTGCACCGTTTGAACAGACCCTAAATCGAAACGTACCTTTGTGGATTGGTCGTTCAAGCAGGTGAACACCAGTTTAGCGCGATCACATCCTTTGTCGCCATCGGAAACCTCTTCTTCGTTCACTGTAAAGTTAAGAATGTTGTCAGCACTCGAATTTTATTAATTAATTTACTAAAACGTTTTACAGTCTTTGGGAACATCAGTGAATATGCCAGTAATATCATATACGCGAGGTTCTCAATTTTAATGCTATTTATTAAAGAAGCGCTATTTATCAAGTACATTTACGAAAGGCAGACACCAACCTTTGTCACAAGTGGCGATGAATTCATCAAAGTTCTTGATGTCATCTTCTTCGTCAAACACTTTCTTGGCATGCTCCTTAGCGTTAGCAGAAGACAACTTTCCGCTATCATCGAGCTGAAAAACATTAACAATGAAGGTTTCCGATCTGATATTTAATTTAAAGTGCCCTAAGCCATTTTGTCAGAATTTTTTACTGTTCACATTTGCTCACATCAAGACGAATAATTTGGAAAAAAACACGGAGTAACACAATCCTGTCTTCTCGAAAAGGAGATTCCTCCTTTTCTCCTTCTCCTCCAAAGGAGAGGGGATTCAAGTCACCAATACAACCAACTTTTTCTACAGGTACAACCAAAACTAACATCACTAAAGTTCTCAAGTTCAAGTAATATTAAGTACCCAAATTATGAAATAGGTTCATAATGTGGTTTCATATTATTATCAATTCACTTCGACCAAATAGGGGATGTAATAGCAAAGGGATCCAAAACTGGCGTGCGAGCATGCAACGACTAATAATGTTGATGAATCGAAAGAGATTTGTCAATATCGTGGCAAGTGGCAGACCCCGGTCTCTGCCTACCCCTCCGGGATACAGGCGTGAGTTTATGTTTATGGGAAATAGCTAATTTTGGAGCTGTCACAACATTTGAAGTAATTCGTTTTTGAAAATGTACAGCTGTTATCCGTACATCGACTCCGAAGAGTGTAACGTTGAACTCTACTGACAAGAGGATATTTTTTTATTTAACAATCTTCTGACATTTTCTTTGTAACACGTTTTATCAGATCGTTCTTAAGAGACTGACCCCCCGGTTTCTCGTACTTTAACAATCTTATAATCTACACTTAGCATCTGTTAGTTTGCCAAAGTGCATACAATTAATACCACTGACGGTTGTTGACAGTAAACGAGAAATCGGGGGTGTGTCACTTAGCGTCTGTTTCTCGTAAGCTAATACTCTTCTAATCTACTATTAACAGCTGTCAGTCGGCCAAATTTTACAAAAAAAAAAACTGATATGCGGTAACAGTAGGGGTAAGCCACCTAGGCATGCTACAATATTGCTTACCAATCCGACGTTCTTGAAGATGCACGCCATGAAGCAGCCAGTGTTAGCCCCGTCAGGCAGTTTGCGGTTCTTCAGAGCCGCCAAGTCTTCTATGGACATCGGGTAGTCCTTGATGCACTCAACACCGACCTGCAGGAACTTCGTCTGGATTTGGGACTTCTGCTCCACTGTTATAGCCTGTAATTGGACGATTAAGCAAATTAGTAACTTACAATAATATTCTAGCAAGGCTATATTGGCTCATAGGCAAGGATAAGATTAAAATTATGTATCGCACACAAGAAACAAAGTATAGAAATAATAAAAAGAAAAGAAAGAAAGACATTTATTCTAACAAATTAACACATCACAAGAAAGTAAAGGCATAACACTCATCGTTACAGATAAGGAAAAGAAAAACAATTCACATCAATACAAGATAGGACAGGACAAAGTCAGAACGTACATCCTCAAACCTCATCCTAATAGTTTTCACGAAGAAAAAAAAGATGAAGATGAAAATGAGCGGTGTCATTGCTAATGACAACTTCTTCCGCATTAAAATAATTTCGAACCCAGTGATTTTGAAGACTTTTTGAAGATGGAACGAGAGAGAAAGATATTTACTTTGTACCGTAAGAAGAATATAGACTTTCGCTTCATCAACATTTATTAGTCGTTGCATGCATATGCACGCCGATTTCGGGTACTTTTTATCTTTCCCTTTGCTAATACATCCCCTATTTGGTCGAAGTATGTCCGCCTGGGACGTCCCTTACTGGCCCTTCCAGCCACATTCGCTCGATATATTTGTTTCGTCAATCTCTAGTCCTTCCTTCATCCTCTCCATACGTCCGAACCAACGCAACATTCCTTTCTCAATTCTAGTCACTACATCCTCTTTCAGTCCACACTGTTCTCTGATCAAACTATTGCGTATCCTGTCATTTAAAGTAATACCAGACATACTTCTCAAAGACCTTATTTAGAAATAGACCATCTCACCCATCTAGTGTGAGTGAATATCTATGAAAATATTATGTACGTTAGGAAAAATATCAGTGACTTTAAAACTGTAGGTAGCCAACACAATGTAAATACTAGAAATAGACATAAACTTTCGTTCCCAAAATTTAGGCTGGCAAAGGTTAATACATCCTTTATGGGGCATTGTATACGTTTCTACAATAAGATCCCCGAGGATATAATAAGCTTGCCAGAAACGCGGTTCAAAAAATGTTTGAAGCACACTTTGTGCCAAAAAAGCTACTATAACATTAAAGATTATTTAGATGACAATGATGTCTGGAATTAAAGCCAGTTCAATGCATGAGTTTTAGAACATTTATATAAATCTTGTAAATTAAGGACTTGAAAAGACTAAGTTTGGAGTTTTTTTGTCCATTTTTTCTCCAAAATGATCTAGATTTTGAAATGGACACCTAGTTTAACTTGTAAAGTTCATTAAGTCGCAGTTTCTGTGCTACTTTGAATAAAAATTTTTTTGATTTTTTTGATTGATTTGAAGGTGCCACTGAACGGTATAAATCATCTCATTACGTAGATGCAAAGGCCAAAGTTTTTAAAGTATGTAAACAAGAGGCAAATAATTATTCAGTCCCTTTCTTATATTCCATTACTATATTAAAAAAAACCGAACAAGTGCGAGTCGCCCACTGAGGGTTCCGTACAAATTTGTAGGTACTTATATATTATAAATAGTTCAGGAATCAAGTCTCGCAGTTTTTCCCGAAGTTCAAAAAACATTTTTTTTATGATTTAAATCCAAATGTATAGTTTTCAGATTTTTCCCTGTACGTGTAGTATAAGACGATATTATTACTTGCCAATTTCAAAGTACTTGGTCAACAGAAAGTACCCTATAAATATTGATTCCCTTGGGTGAAACTCACTGAAAGGAACAGTTATACGACGAAAACGGTGTACTTAGACAGAAAGTTACTTACCAACACATTCTCCAAAAGTGCCAACGAAGTAATTAATAAAACAAACTTTGCCATTGTGTTACTTTACTGTGTCAAGATAGTCCTTATTGTGTTGAAAGCAAAGTAAGATGTGATAACAAACCAATAGAGCCAAAGAGTTTTATACTAAACCCCAATGAAGCGACGGGGACCAATATCCTGTTTTTCATTGTTTCATTGGCCAATGCTAATCGATTGGGCAGGCCTAAAGAATGATCATGATAGTAATTACGATTGTGAACAATTAAAAGTATGCTAAGTCAAAAGTTTACAATTTAGAAAATGAGTCTCATTGAAAGTTAAGTATGATCGACAGCACATGTTAAGGTTAACATACGTGCACTGTACTCAGTTACATTATGGGCAAATTTACAGCAAAAGTGTAAAGACTAAGCTGCTGTCGACTGTGCCTATACTCGTACCTCGGTCATTTTAAGAATGCTGACAAAGATATCCGTAGGTTCAAAAGTTTTCATAGTTTCAATCACTTTATTATGTGTGCCAGTAAAACAATATAATATGTTTTTTCCAGATTTATAATGACACACAAATTAAATTCATAATTTATTTTGGATTACTATAATTTTAAGGAAACCTTATTGGCACATTTATTTTATCGTAGCTGCACATAAGTTTTTTTTATACATGTGGTAGGATACTTAGATAAAGCGGTAGTTTGCGAATGCCCTAGAATATTCGCATCAACACATTTTTTTTCTTACCTACACCGTAGTGTGGAGTATCGTTAGATTGGTCGTTTAAAAATGTTTTGAGAACCATTGAGAACCGTTTGCGAAATAATAGGGGTTAAAGTATGAAATTGCCGTTTTATTGCAATAGGTTCATGAAGAATCTTCATGGTTTGAGGTTTTCGAATGAACCTTTTTTCAAATGGTTTCTATGATGTTCTTTTTTTTTAAAAAATGTGAAACATTTGAATATCGACTTTCAATTGTTTTTGTTATTCAATTTAGACAGGAAAGATGGATACTGCGAAAATTCGAGTGATTTTTGAATACTGTTGTGGCATTTGACCTGGAGTTAGCCATTGCATTTTTCTTTTCCGGTTATCATAAAGAATCCACTTTTCATCACATGTTACAATTCGATCCAATATTCCTTCATTTCTGTACCGGTTCAACAAGGCAACACAAGTTTCAACACGCGTTTCTTTCTGCAGATCAGTCAAATCGTGAGGCACCCATTTTTCGTATTTATTTATTTTATTGATTTGACGCAAGTGAATCAATATTGTGGGTAAGGTAACGTTAAACCATGCCGCTAATTCCTGGGTAGTTTGACTAGGGTCGGCTTCCACTATCTCTCTTAATTCATCGTTATTCACCTGTGTGGGCGGTCTTCCTCGTGGCTCGTTCTTTAAGTCGAAATTTCCATTACGAAAGCGTTTAAACCAAAATCGCACGGTGCGTTCATTAGTAGACCCCTCTCCAAACGCAGCATTGATATTGCGGGCTGTTTCTGCCGCGTTAGTTCCGCGTCGGAACTCGTATTCAAAAATCACTCGAATTTTCGCAGTATCCATCTTTCTTGTCTAAATTGAATAACAAAAACAATTGAAAGTCGATATTCAAATGTTTCACATTTTTTAAAAAAAGAACATCATAGAAACCATTTGAAAAAAGTTTCATTCGAAAACCTCAAACCATGAAGATTCTATGTCAATTCAAAGAACCTATTGCAATAAAACGGCAATTTCATACTTTAACCCCAATATTAAGCTTCAAAGCGCAAATTTTTGTTAGAGTAAGGCGTCCCCCCGTCTCTCCCGGCTAAACGGTTGATTGTAGAAACGTGAACAAATTCATGGCAGTAGCACATGTAGGTAATGAACTTAAAAGAAAAACTATCACAGTAGGCAAATTTCGCACAAATATTGAAAATTACTTCGATGAACTTGTTAGTACTGTAAGGTAGGTAAAAAACTCCTTCTTTTACGGAACCTTACACTGCGCATAGCCCAACATGCACTTGGCCGGTATTATCTCTAGTACATTCATTGGTAGACCCGTTACTTCACAAGAGTTTGCTTTGGATCTCAGCATTATGACCCTGGAACGGAACTGACACTACACAGTTGATAGATAGAAAATACTTTATTGCACAACCAGAAAAAAACGATGTCAAGCAGATAAAGAGCAATGAATAAGCCCATACTCTATCTCTGAGAGGGGTCTGTGCCCTGAGTTGGGTCGTGTTGAGGCTGCTGTTCGTTATAGCTTTGCTCGTCGAGAAAGCTCATTTCTGTTATAATTAGGAAGCATCTGTATGATAAGCCAGGGCTCTTATTACAATTGCAGCTTGCGAACAGTACCTACTCGTTGATATTATTCGTCAATGTCAAAAAGCGCTAATTGGTATCTGTAATATCTGCTGGTTAAAATACAATACTGCTGGTTTGGGTCGTCCTCTAAGTTGCCATTTTCGTAATAAGAGCTCGGGATATTATCTATAGAACTAGCTAATAGTAAATGCTTAGGTCTGCAAATCACCCGGATTCGGATGCTGATTTGCCTGCTAACGTGATAATTAGTTACGGCTCAAAAGATGAAACTCATCGTAGTCATTGCGTACCTAGGGCCTGGTTGTGCTAGGATTTGCAGACTCTCAGTGACATTGTCGAATTCAGTAACTTTAGTTCAGTTGCGGATTGCTTATTGCCAGCAACTTTGCAAATTGGTGTCCAATTATAGTGTTTAGTGTTGATTACGTAATGGATAAAACAGTGCGTTTGCTTTATTTCGCACACTGTTTTGTTATTTGGGCGGTGTTCAATGTTAAGGTGGGTAATTAATTATAGTTTAGCATTTCAAGTTTGATATAAAATACTGAACTTAGAATGAAATATTCCGCTTTTTTGGAAACGATTATTCTTTCGTTACAATCCTAGCGATCCTATAAAGCGCTACACTTTAACACGACGCTTGCGACACGGCTTCGGCATCATATATTATTATTTGGAAATAGAGCGCTTATTATCTTTAGCAACTGAATCTACATCAATGTTGTTTATATTTTTGTGTTTTGCTTTGTTTGTTGTGTACGTTTTCTCTCTGTTAATTTCATATGTGTCTCGTTGTTATAATAAATGTCTTTCTTTCTTTTCTTTCTTTCTAATCTTCTAATGATTCTATGACTTCTACGTTGAAGATTTCTGAGTGGCGGAAATTCTAAAGAAGACGTCATAATAAAACCTAAAGAAGAGATTTGCATCCTAGAATCTGCCAAATTCAATCTGAGAAAATGGAAATCGGCTCACGAACTTGGTAACTGACAGATCAGCAAACGTTCAAACTCACGATTTGTAGGAATGTTTACTGGAGCGTTGCTTACTGACTATATGCAAATGATATTGATCATGCTACCATCACCTGCGCTCAAAAACGCGCCAGTTAGACAGCCCGGATGTTAATGAGGCCGTATACAGCTAACTGTGCGCAACTTCAAACAAAATTATTTACACTGTTTTATTTGATCAACAATTTTAATAAAATTAATAATTCATTCATTCATTCAGCCACAAGAAGTCCAATGCTGGACAAAGGCATCCTCCATGGATTTCCAAAAAGACCGGTTGGAAGCGGCTTGCAACTAGCGTCTTCCTGCCACTTGGAATAATACTATGACTAATAAAATAAAATAAATAATACTATGACTAAATAAGCAATAATATAAAATAAAGTGACGTGACAAACTCATACTTTCCATTACTCAGAGAGTAGTGGAAACCTAATGGGGACGCCTTTACCCAGCAATGGGACACAAAATCGGCTAAATAGGAAAACTGGACTGGCCAGTGGTAGGTACTCAGAAAGGTGTATGAAACTTGCCCTTCGGATGAAGTGGGTGCCCCAAAAAAAGCTGGCCGGCCAAGAAGAATATAGAGGAAGGATCTCACTCGGTCAGAGAAAGGGGAGGCCTATTTCCAGTGTGACAAACTGATGAAGGTTAATAAAAGCCAGTACGATACATGTGAAATTTGGTACCTAAGCAATCTTGGCATGATTTTTGCATCGACCAAGACAGGAATTTTCCTATCATGCTTGTGAAGGATAAAGGATTTCCTTTATTTTCTTTTCAGGCAGAGCCAGAATTCCGCCTGACTGAACTACACAAGAGTAAACTCTCCGATCACTTTACAAACTACGGCGTTACCTGTGTGAGCGAGTACAATATCAGCTTCGATGACGTCAGGGCGTTGCAAAGCTTTCAGATGCCAAAGGGCGCGGAAGCACCGTGCTTCTTTGCTTGCGTTTTGAAGAGGGCTCAGCTGGTAAGGAATGTTATGGTGGACCGCCTCCATACAAAAGTTAACATGACGGTATTTAGTCTGTCAGTTCAGTAGTAGGGGGTCACTTGCTAAAACCGCATGCAACAAAAACATGTCGCCGTGGCGAGGGCTGTAACTCTGGAACTACGTACTGTGTGCAATTCTTTATATCGTGGAGCAGAACAAAGTAGCCATCACTCAGATCCTTTTGACTTGTGCCGCTAGATGGCGCTAGTACCACGTAACACATTGCGCATTTCATTGCGCATAGAAATTTCACCTTAAACCAACGGCTGTGTAACCCGACTAACCCTCACCCGCCTTTTTTTACGTATGAAACGCTTGCTCTTAGACCCTGTATCGTCTGGAGGCCTAACAGGTTACATACTTTTCTGTTGGTTCCGGCGTCACCAGACGTTACTTCGGAACTCGACGAATCGCTTGGCGGAGTGTCTTTGTTTGGTAGGTAGTTACTAGTAGCGGCCTAGGCCTACATTCAGAAACGCTACTGTTTGTCACCATCTGGCACTCACTTGTAGGGAAATAAAGGTACACCTACTCGTATATACGCTAATAGCTTCACTCACCAAATAAGTAAACTAGGGTATTTTCAAATGGTTTTCAACAAGATCACTGTGTAATCATCACTGCGCAAATCATCAAGAAGTCAGCTTTGCTGATCATCTGTTCTATAATCAATTTACTTTAATTGTTTATTTTTAATGTTCTTTCTCCAGCCTCTTACTAATGTATCTACCCAACTGCAGAGCACAGACCTTATCTTAGAGGTAGACTATGGGTGAATTCACCACGCACCGCTAATTGGTGATCTCGAGCGCTGAGGTTTCGTTCGTGAACACTTCAGAAACAGGTTTCCTCACGATAAATGTTGCATAAAATTTTCCTTTAATGAAAGTTTCCATTACTTTTGTGTACCAAAATACACAGACTCTTTTATTTTCTCTCTGTACAAAACGGCTCATTATAGTGCTGATGTATGCACTTGGTTTCAGATGGATGCGCAAGGGAAGATCACTCCAGAAGCTGTACTGGCCGTCGCTAAAACCGTATTTGAAGACGAAAAGGACTTCAATGAAGCTGTCAAAGTGTTCCAGGCTTGTGAATATGGTAAGAAACTGGTGATTTCTACGTCGCTCTCGCTGTAGAGTATAAAGTAAGATGGTACCTACTGCTCATTTCGAGATTACCATTCAAAGTTGTAGCCGCTGAACGCAGTGCAAACGTGTACTACATGCACGTGCTGAGGGGTGGTGTATCTATCCGCATCACAGAAGACATACGAGGCGCAAGAGCAGCGTTTGAATGCAGCGCATTTCATGTTGTCCTAATGCGAATGGTTGTCATCAGTACGGTTTGATTGGAATCAGTATACCTTTAGTATTTCACTGAAATGCAATGCGTGCAGTGCGGATCGGTACAGATGAGATGCTGAGATGCTTCACACGGTTTTGATTTTTTCTGAAATTCGACTGCATGATATGCGATTAGGTGCACTTTCACATTAAACCTGCAGTATTGAATACGCAGAACAATTACTTTACAAGTAGAGATGGATGAGACTTTCGGCGTTCTCTACTAGGCGTTCGGTTGTTCACATTGCCCAGATGAGACTGGTAGTGGGCGAGACTGACACATGACTGGCAACTGGCAGTACCTACTGTGGGCGTCTTTCATGTGTACTGGGTGATTCGTAACGGTCAGGTGAAAATTCGATAATTAGGAGTCGCTCTTAAAAGTTGTTTGTTTTTAGAGTAGAATGGGCCCTAGTTACACCGAACCTTACTGAAGCACTCAGTAGATACATTGATTTTAAATTACAACTTTTCAGTTAACGATCGCGCAGTAAGTGATGGCGCAAAGGGCTGTGACCGGGCGATGCTCGCCCTTTCCTGTCTGATGGAGCAGTCGCGACTCGAGGATGCTGATGCACCAGCTCCAGGAGTCGGTGGGATCAGGGTAATGTGAAGCCGTTAATGGTCCTTTCTCTTTGCTAATAAACATAAATTAAAGGAAAGATTGAGGCGTATTAATATTCTGCCTAGTTACTTTATTGTTGAAAATTTTGCAAAATGTAAAAGGAAAACCAAGTAGATACTTAGAATAATTACAAATTAGCGTTTTATTTGTTTTTACATAATTTATCTGTTTTAACATAGTTTATTTCTTTTTATGTAATTTGTTGTAATTAACTATTTTTGCAAGTTATACAACCATCAAAACTTGTGAGCCGGACTGTATATCAGATTGTACTGTAATACAGTCATTTGCGATTTATTCACATTTATATAGAACGAGGTCTGTTCAGGATCGTGGCAAGCGCCAAACCCAGGTCTCTGCCTACCCTTCCGGGATATAGAAATAGTCGCGCCGGCTCGGTAATATTTTTGTCGACTTGTTTAAGGCTGGGTTCTCCGACATTACCCCTTAATCAGGTGTCTTAAAATACATTTTCTCTCTAACGGTTGGTGTTTTTAAAATCTAGGGCCGTCGGTTATTATTTTTATGATTTTGTATAGCATAAAAAAAAAATCGTTGACGTAAGTTTCTATTATCACTAGATATGGTTTCATTTTCATTAGTGAGATGTGTGTATGTATCTATGTACCACGTTCCGGATGCCAAAGGAGAAATTATATGGTCCCAACTGAAAATCAGTTTTGCTGGTGTTATGCTAACCATAGCACACACCAGTAAAGTATGCTGAGTTGGAACCCCTTTTTTGTTGTCACGGAGGCACCTGAGGCGTTTGAGGTCCGAGGTGGCTGGGTGCCATACATTACTTTAAGGTACCCGGCTGCCTTTGACTCTATATGCCTCACATGTTCTCTTCACGATTGTTTTGTTTTATCTCTGTTTTGTTGACGTTCGTATCTTTTGTTTGTGTACCTTTTGTTTACTTTGTGTTTCTGTGACAATTTTAATAAATATCCTCTTTCTTTCTTTCTTTCCTCCTCTTTACTGAGTTTTGGATAGTAAAAAATATACCAAAATGACTATCACTGAATATGTTAGGTGGACGTCGGTCGTCAAAAGTCTATTAATAGAATTTGTATACCTATAATTTAAAAAAAAACCTACTTTTCCACCACTATTCGCTCGTGCAGCGCATTAAGTCTCATACAAATCCGTGCGCTCGGAGAACCCGGCCTTAACCTACAAAAATAACGAAAAATTGTTCTTAGCGAACAAGATAGTCTGTCCAACAATACTATGATGACTTGCCTAGAGCTCGATATTACGATATGATCCATGGTTTTTTTAACCGAATATATTGTTTCATGTTCATCGTGGTATAAGAACGATAAACATACGATGTATTGTTAAGGGCGTCACACACGGCGAAGATACGATAATATTTTATCTTAAGATACAATATCGCTCGCCACACAATTTACGAAAATATGAAAATATATATATTATCTTCGTGTGCGGTGTTTGATGGTCCATTGAATTGTATGGTGAGGGATATTGTATCATAAGATAAAATATTATCGTATTTTCGCCGTGTGTGACGCCCTTTATCGTTCTTCTTCCACGCACTTGCCGTTATCTAGCATGCGGTCAAATGCCCGCATTTATATAAAGTATTAAATTGTAGCTGCTAAAGCTCGTGCACTTGCGGTACGATTTCTGCAGTGAAAACTTGTGTAGGTTTACTTTGACCCCTTTAAAGAGTAATTAGTGACGCTGAATCGGGTATACCCACTCTTCTCCAGTCAGTTGGTGGCGCAGAAGTTTTCACTACATTCGTTTGGTCATATTATGCGGCTGCGACCTAGCGGGTAAGCGCCCGCAACTGCGTTGTCCCAAAGTGTGAGTTGTTAAGGACTATCCACATTACAAGCGGGCGTAACGTTACAAACTAAAATAAACCTTAAATACTTTTAGTTTAGAGAATACAATACCTACTTAGCGCAAAAAAGCCCGGCCACGTGCGGCCGACAAGCCCACTTTTTTTTAGGTATATTAAGGCCCTTTTATTTTTAATTAAATTTATAAAGAAACAGGCTTCCTGAATTAAATAAATACTGATCAAAATGGATACACCAAAGTGAGGATTTCGCTCATCTTACGTAACGTAAATTTTGGTAAGTATTTATTTTTTTAAGAAGACTTAAATCCCTAATCTAGAAGAGAGGAGTCTGATAGTAAAAACGAACAACTTTTAATTTGATGAAACTCCAAAAATCGCGAGCGATAATATTTGTTCCTAAAGTTATCGCCTGCATTATTAAAATGTATTGAATATTTAAGGTTTCATAAAACTACAATTCTTGATTTACTGTGACTATTTCATGTACATTGCATACATGAAATAGTTCACAGTTTAACAAGTAGAAAGACTCATTTCTCCTGATTTGAGAGTTTTGACCATCGTTTACGAAGTTGCTCTTGTTTACGAGAAGAGCCTCCTATTTTCGGATATAGAGATCTATTTACATCCTAGAATGGAACAGCTGATATCACACAGAGTTTTATGAATAGAATAAACCTAAAGCAGTTCCACCTGGGCCTTATTTCTTAACATTACAATTTAAATTTATGGTTTACTATGACAATACCGGTCCCGACCCCTCCACCCACTGGACTTTACCGCTGGTTGGTGGACGGGTCATTCCCTATTACCCCTCCACCCACTACACAATGATAGTGCGTACCTAGTAATCGGTTAATTCGATAAATTCAAACAATTAGTAAAATTTCTTTACGATGTACATTGTATAGCCGATTAACCCATAGATTAGAAGTAGAAAGGCGAAGAGCGGTGGTAGCCTTGTGGATAGAACATTGGACTAGGAAGCGAGTGACCCAGGTTCGATCCGCAGTGTGGGCATGTACCTATGACTTTGTTTTCTAAGCTATGTATATTGTTGAGAGTTCTCTCTTTGAAAGAGTGCCTGTGCCCTACAGTGGGACGTATATAGGCTGCTCATGAAGGCGACTCGATTCCGCGATGTACGTAGAATTGTCATAATAAACTATGAACTGTTATGAAACGCGGCCCGTACTTTTCTGGAACACCCAGTATTCTTGTTTTTTTCAGCCACCTCCAAAGGGACATCCGGCTAGGTTCATAATGGGCGGAATAATCAACCATTTGCTCCAGCTGGCTTGCGCAGGAGTTAACACGGCGAAGCAGATCTTCCCTCTACGCTTGATCTCAGGCATTATACCAGTTGATACTATCGTAGCATTGTGCAGCCTTATTTCAGTTTCATAGTATTGTTACGCCTAAGATATTATCTCTGTTCCTAATTATATAGTGTCGCGAAAGAATTAAAACAAAACCATTTTTTTATGCGTTTTATTGTTGCTTACCTAACTAAGGATATTGGTGTAAGGTAAAACTAAGTGTAAAACTATATGGGTGCTTAAAATACAAATAGCAGTTTTACCAATTTTATAAAAAGCGCTGGGTGACTCAAATGTTCACCCGTGAGTGAATCGATGAAGTAGAAACTGGAAACAACGTTCAAAAAGTTAAAATATTTTCTTGAGAGTGTTGCTAAAATACCGGATTACCTAAAAATGCACAATTCGTGAGGCACCCGTTTAATAAAAAGGGTTTGTATTCTAAAACAACTTTTGTTGCATGCGTTTTTATCAGATTCGGCGTTAGTACAATTTTATTCGCGCTTTACGCACGAATGTCGCAGCTCCAGTAAATCCGATATTTAATAATCAAACAAGATCAAATGGGAAATTGGGAAATTGACCAAAACTTCTCAAATGTCAAAATCAAAAATCAAATCAAAAAAATTTTTATTCAAAGTAGCACAGAAACTGCGACTTAATGAACGTTACAAGTTAAACTAGGTGTCCATTTCAAAATCTAGATCATTATGTCACAGAACATAAATGAAAAAAATTGTAAACTCTAAAGAACTTGTGTGATTTGTTGGGGTAATCCTGTATATTCAAATGTTTAACTGACTGAGCCCTAAGGATGTAAAAGATGAAAGCATCAATATCAGTAAGGACCCGTACACAAAACTGCGACGTCGCATCGTAAAAATCTGTGCGCTCGAGCGACGCATTGCAAGAACTTGCGAATTGATTGGCGTCGGCGTTCATAATAGTAATAAATGGATGAACCCAAAATATTCCTTGAGTACTTGAGCACTTCTTTTTACGGTCCATGTCACGACCTAGTTCACAAGATACGTTTATTACGGTTGATGGTCGTCGAAGGAATGGTCACCCGAATCGTGGAAGGGAGATGCCTTGCCGTACAAAATCGCATCGCAGCAATTCGTGTCGGAGTTCTCTGCGTTGCGAATTCGCATCGCGCCTGTTCCCAGTTTTGTGTACGGAGCCTTAGATATCAGTAGAATTTTAGCAAAAATAACAGAACTCATGGCTCTCTCACAGATGATTCACCATAGATTCACAGAAGTAATTTTTAATTTTTAAAATTCATCGTATTATTGTGATCTTACACGTCAAAACCAAATTGAGCACTGTTTTCAACCATACACTTGTATGCCAGCATAGACCGCTCGCAACCCTTGTCACCATCGCTCACAGGTTGAGAATTTACTGAAAGAAAAAAATAAGTCGTTACAAAGAAGTTTGAGTACAGAATTTGAATCGACACACGTATTGGGAGAAACTAGGACCTGAAGTCAACTTATTGCTCGGTTACCCAATACAGGGATAAAAACATGGCATGGCAACGGTTTTAAGTTGTGTAAAGGTTCTCGAGTGGAGACCGTTAACTGGAAAACTCACAGAACATAGGAATAAGGAAACCCAGCGCAGAACGTTGTAACGTTTCTTGGGGGAGGCCTATGTCCAATAGTGGACGAATATGGGCTGATTAATGTTGATGGTTATGTATAGCGGTTTAGACACTACGTTCTAACAGTATTTTTTTGTTTTTATTCAATAAGTGCTTGTAAGAAGTACAGTATTAGTTTGTGATATATCAACTACAAACAAAAGAGTTTAAACTTATGGCGTGAAACGCTCCTTGCCAATCTATGTAAATTAATCGATCGATCAAGGTACTTATGATACTTATATTATAACTGCTGTATTATGTTATGTGGTACAAGAATAGAGATTATTTGTTGAAAAGGTTATTCAATCAAACTGTCGTGGAGCTGTCAGAGATCAAATTAATTGACCTGTGATAGCACCATGGTAAGAAAGTTAAAACACCATTTTGGTTAGGAGACTATCAGTTGTGTCAAAAACAGACATTGCCGAAAGACAGAGAAAGAAGGAAATAATAAAAAGAGTCGGTGAAAAATGTAATCTGATATAACGATAAAGTGGAGAAATGTCGGTTTTCATAGTGGATTTTATTTATTTGTGGTGTAATTTATGTAATTTACCTTTTATACATAATTGAAATTTCTATAGAAATAAGCTCGCCTATCTACTCATCTAGATTACGTTCATGTTTTTTTTGTAAATATTTCTTTCTTTGTGTACAATAAAGTACAAAGTAGTAGTAGACCCCTTGGGAAAGAAATGTAGTAGAGCCATTTTACGAATTTTCCAGGAAGCGAAAACAAACAAATATATAAAAAATGCTTTACATCTTTTTTCTTTCAGATGCCGCAATTCAGTGATTACAGGCATACTAAAAATGTAATGAGTTTTATAAATACGAGGTACCTTCTTGCTTATTCAAATTCAATATCTTTGGTAGTTTAGAAGTTAGCATGGCTTATACACGGATACGGACCTCGAGACAAACCAGTTATGGTTTTAGGAGGTCCGAATCCTTTTAACCTGTATCTATATTATGTGAACCTAAATAAACAAATAATAAAATAATACAAAAAGCTGCATCCAATGGCTTTTACAGCAAAACATTATTATTTGTACTAATAAGTTGGATTGCACCGAATAAAATAATTGTAGTGTAGGCCATTAGAGTACAAGTATATTTAAAAGTACATTAGGCCACAATTACATTAGGTAATGTCCTATTCAATGTTTCGTCTGCAATAAAGTACAATTATAATCAAATAAAAAAAAACTTGTTCTAAAGATAATATTTACATAATTAACTACAAATCTGAATTTATCATTTGGATAAGAAACTAAAATCATTACGAGAATAAGCCGCCCCGGGACATATCCGACCCAAAGGTTCCCAATACGCTGGCAGCGTTACCTCGCTGCACTGCAAGGGAAATTCTTTGCATAAGATAGGCCCCAGAGTGGCAATCATAGCCACGGTCGCTCAAGCGACGACCTATCTCTCTCACAAAGGCCTTTCTCTGCACTCCCCAGACCCCAGTTACATTAAAAAAGGTCTTTTACGACAAAAATTAAGTATCATCATTAACTTTTACAGCATAATAAAAAAACTGTGAAGCCTGTTAAAAAATCAAAGTACTAAAAGTATTTTTTTGCGAATTTGAGGTAACGAAATTGAAAGAGATTGAAAAACTGATTTTGAATGAATTTTCACCAAAAATGGCTTGTAAGACATTTCACTCTCAAAGGGTCATTATTACTTAGAGGACTCTAGCTGCACGGGAATTGAATTTGATACATTTAGAAATTACTGAGATTTCCAATATTGTAACAAAAGTATTCGCCTGATATTTAATGTAGATACTTAATAAAATACTTTGTTAAATTATCAGTACCTCTATTGCAAAAAAAGTCTTTTTTTGTTCCTTTCAGTGAAGTTTCTCCCCTTTAGGCGATAAAACAATACTAAAATGTATTATTATACTTTATTGCACACAAGACTTTTAACAGGACATTACATAAGAAATTACATGTACAAAGGCGAGCTTATCTCTGTAAGAGATTTCTTCCAGCAAACCTTCGGGTATAGGAGAAGCAGTAGAAAAACGGGTCTATACATGTGCACAAAATAAACTACAAAAAGCCTAAATAACACAAAGTAAAAAGGAAAACAAAAACTACATAAACTAGATATCAGAATAAAAATACATACCTACTTAGATATACATAAATAATATATTATATATATATATATATATCTATATAATATAGGTATGTATTTTTATTCTGATATCTAGTTTATGTAGTTTTTGTTTTCCTTTTTACTTTGTGTTATTTAGGCTTTTAATAGTTTATTTTGGACTGGCGCATATGTTCTGTGGCAGTGCGTTCCACAGCCTAACCGACTGGACCGTGAAGGAGTCACCGTAAGCTCCAGTATTGTGAGCAGGAATTTTAATAGGATGGGAGGAGTTAAGTGATCATTTTGATCTTCAATGTACATTTATCAAAATATTTTTTGTCACAACCATGGAACTCGGAGTAATTTTTAAATATTTATTACACAGTTTATATGCGGCTAGGTTCCCCTTACTTACTTCCATTGCAAGAGTGGATGTAGTCAGCAATTTTTTTTAACTCTTCTTCGTCGTTAAACACTTTCTTCGCTAACTCCAGCGCATTCTCTTTCTGTAACATCCCTTTATCGTCGAGCTGTAGGAAAAGGGAGGAATAAAGTTTATCTTTTGTATAATAATGCTAGTTACTCGTAGTTACCATCTGAAGCAGGCCAACCTTTACATTTTTTATTGCAAAGTCGCCCTTAACGGAACTCATCAGAGTGCACATATGTAAAGGTTGATGCGCTGTCAACTCTCCTCAATGCCGGAGCGAATCAAGATTATTCCGAAGACAGTTATTCCGAAACCAAATTGCGAAACCTGGTACGACGTTTTAGTCAAAATTACTAGTAAGAGTAAGTAGTGAGTAAAAAATCATTTACATTACATTTCTCTTTCCTATGTTTGTTACGATTGCCACTTACGCTTTCATAACAGAAAATGTGACAGGCTATTAATTAGACGGATTAATTGAAAACACAATCAATGTTTGCCCCCACCTTTTGTTACAACATACATTACATTGCATAAACTCACGCCTGAATCCCGGATTGGTAGGCAGATACCAGGCGTTGCCACTGTTAAAGCAACGTGTTCTTATGCTATTTGTACTCACGATGCCAATGTCTTTGAAAAGGCAAGCAAGGAAACATGGTGCGTTTTCGCCACTTGGCACCGTCCTGGCTCTCAATGCCTTGATGTCGTCGGCCGTGATTACGTGGGTCTTCAGGCACTCCATGCCAAGTTTTTCGAAGTGTTCACGCACCATTGTCTTCTGCTCATCCGTCATGGCCTGTGGAGATTAGGGAAGCATTTTGTTATGGAGACAGCAATGTACTTTGACGTTGGAACCTTGACGGAACAACTGTCAGTTGATAGTATGACGGGAAATAATTATTATTTAATGATTGCTGTATAATTTTATTTCTTATAAGTAAAAGTATTCAAAACCATTGATAACCACAAGTAATTCAAACGCTATGCTCAAAAAATGTCTGTTGTACTTAGTCCGATAGTTTAATTATTGTCAGACTGTTAAGTAAAGCTTCGATAATATCAGGTTTACGGGTATAACTTGCCAATAGCGAAGGAAAACCTCGTAAGGAAACCTCACTAAATGAACTGTTGACATACTTCGGCCAAACCACCAATACAATTCGCTTTGGTTATGCGTGGTGAGGTGATAATTCTCTGAGAGAAGTCCTAAAAATATAGCCTGCTTATGTTATGTTAACAAGTAAGCTACGATTAATGCCCAATTACTCACAGATGTTAACGGAGTCAGAGATAGGACATAAAAAACACAACAAAAGAGCACCAAACGGAACATGTTTATTTTTGTTTGGACACCTTTCGAGCACCGTACGCGACAACGTTTTGATGAAGTATCTGCCGACAATTCGGGTCTTATATAAAGATCAAACTGCTTATTAGAGAAGCGCGGTTTGGCCTTCAGTGTACAAAATTATAATCAGATTATCGGGCCTGATGAGAGGCTGCAGAGCGACACGAATTAGCAGTGCCAACGGAACATAGATTCAATTAGCCATAGGCAGTCATTATATTCTTAGCTTTAAACATTGTACCCGCGAGTTACGTACGACCAAAGTATGACACGAGGTCAGTACTCTGCTCATTTGCACTACGCATTTGTAAATGTTGATCAGCTAATCAGCTGGAGTAGAAAAGTTCTCGAGTAAAAGCGACGGACAGGCAAACGCATAGGGCGCCTACCAGAGATCGCTGGTGCGACGATCTGAGGCATGTATAGCAGTTTAAGAAAACGGGATCATTGATGATCCCGGTGAAGGATTATCATTAGTCGATCATTACGGCTCCATTCCGTGTGGCGCCGGATTAAGAATAGCGTCACTCCATTTCCTTCCGTGGATGTCGTAGAAGGCGACTAAGGAAATATTACCAGGAGACGGGCAGCAGCGACTTTCTGAGATTCCAACCGCATACTGCGATCGCCAACCCGCCTGCCCAGCGTGGCGATTAAGGAAAAACCGCTCATGGTTATAAAAACTATGAGGGTGGCCTATGTCCTGCAGTGGGCGTCCAATGGCTGATGATGATGAATATAGAAGAAGATAATCTGTCAAACAGCCCTATTAACTGACGCGAGTGCATTGCTATCGACTATACAAGCAGAATTATTTTGTATACAACATGCAACGCCTCTCTCGCTCTCTTGACCTTTGTGAATTGAAGGTGAGTTTAATTTTTTCGATTAGCAATAAGGAGTCGAGTCACGTAGAGGTAAAAGTTTATCTTTTGATGCCCGTTATAGAGTTGGAACGTTGAAAACCCGCTGTGCAGCTAACACCTGTGTCAGGTGGCCTGTGTCATGATTATTCCGTCACCGTTAGAGAAGCTAAAACTTCTAAGTTATGAACACAAATGTTCGTAACTTAGAAAACAAAGTCATTGGTAAATGCCGGGATTCGAACCCACGACCTCCCGAATGAGAAGCCGGCGTGCTACCGCTCCGCTACCACCGCTCCATCGTGAGGAAACCTGAGTGTCTAAGGTGTTCGCATACCTCAGCGCTTGAAATTGCGAATCCGCAGTGGGCACGCGTGGTAATTAAACCCATACTCTCTCTTCAAGAGAAGGCCTGTACCCTGCAGTGGGACGTAATGAGGCCGAATCTCATATATATTATTCACTAAAACAAATAAAAGAAATTGATTTTGCTTTACGACGTTTAGTAAACGTAAATCCATCGAATAGAAACTCTAGGGAAACTGGGCGCAGTATGTGTTGCCTGATTTCACCGAAGTCTAACAAGCCTTAATAGCTCATTGCTGATGAGTCAATTTTCTGTTACAATTACAAATACAAAATTTCTTTATTTCATGAACAGAATGCATTTGACAGGGGTTGGGGCTCTCCTGTTAAGTTAAAAAACCTGCGTTAGGAGAGGTCGCTCTTTCAGCGAATATAAATTTATACTTGTATTAATTTATACCTGTTATAAAAATAATCCAAGTTTGTTTCCCAACTATTATGTTTAAATATTTAAAGTAATACTCTCCATACTCTCTTGGCCTGTGCCCTGCAGTTAGACGTGTAAAGGTTATGTATAACAAAAAGTAAATTTTAAGACAAGAGAAGCGATCTCAAAGATGATTTGTTTTTAGTTACCAGCATAGCATGAATAGTAGGACGACGACGCCAGTCGCGTGTTTCAAATGTCAAAAAGCGCGACTTTCCAGTACATTCCAGTACACCAGATAGTCGATTTTGACATTTTAGCGCCACAAAACGCGTGACTCATATCATAGTACTACTCGTGCAAAAGTAAACTTAAAATAGACAAAGATATCTGGTATTAAACAGTGCTGTATCTTTAACGGTTATTTTTAATTAGTTTTTAACACTATTGTCGAACACTAGACGAGTGAGTCTAGTGTTCAACAAGTGAGTTAAAATCTTTACTATTTAGACAAAAAACTCAACTAATTAATGTGGAGTTTATTTATTATGATCAGTCTCATCTCCCTATAGTCAACTTTGATGTCCATTCCGTGAACATTTTGGAAGTCTTTGAATTAAATTATAGTGAAAATGGTTTTGTACCATTCCCGCTCTAAGCGCAACTTGCACCATCCCACTAACCCGGGGTTGACCGGTTAAACCTGGAGTTACCATGGTTACCAGTACAATTTAACACTGGGTTAACCGTCATAACGGGTTAACCCCGGGTTAGTGGGATGGTGCAAGTGGCGCTAAGAAGCTTATTTTATTCACTGAAACAGTGAATAAATGGGCCTTTTAATCACTATTTTGGTGTTTGAATTTAGAACACACCAATGTATTCAACCTCCATCTCAGTGCTTATACAATCCTTGCGCAAAAAATACTCGATGCAAACTCCTTGCAAACCCTTTGTGCAAATAACTCCTCGACATTTCATTGGTCGATATTTGCGACAAGGAGTTTAGCATTAGAATAATAGGTATACTATTTTCTCGTAGTCATGGTATAAAGTATAGTAAGTATAGTACTCGCTACGCTTGTGATTCAGTCGTTAGAATCCTTCACTTGGTCGTGGTTCATGCGTCCTTTATTCACTAATTGCATAATATGCTATTTTTCTGTTATTATTACCACTAAAACTATATCTAGCAGATTACTCTATGAATATTCTTATAATATAATATCTCTCATAAAAAAATAAAAAATACCAGTAATTATTAAAAAAATAAAAAAATACTCTTTTGGCTCTTACATAAGCAGCCTATATACTTACCATTGTAGGGCACAGGCCTTTTCTCAGAGAGAGTATGGGCTTAACCACTGAATGAATGCTTAGTTAGTAGAAGCACGGCATGCTAGCGGAGCGGGTTCAATCCCGCTTCGGTTCGAGATTTTTCTTACTATCTATCATTATTTATCAAGCATTGTTTAATGCTGTTTTTTCGCAGCTATGATTTAAGGAATCGCCATAGGATATTGCGTCAATTTAAATCCAAATTCTTTTATCGACAATATTGACCACCCTGGATTTTCATTGTAGCAAACATGGCCGCTATTTCACATTTATGTTTTGGTGGGACACTACCTACTAACATGAAATGCCTTTATTGCTTCAAAAATAATCACGGACGATGATTTCGTTCACACGATGCGTACAATGTGGCAATGATGATCAACAAATTGACACTTAGAGTAATAAACATATTTTGCAACTGTGTAGTATTGTGAACAGTTAGTTCAGTGATTAGATCGTATTTTGTCATAGTGCTACAATTTGCAGTATAAAAAATGGATGTTTTCACAACATAGGTCATTTTCGTATTGAACCCGAGAGAGTACGAGTCGATTATAAAGAATATTATAAATGGCGGTGTCAAAAACAATTAACGTCATCGTGTTCATAAGCTGTGCCACCTTCTTTATTTCGGTAAGTATTTGTGTATCCGAGCAATCATAGCAATAAGATGGTGCAAGGATCATAGTAAGTGCAAATGTGCTCACCCCTCCGGGATACAGGCGTGAATATGTATGAATGTAAAATAATAGCACCATCGTTTGAAAGATCCATCGATGAATAGGTACAGGAAGTTAAAATTTAAGTACAACTTACGTGACATATCAGGAATCAAAACCGGCTAAGAGAGAGTTGATGATGTGCACCTGTGGTTCCGTACCATCATAAATATAAGATAAGTCTGTTCTCTATTATTTTATTACGTACGGAAATACATCATGTTACTTGTACGGACCCCTTCTTTTCTTTACTTTACCTTTTACCATTAAAAATGCTATTTGGATCATTCAAGATTTGCCTTATTCAGGTTTTTGCCAGTGCTCCCGCTCTTTTCAGGAATATTCGAGGATGTTGAGAATCTCCGTAAAAATAGCCTTCCTCTTTTTACTCTATATAATTTCAGGCGGCAACAATGGACGAGGAAAAACAGAAGTACGCGGATTTATTACTAGAGTGCGCTAAGGACTACCCAATCACTGCGGAGGATCTGGAATATCTGAAGAATAAAGTGATGCCAAACAGTTATGCCGTTAAATGTTTGTTCGCTTGCACATACAAGCGGAGCGGCATGGTAAGAAAGTGGCTATCTTACTTGTCTATATGTTTTTGTTCATTGGTAAAATTATTTCCGTTTCTCAATTACGTAAGACATACACGCATCACTATGGGCCTCATAAGGAAGCTCAAGGTCACGCAACGAGCTATGGAAAGGGCTATGCTCGGAACTTCTCTACGAGATCGAATCAGAAATGATGAGATTCATCGACGAACGAAAGTCGTCGACGTAGCCCAGCGGATTAGTAAGTTGAAGTGGCAGTGGGCGGGGCAGATAGCACGCAGAACTGATGGCCGATGGGGCCGAAAAGTTCTCGAATGGAGACCACATATCCGCAAGCGCAGCGTAGGACGACCAGCCACAAGATAGACAGATGACCTCATCTAAGTGGCAGAAAGACGCTGGATGCAAGCCGCTTCCAACCGGTCTTTCCGGAAATCCATGGAGGAGGCCTATGTCCAGCAGGGGATTTCTTGTGGCTGAATGATGATGATGATACACGCTACTACTAAGCTACTAATATATCAACAATAATAATAATACATACATACAAAGCCTTATTTTTAAGTGTAAATAGAAAAATCGTTACAGAATTCTAGTAATTCGGGTTTTTGAGATTTTTTTATTCTCAATGCGGCTAATTATCCGTAGGATCCAAGATCTAATTGATAATTGGTTGCAACTGTTTAATAGAGAATTTAATAAAATTTGTTCTGTCATCGACACACTAAGAGCAAGAAGAAGCTTCGATGCGACTTAAACAGGAAATTATTGTCTGAAGGGACACGTCCAAAAATCGGGTCTCAGAACACACTCTGCGTAGTAGCCTACTGGGGTCATTTGCTAACAAATAAAAGATACCAGCAGCTACAGACTGTAATGATAGGCAATTTTGAAGGAAAGAGAAGGTCCGGAAGAAGAAGGATGTCATGGTAATGCAACATCAAAGAAGCAACTAGCAACTGTTAAGATTTTAGTTTCTTTAAAGAAATCTCTTGACGAATCCCAAGTGCCTCGCTTATACATAATTTAATTTGATCGCTCTCTCAGAGTAGTATACTATAGAACGTAATTCTATGGAAGTCAGTAAAATAAATAAACCAGGTAAAACAACACATCCAGTGATTACATTTTCCATTACGCATGTGTGAACGTGTACGTTTTTGGACAAGGTCGGGTCAATTTCACGGTGTATGCTTCGCGGACAAAGCTGGCTAATGATTAGGACTCCATTACGTACCTACTGTGGAACTCTGCGTCACTCATGAAAATTTTATTGAAATCAAAAATTTATTTCAACGTAAAGAATTTACATTCTGTTTGCTGAATATCACTGTATATATACTTACTATGTTATCCGCTGCCTTTGGACCGTTTTTGTAGTGGAGAAAAAGGCAGTGGAAAAAAAACTCAACTCTGACCATCTTTTCTAAAATCGTCTTATACCAAATACATCAGTTGTTGCCACTTTTGCCCGTAGATTCAATCCCTTCTGAAGTTCCCGCATTTATAATCATATTGTCGTTCTATGCGATATTAAATCAAACTCAGAAATAGAAGCAAAAGCCACTATAACAAAATTACTTTTAAGCTTGGATTACACAAGCACAGAAAAAATCTTGTACCTATAAGGAAGAGATGATATTAGGTTAATTTTAGTTCATGTTTTATATCTCGTAAAAATAAAAAATAAAGAAATGTTTTCCATAAGGTTATGTTTAGCCTATTATAAGAAATTATGTCGTTAAATTTAAATTAGTTCCTCGCGATACAGGCTAAGCCTAGTGCAAGGACCCCTGCACTAGGCTTCCTTGCACTAGGCTTAGCCTGTAGTGCCTGTAGGCCTAGTGCAAGGACCCCTTTTTGTAGTTTTAAGTTTTTAATAACAAAAATATATTTTTAATTTTTTATATTTTCTTATATGATAAGATTCAATTACTTTAAATGCCAGAACATTAGTTAAATTACTTGCAAAGGTAGAAAACAAATATTAATGCTGCAGCCAGACACACGAACAGCACCCGTTTCGGATGCATAGAGACACTGAAACATGGAAATTTCAGTCGAGCCTAGTAGATAATAATCTTCATGTGGGTTTCGATACATTTGCGCGTTCCTTATCTTTATTTCAAACAAGCTGACCCGCAAACCTAGTACCGCCGTAAATGTAAAATGATTTTCCCACGTTTTAACAGATATTCTGCCTCCTGCGAGTTGACTACCAGTCAGCATTATTACCAGAACCAATATAGCATTAAGTCCGCCTTTTGTACATTTTCTTTTGTGCAATAAGGAATTAATAACAGTACTAACGTGTGTAACCGGTACTTATACGATAATTTGGTTTTGGTTCCTTAGAAATTATAGTTGAAACGACTTTTTGAACCTTTTATTTTTTTACTTTTCTAGACTCCTCCGTCGGGGTTTCTTAAAACTTGTAGTTTACTTTTATTTCATATTTTTTAAAGTTTCCTTAATATTGAAGATAATGATAGACTCAGAGAACATGCCCTGAAATTTTTTTAACGTGTGGGTTTCAGGACTGCCTCGTTGGTCGCTAAGGCGCTTAGCTACCAAAACAGAGGTCGTGGGTTCGATTCCCACTGCGGGCCGCGGTACATTTATACAAATGGCCTCAGTCTGGGTGTACTTTCAAGTTTATAACGTCCTTGCCTGGTTACCATAGCACTGGATATCCTAGTTTGGGACTAGGTCAAGTGATTGTATTGTGTGGAATTTTTTATTACTATTATTACTTATACGAATAAATTAAATAATATCTTTCAGATGGACGATCGGGGGTATCTATCAGTAGAAGGAGTTGATGCAATTTCTAGAAGGGTATTCGCAGAAGATCCAGCGGGCATGACCAAAGCAATGGACTTCACGGCAGCCTGCAAAAGTGGTAAGTTTACTTTTAAGATCAGTTAAACAATAACTTCCAACTCTACTCTACTGCAAAAAAAAACATTGAGGCAAAACCCGAGTGACTGAGGTGCTTATTCATACCTATATACCTCAGCGCTGGCTGACGACTGTTAAGAGAAGATTAACCTACTCTTAACAGTTGTTAATTGTTTTTAGGGTTCCGTACCCGAAGGGTGCCCAACGGGACCCTATTACTAAGACTTCACTGACCGTCTGTCTGTCCGTCTGTCTCTCTGTCTGTCACCAGGCCATATCATCGGTATCTCATGAACCGTAGTAGCTAGGCAGTTGAAATTTTTATAGATGATGTATTTCTGTTGCCGCTATAGCAAAAAATATTAAAAACAGAATAAAATAAATATTTAAGGGGAACTCCCATATAACAAACGTTGTCTAAAGACAGCGCTCGCCATCTAGCGGCCATCTATGTAACCTTCACAGAATCGATGTCATGTCGTTAAACGTCAATGGTATATGCTTCTTCTTGGTTTCTATAGATAGCGCTGTTCTGAAATTAGATCTTTATTTAACGTTGTACAGATAATGGTACGGAACCCTTCGCGCGCGAATCCGACTCGCACTTGGCCGGTTTTTTCTGTATGCACTTTGGCCAACTGATAGACAGCTGTTAATAGTAGATTAAGAGCTTGGTAGCTAGTCTAATTAAGTTAACATAGACGAGACGATCGTTACACAGTATGGTTGCCACTTACTCTAGAGCTCGGTATTGTCGGTGTCTTACAAGGATGCTCTAGATCTCAAGGATCGTCTGATTACGCTAGACCAACGAATCGATTCGCACGAGGGCCTCCCGTACATTTGTACACAACACATGGCCTATATATCCATGTTTGTAATGTCCTTGCCTGGTTACCATAGCACAGGGTATCCTAGTTTGGGACCAGCGCCCTAATTATGAGCACCAAATCCTGAACGATTCCAATCGTCTAACAATCAAATTCCAAACAGTTATTTTGACATTTGACAGTTAGAAGATTGAAATTGCTCAGGATTTGGTGCTAGTAATATATTAACTGTACAAGTAATCGTGAGGTGTGGACGTTATCATTCATCATCATCATCCGCTATTTGGCGCACATTGTAGGACATAGGTCTCCCTCATAGTTTTTCGAGCTGTCTTGTGCCGCCCGCATCCAGCGACTCCCCGCCACCGTAAACAGGTTGTCAGACCATCTGGTGGGGGCCCTGTCGACGCTGCGGCGTCCACTTCGCGGTCGCCAGGTCAGAACTTTTTTGCCCCAACGGCCATCAGTTCTCCGAGCTATAAGCCCCGTCCACTGCCACTTCAACTGAGCAATTCTTCGAGCTGTATCAGTAACTCGGGTTCTTCCGCGGATCATTATGAAAATGTATAGTCAAACGCGAGAGATCTTGTAGAATATAGGACCTAAAGAGAATTTTACTCTTTCCGGAACGATGAATTGTGATTTATAGAGGTTTTGCTTGCTGTTTCTTTTCAGTAAATGAAGAAGAAGTCAGTGACGGTTCACAGGGATGTGAACGAGCCGCACTCATTTTCAAGTGCAGTGTGGAGAAAGCCCCTCAAGTAAGTTCATAAATAAGCTAGTAATTTTTTGCGTGAAATGTCTTTCAGCTCGATATTAGGGGGTCACTTGCGTAAACCGCATACAAAGAAAACTGAAATTTCGTACCGGTGTGTAATTTGTTATATATCGTTGAGTAGAACAAAGTAGTCATTACTCAGATCCTCTTGAATTGTGCCGGTAGATGGCGCCAGTGCCACGTAACACATTGCGCAGTTTGAGCTAAAATTATCGCTTATAGACGTTTCGCGTTAACCAACGGCTGTGTAACCCGACACAGCCCCTTCGCATCTAAGCATCGTTTGATAGATTATATTATCTTCATTCAATTTCTCGGTGGATGTGAGATAGGTGAAGGCAAAAAATATAACTTTTTTTAATACAGATCTTCATCGTTCTCATGTTTGTGTCTTTTCCTAAACTTGCCTGCGAGTTCACAATAATATGTGAAATTATTATAAATTATTATGTGTAAGTATTATACTAGCAATAACTAAATCTACTATTAACACCTGTCGGTTGTTTTTCTGTAAACACCTTGGCCATTTCAGGTTGCTGGCAGTAGATTGACAGGGCCCTTATTATAAAAAATGCGACATTATCGGAAGGGTCGACAACGTCGCGCTTGAGCCCGACAACTGACTCGAATCTAGCGATAAATACGGTTCTTTTTTGAATGGCTATTACTATTTAACAAAACTATTCAACTACGGAAACTATACAAAAAAGAACCGTATTTGTCGCTAGATTCGACGATGCGACGTTGACGGCCCTTCCGAACATATCGCTGCTTCATGATAAGGGCCAAGATTATTTTATTAGTGTGCGAGAAATAAGTATATGTGCTTTAATCGTGCCTGTTTTTTTCAGTTTGATTTGGGTTCCTGAAGAATCCCGGTTATGAAAACTTATTTACAGTCTGCTGAATGAACTATTAGCTGAAATGAATGTTCCCATTATTATAATTTTTTAAGTGTCGAAAATTGCCATGATAACCTTGTGTTGTAGGTTATATCAGTTGTAGACGAATTTATGTAGTTCTTGCTATTGCCTAGATAAATGTAGTGAAATCAATATTGAAGTTTTTTTTTCACGTTCTACAATTTTGTCCCCAAAGTAAACACGACGTCAAATCGATGTGATTGCGATAGGAAATGTCCGGGCGCAAATCGCATATCCAAGGAACATTATCATCATATCATGATTTATTTTAGAAAAAGAACTTGACATTTCCACACTATCTATCAATCTATCTATAGGCCTCTTCTTTTTTAAATTTCAATACGTAAACGGTCTCAAAAAAGCGTAGTTCTGATAAGAACGGTAAACATTTTAGGGATAAAGTAGTTTGTGTTGATACCCAGAAGGTATGCGTAACTTTCGGGTCGAGCATAATTTTTTTGATAATTTTGGTGTTCCGATGTTTGTCAAGCATTCGCGCTTCTCACGCAAACAGCAGAACGGGTTGGATGAAGGTATTAGTGATCGATTATTAATTGTACTCAGGGGCTCTACTACGTAACTTTTTCACTGTAAGAATTCGTCCGATTTAACCAACTCCGAACTGCTACATTTGTTGGAACTATATTGGCCCTCCCCCGCTTTCTTTTTTAACACTAAAATTTACAGTCTTACTGGAAAAAATTTCTGTTGAAATAAATCCGTCTTTGCATGTAATTTTTATCACGTACCTATTGTTTAAATTTTTATTTATGTTAATATGATTTTGTGCAATGAAATGTAGCAAACTGACAAGTACATACATATTTCTGATCCTGACAGATCACTTACGCTTTCTCAACATTCATTAGTCGTTGCATGCACGCACGCCGGTTTAGGGTTCTTTTTATCTTGCCCTTTGCTAATACATCCCCTATTTGGTCGAAGTATTCCACCCACATGCAGGCGTCATATTTATGAAAGACGTCTGCAGGAAGACCCGGCTTCTGCTGACAGAATTGAATGAATGAATGAATGATTTATTGCCACAAACATACTTACGTAAGAATAATAGTAGTTATAGACAGTGCCAATTGGCAGCAGATCAACCTTCACACTTTAGGTGTTACTAAAGTTTTCCCGGCGGCCCAAACGCACCCAGTACAATAACCGCAACAAATCATTCATCCGATTATATTAATAAGGTTGATTTAGATGATAATCTTATCTGAAGAGTAATTTATAGAATTGCCTTTGGTACCTATAATAATGAGCGTTCGTGGTATTATCCACCAGTCAAGCTGAAACATCAAGAACCTGTTTACCAATGAAAATGTTGTTTTACATTTTTTTCCTCCTGTTTGCCATGGTCCGGGTTTCCAACGTAAGTACAATTTTTCTTTTAAATATTGAAATATTTGAAATATTGTATTTTTTTGTACAATTAATGCAGCCTTTATACGTGTCACTGTGTAGGGCACAGGCCTTCTGTCAGAGAGAGAGAGAGCTTGGATTTAATCACTACGTGTGCCCACTGCGGATTAAACACCTCAGGCACTCGGGTTTCTTCACGATGTATTCCTTCACAGTTAGCGAGTGATATTGCTACTGCGAATTCACAAATGTACGTAACTTCAAAAACAAAGTCATTAATACATGCGGACATGCCGGGGTTCGAGCCCACTCTCTTGAATGTGACGCATGGTGCCGAAAACGTTACCACCGTATTTTGTTGGTATCTAATCTAAAAACGAGAAAAAAATTCTTGGGTACAAACTTTTCAAACTGAATTTAATACAATTCTTTATTTATTTGCAACCAAGTCTACATTTTTTGGCATTCTGAAGTTCTTCTAGCCTACGCTAGACTAGAAGAGTCTACGCTAGCTGCCGCTAGCTACGCTAGAGCTAGTGTGTTGTCTTTGTTATGAATTCGTCAATCCACGATTAGTAGAATATCCTTATTTTTAGTCGACGGCACATAAACCTCTACATCCGGTTACGTTAGGGCGCTTATACACGGGCGGTACGTGTGTCAACTGCAGCTGTCAAGACTCGTCGACGGCCGGTGACGACGTGTGTCGAAGGTAGCCGTCGACGTGTGTGGACGGCAGCCGTCGACGCGCTGACGCGGATATTCGACGCTGACATATCGGCGATTGCATCGATGCGTCGACGGCTGCAGTTGGCAGTTGATGTGCTGTGTCGACTGTACTTCGATACGTTCATAGCCTTTACAGAAGGTCTTAGTTACATTTAGCTTCTGTCCACATTTACAAATAAACCGTTGACAGAAATAGTTAAAATGCTGAAAGCCATAATATCTATCAAGTTTTCGTTTGTCCTATGTCGTTATTAATCTCATTAATTCAGGAAATATCAACCCCTTTAATCAAATACTTGACTTAAACAGTATTAAAAAAATACATCCGGACAAAAGCTGGATGAATTAAAATATAGCTTGCACGGCTGTGGTACCACGTAAAGCCTTTGTCGCAAGGGGAATCCTTTCCGTCATACCGTCAATGTAGAACTGACAAACACGATGGACGCGATGCGTCGAGAATGGTGTGCACGTGTGCACACTAGTGATACGCGACGTCCACGCGTATTTGGCATCAAAAGATCAAAACATCAAAAGCTTGAACGGCGCGTCGGATTCATTGCATAAGTAGGAGTGTGTTTCTTCTAAGCTGTGTTTCTGTGTTTCAAATGACCGATCGCACGTGGCGTCGTTTACGTAGCTTCAGTCATCCTGATGTTGGACTCCATAGAAGTATGAAACCTACTTTGTACTCCCCCAACATAATAGATATTATATTTTGTTCTGGAACCTCATTAAATAGCGTTGCCGTTTCATAAGTAATGTGTGCACAATGCCTAGGTACATAATTGAAATAGGTAGGCCAATGCCGTTTCAATTCATCATGATAATAGTATGTAAGCCTCAATCACCATAACCTTGCCGTTTAGCCTTTATTACTCCTCGCCCCTTCCTGGCATTTCAGTATAGGTAATATCTTCTATCATTTGTGAAGTTGTAGTATCAATACAGACAAATACAGAGAAATCAGACACTCGAGGTTTTCTGTCACCGTTAGGGCTCTCCCTAACGGAGACAGAAAACCTCGAGTGTCTGTGCTGTAATTAAGCCGATACTTTCTCTCTCTCTCTCTGAAAGAAGGCCTGTGCTCTGCAGTGGGAGTGGACTGGATAGGCTACATAAAACAAAACAAAAAAAAAACTTCCGTCTCGTGTACACCGTGTTATTGAAATAACGCAAAATCAGAAAACAGTTTATCTAGTTTCGATAAATTCCAAACTTCGAATACACAAAAGTTTACTACTCTTTTGTTTTTATTTTTTGTACAAATAGAGCACGTCAAGTTCCGAGATTGCATGAAAAATTTAAATGAGAAATTGAGTATTGTATGCTTTTATTTAGTTGGAAGTGAAAACAAACAAACGTGTATGTTAATATTTTCCGTGACTTCAAAAATATGTTATTTAAGGCATTGAATTATAAATTACATTTTTATGGCAAGCCATTCTTGTAGAAAACGGCCTTTAGTAGACTTTAGACGTTGCATCAAATGCCATGACAAAGAATAACCAATAAGGTCGTGTTTTAGGCTGCCGCGACGGATGAAGAAGTAAAGATGGAGATGACGAAGATCATAATGAAGTGCACGAAGGACGTCCCGGTCGAGATGTCCGAACTGCTGAACCTGCAAATGCTGAAGACTCCGACTGACCAGAAAACCAAGTGTCTGCTCGCCTGCGCTTATAGGAAAGAAGGATCGGTAAACTAGCCCCTAAGCGAAAAAAAGTCGTAATATTAGCAGCACTTCAGTAAATTCAGAAAACGGAATGCCAAACCTTGTATCCTCCATACAATTTCTATTTCTCAATTTTATTTTTATACAATCTTGAAACTTGCGCCAAGTCAATGCAAAAAAATAAAAAAATCAAATGAAGAATTTGATTTTTTTTGCCAATAATTAATAATTAATTTAAATTATGGGTACCAAAGAAACAGTTTTCAGATTTTACGGTATTTTAATCATTCATTATAGACGTACGTAGATAATGTAGAACTTATTTCATTACACACTTTACTCACATAAAGGGAAAAAATGTTACATGGCTTAGCCGCCGATTTCTGAATTGAGAATTTCACTAGATTGATACTTATGTATCTGTCTGTGTCGCTCTTTTTGAGAAATCTAATAATACAAAAGATACTGAAGAACTTACCTTGTCAAATTCTCTTTTTAGAAGTCGCTGGTAAGTGTAAAATAAAAAAAAAATTAATTTAAACACACAAAACTAATGTTACTTCTGTGACAACCGATTTTTCATAAGAAATCAGGATATTTGAGAAATTACGGGAAATATTGAGAATGGAAATCCGCGTACACAATGTGTAAGCTGTTGAGGCAAGGGACAAGTAAATATATTACCCCTGTTGACATAGGGACATTTCCTATAACCATTGACTTTTACAGATGAACGAGAAAGGAATGATAGACGCCGTGCATACAGCCAAAAGGGCTGCGGACATCGCTGGTGATGACGAAAAACGACTGGCAAGAGCTCAAAAACTTGCGGAAATTTGTGTCAAAGGTAACTTGTTGAATTTTTTTTATTATTTATTAGAGAAAACAAGCAATTGTAAAAAAAATCTTGTGTAAGTCACACACTTGTTGAATTTCAGAAACTGGTTTTATTTTAGTGTTTCGTGACAAGGAACCATTATAGTTTCGCCTTGTCCGACCGTATATCTGTCTGTCTGTTTGCGGCCTAGCTCAGAGACGTTTAGTACTAGAAAGCTGCCGGTAAAACGGACAAATGAAATGATAAAAAAAAGTTTTTTTTTATGTTAATTACCTCCTCTACACTTAAATTAGGGTGCAATTTTTTTTCTCGCCTACACACTGTATTTATAAAATAAGAAAATACTACAAATAAGTTTCCGTGATTCGCGCATCGAACAAAAAATTAATTTTATATGTTTTCAGTCAACGACGAAAAAGTTTCCGATGGAGAAAAGGGATGCGATAGAGCCGCTTTGTTGTTCGAGTGTGTCATAAAAAATAGTCCCAAGGTTAGCTATCATCGGTTATTATTACCTATTATAAGTACTTATACGCAATAAATAGTTTTAATGTTAAGAACCTGGAATGTTTGTGTGAATGTCACGCAATAATGCATATTTATGATGTCTCTAAATATATGCTGAAAGGACTGGATGAATTGGCACGAAGGCAGACAATTTATACCTAATTGGCCACCTCCTCGAGGGGTTAATCTAGAGTTTTTCAACTGGGTGGATTCTAAGTAACCAACTGCAATAGTAGCTAGTAAATAATTTTAATAACGCCGAGCTGTCGAAAATGCATCTTCACATTACAATAATAATCATGAAAATCCACCCAGTTGCGAACGGTTCAGTGAATCAATGAGGGCCCGTTTCATAGGACTTATTCATGGTTTAATAAGACAACTCGATGTACCTTTATTAACAAGTAAGACGACTAATTGTACTGATCGGCTACGCAATCTTCATTGAATTGTGCCCAGCCCTCCTATTCCGAAACTGTATATATATGGGGCTATCCATTTTCACCCTCCCAAAGTGTTTAAATGTGTATAAATGGGATGAGTCTGTCGGGAGCAGAAGTTACCTAGTAGAACCCCTGACCCAAGTTTCATAAAACCACTATTTATAGTTTATTATGACAATTCCAGGTGCATAGCAGGGTCTTTTTCCTTGCCTGTGGGTTAATCGACTTTGCAATGTACATCGGATAGTCATAGTAGGTAAACCATGAATTGTAGTTCTATGAAACAGGCCCCTGAACCGAGTTTCATAAAAGTACAATTCGTAGTTTATTATGTATGACAATTTGAGGAACATTGCGTAGCAGAGTCTACTTGTTAATCTGTGAGTTAATCGACTTTGCAATGTACATCGAATTGTCATAGTGAATTATAGTTCTATAAAACTGACCCCCAGGCATACTGCCTCTTTACTGCGCCTTTACTGTCGACGCTATTTATTTAGATGATCCAAATTGCGCCACAATTAATTGCAGTATGTATAAATGCATGTTTTAGCTAAGCGGAAAACTTGCCTCAGAGTTAGATTGGGGTGGCATTGTATTTAAGATACTATAAAAGACATATAAAGCTCAAAAAAAAAATAAAACAACAAAAATGTATTTTTGAGGTCTGAAAAATGCAAAAATAAATTGCTCTAATGAACAAAAAAATATTAGAATAAATATATTCTGCAATAAAAAAAAATATTACATTCAGTGTTTCTAACAAGATACATTAAAACATTATTTTACTAGATTACACAAATAATTATTGATAAATGCTTCATACATTTTAATAAGTTTTCAGTAGGCCTTATGGTGTCACACTCTACGACCGATTTGTATGGAACAATTTTGTACTAGTCTATGTACTTTTGACAGTATTAGTCGTAGAGACAAATCTTTGTCACGATATTTATCTTTTAAAATGGCTTTTCCTATGAGAACATATTTGTTAGTTCTCTATTATTCTGGGGTCAAGTTTCAATCTGTTCTAATTAAAGAATATGTATAATACATGAAAGCACAAAATTATAACAAAAGTTAGCCAAAGAAGCGTCGATAGTACTGAGGCTTACCATTCTTCTTCTTTCGTGTCGAAAGCGTCGTCTCCTCCTCAGACATCTCGCTCTCAAAACCATTAGATTTAAAGTAGCCTCTGGATCGCGTGTGTCTTTCTTGTCACCACTTTTCTTGTATGGGAATGGGTTTCTATCCCAACATAAAATCCAATTGCTGTACCTACCATTACGCTCACCGTCCTGAGTAAAAATTGTTTGAAACTTTGCTTTGAATATATCTATACTTTCTTCTTGTTGCAGCTCGGATTCAAACTTTAAACAACAAAAATAAAAACTATAACAGGAAAATCACCTGGAGAACAACATTTTGTTTTACTTTTCGCCTGCCTGCCCTCTAAAGGAATTCAATGATACCAATGTTCATTGCGAAATCTGCTACGCAGAATGTTCAAATACATTATACTATGCTCGCATAGATGGCGTTGCTTGTTATTTCCAAACAAAAAAATAAAATTTTGAAAATTTGGAGACACTTAGGTACCTACTCGTACCATTTTGCACAAGGGGTTTGATTTGCTATACCCACCATGCCATTCAAAAAGTCGAAACATACTATTTATAGTCCTTATTACGTGTTGAACTTATTGCAACGTATTATTAAAATAAAGTGAAACCATTCGTTCTTTCAGTATCGATAGTTAAATCGCTTCTAAAAAGGGGAAAGTTTATGCAACTAACAACATACTTTTAACTTTAAACTTTAATTTAGTCACAGTTTCTGTGTTATTTTGAATAACATAAGTACTTTGATTTGTTTAAAATTGACTACCTTAAGATAAAAATATGACATTTTACACTTTTGCTTCTTGGATAAAAGCAGTTAATAACAGCTACCTACTGAAAAAATGGTTTCAATAACACTTTGATACACGCCGGAGTGTAGTAATTGAAAAACAATTGGAAATAGTTTTTACGCTCTTTTTTATTAAACAACTTCATTCCATTTTAAAGAGACTGGTATGAAACCATCATCAATGATATGATCTTGAGTCTGGGCACTTAGCGTAACTGCTTCTATTGAAGACTCTTGCATAGGAAGTTTTTTCAACAAACGCTTTTTGTTGTGTGAATCTTTGTTTCGCGTCTTTAAATTCTTTTTAAAATAATCATCATTTTTAATACCATGAAGAATTCGATTTTCAATTCTGACCATGGCTCTATCTGACCCTCCTTTATCGTAGTTTTTTAATTTACTCTGTTGAATGCGATCTTTAATTCTCCTGTCCTTGGATAATCTTTGCACTATATGATTTTCCTTGATCTCTGGTTTGGAAGGCCAGTTTCTCAGTATATCCAAATCGAGACCAGGGCCAGTGGTTGCTTCGCTCGTGTCTCGTCTTCTTCGCCCAGAAACTACGCCTAGTTGAAGAAGGATTGGATTGCTGACCAAGGCTGCTGCTGCCCCCAATAAGGCTAGACCGGCTACTGGTAAAAGAAACTTGGCTGATAACGCCTGGAAGAAAAAAAAATGGAATTGAATACCCAGGAGTTTTCATTTATCTGGTTGAACTGTGTATGAAGAGAAATGGTTTTTATGCATTAAACAGATGTTAACAGTTATTTCCTACCATTGTAACCAAAACCTTATCAGAGTCCATTGAGTTCTTGCATTGCTGAAGATCTGATTCAATATGAGTCGCTTAGAATGACAAATAAAGCCAAGACAGGGCATCGAGTCATGCAGCAGGATGTACGGATGGTGTACTAAAGCGGTCACAGAGTGGTAGCAATGGTTGAGTATCGGAACAGGTCTCTACCTGACCAGTGATCCGATGGATCGATAACATTACTAACGCCGCCAAAAAAACAGAGATTGGCAGGGACCCCCCTGCCAATCTCTGTTTTTTTGGCAGGAGAGGAAAGAAACTCAGGTATGCCAAGATTGTTTTTATCGATACCGAAGAAGTTCGATTTGAATGCACGCCTTGAGAATGGTTTTTCCTTAGTCAGAAGTCGCCCCTATCCTGCCTTTACTTAACGGATGAGAGCGGGATGGCGTGAGTCTTTATCTATTCACGCCTTTCGCGAGGCATGTTTTTTTCTGTCAATCTCTCTTACGGTGCTCATCAAAGACATACTAACGTGGTCATAATGCTTATGATGATGTCCTCCATGACCGAAACCTGCGTGGTGGCCTAGATGTTCGTGGCCATGCCCGTACCCATGATCGTAGAGGCCAAAGTCATGATGGTGGTATCTTGCGTGATCGAATTGGCCAACGCCGTCTTCGTAATCCTGTGGGCCGTAACCTGGAATGAGTTCGAGGTGTCATTTACGAATTTATACCATAAATATCTAGCATCTTTGACATGAATTACAAAATTTACATGAGATTTTCTCGAGGCTTACCTCCATGCTCGTGAGGCACTAGGCCCCTGCTGTGACTTGAGCTTGAGATGACGTTGTCCGGGGCTTCCTGTTAAAGTGAATAATGTGATCACTATGTGTAAGTCCATCCATTCGCTCCATTTCCTTCCGTGGATGTCGTAGAAGGCGACTAAGGAAATTAGTTACCAGGAGACGGGCAGCAGCGACTTCCTGAGATTCCAACCGCATACTGCGATCGCCAACCTGCCTGCCAAGCGTGGCGATTATGGCAAAACCCCTCATGGTTAGGAAAACCGTGAAGGAGGCTTATGTCCAGCATTGGGCGTCAAATGGCTGATGATGATGATGTGTAAGTCAGCGCATCATCTGTGGCTCATGGGTTGTTCAGAAATTTATGGAAAGGGAGGTAGAGGGGGGGGGGGGGTCCGGGATATACGGGAGAAGGGGTTAGGAGTTAGTTAAAATCTTTTATTTTTTAGGGAAACCTTCTAAAGTTTCCATTTTATCTTCTTGCGTGAATTGATCTGAATCTGAGAGATTGGATCAAATCCCGGCTTTGGGAAAACCATTGCATCATATGTATGTATTTGTATACGTTATAATTAAATAATGACATATACCACATAATATGTTATTATTTAATTCTTATTATAACATACATTTAACAGGGATTTGTTAAAAATCAGCGTTGTGTTCAACATGCTGATCAAACTCCTTTTTATCAATATCCTAAATTATGAATAAATTATTTTATTATGTTTTTTTAATGTAATGTGATATTTTTTACATTTGTGATACGTACCTACACACAGTGTTTTAAATCACTTAAAAAATTTCCCGATGCTGTTTTCCACATTAATCGATTAAGAAATGCATTTGAAATGTAAGAGTAGAACACCCACGTGTCAATTCCTATTACTTTATTTTAAAAAAAATTAATAATATTTCGTGACCTTGGCTTAGAAAATTGTTTAATTAATTTTTGTAGGCGTAACGGTACAAGATGTCATTCTTTTATTAATAAGGTTTGATAAATGATTTTATAGCGCATATTTTCCAATTTTAAATTTTTGGAAATCACCTCGGGATATCGAGTAATTAACTTTTTTTCAGATTTTGGTTTTTATTTTTTTTCTTTAAAATACCTCAAAAGTGCGATCTGTAACTAGCACAGTTAAATTGCTCTTAATTAGGTTTATCACTGATAAAAAAATCACGTTGCACTTACGCGGCGTTTATGAGTTATTGAATTTCAAAATTTAGTGTTAGGGGTGTCACTCAACTTGACCTTTCAATTAGTCAAAATCTATATATACTTTATTTTTTTTTATTTTTTGATTAGTTGCAAAACTATATATTATTTAGACATACACTTAAAATATCTTCTAAATAGCTTCTTTCTCACATTATATAGACTAACATTTACATGCTTAAAACAATTTTAGTTTTGTTACCTGAAGTAGATTGCTTGGTTTTGTTTAAGTATTTACTTTAAGTAAGTACTTAGTTTTAGTTCAGTTATGGTTAACATGTAGCGTAGGAAGGGGTCCACCCTCGTCAAGCTTACCTATGCTAAAACCCTATGCTTATACATGTTAACTTGAGAAACGGGGGTGAGGCAAAATGGAGCCGTTACAGACCCATGGCGCACTTCGCCTCAGCAGGGCCTTACCAAACCTGCTGAGGGATGTCCATCCGGGCCCCGACCGGAGGACTTAGGACAAGGAGGGCATGAGGGCGCCAACCCTCATGTTGGTACACGAGTGGCAAGCGATGCTATGGATCACCCCATAGCCGGTACTTCTTATCAAACTCCAGAAGTAACCGCAATATGCAAGGAGTTTATTCGCGACTACATATTTTTGAATGTTTTTACGCAGAGAGCAAAAAATATAAAAAGACTGGGTCTCCTGACGACCTAACACCATCGGATTTGATGACCGTACTTTTCAGAGAAATGGGCGAGCGACTTAAAGATCTCTCATCTAGCGAAAAAGATAGACTTATAAGCAACGTTGTTTACCCATTTCTTAGAAAAGCCACTAGGTTTTATAAAAGTTGCAATCGGAACAAAAAGAGGTTCAGAGACAAGCATGTTGTTTTCTTGAACAAACTGTTGTCTGCCAGAAACTGTTCGTGGACTTCTGAAGCCGATTATTGTAGAAAACTTGCAATTCACAGCAGAAGATGGCGAAGATCCATCAATAGATGAATCTTCATCGTTAGACGATGAAGAAAATTCATCCAATTTTGATGACTGCCCTCTGGTACTAGAAACTGAAAATTATTCATACGAGCCATAAAATCCAGAAAATTTGAAAGCAATCTAAAATGCGAAAACGTCTATAATATATTTTGAAGTAACTTTTCGTTAGTTGGTTTCCAATTTCCTGTATTTAATGACATAATTGTTATTAATTGGCAACATATTCAAAAGTCTTTTAAGTTTATTTTTCACTTTTTAATTTTAGTAGTAGGTTCACTATTTTTCGGAAAATTTCATCATCATCATTCAGCCACAAGAGGTCCACTGTTGGAAATAGGCCTCCTCCATGGATTTCCAAAAAGACCGGTTGGAAGCGGCCTGCATCCAGCGCCTTCCTGCCACTTGGATGAGGTCATCTGTCCATCTTGTGGCTGGTCATCCTACGCTGCGCTTGCCGATATGTGGTCTCCATTCGAGAAATTTTCGGCCCCATCGGCCATCAGTTCTGCGTGCTATGTGCCCCACCCACTGCCACTTCAACTTACTAATCCGCTGGGCTATGTCGACGACTTTCGTTCGTCTACGGATCTCATCATTTCTGATTCGATCTCGTAGAGAAATTCCGAATAGCCCTTTCCATAGCTCGTTGCGTGACCTTGAGCCTTCTTATGAGGCCCATAGTGAGAGACCACGTTTCAGTGCCATAAGTCATCACTGGTAACACACTGGTTGTATAATTTTGTCTTGAGCGATTGAGGTATATTAGACCGGAAAATTTATTTTAAATCTATTTTACTATTTCTCGTGTAAAATATTTATCGTTCCTGTAAATAAAATAAAATAGGTGGGCGAGACTTGCCACTGAGTGGGTGCCACAAGGCGGTCGTCGCAGGAGAGGCAGGCCAAGAAGACGTTGGCGAGACGACCTCGACCGACACATGCCGGAGTGGCCTGAGGTGGCACAAGACAGAAACATCTGGTCTGAGTTGGGGGAGGCCTTTGCCCAGCAGTGGGACACAAACGAGGCTACGTAAAAAAAAAAATACCTAGCTTTTAAATTTTATTTGTAAAATATTTTATTTTTAGTGTAAAACATTTGTTAGTGTAACCTTATGCAGATAATTACAAAAAAAATCCACTCTTCATACAAATACTAAAAGTCAGCTACCAATTTTTTATAGACAGTCGAAAAAAAATTCATTTCCGACACTTGGTTTCTTTGGGAAAGTTACTCAAAATCATGGTCTGAGTCCACCCCTGAATTATTTAAACCTTTTGTATATATACCCCGTATAGTTTTTTATTAGAGACAAAAAATAAACATTATATTTATTTGACCTTTAGAGACAACCCTAAAATGTGTCAGTTGACCTTTGTACGTAACTCCCAAAGGCCGCGATGGAGCAACGTGGTCTTTTTATCAGTGATAAACCGAATTAAGAGCAATTTATCTGTGCTAGTTACAGATCGCACTTTTGAGGTATTTTAAAGAAAAAAAATAAAAACCAAAATCTGAAAAAAAATTAATTACTCGATATCCCGAGGTGATTTCCAAAAATTTAAAATTGGAAAATATGCGCTGTAAAATCATTGATCAAACCTTATTAATAAAAGAATAACATCTTGATCCGTTACGCCTACAATAATTAATTAAACAATTTTCTAAGCCAAGGTCACGAAATATTATTAATTTTTTTTAAAATAAAGTAATAGGAATTGACACGTGGGTGTTCTACTCTTACATTTCAAATGCATTCCTTGATCGATTAATGTGGAAAACAGCATCGGGAAATTTTTTAAGTGATTTAAAACAGTGTGCTACATTTGTACAAATGGCCCCAGTCTGGGTGTATTTACATGTTTGTGACGTACTTGCCTGGTTATCATAGCACAGGGTATCCTAGTTTGGGATCAGGTCAAGTGATTGTATTGTGTGGAAATTCTAGTTCTAGTCCAGCTCTAGTTCTAGTTCGACTGGAGATTTCCGCAGTTAGCCTCACAGTTGGGCCATCGTACGTAGCAAATGCTGAGGTATGTAAATACCTCAAACTCTAGGGTTTCCTCGCAATGTTTTCCTTCACAGTTAGCGAGTGGTATTGCTACCGTAACATCACAAATGTACATGTAAATATTGTGTGGAAGTTATTATTATTATTATTATTATTATTGTTACGATGAATAATAGGTATATTTTTTTCAATTTCAATATTTGTCTTTAATGGTTAGAATAAAACCAAAATAGTCCCTTTATTTAATGTTACGATACTTTGTACCCGCACTGTTGGCTGGAAAATTATTTGCAAAATCTGAATTAATACTTTATTTATTTATTTGCTTATTAATAAGTAGGTAAATTGAAGAACCATAACGGACCATTACGAACGGACATTAGGACCTACCTTGTATTGGGCGAAATTATGCACTGGCACAAAGCCCCCATATGGTAAAGGAGCCACTGGACCTTCCTTTTGCAACGTTCTCACTTGCGATGTATCCTGAAATAAATAAATTGAGTAATTGCACAAAAAAATCATCAAGTTGGAGAAGCCATGGTAAAACATAAATGATCATGGTATTCTAGCGTACAAATTTGCGCCATATAAATTGGGCTCAAACTATGACCTCATAAGCCGCTCGTTACGCGTAGGTATTATGAAGCGTTTATCAATATTTGTATACATAAAAATAATGTTTTATGAATCTAAAGCTTAGCAGAAAAGAAAAGTGTGCAGTGTAGAAAAGACAACTAAATCTGATGAGTTTTTAGGGTTCCGTACCCGAAGGGTGCCAAATGGGACCCTATTATTAAGACTTCACTGTCCGTCCGTCTGTCTATCTGTCCATCTGTCACCAGGCTGTATCTCATGAACCGTGATAGCTAGGCAGTTGAAAGTTTCACAGATGATGTATATCTGTTACCACTATAACAACAAATACTAAAAATAGAAAAATGAATATTTAAATTAAAATAAAATAAATTTTTAAGGGGACTCCCACCGACGTGATTTGTTGCGGTTTTTTCTCGATCTTTGTGTCTAATGACAATGGCACGGAACCTTTCGTGCGCGAATCCGACAAACAATTGCCCGGTTTTTTTTAAATTATCATCTCTAAATAACTTGACTTAAAACTCCGCTTTTTATGTTTGATTTTTTTTATTTCGTCAGTGTTTTCTATGTCTTCTTATTGTATAGAAACAATGTCACTCCAATATACGAGTAAGTTAGACGCCAGTTCCCCGTTATATCAATTTCATTCGATTGACGCTCACTGCTAAGCTTTGTGCTTTTTATGTAATAATAAATACCAGCCCATGGTCTGACCATTACTACAAAAACAAAATATCGACAAAAATGTCCGCTGTTCCATACTAAATTTTGAGTAGAATAACACCGTTGAGTTTCACCGGAAGCTTTCTGAAACACCCAATTTTTTTTCTTTTACCCTTCTTTCATACACTATTAGGTACATACTTCAAGACCATGGCTCGCGGAAACTATAAGAGCTTTATGAGAGTATTCCTTACACAAGTTTGAGCAACTGCCTAAATTAAAAGTACGTTTTTTATGTACTTGGCTTGACATTCAGTACATATCAAGCCAATTAATTTTATTCGGTACTAGCTGTGCCCGCGACTCCCTTCGCGTACATTTCGATTTTTACGAAGCAGCATTTGTATGGGGGCCACGTCTTATCATAACTGGAGCTAGAATTTAAATAGCCTATCCTGTGTCCCAGATGTCTATATGTTTTTATACCAAATTTCATCAAATTCGGATAATTGGTTTAAGAGTTATGGAGGAACATACATACATACACACATACAGAAAAAAATTCTAAAAATCGTGAAATTAGTTTCAGTATCATATATTGAGCCTATAAACACAATATCTCTGAAAACAAACTAACTTACTCCATGACCGACCCTTACAGATTTATTATTAGTATAGATTATTTTGACGCCACTAGATTATACGTTGTGTTCGCAAAATGAAGAGAATAATCTCGTGATAATATACGATTAATTTTAATTTCAATAGCATCAGAAGGTTTTAATAATACGGGTTTTTGGCGCCACTATTTTTTTACTAGAAGAAAAACAAGACGAATAACAAATTAGTGCATTGTCATACTACGGACATTTCCTTGGTTATTGTTTCCCATCTTTGTCAAACATTTCGGAAATTTTTTTTTTTTTTTTTTTTTTTTTTCTAAGTGGGATAATATTTATTTATATATTTATACCAATAACTATTTACATTTACATTTACAAACAATATCATTAAAAATAACTAATAATAGAAAACTGCGCCCAGATCGCCGCCTCTGGGAAGGGTACCCAGTATGCTGGCTACGTTACCTCGTTGGATAGCGAGACTTATCCTCTGCCCGAGGTAATAGCCAGCCCTGGGGTCCCTGGTCGTGTCGATGAGGCGCGACGATAGTTCTTTGAAGAGCAGTCGCGCCTCGGGCCCCCATGGTCCTAGTGTCTCGACACCAAACGGCACAAATACGTGACTCTGTGTTAGAGTCCCGTACTTGCGCCGCTTGATGCCTTCTGCACTTGATGCCGCAGCGCCGGCTCTTGTGGAGGTGGCCTGGATGTGGGACGGTGCTAAAGTGTCCGCGCATGTTGCGTCCCACACCAGGGTTTTTCCATTTTTCCATGGGATCAACGACATCCCATCTGGTCTCTTGCCATCGTCCCGGGCTACACCGTTTGGCTCTAGAATGGCCGGGACGTTGATTGTGGCAAGAGCTCTCCGGATGATATCGTTGATCGACGCATGGCGTGGAAGTCTGCCGGCACTCCGCTGGCATGACAGACCGTGTTGACCCCGATGGTCGACGTTTTCTCCGCAGAGGCAGCGATGTGGCACAGTCAGTGGTGCGCCGAGTCGCAGGCCTACGGCTAGCGTCAGACTCATGTCGTCTAACATCATTCCAACGCTAGGCGATGGCAATGCATGCAGCCAAAGTCCGGATTCCGGCTCACTCACTGCTAAGAGGCGAGCACGCTCTGCAGGGCTTTCTGCATTATCAAGCAGTTTGTTTTTAACCACTTTGCAGAGCGGCTCGTCCCACAGCCTTTGTGAGTGAAGCACGGTCGGTAGGTCTTCCCCCAGACAGGCCTGTACCCAGGCAGTCATGCCCTCGGCCAGCTGCTCGACCTCCGCGTTACCGAGTGATTGGTTAGTGATCTTAACGAAGAGGTCTTGCACGCTGTGAGCCGAGGACAGGAATGCCGGGAGGGCCACACTGGAAATTTTTCTTATGCCGAGTCCACCGTGGCGGATCGGCAGCGATGCCTGCTCCCAACTCTTTTCGTCTAACTGACAATTTAGAATTTGGGTGAGGGACTGTTTTAGAATTTTGTCAAGGGGCTCCAAAAGGTCTTTGTGTTTCCAAAATGGGGAACACCGTAATACATAAGTAAATTTAGGGACGAAAAGACAAAATCGGACTATACATAGAGCCATATGAGTGTTTATATCTCTGAGTCGAAAAGAGGAGGATTCAAACTGTTTGATGAGATTTTCAATGAAGCCAGGCATCGCTTCTTCTAGAATTGGGGCACCAAGGAGGTGAAGCGACTCTTTACTGAGAATTTTTATGTTTGGTGCTGTATGGTTGAAATTTGTTGTGATTTGGTTTCTTGTATTTTCGTCTAATGTATCGGGTATGTATAGTTCGCATTTGGAGTAATTTAGTTCAAGACCTATTTTCGCCAGATTTTCCGAAAGGAGTTTTAAGTCTGAGAGGACTGTGTCTGCTTCACCTCCAATGGTACCGTCGTCTAAATACCAAACGTTGAATTTTGAATTTAATTTACTTATGGTCGGATGTATTGCCAAACTGAAAATTGCTGGTCCGAGGGGGTCGCCCTGCTGGCAACCAACTGCTGAATGGAGGAGGTGGCCTTTAAAAATCAATTTGGAGGGATTTTTGTAGCTTTGCCATAAGTATTTATATATTTCCGGTGTATTTTCTTGTACTTGACTCAGCAGGGCGCCTCTGTCTACCGAGTTAAAAGCGTTTTTGACATCTACTTTCAGCATCACCTCTCCACCGCAGCCCCGAAGGTATGCGCGGGCTGCGTGTACAGCCTTTGCTGCCGAAACCGAGCTGTGTCGGCTGGAAAATTCTGGTTACATTTGGCAGAATATATCTGCAGCATACCTTCGAGGCTATCCGTCTTAAAGTGTTACCGACTGCGATAGGTCTTATTCCACCGTCTTTTTTCTTTAGGGCAATAAGGTTGGCACCATATATTTCGGAAATTAATTTTAAAAAAGAGATGTAGACTTACGTTGCTGTCCTGCAAAGCATAATCCCGGATGCTGGCATTAAAGTTAGAGATAGAAAATGTTGCAGGCAGCCCGTTGGAAACCGATAATATCAAAAACAGAATCCTCGACGAAGACACTCTGAGTATCCGGAACCACATCCTTCAGCACAGGTTATAATTCAAGAAAGTAAATACAATAAATGGCTAGACACAGCATAAGACTACGCTGTTTTATAAAAAAACGTGGGGTGGGATTGCGGACAAAATAAATACTACAGAAGAATATATTTTAGTATCTGCTACTCCCGCGACTATCTAAGTCCGCGTGGGATTCGTCCTCGTTGGGGGCCAAATAACACATATAAAAATTACGTAAGCACCTATAATATATGCAATCAGATTTTTTGATTTTGGCGCTTGATATTTTGGAAACGAAGAATCATATCAAAAATTTGAGAAAAATTCCTCTGGAAAGTTTAGTCAACTCCAATTTGAGCCTGAAACAAAGACGATCGGGTAAAGGGTTTGCCCTGTAGCCAAACCTTTTTGAAAAAAGTCATAAAGTCAGAACGACATTTTTGACATGACATTTTATGACTTGATTCAATTCCAATGTGCTCGATAGTCGTGTGAGGCACGAAATCTATGAATCTTTGTAGTTTATTTTTTACTTTTTAGGGTGGCAGACGGCAAAGATCGGAATAAATTGTGTCAACGGCCAGTCTTTTGCCTCCACTAGTAGTCAATGGATTTTTTTTCATTTGATTCATCGATCCCCAGCGTTGGTGTGCACGGGGGTGGCGGATGAGACTCTACGATATGGATTATAGGAGAGTGTCCCAAAACTCGGAGGGGGTACTGAGCAACGGGATACTGATGATGATGATGATGTTGATATGATATTTACGCGATGGGCAACTAGGACTCTCGAGTGATATATCAAGTTCTGTCGTTTGAATGTGGTGCTTGAATACCTGAATACGGTCCTCTGTGGCATTTGATTATGGTTAGGATGACAATTTGATGGCAGCGAAGAACAATGGGCCTGTCCCCGCGACGGTTACAGTTTGTTGACTCGATTACGCAGTGGTTTCACCGCCTTTGTGACAGCCAATCTAAACCAACAGAATGACCGATTCATAGACTAATAACGCTTAGGCGGATGAAGCAGGTGGTGACATACAAAATATGATTCTAAGAAAAGTCATCATCATCATCGTCAGCCCACCTCTGCCCACTACTGGGTATAGGTCTTTTCCCCATCACACCATCATTCGCGTACTGTCGCCATTCGCATCCGCGGGCCCCCTGTCAACCTGACCACATCATCCGACCATCGAGCTGTTGTTCTACCCAATGACCGCCGCCCGGTTCTCCGCCGCCACTCCATTACTACCCTGATCCACCTTCCGTCTTCCCGCCTCGCCAAGTGTCCCGCCCATCGCCAATTCAGACGCCAGGTTCGGTCACCCTCCATAGCTCTTTGTGCCACTCTGATTTTGCATATTCTGCTTCGTGAGCGTCCATGTTTCGGCCTCAAATATGAGGATATTTGAGGGTATTCACACTGGTTGAAAGTCTTGGTCTTCTGACACTGCGAGATATTCGACTAAGAAAAGTGACAGAACAATTTTGGTTCATTTAATATTCGAAAGAGGATGCCCGCCAACTTACTGGACCAACGATATGAAGCCTTTGGCAGTTGGATGAGGATGGACAAAGACGGAAAGAAATGACAATGTGGACTGAGGAATTGGATTGGATTAAATTGAGAACGTCCTCCGTATATGGGAAGCAGTCCTACAGTCTAGTGTCCGAACACTAAATGTATGTTTATCCGGATTTACTTCATAACGTCGGAGGGTCCGAGCAGGTTTCAGATGCGAGCACCCGATGCAGGCTCCGTTTCTCACTAAAGACTAAGCGAAATCTGTCGTACTTCCCCGACATTATTACAAGTAATTTAATCCAAAAAATCGTATATATTAAAAAAGCGAAACCAGAGTCAGGTATCGTATCTTATTCTTTTTCATCTGTCATTGAGTTAGAACATGTCGATGGCGTGCTCGTTTCACGGAATATGCGCAAATTGCTGAATTGCCCATCTAATCTGCAGCTGTTCGTTACATGTTTGAGTCGATATAACACAAATTATTTTTATTATTCTTATCACATCGATGTTAAAGGTCTGTAAGCTACAGAACAATTTAGCTCCTCCCGCCTTTCATGAGATTTAAAGGGACAATGAAGGTTTCATACCTTAGTTTCAGTAATTTCGACACCGAGAGAACACGCACGCGTCGCGCACCTATACATGCCGAAAGAATCGACCGCGCCGAAATCGATAAAGTTGCATAGGACCTCTCCCATATAAATGCGCCAAAAGAATTTCATGCACTTCCATGGCGCATCTCAAACCAGATCCAGTTCAGACGGGTGTAAGGTGTAATGTAATGTAACGAGTTATGCAACGCGAATCGTGTGTGTTGACGGCGCAAAGAGCATTACATGTAGCACCATATTATGAGGTTATAGTAGCCATACCATTCGCTATCTGTGAAGGAAAACATCGCGATGAAACCTGAGTGTCTGATGTGTTCACATACCTCATCGCGTGAAATTGCCAATCTGCGGTGGGCACGCGTGGTAATTAAGCCTATACTCTCTCTCTGAGAGAAGGCCTGTGCCGTACAGTGAGACGTATGTAGGCTACATAAAAAAAATTGGCCAAGTGCGTGTCGAGCCACGCGCAGTGTAGGGTTTCGTAGAAAAAGGAGGCTTTATATGCTTTACAGAACTAACAACTTCAGCAACATAATTTCCTACGGATTTTATACGAAGTTTTCCTATAAGTTGGTCGCCTATTACTCGTTAATACTTAGTCATGATAGTTTTCCTTTTAAATTCATTATATGTGCTACTACCCTGATTTTTTCACGTTTCTACAATCAACTGTGAAGTCAGGAGGCGGGTGACGCCCTACTCTGACAAAAATTTGCGATTTAAAGCTTAATATATTGCAAACGAAACCCTTAATAAAAAAATGAAGATCCTACACCCAAACGACCAATCTAACAATACCTCACACTATGGTGTAGGTGATAAAAAATTGCATCCCTAATTTAGGTATAGGAGGGGTAGCCTAAAAAAAATTTGACTTTTTTAAGTACTAATGTGTTTGTGAACTGATGCTACCTTAATTTAAATGATTAAAAGTGTAGATTTTTTCTTAAGTAGGACTTGGCTCCAGTCACGCCTGATGGTAAACGAAGACGGGGTCTAAGATGTTACGTGTTTACATTTATAGGTTGTCAAGTTTAATAATCAAAGAAATACAGCAAATCTAAGGAAAACGATTTTTTTACAATAACAATCAGATATCTAAGGTTTAGTTGAAATTGAAAAAGTCGTTCGAAAGAGTGGGTAGAATAAATAACATTTAATAGTAATAATAATAATAAAGCCTTTATTAAACTTATTTAAATATTTACAAATCATATAAAATTCAAAAAGATCATCTACGTTTCCTAACACTTATTAAGGATATCAAAATGACAATCAATATTCTACAGGTAAGGGCTTAATTACCACGCGTGCCCACCGCGGATTGGCAATTTCAAGCGATGAGGTAGGTGAACACATCAGACACTCAGGTTTCCTCACGATGTCTTACAGGTAAGTATTTTTATAAAATTTAATTTGGCATTTATGTTGATATTAATAAAATTTCATTCAATAGTTAAATCAAAACTGGTTTCAATATGATAAAATCAGATTACAAAAAATATTAAATAATTATTTTTAAATCTGTTTGATGTCAAAAAATATAAAAATTAAATCTCTCCATAATAAATTAATTAATTAACCTATTACTATAAAATATTATCTAAAATAAATGATTAAAGTAGTGCTTAACAAAAAATTAAACATTTATACCTAGTTATCATTGTTAAGTATGAGAACCCATTTGCGAGTGAAGGCCTCCTCCATCTCATGCCATGTAGATCGGTCTTGTGCGAGCCTGGTCCAGGTGTGGCCGGCTAGTGCTACGATGTCATCACACCAGCGGGTTTTTGGTCTGCCGACGGGGCGTGTGTAGTCTCGAGGGTACCAGTGAGAACTATTTCGCTCCACCGTCCGTCTTTCGCTCTAGCGACATGTCAAATAACATTTACAACAATAGAAATAAACCAAAACAAGCCTCCATCAGCAATCGTGTTGTTTGGTCGTGGAAACCGGTCGACAGTTTACGATAAATACAAATAATAAACCGACGCGAAGCGCGATTCACACCATTACCTATACAACATTAGACAAAGATCGAATTTGAGAACAGCGCCATCTATAGAAACCAAGAAGAAGCGTTTAAAATTGACATTTAACGAAATGGCATCGGCGCTGTGAAGGTTACATAGATGGCCGTTAGATGGCGAGCACTGTCTTTAGACAACGTTTGTTCTGTGGGAGCCCCCCTTAAATAATTTTAATAATTTTATTTGTTGTATTTGTTGTCATTGCGGCAATCTGTGAAAATTTCAACTGCTTAGCTATCACGGTTCATGAATACAGCCTGGTGACAGACAGACAGGCAGACGCACAATGAAGTCTTAGTGATAGGGTCCCGTTTGGCACCCTTCGGGTACGGAACCCTAAAAATATTAATTGGATAATGTTACACCCTCAGGTTAGACCAGTGCAATTTAATTTAAAGTTAAGTAGAGTGCACGGGTATACACACTTTTGTACTATGAGTTTTTTCTGAGGTTAATAATATTTTTTCATAATATCATGATTGACATAATTTTATGACATAAATCCTGATATCAAAAAGCACCAAAACAAAGCAGGAAAGACATCAAAAAAATTTGAAAAAAGTAAATTTTATCAAATAAAATTAAATGTAGAACAAGTGAAATGAAATAAAATGAAACGAAATGAAATGAGTTTATTTGCATGAAACGTCGTACATATGGTGGTCGGCTAAGTATTTGGCTCTACATATTTCACCTTTCTAGGCATGCAAAATTTGTTATATTCTAACATTGTAAATGTTATAACGTCAGATTACAACATGTCATAATTACTTAATTTAAATCATACGTATTTATAAATAAGATATACAAATTAAATACTATTTACACAATTTTTATATTACATAATTATTTTTTATTAAATGTCAATATTAATATTTTTTTAAAGTAAAAAAATTCGACGACAGTATAAAAACTTTCATCTAAAAGCCATCTGTGCAAACAAGACTTAAAGCGAGTCAGTGGCAAACGTTTTAGCGTCTTTGGAAGCTTATTATAAATTTTTATAAGCATGCGGTAGCAGCTTCTTTGGCAAAATTCAGTTTTACACGGCGGATAAACAATTTTGTTTGGATGTCTTGTATTGAATTTGTATTGCTTACAATATTTCGTAAAAATGTAGAGACTTGGCAACGATAGTACTTTTAATTTCTTAAATAGAGGCTTACAAGAAGTTTTTTTTTTTTTTTTTTTTTTTTTTTTAATTTATTGACTTACTTTGGTATCGCAGAGTTTTAAATTTTATAAATTATTCTATTAAGAAGTAATGTTATTAGAACGTATTATTATAATGTTATTAGAAGTAAAGTAACGTAAATTATTCTATTAAGAAATAATAAATTATATTAAGAAGTAATGTTCTAAATGGCAGTAAACTCTAACCGAAATGTTTCCTATATAGGTTGATGTGCTGTAGACTGTACTTATCCGCCATCGGTGAAAATCAATGAAGTGTCACAGGGCAGGCGGAATTTACTTAAAAATAATTTATATCCGCCGCCTCGCCTATAAAGTAAGGAGAGACGAAAGCTCCGGTGAATTCTATTATGTAAAGGTTTTCTTACTTGTCTGGCCTATTAATTAGTAAGTATTTTTAATGACTTGCGATGCTCTTCACACGTTTGATGGGTTTGCAATTGTTTATTTGGTGAACTCATTGAATTTAATATTCAATGGTGAATTAAAAAAAAAGGAACGTTTTCTAGGGTTCCGTACCCGAAGGGTGCCAAACGGGACACTTTTACTAAGACTTCACTGTCCATCTGTCTGTCTGTCGGTCACCAGGGTGTATCTCATGAACCGTGATAGCTAGGGAGTTGAAATTTCCACAGATGATGTATTTTATGTTGCCGCTATAACAAACATTACTAAAAACAGAATAAAATAAATATTTAAGGGGGCTCCCATACAACATACGTATTTTTTTTGCAATTTTTTTGCTCGAAATTAATAACGGCAATGGCGGTAGGCGCTTGAAATATTCACAGAAAATGTAGTTCTACGTTCGCTTCAAAAATAAATAATTTAATTAAAACAAAATATTTATCTAAGTGGCGGTCCCATACAACAGACGTCATTTTTGCCGTTTTTTTCGATCTTTGTGTCTAATGTTGTATAGATAATGGTACGAAATCCTTCGTGCGCGAGTCCAACTCGCACTTGGCCAGTTTTTTTTTAACCGCAACCGACACAAGAAGAGAGAAATATATTTATTAGCTACGTTATGAGTTACAAAAGGAATTGGAAAGAATTAACTGAGAAATATTTAATAGTACATTACTGCAGCGGCCAGCAAAAGAGGTATTGATGTACGAACAACAATATTTTTTCCAGTGTTAAGGCTGCTGTTACGTAGATCAAGCTGTGTCGCTCGCACAATTTAACATTTTTTAATATTGCAATAATATGCGTAGTCTTTTAATAAATGTGGTCTGAGGATTTGATAGATAATTAAATTACGCATATGTTTCTTATCCTGTACTACCTACGTTTTTCGTTGAGAAAATTTAATTCCAAAAGTAATAATTTTGGAAACAACCTGTCTATTAAAAACTACGCATCGAAAGACAAAAATATATTTTGAATGTCCGTAATTGAATTTATGACTACATTTATGAAAAGTTTACTCATTCATTACAATAATTAAAAAATGTTAAATTGTACGAGCGAGCCAGTATGCTCCACGTATAGAACAGTCTTAAAGTGTTCATTTGTTTTTTTCCTCAATAAACGGCTTTCTATGTGCAAGCCAGTTCGAAATTTAAACAAAACCTTTGATAAGTTACCACCTTGGTTGCCATGTTTCGGAGTAAAAGAGCGTCCCATTTTTTAATTACACGACAGATATGAGTTTACTAGTAATTTATTTGGCTGCTAAAACACGAAAGATATGGATTTTCATACAACTTTTGTCGGCCGCTGCTCGCATGTATTTGGCCAGTACAGCAATTTCGATTTATCTCGAAGAATATTGTCAAAATAATGTTCAAATTTCCAAGCATGTATGAGCAAAAAAATTTTACGTATTAGGGTTCCGTTGTCATAGGAACCCTTATCTATTTTCAGTATGACTACTTTGGTGGTTTTTTACAAGTTATAATAATATAAGTACTAAATTCTCAAACGTAGACAGTCTCGCTTGCACATTTTAAAATTGTAATTAATCTGCTCCTCCTTTTTCACCGTTATTGTGTTCAATTGTATTCATTTCGTTCAGAATTTTAGGTAGCGATGACCAATACAATATTTTTTTTTAATAAAAATAATCGAAAATCTTAGAATGTGCAAGCGAAAGAAAGGCAAAAAGAAATTAAGGTCTTGAGGTAAGTATAAAGGCTAACACGACAAAGATGCGAAGAAGAATTAAGAGGCTAGCATGCAGGAATTCACCTCTTAATTTATTCCTCTCCGTCAGTACGCTCTTGACAGAGCGGTCGTGGTCCTAATGAAGACGTGGCATTGTGGACTAATATTACCTAGCTCACGATGCCTCGCTAATCCTTTCTAGCAGATGTTGTTATGGTTCATTCATTTAGCGGCCTCTTACTTCAATCAATGCATCAGCCCGTATTCGTCCACTGCTGGACATAGGCCTCCCCCAAGGCACGTTACTTCTTTCTGTCCTGGGCCATCCTCATCCAGCTATTGCCCGCAGTCTGCCTCAGATCATCGGTCCAGTGAGCTTATTGTCTTATCGCCAGCTCGCGATCTCCAGTCAACGTCTTACATACGTGAGCTAAAAATGGGTGAAAGATCCTGCGAAATCTCGCCAAGAATTTCACAAAAACTTTAGATAGGTACCGTATGTCGAACTGCGTTGACCCTTATCGGTGAACTTCCGTTGACTTTTCTCCTTCGCAGCTCCCCTTCATTACGCTTGTTAATTTATTGAAAAAGATTTTCTGCAATTTGTTTCAATAGCCAAGATATTTTAATTTAACGGAAGTCCTTAACGAAATAATGGAGTTCTCCAGTATTGCTTTTCTATATCGCTTCCCTATTATTCAATCGGGATAATATGGCAGCAGTAATAGATAGCGCATGGTCGAACAATTTCCGAGGTCGATTCAATTGCGGCATGTACTTTTCTAAATTAATAATAGTAATTTGTAATACCATTGACCTGGACGATTACAAAAGCTGAGGTGTGAAACCCTAACATGTTCGTACATTTAAGCGCTTGAAATCGCCAATCCAAGGCGGCCACACTTGCTGTTCAAGCCCTACTATCTCTCTGAGAGAATACCTGTGGACTGAAATGGAATGAATGCTAAAGGCTGCTTATGCTACCTACTCGTATGTTAATATGAAAGAGAATCTTAGATTTGCTCAAACGAAAATATCACTTTTTCTACGACACTCGTTTTTCATTTACTATTATAGTACCTACCTTTCTTTACAGAATCTGAGACCACCCGTAGCAGCTGGAACTGTTCGCCATTGATACAAATTTGTAATGATTCATGCTTCATTTTAGGTGTGCTTATTCTAGCTATCATCATCATCAGCCATTTGACGCCCACTGCAGGGCGTAGGCCTCTTCCGTGGTTTTCATGACCGTGAGGGGTCTTGCCATAATCGCCACGCTTGGCAGGCGGGTTGGCGATCGCAGTATACTGTTGGAATCTTAGGAAGACGCTGCTGCCCGTTCTCCTGGTAATTGATTTCCTTAGTCGCCTTCTACGACATCCACGGAAGGAAATGGAGTGACGCTATTAATTAATCCGGCGCCACACGGACTTCTATTCTAGCTACCCAAATAGCATTTTACTCCATTTAAGAGTACACATTTAGTTCCCAGGTGTACTTGAAGCATTATTACAGTTCACTCGTGATGTATAAGCTGCATTATTGCGATTAATAACACCTATACCTGTCTAAGGGACTTATAGGAGTGTAGAGTTATACTTTTATACGATTGTTGGTGTTATAATACTCTAACAACTATCCTTTAGTCAGCTGTCTGACTAAGAGCATTATAGGAGGGTAGAGATACGGCAAACGCTGTTTAACGGCCTACTTGTACGATGATATAGAGCTAGCATTTTAATAGAACACACGTGGTCATTTATAAAGCTAAAGGCTGTTATTTTTACTTGTTTTAGACTGTTATACAGCTAGTAGCTGTAGTAGGACTTGTTTGTGATCATTAAAATAACCTTTTTTTTCGCATGTGCACTGTAGGCTGTTTAAAGGACTATATGTGTTGTCCATTAACATCAATAGCAGTTTATTTGTACACAAGTACTACTCTTATTTGCTGTCAGCGCCGTACACGCCAAGTCTGCTAGTGTAACCGTATTTTACAGAATTTTAACAGATAAATATCAGAAATAACAGTTATTTATCACATAAGTAACAGGACTAACAGTTATTTATCTGATAAATTCTGCAAAATATGGTTACACTATTACACTTGCCGACTCGGCGCTTACGGTGCTGACAGGTGTATATTCACCTTTAAAAGATTGTAAACAGTGTTTGTTCCTATGGCTGAGTGACAACTATTATTTTCTGTCCTTGTCTATCGCAGGGCATAATGTTGTCCCTCTTTATCTAGTTTGTTTACATTCTTTTAAATACCTCCTTGAACAGAGTAGTGTTTTTTGTAAGTGTAAATACTCTGACACCAAACTGTGTGTCTCACACGAAAACAAAAAGTGATTTTTGTTACTTTGTTACAAAATTTGTACTTTAGGTATTCATACTTGACTTAGTAACTGGGCTAGGCGATTTAACGGACAATAATTATTATTGCGGATCTCTAAAATTTCAGTATATTGAAAGAATTAAACGATGATACACAATTGACCTGAACTACATCTTAAAGCTGTACATAAGTTCACATTAGAATAAATTTATAGACATTGGCTCTGTAGTGGTACAAATGTGGGACTTCATATAGATAACAGCATTCTAACAGAACACATGTGAACCTATATATACGCTCACCGCATTAAATTGGAGTTATAACAGTTCACATAGCTGTATTTTATTTCTACCATTTTGTTCTACGTAACCTAAAATATTTACCAAATAAATCTCCAAATTTATCATGCAGATTTATCACAAAATACGCAGATAGAGCGATTGAGTTTTGGTTTCATGTTATAATTAATGACTGTACCTAGTATAATATTATAATGCCAATATAATATCAAAAACTGAAAATTGTAGATTTCCTCTCAGCCAGTTTTAAATATTTTAAAATGAATATCGCTTTTTTACAGAGGCGCGTGAATATTTTAGCTGTAAATATGTATACATTTCACGATTAAGTTGCATTCCCATAGGCTTTAACATTATTAAGTATTTAAAACATGTTATCAAAAATTTTTATCCAATTGATCCGCTTTCTGATGGCACACACAAAACCAATAAAACTAATGAGAAAAAATAAGAAATAATTTAGGACACACGAGAATTGTAGCACTGGAGTAACTTTTGTCGGATTTTATAACTCTGAAGGCTGTGTATTTAGCCACTTGTTACTCTTTATTACACTCATGTACGTTGTATGGTTCACACTGCGTCCCATATAGTGCCGTAAGTCAGCCTTAAGTCCGATGTTACTACTTAAACTGCTATTATACTGCTAATGTACAGCCATAGTGAATTTAAAGCTGTCTAATTTGTGCCCAAACTGGTTCTATAAGAGCATTATAGCAAGCTATACAGTTCTTATACAGCTGACTTACACAGCTTATGGAGTACATGTGAACAACTAGACATCTTACATAGAACCCCGAATGCCACTTGGGTAGGTTCAGGACTAATTGAATATTATTAACCGATAGCATAAATCAAAGTTATGAGGAAGAAGACCGCGACGAAAGGTCAGTTTTTAAATGTTGGGTGCGTTTATTTGAATAAATTCCATCTTAGCTGGATAGTAAGTTAAAGCAGCGAGAACTAAATGCAGAGGGTAACGTACCCTGGAATCCAGATTCGGTTTACAGCATGTTGTTACTGAGTTACTATCGGGTAATATTAAGTCACTGTTCTATATAAAACTTACAGAAAACGCGGCACATATATTAATATTAGATAGATAGATAGAGAACACTTTATTGCATAACCAGAAGAAATAATTACAAATGGTTTCTTATATCTAAAGCCGGGTCTCCTGCTCATGTTTTTCATGAAATATTACACAAAACAATCGGTTTTTAATGCTCCAAATTAATTTTAATTTTGCTTCCCCTAGCAACGAAAATGTTTTGCGCAAAGAAAACCGAATGTTTTGTGTAATGTTTTTTAGCACGAGACACTCCTTCAGGTATACAATTGGCGGCAATTAGTAACTTTCCCAAAATACAATCACATATCCGTGTCCCAAATTGGGATACCCTATAGTAACCCAGAAAGGACATCACATATATGGAAATATACCCAGACTGAGGCCATTTGTAGAAGTCTAGTACTTCTTTTTTTATTGGTTCACGTTTAAAACCTTTACATTTTTTTTTACAAATGTCGCCAAACTGCGGTGCAGTTTGTTGGCGTGGCGCTCTTATAACTTATGGTTTCCATTGACTCTTTTACAGCTTTTACTATTTTAACTACCTATACCAAGCCCGACCCGCATCACCTCTCAAACGTCACTCAAGTCGAATCGAATTTTGTATGAAGAATTTTAGTTATATGCTATTCAAGGCACGCCTGAGTAAGTGGTGCAAGTCAGCCTTAATATATAATATACTTATATTTTTTTTTGTACACAATAAAAAAAAGTTCTTATACCTATCTCAAATTAACAAGATTGGCTAAACGAGTTCTGAACAGAGTATTCAAGACTCGTTCAGCCAATATTACTTACTTCAACATAATTTCCTTTAATTTATCTTTTAAAGTGCTTATTTTTACTTTATTTTGGTCTAACAAAAACGAATATTTACTTACAATGTGGGAATGTAATATTCTCTGGTTCTTTTGGTAGTTTTTAGCAGATGGTTGCAACAACTGGCCTTTTTTAGCAGATCTGGTGCAGTATTTATAAGGGGGCCTTGTATTCTTTAGAATAATATGCTTCTAGTACAAGCATATAATCAATCTTACAATGAACAGGGAGAAATTTACACACATTAAACAGTTTATCATATTCAAATTTTAATTTTTCTTTGGTTTTTTTGTCTGAAAGGTATTTTAATAACCGTATTTGTAGTTTTTTTTTCATTTGGTCCAGGCAAGTTCTAAAGGTAAGTCCGACTCGCACTTGTCCGTTATATATATAATTTTTCGCCATTTTTCGATTCAGGGTTCCTTTTGCGAGTTCTGCGGTTCTAAGTGCAAATTTTTGTCAGAGTAGGGCTCCGCCCCGTTCCCGGCTAAACGGTTCATTGTAGAAACGTGAAAAAATCCAGAAAAGTAGCACATATAATGAACTTAAGAGAAAAACTGTCACGGCAAGTAGGCTTTACAAGTTAACGAGTAATCGGCGACCAATTTATAAAAGGAAAACTTCGTACAAATTCCATTAAAAATTACTTCGATGAAGTTTTGAGTTCTGTAAAGCTAGTAAAAACTTGTCCTTATTCGGAACCCTATACTGCGTGTGGCTCGACACGCACTTGCCCGTTTTTATGTTATGTGTTCCTAAAGTTTCTTTGTAGTACCACGATATCTCGCTAATTATGAAGAAAAAGTCGTGAGAAAACCGAATTTTCGGAGATTTTTCATTGGTCTAAAGACACATCCTACTTTCTGCATACCCCTCCAGAATATTGGCTTGAGATTATGTGTGTCTGTGTAGGTGTAGTAGGTAGATTTGCTTGTAACTTTTTATAGAGTGCAATAAAAGCAAAACAGTTGCAAAAATCCTCGAGGGCTATAAAGCAGTAAAACCATAATAATTATTAGGTTGTAAAGCTATAAAAGAAGCGCCTTTGTAACGTAAATTCCGCAGAATCTCTTCGAGGACTTACCCTAGGTTTCACGTACAGACGGTCTTCTAATCAAATACTGTTAACAGCTGTAATTTTTTTTATATGCAACTGACAGCTGATTAACAGAATAGTAGATTTTAAGATGATTTACGAAATAATCTTTGTTTGAGTAGGGCGTCCCCTCGCCCCTCTGCCGGCTAAACTGTTGATTGCATAAACGTGAAAAAATTCAGGAAAGTATAGCACATATAATGAACTTAAAAGAAAACGTATCACGGCTAAGTAAGCCTTTACTAGTTAGCGAGTGATAGGCGATCAACTTATAAAAGGAAAACTTCGTATAAATTCTATTGAAAATTACTTCGATGACGTTGTTAGTTCTGTACAGCTGGTAAAAACTCCTCCTTCTACGGAACCCTATATACTGCGCGTGGCTTACCCTGGACTTACCTAAGTTTCACGTACAAATGGCCTGTTAATCAAATAGTGTTAATAGCTGTCAATTGTTTTTTTTATGCAGTTGACAGCTGATTAACAGATTAGTAGATTATAGGATTGTTGTACGAGAATCAGGTATCTATTTGTTTTTTCAAAGGCTGATGAAAGTCTGCCTTGACTGCCTCGTTGGTCTAGCGATATCACGTCTGATTACCATACCGGAGGTTGTGGGTTCGATTCCCACTGCCGGCCGCCGTAAATTTGCACAAATGGCCTCAGTCTGGGTGTATTTCAATGCTTATGATATCCTTGCCTGATTACCTTAGCACAGATCTATGCTATGCTGAGCTGGGCCTCGATTCTGTTAGTGCATTGTAGAATAATGACAGGTACACTGTCGGGTCAAGTGACGTGTTTTTTCGTACCATTGACGCCTAGTAGACTCTAGAGGGACTCTTTATGATGAACTCTTTCTTTCAGAAGCCACCTCACAGGAAATGGACCTGGTTGAGTCCCGATGGTTCCACGAGAAACGAGATAGACTTCATCCTGACCTCCAAGAGACAGATATTCAATGACGTCTCTGTGATCAACATGGTGAAAACCGGAAGCGATCACCGAATAGTAAGAGGCACATTGAATATCAATGTCAAACTTGAGAGGTCTCGTCTCATGAAGTCCACGCTCCGACCTACTCGTGCCCATATCCAGAACCCCGAGAACTTTCAACTCGAATTGTCAAATCGCTTTGAGTGCCTGGAGAGCGCCGCATCGGTGGACGAGATCAATAACAGGTTTGTAGAAACTGTCCGTACAGTGGGCTCGAGGTTCTATAGACCCAACCGTACGAGTAGACCACAAAAGCTCTCAAACTATACTCTCGACCTCATGGCTAAACGTCGCGCGTTGCAACTGCAGTCCTCCGAGGATGCTAAGTCATATAGGCAGCTCAATAGACATATCTCAAAGTCTATGCGGCACGATATTCGGTCCTTTAATACCGAACGTATTAAAGAGACTATAGAGCGGAACAAGGGCTCCAAAGTGTTCGCAAAAGACTTGTCTATTGGGCAAAGCCAGCTGACGAAGCTGAAGAGAGAGGACGGCAGTATAGCGTCGACCAAATCAGAGGTGCTGAGGGAGATTGAGAGTTTCTACGGACAGCTATACACCTCAGTCGCAAAACCTGTTAGCAATTTGAACAAAGATCCGAGAGCCAAACTGACCCGACATTATACCGAAGACATCCCGGACATCAGCCTGTACGAGATTAGGATGGCCCTGAAACAGCTCAAGAATAACAAGGCACCAGGAGAGGACGGAATCACATCAGAGCTCCTGAAAGCGGGTGGAACACCAGTACTTAAAGTCCTTCAGAAGCTCTTCAATTCCGTCGTGCTCGAAGGAAAAACGCCAGAAGCATGGAACAGAGGCGTGGTGACGCTGTTCTTCAAGAAAGGGGATAACTCTCTATTGAAGAACTACCGACCCATCTCGCTTCTGAGCCATGTTTATAAGCTGTTTTCGAGGGTCCTCACGAATCGTCTCGAACGCAGGTTTGATGACTTCCAGCCTCCCGAACAAGCCGGTTTCCGAAAGGGCTTTAGTACCATAGACCACATCCACACGCTGCGGCAAATTATACAGAAGACTGAGGAGTATAATTTGCCATTCTGCTTAGCGTTTGTGGACTATGAGAAAGCCTTCGATTCGATCGAGACATGGGCAGTGCTCGAGTCTCTCCAGCGTTGCCGTATTGACTATCGGTATATCGAGGTGCTGAAGTGCTTGTACAACAGCGCCACCATGTCGGTCCGAGTACAGGAGCAGAATTCGGAGGCAATTCCATTGAGAAGAGGCGTGAGACAGGGAGACGTTATCTCTCCGAAACTGTTCACGAACGCACTGGAAGATGCCTTCAAGCTTCTGGAATGGCAGGGACGCGGCATCAATATCAATGGCGAGTACATCACGCACCTTCGATTTGCCGACGATATAGTAGTCATGGCAGAAACGATGGAAGACCTCGGCATAATGCTCGACGACCTCAGTCGAGTTTCCCAACGTGTGGGCCTTAAAATGAACATGGACAAAACGAAGGTCATGTCGAACGCTCGTGTTGTGCCCACCCCAATAACATTGGGGAACACGACTCTCGAAGTTGTAGACGAATACGTCTACTTAGGACAAACAATCCAACTAGGCCGGTCCAACTTCGTGAAAGAGGTCAATCGTCGAATCCAACTCGGCTGGGCAGCTTTCGGGAAACTTAGAAAAGTCTTTTCGTCTAATATACCTCAATCGCTCAAGACAAAATTATACAACCAGTGTGTGTTACCAGTGATGACTTATGGCACTGAAACGTGGTCTCTCACTATGGGCCTCATAAGAAGGCTCAAGGTCACGCAACGAGCTATGGAAAGGGCTATGCTCGGAATTTCTCTACGAGATCGAATCAGAAATGATGAGATCCGTAGACGAACGAAAGTCGTCGACATAGCCCAGCGGATTAGTAAGTTGAAGTGGCAGTGGGCGGGGCACATAGCACGCAGAACTGATGGCCGATGGGGCCGAAAAGTTCTCGAATGGAGACCACATATCGGCAAGCGCAGCGTGGGACGACCAGCCACAAGATGGACAGATGACGTCATTCAAGTGGCAGGAAGACGCTGGATGCAGGCCGCTTCCAACCGGTCTTTTTGGAAATCCATGGAGGAGGCCTATGTCCAGCAGTGGACTTCTTGTGGCTGAATGATGATGATGATGATGATGACGCCTAGTAGGTTTGATGGGTGTGCCTGCGTAGACTTAAAGCAGCCATGAAATGAAAACCGCCATGTTCATGCAGTTGTCATGTTACTACAATGCATTAACAGAATCTAGGCCCTGGAGACCTATTTGTTGCTACAAGTTGAATCTGTAATTTTTTACTTTATTTTGATTTTGTTTAATATATTAACGATATCAAATGTGATTTTGTATCTGTTTTAACGACCCCTTCTGTCGGCCAATAAATGCTATTTATTCTTCTTCACAGCGTATCCCAGTATGGGACCAGGACAATTGATTGTGTTGGATGGAAGTTATTATTATTATAAATTGACATTTGAAGTTTCAATTTGGTTCCATCGTATCCTCAGATCCAAAATAATCAAAAAGCAGCTAAAACCATGTAGCAGCATCAGTAGTAGCAAAAACATTATAAAAAAATAGATAGCTAGGTACTTAGGTACTGCCTATCCTTCTGTATCTTTGTTGGTATGGGATTCGCACAAAAGCAGCTTAAAAACAGTAAGATGGGGTTAGATATCGAAATTCCAAAGTAAAATCCTTGTTATCACCAAACTAAGGCTTTTGTTTAAATCGACTTTTGTATGAAGATTTTTTTTTAAATGTTTAAGCCACATTTAAGAAAGTGGTGCAAGTCGGCCCTAGCAGTAACATTATGAAATTTTAACAGAATTATGGCATTTTTATCCGAATCAACCCCGCAACCAATTTAATTTAATAGTTCCTAGGAACTATAACGCCTTCATTTCTGAATCTACTAAGAACAGTGTTGGCAAATGTTGCCTGCACTAAACTTGCAGGCGACTCGAGAAAAAATAATATAATAGGGGTTAAAGTATGAAATTGCCGTTTTATTGCAATAGGTTCTTTGAATTGACATAGAATCTTCATGGTTTGAGGTTTTCGAATGAAACTTTTTTCAAATGGTTTCTATGATGTTCTTTTTTTAAAAAATGTGAAACATTTGAATATCGACTTTCAATTGTTTTTGTTATTCAATTTCGACAAGGAAGATGGATACTGCGAAAATTCGAGTGATTTTTGAATACGAGTTCTGACGCGGAACTAACGCGGCAGAAACAGCCCGCAATATCAATGCTGCGTTTGGAGAGGGGTCTACTAATGAACGCACCGTGCGATTTTGGTTTAAACGCTTTCGTGATGGAAATTTCGACTTAAAGAACGAGCCACGAGGAAGACCGCCCACACAGGTGAATAACGATGAATTAAGAGAGATAGTGGAAGCCGACCCTAGTCAAACTACCCAGGAATTAGCGGCATGGTTTAACGTTACCTTACCCACAATATTGACTCACTTGCGTCAAATCAATAAAATAAAAAAATACGAAAAATGGGTGCCTCATAATCACTCGAATTTTCGCAGTACCTATCCATCTTTCTTGTCTAAATTGAATAACAAAAACAATTGAAAGTCGATATTCAAATGTTTCACATTTTTTAAAAGAAGAACATCATAGAAACCATTTGAAAAAAGTTTCATTCGAAAACCTCAAACCATGAAGATTCTATGTCAATTCAAAGAACCTATTGCAATAAAACGGCAATTTCATACTTTAACCACTAATATTTTGTAGTGGACATGTATAAAGGTTTTATTATCCAATGGGGAAAAAGTGGGCACTAGTCTTACAATCGCTAGTGACAGATTTGACTTTCTAGAGTACACGGTATTTTTAATTATTAAAGCAGACTCATAACGGCCCCCATCGTGGGGGTCTTCGCCTAGTACAGTGTTCCCCGCACAAGACTTAGCCTAGTGTGGGGACCACTGTTATGACAAAATTGTTAACAGTCAAAATGTTGCTATCATGTACTGTTTTATTATGTAAACAGTATTTTAAACTTTATTTTGTGCATGCAACCTGATTTTAAGAAATTATTCTTATTCTTTTACTGTTATAGGGTTGGCACATATAAAAACTAATAGGTGGGTTGAGTTCAGCTGCATTTGCAGTTAGAAAAATTAGGCAACTAACAGATGTAGCCACTACGAGGCTTGTCTATTTCAGTAGTTTCCACCTATAAAACGCGCAATTTATTAAGCATGACAAATCAGTTTTACATTTACACAACTTTCTGCTTATGATGCAAAACCTAATGTGTTTAATAGAATGTACATTTATTTCTTTTGTGGAACAATGATTTACCTGAGGCTACGACTTTGGTCAAGCGCAAGTTTATTTTTATATCCAATTACGTGTATAAATTTCAAAAAAATCTGAGAACGATTTATATAACAAATTTAATGTTATCATTAAACGCAAACCCCAGTTGACGTGTTTCAGGTATTGCTCCTCTTTGATGTAACCCTGTATACAAACATAAACACACACCAACACGCCGACGACATTGTGGAAGTGGCTGGGAAACATTGGACGAGACTAGCACGGGACCGGATGAGTTGGTGTGAAAGAGAAGAGGCCTATGTCCAACAGTGGGCTCTGTCTACGGGCTGATTAGATAGATACCAACTCTACCACTGGTGTGGCCGTTTATGGAGTAGCCAATTTTTTTTGCAAATAATTCATTTCTCAACTATCGTAAAATTTGCCCAATCTTTTGACGCACGCAGGGATAATAAGCATTAGGATCCGTGATCATTATAATCCATGAATTATTTGCAAAAAAAATTGCTGTGGGTGTCCAGTCATTTTCCTTATCAGATTCCCTAATAGTTATTTAAATAGTTATACAAAACATAATTAAGCACGAAAAGTTAACAATAATCTAATATACTTATTAAAATCTCGTGTCACAGTGTTTGTTTCCTTCGAAACAGCTTCACCGATTTGTATGATTTTTTTTGTGTATACTTGTGTAGTTCTGAGAATAGGTAGTAGGCTAATTAATATCGCAAAACCACGTTTGCCGAGTCAGCTAGTCTAATATCTAAAAATATCGTGTCACAGTGTTTGTTATCGAACTCCTCCGAAACGGCTCTGATATATTTGGTAGGTCTGAGAATAGGTATATGACGTAGGTTAATTAATAAGGCAAAACAATGTTTGCCAGGTCAGCTAGTAATTTATGAAAAAAAATCTGAATTGATACATAATAATTAATGCTGTTAGTTTTTTTAGGGTTCCGTACCTCAAAGGGAAAAACGGAACCCTTATAGGATCACTTTGTTGTCGGTCCATCCGTTCGTCCGTCTATCTGTCAAGGTAACGCGTCGAGGTATCTAATTGAAATTAAAACTATATACTCAGGTTTACAGTCCCTTGAAGCAATGAAAAAATAAACTTTTATATTAACTTTAAATGAAGATACGGCCGTTTATGCCGCAAAAAACATATATTTCGACACTCAAGGGAATCAAAATTTATAGGGTACTTTCTGTTGACCTAGAGCTATGAAATCTGGCAAGTAATATCGTCTTATACTACAAGTACAGGGAAAAATCTGAAACTATACATTTGTAATTGATTCGTAAAAAAATGTCTTTTGAAGGTCGGGAAAAGCTCGGAAAAAACTGCGAGACTTATCCTGAACTATTTATAATATGTGAGTGCCTACAAATTTGTACGGAACTCTCGGTGGGCGAGACCGACTCGGACTTGTTCTATTTTTTTTTTACTTTAGCCATCAAGGGGCCGGTTTCTGAATGGAGAATTTCAGTAAGTAAATACTTAAGTGACGTTCTGTCCCGCTGTTTTCTGAAAAATTTGAAGAGACAACACTGCAGTTAACTATTTACTTAGCGAAATTCTCAATTCCGATACTGGGCCTAACAGCCGTTAATAGTAGATTTATTAACCCCTTGCTAGTATACATTCTACAGCACATCAACATTTTCATGCGTGCTCAGCTGCTCAGTTACAACTTTTCAACAAAAATGTAAAGGATGACCAGGGCTGCGTTTCATAAAGATACAATTCATAGTTTATTATTACTATTAAATGTGATGTACATTGCATAGCAGTCATCCTACTGGCTAATCCGTGTGCTCATCGACTTGGCAATGTACAACGAATTGTCATAGTAAACCGTGAATTGTAATTGAATTAATTAATTATGAATTAATTGAAACAGGCCCCTGCTTTTGACCTTACGAGAAACCGTGGGCTAGTTTCATCTACCTATCACAAAGTTGGTTGGAAGCTCCACGATATAATGAGGACCTATTGTTCATTGTTCACTTGGCACTGGTGACAGAATTGCTTTCGTTATGCGTTCTAAATATAATGTCACCTGAGTGAAAGTTGACAACACTATGACGTCAGAGTAAGGTCCAGAAAGCTGATGCAGATTCTTTAGTAAACGTGTGTAAATTAAAATTTTAAAGTTAAAATAAAATTTTAAATTTTGTAAAAAGTACGCATTTCATGCTATCTGATACATATTATACACAACATTATTTTTATCTTATAAGTAACAAAAATCTCTTCTTTTGTGTCTTATAAAAATGAACTAATAAAAAAATATATATACTCGTCGAACCTCCTCCTTTTTTGAAGTCGGTTAAAAATGGCCAAACAAATTCATAACGAAAACAATAGTCGTTAATTAAAATAAAATTTAGGAGCCATCATCGGTTAAGCACAAACATTTCTTCGATAAATTTGGTTATCTCAAATCAGGTAGGTAAAGAACTGTTAACTTACCAAACACTGCCACGATTGGCCTTGTGGTGGTTATTCACTTTTTACTCCATCTCTTTCTAATCCACGTAAGAGGTCAATACTACTAAACACAAACTTAAAACCTTTTACATTATTGAATAAATGTCCAATATTGCCTTAAGTTCCTTGCTTCCGTTCTGTGAATTGAGAAGAAAAACTACTGTAGGAAAATGGGAAAAACTACCACGGACATGCGTTTTGGAGCAGGACAGCAAGAGGCCCAACGGCTGTCTCAGTAAAACGTCAGTTGAGTCTCGTTCGGCGAGGCGCGTGTCGTGTTCACTCCCGCTTCGCGTTCCTCATTCGAAACATTCTGCACATATCCAATTTTCATCGAAAATTTGATATTGTCGTTGTATCGTTGTGACCGATTGTGTGAAAAGTTCGCGTTGTTGTGCACCGGTAAAGTTTGTTTGGAATTTCCCCCGTTTTTGGTTCTCTGCTGTTGTTGTTTTTTTAGAGACAAGTTTTGTGCTGCAATAATTTTTGCATTGTTGAGTTACCTGCCTACAGCGGTTTTTGTTTTGCTCGGTGATTTTTCTTGTGTTTTTAGCATTAAAGGTATTACTTACTATTATTTTCATTAACATTTTATTATCACGCTTGTTTCAAAGTAGGCTTTATTATTATTTGTCTAGTTTTTAAGCATCGTGTATGTATCCTCAACAGAGTTGTCTTATCGATTCGATAAACTTTATCAGTTACTGCATAGTTGATTACAAGAAGTAAATTTTTTACTTTAGTTTCATAAGATATCTATTCTATCTGAAGGAATTGCTTTGATTTCGAAAATCCTAGTATCTAGTCTGTAAACAAACTTTATAATTGGATCAGGTTATCAAATCATACGTTCTTATTGATCGTGACAAGGCAGTGTCTGTAAGACTTTATTGTGAATCAGATGCTGAATAAAATACCAAAGACAAAAGGGATTTGAATACAAGACGGGAGTCCCTTGAAATTGATCGCCTCTCCCCCAACTTGGTTAACCGAACCCCTAAGAACAGTCGTGTGGTAGCTACTCGCTTAATGTGCGGTACAAATTTGATTTGTTACAAGAGAATCACTTAATATTACGGATGCAAATCCTTGAGCTCCTTTATGAAATTTTGGGCATACATGCATAATGATCATGCATATCGTATGCTGTACTGGTAAACATTTCTCGTCAGCAGACACAATTATGTCATAATGATGGTCCATAAAAGTTGATAACAGGAATCAAACATCATTTGGGCATTTAAAATGATATGCTGATATCATTTCGGTATTGCTGTATTTCGGTGACCATTCATTTGGCAATTTGGGCCGGTAATGGCGTAGGACCCCTTTTTATTCCCTCTCTCATTGTTGTAGGTGCCCATAGGGACCGGGTCGTTGACATTGACAGCCCTCTTATTTCGAATTTGCGATAGATATTCCATAAATAATGTCGGATTACAAAAATAAATTATTCTAATCTCCTTCTCTAAAATCTGGCTCACATATGGTAGAATATTTTTGCTGAGTTAAAGCGAAGGACATACTTTTTGAATTTTATCCTAATCCCAGTTTACCTTAATACTCCTATATTACGCGAACAAATCCTGAACAATTCCTATCGTCTAACCGTCAAATTAGTATGGAATTTGACAGTTACACGAGTGGAATCGCTCATGATTTGGTGCGCATAATTACGTAGGCCCCTGGACCCCAACCCAGGAACAGACATCACAAACATGGAAATATACACACTCACCGTACTTTATTCAATTTGATTTATGTATTGTTCTAGGTAGAACAATATTACACAAACTTTTTAATGTGCTGCAGAGTTTAACAATGCAGCCTGTATTTCAACTCTGTTCAGCATTCGACGCGGTTACTATCGTACCTGTACCTTTTTGTACCTGTCATTACCCGTAAGCAGGTCTTTTAGCACTGTTTGGCAATATCAGAACCTTACCCCAAGTCACCTAGAGCAATTTTTCGGATGCTTTTTGGTAGTTAAAGACTAAACGTTTTTTTTTTCAAAACCGCGACCCATTTTACGACAACGCGAATGAATACTTAGTTATTGTATCAAAATACTTTAAATTTTCTATGTCATACGTTATGAATTTCAAAGGGATTGTTAACAATTGACTTAGAAATATACATTATATATATACCTATATACATCCTCACTTCATTCTAAACGAATCCTTAGGCTGGTTTTAGAAATTAAAAACGTAGGCAGTCAACGCCTCTCTCTCTTTTCATTATACGATAACTAGATTTAATTACAATTCAACTATTTCCGATTTATCGCACTAATTACAAAAAAACACTCGGACTGAAGACTCAAAAAATCTTTACCTACTTAAATGTTCAGCTAGCGAAAAACTGTTGAATACTTCATGCACTTTTGAATAAGCAGCTATAATTACTATATTACTATGTGTATATAATATTTATGATTGTGTAGTTAATCAAAATAATTGGGTACAAATCTTAAAAACATACACGTAAGCTCGGACCTGCAGGCCTTTGTGGAGGGGTAGACAGCGACCAGGGTTTGCCACCTGCCACGATCTTGACAAACCTCTTTCCAGAAGTAAAACTACCAATGACGACAATAACAATGCTCGCTGAAGCACCAGAGTGTGATGTGTTTGCGGATGGAATTGGAAGTGTGATGAAGGTATGTAAGAGAATGCTAGAAGATGTTTGATAGGTAATGCTCAGTTAAAATATTGTAACGCTTTGGTGTACCTAATTACTGTAATGTTGCAATATTTATGTAAATAAAAATAAATAAAATAAATAAATAAAATAAATAAATAAATAACACTACTACTACTACAAAGAAGGTGAAAGGAGGTAATTAAAAAAGGTTTAGGTATAAAAAAACCTTTTCTTTAATAATTAACCTACGGTGACCTCCTTTGCTTCATCGACATCTGTGATTCAACGCTGCAATGCAATCTCAAAATCGTCCCTTAGCAGCACAAATTTTTTTAAGACCTGTTTCTCAGCATCATCCCTGTCAATAACAAAGTTGTCTTTACTACAACAAAGATTTTAAATTAAACCCATGCCAATGTGGGATCCTACAGTTGTTTTGGATACGCCTTGTATGTTTATGTTTTTAAGCAACTAATCAATAATCGAGTTTTGCGTAGAAAGTGGGAAACAATTTTGCTGTTCACATACCTACCGCCTTCCGCTCTTCCATAACTATGGTATTTTTTTATACCTCAAGGCGATATTATGCTTGCCTATAATCTCGAACCTAGTGATATATTATAATGCAAGTTTTACAGGAAGTATCTTGAAACTGATTGAGTAAAAGTCGCAATGGATGTTACCTATGCTCAAAGTTCTATGATTGTGTAATACGGGGAATACGGGTAACGCAATCTCATCTTCTAACTCATTTACAGTCAATGAAATCTAGTTCATCTAAGTATGTATCACATGTCATCTCACGATGGTGCTTTTTATAAAGTTGGCTGATTGTATCAGGGACCAGTAGCCTATCCTGAGGGGCGTTGATCTTTGCGCCGGCGCCGGTTGAGGAATGCGCCCGATCGTCAATAGATAACTACGACAGTGGTACAACTTAGTACTGGGCGCACTAGTCGTTTCTTGAAAATGTATTATTCATATTCATTTATTAGCGTTCATAATGGTACATAAAATGATGTTAACATGTTCAAGTCTCACATTATAGGTCCTGGTCAGGGCATTGCTAAAGTAAACTTACTTATTTATAGATAAGATAAAATTTTAGTCTTCACAAACATTAATTATAAATTTCACATTACAACACTTAAAACACTTATTTCCTTCGTTGTCATTTTTGTTATTAAAAGTGACGACCTGAGTTGTAATAATTTTAAAGAAAGTGTTACTGAAATAACGCACAACGTAAGAACCGTTTCGTCAGTGTCAATAAATTCATACAAATTGACCGCGCTAAGTTTCAAGATTGTATGAAAAATACAAAAGCAAATTGAGAATTTAATGTTTTTGGTTACTTCTCTTCTTAAACCAATAGCCATCCAATGCTGAGTGTAGATCTCTTGTTTTGGTCTTTGTTTATTTGAACTTAATTATCGACATTGACACCGCTTTTCAGGTTTTATTTCACATCAATAACACGTTATATGTATTATTTGTGCACCAAGCTGACTGAAAAATTCACCTTATACATGATTGTAGCTTTATGCAAGGTGAATTTTTCAGCCAAATGATACGTCTTTTTGTGCTAATCTCTTTTGTGGACGCGGCCAATCGTGCTGGGCTGTGTTACGAAACGAAATGCCTGCCTTCGCGAACTCGCCTCTCTTGTCGAATGTTCTTACAATAAATTAAAGGTTCGTTACAACATTTGTTTTCACTAGCGCGGTCAGTCGACAGCACATCAACCGTTATCTGCCGTACCATTATTAAAGTACCAATTGTGCATTTTCAAGCGATAGACATGTTAAGACCGTTTGAAGAAACTTTTTTACCTCAAGAACTAACATTCCAAGCAAACTTCTATTTTTTACCCCAAAACACTACACTCGAGCTTGTAATTTGTAACACTTAGGCCGACTTCCACCACTTCTTAAGTCAATTAAGTCGCCATTTAAAACGACTTTTGTATGAAGAATTTTTGTTAAATGCTGTTAAATGTGGCTTAATTTAAGAAATTGGTGCAAGTCGGCCTTAACTTACACTTTTGCTTTTCGAATTTCAAAGTTTATAATAAGTTTCAAAGTCAATTTTCAGTCAAAGTTTGTTATGTAATAAAAAAATAAAAAACGATTTTTCCTGCTTTGTTAGTGGGTCTGTATGATAAATAAATACGCGTAATACCATGTGTTAAATAATTGAATTTTTAAATTCAATGGTCAAATACAATGAATTTTTTTTTATGTAAGAGAATTGTTTACCGGAGGCTGTGACATGGTAGAGCCGGTAAAGCATGAATTTAATAAATTCGACTCTAAAAATATTAATAAAGATGTAAATCTAAAAAATACTCCTAAAAGAAAATATATCGTAAACTATTATTAGGGTGTTTCAGATATTGCGCATTTTAGATAAAATATAAGAATATTTTCTCTCCTTTATTATATAGGAATACCAGAACGAAAAACAAGCATAAAAATTAACCCTAATATTAAAACCCTAACACTATTAAATATCTATTATGTTATTAAATATAATAAAATATTACATAACCTTATTTTTCATTCTGTAAGACCTTCCCTTTAGGTACCTATTGACTGTCAAAGAATCTAAATGGTGACTTTCCAAATAGGAAATCGAAATAATGCCGCGCTACATATTCGGCTATCCCAATAGTAATTCTTACAGCTCGAGTGTACTACCATTTCTCCTCATAGATTTTTAATTACCTCCGCGTATAAGGCGGAACATTCGCTAATGTGAACAGTTATGGTTCTCCGGAACACGCAGCCCATTGTATTGCTCCTTCTACAGCGAGTAGCGGAGCTTCACAGGCCCCGATGTGACTTTATTCTGAGAATGTCTGCTGAATATCATTAGCAACTTTGGTCCCTTCGATTCAAATTGGGTCCTATCTGTTCCAGATGCCTTAAACGTCTAGAGAGTTAATGTGCGTTCAACTGTTAAAGCTAAGTTTATTTGCTAAAATTATTTGAATTTAATATTCCTCGTCTCATTTGGAATTTTTATTTCTGCAGCACCCTCCGTTTTAACATTACGAAATTCATTAATCAATAGGGGCTTTAACTTCAAAGGCGCCCTAAGTCTAAATTCTCTTATCTCCGCGCCTCCCACTTACAGAGCTGTGCCAAAGACTGATGGAAGTGATTCGTCATGTTCCACGCGTTCCTCTTGACCCACTTTTTGGAGACTCGTTTTAGTAATCCCGTCACAGTTTATTTACGCCTTCTTGAAACTATTTAGCACTACTATATCTCTGTCACTAACTAATGTTGAACGATAGAATAAAGACCCCCTATGGAGAAATCAATCGCTCTCCTGCTGTGGTTCACATTTATATTGTTTTATCCTCTCTGATCTCAACAAGGAGAGGGTGACTACTGTCTGGGATTATTCCGCTTTTATTTTCTTCATTTGTAAAGAATATCTATAATAGTAATGTTGCGGTGGTAGCCTAGTGGGTAGAACATTGGACTCAGAAGCGGGAGACCCAGGTTCGATTCCCAGTGCGGGCATGTACCCATGACTTTGTTTTCGAAGTTATGTACATTTGTGAAGTTATAGTAGCATTACCATTCGCTAACAGTGAAGGAAAACATCGTGAGGAAACCTGTGTCTGAGCTATTCACATGCCTCAGCGCTTGAAATCGCCAATCCGCGGTGGGCACGCGTGGTGATTAAGCCCATACTCTCTCTCTGAGAGAAGGCCTGTGCCCTACAGTGGGACGTATAATATAGGCTGCATAAAAAAAATAGTAATGTTATTGCATTACGTATAATATTTAATCAGATAGTCTGAAAGCTTAGGATTAATAGTTTATACCGTGGTTGCGCGATCAAAATTGGTTAGTATGTAGCAAATACAATTTTTTAGGAGACTGTTTTAAGGGAAAGTACTTTTCAGATTTCTGGTTTAGAAATCATATACATATGTACTAATAATATTGATCATAAAATCATAAGATTTTCTTTATCATAAAATTGTCTAAAAAAAAGTATTTCGGACTCGGATGATTAATACTTTTTTCCGGAAAGTCTATATAACACTAAGCAAAGATTGTATCCACAATGTATGCATTTTTACCGATATCAAGGAACTTAGTCAATGGCAATGATTCATGGTATTTGATCTCATATCGCTTTTACTTTTACAATCGGTTAACGTGTGAACCGATTTCTAAGACTCAAATAAGATCTAATTAGAATTAAACGCGAGCAGTTTCAATACTAACTCAATTCTACTAGCACCTTCATGCAAGAATTCTAGAGTCGTAGGTAAGTTTGGCAGTTGCCACTTGCTTTGCCCCATTATGATTTGAAAGACGTTTTCCTGATGAATATTTATGTAATACTAGCTGTTGCCCGCGACTTCGTTCTTGTGGTAATTTTGATGTGTATTTTTCCGGGATACAAAATAGCCTATGTGCTATTCCAGACTATAATCTATCTCTGTGCAAAATATCATCCGGATCCGTTCAGCCGTTTTTGCGTGAAAGAGTAACAAACATCTATCCATACATACAAACTTTCGCGTTTATAATATTAGTAAGGATTACTGTAACCGTTTGAATAAGTTCTATAGATTGTCCTTAATAATACTCGTATGTTGTCAAGATTTTTTTCTTAATAGTGTGACTTTTGCACCTAAGCGTCTAATTCACTTTCAATCTTAATCATATGCCTGCCTCTCAATCCCTTATTCCATCTAGTCATACACTTTGACTGAATATAATTTTATATTTAACGTGTGCGTACCTGCCTTAACTCCTGCTGTAAAATGTCAACCTAAGAGCTGGAGTGTGCTGAAGACCAGCGTCGGTTACTACCTGTGGTAGCCGACAGTTAGCTGAGCTCTCTCCAATTACCAAAATGGTAGGACGAAATCTAAAAAAATATAAATCTCTGCTATTATTGCTTTTTTAAATTGTTTGTGTTTCGGTAATAAACGATTTCTAATCTATTCTATCCTATAATATTATGTGTATGTGTGTGTGTGTGTGTGTGTGTGTGTGTGCGTGCGTGTGCGTCTATATGTGTGTGTGTGTGTGTGCACGTGTGTGTATGCGCGCGTGCGTGCGTGCGTAGTTGCATGCGTGCGGCGCGTGCGTGCGGATGCGAGTGCGTGTGCGTGCGTGGTGTATTTTAGTGTTAGTGTTCTCAATTTGTGTCTATGTATCACAACAATCGCGAGAACATAGTGGGAATAGTATTTGGCTACAGCTGATCTATATTCGTGTAACGGTGATTAATACCAACATTGATGTCTGCGACCCCTGCCAACTGAGTCCCTGTTTGCTTTGTTTACACAACATGAGGTGAATTTCAATGTCTTTATATTGTTAAGCCGACCCCATCGTTACTATACCGCTTCTACAGGGTGTAACAAAATCCTCGTATTACATCCGAAAACAGGGGGGCCAATACAAGCAAATTTTATTAGGAGGAAAACTATGAAATTGTCAAAAAAAATATGTCTGCTGCTTCATACCCGTACATTTTAATCAAGAAGGAGAAATCAAAAACATTTTTCATTTTTCTGTTGAATCTCAATGTACCTACAATGTTAGCCGCTGCCTCGGGCCGCATTTATAGTGGACAAAAAGGAGCGAGAAAAAAAAACTTATCTTTCATTTCTCCCACTCCTGCCTTAGGAGGTAAATTTAGTATGAAACAGCCAAGAACGTTTTACCCAAACATCCTTGGAAACAGCTGATAGTTTCTTCGCGATTTTGAAGCCACGCTAGTAAAAGTGGTTCGTATTGACGAGTAGAACCCCTCGCTTTCGGTTGTATAAGGGGATTTTGTTGCACCCTTTATATGTCAGAATCAAGTAGGAATCGGAACCGCTGATTTCTGAATTAAGAATTTCACATAGTAAACATTTAAGTCGATTCGGGTGCATTCGGCTGTTCTGGCCGGAGTGGCCTAAAGTGGTCCAGGGCAGAAAGATCTCATGCGAGTTGGAGGAGGCTTTTGCCCAGCAGTTGGACACAGAAGATGCTGTCTGCGTTGAAATCTAAGAGACTTAAATACCTAAATGCTCAATTTAGAAACCGGTGGTCAGTCAATTTTAACAAATAAAACGTAAGCTGTATGAAAATAATTTGACATTTGAGAATTTTACTTGTTGAAAATTCGTTTAATTTATTGATACCCAGGAAACGGTTTGCAGGTTTTTTGTTATATTGGAAACGATTGACTCCCAGTTTCTCGTATACTAACACACGGTTAATCTACTATTAACAACTGTCAATTGACCAAAAAGCATACAAAAAAAACCACTAACAGCTGTTAACAGTAGATTAACAGCTTGTTAGTGTACGAGAAACCGGGGGTGAGTCACCTATACAACATATTGAACAGGAGTTCCCACTAGTAGTATTAGAACTTGCCATTAAACTGCATAGATAGATAGATAAATCGAATATTCTTTATTGTATGTACACCAGGAATAATATAGTACAGTACAGTACTACGTCTAGCAGTTAATAGTGATGTAATGACCTTAGATCGCCGTCTCAGTTGCAAATAAAATTGCTTTAAAGCGCTTACGGGCGCCAATTTTAAATAACAAGAAACGTTTCATAAGTTGTTACTGCGATAACAAAAAATACAATAAATGTCTGGTCTCATAGAGCCGTGATATCCTATAGAAAAAATTGGCAAAGAACGAATCAAACAAAACTACTCATACAATGTGGTGTTATGGTGCAAAAATGTTTAGCGGTTTGAAAGTTGAAATTATGGCTATATTTATAGTAAATAATAAGTATCCAAGAATACTCAGTACCTACCAGATAGGGGCCTTTGACGGCAGATTCGTTGGTATATTTAATTTATTTAGGTAGATATGGTGACCTCAAAAATTCGCAATTCCTATCAAATATAGTTTGTCATTTACTTTTACTTAGTTAACTTTTGTTCTACAACTTTCGTTTTTAGGGTTCCGTAAGAGACCCATTACTAAGACTCCGCTGTCCGTCCGTCCATCCATCCGTCCGTCTGTCACAAGGCTGTATCTCATGAACCGTGATAGTTAGGCAGTTGAAATTTTCACAGCAAATACTAAAACAGAATAGAACAAATATTTAAGGGGGGCTCCCATACAACAAACGTGATATTTTGGCCGTTTTTTGCTCGATTTTAATGACGGCAACAGGTAGATGCTTGAAATATTCAAATGTTATATAGATAATGGTACAGAACTCTTCGTGTGCGAGCCCGACTCGCACTTGACCGGTTTTTTATTTTATGTTTCTTCTCCTTATTAGTGACGCTGTTTGATAGATATTGTTTAAAACTATATGTGCTAAATAGAATGCAAATTCTTCTATGTACGAGAAAGATTTAAAATTAACCGGAGGTTGAGATATTGACAGAACGTGTAAAGCGCGAATTTAATAAAAATAACGTTATTTCGTAAAATAAAAATATGAGAAAAAACTGATAGAACAAAAGTATATAAGGGGTGGCCCGGAAGTGGTCAATATAGAGGTAACCACCATGTATAGCAAAAAAATTGTTTCTTTTTATATCCATACAGATACACACACACATACATAAACTCTCGCCTGTATCCCAGAGGGGTCGGCAGAGACCAGGGACTGCCACTTGCCACGATCCTGATAGATCACTTTCGCTTCATCAATATTCATTAGTCTTTGCATGCACGCACGCCGGTTTCTGGTACTTTTTATCTATCCTTTTATGTATCCTGTTGTTTTCATATTGATGACCTTTGCCTAGGACCAGTATAAAACTAAATCTGTCTTTTATAACTTTTATGAACGGTTTTTTCATATCAAAGGACTTTTTATCTATAACAAATTAAAGGAATGGAAATATAAAATGTTTATTTGTCTTCAAACATAGTAAGGCACGCACTTATACTACAAAACAGGAACAAAATTTTAATGAGACATTTATTTAACTGCCTTTTAATTAGAACTAAATACAAGGGTTTCTTAGTGGTTTGCGAAACCCTAAAAGCGAACGCCATTAGCGTCCTTGAGGCTGTTATGACTTTTTTTGCTCTTACTAATGTCCTATTTGGCATGCGCAACGTAGTACATTTTTTGTACCACCAGCGTTCCTTGTACAGTCGACAGCAGGTGTAAAGTTGTAAAGATTGTACAATTTTGTTCCAAAGTTGCTCTTAACGTAACTGATTAGAGTACACGTATGTAAATATTGATGTGTTGTCGATTGTACCGCCAACAGCAGAGCTGATTAACCTTTACGTTCTAGACGTTAGAGCTTAGGCTTTTATTTAAGTATGCTGGATGATTTATACAGCGTTTAATGACATTTTCTATCTACACTCAGTCGTTTTAGTGTCTGGGACGTGAACCGCTCTATGTTAAAAAAATTTAATTCAAGTTGTCAGTGTACACTTATGTGTTGTTGACTATACCTACAGACTCCAACTTTTTAGGGTTCCGTACCCGAAGGGTGCCAAATGGGATCCTATTACTATTACTTCGCTGTCCGTCTGTCAGTCACCAGGCTGTATCTCATGAACTGTGATAGCTAGGCAGTTGAAATTTTCACAGATGTTGCCGCTATAACAACAAATAGTAACAATAGAATAAAAAAAACATTTAAAGGGGGATCCCATACAACAAACGTAAGTAATTTTTTTGTCGTTTTTTGCTCGATATTAATAACGGCAACAAGTAGACGCTTGAAATATTCACAGAATATTTAGTTCTATATTCGCTTCAAAAATACAAAATTAAATTAAAATAAAATAAATATCTAAGGGGAGCTTCCATACAAAAAGCGTGATTTTTTGCCGTTTTTCCTCGATCTTTGTGTCTAATGTTGTATAAATAATGGTACGGAACCCTTCATGCGCTAGTCCGACTTGCACTTGGCCGGTTTTTTGTTATTTTGCTTCTACGCAACTTTCAAGCTTTGAATTACTGATTAAGGAAATAAAGGTCTGCGTTGCGAATAAAGGCACGGCCATGTATCCAGTACACAAATCGGAAGTCGAGTCAGTAGGCGTAAGGTAATGTGGCTTTTGAATTTTATTCCTGTACAGTCCGCACAGATCTTTTTGGCGGTATCGTGAACATAGTCACAGATTGTTTGCACGTAGCTTACTGTCTTTACAGCGTATTGTGTAATTGACTACTTTAGTAATTAGTACGTCAATCACTCACACATACAGTAGCAAAGACAGTAAGCGATGTGCAAACGATCTGTGACTATGTTCACGTTACCGCCAAAAAGATCTGTGCGGACTGTACAGTCGAGTGATCACTAAACTTTACAAATTGGCGTTTTTGAAAATAACTTTTTGTTGTCCACTACCACCTGGAATGAAATTGCTCTAGGCCATTTTAAGGCCAGGGGCCTAATAATGCGCACCAAATCCTGTAGGAATCCCGACGTTTGCGATAGCAACATCCCGTGGATGTCGTAGAAGGCGACTAAGGAAATAAATTATCAGGGGACGGGCAGTAGCGTTTTCCTGAGATTCCAACCACACACTGCGATCGCCAACCCGACTGCCAAGCGTTGCGATTATGGCAAAACTCCTCATGGTTATAAAAAATATGAGGGAGGCCTATGTCCTGCAGTGGGCGTCCAATGGCTGATAATGATGAACATAGAAGAACATAACCTGTCAAACAGCCCTTATTAACTGACGCGAGTGCATTGCTGTCGACTATACAAAGAGTATTATTTTGTATACAACATGCAACGCCTTTCTTGCTCTCTTGACCTTTATGAATTGAAGGTGAGTTTAATTTTTTCGATTAGCAATAAGGAGTCGAGTCACGTAGAGGTAAAAGTTTATCTTTTGATGCCCGTTATAGAGTTGGAACGTTGAAAACCCGCTGTGCAGCTAACACGTGCGACTGTATATAATTTGTGACGGGTACTTTATAACGGCTCAGGGACTTTTCATACAGGGCGTATAAAATCTCCAAATACATCAGAAAATGGTGGGTTCTGCGGACAACTTGTACTATACTTATCAGCAAAAAACTGCACTAAAAATAGCCAACAACCCGACTGCTGAGCATTAAGGCTGGGTTCTTCGACATTACTCCTCAAATCTTGTGCTGATTTTATCACTATGGCTATGACACTCCCACACACACGACTCAAATCTGACCATTATGTAAAGTTTTTTTGGGTACCGTAGTCGACAAGGAACACCTATAGTTTCGCCATATTCGTCTGTCTGTCTGTCTCTCTGTATGTGTGTCTGTCCGTCCGCGGTCTAGTACAGTAGATTAGTACCAGAAAGCTAAAATGTAGCATAGATGTACATAGATGTACATATTAATTACGCCAGCTTTTTTTTTCGGCTGGTCATAGCGTAAGGTATACATAAGCAGCCTATATACGTCCCACTGTAGGGCACAGGCCTTCTCTCTGGGGGAGAACGGATTGGCGATTTCCAGCGCTGAGGTATGTGAATAGCTTAGACACTCAGGTTTCCTCGGGTTGTTTACCTTCATCGTTAGCGAGTGGTATTGCTACTATAACTTCACAAATGTACATTGTATAACAGAAAGCAAACACATAGGTACATGAAATTGTCTGGGCGTGGGAAGACTATTTTTGCGATTTAGAGAATATATATATATATATGCGTTTGCGAAATATTAAGCTTTCAAGCTGAAATTTTTGTTTGAGTAGAGCGTGCCCCGCCCCCTCTTCCGGCTAAATGGCTGTTTGTAACGTGAGAAAATTCTGGGCAATAGCACTTGAGTTAAAAGGAAAACTATCACCGCCTACTTATTTTTACAAGTTAACGAGTACTATTCGACCAACTTGTAAAAGGAATATTTCGTACAAATTCCATTGTAAATTACTTCTATGAAGTTGTTACTTTGTGAAGGAATCAAGTAACCCCGCCTTCTACGAAACCCTACACTGCGCGTGGTCCAACACGCACTTGGCCGTTTTTTTCCACTTTATTGTGACACCTATCGCCCCAGTCCACGGCCAGGTTCTGTCTGCCCCTCTTTTTCGACATATTGTGTTCCAAATTGCTCCTTAAATGCAATGTCATAAATATCGACTGACGCTATCGTGATCTCTTTTTTGCCCAATGGAGGTCAGGTAAATATTACTTATTTTAATATTTCTTAAAACTTTTGTACATAGACATAATTGTAAAATAAATTATTATTATCTATGTAGTATCTAGTTTATAACAACTATTTAAGTAAGATTTATGCAATTTTATTATTAAGTATAAGTATGTATTATACCCGTCTCTCTTCCTCCTACGGCAAACCAAAAAGGTTGTCTTGAAGACATTGCTATTAGCAATCAGGCCGCCCATTGTACATTCTCATTGTAACTTTCATGTGTCTCTTGTTTCTTGTGTGCAATAAAGAATATTCTTATCTTATTATTAAACAAAATCAACATAAACTCGCGCCTGTACCCCGGAGGCCTGTAGACCAGGGTTTGCCTCTTGCCAGGTATAGGACTTGCTAATTGCCATCACGGGCCCTTTGAGGACTTGCTCACATCGATCGTCCGACCGTCGCGCCTGTAACCCGGAGGCCTGTAAACCCACTTAACCACGTAGAACTAAATAATCTATAACATACATACATAAACTCACGCCTGTATCCCAGAGGGGTAGGCAGAGACCAAGTACTGCCACTTGCCAAGATCCTGAAAACCTCTTTTGCTTCATAAATATTCAGTAGTTACTGCGTGCACGCACGCCGTTTTCGAGTACTTTTTTATTGCCCTCCGCTAATACGTTTGGTTGAGATAATAATATGTCCGCCTGGGACGTCCCTTACAGGCCCCTCCACCCATTTTCACAGATATAAATATCTGTAAATATAAATATCTGCGAAAATGGGTGGAGGGGCCTGTAAGGGACGTCTCAGGCGGACATATCTCAACGAAACGTATTAGCGGAGGGCAAGAAAAAAGTAATCGAATTTAGAATATTCATATTAATATGAATATTATTTTGTGGTAGAATTACCGTTTCTTTTACATTATTTTTATGTCATCGATTTTTTTCTATTTATAATGGGTGGCCAATGGCCTTAATGGCTAGTTCAAGTCTTAAAACGGACCGTGCGTGGGCTCTCACCTGCGTGTGTACACCTTCGAGACAGATGTTCGTGCACACATTTCTCGGCACGCGATCTTTCCAAAAAAAGATATATTGAAGGCACATAATATGACTCAATTTCTTGGAACGAATTATTTAGGAGATATTTATTATCAGAAATCCAATTCACTTTAATTTCAATTAAAATATACAAATAAAATGTTTAGGTACTTAATGAAATTCAAAGTTGTTACTTTCACAATTAGGTAATAGATTATCCTTTCCATCTTTTTTGGTTTTTCATCTCAATTTCTTATGATTTCCAAATCCATCTCACCTCATTCAATGATTTTACAATCGAACGATATCGTAATACCTTATAAGCAGCCTGCGTCCATAAAGAGGTAATCTGCGTAAGGCCATGGCAGTTTTGATAGGCCAGTGCTCTCTGTATTAACATTTCCGTATTATGGGACTAAGCGACAGCTCGCTGTCGGAAATGCCTTAAAGAAAAGGAAACACCCGCCCACATGTTCAATCTCTGCCAGAGCGTGGAAAGCCAACGAACCGACATAATTGGGAATCTAGAATCCCTTTAGGAAGCCAGGGCCACGTTTCATAAAATTTTAAATTCATAGTTTATTATGACAATTCGATGAAAATTGCGTAGCCGAGGTTTCCTACTCTGCAATGTACATCGAATTGTCATATGTAGTAAACCATGAATTGGAACAGACCTCTGGAGTGTAATCAGAGCACTGCTGGATTTCTATAAAATTATAGGTTGCCTGGAGTAATCTCTCAGCCCTGCTACGACTAAGAGGCTAACCCTCGTGATCTCGTACAGTAACAAGCTGTTAATCTACTGTTAACGTGTCAGTGATTTTTTTTGTATGAACTTTGGTCAATTGACAGCTGTTAACAGTAAACAGCCGTGTGACGCCGGATTAAGAATAGCGTCACTCCATTTCCTTCCGTGGATGTCGTAGAAGGCGACTAAGGAAATAAATTACCAGGAGATAGGCAGCAGCGTCTTCCTGAGATTCCAACTGCATACTGTGATCGCCAACCCGCCTGCCAAACATGGCGATTATGGCAAAACCCCTCATTGTTATGAAAACCACGAGGGAGGCCTGTGCCCTGCAGTGGGCGTCAAGTGGCTGATGATGAACAGTAGATTAACAGCTTGTTAGTGCACGAGAAACCGGGGGTAAGTGCGCAAATCTTAGGCGTACTAGTAAAACTTAAAACGTTTTCTCATCTTCATTTTCCGCTTGTAAAACAGCATTAAAGTCCTCACTGTAGAGATGGATGAGTTCCAGATCAAATTTACGAAATTCTGTCTTTGTTGTGACACCCTATATTAATAATGCGGATCTTCTGAAGATGGGAAATAGGATGAAATTATTCATGGCAACATTGATGTTCGGAATTATTAAAACTCAGAAATTAACATACTTATTTGAAAAATTGATTTGGCGTTGGTCAATAATAGGTGACCGAAAGAGAATTAGGGCATGTTCAGACCCGCTTGGTGTGCCTGTACACCGAACAGCCGCTTTCTGCGGTAGCTTTCGGTTTCAGGCCACCAAGTGCTGGAATGACATCCCTCCACCCCTAAGACAGCTTAATTCCAAGGCTAGCTTTAAAGCAAAATATAAAAAGATCCTCCTGGAATCGCAGAAGTCGGTCCCTTGTTAGATTACTACCTACTTATTGCTATTTCATTTTTACTCATTGTACATTGACAGGTACTTCTCCCCCAGTTTGCTCAAGTTAGTTATTTGTTTATAAAATTAATTGACATTTAATTGATACCCATATTACTTATCTAAATATATACGTATGTCAGGTTATTTTTTCAACACACCTGCTCGTAAAGTAGGTCTTATTAGCGTATTTACACTGATAATGCAGAATATTACCCATGCCGTGCCTTTTACATTACATTATCGCACTAGTGCCTTTTCATTACATATCTTTTTAAATAGTAAGTAAGTAAGTAATTTCGTTTATTTCCTTCTCACAGAGGTATCAAAACATATAGTAGGTACAATTTGAGTAATCAGGACTAATTCCTATGTGAGAGGCTGGAGTCCATACTAGGAAAGATCCTGTGCGACAGATCTCCAGGCCCTCACTAAACTTATGATGCATTGTTTCTCAATTGTATGTACATTTTTTAAAGTTCTTAAGTTTAACAGGAAATTATAACCGACAGTGTTATTATAGACAATATAAATTTTAAAACACTAAATTAATGGAAACATAAGATGCATGCGTATTTAATGAGCGTATGCATGTTGAGTGAGTGTATGTGTGAGTATGTGTGTGTGCGTGTGTGTATGTGTGTATGAAGGAGCACCTTGTGCAATAAATGAAATACAATTTAATCTTATTGAGGTTGAGTTAGGAAATTATATTTAAGAGATCTTCAGTAGAATCATAGGGGAGTATTAAATATTAGCAAGAAGTATTAATGTTTCGAAAACAGCTAAGTAGTTATTTGCGTAAATATAAAATTAAATTCAAAATGTGATAAATAATTAAAGAATTTCATGAAACTGCTTGTTAGCTTGTTGGTATTTATATTTTGACGGTGTATTTTTACCTAAAATACCCAATTTCAAAATTTATAAATATGTGGCTGATTAGCTACTTTGCCGGTGCCCTTATCTCAGACTTGCGCGCGCATGCAGCGCTGAGCGCGCGACAAAATAAAATTAGGGCCGCCATCTTTTAAATGGGTTTCTGTTTGTTAAGTTTATTCACAGTATTGCATTTCGTTAGTGTTGTTTTTTTATTTACTTTTCCTCGCAAGTGTGTTGAAAAACGTCGTATGAAACACGTGAGCATTGGTCATTACACTTCTCGTCTCCATTAAGCCTTCGCCTTCGGCTCAGGCTTAAAAACCGACTCGAGTGTAAAGACCAACATACCACACTTGTATCATAATGTACTATTATTATTTTTATTATTCCGATTACGTTATTATCACAATTATTATTATTATTTTATTTTTTAAAGGACATACAATTATTGTGCATTATTTCGTTATCACGAAGCAAGACACTTAAATATTATGCTACAATTTAAATAATTATAATGATCTTTACAATGACATTTATTTGATTACAATCCAATCTATGTATTTACTCAATATAATATTACACAATGTACACATAATAATATAATGCAATAATAATTTAATTTATAGTACATATGGTGCTACATTACCGCACTAGTGCGATAATGAGCACTTTACGTGCCTATGTCGAAACTTCAAAGGGCCATATGTACTATAAAACGTTGTACGATACACATGCGAATAGGTAATTCGTAACTCGTGTCGATATAAAACACTCCCTTCGGTCGTGTTTTAATTTATCGCCACTCGTTGCGAATTTCCTACTTTTCGCACTAGTATCGTAATGTACTATTATGCTTATTTTGACATTGAAATACCAAATTACTGCCAATTTATTCATTTTTCCGAGTGCTGCACGTCGGGACACTACCGGGTACTGACGGAAGACCAGCGCTGGAGTGGTCTGCCTCTCCAGCATATGCTGAGTCAGAGCCCCTTTGCTTTCACCACACCCAGAAAATGCTCTCTCGTATTGTCTATTGATTTGTGTTTGCTTATTTCTGTTACTCTTTTTGTGTGCTTACTTGCTGTACGATTTTGCTTTGTAATTTTCTTTATATGTTCTGTATCTATGTGTGTGTGGAAATGCAAATAAATGGCTTTATCTATCTATCTAGTCTAATTTAAAACTATTTTTTTTTACTTTAATTCATTCAAACCAAGGCTGATGAAATCTACACAAAATCATCTCTACTCTGTGCAATTTAGCAATTTTCATTAAGTAGCAGTTTCTGTGCTACTTTGAATAAAAAATTTTGATTTTGATTGATTGAGTGAGCGTCACTAACGCATTCAACACACCACTGAGACTTACCGACTGTGAGTGATTGGCTAAGTTAAAATTAACGTCGCGAAAAGACGACAAACTGATTTTAGTCAACCACGAATTTATAGCTTAACTTGCTTTACCAGATTTAATCCCAATAAAGAGTTTCGTTCTAATTCGTTCCCAATAAAGAGTTCCGTGTGGCGCCGGATTAAGAATAGCGTCACTCAATTTCCTTCCGTGGATGTCGTAAAAGACGACTAAGGAAATCAATTACCAGAAGACGGGCACCAGCGTCTTCCTAAGATTCCAACCGCGATCGCCAACCCACCTGCCAAGCGTGGCGATTATGGCAAAACCCTTCATGATTAGGAGAACCATGAGGGAGGCCTATGTCCTACAGTGGGCGTCAAATGGCTGATGATGATGATGATGATGAATTCGTTCCCATCCTGTGCGGTTTTTATTGACCCAGAACGTTATATGATATGTTATACAATCTTCTCGGTCAATCTATACCTTTGCACGCTGTGATTCTGATCACTGATGGGTAGGTACGTCACTCACCACTAGTTGAACACTAGGCCGTTGTGGAAAGCCACACTACTTATTATTAAAACTGTCTCTTTGTTGCTCAGAACCACCAAAAAGATTGGGTACGAGTGTGCGACTCTTTACTTCAAAGCTCTGGCACTTGCATAACTAGTAAAACTAAGTGATAGGCTTCGCTTATGCAACGTATTATTTAACCATCGTGTTTGAATGTCTTGGTTGCAGTACACTCGCTAGTACAATAAGGTTGATGTGCTGTCGATGTTTCGACTATGGCGTTGTGTGAACTCTACTTAGACACCAATGGTTCTTAGGTCCGACCTCTGTCTTTTGAGTACTCATGGGTTTATATCTGAAATTGAAGTGTCAAGTGTGACTTGAGAATGTTTCCTTACAAATTGTTAAGGTGAACAAAGTAAACACACAAGTAACGTTTTAATTTTAACACACAATTCAAGGGAAGCCTATTTTATTTAGATCAGTAGGTGAGGTGAGGCTCCAATGAAGCGCATTCTAATTATCTAAGTAGTTCAAGGTTAATCCATTCCACCGGAATAGTAACTCTGCTGTACGGAAGGACAATTCATTCATACAGGTGTCGGTACATATGTGTATGTATTTCGTAAGCTCTCATCTCTTACATACATACATACTTACACACGTTTGTATTCTGGAATGGTAGAAAGAGACTAAGGTTTGCCACGTATCACCACGTTATGGATACTTTCCCCAATAAATACATGTATTTAGTTGAAATCATCCATATTTGTCCATCTCATTCTCATTTCATCTTATGATAAAATTAAATGGAAGGGAATAGCGAAAAAGAAATTTAATTCCGGTCACAATAAGCGTTTACTTGTTGCAACAACACCGTGTATCAGCAATCAGGATTAAATATTAACTTCGTTTCCTTGATTGTCTTGCTAAGTGGCTTCGTTAACAAATAACGGAGTTGCCTCGGTCCGAATGCGTAAGTCCATTAACCTAAATTGAACCCTATTGTCCGATATTCTCTTTATTGAATCGCATTCTTCTCCGTTGGCAGATTTGTAGCGATTTGATCAGTTAAAAACGCAGATACCTTTAGAGATTTAGGTCGATTTTATACATCGACTAACAAACCATCAGACAACTCTGTTGATATTATTTTACTAGTTTTGGCACTAACACTGTCCCCTTCTTTCCAGACGAAAATGTAGATAGCGCTACGACAGATAGAAGATACGATGTCAATAGACCAGGCGTCGCCTTTAGTGCCGATCACGCCTCAAGTGACACTGCAGAACAGCGCGTTCATAAAGAACAGCCACAACAGAAGTAGCTACTGTGGTGCGACGCCCTCGCCCACTAACGGTAACGGGACATTCAAGACGTTCGCGGTCAACAGGAAGAGTTGGAGTGGTAACGTGACGCTGCCTCTCCAGCAGTTCAGCTCCCCGCAGTCGGATCAGCCGCAACTCGCGACTTTCAGATCCGGCACCGGAACATTCCCTCGCAACCGGGAGAGGAATAACAACGCGCACAGCTTGCCGAACGGAACATTAACGCCGAACGGGAACACTGTTCAGAGTTCTAAAGGAAATGAAGTGAGGAGGAGCGGATGCGCCAACGGTAGACGCTACGCGGAGATCGGAAACTGGAGTAAAAGGTGAGTTCTTTAGCAGTGATTTATCGTTTGTTTTGATTTGGGTATAAGGGATTTTTGTTAAGCTATTATACGTAAGAGGTGCTTTTGAATAATAATGTTTTACTACTTACATAGTATGAATGTCCCAGAACCACAATACTCATTTGATAGATTCAATATGACCGCATTGAGTTTCGAGTACTTATATATGAATATTGGAGTTGATTTAAATGTCGATACTGAAGAAACAGTCACGGAAACGGTCTTAAATTTTATTCAACATCATCTTTAATATACAAAAATCTCGTGTCACAGTGTCTGTCATCGAACTCCTCCGAAACAGCAAAACAATGTTTGTCGGGTCAGCTAGTATTAATATAAGATACAGTAACTTGTGCGGTATCATATAGGAATTTGGTAATCGGATAATGTCAATAGCTATAATATTTATCACGTTGGGATACCGAGAGCGGACTATTTGACTTCTTGTCTAATCTCTATGTAAATATTGCGGTACGTCATTTCATTGATAAATGCGTTTATTTCGCAAGTATGAGCAAATATTGCGTTTACTATGCATTTGGTCTGTAAGTTAATTTTTATAGGTATTGAAAATATTTTCATTATCGAGGGACGTGTCTGATTGGTCACTTCATCGACCTCATTAGATGTAGTTCGCCAAACATGAAAAGGCAAGCATGTAGAAGAGGAATTGATTCGTGCCTGTTAGCGGATAAAAGCGGAAAATGAATACATTTATGGGCTGTAAAAAAGTACTCATCAACTGAACTGGATTTTTCAGGTCAGATAGTGATCGCTTTTTTGTACATAAAAAAGGAAAATACAAATATTATATTTCGTAACCTACGAGTACAGAGACGGCGGCCTAGTCGAACAGCGGTCAGGTATAGCTATAGGCTGCAGGCGTCCGTCTGACGAAACTTTTCACAAGGCTTTATTTATTTTCTTCTTTTTCGTCTCGAGTAAGTAATTGTGTAACAAGTTTTCCAATTTCATTCTCCCGTCGTCGCTTTCATTTCCTCCTGGCGTGCCTCGCCCCCTTAATATTACTTTTATTGGCTGAAACCGTTTAACAAACATTGCTTACAGAATCTAATAAAGATCGAATTTTGTGTTTTAATATTAGAGACTGGAGAGAAGTATAGAAAGATCTTCAGGATTATTTGTCCAGGCGCACGTTTTGAAGAAAGATAAAATAATATAAGATTTATTGTGCTTTCTTGTTGTACATGAGATGTCTTTGTAACTAATGTAAAAGTATCAAACAAGAACCCTGTTAGCGCGCTGCAAATAGGCTTAACTAATTAAAATATTTTATTTATTTATAATTGTTTTGTTTTAGTGGCAATTCTTGCAATTCAAAAAACTTTTTTAGAGAATAGTAACTTTTTTGTAACAAATATTTATCCTGGTGTACATACAATAAAGAATATTCTATCTATCTATCTATCTATTGAGTGCATTCTTAAATATGTTGATTTTTTCTATTGATTTAATTGAATTAAGTATATGATTCAATACCTTAGCAGCCAATAAATGGGGAACAGAATTTACTAGTTGTAATTTTGACGTTGATAATCTTTTGTGAGGTCTTAATTTTTCAGGGCATGTATATTGTGGAAAGAGGTTTATATTGTTTTTTTACAAAGGTGCATATTTCAGAAATCATTTATGCGGTCAGTGTGAGAATTTCGTATTTAGTAAAATACGAAATTCACTTCTTTTAGAGAATAAAAAGTTTGTTGGATTCTGTACTATTTCCCCAGAGGAAGACACATTAGGCTGGCCTGTGCGTAAGCGAAGTAGGCATTGCACTTTTCAGATCCGTAGTTTTTTAAGCTCTGACAAGGCAAGACAAACAAGACAAAGTTGCTGTCTATTGTAATTCCTAAGAGACAATATGAGTTTACAACTTCTATGGGTATTGTTAAATAAAACTTTTAATAAAATTAAACATTTTGTATTATTGTAAACCCCTCATGGTTATGAAAACCACGAAGGTGGCCTATGTCCTGCAGTGGGCATCAAAAAGCTGATGATGATGATTTTTTATTTTGTAAATTAAAACGGTAGTTTATATTATATTACAAGAGTACTTTATATTCAGTTGACGCTTCTGGTAGAGCATTAATTGCATAAACTTTGTTTAACTAAAATTTATTTTAAGGTTGTGGTCAATTAACCAATTTGTTATTTTTAATAGATTAGAATCCAGGAGTTCTACTAAATGATTGCTGTCGTAGCGGGGCACAACTAACGAGATGTCGTCCGCAAACAGGGTACATGGAATGAAAGTATCGATTGGGTTAAGTATGTTTTGGTGGACCTTATATTATTAATTTCACCAGTGGTGAAGTTGTAACGTTCTATATCTACTGTACCGTACTTTACTGTACTGATATTTAGCTTAGTATATTTATAGATAGAAGGTAATGCTGATGTTTACTCGAAGGCTTATCTAATCGGGATCTTCATTAGGTTGTATTCGATGCATGTAGAAAGTTTGTCCATAATTCTCGCTCACTCAATTTGGGGCGAAGTAAGACGCTCGATAAGGCTCGGCGCCCAATAATCTCGCTCCAGTACTTTGCCTTTTTATTAGTGTTCGTTTAGTTTATCGCGTCATGATTCCCCGTCACTATGGCCGATGCTATCACCCCTCTATTTAGCGGTTCTTGCTCCGCCACCGCCTATTTATCTAACTTGTTTACTTCTTTCACGATGCCAATTATTTTCAATGCCTTCTCCTAAGGGTCTCTTTATTATCTACCAGCTAATTGTGGCGGGCGTGAGTTGGCCAGTTTCCTTATCTATCATTTGATTTATTAGCGCTTTGCTTGCTGCGCCTTTTCTTAAAAACCAGGCAGCCTTATTGTAGCAGTTTACGCTCTAACTAAACACAATCTCTCGTAATCACAGCGTCAAGGTAAACCGGTGAATTGCTAAGCCCGCCCCGCGCCGTGCATTGTTTTGTTCTCCCGTGTGCCGTGCCGGGTCTCTTGACAATCCAAGTGTGCTCTTAAAAGCACGAGTACAATTCTCTAATAAGATAATCACCATTGTCTTCCGAGCAGGCTGTTTTCTTTCACTATAATAGTGCTCGCCCTTTTGTTTTTCCTATTATTGTTCTGAATTTCTTGCAAAGACGATGAGCTGTTTAAGAGGTGAAATTTCCACACAGTTGATACTAAAATAAAAACAAAGCACAAGAGCGACGAGCTTCATTTAAGGCGGTCGGTTTCTAAATAGAAAAAGTGTTCGTCAGACGGTAACAACGCCGGAGGACCCTTCAAGAGTGTAATTTAGTTCAATTACCTACGGCTCCGGCTTTCACTCTTGGATCATTGTGACATGACTCTACGTTTTATTCGTCTCAAGTTGCTGTTTAGTTTTTGTGTAGCTGTCCGACGAAGTATGCTCAATCTTTAAAGAAACGTTATAAGCTTGAATGCCTCTTTGATATTTAGATGTTTAGAGGTAACACGCCTGATGACCAATACTTGCGTTTACTTTGTTGGTTCGATTCCCGCTGCAATCCACCGTACTTTAATGAGTACTATATAGTGGCCTCATTCTAGGCATTGGTTCACTTTTGTCTCACCTAGTTACCATATCACATATGTCTCATCTGGGTATTCTTGTTTGGGACCAGGAAAAGTGATTGTGTTATGAGGATGTTAGCTTTTTGCAGTAGTGAGGTATATTTGTGATAATTAGCTAGTAAATCGTGGACTATGTATGTGAGCATCTTGGATTCTATATCAATGTTACCAAGTAGATCAAGAGGTACATGTCTGATTGAAACATAGATTGCAACTGTAATGCAATGTCATAACCTACTCGTAGGAGTTATGGCTGTAGAGCGTTGAGGCAAGATTTGCATGCAAATCCAGCGGCGTGTGATCGAGCACCCGATCAAGACGGTAAAAGTGAAATCGAAGCTTCTCACAAGGTTGACTGGGTTGGTGCAGTTTTCGTTATTTATATTTTGCTTACCCGATAGGTTAGAAAAAACCAGCCACGATGTTTGTTACTCAATCACGCCAGATGTCCTGAGCGGATCTCAATGAAATTGCTACCTTTTGTGGCAACTTACACCATCTACATCTACGGTCCTGTTTTATTCATTCGTTTTGTCTGTTGTGTATTTAGTTTTCTATTTACTTATCTGCTTATTTTGTTTCTTGTTGGTATAATAAAGATCTTTCTTCTTCTTCTTTTTTTAAAATTTTGTACAAAGCTGAATTTTAATAAATAAAAATACACATCATTCTATCGTGGGAACCAGCTAGTACCTACTTACATAAACTGACGTCTATATCCCACAGGGCTAGGCAAAAGACAAAATAACAAGGTTTGGCACAAAATACACTACACTTTTTTGTTTCTATGTCTGAATTCCACGAGAATTTACAGTCGACAGCACATCAGCCTTTACATTACATATATGCCTGTGATGTAAAGGTTACGTTACGGGTGTTTTTCCAACTAAAATGTAAAGAGTGATGTGCTGGTGACTGTACCTATCTATTAAATTCCAAATAGTGAAAGAAAAAAATGTATTATTGGCTCTTTATCTTTTGTCTACTCTGTGGTTGGTTTGCCACGTGGAAACCCATATTCTACTTATAGAAAGTGAGCTTACGCAATAAAGGCATCTAAGCAGGCGTGCGCGCAGTGATTTATGATTTCTTGCGGAACCCATAACCACGGAAAGTTATGGCGTTACTTACGGACCTTAATTTCATACTTTGTTTTGCTCCTTATTTTTACCCCACTGAAAGTGAAGAGGGTTGGCCACAGATGTTATTAAAGGAATAATTTACAGAAAAAAGGGCTGGGATTAAAATTTTTCCATACAAAAATCAGTCGCCAGAGCACCGATGTCATTGCCCACCTCCCCGAAAAGCCTGACAGTGGATGCAATAATATTTTCCGGACGCCATCTTTAAACGGATGCTGAGTACAAAAGGCAGACGGGAAAATAATTTTCTTCCGAGGACGGGACACCGTCCACTATTGTGAAAGGATTTGAAAGGCCCTTCAAGGCTTCCGAGGCTTTTTCTTCCTTCTTTCACAAATACACTATAGGCTCGCTTTTCTATATACTCGTCCACAAAGGGTATAATTAACGATAAAGAAACACGTATCTCTCTTGAAGTAAACGTAAAAACAATGTCAGGATAAAAAGTACGTAACCCAATACACGAAATGCAAAAGAAGCACTCAGGCTTATTTGTATCAATTTGCTTACCGAGTTACCGCAGGGCCCGACCCTGTTCGCGGGACCTTTGTCAATACGACAAGAAGAGGCATCAGCACCTGTCAGTAGTATTTGCTCAGCAAACAGCATCACAAATAATAAAATTTTTGAAGGAGTCCTGGTGCCATTCAATATTGAAGAGGCCTACTCTCAAGGTAGGTACATTAGTGACAATCTAACATACGTCAGTACACATTTTGTAAAAGACTTTACAAAGATTTAGAAGATTTAAAAGGCAACTTACAAATTCTTAAAACTAGTGGGTCCATAAGACGCCCCTTCAAAACCAGTGGGTGCATAAGGCACGTCCTTAGGGCTTTAGCGGCTGCAGAAGGACAGCTCAGCTCACTAAATAGCTAAATCTAGTGGATTTCTACTTGGTACTAGATGGTTGATTAATATGATTAATAAAGAAGCCACGTACACCTATCTAATTCACAGCTGTTGCATCCTAGTGGACGAATGGCCCCCTTCACAGTCGACAACAGATAAACCTTCACATTTTTGTTGCAAAGTGATTGATTCGTAATGGAAACGTGTTGGTTGTGTTGACGTATGTTATAACAAAAACCGGCCAAGTGCGAGTCGGACTCACGCACGAAGGGTTCCGTACCATTATCTATACAAAATTAGACACAAAGATCGAGAAAAAACGGCAAAATATCGCGTTTGTTGTATGGGAGCCCCCCTTAAATATTTAATTATTTATTTTTAAAGTGAATATAGAACTAAATATTCTGTAAACATTTAAAGCGTCTACCTGATGCCGTTATTAATATCGAGCAAAAAAAGGGCAAAAGAATTACGTTTGTTGTATGGGAGCCGTTACGTTTGTTTGACTAGTCACGTCGTTCAAAAACGCGCCACATAAATCGGGCTCAGTCTCGGAACGTCTTAAGTCGGAAAAATAATGTTTTCCAGGAGACTACATCTATATTATAAGACGTTTAGAATTTAATGAAAAATCTAAATGAAATAAGTATTTTTTTATTCAGGTAAGTTGGTTTTTCGCATTTTTTGGAACAAGGAAAAACCCGAAAAAAAAAAATTCACACAACACAATCACTTGTTCGACGCAAACTATTCCCGAGTCACTCTCATCTAACTTATGTACTCGCACCAAACGAACCACCATGAGCTACTTATGTAAGTAATTCTTACTATCTTTATTGCATTCCACAAGTTTTAGGGTTGTTACATTTTATTAACTTAACTAAATATTACACACATACATTTTGTAGCTAAGGAGTAAACTAAACTAAATATTAAATTAAACTAATTAAATATACTGCCCCGGGACACGCCTGATCCAAAAGTTCCCATGACGCTAGCAGCGTTCCCCCGCTGCACCGCCAGGGAAATCCTCTGCATCAGGTATGCCCCGGAACGATGGTCATACCCACGACTTCTCAGGCGCCGACCGATTTCCCTTACGAAAACTCTTCCCTCATCCCCCCATACTCGTTCGTTTCCACAGCCAGTGGGACGAACAAATAATGAAGCATAAGCTGGCTATATTTTCTTATCTTAAGTTTATCCGCCTATTTCTCTACGAGATCGAATCAGAAATGATGAGATCCGTAGACGAACGAAAGTCGTCGACATAGCCCAGCGGATTAGTAAGTTGAAGTGGCAGTGGGCGGGGCACATAGCACGCAGAACTGATGGCCGATGGGGCCGAAAAGTTCTCGAATGGAGACCACATATCGGCAAGCGCAACGTGGGACGACCAGCCACAAGATGGACAGATGACGTCATTCAAGTGGCAGGAAGACGCTGGATGCAGGCCGCTTCCAACCGGTCTTTTTGGAAATCCATGGAGGAGGCCTATGTCCAGCAGTGGACTTCTTGTGGCTGAATGATGAAGTTTATCCGCCGCTTCAGCAGCGGCACCTGCAGATGCAGCTGTCAAACCCAAATGGGAAGGCGCAAAAGTGCAAACGCACGTTGCGTCCCACAAGAGGCTCCGACCCTTCTCCCACGGCACCAAGGTGAGACCGTCCGGGCGCTTACCATCACTGCGGCACAACCCTGGTGGCTCAAGAACCGCAGGGACGTCAGCCGAAACCAACGCTCTCCGGACAATATCATTTATCGCATGGTGCCGTGAGAGCCTACCCGCACTTCGCACGCAGTGAAGCCCGTGACGACCCAGGCGATCCACTTCCACTCCACAGACACAGTAGTGTGGCTCGCACACGGAACACCCAAGGCGAAGTGCCACCGCTACGCGCAATGAATCGTCATCCAACAATGTCCCCAACTGCGGCGATGGCAACGCGTGCAACCACAAGCCGGACTCCGGCCGGGAAACCGCCCGCAAGCGCGCCTGTTCAGCACCGGCACTAGTTACCAGAAGAGTCTCCAGAGTTGTCCGGCACAACTCTTCATCCCAAGCGCGCTGGCGTTCCGGCTGCTCCGGCACCGCGCTACCAGGACAGGCAGCCTGCCAAAGCCTCCGCCGCATGGGGAACACTAAACCCGTCACCATCAATTTGCAAAATGCGAGTGACGAGCTGTAACACTCCATGCGACGAAACCAAAAAAGCCGGCAACTGCGCGTCCCCCAAACGCCAAACGCCGAGCCCACCATACCTTACCGGAAGCGCCGCCTGGGCCCATTGATCACCAGACAAGCTGACATTGAGTACCCCTTCTAAAAGATCCTTCAGCACAGCGTCATAACGCTGGGACTCCTGTCTAAATAACCAAACCGGGGCCGTCCGCAGCGTGTATGTCAGTCTCGGCATTGACAAACAACTGCGCAAAATAGACAGAGCTACATGAGATATAAGGTGACTGAGATGCTGTTTGGTTTCCGCCAACGCTCTCATCTTAGACAAAACCATCAATGGCACCCCCTCAGGGAATACTGGTGCACCCAGAAGCATAAAAGAGGCTTTGTCTAAGAATTTTACTCCCGGCACCAATGCATCAAACCGCCCTTGGTGTCAAATAAATGCTTTTATTCTTTTTCACATCTAACTTATGTATGAAAATAATGTCACGCCCATCTAACTTTGAGAGTTCTTCATTTGCAGGCACGACCCGGAGTAGACACCTTGGGCTGTGCTTCGGGTTCAAAGCTAGGGCCTACCTCATTGCGTATTCGGGACGCATGGCGGGGCATAAATATCCAGAGCTGTCGCTCTCTCATTACAATAACTTTGGCTCTGTTATGGACGTCCCCGAAGGATGCGTCCGATACATCCAGTCGTAGACTTATACGGCGCAGAAAGGCAAAGTGAAGACGAGAAGCCTAGAAACAAAATCAGCACAATTTTGACGGGTTGATCAAGTTGTAATATACGTATTATTAAGTTCTGTGTGTATTTCCATGTTTGTGATGTCCTTGCCTGGTTACCTACCATAGCACAGGGTGTCCTAGTTTGGGACCAGGACAAGTGATTGTGTTGTGTAGAAGGTATTATTATTATTCTTGTTAACGCATCTCATGATGAACAGAATGAAAGAAGAAAGATTGGCGAAAGAAATATATTGAGCGAATGTGGGTGGAATGCTGTTAAGGGGCGGATGTTGATGAAACAAAAGAGGTTTGTCAGTATTGTGGTAATCTGGTAAACCCTAGTCTCTGGCTATCTCTCCGGCATACAGGCGTGAGTTTATGTTCATGTTGTTTCATTACTTACATTTGCATTCAAATGCTTTAAAGTGATAAAGATGTACCCGGATACTCCTGGATAAAACGTTAAATTATTTGAGCTTCATGTAGATACGTCGATATGTTTAATCATCGATTTGTTTAAGAGACTAGGGTTTGCCACTTTCCACGATCCTGAAAAAACTAATAATATGATGACAGAAATATGCATACAATTATGTTTCGTTGTGCTCCATCCATCCATATCTTATTAGTCTGTGTAGTTGAGCTCCCGCGGGATGTTGCCCACTTCCGTAATGGAATTCCGTTCTATGTAAATAAATAATCTTAGCTGGGGCAGACAATATTCTCTGTCTAGAACGTAGGTAATGTACGTGGTAATTTAACCCTTTTTTGTCCTTCCAAAAAAGATGTGAAAAAATAACAGAAAACATACTCGCTTAACAGCATTTTACCCTTATTTCTTACACGTAGATGATGATTTCTTCATGCAACCTTCAATTCAATTCAATTCAAATATTTTTATTCATTGTAAAAACAGAATGTTTACTTAATGAACGTCAAAGTTGTTAGTTTCACAATTAATGGATTATGTGGAGAAGAAGCTAACAAAGAAACTCCACATTTGTTCTTTTCAAAACACGTTTTAACTTAATTAACAGAGTTTTTAACTTAAAATATTAGTCATGAATGTGTTTAACACTAGTCACAATCGTCCTTTAAATAATATTAATCTACTGTTTAATGCCAAACATCTTTGTCTTCTAAATAATCCTTGATGTTATAGTAAGCCTTTTTGCACAAAATGTGCTTAACACATTTTTTAAATCGCGTCGGAGGTAAATCTAATATATCTTGAGGAATTTTGTTGTAGAACCTTATACAGTGCCCCATAAAGGATGTGTTAACTTTTGCAAGTCTAAATAGTGGAAATGACAATTTATGTTTATTTCTAGTATTAACATTATGGTGGCCACCAACATTTTCGAAGTCTTTGATATTTTTTCTAACGTACATAATATTTTCATAAATGTATAGACATGCAACTGTTAAGATGTTGGTTTCTTTGAAGAAATCTCTTAGCGAATCCCTACTACCTAACTTGTAAATAAATCGGATGGCTCTCTTCTGCAATATGAAGATAGTCTCAATGTCTGCTGCCCGGCCCCATAGTAGTATACCGTAAAATAGCACTTCACCACCCTGATTTCATGAGATTTGAGTAATTGAGAAAATTTAAACCTAAGAAGTGTCTTTATTATTTGAAAAACTTATCGGTGTTTTGCATTTTGTAAGACTTGTGAAACAAAGAAAAAATATGTTTTTATTGGAAGATTGTTCATGTCCTTCTATACCACGAAGAACGTAAAAATCTTACAATAAAACTTTTCTTTTACAATGACACTCCTATCCAATTTTGGGGTATATTCCTTATCGTTTGTTACGTCTAGAGAAGTTCATCTGGTACCGAGTACCTATACCAAATTTGAGGAACAGAATACAGCAATAATAGGTCTGCGTCAATCCGCTTAAATCGTCCTTAATTAAGGGCCACAACGCTCCAGGCTAGGCGCCTTTATCTTTTGATTGACCTGCCGCTTTGATGGACTATCAATATTGACACGTACCGGTGTTTGCATAGAGGTTATGTTGCATCGTTTACGAGGCTTCGTTGATAGGATTTTGGTTTACGTTAGGATGTTATTGGGCGGTGTTCCGTGCCAAGAGTGTGAAGCAATATTTGGTCGATATAACTTTCGCAGGTATAATGCCTGACAAATAACTTGAAGAAATGACTTCGTACGACGTATTTCGGATCTCATTGGCGGAGGACGTGGAATGTGACTTGGAATTCTTCGGCCTTTTATTAAGTAAAACTAACTATTAATAAAAAAAAATACTCATACGTGTCCATCGCAAACTCTTCCCACATGCGTGGATTTTTTTATTATTTTCAAATTATGGTATTTTTACAATTATTATCACATTATTGTGTCTGCGAACAAGTTAAGAGACCATTTTACCGTGCAAAGTGCTATTACAACATCGCGCCAGAATGAGTCAGCGGCACCAAATCAGTCAGACAGATTCCTTACGAATGCTCTGCGAGGAACCATGCGGATGGATGAGTAATAGCGATGTGGGATTCCCTCCTTTCTTATCGAGAATGTTGGTTAAAGCTGCAACAGGCGCGGTGGGGGTTTGAGAATTTTGTGTAGGTGTCTTATCAATATAATAATAAAAATAATGTAGCCCGTATCAAGTCTAAGTCAAAGTAAAAAATTTTTATTCGCTATAAAAACAAAATGTTTACTTAATGAACGTCAAAGCTGTTAGTTTCACAATTAATAGATTATGCGAAGAAGAAGCTAACAAAGAAACTCCACATTTATTCTTTTCAAAACAGGTTTGCTTAATTAACAGAGTTTTCAACTTAAACTTACACTACACTAGATACAATCGTTCCTGTTAACATTATTTAAATACCAGACATCCTTGTCTTCCAAATAATCCTTAATGTTATAATAGGCTTTTTTGCACAGAGTATGCTTAATACATTTTTTAAACCGCGTCGGTGGTAACTCTAATATATCTTGAGGAATCTTTTTGTAGAACCGTACACAGTGCCCCATAAAGGATGTATTAACTTTTGCAAGTCTAAAACGTGGAAATGACAATTTATGTTTATTCCTAGTATCAATATTGTTGTATACATCCCACTGTAGGGCACAGGAGGTCTTCTCTCAGACAGAGAGTATGGGCTCAATCACTACGCTGGCCCACAGTGAATTGGCGCTAAGGAATGTGAATGAGGCACACAGGTTTTCTTACAAGGTGTCCTCAAGTTTCTTGTGAATGCTGAATTAGGGAAAATGTCCATTTGTACATACTAAAATAATAATTCAATCTACTTGAATTATAATAAGAAAACTAGAGCATACTATTATATAACTTGCCTTATTAACAAGCCTGTATCCTGGAGGGGTGCCTACCCCTGGCAGGTCTACCAGGGTCTGTCACTGGCGACGATCCTGACTGAGTCCTGACAGATATCTTTCACTTCATCAACATTCATTAGTAGTTGCATGCACGCACGCCGTTTTCGGGTAATTTTTGTCTTGCTATTTGCTTATGGGGATGTATGGTATTTGGTCGCAGTATGTCCACATGGGACGTCCCTTAGCGGCCCTTCCAAAAATGGGACAATTTGCGTATAACCTCGGTTGTTTATTTGAATTCGTGAGTTTCTGAGGTTAAATGGCGGTATTTAATGATGATTTGGTTCTCGAAGTGAATTTATGGTACTCGTTTATCGCAAAGGAAAAAAGTGTGACAAAACCTAACAGTCTGAACCTGAGAACCTGGGTTGTTGAGTAGTGTAAAGTCGGTAGGATAATATTGTTAATTGTAGCAGAGAACGAAAATTCTGCTTGCACGAGGCAACGATGTGACTATATATGGGGTCCAAATATCATCATTATCATCATCAGCCATTTGACGCCTACTGCAGGCCTCTCTCATTGTTTTGCAAGCTTCCCGGTCTCGTGCCACCCGCATCCAGCTCCATGCAATCAAGGCAACGAAATCTCCATAAAGCGCCAGTTTATAGCAAAGTATTAAACTACTCCACGGAGACTGATGTAAATGCGGCGTATTTTCAAACGGATTCACTTACTACTGCACTCGAAGAAATCCATGGCTCGGAATGTAAAACTTGAGTTGCAGAATGGTAAATTTCGCCGATAGCAGTGCAACTCGAAGCCACGGTCTGGTGGAGCCGACGAGTCTGAATGCCAAGCTACGTCTCTTGGTGACCTTCAGCCCTATACCATTAGCCTGATGGCTAAACGACCATAAGTTGAGTCACGTTCACATTCCCATCGATACGTGTGGCAGATACCAAGCAGTCGCGTTGCATCCAGCACCAACGCCGCTCGTGCGTACACAGATCCGTTTGTTATGCTAATTGAGCACTAGTCATTTGCACAATAAAACAACATTTTCGTCGCAGCCCATGCCTGATTTTCATTTAGACTCGATGCTTTAACGAGTCGATTGTTTCTGTTCTCCTGGTGCGAATGAAAGGAAGTGTGAATTATGCAATTGATCGCTAATGAGCACGATAATTTCAGGAGGTAGGTACTCAGCAGCGCCATTGTATAATTTTGTTCGATATCCTCTCTTATATCGTTTGAAATAAGAGCTGCCTGGAAGCAATTAACCTCTTAGCAAGATTTCTGTTTGCCCAACGGTATCTAGGTTGAAAATCTCGGAGGTAATTGCAGTTGCAAAGTTCATTGACAGTGGCTGTGTGAAGTAAAACGTATACCCCATAATGATGAAACATAGCGAAACGTGTGATTACTACAATTCCAACTCTACAATACTGTATCGTTAGTATACTCGTAGCAGTCTCTAGTCTACCGATGTAGAAGGGATAAGTTTTAAAGGGGGCCGTAGGTGCATTGATTTGAAATAGTGGTCTTAAACTAAAACGGTCTTTATAAAAACCCGATTCCTTAAAACACTTAAAAACGCCGATTCTAATAGTCTGTGGTGGAGATTTTACAAGGAAAAGATGTAGCAGATTAGACAGAGTTTTAGATTGGTTTTAGAGGAATCGTGTTTTTATAAATAAGGCCGAAAATATTTAAAGGACTGATAGAGCGCTTCTGGGGAAATTTAAACTCAAATAATTACTAGAAAGATGGCTCTGACGGTGAAAGGGAGGTTTAATTAAATTTCATTCATAATTTGTGTGGTTCTGAAATGACCTGATGCTGCAGGCAGGGTTGTCTATCCACGAGGCCTTTCCTCAGCGGTTAGTCGCACGGCCACGAAAATATGCATATACGTCTAATTTTCATAGCTAAACACTATCTTTACTGCTGCTGCTGCTTATATGCTGCAGCCAGGATTGTCTCCTAGTGAGGGTACTCATCAATGTTTATACACAATTTTAGTGCATTACTAATCAAAGCGTGTTTATTAGATTTTTTTAGATGTTTTTAACTACATTAATACATTATTTAGTTCAGTGTTTGTTGAACAAATGACATAGTAACCAACTGTCGCGTGTATCTGATCAACTTTACTGACCACTGTACAGACGACAGCATTACCATTTACATCCGTAACTAATTGACTCCACAACTTACTGTTTAACTCAGCGAACTCATAGGCGACCTTATTCATAAATTACTATGGCCCACTTACAGATCAATTCTGCATGACAATGGCTTGGCACAGTAACGTATTTCAAACAAAGACTGGGCTAATTACTATGCTTTAAAACGCACCCACAAACTACGTTAAGTAACTGAAGGAGTGTTAATATTTTCTTAGCAATACTTAAGCAGCCTATATACGTCCCACTGTAGGGCACAGGCCTTCTCTCAGGGAGAGAGTATGGACTTAATCACCACGCTGCCCACCGTGGATTGGTGATTTCAAGCACTGAGGTATGTGAACACCTCTGACACTCAGGTTTCCTCACGATGTTTTCCTTCTTCACAAATGTACATAACTTAAAAAACCAAGTCATAGGTACATGCCCGCACTGGGGATCGAACCTGGGTCTCTCGCTTCCGAGTCCGATGTTCTACCCACTGGGCTACCACCACTGTAAGTACATTCATTAATGTTAGCAATAAGTACATTCCTATTTTGAACAACGGTTAATAATGAAGTAAACCTGAAGAGACCAAACGATACTCAAGTAGGTATTTACGCAGTGAAATTCTCAATCTCGAAACCAGCAAATTAGCAGCAAAACTGTAAAGGTTGATCAGCGACTATAACATAACCGTAGCTGTGAGAATATTAAAGTGTTAATCATTTAAGCGTCGGTGGAACGTCCATCACTCGCTCGTTGCCGTTGTCCATTATTGAATCTGTCTATCGCCTGTTTACGTGCAATTTACCTCCGATGTCGTAAGATATAATTACGTAAACGTCACTCCCGTCCCTGGAGCGGCTGGCTTAGAAGTCCCGCTGCTGCCTTTTACACGCTCAATGTGTGATTTTACGTATCCTACATAGGATACGTCCCACTACAGGCCACAGGCCTTCTCTCAGAGAGATAGTATGTGCTCAATTACCACGCGTGCCCACCGCGGATTGGCAATTTCGAGCGCTGATATATGTGAACATCTCTGACACTCAGGTTTCCTCACGATGTTTTCCTTCACGGTTAGCGGGTGGTATTCCTACTTGATACTACAACTTCGCAAATAGGTGATACACCTAACATTTTTGTTGCAAAATAACGTAACGCTTATTAATGAAGGGCGCAGGATAGTTTTGGCAAGCAAGCCTCTTTCTACGGGGATCAGCTGATTTACTAACGAACATTCATAAATCTAAAAATTCATCAATCGACAGTAGATCAATGTTTACATACATGCACTCTAATCAGTATCGTTAAGACCGACTTTGCAACATTGAAAAATAGTAGATACTTACTTTAAACCTGTATTTGTTTCTGCAAGTTTCAATAAACCTTTGCCTGCCTTTTACTTACATAATATCAGCTTTATGTCGCTTTCAATAAAATAGCCACCGTAGGGTAGAACTGCAGTGTTCAATGAGTGGGAGTGAGCGCCGAAGTTCAGTCGACTGCAGCTCAACAATACTGTTGTTTTCGACACATTTTGTAGTCTGCTAACAAATCTCAACCCCTATTTTATTAACTCGGCACCTCGCGCGAAGGACACCTCATTGTGCGAGGTGCGGATTTGATTTGCACGAAAATTACATGCGATTGTTTCGTACCGTACAAATAGAGTCAAAAGCTGCGTGATTAATTAACAAACAACTATGGATTTAGTAGACAGGCTAGGTCAACCACAAGGATTTAAATTTTGCTGCAAAATCACCCGTAAACTATTTAAGCAGTTGTCCCCCGAATTGAGAAGTTTAAAGCGTGTCAACGAGGAATAGGTATAACAGTTAATTTATTCGATTTCCGTTGTCCTTCAATTGGTTTTATCGATTTAGGTGATTTTGTTTTCAAATTCTTTGTTCCGTCGGGATATACGAAGTCGATGTGCCGTTAATCACCGAATTGGTAAATGTTAGGATAAAATTACCTTTGTATGTCAGAGTTGGGTCGATGTTGATATCAAAGAGCATCGTTTGCTGTAATTTTGGTTCTTCCACCCCACTAGCCTGAAGGGTTGATTTTAGCAAGCTATCAAATTACCGCTCTGAAGTTTTGCAACCGGATCTCGAATTCGTCTCTATTGAAAAGGGACTCTACTCGTTAATTAAATTAGCAATAGTAATATATGGCGTGATGTCGTAGAAGGCGACTAACGAAATAAATTACCAGGAGATGGGCAGCAGCATCTTCCTGAGATTCCAACCGCATACTGCGATCGCCAACCCGCTTGCCAAGCGTGGCGATTATGGCAAAACCCCTCATGGTTGTGAAAACCATGAGAGAGGCCTGTGTCCTGCAGTGGGCGTCAAATGGCTGTTGATGATGATGATAATGATGAATATATGGCTACTACGCGAATGCAAGTTAAGATAAGATAAGAATATTCTTTATTGTATACCGGAAAAAATGTTACAGACACAGCAAAGAAAACAGAAAATATACAATTGGTGGCCTTATTGCTAATAGTAATTTCTTCCAGGCAATCTCATATCGAAGAATTTGTCGAAGGAGAAATAGACACGGGTAAGCCGTTAAGCTGTTAGTTCTTCCAACCAAGACGTAAACTGGCAGAATGCTGGGGCATCCTTTGGCCACTCGTATATTGCATGTGTATTTGGCACATATTAACCATTCATTGACAGGTTTTCTGACGAAGTAGCCAAGTGAAGTGCCAGCAGCAGACAATTACTTGGAAAAAAATTAACACTTAAAAATTTTAAACAAACAATAAAAACGGGCTTCAAAATACGGCAGTAAAAGGTTAGAAATAATTTAAAAGAATACCTTTTAATTAGAAGTACGTAAATATTTAGGTACTGTAGAAGTATAATTTGGAGTCGGTGCCCAAAATATATGTACTAGTCATGAAACTGGGCACCGATTACAAATTATACTTCTAAAATACCTACATGTATATTTACGTCTAAGTTAAAGGTATTCTTTTATATTATTTCTAACTTTTTTGTGCTGGAGTGCTTTGAACTCGGTTTTTATTTTTTATTTAATATATTTTTATAATTTTTATTGTGGGAGTAGGAGAAAAACATCACGTGGACACATGACCATAATTTACCTACCCAATTCCTTAAGTTGCTTTAAAATTTGAAGTTCTTAATTTCCATCTCCAAAAGTGTAAACCCGAACATCACCTAATTACTCTGGAACTAATTTTACGGTATATTTTATGAAACATATGCATATTACTAAAGGATGGGCCCTATTAGGCCTTATTTCCTACTATCCATTGATGAGTTCCTTTCTCCATATCTGAGTCTTCATGAGATCTGCACCAAATTAAAATGAGACCAATGGGACGTTATATGATTCGAACAATAAAGAATTGTCGAATTCGGTTAAGATTTGACAGATTTATGAAGTAACATAGCCAAAAAAATTAAATAAAACCGGCCAAGTGCGAGTTGGACTTACGCGCGGAGGGTTCCATACATACATAACATAACATTAGACAAAGATCGAATTTGAGAACAGCACCACTTATCGAAACCAACAAGAAGCGTTTAACATTGACATTTAACGACATGAATTCGGCGCTGTGAAGGTTAAATAGAAGGCCGCTAGATGGCGAGCGCTGTCTTTAGACAACGTTTGTTGTAGGGGGGGGGGGCCCTTAAATATTAATTTTATTCTGTTTTTAGTATTTGTTGTTATAGCGGCAACAGAAATATATCATCTTTGAAAATTTCAACTGCCTAGCTATCACGGTTCATGAGATACAGCCTGGTGACAGACAGACAGACAGGCAGACAGACAGACAGACAGACAGACAGAAAGACAGACAGTGAACACTTACTAATAGGGTCCCGTATGGCGCCCTTCGGGTACGGAACCCTAAAAATATATATACGCGTCGAATTGAGAACTTCCTCCTTTTTGAAGTTGATTAACAAGAATTTACTTCGAAGAGTAGGAAATTTATCCGCAATAACATACATACATACATAAACTCACGCCGAGTCTCCAATTTTCGTAAAATTTTCGTCGTTTATTATGACAATTCGAGTTAAATTGCGTAGCAGAGTGTACTTGTTAATCTGTGGTTTAATCGAATTTGCAATGTACATCGAATTGTCATAGTAAACCATAAATTGTAGTTCTTTGAAACAGGCCCCAGGTTTACTTCTCAGATAATAAAAATATTAGACGCCAACAAAGTGTTTTCCAACGTCGGACTTTTTGCATTACTGTATTTTTACTGCACTGGATAACGAAAACCAGTCTGTCGGGTCTCTGCCACTGTATTTAGTAGATGGAATCAGATACGGTTGGCTTACTGAGCGCCCGAAGGCAGACAGACCTCTGCAGAATGCAGGACGCTAGAGGGCTTTGCTCCGCTTCGCTTTGCGTTGAATTTTTTTAAAGCTTCCACGTTTAAATTCCATTGCAATGAGCGAAAGACAGTCTCTTACGCAAAAACTCGGGCCTTAAGGCTGTTTTGACTAATGGCATCACTGTCGGTCGCACACTCTAACATTTTAATAATGCCTGTAATTGGAGGCACATTAAGCAATGATATAATAATAGGGATCCTGCCTTTTCGCAGAAAATTGTTACGCTGATTATCACTTGCCAACCAACATTTCACCTATTTTTCACTTTGACAACAAACGATTTACAAATTTTTGTATGGCAACGTTTCATTTGGTAGGATTGTGGTTAAGCTGATTATTATAATGAAACAAAACGTTTTGGGTATTTATTATTTTTCAAATCTTTTACTAGTTTTTTTTTTTTTTGCAAACCTATAGGTTAGGTTAGGTTAGAACTGTGACCAACACACGCACGAGCCGAGCGAGCGAAGCGAGCGTGCCGCGGCAGCGGCCGGCGAGTGCTAGGAAAATTCTATCCATTTTACTAGGTTTTCCTAACCTTTAGGTTAATCTATAGGTTTGCCCTAACCTTCTGTAAAACATACGCTACTTAAAAGTTGGCATTTTGAAAAAATGTCATTATAAAAAGCAAACCAAACAAACAGTTGGCAACTGCGAGGTTGGGAAATAAAAAAAAATAATAAGAAAAGTTGGCAAATGATTATTCCGCAAAATAATATTCTTCGAAACGTTAGTTGCCAAATGAAAATCGGCCAAAAATGTTTCTGCAAAAAGGCAGAGAACCATAATAATAATATATATAGCTCCTAAATAATCAAAAAGTTAATGTAACCTCTATTGATAAATCAATAAACAAACCACATCAAATCAAAATTAAATATGTAAGAAATAAAGAATTTATCTATGTTTAAATATGGGGTAAATTTCGAATGTAAGACAGTTATTAAACACATTTTCAGACAAGCAACGTAATGCAAATGTATCGTTCCACAACTCGACATTTCATATAAAACTCTTTTACAAACCTTGAATCTTACAAATTAATTATTTCTTATAATGTAATTTGGCAACAGAACATTAGTTAACTTTTCTTAAATCGACAAAACTCTACTAATACGATTTAAGTTATACAGTACATGGAATTAATAAAAACAGGGTATGAGGAGTACAGGTGGGCGAAGCCGGATAAAAAATATGCTCGCCCGGGAACAGTAGGTTAGGTTGGGTTAGGCTTGTGATTTTGCTAAGCGGCGCGAGCGAAGCGACCGGAGCTCCCTATTTGTAAGAAATGAGTGCCTCTAACAAAACAAAATTCGTTTCTTATGGGTTAGTTTAAAAATCGAATTAAATTGGTATTGCCAAATGCATTGCTTGTTATCTGTCAAATGTTGACATGTACGTTTGTCTTTTAAACATGTGATAAATGATGCATTTTCGAAATGACCGCATGTCAAATGAATCGTTGTATGTAGATGTTATTGTTAAAACAATAGTTTGAAAAATTAAATACAAATGTTGCTTGTGAAGTGATATTTTTGTAATGAATTGTAGGTAAAACATCATAGACCCTTGAATATGGGCATTGGAGAAGTCCGCATCTGAAATGAAATACTTAATGACACATTATGTACTCACATTTATATTCAAACTCGTCACATTGTAAATAATTATGTTACTACTATACAACGAATAGCTTACCCTAGTAAAAGTGATTCGCAGTGAACCACTTTTTCTTATAGTTCGTACACACGCCAATTTCGGATACTTTTTAACTTGTCCACTGCTAATACACAATAAAAGTAACAATTTCCACTATCGAGAATTGCATGTAATTTTCACCACTCTACATAATATAATGGCGACGAAAAACTTCTGTGGCTACACTAAGACGACTTCTTTTTTACCTTTTTATTGAAATAGTGCAAAATCAACTTCTTCCGTATCGATAAATAAATTAAAATGTGATTCAAGTACTACCAAATCTTAAAGAAAATTTTAAAATTCTCCTTTTTTATTTTAATCTTTAGGCAATTTTGAAATTTGACGCGATGTTCCAAACATCGCGTCAAATTTCAAAATTGCCTGAAGGTTAAAACGAAAAAAAAAAATAGAATTTTATACTTTTGTTTAATAATTATATTAAAATAAATAATTTTATTTACTTCTCGATTCCACTGAAGAAGTTGACTTCGCGCTACTTCAATAACACGTTGAATGGATAGAGAACTACCCCGCAGACATTTAATACGGATAAACTGAACTAGAGAGATATGTTACGTAGTAATGTAAATGATTAGCGTATTTACCGCGTCACAGCGATGAATAGTGTTAAGTTAGCAATAAGTTGCATTTCAAATAAGTTGTGCCTTGTAAACTGAATACACTCTCTACCCGACTACACAGAATAAACATGTAAACTTATCCTGCGTTTTGACCACCAAGAACCCTCAAACCTCACAATACTTGATGGCGATGACCCTTTCCAAGTCATGCCTGCGGACCAAGAATGAAATACTAAGAACAAAAAATGATGAAAAACCGAAAATAAAGAAGATTTAAGGAACCGCAACAATTTTTAAGACGGAAAAACTAAACATGCATCCATGAAAGAACATACATAAACTCACGTCTGTATCCCAGAGGGGTAGGCATAGACCAGGGACTGCCACGGTCCTGACAGATCACTTTCGCTTCCTGTGGCAGAACGTAAGGGATTCTCTGCTCAAGTGTGAAGGAAATGAAAGGGTGGTATTATTAGGAGAGTTTAATGGATGGGTAGGGCTAAAGCGTGATGGATATTAAAAGAAAGAAGAATGCAAGAATAAACTCATTTCAAGATTAATCCACTCAACATGAAGAAAGAAGCGTTACCTATGAGTCACATATGGAGTCCAGGGAATAGCCCATCATACTTCACCAGCCTTTAGCAACGCGACACTCGTACGGTATTGCTAGGTGCGTTTGACATGTTATCCGGTAACTCTATCATATCACTATCCCTTTCAAACCTCCGGACCGGAACCCCACACCCGGGCGGTCGCCTAGCCGTGCCGTGTTCACTGAACCAAGAACGCTTAGGGAGTCGAGAAGGTCTACTCAAAAACGGGAGAATAAATAACTTACTAAATAATCACTTGTGTGTGTGTGTGTGTGTGTGTGTGTGTGTGTGTGTGTGTGAGTGTGTGTACATACAGTCTTATAATATGACCTATATCTCAAAAATCTTGCAAAATTTCAACATTCTTAAAAAAGGCTAAAGTTTTTTTTTGTTATTTTATTACAAAAAAAACTTCCTTCATATCATGACAAGACACTGTCGGACTTATTTATAAAAAGTCGATTCCACCAAAACACTTTTAGAGAGGAGGTGTTAAAACCGCTTTATGGGAGTAGTTCCTGATATAAACCGGCTTTAACAGTCTTTTAGTGGAATCGAATTTTTATAAATAATACCATATGATTATAACTGAGCGAGGTTGTATAGGTATCTGGGCATGAGTGAGAGGTTTTCGCTTTTAACTCAAATATGGCATTCTGTAGCGTACTAGTGGCTATACCTTTACGTCATGCGCACGCCCGCATATGTATAAAATAACGGAACTAAATTCCGTTTCAAAATTGAAATCTCGTGCAAGTGTAACAGATGAGCAGTGGCAGAGGATAGTTGGCGAGGAGATATCACGCTAAAACTTCCAAATTTCAAAACACCGTAAGCTGCCAAAACTTACAATTAAAACTTTGATTTTCATAGTAGGTATATGTTAATTATGTTTTGACAGGACACGCAATGCCGTGATTAGAGAAAGTTGTGAACTAAAAAGAGGATGTAGTGACTCGAATTAAGTAAGGAATTTTGAGTTGGTTTGATGGATATATGGCGAGGATGAAGGAAGAAAGATTGACTGTGTGTGGAAGGGCCGATAAGTAACGCCCCAGGCGGACCTACGTAGACCAAATAGGGGATGTTCTAATACAGAAGGGCAAGAAAATCACCCGAAACAGGCGTGCGTACAGGCCTGATGGCAAACCCTGGTTTTTGCCTACCCCTCCGAGATAAAGACGTGAGTGTATGTTATTATGCAAAATTAAACATAATTTATTTTAAATTATTTATGCTAGTTAGTCAACTTTTGGTTCTTGAATTTGATCTTTATGGCTGAAAAGGCTTGTAGGACCAAAACTTGCCAAGTCGCATATTCATTAGCGAAGAACCCAACAACCTTGCTTTTCGAACAAGTGAAGAAAAATAATAAGTAGAAGAATAAACGTGAATAAATTCCTGTAGGTAGACAAAGCCAAGAATCCAGCACTTCTCTATGTAGTGTCGAAGTGTTTTGATGGGATTATGATTATGACATAGGGCATTTAATTAAAATTCGCTAATTATTTCGATTCCTCATCTCCTAATTTGACGACCTCGTGGCGTAGCGGTAGTGCATCTGCATACCGTACGAGAGGTCCCGGGTTCGAATCCTGGCTGGACACAAAAAAAAACCCTGTTGTAATGTCGTTGTTTCTGGTTCCCACGACACGGGGTATCCTAGTGTGGCGCCAGAAGCAATGTATTTGCCCGTATGTACATGTTTATGTTTATGTTTTTTAATAGTCGAAGTTTCTTTAAAAAACACCAAGTGCATTGTACTAATTGAGCTATTTGCTTGTATCTGTACATTTATTTATTATATCACCTGTATAATCCCCAAATGATAATTGAACATTGAAAAACCCCACCGCGGTATACGATAGTCTGGCTTCTGATACCTAATAGGTAACTCTACAGGGGGTGCACTGATTGACAGCTCTATTCCCTCGGCTATCCTAAACCAATGCATCCCCCATATAGTTCAGTAGAACACAAGGTTCATTTTGGTAGAGCTCCTCCCTACATTACCAGGAATTTAATAAACATAGTCCGTGTAAGCGTTGGACGACGGATATTACTAAAATGTGATATGGAAATTGGGATAGCTATAATTTCCGTGTGGGATGCTTTTGGACATTCCACCAATAGCTGCGTTGCGTATTACGTACAAATGGAAAGGGTTGTATGTTTAGGTTTTTTGAGTGAAGGAAGTGGCGGCGTGCTTTATTGGCCTATGTCCAGCAGTGAACGAGTACAAGTTAATTGATTGAAGTTGTTTTTAGACAATCACACTTATACAATTGAAGGGATTACAATTAAATTACACAGGCCAAAAAATATTCATAAGAGTATTCGAATCTCATGCAAATGCGAGTAACCAGCTAAAGTACTGATGTTATATTTAAAAAACCGGCCAAGTGCGAGTCGGACTCGCGCACGAAGGGTTACGTACCATTATCTATACAACATTAAGTACAAAGGTCGAGAAAAAAACCGCATAAAATCACGTTTTTAAATATTTATTTTATTTTTCCCATTTGGCACCCTTCGGGTACGGAACCCTAAAAGCCAACCACACAATCCTAAACTAGGATGCACTGGTATGATAACCAACCTAACAAGCGCAAGTATAAAATGACGTTTTCCAAACTTAGGATGTTTACTATACATATTTGGTTATCTACCTACCTACCAAATAATTTAATGTAATATTCGCAATATTTATTATCCTTCGAGTACAAAATTAGTATTCCGCGGAATTCAATATGAGCTCCCCTTAATGCTGTTACATATTGAACACCCGCTGTGATTTTGATTCAATTATCTGTGATACCCTTGTGTGGTTTGTTCCTACTTGCTCTTACAATACCTAGATCAATGAAATTGAAAAGCAGTGTCGAGTAGTCAACAACGTATAAAACTATTCTTAGTAAGGATATAACATTTCGGACAAATGCCTGAATTCGAAAAAATCCTGGATAAGCTCGGATTCCTACCGATTCTCAAGTAAACTGCATAAACTTTCAATTTCGCAGACGTTTCCAAAGTAATTCCAGATTTTGGACGCTTAAAGTCTGGAACTACTCGTAATTAATCAGTTGAGCGGTCCCGTTTGTTACGTTATCCAAGAATGGCTAGAACATTCTTGGCATAGGCGCATCATCATCATCATCATCATCAGCCATTTGACGCCCACTGCAGGACATAGGCCCCCCTCGTGGTTTCCCTGACCATGAAGGGTTATAGGAAGCGCATAGGTGCTTATTAAATATTATATTTTCGCTGGGACATTTTTTGCTATTTCTGCGTTCTGTCATTTATATCTTCTAGAATTTTAGTTAGTCAGTGTTAAGGTGTTCTTACGTGGAGCTTGCGGTCTCGCTCGCACAATTTTTAATTATTTTAATAATATGAGTGAACTTTTGATAAATGTGGCCTAAGAGTTTGATGCCTAATTAAATTACGGACATTTAAAATATATTTTTTTTGTTTTCCTGCACGTAGTTGTCAATGAAGAATAGTGGCTTAGGAAATTGTTAATTTAGGAAAAAAAATTCTCAATCAAAAAAGTTGTGCAGGATAAGAAACATAATGGCTTGAATATTCGCAATTTTATTGTCTATGAAACCCTCCGACGACATTTATCAAAAGTATACTCACGACAGCATGCTCCACGTAAGAACAGCCTTAATAACTGGCATTCATATTTTACGTGTTCTGACGAAATTTTTTGAGGGTTTTAAACTTTATACATAAAGTTTGTCCTTGATTTGGTTTGCACAAAGGCGAGCTTAACACTAAAAAGTATTTTCTTCTAGCTAACCATGGGTGATGTGGATAGTGGATCACTGTCAATGCTGCGCATTCCACAGCCTGATAAAGAGTCTACAACTTTGCCTCAGTTTTTTTGGCAAGTTTTTTTGCCCAGTAAGTAAGTTATCAGTCTCCGACATGACCCATAAATTCTCAAATGCCAAGCACATAACAATGTGGCTCGTTGTTCGCTATCCATCTGTGTCGATGACTATCTGCAAAGTCGATCATGTAGTGAATGTATCTATTACGGGTGTAGCGTACACGTAATTGATATTCTGATTTATCGTTTCGACCGTCTCAGCCATGTTTACAGTTCTCGACTGTTATAACTGCCTAACTGTTCACTGAAACTTAATTTATGTGCTATCAGGCTGCTATGGTTTTTAAAAAAGAAGCTAATAGGATGATCGTGCAAGTTTTATAATGTTCCTAAGTTAGATTAAGTTTTGATAAGAAATGTCCACACTTGGCGTCACAAAAAAACTTTACCTACCAATACCTACTGCCTCTAAAATCCGCAACACTTATATTTTTAAAGCAAATATAATCGGCTATAAGGTACCTAAAGTCACCCTATTTGGAATCTGCCTTGAAGGTAATTGAGGTGTTTGAGGTGGGAACACTGGTAGCAGCGTTTGTGAGGCCGCCTCCAGACCATAAATGGATATTTTCACTATCCATTTATGGTCTATATAGAAAAAAATTGCCACGTCTTACCCTAGCACTCGATTTTTTTGTCAGCACCAATTCAATTTTTAACTGATTGTCAATACAATACAACCTTCGATTAATTCGTTTTTCTATTTCAAGTGTACTGTCGACCTTTAAATCTATGCACCTTCTTTACTCAATCACGTTACGAGCGACTTTGCAACGAAAAAGCAAGCTCGGATAATCAGGCGGCAGATGAGCAGACCATCCAGAACTCTGCGCTAATCCCCAATTTCTATCTTCACTACGGGAAAATCCTTCCACCGGGTGTCACCGTCCTAAATCAAACATTCCGACAATCCGTGCAATCCCGCCGGATCCGGACTGCATATTTTAATTTCGATAATGGCTTCCCAAATCAAAGGGATTCTCTTTGTATCCCTGTCATATGAATAGGTTGTCGAAATGTATAGTTTCCGGTTGTTCGCATTACAGTTTGCCGGCTTAAGGCGGATTCACACCCGAGCCGTGGATTGGCGACGAGAATTCTCAGTAAGAACTACGCGCGGCTCGTACTACTTTCATTAAAGCTCGTGACATTGTGGAAGTGAATGCATTTACGTTATACACTCGCATTTTTCACCTACCAGGCTTTGCAACGAAGACGAAGAATCTACACGGACCAAAGAAAAGGCGCCAGTCAGTGATTCTTAGTAATGGGCTCTGTAAAATAAAATAGATTTATCATTACTATAATAAAAATATTTAAAGTTAGATAAAGCTATCTAAAGATAGTAAGACCCTTACACTAGGTCAGGCCTGTCCTGTGAGGGCCACATAAAAATGTTACCAGCTAGTTTTTTTTGAGTAGGTTGATATAATGTGGACGCTTTTTTATTTAACCGTTATGAAATAAATTATTACAAATTAAATTATAGTTATTTAAATTTAAATTAAATTATTCAAGAGCCCATTAAAATATTGAAAATTAAATCATTAACTTAAAATGTTAAATTTAGACATTTAAATCAACACTTCGATGTGTTTTAATTGTAACAATCAACAGAAACTATATAAATTAAAGATTCCATGCTTAATATGTTAGTGATGTTATTTTAACACTTATTTTATTTTTTTATTATTCATATTATTATTAAAAAAATAACAGCATCGTGTATGGAATTGGATTATTACTATATATGGAGTTTATTTACTTATTAGTTTTCAGGATGTTTTCAGTTTCCAGATAAGAGAGACCAGACAGCCAGTTATGTATTAAAAATCCCAAAATACTTGAGTTCACGGATACTCACGGCGTTAGTGTGAAACGGCCTTTACGCTGTAGCAATTGAGAGTGCCGCGATTTGTTGAATAATTTATATTCAACAGCATGCCCGTGACTCGATAAATATGCTATGAATAATATTTTTGGTAGTCTGTCTCAGGATTTTTCAATTACTTTTTGGACTAGAACCAATACTGAGATAATATTATTCACCAATATTTTTATTGTTATATAGACAAAAAACCCTTCTTTTCATGAATAAATTAAATCAAATTGCAATACTCAACTTACGTCTTCCAGTTTTGAACTTTGCATCTTATCTCATTATTATCACACTACAAGTTTACATCATAACAATAAAGAAGTAAAGAAAAATTAAGCTTATACTGTAGACAGAGTTTCATATTACAACATTCGCTGTACTTACGCCTCCATAATATACGATACCATCAAACTTTGTTGCATGAAGCCAGGTGCTACATCCGAAGACCGTTTGCATATTTTAACCACCAACTACGGAGTGCACTCCAGCCAAATCGACTGAACACCAGGTGCGAGCAAATTGCAATAAACGATGTGAATATTTAAATCGGTCGTGTAAACTCCTGCCTATATTGCTATAAAATATAAAGGCATAGAAGGAAGGTGCTATATCCTCTTGACATTTTATAGTCGACAGCTTACATACATTTTTGTTGCAAAGTTGTCCATAACGTAGGTATTTAATGAGGTAGAGTATATACAAAGACAAAGATATTTATTTGTGAAGCATGAGTACATTGACATATACGTACGACAGCACATCAACCTTTACATTGTAATTGCAAAGTCACCCGTAACGTAAATGATTTTGAAATGGAAATGAATAAATTGAGACCTATATGATCTGGGGATACAGTAAGAAACACGCGGAATATTAGATTTTTTATAAGTAGGTAGTATTAATTTATTTCTCTACGTGGAGTCTGTCTTGACGCCAAGGCAAAATTTCAGTCTCTGTTAAAACTTACCTTATCTGCCCATGGGTTGTTTATAGGAAACGGCCGTTAGTTAGAAGTTATGAGGCCAAGGTAATAAGGCACCAATCATACTCTGTATCTTTAGAAATTTGTGTTAGATATTCTCTGGTGTATACAATAAATAATATTCTTTTGCTTTACGTCATCTTATACCATGGTTAGTTAAAGAAAGTATTTGCTTCTCGCTCATACAATATAGGCGGCAACTTCAGTTGTCCAGTCCCTTTCTTTCAACCAATCAATCAATCCCGAAATCATCCACTGCTGGGCATAGGCCTCCCACAATGCATGCCACTTCCTCCACTCACAGCTTACAACTTGCTGGACCAACGATCTGAGGCAGATTGCTGGCACACAGAAGAAAGTCCCTTTCCTTAATTGACAGTGTAATATGAGCTTCTGTGTGCACCTACTATTTCGCCCTATGCTATCGCCCGATGCACACTCGCTCCATTTCCATAAAAGCCTCTTCAATCTCAAGGAGCGTTTCAGGAATTTCAATTCGCGCTTAGAGTTTTTTTTTCGCTAAGAGCTTTAGGTAGACGCGGGGAATCTCTAATTTGATTTCGGGCTGCTTAGTCAATATTTACTATTTGTTTTGGAGTATCGAGAATTTAAATCTCGAGCGGATTAACGTAAGTACTAAACGTGGAAATAAAATATTAGTGTCACTAGGCCTATTTCTGGGTCTGAAGAAAATGCAGTCTTTTTTATGTTTTGGGTCATTTCAATAGCACTTCGTAGTTAGACCACGGTGGCCAATTTCGATAGCGAATAGGCCGGTTGGTAAGGCATAGTAATCTATATTTTATTTCATTCAACTTTCGTCTACATGTAAACAGACCGTTGATAAAAATCGTTAGAATACGGAAAGCAATAATGTTGTCTATCAACTCTAGGTCAATCATTCATTTCATTAATTTAAGAAATAGTATTTACAAAAAATGTTTTCACCTACGACAAAGCTGATTGAAATGAAATATTACTTCAAATTAAAATTTTTTTTTATTCCAAGTAGCACAAAAACTGCGACTTAATAAACGTTACGAGTTAAACTACGTGTCCATTTCAAAATGTAGGTCATTTTGGAGAAAAAATGGACAAAAAAAATTCAAACTTAGTATTATCAAAGTCCTTAAAAGTAAAAGTAAAAAAATATTTATTGCCACCAACAACAAAGCGGTTGAATGTTAAAGTTAATTAACATACATTTTAACAAGCTAATCTTAGCGAGGTAACAATTACCAATTTCTCATTGGCAATTTCTACAAGCATATAAAAAGCAGTGACCAATGAGATCAGCCTGCTATTAATGTGTAGTTGATAGCAAAAGGTGTAGTGCTCAGCGTGAGCCGTCAGAACGGCGTGGGTTTCACACCCTCTAACGGCGCTGATTTTCAGCACTCACCTGAATTAAAGCTAATTGCTTAAAACTAAACCTAAATAAAATAAGGGTGGATGGTATAAAACGGATGGTATAAAACGGATGGTATAAAGGGATGGATGGTATAAAAGGCAGGTTGCCAGTATAAAATGAGTTACAATACAAAACAAAAATAAAACAGCTACATCAGTGATGTTTACATTATAATAAAATCTAAAAATTAAATATATAGATCAGTGCTTAATGTGTGTGTGCGCGTGTGTGTGTGCGTGTGTGTGTGTGCGTGTGTGTGTGTATGAGCATTTGTGCGTGTATGAGTATGGTGAGTCTTACAAAAGTGTATGTGTAGTAGAACAGTATGTTTTGTTTTATAGGTGTCTTAGTTCGCATTCTGTTTTGATTTTGGATGTTTCTTAGACGTTATAATAATGTAGGTGTTTTTGGTATGAGCAATTTGATTATCTATAAGAAGTGTTTTTAATTTTTATTTAAATGTTCTACTGGTCAATTTATCTCGAAAGGGTGTAGGAAGATCATTCCACACCTTTGCTGCTGCATACTTAAGACTTCCTCGGTAGTCAGCCTTGATTAACAAAGTTTATTTAAATGTTCTAAGACCTAGAACTGATGCCTTGAACTGGCTTTAATTCCAGATAGATTACTTGCAGTGATTAAGCTCCCTACGTGCGTAGCAATTTCCAGCACTGACTGTAACGCTGATTGCATGTGGTCCCCGATCCCTAATACTCAGTACAGTCAATAGCACAACAACCTTTATATACGTGGACTCTGACCAATTACGTGAAAGGCGTCACACGGCTAAGGCTAAGACTTCTTATACTGTACTATAGTACAGTAGAGCTATGGTATATACTCCGTTCCACGAGTCGAACTCCTAGGGAAACAAATACTCACATCTCATTGGTCAATGCGCGCGGCTAGAGGTAAGCGAAACAATAAGCGAAGGGTAGGTTTACTTAATGATTGGCTATTAAAGGTCACGTGCATTAACCAATAGGCGCACATGGAGGATTTTCTTGGGGTGCTCGTTACGTGGAATGGAGTATAGTTGAGAGCCAACGATACTTTATGATGTACCTATAAAGTTGATCGTAGCATTACTGAGCAATGTGAATGCAAGTCAACCTAAAATAATCCTTCTAACCGTTACATTAGAGACTACCTGTTAAAAACAACGTCAGTTGTGGCATCCTGTCGTGCTTTTTCTTGCACTTGTATTGTAGTCTCTAATATTGTAAGTATTTAGGAACTATTTTAGTTTGTATCATTGCGCTCTCATGTCGCCATCTATTCACGTTGTATTGTGGATAAACCTTAAAGATTGACTGTACGAACTCTTAAGCCAAGTTCCTATAAATACTAAACAAAAAACAGTCCCAATGAACCTAATGAGGCTCTCTCAACGAGATTCCAATAGTTTAAAGGACTAGTCTGTACTTTAAAGAAATACGAGCAAAATTCCCATTGAAATGCGTGTCCACTGTGTGGTCCAATTAATTTAAATAATCAAAGACAGAAAAGCACAGGCAGGGTCAATTAAAGCGTTAATTTGGTCAGCGGCGTTAACTGAGTTGCAACGTATGCAAACGTATGAACTCACAAATTAATTTACATTATAATCAAATGTCTGTCAATCAAACTTCTGACAGTAGACGAGCCACTAGTCTACAAGCCTCCACCAATCCGGACTTGGCCCCCGTGGTGGAGTATGGCCTGTACCTTCCTTAGGGAAGAGACCCGTGCCCCTCGGTGGGGACATAATGGGTTGATGATGATGATGATGATAATCAAATGACCTGTATGTAAAACGTACATAAACCTTTTCAAAATTAGGAACAGTATATGCTCTTCCGAATGTTCTTCTGAATGCTCAGATCTAAATTAGGATGTTTTATTCGTAATTTTCTTTTAGTTTTCTGGAACGCAACAAAGCTATGCTGATTAAATGTCATAGTCTCAGAAAATGTGTTGTTTTAGGGGAATTTTTCAATCGTTCACTTTTGAAAAAACCTCATAGAAAGAAAAAAACCTTTTTCTAGCACGGGACTCATATTAAAAATCCATTAAAACGTCGATACACTTTGAGCACCGCCGTACATTTGTACAAATGGCCTCAGTTTGGGTGTATTTCCATGTTTGTAATGTCCTTGCCTGGTTACCATAACGCAGGGTATCCTAGTTTAGGATCAGGACAAGTGATTGTTTTATTTGTAAGTTATTATTATTATTTTAGTTAAACTGACATGTCCATAAGCATAAAACTATTAACACTATTATAAGCATAAAAAGTTGTTGCAACAAATTAAAGTGGAGCTTACGCGGAAATACGAGTACCTCCCCGTACGTTCAAATCAAATCTCAATTTACTCTTTCCCTGTACGAAACCGGCCTTGGTCAGTAAGGTAGAGGTAACAAAAGAAGTCCCAACTGCATTGTATCAAATCAGCAAAGGTGTGTGGGTAGATAACTGAACAGGGAAACGCAGAAGTTTCACTCGCGTTTAGGTAACTCTCGAGCCACAGTACAGATATTTAAAGACTCGAGTTTTGTGTCCCAGAACAATTTTAGGAATAGGCTGCTTTTGCATAAGTATACAAAAAAATGTACTTATTATCCAGTTCAAATGCTGTTAGGATACGACCTTTTGGAATGGAGCGGCACATGACGTCAACTGACGCCTGTCAGTACCGTTAGCACCGCCGTCGGAAAAGCGCGTGACACGTGAGTGACGAATACAACTTCAAAGGAAGTATTTATTTTTAAATTATATTTGTTACGGACGGCGAGAGTGTAGTCGAACTGCGTAAAATAATCTAGCTGCTGGGTGCATTTAGAATACATGATAGGTACTTATGAATGTAGAGACAAGAGAACCTTCCAGAATAATCTATGTGCTAGAAAGAGATAGAGCTATCTGTAAGACAGAGATAGAAAGACATTCTGGAATGCTCGATAGTCTCCCAGAATCTATTCCGAGGACTCCGAGGAGATTCTGGGGACTCCCAGAAAATATTCTGGAATGTTCTACAGTTTTAGAGTCCCTTCGATGGCCTTATAGGTGCTTCCTATGAGTGGAGTGGCTGCGAGTGGAGTAGAAGACTTAGAACATTAGTTTTATTTTTATTCTCATTATGTACTATATACTACTATACTACTGAGTTGGGGGAGGCCTTTGCCCAGCAGTGGAACACAAACGAGGCTACGTAAAAAAAAATTTACTATATTAGTTACTATATTTATTTAACATTTTAGTAGCATTGATACTTAATATAATAATTAAATAAATTACTTGATTAATATTATTATTCATCTGACTGTTTTTCTGACCCTACAAGTCATGACTGTCGCGTAACGTAACTCCAAAAGGTCGTAGCCTAACATAATTTGAACTGGATAATATCCATCAGATTTTCTTTTCCTCCGTGTTTTTAATACTACCAACCAACTGCTCAATCTGTCACTAAATCACGGATGAACGAATTTGGGTGACATTTAATCCAAATTTCTCGCAAAATGCAAACACATTGTACTAATTTGGACCCAACTATACCAACTATACCTAAAAAAACTGGAGAAGTGCGAGTCGGACTCGCCCACCGAGGATTCCGTACAAATTTGTAGGTACTGAACTTCAAAGACTGTTTTTTTATGATTTAATTACAAATGCATAGTTTCAGTTTTTTCCCTATACTTGTAGTATAATACGATTTACTTGCCAAATTTCACAGTTCAAGGTCAACGGAAAGTACCCTCTAAATTTTGATTCCCTTGAGAGTGTCGAAATATACGTTTTTTGCGGCATAAACAGCCTTAACAGTTTGATTTTTTCACAACTTCAAGGGACTGTAGACTTGAGTATATGGTTTTAATTTCAACTCAATACCTCCCGATAGTCCTGAGATAAAGGGTCATGACAGACGGATGGACATATGGACAACAAAGTGAGTCTATAACGGAACCGTAATTAAATGGGTAAAAGAGGTAAACGGGGCTTACTCACCGTTCAAGTGTATTTCTCATTTATTACTCTTTACTAGTCTTTTCTTTTATTCGTATATAGAATGAGCATTAATATACCTAATATATTCGAAGGATATTCTAGTCATCAATTTGAACAAATCATACTGTGTGCATCAGGTAGGTGGTGAGATAAGATAAAAAATATTGCATACAAATTTATTATATTCACTGGTTATTGGTTACATTTGTATGCAACAGCTGATAACTACTCTGCTATTTTGAATTGGTCACAATATTAAAAGTTGGTAATATTGATGAATTAGAACCCGTACTTTGCCACATAAAGAAAGCTATTTTACAAAAATAAGTCAATCAACCAAGCCCGTACTCGTCCACTGCTGAACATAGGGCTCGCCCAAGACACGCCACTTCTTTCTGTTTTCAGTTTTCCCCATCCAGCCTCTGCCAACAACATATTTCAGGAGCTCTATTTTTGAATCACTCGTATCGCGTCGAGCGCTCGATTTCTACTGATTTTCGTTTGACATCTGAAATTCCGTATTTTTTAATCACTCGACTGCAACGAATGGTCCTTACCACTCGTCTCGCATGGCGATCGGTAGATTAATTGTCAAAAAACGATAAATGTGTGTTGGTACTGTTTGTCATTCTGAGTGTCAATAATCAAAAAGAGTCAAAGCAAACCCAGCAGTTTGTGTTTTTGTGCGGAATTAATTTTTTTTTTGAACATTTTTAGAACAAACACAAACCAAACTGACAGTATGTAGTGTTTTGTTTGTAACAAAAGACAAAGATTTTTTATTTAAACAGCCAAAAAACAAAGTGTTTTACGTTCCGTTTCTGTTACGGTAGTTTCCGGTTTTTTAATTTCTGCGTGGAATAGATAAAATACAATACTTCAAATTGTACTGGCAACACTTCAGGCGAACGATTCAAAAATACGGAAAAACGACATCATGCGACTTAGAAAACGAGTGTGACTTAAGTCGCATTCGACGATACAATTTCATACGAGTGATTCAAAAATAGGTCTCCTGATCGTTGATCCAGCGAGCCGGTGGGCGTCCGACGCTGCATTTGCCAGGTCGTGGACAAAAATTAGTATAAATATCACAATTTCACTATTATTATTAAATTCCTTATTGCAGATAAACAATTTTGATACAAAGCCGTACCTAATTAATTAATTAGTTTAAATTTCGCTACCTCGGTCTGACCATTCAGAGGGGGAATCCTGCCAGCATCTTGGGAACTCTCCGGCAGCGGTGTAGGGACATTTTTTTATATATATATAGGTACCTCTAGTTAATATTTATTGTAAATATATAAATATTGTGATTATATTTCATTACTAATGTTATTTTATATTAAGATATGCTATAGTGAAACTATCTACAAGGCAAAAAAGGCCGTTTAGCTACATATCTCAGCAGTCCTTCTGAGAGGACGTGCGTGAGGTCGGCGACCCCGGGGATGCGGGTTCCAAATTCGGAGGCAGACGGGGCGTGACATTAATCGGACGTCATGCCCGATCCGATGGAGACGTTCTTAGTAGGTGCAGAGTTTGTCTAACTAAATAAAACAAGATGTGTGAATGTTTATCTGCTTTGGGGACGTGCGTGACGATTTTTTTTCTGATTTAGCCTCTCGCCTTTGGTGAGATTGTGAGATTGAGATTTGACATGAGATTTTCCGAATGCATTCGGGCGAACCGTAAGACAATACAGCAAACTGTGAGGGGAACGGAGAGTTTACTGCTTATTAACTTAATAACTAAATCACATGCTTAAATTTGTCGAAGTCGCAAGCTTCGTTTCTAGCCCTTCCCCGAATGTAGTATAGTACAAAATATCATAATTCGGTTTTTGCAAGGTTTTTGTCATAGTTTTTGGTTAGCTCTAAAACATTATTAATGAACTGACAGCTGAAGCACAATAATATATGATAAATTACCTAATACCTCTGACAGGAAACCTAGTAAGAACTCCTCAATGGAGCTACTAAACTCCTTAAATAAGCTCTTATAAGATACCGTCTTACATGACGATGAGAGTGCGCTTTCTGAAAGCGCCTAGTCACTATTTACTTTCTAAGCGGGAAATGTATCCAGGAATTTGCCAGTAAATTAAGGAATTCGACCAAAAAAAACTTACGAGTCGATGATAAACAAAACTCCACTAAACACCCTAACCTAGAAACGAAATGTTATGATACGGTTTCCATGGCAACAGGTAGATCTCTTTGTCAGAGCTCCGCTATAGATTTTTATACGTCTAGTGGTCTTCCTCATTCAATAGTTTCTCATGGTTACACAATATATATTTTTTTAACTTCTCATTTATATTTTATCTAGTTGATATCGACATTTCACATTGGCGATTTTATTTTCTGTCTAGTGAGTCTTGCTAAGACAATAAAATAATCTAAGGCTTGTTTGTGGACTGAGAAAAATATGCTAATTCGTGTTAAATTACTGTATTTGGTTACGACTGACGGTGTTCTAGTGGGTAACGTCCCAGAAGAAATCGCATTGTTGGTATATGTATTAGTTGTTGCTTGCTACCATAAGGCGTAGGTGTATATAGAGCAATTATTAGACAGTATTCCAGAAAATTGTATTTACCCCCACACCAAATCAGAATGAAACGAAATAAAGATTTCTAAAAGCCCCTTAGCTTGGATTGCTTCCCTCCCACTAAAAAATGCTGTCCATGTAACTGGTTGTTATGGTAACCGTACCAACAACAATTGAAAACAAAGGACGACCGAGTCACTGCTGGTCATTGCTCTACCCAGTCGAATGAATGAACGTTCAGCACCTGTAACATCCACATCCGTCTGTCTTAGCACGATATATTTTGGAATGCTATTATAAGGTGATTTGTAGTAGAAACTTGAGACTTGCTTTTGTTGCTAAGTCAACAATACATCAAACTTTACACGCGTGCACATTAAGCGGCTACCCGGAGCTGACGTCACCGATGGAAAAAAATATAATCTTAAGATAATCTTCTTTCATAATAGGATTTTGCAAAAACTGAGCTTTTTAAATGTCAATCATTGTAATAACTATTTTTGGACCTACTCGTAGAAGCTAGGAGCCAAAACCTAAAATTTAAAGTGCACATCGATTAAAGTGCATCCGGAAGGTCCTAGAGGGCTAATGATAATTTTACGCCTTCTTTTGACATGATTTTTCAATTATTCTCATCGCTGGATAAAAACTCACTTATATGACTACAGCAGCCGAATTTCTTTGGCGATGAAAAAATCGGCCATAAAGGTAGTAAGCATCTTGTTCAGATTGCATATTCGACATCAATTTCTAACTAGCTAGCGTACCGACACTGTAAGTTATAATCATCATTGTTAGTCATCCCATGTGGGTGTGCCCGTCCTCAATTCGCTCTTCGGAAACAAAACCAAACTCGTGGGTACCACGTAATTGAATTTACTCATCAAGTCCTCGACACATGCGTCTCTATCGATTATCTCCAGGTTCTCGTCACAAGAAGCGAGTAATCGATTCGGATCACTCACGATTAGTTCAAGTGCCCTACAGCGGTGGGCGGAGATCACCGACTTATTTTTGCCGCTGGCTTCAAACTAAAGTCACCCTTACGTTCCAGTCGGAAGAGTTGAAACGGAGTGGTCTGTGAATGTGCTTTCAGCTGTAAAAGGGGCTTTTTTACACGAGTGAATTTGATTTAGAAATTTTCGCTTCAGAAAGAATTCCTGGAATGTTTTCAGGATTGGAACTTTGACAGTTCGACATGTGCGGTGTGCTTTCCTGTGCTATTGGTCAAAGGTAGAGACGTAGTAAGATAGCAGTGCTGTTAGTACACAGCAGATCAACCTTTCAATTTTCAACTTTGAGCCGTTATTATGGTCAAAGCATAAGGTTGAAAATTATCAGCGTATAGATACATTTTCTGGTTCATTCGCCCGGCGATCTTTAAAGTCAGGTATTCAAGAGCCGCTCTTATATCATGTGAAATAAGAGTACTTTGAATACTTCACATTGTGTCCGGGGTGTATGCAGTACTGGCTGCCATTTCACAGTTGGCTGAGTCTGCCATGGCCTACTGAGTTTTGTTTCGTCATCTTCCATTGGCAGGCCCAATCTGTGAACCTTTTTAAAAGCACCTAAAAATCTACTTTGCGAGCACGTAACATTATTTTGCTTGGTTTGGCCTGTAGATAGTTTTCTATTTGTTTCTGCTCGATGGGTACCGATTTTGTCCTTTATTTTCTTTGCACCCTTGTACTCTACTTCGTTGCAAAGGTACAAAGGTTGATGTGCTGAAAACAACAACACATGAAACAACAACTACAACACATCTCGATTCGAGACCACTAAGAGTTCATAAAGTCTTTATAGGACATAAAATAGGAAATGACAGAGATATCTTAGCCTCAGAGTACAGATGGTGGCTCAATGGGCCACATATCTTTGCTAAATACGTAAGGCAAATCATACGCGATAAAAATTATATGATATTACATAATCTTCAGCACGCGAATCCGGTTCACACTTGACCTGTTTTTCAATTACAACTCGTAAAAGATGTTATCTCACTTCCAGCAAAAATACAGAGTCAATAATAAATAGTCGAATACCATTATTTTTAAAATCACTAATTAGACCGCCAATTTTACCTTTTCTTTTGTTTGTAACTGCTGCTTTTGTAATTGTAATTGTTTTCTGGTACACAATAAATAATATATAACTCCAAATAAGATAAGCATATTATGCTTATCTTATTTGGAGTTATATTCAAAACCTGCGTAATAAAACAAAATACAGATGTCAGGGTACAGAACTGTCGCTTATTTCGACAAAGACTGAAGACTGACTGAAAATCAGCGCTGAGGGATCACTTCCTCAGCACAACGCTGAGTCAGCTGCCTTTTGTGGCAACTTATTTACACCAACCTACACCTATGGTCCTGTTTTATTTATTAGTTTTGTCTGTTTGTATTTAGTTTTCTTTCTGTTGTTGCGCCTATTGTGTTATTTATCTGCTTATTTTGTTTCTGTGATGTATCTTGTTGGTATAATAAATGTCTTTCTTCTTCTTCTTCTTCTTCAAATACTTTCATGTTTAAATTACTTCACCCAACTCCGGCACTGATGAGAAACTCGGCCAATTTGTAGAACCTAAATGGGATTACTTCTTCAGACGAAAAATGAACGTGGAAATCCTCTCAGGTACGTAGGTACCTACTTTTGCGAGCTGAGAAAAGGCTGTTTTACACGAGTACAGTTTTTCTTGCTCCGGATCACTTACTCGGCCATTCTCATACAACCGTTGCCAGAAATCTGCCTCAGGCGCGAAACACACAGATAGAACGTGGGGCGAGGGCGCGGTAAGATGTACACATGTACAGAGTCACAGACAAAGAGCGACCGCAGAGCAAGGACTCTTTACATTAATATGCGCGGTAATCCGCGCCCTCGGGTTATTCAATTAATATCTTTAAAACCCACATTCGGCTCGTTTAATAAATATTTTAAAACGCTTTTTTGAGTCTATTATTAATTAAGTGCGAGTTGGACTCGCGCACCGAGGGTTCCGTACTCGCGCTTGGCCGTTTTTTTATTATTTGCCGTTAGAATATATAAGTCCCGCAATCACGCCAAGTTTGGTGCTCTTGTGTATTACCGTTTTTACGATAGAGCATAAACAAAAAAACGGCAAAAAACACGGTTGTTGTATGGAGACACTCCTTATTTTTTTAATTTTATTATTTGGTAGGTAATTCGCTGTAATAACACATTCTGTGAAATTTTCAACAGACTATGTGGTTCCAAAGATAGAGTCGGACGGACGGAGACAGACACCGGAGGCAGAGTAATGAGTCCCGTTTGGCACCCCTCGGCTACGGAATCCTAAATAGCAATACTTGTTCGAACCTCTTTATCCATACCGCCTATAACGTCAGCTTCGCAATAAATGAATATCATAATAGCCCAAAATATAATAGCCCTTTATTTATGCGAAAATTTTCCCTCGTCTAAGGAGTCTTTAGATCGCATTAATTCCCGAGTCGTAAAGTTACCTGTTGAGGCAGCCTCCTGAGAGTCCCTCAAAGACGTCTCGGGGCAAAGCTAAATTGTCTTACTTAAGTAGTAAGGGAACATCAAACGAATCGAAATATACGAGTATCTACGAGTAGGTCTAGTCGCTTTGCACGCTCAAGTAAGGCTGAAAGCTGTAATAGTGGTAATTGAGTGCTGATAATTATAAAAACCGGTCAAGTGCGTGTCGGGCTACGCGCCGTGTAGGAGGGTTCTATAGAAAGAGGGGGTTTTATGTTCGAAACAGAATTAACAAATTCATCAACGTAAATTTCAATTGATTTTGTAAGATATTTCCTTTTATATGTTGGTCGCCTATTACTCGGTAACTTGTAAAGCCCACCTTGCCGTGATAGTTTTTATTTTAAGTTCATTATATGTGCTACTACCCTGAATTTTTTCACGTTTCTAAAATAAACGGTTTAGCCAGGAGACCGCCCTATTCGGATAAAAATTTGCGCTGTAAATCTTCATATTTCGCGAACGGAACCCTAAATCAAAAAACTATCTTCCTACTCCCAAAATGTTTTTTAACCGACCAATTCAACGATACCTTACACTATGGTGTAGGCGAGAAAAACAATGGCGTCCCTAATTTAGGTGTAGGGTAGGTATAGCATAAAAAAAATTTACGGTCCTATTTTTAAAAAACACTATTCCTTAAAACGCCGATAAAAAATAAGGCCGCAAAGATTTTATGTTACCGTTTTGACAGCGTGATTAATATGTATGTCTATACCAATTTTCAGCTTTCTCATAATAATCGTCTCTGAGCTAGGCCGCGGAAAGACAGACGGACAGACAGACACACAGACAGACGGACGGACATGGCGACATTATAAGGGTTCCTTGTTGACTACGGAGCCCTAAAAAAGACTGTAAATGTATTTGTATCTAGCGCATCCAATATTGTTCTCTATAATGGTGTAAGCGAGAAGCAAATAGTTTATATTTTTATTTTTCATTTAGTTTCATACAGGCACATTTCGCCCCTTTCTTAAATTAATTGTGCTTCTTTTATATCTTTTATATATAGATAATATTTATTGTAAATGTGTAAATATGAATTTTATTATTTTGTACCATCAAATTAGAATAAAATTTATGTGCTCTCTATTGTGCTACATTCATGCTATTAAAATACTGAGGCATACTAGACACTAAAAAAAACTACTTTATTCATAAAAAATGTTGGGAAATCAGTAAAATTTTTAGGTTACTCAAACATCAAAAATAACGGCTCGCTATCCACGCGTACCGTTCAACATTCTTATAGCACAGAGCGCTATGTTTGTTTTAGATACAAATCAAAGTATGTTTATTTATAGAAAAAAAGGAGAAAATACGTGGATCTCGGCGACAAGGAAGGGAAGAGGGTTAGTTAGTTATTATCCGATGTAACCACCAAATAAATCTGAAGAAAGGTATTTGGATGCTAAGACGATTGTATGACATATTTTTATTCCAAATACGGTTCCGTGGGCTGATTTTGAAGCGACCAAAATCGCGGACAGCAAGTTATAATTTGAAAGCTGACAGATAGGTAACCCTAGTGAGATTTGGTAAAAAGTAAAAGAAGCTATATCACATATATAAAGTTATATTATATTAAAACGATGTAGTGCAATGGTTTATTGAATGAATGCAATAAGTCCTTGGAAACCGTTTCTTCATTATTTATTTATACTCTATACTTTATTGCACACATAAAATCACATGAATAAAACATAACATTTACAGAAAAATTAAAAAGTGTGTACCCTTGATGTGGTGATACGAACATTATAAACAAGGGGGAAAGTGTACAATAATTATTAAGTACTATATGTTAACGCAATACAATCATACATATGTACCATATATATTTATTGGCTATAAAGTTAAAAAGTTACACAAACCTATTTATGACTAGCTGTGGGCTGCGACTACATTGGTGCAGAAATTTTGGTGTGTATTTTTCCGGGATAAAAAGTAGCCTATATGCTAATCCAATTAATCTATAGGTATAATCTATCACTAAGCCAAATTTCAGTCAGACCCGTTCAGCAATTCTGGCGCGATCGAGTACAAACATCCATCCATTCAAACTTTCACATTTATATTTTTAGTAGGAAGTAGGATTAAACCACTTCCAATAAGTAAAAGTTTAAAACTCTATTAAACTTTTCAGGTTTCATGTTCTTTTTATAACACGTATTTATTTGATAAACAACGTTGACGTAAGATTTTGCGAATTCCTTCCTCCAATTTCGGCTCGTGTTATTAGACGTCCCCTATATATAAAGTTTTCTGCTGCACCGTGTTTCAGAGGATTAAATTATCACTTTCGTTTCGTCTCGCAAATAAAAAATCTTTTCAATTTAGGGGCTCTACTCTTCAACGCAACGAACAAACGTAGGTATACTCCTCATCTTAAGTACATTTTTTCTGTTTACGCTCTACAAATTGCTCGTTAAAATTAGACCTCCTTCAAGTCTTGTTTAGGAGTTTTTACCTGCATCAGTCGAATTTTACGATCAAACAGAGACGGTACAAACGATTTTATTAGCGAAAGTAATAAAAAACGTTTCGTTACTTGGACTGGCTGTGCTCGCGACTTTATTCGCGTGAGATTCGAATGATTCAGGATATTGTCTAGATGTTGTAATCAAATCTCCACATACATACAAAAATTGGGAGTTCTGGGAACAACATTGAGGTACTGTGGAGAAAACTTCGAAATCGCGAAAAAATTATCATAAGCAGCCTATATACGTCCCACTGTTGGGCACAGGCCTTCTCTCAGGGAGAGAGTATGGGCTTAATCACCACGCGTGCCCACCGCGGATTGGCGATTTCAAGCGCTGAGGTATGAGAATAGCTCAGGCACTCAGGTTTCCTCACGATGTTTTCCTTCACAATTAGCGAGTGGTATTGCTACTATAACTTCACAAATGTACATAACTTAGAAAACCAAGTCATAGGTACATGCCCGCACTGGGGATCGAACCTGGGTCTCTCGCTTCCGAGTCCGATGTTCTACCCACTAGGCTACCACCGCTACCTAAAAATTATCAGCTTAACACAATTTAAAGCTGCAGGTGCTTTTTCGCGATTCCACAGTTTTCTCCATTTTTGGAAGTATAAAAGGATTTTGTTACACCCTGTAGACAATATTCTTAACTATCCGAATCACGCAGAAACAAAGTCGTTTGGCACATAGTTTGTAATAGGTATAATGTAATCATTCACAGAGTTCACTGGTTTTGATCGTCAGAGAATCGTTAAAAAGATGAAAATTATTACTTTCAAGGGCAAATTGAACACTTCTCCTCACCCAACTTCGATCAACTTCGCAAGTAGTGGAAATAGATTAAAAATTTTGTTGCGTATGAATTTAATATTTATATAGCGCTTCAAAACATGGAATGTTTTTTCCAAAAAGACTCTTTTTCAAACAAAAATGCAAACGAGAACGCTTATTATCTTCTAAATGAGTTTCATAATTACGATAACACACTGTTCGTTATGTTATCAAGTAACATACATTCTTTAAGCTTTACTAATGTGGTTTGTTTGCTTGTTACAGGTAACTAGGACGTCCTTCGCTCATTCAACATTGGCTCTAGCACATGACGTAAGATATCTTTGATCTGAATTGGAATTAAAAGCACAGTTAGGAGTTGTTCTGGGAAGTGATGTTTTTATGCAGGTTTTTTATGCCAATCAGCTTTGGCCATACTCTTGTTGGTCAACCATGTAAGTGTTGTGACCACTTTGTCGGCAATGTTCTCGTCTTGATTGCCATTTCAAGCAAGATTTCATGTAATATTGCCGTCAATAGTTCTAACCGTTTATAACACCGCTGCCAACATTTAAAATAGACACAAAACCGTCCAATTCCAGCCGCCATATTCACATTCACGATAACCAGCTTGCGTAATATGAAACAGCCGAGCCAAACTGTCGCAATATGGCCAATCGCCGTCTCGGCCCGGCATTCCCCCCGTAAAGAAACTAAAATAAGCCTTGTGATCTCGACACTGTACACAGAAGCCACTGTCTAGAGGCGAAAACAGCAGATTGAACCAGGGTTGGCATGGTTTGAAGAATCTTCATCAAAACATATACTTGTTTTAAATTAAATCGTAAAGGTTTAAAAACCGTTTTAAGGCCGTTTGTTTATTTACCTTGGGCCTGGTTCAGAGAAGAAAGGGATTAGGTAGTTATTTACCTCGCTCACACAGTGTTTCTGTCTATTTGAGTGAGAGACAAATAACTTCACAGCTGTTACGGACAGCTTACTGGGCCAGGTAAGAGCGAAGATTTCCATGTTTTTCGATTACATATAAAAGTCATGAAGAAACGACTTTTTGAAAGAAGCTGCAACTAGAGACCGCGCTTTACGTACGCACTAAATATCTAATCGACTATCTGCCAACTACTGCTAATAAGGTAGAAAATCGGTCAATCTGGTTGTCCTTATTCTATTACAGTAGGAAGTAGTCAAACCAACTTTATAGCGATACTGCTGCTGTGTACCACGTTTTCCACTTATAACTTGAGACTATCAATGACAACTGTGTGTGTTGAACACATAAGGTGCCTACCTTCTTCCACTTCCAACTATTTCTCTTTGTGGTTTTGTGACATTATAGACACTGATTCGCACTTTAGTGACAAAACCATGGTAGCTGTAAAACTGCAACGCTGCCGAAACGTCGCACGTCTTCGGGAATTAGCAATTAAGGGGTGTACCTATTAATAGTCTGATCTCAGTAGCACTGTCAAGAGCAGTATTAGGTAAGTCACACTCGATATGATTTCTACAATAGTTAAAGGCTAATTAATTAGGTAATAGTTTTATGAGCCACGTGAAAAATAAATTCAAAAAACATGAAAATTCGAATATAAAAGAGCACGTTAAACAAGGAGAAAGAAATGTTGTGATTATTTGTCATGAAGGGCGCTGTAAGACATTAACAATCCTTGTTGTCGACTTCGATGACCAAATAGTGGCATGAGCCTTGACAAATGACGTTTCAAGAGCTCTCTTGGTTCAGAGGATGTGGACAAGACTTCAGTGATACTAACTTCCGAACACGCTCTCAAATGTGGCTTGATAAGAACAGAGTCTTGATAAAACTTTCAAGATCCATTTCAGCAGTGAGAACGCATTACTAATAATAATTCAGCCCTAAGCATAATAAAACCAATAAAGCGCTAGAAGTACAGAAAACCAGTTGCTTCATTTGCATGAAGTAATCCCTATACCAAATTTCGTTTTTCGACAAAGTAAGGCTTATTTTCTCCCGATAAAGTGAGAACAGTTCAGAATAGTACATTTATAAACTTTTAGTAGCAATAGATAGCAGCTTAGTAAAAAACTGAATTAAAAAATAACCAACAACTCGACTGCTGAGCATCAACTACTGCGAAACCAATTTAGGAAATGAGTTGCATTGGGTCCCGCTTGCTTAGTAGTTTAATGCTCAGCAGTCGGGTTGTTGGTTATTTTTTATTTCTTTTTTTTAGGTTTGTAATTTTTTTTTATTGATGCTGATTTCATGTAGTCTATGATACTCGCACAAACACTTCGAATCGATTGAGATATTATTTGTCAAAATCTGACACGTAGAATAGGTATGTCCTATTACATACATACATACGAGCCAAAGACATTACCCTGCTTTTGGGCTTCGCGCAGTCGGGTAAAAAGGACACAGAGGCCTAATTATGCGCACCAAATCCTGTCGGAATCCTGACCTTTGCCGTAGCAATAAGTATGGAATTTGACAGTCACACGATTTGAATCGCTCAGTATTTGGTGCGTGTTATATATAGCAGGTCTGAAACTCAGGAATTTCCGGTTTATGAGGAATTTTGAGTGTCAGACGTATTTAAATCAGCGCTTGTAATCGCCAATCGGTGTGGACACGCTATTTGAAGCGTAACAGTTGAATTGAGGTACTACTTATCAATATAACTTTGAGCTTCAAAATAGCAAACAAATACATTAACGACACCTTACAAAAATTCCGAACTCAGCTTTTTTTAGAAAAAATTCTAATAGCAAACATTATTTCCATTTATTGTAAAAGTAAAAAAGAGACATTTCTTATTAAAGATCCATCTTCCTTACTGAGGAAAGTGTTTGAGTTTGTCCCATCAAGCCAGCTAACAAAGTTTTCCTCAACCTCTCGCTAGACGCTTCGTTAATCGTCTCCCGAGTAAAAACCAAACTGGATCCAACGCCCAGACAATTTCTTACTGGCGCAGCTCCTCTGCTCCCGATATCAATATAGCGAAATTGTGTTTATAAACTCAGTGGCGGGTAGTCAGTGAATTAATTGTACATTTCAGTGGCCAAGCTAAAAAACGTTCTGTTAAAAGCTTTGTCTAAATTATTCAATTAATTTTGTGTATCTGCTCCTAAGTAATTAGATAAGGCGCCCTACGCTGAATATTAATAAAATTTATAATTATTAGGGTGAACCAATTAAAAAAATGTTTAATTTACCGAGTAAAAAATTACCGTCCATAACGGGATTTTCAATTTGTAAACCATTATTTTAATTAATACTTTTTAGTCATAACTAAATTGGTTTTCCAGTAGAGCCACCATAATGAACAACTCGAGAACTAATATGCTGAGACAGCAGCCTTTTTATTACCATAACATACATTGCCATCCACTTATGTGATATCATTAGTTCGTGAGTCTACCTTTGAATCTAAAAGTTTATTTTTAACATTAGGATGATACTTATGTTGTCATTTAACATTGTTCACTATATCTGATGTTATGGTTCATAAATAAAACATTTCTTACTCTTACTCTTACTTACTCTTAATTACATGCTGTTGCTGGTGTTGAAGTTTGCTTAATAATATAACGCATTGACAAACCAGAAATAGATGGCGGGGTGAAGAGAGTTGACCAAATTGGAGAGAGTTGAAGAGCTCCAGAATCAGACCAGAGATACCAAATTATTGTAGAGGTAATTAAACACACTTGAAAGTTTCACATCGATACTAAAGAACTCGGATCAGGTAGAGTTAAAAGTGAATTTCTAGATTTGTTAGGTATATCATTAAAAACACCGTGACTTAGTTTGTCAGTTACAAACCATGAAAGTTAATAAAAGTGTGTTAAAATTGATTCTTATTTTTAACATAAAATACCAACTTAATTGAAACGTAATATGGACGCAATGATGTTAAGAGTAGAGGCAGGACGGCCAGACAATTTCTTGCTGGCGGCTCTTTATCAACGCCCACCACCACTGCCTTCGAGCTTCGTTTCTGGAACCCGTTCCTCTGCATCAAGTTTTTGTCCGCTTCGGAATAGCTGCCACTTTCCTGTAATTCTGCTGGCCCGGTCACTGGGATTGCACTTTCAGTTTTTATCTTGTGCGCTCCAAAATTATTGACTTTTTTTTTTGTTTAAAACACGCACATTACTTTTAAGCGATGTTTGCGCTTGTTAAACAGTTAAAAGCTTCCATGATACCCATCCCAGTGAACATGTGGTATGCTCTGTGGGAAATACGACAGGTACTTTTGGAATTAAATTTGGCCTTAAAATTTATCTTTTTTATAAATAAGGCATTTATCAAAACGTTTCACTTTCTTATCGCTACCTAAGGATTTGTTGTAAAGTTTGGAACTCAATTCAATTCAAACGAGTTTTGAGTGCTTTCAACTTTTCACAAATTGAACATGGAAAAGTTATTTACTTCCCCAAATAGTACGTTAACATACCCTTCAATTCTACAAAAGTAGGTAGTTCACCCTTCTTTGTAAAAAGCCCTGGTACCCTTAAGATCCCTTGTTTACATTTGCTACCCCTTGCAAGTACATAAATCTTTTTCAGTACATTCGTATAAATACATCCCTTTTCATTCAATACACGAACTTACATCGCTTACAACAAGACCTTCTATGACGAGACCCCAAAATTGTCCTTGTGTATCCACGACCCTGTGACTATGTCTTCATCTGTAAAAAGTGCCAAAATGAATCTTGTTTCGAAGTAAGTTAAGTATCGGTCGGACTCAAATATATAAAGAAAGTTTATGATGTACAATTTCTAAAACATGTCGCTTAGTGATTCACAACAGCTTTCGTACTGTGAGGCTTTCCTCAAATTGATGTTTTGAAAATTTCAGGACTTACATACTTTTTTCGGCTTTCCACCTACATTATTCGTTCTAATACCACATCCTACTAAAATTTGTGTCCTACTTTATCATTGCATTCCACTGCTGGACAAATGCCTCCCTCACTTCAGTCTACAGTTTACTGTCCTTGGGCACTTCAGACAATTCAGGCAGATGGTGGTCGAGATCATTTTATAAAAAAAGATAAGTCTCTCCATAGTCTCCTAGACAAGCCTCCCCTCCGATGTCCATCTGGTGGCTCCTAATATTTTGGGTGTCAGGGGGGTAGCCCGTCTCCGAAATACTACACGCAAAAACCCGCATAATCATCGTAGGCGACCGTCTGGTCGCTTGCTGTCTGGCAAGCAGCCCATTTAAGTCCCACTTCCGGGAATACCTTCTCTCAGAGAGAATGACAGAGTATGGGCTTAATCAACCCGCGTGCCTACCGCCAATTGGCAATTTCAAGCGTTGAGGTATGTGAACACCTTAGACACTCAGGTTACCTCACGATGTTTTCCTTCATTGCTAGCGAGGCCTGTGCCCTGCAGTGGGATGTATATAGGATACATAAAGAAAAAACAAATTAAAACGTCATGTTTTGGAAGTAGGCGGATATAGCTCGTCATCGTTTAAGAAAGAACTGTGAAATCGTACTTACTCTGTTTACACGAACGGTCGTTCGCCATTGTTGTAAGGCTCACAGATGTGGGTCAGACAGTGTTTGTGTATTCAGTTTTATCTTTTCACACTTAACGTAAGGATTTGCATTTTGGAGAGCAATTGTAATTTTGACTAGTACTTAGATACGTACTTAAGTGATAATTAAGCAGCCTATATACGTGCCACTTCTACAGTGGCACGTATATAGGCTGCTTAATAAAGTGCCGGCTGTCTCTCGAAGGAGAAAGATGTTTCTTGATGTTTCGCTTGTACTAAAAGTATACTTAATTAATAATTAATCCGTTTATTAACTAGTCAGATTCGTGCACACAGCTGACAGGCGATTTAAAGCAATAAGGCATGTGAACACCGCAGATACTCGGGTTTCCTCACGAAGATTTCCTTCGCAGTTAGCGGTTGGTATTGCTACTACAACTTCACAAATGTACATAACTCGGAAAACGAAGCCACTGGCACATGCCGGGAATCAAGCAAACAAGTTTTAATTGTTGTCCTTTTGGAAATAAATAATATTCCTTTACTTTACTCAAACGGTTTCAGACAACCTAGTAGTCAAACCCCAGAACGTAGTCATTAAAAGCAGCTCATCGTGTCGTTAGATACGAGTTAACGACGTCCACCGAAATGCCATCGAACTCATAAAATATTCATAAACCATTGAACTCTTGAGTTTTGGCAATATTCTCGTGACCGGGTTAATATTCATTTTTAGGATTTGTACGCTAGTATAGCAGATGTGCAGTCGATTAGACCTCAATTAAATTATTTCTACGTACGGAATTTTTCCGCATATGTATAAATATCCCAGACACTCAGGTTTCCTCAAGATGTTTTCCTTCACGGTCAGCGAGCACGAGCTTAGATTAATCTCTCTTATTCCCATTAGAGACCGTGCGCTACGATGATTTATGAGATGGCATTTATAATACGGGAAAGAATTCCGTATCGCCCTATAAATTCTCTTTATTTTGACTGTCTACAAAATAATTTAACAGTTTACGTTGAACAATATGGCTTGTTGATGTTTCCCTAATAGCCAAACGAACGCTTAAGGAGTTAGAAAATAAACAACCACTGACGGTGTGGTGTTAAAACAAAATAGCTTGCATATCTGGCTTATTTATCCCTGTTTATTTATTACTGCATATTGCACAAGAAAGGAATTTATGAATCACTGAGGAAAAAACTGTGATAGTAATCTTCTAGTTGTGTGTGATCATTTAGGGATATGTTACTGATAAAAATTTCTATCAATAGGGCTTATCAAGGTTACTTACTTACTCCGTCGTGGAAGTGGGTCCCGCCTCTGATACAAGTAGTCACCACTTGCCTTTGACCTGCGCGGTCTCCTGTCAGTCGTCTGCCTGGAGCTCAAGTAAGTTCTTGGCCACTTCGTTGTTATAGCGTAGTTATAGATGAGGTGGCAAACCGGTAGCGATAAATGTTGTGGCAAACCGTTCTTTGGCCGCTTGGTAGCCTCAAGTGTGCCCTCTTTACTGCCCCATCCTCTGGATGTTAAGGTGAGCAATCTGAAAAGAAAATTTCATATTCTTCTTCTTTCAGTGCCTCCATTAGATCCTTCATTAGTACACATCCGGAATGTCACTCAGAAAGAGAATAAAACTCATACTTGATCTTCGCTCTTATGCCACATGCGACAAAAGGCACGACTTCCATGTTACCGTCAGTGAATAACTTTGTCCTTTGAATCAGTCGTTGAAATAAAGATGGCTCTCATGCCAGGGAGTGTGACATGAGAGCCAGTTTCATTTACTTCCTGAATATCTTTTTATTTATTTTGGCCAAGCGAAACAGTTCTTTAATACTGACCGGAGTGGTTAGTATGTCATTGCCATAATTTTCTTCTTCAGATAAGTGCGGACTGCTTTACCTATGCATATTCCTCTTTTATTTATTATTTCCAAGCAAAATAGATCTTTAATACTCACAACTCCATTTCATTGCCATAATTTTCTTCTACTGTCGGCACACCTTTTTCCTCAATTTGAAGTTAGTGTACATGAACCAAGTAACTTATCCTATTCTTGTACAAAAGAATCCTTAAAATAAATAAATTGTATTGTTATACAACTTCCACATTACGAATCACCAAGACTATTTTTGGCGCGTGCTTAAAAATAACTTGCTTTTACACGCATAGCGGCATCGCCCTCCACAAGTAAATAATCTGTAGCATTAAAATAACCTCGTCGCATGCCAGTCTCAAGGCGCAAGAGAATTGAATTATACAGAAGGCTAACTGTCGTGAAAAACTGTAACTGTTTTCCAGGAAGACATGGTTTACGGGTTAGATTTAAAAAAATACAAATAGTCCAACGCGACAGCGGTTAATCGTACAAGTTGTGCGTACTTGTATGATCAACCTCGTCCAGATATGCTTCGGATGAGTGGAAACCAGAGAGATGTCAAAACACTGTCAGGATCCCAAAAAATTATCAACGAACTCGGACGTCCGAAGGCTCATCTAAATGTAGAGTCCACAGTAGGTCGTGATATTCATGTGTTGCAATGTCACCCGTAACGTAAATTAATACAGTTCATGCATATAAAGATCGTTGCACTGTCGACTGTATATCAATAGTACAACATGCTCACGTCCATTGGTCAAGTGTAGCATAGTAATGTTAGCGTTGATAGCGTGTTCGTAACTTTAGTGGGAAATTTTAATGTCGGCGACGCCGACGGTTTCTTTTTTAGAATCTCAGTAGTTTAGCTGCCCTCTGTCAAGTTTAGTGGTTTGTGGCCACGGTGACCCACTTCTCCATGGGATTTACGCTACGATTTGTGAAGATTTAACTTTACTGTCTCTTCGCCTTGATGGCTGATGTTTAGCAGTTGTTTTTGAAGCGTTTTTCATCCTTTATTGTTATGGACGTTTGGATGGACACATTTATCAAGATCAAGATAATAAACTTTTTTTTTACATCAAAACGTAGAGCTGTTCTTAGTAAATGAAATTCGGTTTATGTTTTAATCTTTTGACACTTGATTTTTCCCAAAGACCTATAAAAAATATGCTCTTATCGTTAATGTTGATTGGAATTTCATCTTCTTATTGATAAAGTGTTGTGTTGAACTATTTTAATTCCGAGATCGCTCTTGAGTATGCTTTCAAGTTACTATTTTGTTTCGAACAGCATCAAATCTTGAAATTGGCACCCAAGAACCATTTCAGATGCAAGATTGGTGTGTTCATTTACTTTTCTAGGTCTTTGTAATAGAGCCTAGTGCAAAACCGCCTTTACTCCTATTGTCATATTGAAAAAGAAGAAAATCTGTGTTTCAATTAATCAATCCACACAATTGCCTACAAGGAAATCCACTCACAGCGATGTTTAAACTACCCGACTCAAGTTTCAAATTATGTTCCAAAAGTAAAGAACAAAACTGTCAAACTTTTCCCCCGAGCATTGAATGCGGTTGATCCAGTCCACTGTAGTTCAGATTAGTTCGGTCTGTACTGGAACTAGTTTTAATAAAACATTTAATAGTATATTCAGCCATATTACTGGCAACTTAAGGCGGAACCTAATGCATTTGACATAAGGGCCGGTATCGAATAACAAGGGTTATCTCCTAAAGTCGCTGGCCAGACTAGCTACCGCTATAACTAAAGTCAGTTTAGTTACTGGCTAGCCGCAAATAGTTCAGATTGCGAACTGCATTGGGCATCCAGTTCGTCTGCAGCCAATGCATACTTACATACCTAGTCGTAAGCAGTGACCAAGGAATTTATAAGTATTTGTGTTTGAAATTGTCGCTTACATTAGCTGTCTGAAATTAGTTTTATAGTACTAAAAACTCACGCCAAACTTGTCACATAGCTGCACAAAAATGAGGTACCTATTTTAACAGTCGTTAATTCGTGCAGCAGACCAAACTACGTTTAAATTATTCAGAGACTAATGAAGTAGAGAAATGCTCCCAACTCGCAGCATAAAACTTTTTCTTTTGCCTCCTTTTACCAACTTAATTAAGCTCAGGGTAGTCACTACCTACTCTCTAGAGAAAAAAAGTGGATTTCCTTTTTATGAATTGTTTTTACCTTCTTGAGAAAATCTTACGTTTTCTGACTCTACACAACTTTTATCAGACACTTATCATGAAAAGTGTTTACTTATATGGTAGATGGTGTAAATCACATATTTATGTAAGTATAGCTGTTATACAAGATATCAAGCATATATTCTACTATAACAAAAACAAATTGTATAGTACTTGAAGAAAATATCAAGGTAAGAAGAAACTCGTACAGCAAAACGTTGTTCTTACTCATCGAACAATACTTTTTGGTCGCTTTTTAGCATTTTAAATACGCTCTGTATTATAGTCTAGCCAGTTGTCTAACTATAGTTTTTCTCGGCTAATGAACACGTCTCTCTTGGGGCGTGAAATTAAATATTCGGTACATTCGCGAGTGAATTTGTAGCGCATTTAGACGTCACCCAGACAAAGCTTCCTCGGCACAAAGGGGCAGTATCTGCCGACGTAAAGACACTGCCATCTGCCTGGTATATATTATTAATGGAAACAATGCAGTACAGCATCTTTGGAAACACAGAAAAACCGGCCGGGCTGTAGAGTCTAATAAGAAGAAGAAGAAGGAGAAGAAAAAGAAATACCAACCAACAAGTCACATCACAGAAACGAAATAAGCAGATAAGTAACATAATATGCACAATAACAGAAAGAAAACTAAATACACAACAGACAAAACAAATAAATGAAACATGAAACATAGATATAGCCTGTGGTGTATCTAAATTGCCACAAAAGGCAGCTGACTCAGCGTTGTGCTGAGGAAGTGATCCCTCAGCCGCAGTTCCTTATACTGTGCCTCAGCGCTGATTTTCAGTCAGTGCCTAGTGTGTATTATTAATACACACACAGTTTTTCAATAGTATGGTTAAAGCACGACAATAGCTGTTAAATAGGCATTTCTTTCAAAGAAAATCGAATCGCGCGAGGCGCCGACTTAAGTTGCACGTGTTATATCACTGGAATACTATTTCTTACTAAACTACCAGAAGTGTCAATGAAACAACCATTATGCATTTTAGAGACTAGCCCTCCGGGTCAGTCTCGCATACCTACTGAGGGTTCCGTACGGACAGACGAACGGACAATTGTTCAGTTCAATACAGTAAAGTACTTGCAATTATCTTAGTGGAATCGAGTTTTTATAGATAAGACTGTTACTGTGTACACCTTGATTTGTATGGACGCTACACATTTCGGGCAAAAATATTTGGTCTTAAGACAAGCTCATTCGTTCCATGCCAACAGCTTGCTAAGAAGCGTCCATTCATCAAGCATATGGCATCTTAAAAGATTACAATGCCATTAAAAATATTTCATAAGATTATTATGTATTTGATAACACTGTCATGCTGTGGTTGCAACTTGTTTTCGTAAACAAAATAATTAGGTATGGGTCTCCAACTTATTTTACGTACTCACCTATGTTTAATGTATACTCTAAAAGCATTTTCTTACTTACCCCCAGTTTCTCGTACACTAACAGTCTGTTAATCTACTGTTAACAGATATTTGTCTATTTTGCTGCACTTTGGTCAACACTGCCTCGTTAGACTAGCGGTTAAGGCACTTACTACCAAGACAGAGATCGTGGATTCGATTCCCACTGGGGGCCGCCGTACATTTGCACAAATGGTCAAAGTCTGGCCTTGCCTGGTTACCATAGCACAGAGTATCCTAGTTTGGGACCAGGTCAAGTATTGTATTGTGTGGAAGTTATTATTATTATAACAGACAATTTTATTTTCGTGATATTTTATAAATGAGATTCTTATCACATACTATTTAACCCCCAAAAGTATGGTTGTCAATCAAAAATTATGTTACACCTTATGTATTCCATAAACCCTAATTAATTTAGAAATACAATTAGATAGATAAATGATTTCTTCATTTAAAAATTAAACTTAAGCGTTAACATTACTATACGTTTATTCTCCCTTTAACGTTATGTTTGCAATGTTTTGCAACACTGACTGTACTACCACTTGCAAACATAAGCTCATTTTTGAGTGCAACGCTTACATTTTAATACCTATTTGTTTATTCATACCTATTGCTACTTTGTATTATTAAAACACAATGAAGTCAAAAGTAGATGGCTGCTGACAGTATTAAACGTGTCGTCTGCACTCCGTCGCCGGCTCTTGTATGATGTAATAATAAGTTGGTCTCACCCAAAGTCGTGTGTGTTTTGTTTGAGCGTGGTTAGCGAAAGGCAAAGTTTGTGGTTTTGTTTGCCATAGCTGATGAGACGGCAGAGGCGCTCAAATTTGATGTTAGATGTTTTATTTTACTAAGCGTGAGTTTGCTATTTTCCTGGTTCATATTGGTGCTACCTAATAATGATAATTTTAGACGTGTTAATTAGATTTTAGTATACGTTGACGACAGTTAACTGGAGGTTGCGACATTAATATTGCGTGTAGGTAGAACACAAATTTCATTAAATTATGTAGTACCTCATATATTTAAAAAAATCAATCCGAGAAAGAACTTATATCACAAAAGTTGGTGTAAATGATAAACGGTTTACGCATTTTAGAAATCTTTTATAGTTCTCAGATAAACTATTGTATATGTTCTTGCGCGACGAAAGTACGCGCCAGGAGTCTTGACCAGCGGATAGTTCCAAGCCGCAATGTACCAACAATAAATTACAATCTGCAGCCGCCTGCGAGATAAAATCTCGACGCACGTCGGATGCTCCCGTCATCCTGTGAAAAAGTACAGTCGACATTATAATCTAGATCTTGCTTGAAATGGATGCGACCTAATGTTATCGAGTTCTGTGCTACAATTAATAAAACAGAAAAGTTTGCAATGTTGTTGCAAAGTCGTGACTTAAGTCTGCTGTTAACAGTAGATATAGTTCGTTACATTGTACCCAAATATGGCACTTATTGCCAAAAGCTTAAGTAAACATATTGCTCAAAACGAGAGGAGATAACTTATATCTCCAGATTTGGCTAGAGACCAAAGCTACCTCAATTGCACTCCACGGTTGATATAGGGAATACAATAAATCTGAATATAAAGAGAGGTAAGTCTTGATATCAAAAATTTATTTTTCACATGTGGGGCCGCTACTGTCAGTCCGCGCTCTACTGTTATCTTATCTTATCTTAACGTCCTCGAAATTGACAAAACGCCAACTTACCTTAAAAATATATAAACAGTAAAAATACAACACCCATAGAAAAGAAGACATTTCCTTCCACTTTCCGTCATAGTAGATATAACAAAAAATCGGCCGCCTCGGTGATTTGTATGAAAACCAAGCGGGCGGATTTTTTGCTGTGCTACGGCGTGCCATACAAGGACTCTGTCTAGCTAGTTTTATATCTGTGGTTCACGTGCAGTCGACTGTACATTTAGAGAAATACTATTCAGAGCACAGATCTTCTTCTTCTTCTTCTTCAACCAGTTGCCACCGAATGCTGAGTGTAGGTCTCTTCTAAAGCACGCCATTAGCATGAGCAGAGATAATTACGGGTAAATTTCGAACAAAAATGTAAGGTTTACTATAATACCTGTCCACTTTACTGCGATAGTCTCTCGCCATCGCCAATATTATCTCAAGAACCGAGTGAACAAATATTAATGTATCGTTCCGAAGAATCTAGTGTCACGTAAAATGGGACTTTACATCGTATTAATATTATATCTAGGCGGAAAATGCTTTGTTTTATTTTTTTAACAATCTTTTCGACATAGCTTTAGCGGATCAAAGCTCAAAGATGCCAACGAAACCCGTTCAAACTTAAAATCATCTCATCATAAAAACTGAATCGTTCCAAGACGAAAGTAAGATGCTGCCATAAAAAACAAAAGTCATTTATTGCCACTTCGGATGAAAGGATGAGGATTCCAGGATGATAATAAACATTGTCTTGATTTATGTCCGTGCTATGTTGCATTAGTATCGTAATATGGTTTCATATTGCGTAATTATCGTAATATTGTTGGTTTTTAGAGCTTTTTTGTTACTATAACTCTATGTACATCATGTAGGTCGATCTTTGTACACAGCAAAAATAATATTTCTTACCTATTTTATCTTTGAACTCCACAACTCTAATCAACTGATGTTAGAACTTATGAGTGAAAAGAATTCTAATCCAGGACCTGTGCTGCCTATCATCTCAATCCGTCCATTGTTTTAAGTTTGATTGCATCAAATTTTTTGGGAAATTTATTACAGTTAGCTATTCTATTAGTGGGTCTGATTTTTTATGGTTAACGGAACCCTTATAGGATCACTTTGTTGTCCGCCCATCCATCGGTCTGTCTGTCAATCTGTCAAGACCCTTTATCTCGGGAACACGTGGAGGTATCGAGTTGACTTTAAATTTCGATTTCACTGTAAATTTCAGTTTATGGTTTAGTTAGTAAAAATTAGTAAAATTAGTAAAAAAAAGTTGCGGCCGTTTATGCTGCAAAAAATGTATATTTACACATTCCCAAGGGAATCAAAATTTATAGGGTATTTTCCGTTGACCTATAATTATAAAATTCGGCAAGTAATATCGTCTTATACCACAAGTACAGGGAAAAATCTAAAAACTATTAAATCGAAAAAAAAATAGTCTTTGAAGTTCGGGAAAAGCACCTACAAATTTGTATGGAACCCTAGATGGATAGGTCCGACTCGCACTTGTCCGGTTTTTTTTTCTGTTGTATACAATGAAAAGTTCTAATCTGATCCAATCAAAGAAACGAACAATATTTTTGAAGAAGCTTACTCTCTGTGTCATTTTAATTATCCTAAATATAATCAATATTACTACAGATATTATATATACAACATGATGTGTTATCACAATATAAATAATAAAAACTAAGAACTGAAAAAGAAGATAGATTGAACTAAACGTAAATCCACAGCAACTTGCATTACACCAAAATTCTGTTCATAGTTTTTCCTCTTCGAATAAGGAGTGAACTCGGGTTCCATAGACTTCCATGGATTAGGTATCTTTTAATATCTGTGGTTGGTACTATGAGTCCCGCAATTAATTAGTTATTTAGCAAATACATTATTCACGCATTACATACTTTAAAAATAAAATTGTCCTGCTAGTCTTAATAGTTTTTTGTATCGTTCCCTTTGTTTTGCAAAACTCAACTTCCATAACAAAGAAAATGATCACCTAGGCCTTAGCTTATACTTACAGTCTGTTCATCCTTACTTGTCCAATTTAGTAAACAATATTCTAACCTCAAAATTGACATTTGATGCCGAAACTAGATATTTTCTTGCAAGTTCGTGCACTTTGTTTATAAACATAGCAGCGTGTTATCCAAAATGGTGTCTCAGGTTACTTAATTTATGGGAATATGGCAGTTTTCGACTAAAAAGTCCTACTTTCCGGGTAGAATCTTGTTTACTAAATTGGACAAGTAAGGATGAATAGACTATTTCAATACCGTCATCACAACTCGAAAGTGAAGGCTAAAGTCGAAAAAATATCACCTCCTCACGTTTATTTCCCTTAACTTTCTGCCACATGGGGTTGGTCTTTCCTTTCTCGGTCGGGAAAATAATAAAGAAGACTTGAAGAGTTTCCCGCCCGCCCTATAAATCGTGGTCGCGTCGCCTATTTTCTCGTTTTATCTAGTCTACGGTCATAAAACTCTCAACTGTACTTGTTTCAACACACCCGGGGACTTAAGGAAAAAGTTTACAAAACCAGTGGAAAACCACTGACTTTGACATATGTAAGTATACGGATGCGACAAAGACTTGACCCGTTTGTGCGAGCAAAGTTGAAGAGGCAATGCATAAATAAGTGTTAAGAGAGTGATTTGACGATAGCTTCTTGCACTTTGGTGTTAACAGAATCTATGGCCAGTAGGGAAAAAATTATGGAAATTATTTTAGTGTTTAACACTCAGCGATAATTTGATGCTGCAGCCAAAGTTGTCTCCTCACAATGGCATTCCTCAGCGCTGCGGTTAGTAGCATGAGCACGAAACTTTGCAAACACAAATTGACGTGTTATGGTAGAGCAATATCGACAATAAAGTGTTTTTTTTGTCAACTATAAGTTTAAACAAAGTCGGTCATAACGCGACAGATCTATACATTCACTACATCTATAGAAATTACTACCAAATTTAAATAGGACAGGAGGGAGAACTGGAGAATAAGGAGAACCAGAACACTTGTAGCTGGAGAAGATTCTTAGGAAACCACATCTAACTGTTGGAGTTATTACAAACCGCATTAACAGATTTTGGAAAAATAACAAAGCGTTTCAACATACACGGACATGTTCCTATTGTATTTATATGTCGATTAACAAAACTTACATAATTTGTAATTCTTTCCTGGTTTTGCAATAAATAAATAACTTTCACACAACACAATTGTCACAACACAACTTGTCCTGGTACCAAACTAGGATACCTTGTGCTATGGTAACCGGGCAAGTACACCACAAACATGAAACTACATCCGGACTGAGGCCTTTTGTACAAATATATGGCAGCCCCTAGTCCTCTCAGTGTATGCCGTATATCCATATCGATCAATCTAAGAAAATTTACGAGTAAAAACAAAACTCAAATTATTCAAACGATCCTAATATTTCTGTCAACCGAAATGTTCCAAATGTCCTTTCTTGTTGCATGTTTGGACTGCTTCACAAGTTTATTAGGTGTGGGTGTTAATGGCTCTCTTTGAGGAAGATATATCTGTCATCAAGTCGTTATCGTTAAATGATAGATTATTAAGATCTCCTGTTAAGGTTAATTCTGCTAAGTTAAATAACTGCGGTAAATAAAGACAATCAGTTACGCAAGACACGATCATTATTGTTTTTCAAAAAGTTGTATAACATAGAGTCATAAGAAAAGCAAAGGAGATACAACAACAAGTTGAAAACTACTAAGATTGGAAGTAAGATCATATTCATATTTGCACCGACTACGCGTTTCCCTTTTCCTTCAGCAACTCTCTATCGTCAGTTGCCTTGAAGAAATTGCTATAAGCAATAAGGCTACCAGTTGTACTGTGTTATATTTGTAAATATGTAATCTCTGTGTACAATAAAGAATATTCTATCTATCTATCTATATTTTTCCTGATACAATAAAGAATATTCTTATCTTATCTTATCTTATCTTCTAAGTTGAGTATGAGATATTATATATCACGAGTAAGTGTAACGTACTCATTATCATGATGATGATAATAATCTACACATAAGAAATTATAAGTATCTTACTAGATATCGTTAATATAATTAAACCAATGCCTCTAAAGTCGGGTCGTGATTGATTTAGGTTCTAAAAGGTCCGATCGGCCCACCATAACAAGGGTTTTTAATTCTTATTTTTAAGGTCAGACGCTAACGGGTTAAACTGTAATGTTATGCAATTTAAGTAAAACAAGTATAATAATAATGAAACATCCCTCCAATTCATTCTCACGCGCCAAACATTGTTTTGATTTTGCTTCTTCAAGTAACGGAAGTGTTTTGCGCATAGAACACGGATTGTTTCCTGTAATTTTTTTGCAATATGCCTTAAGGCAGTCATTGCCTTTGTTTGGTAAAGTTTTTTCTGTACAGGCACCTACTCACACATCTACAAAAGTAATTTATTTATTCAAGTGTGTGTGCTAATGGTAACTTAGTTCCTCAACATGTATTGTATGTGCTAGTTCGTATAAAGTAGTTTTCAGTACGTTGACCTGCCGCATTTGAAACTACCATGCGTTGCAATCCACCATTGTCAACGAACTCAACATTACGCTCAATGAACACGGAGCTTTACTTTTTCCACTGCTGCTTTGTGTTTCAGGAAGTTTTTGTGAAACTGAGTATTTACTCATCTTTGCAGAAAACTTTTAATATGAGACCAAAACAAAAAAAAAAACATCTGTTCCGTACACTTTTTTGTAGTATGTAGTAACTAGTAAGTAGGTATGGTATTTTTTTCGGCACTTCGGTGTGGCTCCCATCAAAACAGCTATTGTGTTAAATTTTATTAAATTTCATCGGATCTTTCTGAAACACTTGTAAAACAAAATTAAATTACAATTTTATCCATAAAACGACTAATGAATGTTGATGAAGCGAAAGAGATCTTTCAGGATCGTGGCAAGTGGCAGACCCTGGTCTCTTCCTACCCTTCCAGGATATAGGCTTGAGTTCGTGTTATGTATTATCCATCAAGAACCCTCACACCTTATCATACTTCACCATGAAGAATTTCTTACCAAGTTTTTCTTTTATAAGTTGGTCGCCTATTCCTCGTTAACTTGTAAAGCCTACTTAACCGTGATAGTTTTCCTTTTAATTTCATTATAATTATGTGCTACTGCGCTGAAATTTTTTAATTTTTCAACATTTTCACTGATACCCTCGGACAAAATTTTGCGCTTTAAGTCTTAATATTTCACAAACGGAACCCTAAATCGAATGGTCTTGCTACACTCACAATATTTTTGAACGACTAATTCAACGATGCCTCACACTTTGGTGTAAGTGAGAAAAAAAATTGCATCCCTAATTTAGGTGGAGGGGGGTAACCTAAAAAGTTTTTTTTTCATATTAGGGGTTAAAGTATGAAATTGCCGTTTTATTGCAATAGGTTCTTTGAATTGACATAGAATCTTCATGGTTTGAGGTTTTCGAATGAAACTTTTTTCAAATGGTTTCTATGATGTTCTTTTTTTAAAAAATGTGAAACATTTGAATATCGACTTTCAATTGTTTTTGTTATTCAATTTAGACAAGAAAGATGGAGAAAAAAGTGCGGGAAACGTTCAACTTGGCGGTCGTATTTTTTTAAATTTATTTAGTATAGGGTTTTAAGATCAGTTTCCTTTTATTTTTGTAATATATTGTAGTTTAGAGTTTGTTTTATCTGTTTTGTATATATTTCCGCATATCTGGTAAGTTATATTATCTTATTCTTCTGGTCCTATGGACAAAAGGAAAAGGACAAGAGCTCAGCGTAAAGTCTGCAGACATTGCAACAAAAGGAGGAAGCATTCTAAACACAATTCAGATGATGTTAATTTATGTGGATGCGACAGCGACGACAACAAAAAACCTATTCTTAGTGAAATGCCTGGCACACAAGAAACTTCGTCCCAAGTGGACGCTGGTTCTTCTGTGTCGCGTTCCCCGTTACCCGCGACTCCGCCCCATCAGTCCCCGCAAGTCGGCAGGACTCGGTACGAATCAACTGATGCCTCCCCATACGTTATCCACATTCAAAAAAATCCAACCGAAACTTCAGCTTCTCCCACACTCCATCCAGTATCATTTGGCCATTACCTCAAAAGACGTGGGTTTAAAAATATTATTAACGGCAGTGTCAAACGACTAAGCAGAAGCAAATTGAGTATTTCGTTTTCGGACTTCAATGATGCTAATTCCTTTCTGTTGGATCCGGACTTGACCAAGAATAACTTTAAAGCCTTCATCCCGTCTTTTAATATCACGAGGATGGGAGTCGTTAGAGGAGTCCCATCAGAGTGGACCCCTGAAGAGGTACTTGATAATATCTCTGTACCAATTGGATGTGGTAAGGTCCTCAAAATTAGACGATTTAACTATAAAATACATGGCCCCATCCCTACATGGAAACCCTCACAGACTGTAGTATTAACTTTTGATGGTCAGGTTTTGCCCAAAAGAGTTTTTCTCTGCTACAATGCACTTCCTGTTGAGCTCTATGCATACCCTACAGTTCAATGTTTCAATTGCTGCCGCTTTGGACATACTAAGATAAAGTGTAATTCTACACCGAGGTGTTATAAATGTGGCCAGGATCATTCAGGCGACTCTTGTCACCTGGAGAATGATGATGCCGTGTGTATATCTTGTAATGGCAATCATTTCGCCACAAACAAGACTTGTCCAGAATATGAACGTCAAACCCGGGTAAAATTATACATGGCACAAAATTGTGTCTCATACTCAGAGGCTATTAAGTTACATCCTCCAGTCAATAAGTCCTACAGTGATGTATTATCCTCTGCCCCAATGTCTAATCTCTCTTCTCATCCCATTCCATCATTGATACACCCTCCACAAAAAACCACCTCAAATTCACATAAAAAAACAGTTTTTCGCAAACCTTCCGCCCCAAAATCCTTTGTTAAAGGATACGATCGTGTTGCGCATAGATCACTCACTTGTGACTATGATCCCCCATCTCCTCCAAATGGCTGTGCCCTTCAAGACAAAGTTAGGTACACAGGGGAGAATACAAACATCTTAGAATTGATCTCAACTTTAATTAGAGTGATCTCAACATCTTTATCTAATAGCAATAACTCATTACCGTCCAACGCTGCCTCTATTATCCAAATCGTAAATTCCTTAGCTAACAATGGCCAATCTAGGCAAGATCCTTCAGTGGAATTGCCGAAGCATAATTAGTAAAAAGTCTGACCTGATACATCTACTTAATAAGTACAAACCTTCTATATTTACTCTTTCAGAGACTTGGTTGAAGCCAGGTATTTCCTTTAAAATACCTGGTTTCTCTTGTCTCAGAGAAGACCGAGATGATGGGTATGGTGGAGTGGCTATACTCATCAATAAGTCTTTCTCATTTTCGGAGTTTCCACTCCCTTCTCACAGCAACGATATTTCTGTTGCTGCTGCTATTGTAAATAATATTTGTATAGTTTCTGTATATTTTGCTCGTCCATTTGTAAATATTTTAACTGAAATTAGTAATATAATTCGTATTCTCCCAAAACCCTTTTTGATTATGGGAGACTTTAACTGTCAACACCAGGCATGGGGTAGTTCTGTTACTACTTGCTATGGGGAACAACTGCTTGACATCATCCAATCCCACAATCTTTGTATTTTAAATACTTGCTTACCAACCCGTCATACGAAACCTGATGAAGGACTTAGTGCACCTGATTTGACTTTTTGCACTCCTGATCTTGCTTTAACTTTAAATTGGTACCCTCTTTCCTCATCATATGGCAGTGATCATTTTCCTTTAATTACTTCGTTCCCAAATAGTAAACCTTCTGTTCCAACATTCAAGCCTCGTATTAGGCATAGATTATGCAATGCAGATTGGAGTGCTTTTAGGGAATGCGTTGAGCAAAAAGTCAGAGATTGTGAATTTCAATGTGCCTCAGATGCTGAAATGTTTGCTAGGGTTTTAATCGAGGCTGCAGATCAGACATTTCCTATTAAAAATGGTGCTTCTGGGAAAATCCCTTCTCCTCCTTGGTGGGATGCAGAGTGCTCAGAGGCTGTAAAAAAGAGAAAGGAAGCTGAAAAAATTTATAGTGATGAAATGACTCCAGACAATTTTGACAGTTATTTAGAAATATCTCGGATAACAAAAAAACTTTTGAAACAGAAAAAATATGAAGGTTGGCAAAAATTTTGTTGTTCCATTTCACCTAATACTCTCCCATCTGTTGTTTGGAAAAACATAAAACGGTTTAGATCAGCCTTCAATAATGCTGACACTCCCAAAATGTCCCTTTCCCTAGCTGATGAGTTTATGGACCACCTAGCCCCTCCCTCTGTTCCGGACCAAACTTCTATTTCCCCCGTTTGCCATATTTTGAATAGTCGGTCTGATTTAAACTCGCCTTTCACCTTAGACGAATTAAAAGGGATCCTCTCTCATGTTAAGGATTCTGCCCCAGGAGAAGATGGTATTCCTTACTCTTTCATCGTTAATTTTAGTGATTCTACTCTTGTAACTTACCTAGAATTAATTAACTCCATTGTAGCTTCAGGTGTTATTCCTCTATCCTGGAAATCCCAAACCATCGTTCCAATTTTAAAATCCAATAAGCCTTCTGCTGACCCTTCTTCTTACAGACCCATTGCCCTATCGTCTGTTCTAGTTAAAATTGCTGAATACCTTGTCAAAATTCGTCTTGAGTGGTTCATTGAGAGCAATAATCTTTTATCTCCTTCCCAGTACGGGTTTAGAAAGGGCAGGGGTACTATTGACAGCCTAAGTGTTTTCACCACTGACATTCGTATAGCTTTCTCAAATAATAATTCAGTTCTTGCAGCTTTCCTTGATATCCGTGCTGCCTATGACAGTGTTCTTGTGTCTGTTCTGGAACAAAAGCTTCATTTATTAAAAGTTCCCATCCTGCTTATAAACTTTATTGTAAATATTCTTTCAGAAAGGTACATAAATCTGTATATAGATGATAACAAAATATCTAGATTAGTTTGGAGAGGTTTACCGCAAGGCTCGGTTCTCTCTCCTTTATTGTACAATATCTATACTCACGATTTAGACTCTGCTCTTGGTAATTCTGTAGTAGAGGTCTTGCAATATGCAGACGATATTCTTATTTATACTATAGGTCACTCAATAGACTCAATGTCTTCTTCTTTAACTGCCTCCCTCTCATTACTTCAGGACTGGCTTTACACTAATGGTCTTGACCTTTCTGTCAACAAAAGTGCTGTGGTCTTGTTTTCAAGAATGAGAAAGAGACCAGATGTTTGTGTTCAGTATAATTCCACTCCTATCCCTGTAAAAACACAAGTAAAATTCTTAGGTGTTATTTTAGACAGTCATTTTACAGGACTCCCACACTGTGAATACATTGCTGCCAAGTGTGACCGCTTGATAAATATTATCAGATGCCTCTCAGGGGTTTGGTGGGGTGCTCATCCTTTTTCATTGAGGTTGCTCTACAATGCTTTAATCAGGAGTGTTCTTGATTATGGAACCTTTTTGTTGGAGCCTGGTAGCGCTGCTGGTTTCAAGAAATTGGATGCAGTGCAGTCCAAAGCTTTGAGAATCATCTTAGGAGCTATGAAATCGAGTCCTATTAATTGTCTACAAGTTGAGTGTGGAGAGCCACCTCTAAGGTTAAGACGTCAATATCTTTCTGATAGATTCTTGGGTCGATGTCTTCAGCTCTCTGATCACCCTTTGCATGGCAAATTACAGCGTCTTTCAGAGTTGGCTGTAACATCCAAGTATTGGACTCACAGAGGTATCCCTTGTCTAGTTAAAAGTTTCCTGAAATTTAAAGCTATTGAGGCTCCATGCCATAATTCCAACTTACTTCCTATTTTTCATTGTCCATATAATTCTCTTGTTCAAGTTCCAAACGTCAGTATTAATTTAGGTGTTGCGAAACAAGGCTTATGTCAAAATAGTGAGTTCAATAACCTTTTATATGACCAATTCCAGGGGTATCACACCATCTTTACGGACGCTTCAAAACACTTAAATAGTTGTGTAGGTGTAGGTGTGTTTCATGCTCAGTATGCTATTGTTCAAAAAATTAAACTCCCCCCTGAATCTTCGGTATTCACTGGAGAATGTTTTGGGCTCTTGAAGGCAGTGGAATATATACTATTGATGGGTCTTCGAAATACTCTGGTTTTGTCAGATTCCTTAAGCTCTCTCCAGGCCCTAGTAAAATTTCCATTTTTCCGTCAAAATCAGCCAATAATCTTTTATATTCGTAAATTATTACTACAATGCTCTGAGAGAGGTTTTACTGTTAATTTTGGATGGGTTCCTTCCCATTCCGGTATAGTTGGCAATGAAAAAGCAGATAAACTTGCCAATGAGGCTGTGGAGTGTGGGGATCTGTTTCCGTTTCAAAACTACTCTACCGATCTCACCGCTCTTCCCAGGGTTTATCTCCGGGAGTCCTGGGATAAAGTCTGGGCAGAAGATTTCGCAAAAGGCAGGCATTACCACACAATACAACCTGTTATTTCGTCAAAGCCCTGGTTTTGTCGCGCCGATGCCAAGTTCAGTAAGAAGGTTACTACAATTATGATCCGCATGCGTCTGGGCCATACTTCAACTCCGGCCCACCTTGCTAAGCTTGGCATTGTGCAGAGTCCGGCCTGTGCTTGTGGAGCTGAGGTGGGAGACATAGATCATTTGCTGTTTTCCTGTCCTGATTTTGATCACTCCTCCTTTTTTGCTTCCCTGTCTTCCCTTGGTGTCTCTTTTCCTTCGTCTGCCTCCTGCCTGTTATATAATTTTGATGTAAATATTTATAAATGTATTGCTAAGTATTTAAGTAAAAATGATATTAAAATTTAGTTTGATTTTATTGTACATTTCTTAATTTTTGTTTAATTATATTTTATTCCTAATGTTATTATTACCTGATTTTAAAGTTCCTTTTTCCGTTTCATTATTCCTTTTGTAAAATCTGTTCCGTTTCCCTACCTTTAATTCCAATAGTCCCCGATAACTTGACACTGGCGTAGGCACAAATCGTGCAAAGCCATAACCCAAAAAAAAAAAAAAAAAGAAAGATGGATACTGCGAAAATTCGAGTGATTTTTGAATACGAGTTCCGACGCGGAAGTAACGCGGCAGAAACAGCCCGCAATATCAATGCTGCGTTTGGAGAGGGGTCTACTAATGAACGCACCGTGCGATTTTGGTTTAAACGCTTTTGTGATGGAAATTTCGACTTAAAGAACGAGCCACGAGGAAGACCGCCCACACAGGTGAATAACGATGAATTAAGAGAGATAGTGGAAGCCGACCCTAGTCAAACTACCCAGGAATTAGCGGCATGGTTTAACGTTACCTTACCCACAATATTGACTCACTTGCGTCAAATCAATAAAATAAAAAAATACGAAAAATGGGTGCCTCATGATTTGACTGATCTGCAGAAAGAAACGGGTGTTGAAACTTGTGTTGCCTTGTTGAACCGGTACAGAAATGAAGGAATATTGGATCGAATTGTAACATATGATGAAAAGTGGATTCTTTATGATAACCGGAAAAGAAAAATGCAATGGCTGACCCCAGGTCAAATGCCACAACAGTATTCAAAAATCACTCGAATTTTCGCAGTATCCATCTTTCTTGTCTAAATTGAATAACAAAAACAATTGAAAGTCGATATTCAAATGTTTCACATTTTTTAAAAAAAGAACATCATAGAAACCATTTGAAAAAAGTTTCATTCGAAAACCTCAAACCATGAAGATTCTATGTCAATTCAAAGAACCTATTGCAATAAAACGGCAATTTCATACTTTAACCCCTATTATTTTACTCTACCATTTTGTCGGCGTGATTGATATGCATGTCTATGTCAAATTTCAGCTTTCTAGTACAAATAGTTTCTGCGCTAGGCCGCGAACAGACAGACAGACAGTCAGATAGTAGACGGACGTATATGACGAATCTATAAGGGTTCCTGGACGACCACGGACCCCAATAAAGCTAAAGAACATTCACATCAAACATGAAACTATAAAGAGGGCATTGCTACTTGACCACAACGATCAATAGTACATCGAGAAAATTAGCACAAAATCGTGAAATGAAAAGGAAAGAGGCATGAGCAGCGTCTCTGTTCATAAACAGGATTATAATTTAGCATATCTTGGCGTATCATATGTTCCGCGAGTAGTTGAACATTTACACAACGTGTACCAATTTCTACAATCGGGTTAGAACGTCAATTACTGCCTTACCCTCCCGGTTTGCTAGAGTGTAGGCATGTTGTGTATAGTGAAAGAAACTAAATGGCCTGCTGCGCCGGTGTGTTGATGGATAATCCTCCGTGTATTAACGCAGTCTACATCGGGAACAGGCAGACACTCATTTTATGCGTGTCATGGTTGCTGCTTTCATGGTATGATGAGAACTAGACCATGGATTATTATAGGCCGGTGTAATCCACACGTTTGCGCCTCTGGATTCGCTCAAATTGCAGTTTGCGGCAACTTATTTTCTAGTAAATATAACAACAAGATAAGCTGGGTCTCTTATTTATTATTTTATTTTATTGGGAAAACTAACAGCTTATCACTAACACGTCAAATTTGCACACCCATACACAGATAGCAATATTTTGGGCAATTAACACAAATGAAAAAGAGATAACACACGAAACACCAGAGTCAGTAACCACATCGACAAAAAATTAAGGCGATATAGATTTTTGAAGGAGCGTATAATAAATCTTAAGGTCTTGTAAGCTTTATTAGTAATTGAATTTATGTGAGTGTCAGAGATAAGTTTACCATCCATAATGATTCCAAGGTCTCTAAGTTCGTGGAGTTTGGATACAGGTTAAATTTTTAATTAATAGTTGTTAATAAATACATTACTTTTACGAGTAAAAGACACACCAAAGCATTTGGATGCATTTAAGTCAAGTTTATTGTTAAGGCAGTAGTTATCGAATCGGAAAAGGTTGTCTTGCAGTAATGCTGAGTCATTATCATCGTTGACAGTTCTAAGTAATTTCATGTCGTCTTTCTCATGCTCTGTTTTTATCTGCTTATCTAATCCAGTCTATGGTCCCAGTTTTGTCATTTCCATCGTCAGTTCCCGACCACCCTGCTCCGGCCATCACAGGCAAGGTCGGTCCAGCAAGTTGGCGGGTGGTCTCAACTCGAGGACCTTTTTACCCTAACGTTCTGTCTGAGCTAACCAGTCCGATCCATCGGCATTTGCGTTAGTTCAATGATCTGACGGGCGTTCCACGTTACGTTTTCCAGTCCATGGTTTCCACTTAATAAATTTTTTACTCCAATCGTTCTTAGCTACGAAATTGTGTTGCAAAAAGACGGCCAATCTTTCATTACCATTAAGTAGGATGGGCTCTGAATGGGTTATGATTTAGCAATAATAAGCGAGTAGAGTTTTTCTTAGCCGATCCATGTGTGGTATTAGCATTCGAAAGCCGTACAGTTTCGAGGTCGTCACAGTAGGCTGCCCCGTTTAAGTGTTACATGGCATGGGGGTGCCATCTGGCGTGTACGCATGAACTGCCTTCTGCGCGAGAAGGGGAAATAGACACCGTTGGAGGGAAAGGCCTAAAATATTAACTAACTAACTGAACTAACTTTATACTTAAACTTGTATTTAAAATGAGAAATGTAATCTTAGCTTTGAAAAAAATATACTTCATAAATATCGTCTATTGTTTGTTTCATTATATATAATTATATAACTTATTATCTTATCTTACTTAACATGGATTTGGCTAAAATAAATTATTTTATATATTTATTTTGCAATAATGGGTTGAATTGCACGTAGTGCCACAAATATTATCAATACACAAGTTTAGGGATTATGTTTCGTCATCAAATAGGCACTAAAAAATTGATATTTAAAATCGGATAGTCTCGTATAACGTTAATAAATGAATCGAATACCATTCGGTGTATGGAAAAAATAAAGGGCTTAAGAGACGATATTGAAAGGTTCATCATGTTATTAACTTATTTTTACAATATTTTCATAGTGTTTGCCTATTTTATTACTTAAACAATTAATTTATTGACACTAACATTGAGAAGTTCACAAGTAAACGAGAGTTCAAAGTTAGCACACTGGTGCTTGTTATTAAAACATGCTCTGAATCTTATCAGCAAATAGGCAAAAAAAAATGCAGATAAGCCGAGTGTCAAACATTAAGCTGGGACGATTCCCGTACAAATGATTATTTCCAAATTTGTTAAAAAAAATTACATAATTATACACTGAAATTATGTCTGTCTGCATTCATTAAGATTTTTATTTGCGCCAATACATATTTCCTTGAATAAAACAGTAGTTTAATAGGTTAAATAAGATCGATAATGTTTGTATGGACTAAATTGTCGAACTCATTTAAACTATTAAACCACTGTTTTTTTTTTAAGAAACTGTAAGTATATTGGCGCGAATAGAAATCTCAATTAATGCAAACAGATTAAATGTCACTGTATAATTATGTAAAATTTTCAACAAATTTGAAAAAGTTCATTTGTATGGGAATCGTCTCACCTTAACTGTAAGTGACGTGACGTGCAAAATACATGTGCTGATCATGAAACTGGGAACTGATTACAAATTATACTTCTAAAAATACCTACATGTATACATACGTCTAATATAAAGGTATTCTTTTAAATTATTTCTAAATTTTTGGTGCTGTAGTGCTTCGAAGTCGGTTTTTGTTTTTTATTTAAGTAATTTAATTTTTAAATTTTTAAGTGGGGGGGGGGGCGGCGAAAAATATACAAGTCCCTTACAATCATAATTTACCCTACTTAATTCTTTGCTTTAAAATTTCAAGTTCTCAATTTCCATCTCCGAAAGTCTTCACCAGAACATCACTAAATTACTTTGCGACTTGCGAAATTACTTTTTAGGCTATTTCATTAAACATACGAATATTAATTACTAAGAACCCATTAGGCCTTATTTACTGCTGCGCATTGAAGAGTTCCGTTCTCCATCTCTGAAAGTCTTCATCAAATCTCCACCAAATTAAAATGGGACCAATGGGACGTTATATTCATAACAACAAAAAAATAAATGTAGAAAACGGTTAAGATTTTACGGAGTTATGCGTGCGCTTGGAATGGAAGTGCGCTTTTTTGGAGCCGGGAGAGAAATGAGAAAGGCTAAAAAGGCTTATGGGCTTAGAGCTATAAGACTCGAGTTTGAGGGCAGAAAGTAACAGCTGACTGTTCTTATAAAATGTCTTTTATCCTCTCGCTAGCCCACTTTTTGATAAGAACTTTATGAAAAGTTACTGTGCCTTTGTTCTGTGTTGCCTTCCACCACTGCTAGAATAGGCCATGTTCATAATTATTAATTATTGTCTTATGAAGCATAAATTTCTCAATATTTAGCTAATCTCATAAAAAATCTATTTTAAATCCACATACTTAATAGAAAACGTAAAATGCAATAGAAAAAAAAGTTTTTGTTTATTATTAGAGTTGCTTGAGTTTTCGCATTTAAAAAAAAGATAAGATTGCATTTTTTTACGATTTTATTTTTTTCTATTACCTATAAATACAATGTCACTCTAATAAATTTTGGAGCCATGTTCTCCATTTTAAACTGTACGTAAAAAACGTTTAATGGTTTTGTCGTTTTTAAACTCATGAAACTTGTACTTGGCGTTGTTAAATACAGATTAATAACCCAATAATACCAGTACTAAGCGACGGTAGCCCATTAGGTAGGTCGGAAGCAAGAGACCCAGGTTTGATACCCAGTGCGGGCATGTACCTATGACTTTGTTTATTTTTAAAGTTACCTAAATCTGCGAATTTGTAGTAGCAATTCCACACGCTAGAGTGGTGAAGGAAAACATCGTGAGGAAACCGGCGGCTTGGCTGCCGTCTGTATTGAGTGAGCGAGACAAATTCTTATTCAATCCTTTTCTTAAATTAACGGTTTTATGCTGACGTTTGTTGTAGCTAGGTATGTATGTAATCATGCATAAATCTCGAACTCATTTAAAAAATGAGATATAGCCACGTATTGCTGGCTGGATAATTCTGATTCCAAGAAATAATTTGTTATTTTAATAGTTCTATGCTCAAACCTCATTCCATAAACTGAATGGTTGAAAACATGATTGTTCGTAAAAAAAATCATTCCATTTTAAAAGTCCCAAAACAAAAATATTATCATTTGTTTTTTAGCTGTCTAGCTATGCCGCTTCGATTAGCAAGACAATGGGAGCACACACGCACGACATTTCTAGGTCTTCCGAACATACTTGAACTACCCATCTCACACACACATTCGATTACGTTTATTATTAGTGCGAGTACATCGCCAGACGTCGCGTGGTGCAGTGCACACGCACGTTCCTAGCCCTACAAATAAAAATATAACCTGAACAAACAAAAGTAGCCTTTAAATAGCCGCGATAAGAATTTGGCGTGGTGCATAAATAACTTTGTGACTCTACTAATTATCCGACACGCTGACGGATAGAAGACGCGTGTTGTGCGAATTCTTGTGAAATGGTTTATGACTGCTGTTAGTTTCCGGTCTTCAACCGTGGCGCGAAGGTAATAAAGGTGAAATTGCGAATCGGGTGCGAGTTTCATTTGCTTGGTTACGAAAACTGTGACAAGCTTCAGTCTGCTATTACACTTTCAGTGGCTGTCACCTATGTGCGGCTTGCCAACTTTCAAAGTGCGTGGATTCTTGTTAAGTGTTTCGGTTATTTCTTTCTAAATATTTTTGTACATCAGTTAAGTGTCTGGAGCGGAGGAAAGTGCATTTTTCTCCTGACGTTTACTGAGTCAGTTTATTTCCGAGTGGTTTATTTTGAGTTCGTGATTTTATGCAAGCATAATATTATTATCAAGTAAGTTTCACTTCACTCTCAGTAGTTAACAATTCTTAGTAATGAATCATTGAATCGATGACTGTCAGTAAGCACAGAATAGGATTTTAATTGAAATTTGCTAGCAAAATTTAAACTTGAACAGAATTTCGTAACATTTTTATTGCATACATATATAAACTCACGAATAGGTAGCCAGAGACCACGGTTTTTCGTTCGCCACGATCCTGATAAATTCATTAGTATCTGCATGCTTTCTTGCTGGTTTGGATTTCGTTGTGATGTATTTATTACCTTTAGTACAAAAGACACAGAGTTATTAATAAAAGTAACTTAATCACCTTCATCAATAAGGTACCTGCAACAATTGGTCACGTTTATCTCTTTTAGGCGAACAAAAGAACCAATTCCTACATAACTTATTACAGCAATAAATTCTATAGTATTGTGACATTCAGTCTGCTTATTAGTTACTGGTTTTTTTGTAGGTGTATATTTTTCCGTACATTTTTTCTTGCCATAGACGCTTAAAACATTTTTAATATTTTGTGAGTGCATGATCTGTTGGCTGCTATGTTGGCACCAAGAGTAATTTCTGATGGTTTGTTTCTACTTGCCTTGCCTTGCCTACTTGAATGACGTCATCACATGAAGATTACGTACTTCGTTTGAAGACTTCATGTTTTATCTTGATGGCTAAGTCAATTTCAGTATCATAAAATTAGTGAAATTGAATACGGTTAAATTATTACGAAAACAAATTAAAAAAATATATATTTTCTTGTTGCACTAACCCGTGCTGAGGACATTTGTTTTAAACCTATTTAGATGCTGGCACGGTTAGCCAGAGGTCGCGGGTTCAAGTCCCGGCATGGGTGGAATTTGTAGACTCTAAATAGGTTTTTAAAAAAAATCTTTTTATCGCTCAAGACAACATTATACAACCAGTGTGTGTTACCAGTGATGACTTATGGCACTGAAACGTGGTCACTCACTATGGCTCTCATAAGAAAGCTTAAGGTCACGCAACGAGCTATGGAAAGGACTATGCTCGGAATTTCTCTACGAGATCGAATCAGAAATTATGAGTTCCGTAGACGTACGAAAGTCATCGACATAGCCCAGCGGATTAGTAAGTTGAAGTGGTGAAGTGCGGGGCACATAGCACGCAGAACTGATGACCGATGGGGCCGAAAAGTTCGCGAATAGAGACCACACATGGGCAAGCGCAGCGTAGGACGACCGGCCACAAGATGGACAGATGGCCTCATCCAAGTGGCAGGAAGAAGCCGAATGCAAGCCGCTTCCAGCCGGTCTTTTCGGAAATCCATGGAGGAGGCCTATGTCCAGCAGTGGGCTTCCTGTGGCTGAATGATTTTTATTTTCTTTTCTTGCAATGGCCATAGTGGACATTCCAAGAATCAAAGGTATTGTAAAAGAAACGGGATTTTTACCAAGATTAGGTAAAATCCCATGTCTTTTAAAAACATGGCCATCTACAACCACGGAAGCTTAAAAAAGTTTATTGCTTATATCTAATAGTTATGTAGATTCGTCGTTGTCTTTTCTCAAGATACCGGAAAAAGATATTGTGGTGTGGCAACATTCGCATTTACAAGATCATAATGATAATAATTAACGCCGACATAATTATGTTCTATTTCATCACATTTGAAGGGAGCACTTGAACTAGCCGTAAACGGTAGACTGGATGTTAATTAACAAGATTTAGTGCCATTTTCGATACCAGATTATTAAAGTCCGCAAACTTAACTCCGGAGCTAAGTCCTTTAGCTGAGCTTAAGCACTAATTTGTGTTTTAATTGCTAGTTTACATATTAACGTTTGATACTGTTATTTTGTAATAAATACGAAGATCCATCTAGAGCCAACATTAGTAGACATGTTTGCCAAGCAAACATCGCGCTTAGGGCCTGAACTTAAGACGCATTGGGGTAATAAATCTCCAAGGTAATAAGTTGGTACTGTCCTCGTTCTGTTCATAAGATGAAAGTAAACAGAAGAATAACTGAACCCAACAGTGACAGTCCAGTTTTCAAAAAACAGTAGTTTCTCTGGGCTTTGTTTGGCTCGAATTTTTTTGTGGTAACTTTTAAAAAATGTAGTTTAGTCAAATTTATGTAACAGGTTTACAACTCTCTCATTGTGTCCTAATGAGGCGTTTCCAAAGAAAAGAAACTAAATTGGCTTTAAAAATTTGCTTACAGCTTGGGTAAAAATTATAGAGTAACATTTTCTAGCCGGATTTTTAGAAGCTATTTCTTAAAAAAATAATGTCATATGTACTTAAAGAAAGGTAACGATAGATTTTGCTTTATCTGTCTATTTATAATGTATCTATACTAACGGTACCTAAGTATGTAGCGCAGTTTTTGCAAAACAATCCTTTTCCTAGTAAATCTTGAAAAACTTAAGAACTTATGTTATATATAGCATGGGTAGTACGATGGCATGAGTCACGCTTTTTGTGGCACTAAAACGTCAGAATTTGTCACAATTGATGTACTGTAAAGTCGCATTTTTGACGTTTAAAACGCGCGACTAGCGTCGTCGACACGTCGTAGCACACCTGATGCGAAAGTTTTTTTATGATAATGCCCGCCTAAATTATACAGGTCCCACCTCTTAGATAATATAGAGAATGGGCTTAATAACTACGCCTGTCCACCGTGGAAAGAAACGTATTTCAAGTGCTGAGATATTTGCACACCTCAGGTACTCAGGTTTCGTCACGATGTTTTCCTTCACTTCAGCGAGTCGTATTGCTACGACAAATTCACAAATATACGTAACTTACAAAAAAAAGTTGTTGGAAAGCTACAAGACGGGATTCGAACCCACGACCTCTTGAAAGTACGGTAAGTGTTCTATCGACCGCGCTACCACGCTCCCTAGAGTTTTTATTTTTTAGGGTTCCGTACCCGAGGGGTTCTAAACGGGATCCTATTACTAAGACTTAACTGTCCGTCTGTCTGTCTGACTGTCTGTCTGGCTGTCACCAGTCTGTATCCCATGAACCGTGATAGCTAGGCAGTTGAACTTTTCACAGATGATTGTATTTTTATTGCCGCTATAACAATTAATACTAAAAACAGAATCATCATCATCATCATCAACCCATAGCAGTCCACTGCAGGACATGGTTCTCTCCCTGTATGGGAGGTTTTGCCGTAATCTCCACACTTGGCAGGCGGATTGGAGATCGCAGTGTTTGGTGGTCTGGTATCACAGGTCAACGCTGCTGCCAGTTCCCTGGTTTCCGTTTTTTAGTGACCTCTTACGACACCCACGGGAAGTAATGGGGTGGCTCATTCTAGGCCGAAGCCACACGGAATAACAAAACATATTGTTTTAACATATTGTTTTATTATTATTGAATTGAATTGAATTGAATTGATTTATTCAGAAAAGTTTAACAATTTACTTATCCTATTTTAGCATAGTTGGAGAGAATGTAATTTTATTTAACTAATGATAGGATTAGAACGATGATGTCTGTACTAGTTATAAAACTGTATGACAGACAGCAACGCCTTCCTTCTGCGAAAGTTAGCTATTTTATTACATTGCTGTTTGAGTATTTACTGATGTATGCTAGTTACAAGCTACCACAGATGACAATGTATAAGTGGTACAGTGTGTGTGTGCGTGTGCGAGTGAGTGTGTGTTGTGTGTTTGTTGTGTGTGTGTGTGTGTTGGTGTGTGTGTGTGTGTGTGTGTGTGTGTGTGTGTGTGTTGGTGTGTGTGTGTGTGTGTGTGTGTGTGTGTGTGTGTGTGTGTGTGTGTGTGTGTGTGTGTGTGTGTGTGTGTGTGTTTGTTTGAGTATGTAATAGAAAAACGAGTACTGCAATTGATTTGTTAATAAGTTTTATGTAATATAGATTTTTTAAACTTTTGATTTTATTTTGTATGCTATATTATTTGCTTAGTATGAATTCGTTTCTTACTTGGGTTTACATAATAGAGATTCTGTTTCATCATATGATAAATCCTGAAGCCACTTTGCTACAGCACTTTTGCATTTCAAACCAGTTAATGGATATATGTTGTTAAGTCTGTTAGTTTTATTATACAAGTGAGAGCCAATTATTCTATAGTGACGCGCGGCCAACGCTGTCCTATGTGGTGGAACCCTACAGACTAAGTCAGCTCTTCGTTTTCGAGTAATTAAGAGTGGATCATAATGTAAAGTACGATGCCTGCGAAGAACGGTCTGGAGAATGAATAGTTGTCGTACCGTAAGCACCTGGCTCTCTTTATAAAGAAGGATAGTAGGGAATCGATAGGGTTTCTTGTGTATGGTCTTTAACACAGCTCTTTGAGCTCTCTCAAGGCGAAGTAGAGAAGTCTTGAAAGTGCCACCCCAGGCCACAATACAGTAGGTTAAGACAGACTGAGCTAGAGCAAGATAAACTGTTTTTAGAGTACCTAGGTCAACAGAAGATCTTAGACGTTTAAAAGTAAAGATTAGTTTTCTTGCTCTACAATTAACTTCATTTATGTGTTTTTGCCAACTAAAAGTGCTGTCAATATAAACTCCTAGGTATTTTATATAATTGGTGCGTTGAATGGTTAAACAAGTACAGCTAACCGATTTTTGGAAATTGCAAGTATGCGCAGTTACATCAAAAGTGTCATTCATAGGCTGGGAGGATAAACAAGGCGAGAAAGTAAGAAATTTCGTTTTTTGAACATTTAACGTCAGTAAATTCTTTGAGAGCCAGCTCATCACAGTTGAGAGAGTATTTTCAGCAGATTGTCTTGTTGTGTCCCATGTTTTACCATCAATGAGCAGAGCAGTGTCATCTGCATAAGTTATGATATTACAATTTGGAAGAGAAAGCCGGCATAGATCGTTAACATATATTAAGAAAAGGGTCGGTCCCAACACACTGCCCTGAGGCACGCCGAATCCTAGCATTTCTTCTTCACTAGTATATGTATCAACCTTGACACGTTGACTCCGGTCTGTGAGATAGTCTCTGAAAATGTCCAGCACCAAGCCTCTAATTCCAATAGTTTCCATCTTTTTCAAGAGCAATGGGACAGAGACAGTGTCAAAAGCTTTCGACAGGTCCAAGAATATACCAATGACTTTTTGTTTCTTATCTAGTTTTCCTACTATTTGGTCCGTAAGTTCTAGGACAGCATCTTCAACAGAAGTGCCCTTTCTGAACCCATATTGATTTGATGCAATAATTTTGAATTTATTTAAAAAATTTGTCAGTCTCTTGTTCAGAACTTTTTCTAGTATTTTAGAAAGGGTTGTAAGGACTGAAATTGGTCTGTAATTTGTAACACTGTCTCTGTCCCCACTCTTGTGGATGGGGTGAACCAAGGCCTTTTTAAAAGCTTTTGGAAAAATACCTTTCATGATGCAGAGATTGCATAGGTGTGTGATGGTTGGTATAAGGTATTTTCGTGCTAACTTTAATATTTTAGAGGAAATTCCATCCCAACCCACTGCACAGTCGTCTCGCAGACCAAGTATGATGTTCTCAATTTCAGCGTGGTCAACTTCAGATAGATACATCGTGTGGATTTGTTGACTAGCTTCATAATTGTCCGGCTGATAGATAAATTCTTGTGGTGGATTTTTTTCCTTTATTTTGGTGGCTAGCTCCTTTCCAATATTAGCGAAGTACTGGTTGACTTTTTTGACAGAGCTTTCAGGATTAGGTGTAATATTAAGAAGATCTCTACTATCTGACGATTTTTTCTGAATATTTGCAATTTTTTTAATAATTTTCCATGTGTCTTTTGGGTTATTCCTTGCCTTCTCAAGTTCATTTTGTTCATAAACACTCTTTATCTTTTTGAGTAAGTTATTACAATAGTTTCTGTATCGTGTGTATGTTATTTTTAATATAAAATTTTCTGGGGCCTTAGTCGAGTTTTTGTGGAGTCTATCACGGTTTCTGATGCATTTAAGAAGGCCGGGTGTAATCCATGGCTTGATTATTCTTTGTCTGTGAGGAATTCTTATGGTTTTTGAATTTTTGTCAATTGTGCCAGAGATAGTGCTAATAAGAAAATTTGCAATTGACTCAGGATCAGTGGAATTAAGTATGTTTGAGAAATCTGTATTACTTAGGTCTTGAATAACATCCGGAAAGTTGATTTTGGTAGTACTGTTTTTTGGTTTTTTATTATTGCCCGTATAGTCAATGCAGAAAAGGACTGGAGCATGGTCTGTTATAAACGAGTCTAATACAAAGGTGGTAGAGTTCTTATTGGTTTTTAGCATAACATGGTCAAGGCAGTTATTTTCACGAGTAACAAAAGAGTGAGCTGGTAGTAGCCCATGGAAGGCATTAATATTTAAATATAAGTCAGCATTGGAATTAATATTATCCTTCACTATGTTTATGTTTATGTCTCCAATCAGTGCAATAGTGCTGAGAGAAGCCAGTGCCTTCAGCAAGTCGTCCAGGCTAGAAATAAAAGGTTCAATTACTTTACAAGACGGTGATCGATATAAAGCAATAACTCCTAAAAGCGTGCCGCATTTTATGACCAGACAGTTTGCATCGGTGAAGGGCGGTTCTTCTATCGTACATTTAAGATCATGTCTCGTGTACACAGAAACACCATCATTCTGGTTAGTGAAGTTAGATTTGTGGGAGTTGTATCCCTCCAAATGTGGTAGCACAGATGTTTTACTCAACCAGCACTCCGTCAGGATGATGATATCGCATTGTACATTAATGCGGCGTAAAAGAACTATGAGCTTGTCAAAGTTACACGCTATACTTCGTATATTGACATGGAAAATATTGAGACCTTTATTCCCGACGCCATACCGCGAGCAGTCCTCTGGAGAACACATAATCGACCTAGAGACTTCAACAGATTCAATGCCGTCAGCTATCGTATTGAGATTAGCCATCTCTTTCATAGTAATTCTGGAACCAATATGGTGATCTCAAACAACGACCGTGTAATGCATTGTTAACCATTTTCGAAACCGAGAAGGAACGGGCTTTGTTTTGATTTTTGATAAATTTCGGTGTTCTTATTTTATTTAATTGTACTCGTTGAGTGTGAGCGTGCAAATCATGTATGGACTTGAGGGTGTGTGTTGATGTATGAGTAAAGTATAGTTTGCTTATTGTTATCTGTTCTAATGTATGTAAAATGTGTTCAATACAATAATTAAAAATATAAACTAAAAATAAGAGCATGCAATACATTGATTTTATAGCTTCCACTAAATCTAGTCACTGGGAGCCGAGCTTCTTGAGGTCGTTTTCGTCGTTAATGCGTACAGCAGAGTTTCCTTCCTTCTTACGCAGGTAGACCCTGCCATGCGCTGTCCAGCAGAAATCGTAGCCGTGCGACTTCGAAAAGTCTCTAGCAAGGAAAAACAAACGCTTCATCTTGTATGTTAGATTCTCTGAAACATAGACCGTTTTCACAGGCCCGTCCAGTTCGAGAGTAGCTGTGCTGAGGCGATTTTCACGGTGAGTGTTGTTGTATTTTTTTACAGAAGCCAGAAAACTTTCCTTCGTTATAACGCTGGAGAAATCTACAACAATAGGGTTGTTTGCTTCGGATTTGGTTTTGATGCGAAAAATGTCTCGTATGTTTGAGGGTTGGATGTCTAGTTTTAGGGCTTTTCCTGCGCAAATGATCAGCTTAGATAATTCTTCTTTTGATTCGTTCGGTTTAACGGGAACGTTACGTAACTCCAAGCCAGAAGACTTTTGGGCTCTCTCCAGGCTTTCAACCTTTTCCTCCAAAGTTTGAATGTAAGCTATATGTGTTTTTCGTTCCATCTCCATTTTATCAAATTTTTCCTTTAGATCCTCGTATTGCTTAGATATAAACTTGGTGGCAGTGTCAATATCTTCATTTTGTTTTTTAATTTCATTCACGGTAGATAGAAGAGATTCATATTTGCTATTTTGGAGCTTTATAAACTCGTCAAACATTTTCTTCATGTCTGCCATGAATGTGTTCATATGAGAGTCTTCTAGTTGTTCATGTTTACGTTTCTGTCTGTTGATATTGTAAAGATTTGAGTCGGAGCCTCCGTGCGAAGCGATAGAAGGGCTGGCTGGTGGCGATCGCTGCATTATTCGGAAAACAAAAAGTGACGTTTTCTACTTGAGGCTTGAACGTCGGTCTTCTGCGTGAAATTCAGAGACGGTCACCACCAAGCCACCAAGACCTTAATACTATAGTGCGAAAAGAGACTTCTATTGAAGCAGAGTTGTTAGGAGCAAATGTCGGCAGTGAGTGAAATATAGGTGGCTTGCTCTCATGCGTTGTTGGTCTCACTTACTCAGCTACGCGACACTATCTAAGCGCTTGCGCGATCCTGGGCGCCTGATACTTTGTTAATTGCACTTTGTGGATTTTGTTCTCCCAGCACGTCCAGTGGGATCTTTCTTCTCACTCACTTGCCAATATGGCCGCCAACGTTAATGAAGATCCTCACAAGAAGAAATAGGATAGATAGATTTTATTATTTAAAAGATTAGAATTATAGATATTTTCAAAAATTAGTAACTAGCCGCAGCAGCGTGACACACGACTGTACTCAAACAGAGCGCGGAGGGAAGGGGAATAAAATAAATATTTACGGGGGGCTCCCATACAACAAACCTGATTTTCTGCCGTTTTTTCTCTATCTTTGTGTCTAATATTGTATAAGATAATGGTACGGAACCCTTCGTGCGCGAGTCCGACTAGCACTTGGCCAGTTTTTAGTGTACACCGAGAGTTTTCTTAGTTTCTGTAAATTCCCCAGTCTACCGCTCGTCTCTGCCCGTTCATCTATTATGAATACGACGCCGTAATGGATGGACGGAGCGTGCCCGGCGTCGCCGTAACTTACTGCTTCTACCTTGATTAGTTTTGTTACAACTATTTATATGGAAATGTGCTTGTCACACGTGTAGGTAGGATGGCAAATTCAATAGTTACATTGAACTGTTCGAATAACAATTGTTTCTTTCCTTTTCCTTCATGTTCATACGAATAGACCAATCGAGACTTCGGTGCGGCAATGGAATAAAAACGTTTGCCAATTAGTCAGTGAGGCACTTGCCAAGAAAATTTAATTGGAGTGACATTGTATTTATAAAAATAAAAAGTTCAAGATTTAAAATAAACACAAAATATTTTTTTTCGGGGTTTTTCAGGTCTCGAAAAATGGGGATAATCAAGTTAGTGCGGTCATAAAATGAAATCTACGCTTTTTTTTTAATAAGGATGTAAGGATGACACACAAACATTATTTTACGTTATAACTTAAACATTGTGACATCCTGTAACGTCACATCCGATGTCCTTTTTCTATTTCATCATACACTTGTTTGTTTGTTACACTTTATTGCACAAAATACAAAATTTAACACTTAAAAAAACATGAATGTTTTAGACTATGAGCAAGGGCGGACTTATTTCAAGAGAAATTTCTTCCAGTTAGGTTTCCTCACGAGGTTTTCCTTCACCGTTAGCGGGTAACTTCTACTATAACTTCACAAATGTGCATAACTTGGAAAACAATGCCTGATTTATATGAAGCGTTTTTGTCCCACCTAACCAGAATTATTTTTTTGTCAAGCATTCTTTATTTCGTTTATTTACCTTTTAACATGGCATCAATGGGGCCAACATTTTTTTTTGCAAGATCTCTATTAAACAGCAGTTGCGACCACAATTCGAATATAATACAGATACAGAGTCGCTCAAGGCTTCTGTGCTCAAGGCCCAGCTGCATAGTTTTCAGAACACAGACTGAAACTGAAGTGACTTTACGGCCGGAGAGTTTAACTAATTTCAGTACTAGAACAAAACCCTCCGTCATAACCATAATCGTAGCTAATGGACATTTAAATATTTCAGACTTTACCGGGTAACGTTGTGAATTCGTTTCATTTTGAAAAGCTTTCATTTTAATGGTGGCAATATAATTAATTTCTTTATCATGGCGGGACGACCTTACAACCTTCCTACCGGGTAGGCAAGAGGTGGCCATGAACAGGGAGGAGGAGAACAATTAAGGGTATATAAAAATATTTGGAATAAGAACAAGATATAGGTTTTTATAAGACCAAGCCCAAGATTAATGTGTCGACAACACATTAGCCTTTACCTACGCTCCAAAATGATGAATAAGGGACACAGACAATATCCTCGATACCTCATAACTTCGTAAAATAAAAAGTATCATAAAGACATTTTTATTATAACATAAGTGAGATAAATATGTTCTTGTAATTGTTTTTTTACGATACTTCTTATTTTATTAAGCTAGCTGGCCTCGCTGTGAATGGACTATTTAACCTTATCGAGAGTCAAGAGCAAAGAATTCATCGCTCTCCACTCTCGAGTGTAGGTAGGTGCACTCTAATTAGTTACACTATTGCAGGCGACGCGTAGATTATCCACAAATTATTGTAAAGCTATTTTATTTTTCACAATAGCTAGAATTTCCGTGGCTTTTCTATTTAATGACTAAGGGCCAGTTCCCGAATTGAGAATTTCGCTAAGTAAATAGTCAACTGTAGTGCTGTCTCTTCAAAGTTACAAACGTTACTTAAGTATTTGCTTAGTGAAATTCTCAATTCAGAAACCGGCCCTAAATAAGCCCACGGGCCAGTACTCTCTCTTAGAGAAGTTTGATGCCGTGCAGTGGGACGTATATAGGCTGCGTATGTTATGTTATGTGCGTTTTAGTAAATAACAGGAAATAATTATGGTGTTTCAACTCCTGATTTTATTTTACAGGTAAACATCAGGCCGTTATGGTGCAAACCGTAAGTCTCCTAAATTTATGATCTCTTTCCTTCGTGATTTATCTGGCGTGAATTTAGAAATGGAAGACAGCATAAATCTCTTTCGCGGCTTTCATAATACAACCGAATTCCGTTCTTAATAACTATGTTCAGCCAAAGATAACTGGCGGCAATATATCAAGCTTTACAGTATCGCTGAAAGACATTCGACTCCGTCGCTGGGTCTCGTTTAACATAAATATTTGCAATTAAAATGAAGACTCCGCACCCTATACCGACCATTATTCAAATTGTACGCCACAGGAGACCTCAGAAAGTTTCAAATTAATTAAGAAGGCCATAAGACGGCCTGTTAAGGAAACAACAATGTTGCCCTTAACCGGGTCTTATTTATTGCAGCCTAGAGGACGATTAGAGCGCCCTCAAGTCATCAGGCGGCTTTTTGGCAAACCCTTTCTAAGTTCCACTTGTTTGGATATCTATTTACTTATGAGTAGAGACCTAACGCTGATGACTGTTATTTTAGTACAGGCTAATTTCACTTTTGAGTGGTTCTAAAAAGAAATAACCTAACTACCTACCTAAGTATTTTCTTAAATCCTTACTAGTATTATAAACGCGAAAGTTTGTATGTATGGATGGATGTTTGTAACTTTTTCACGCAAAACCGGCTGAACGGATCCGGATGAAATTTTGTACAGAGATAAACTATGGTCTAGATTTTTGGGAAAATACACATCAAAATTACCACGTGAACGAAGTCGCGGACAACAGCTAGGGTCTACATCCACAGCAAACAAAACACGCTAACAGTCCAAACATACGATCCACATACCTTCTCTCACAGATGAGGGATCAATCACCTCGCGTGCCCAGCGCCAACAAAAATAAATCTTCTGAAAGTTCTGAAACGTGAAATAAAAACACGGAACAATCTATAAGTGCCCTTTTTACTCGACTGGTAATAACTCATGTGTACAGGTAAGAAGTAAGGGTCAATAATTTATCAACAAGGACATTCATTTTGTGCGCATGCCACGATTCGTTGAAAACAGGATGTAAAACAGCAAACACATGTACACTGTACAATACGTACACAACAAGAGCTGTAGTAGCGGAGCGGTAGAACGCCGGCTTCTCATTCGGGAGGTCGTGGGTTTGAATCCCGGCATGTACCAATGACTTTGTTTTCTAGTTACGTACATTTGTGAAGTTATAGTAGCAATACCACTCGCTAACGGTGAAGGAAAACATCGTGAGGAAACCATAGTGTCTGAGATATTTACATACCTCAGCACTTGCTACGTACAATGGCCCAACTATGAGGCTAAGTGCGGAAATCTCCAGTCGAACTAGAACTAGAACTACGTACACAACGACGTAGGTATTGAATGTAAGCTCGAAATAGAGGACAATGTGACAACGCGGCTTGTGACCTAGTTATTAAATACGTATATAGTATCATTCATACAACACAATCACTTGTCCTGTTTATGGTGACCAGAAAAGGACATCAGAAACATATAATAGATAGAAAAACACTTAGGCTTGAGCTATTTGTATACTTATTCCTCTAAATACGATGATTTTAACTATCGAAGTATACTATTATTTTAGTGTTCTGTCTTAGTATTTTAGAAAGCGGTCCCAGTTTTAGAAGTTGTAATTATTACCAAATTAAAATTAAAACTTTCAATACAGGAAGAAAAAGTTTTTAAATTGTGTTCTCTAACTAACTATTAGCGTCTTCGAGATATTTGGCCAGTTTCTGAATTGAGAATTTTGCTAAGTAAATGGTTAACTGTAGTGCTCTCTCTTCGAATTTCTCAGAAAAGAGCGTAACAGAACGTTAATTAAGTATTTACTTAGCGAAATTCTCAATTCAGAAACCGGCTCTTAGTGATGAAACGGGACCTTATATTATGTACTAACATGTTTAAAACACCGTAAACCAAGAAGAGTACGCTCAATTTTTCCCATAACCATGATGTGCGCTTGTTGACTACTATTCCATTTAAGGTCGACCAACATCCCAAACTCTACGCAAGCGAAGCTACGGGCATAAGCTAGTAAGTACCGAATTAAATCGTTCGTCGTACAATCAACTAATCATCGAAAAGTTGAGAGAAGGAATTCCCTTCAACCAAATTGACGCGTTGGATTTATGCCTTCGCTTGCAACATCGCATGCAACACAAAAATGGTTGCAACTTGCAATATACAAGGTGCATACTCTTACCGGGCGCAATCTTGCAATACATCCATTCCACGCGTGAATAGCGATGACATTCAACAAATCAGCTCGGTGCCACAAGCCTCTTTTGTGTGAGACGAGATCTCAGTCCGGGGCCCTACTCTACCGTACACTCTGTATCGGATGAAATGTCACTGGTGTGAACGAACCATTCTCTGAAATACGACCAATAGACTGGTACCGGGACCAAGCTGCCTTGTCCTAAGTCACCTAGAGGTTCTATTGGATAGAGTTACGTTAATTGAACATAGTAAAGGCTTTTGTTTCTTACAGTCTTGCGACCCTTTTTAGGGTTCCGTAGTCGACAAGGAACCCTTATAGTTTCGCCATGTCCGTCCGTCTGTCTGTCCATCTGTCTTTCCGCGGCCTAGCTCAGAATCGATTAGTACGAGAAAGCTAAAATTTGTTATAGACATACATATTAATCACGCCGACAAAACGGTACAATAAAATCTTAATTTTTTTTTTCTCGCTTCTACCATAGTGTTGGGTATCGTTAGATTGTTCGTTTAAAAATATTGTGGGTGTAGAAATATGTTTTTTTATTTAGGATTCCGTTTACGAAATATTAAGCTTTAAAGCGAAAATTTTTGTCCAAGTAGGGTGTCCCCCCCTCTCCTGGCTAAACGGTTGATTGTAGATACGTGAAAAAAATCTGAGTAGTAGCACATATAATGGATTTAATAGAAAAATTATCACACCTTAGTAGGCTATACAAGTTAACGAGTAATAAGCGCTTATAAAAGGATAACTTCGTACAAAATCCGTTGAAAATTACTTGATGAAGTTGTTAGTTCTGTAAAGCAGATAAAACCCCCTCTTTCTACGGAACCCTACACTGCGCGTGGCTCGACATGCACTTAGCTGGTTTTATTTTTGTGGATATTGCAAATCGGTGACAATAAACATTGTTATTGTATCATGATACAATCATGATGTCTTCATGAAGAGACAGGCATTTACGTCTAAATCCCGAGTTTCGAAAGCATTCGTTGACTGTTAACTGCGAACTTACCAAAAAATTGAAAAGGGCAACATAGCACTAAGAAAATGACGTAGAATACTTTTTTATATCTCTTACTTAATTGTTAACGAAGGATTCGTATGAAACTCGTTACGTAGATGGTAAATTGGGACCGTGTAAATGCAAAACGTAGCATCCGGACTCAAATATTCAAAGCCAAATTCTGAGACGTGTCCACTCTTAATTAAAATAAGTACCTGAAGAGGTAATATACTATCTACAGAATACTATCACTTGTGTTAAATGTTCTATTCAACGTTATTAGCTGCTATGTGATGTAATTAATTTGCATTAGTTACAATCCTGAGTAAAGCAATATACCAGTTTTGCCCGACCTAGTTGTGTTCGCGTGAAAAGTTACCCACGAAACGCCATCTTGAGTGAGCTCCCTTGGGCATTATTCATGAATTCACAACTGACAAGATACGTGATAGCGCTCGCTTGAACTCTTAACTCTTTGTCAAGAGTCGCGTAAATGAGGGTGAGGCGGTAAACTGCGTTTTTCCCCGCAGCGCGTCTACAAAGTTTTATGAAATAATAATGCTCCTTGGAGAAAATTGCCCGGGTCGGTTGTTGACACGGGTTCTTCAAGTGTTTACGCTAGACACCGTTATTTTTCGGACTGGTCATTCAAAATTATGGTCGTATTTCATATTTTGTAGATGCACAGTTGCGCGACACTATGTTTTCCTGCACTGTCCAATATTATAATTCGTACGTTTGTTTTACTCTCAACTAATATTTGAGGCCATTTATATTACAAGACAGAAAATTGCAACGTAGTTAAAGTTATAACGGGGCTAATCGCGATTATTTATTAGGTAAATTCAATTACCTCAATTCCCAATGTTGGTTAAAGTTATAGAACAGAATAATGGATAAGCTGGAAACATTAAAAAAACGAACTTTGGAACAGTGACTTACTGCTTGGTAGACCATCTCTAATCGAGATGTGAAATGTGTATCTGGCAGGATTTCGCTGTACAAATACATTCAAGCCGGCTTTTCACTATGGGATGTAATATTATATATATTATCTTCAGATATAATAATTTATCGCTCGTCATACTGTCGAAAAGTTTGGGACGTAATATATATTATAGCACAGTGTGAACGTGGTGTGAACGGTCTCGTACAAAATGTATGACGAGCGATAAATTATTATATCTCAAGATATATTATATTACATCCCATAGTGAAAAGCCGGCTTAATCCATTTTGTTTTGACTCAGCTGCCTAAAGTGGATCTTAGTCTCCGCAGCCCTCAACCAATATACGCCATCTCTCCGACTGCCCACGACAAGTTGTAGGTCTTTGTAGTATTTTTCTTCTATTATTTCTGCCATAGAATTTTGTAGCTGTTGTAACTGAACTTGGTGCTCTAGATCAATTTCACTTAATAAATGCCTGCATTGTCACTATTAGTTCAATGGTTTTGAACTATCTGAACACATTGGCACAAACTACCTAGGCTATAGTTCATCATCTGACACCGGGCTTTATAAAACTACAATTATTATGACAATACGATGTACATTGCGTAGCCGAGTCTTCCTACTTGTGAATCTGTGGGTTAATCAACTGTGCAATATACATCAAATTGTCATAGTAAACCGTTAATTGTAGTTCTATGAAATAGGGACGCCAAGGCCCTGTGACACTGAGACACTCTGCGGTGTGCGGTTTGAGACAGCGGCAAACGAACTTGTCTACTTGGATTGAATTGCAGCTAATTGAAACTATGAAACGTTGCAATTGAGGCCAATGAAGTTTTTATTGTGATTGTGTTCAGATGAGGGCACTGTCATGTGCGATGTTTGATGTTTATAAGCCGCCGGAATTCGGACAGTCGACAGCTGATACCTTTATATTTTTGATGGAAAATCAACCGTACTGTATATGCGTAGAGTCACAGTGGTTGAGCTAACGGTTGAAAGGTTGATACGTTGTTGAATATACGGTACTCACCACAAGGCAAGGCCGCTTTTTGCGATACACACCTATTATGAAAGGAAAGAAAGAAAGAAATACATTTATTATACCAACAAGACACATCACAGCAACAAAATAAACAAATAAGTAATATAATATGCATAAAAACAGAAAGGAAACTAATTACACAGCAGACAAGCCAAAGGTAAAGGTAAGGTAATTACAAAATAATTTTGGTAAATTTAATCAAAATTGTTATTATCTGCGAGAAAAGAATAGATAAATATATAGAGACATCATGATATTGATTTTTATAGCTTGTTACACGTTCCGACCTTCATAAAACATTTTTACATTACTCTGTAGCAGTAGAAGAAATAATGAAGGTACATAGGTCGATAACATTTGATTCAGAGTACAATGAAAAGCTATTGACTTCACGTAAGTAAAGTTAAGTACAGAAAACTTTATTGCGCATAAAAAATGTATAAATATAAAAAAAAACATTGCACACAACTATAACGTAAATTTTATTTATTTATTTAATAATTTTATTGCACTTAGCCTAATGTACAATACGGCGGACTTAATGACTCTTATATAAATATGTAGCCTATTAATTGAGCCTCGTAACTAAACAAACAGCTACCAAAGTAGAAAAGCAAAGCCAACAATCCCGTCTAACAATCCCCGCCACGGTTTATTGTTCTATGATCCTACCGCAGCCAATCGGATTTCGCCTTCCTTACATATCGACTAGTTTCGGCGAACGTGTAGCCCCATTTACACTCTGCCCCAAACGCGGCATTGACAGTGCCTCGCTCACCCACTGACTATACTAATGACGGAAACAAACAAAACTCTCACGAAAAACTCTCCTTGTTTACACAAATTCACTTTTTTATACACTGCAATAGCAGTTAACGCAAAGTAAACCCGGATAATTTGGGAAAGTGATCCCTCTGGCACTATTCCAGCACGCGACAGACAAATATTTTGGAGCCAATTCATTGTAGCCCCAAACGCATCGCTACATAAATTCGAACACTGTTTATATGGGGCCTAAATATAAACATTTGACTTTATTGCTCTGGCCAAATTGTGTTTGGTCTGCCCATGTTGCGGAAGTGGACAATTTCGTGGTAGAATTGCGGGTGATCTTTTTATGATAACCCCGAGATTTTGTTGCGCTATTATGAGAACGTTCGGTTGTTATGTCATGGTTCCCATTTAATACCTCGAGCTAAGTTTCCACCACAGAATTTGCGTTTGCGCTCCGCGTACAACCTACCTTTGCGAGCATATTTGCATTCTACTCGATCATGGATGACTTAGCAAAAAAAAACCAATAATTTGCTGAATATAATGGTAATGGGTGCTCTGCGGTGATTGTACAACTTACAGTTCCAATATTTCCAATAAAATTAGCTAAAGTTAGTATTTAATATTTTTTTTAGATGCAATACACATTGTTGATTTTTTGATGCACTAAACATACGGCACGGAACAATTTTGTATTTAACTACTAAATATACAGAGACACTTACGTATTACCGTATTTATTTACATTTTGCTTCTCTCTCAACCTTGCAGTCCACAGTCCTCAACCTTACCTTCTTCGCAAATTCTAGAGTCACGTAACTATTTAGAGTAACGTATTTATTTGCATAGTTCCATGTGAAGTGTTCCATTCCAGACACGTTTTCTCTAAAATTTGTATTTCTTGAATCAATGAAGGACCTAAGCCAAATCACCAAAGTAGGCACACCTAGGGCTACTAAGCGGCCAAAGAGTTGTAGGCAAGTTGGAAGTTGACAAGGACCTGTTTGAGCTCCACAGAAAGCCGACTGGCAGAAGTCCGCGTAGGACAGCGACAACAGTATTAGCATCTTATACCACAGTCAAACCTCATACTACAGACTACCCCACTACTGCTGTGTTAGGAGCTGAAATCCGTTGACATTAAAAAAAAATAGCAAAGAGCATTTGACTGTTTTTGAATGTTTTTCCTACTTTTGTAAGAAGTGTTCTTTTGGCTTTTAAAGTAAGTTATTGGTGACTATCACGGAATCATATCATACAGGCTTTGATTATAAGTTTAAGATGATTTGAGAAAAGATGGTCAGAGTGAAGTTTTTTTTTCCGCTGCCTTTTTCTCTAATACAAATACGGCCCAAAGGCAGCGGCTAACATAGTACATTGACATTCAGCAAACAGAATGTTCCACCAATCCGGACTTGGCCCCCGTGGTGGAGTATGGCCTATACCTTCCTCAGGGAAGAGACCCGTGCCCCTCGGTGGGGACATAATGGGTTGATGATGATGATGAAACAAAATGTAAATTGTTTACGTTGAAATAAATTGTTGATGTCTGATTTCTGACTATCATGGATAACCCTTGTCGGTAGATTAGGAATTCACGTTGCATAGAACGCGTTGTTACCAGTACATCACACGTGCGTAGAGTCGGTTAAAAAGGCATAGACAAGAATGTGCTGTGTCCTGTACTGCATTATTCACCTACAGTCGACTGCAAATTAACTGCAACTCTTTTGCATAATGTTCACTCACACTAAAGCGTGGAGTTTATAGTCTTGTCAAAGTCTAGCAATCTACAGAATAAAGATAGACTATAACTTGTTTCTGATGTATGAGTCAAAGCTGTCTCAATATAACTCTATATATTTGCGTTACTAAGGGCCGGTTTCTGAATTGAGATTTTCGCTGAGTAAATTCTTAAATAACATTCTGTCACGCTCTTTTCTGAGAAATTCGAAGAGTTCTTCACTTATCTCTAGCCGCGCGCATTAGCACCAATGAGATACTAGTATTTGTTTCCCTAGGAGTTCGACTCGTGGAACGGAGTAAAGAACAATATATTTGGCAGCGAAAGCTGCTTTGTCACTTGGAGGCAGATAGTAGAGCATGCAGCCAGCGTGCCTGTCTCGGATGCTCTGTCTACGGTAGAGCCTCTACCTGACGCGTAAATTGTCCGTGCCTCAAGTTCCTTTTTGTGTAAACCATTTTTCGTACGCTTGGTGCACACGATCTTGCAAAACAACGAATAGGAATAAAATAAAGTAGACACATACCTTTGTGTGCTTACGGTCGTCAACGCGTCGACCTTTATACTCTATTGCAATGAAATTAAAGAGTTGATTATCACTTGAGCCATTGAGCGTATTGTGCATTGTGAATTCTGAATCAGAGTTATTAATTTTTCAAACCATGACAAGGTGTTAGGATTTCAGAATGTACGGTTCTCATATAAAAGTATTTGTCTTCTCAAAGTCAGTACAACTATATCATGCAGTTCAATAGCCTTCTTGTCTTTGGTGGTGGTGGCAAGGCAGTGCCACTAACTTTTAAGTAACTGTGCGTGTAAATCTTTTTTTTAAACCCTTCGTACATACTTAAAATATCTGAAACCGTATTCTAGGTGTACAAATTGATGGGGGAGTTCGAATTGAAATACGCGATGAACGTTATTTTGTGCTTGAAACCGCCTCAGTAATGAATGACACATGACCAAAGAGACGCAATTAACTTTGAAATGTCCTTTCGATATTTTTTTCCCCACTTGAATGCACTCAACGGGATATTGAAGAAACGCATTATAGTTATCAGTATTGACACTTGCACCGAGGCATTGAACTTATTATATCAGTGTAAGTGAAAGTAACTAAGGGGCATCACACACGTGCGCTGTATTATTTCTATCCCATCAAAAATATAAATGTGTTGAGAGCCAAGTTCAATGTTATGATATATGCATTGGTTGTTGACTTAAACGACAAAAGAAGTGAGATCTATGAGAACTTGGCTTGACATGCTACCGCGTGTCTAGATATAGCGCAGCAGAGCACGGCCGGCATAGCTTTCATATCAAATCCAGATCGCAGTTGGTAAAAACAGAGAACTACCAGCGCTTGAGCATAAAAAGTCAACAATCACTACAATGTTTCTTCCCTCCCGTCAGTAAATTTTCCAACACAAAACCTGGTGGAGTCAAATCTAGTCGTTCCATTAAACCAACGGACCTCAAAATAGCTTTGAGGCCCAATCTCTCTCGGTCTATTGAACCTAAAACCTATTTACAGCACACCTCTAAACCTCCGACACACTTGCTGGTTCCCTGAGAATCGAGCACATACCTAACGGAGCGTAGAGCGGAAAAAATATAGACTTGAACTTTATTACAGTGCGAGCAGCGAAAAATTGACTTTAGTTAGATGTTTGGTTGAATTGAAGATGTTTTTTTTTACAATAAGAACGCAGTCTCGTATTTATTCGAGTAAAATAATCGTAAGTTTTGTTGAACCTTAACTTAGATAAATTGACTGTCTGAAATAATTTGCATTATGTACGCAATATTGAAGGATATGAATATTTCAAAAAAGTTCAATGAGCATTTGACGTAAACTAATACTTTATGGTGTTATTTACAAAACACGATTTCTCTTAGACACTAATAAGATAAGATAAGATAAGATAAGAATTATTGCACACACGAAACAATATGAGATAAAATATGACATAAAATATGAAAGTTACAATGAAAATGTACAATGGGCGGCCGTATTGCTAAAAGCAATTTGTTCCAGACAACCTTGTGATGGAAAGGTTGCCGAAAGAGAGAGACGGCTAGCTGGTGCAAATACGAATAATAGATACGTACTTAAACTAGTCAAATGCTGTTTAAAATAATCTGTGGTAAAAAGTTTTCCCTTTCAGTCTTTCCCTTTATAATAAACTGCATTTGAAGGGTGTCCTAAGCGACGCGTTTTCTGAGAAAATATTCCGTAATAAAGTAGGTATAGTAACTAAGCGTTTCGATTACAAAACTTTTTTTTTATTTCGTCAAAGTGCTGCTTACTCTTTTCTTGTATTAAACGTCTCGTTAATTCTTACCGCTCGTTGCTTTTAGATGTAAGCGACATTTTTTTTTGGGAATATTGTTTCCATAAATAACACTGCAAGTATTCAAATTTTAAAATTAGCGTCAGATTGATATCATTGAATAACTTTTCTATGTAGCCTATTTACGTTCCGCTGCAGGGCGCAGGCTTTCTCTCAGAGAGAGAGATAGTATGTGCTTAATGACCATGCGTGCCCACCGCGGACTGGCAATTTATGTGAATAACTCAGACACTCAGGTTTTCCTCGCGATGTTTTCCTTCACAATTAGCTCGTGGTATTACCTACCATAACTTCACAAACGTACGCAACTTAGAAAACAAAGTCATTTAAGAAGTCTTAAACCTTAATCTTAATAAGTAAAACCTGAAAATTCTAAAACCAATTCCATGAAACATATCTAAATCTTCGTAATTCTGCTGCAACATCCCCTTCAAGAAAGCCAGGGATTTGTCTGGGGGTTGATAATGAATCCCCTTTCTCAGTACATCTTTCTCAGGAAATGACGGCTAAGTGTTTTTTTTCTATTTGAAGTCGACGGCGTGGGGCAGATGCGAGTATACGGGTTACCAACCTACCTACCATTAGCACTGTAAAGAGATGAGTAGTGTTTCACTACAAAGTTCAACTAATTCTTAGTCATAGGAATAAACGAAGATTTGCTGAAAATGAAACTAAATTCTGTAAAGACGCCAATAAAATCCGTACCAAGAATAAAACGATAACCAAAACTTACTTTGTAGGTAGTTCAAGAATATCACCCAAAGGGTCATAAAATAATTGAAATACCGTTTAAGACATATCTTATTATTATGGAGTAGGCTTGCCCAGCAGCTATACCACCTTAGACCTGACACCACAGGTCAATACGTGCCGAGCCAACCAAGCACTGAACACAGTGTCCCAGGCACTGCAGCGTCCCAGTGGTCCTTTCACCCATCTAGTGTGAGCGAAGGTGCCACTGGACGCTGCATAAATCATTTCATTATGTAGATACAAAGGTAAAAAATGTATCATTATGACAGGGCAAAAAATTGATCTGCCGCCCATGTGTAAAATCTTCCATTTTGACATATTATCAACGAAAGAAACGACGGATTGAAATTGAAGTCACTCAATGTCTATAGTGCTAGGCTTAATAATTAACCGTCAAAAACTCATATAAAAATATCCTTAACTTTGGAATACTGTTAGTCCAATACCATACCCTAAAGTCCACAGAGAGAGCAAATTATGCTCGTTTAGGATTGTTTTTCCTCTTAATAGAAAATCCCTTCGTTCCATTCAGGAAGCGTAGACATTTGTCGGTGCAATGGGGCACGGTGGTTTATGTACTGTGAACCTTTGACGCATCTCGCGTTTCGGGGGTGCGTGCACCCTTTTCATCTTAATCCTGGGCCTAAGGGTAAGTCTTGCTTAAACAGAACTCAGCGCCAGACTGCCTTGGTACATTTATACAGCACCATTTCCGTAATGTAAAGTGTATTTTTTAAGTATTCTTCATCCTGTATGAAAATTTGACATTGATGTAAGTACACTTCATTAGCGTAACGTGTAGAAAGAGCTGAGCCTCCTAGTATAGATAAATATTTACTCAAGTGGAGGCTTCTACAACGTTTTTTATGTGCATGTTCTGATTTTTTTATTGATTATGTCGTATCGGTTTGGTAAGCAATTATCTCGTATCGGTTTGGTAAGCAATTTTTATACAAATACAACTCATTCTTCTACACATTAAAAGTTTTAAAATTTTCAGTAATTTAATAAACATGATAATCATAAACTTGTCATTTTATTTTAAAGTTAGTGCCTTTTTATTCAAAGAACCATAACCACAATTTGAAAAGGTACAGATGATAAAGATACAATTTGATTGGCTGATTGATTGATACAATGCAATATTTAGTAGACTATAAAATACGTAGTGTCAAATATCAACCACAGCCGTGCTCTTAGCTGCACTAATACTATAAAGCAATCGCTTTTTGGAGATACTAATAATGTGAACCGGGCCTTACGTAGTGGCAATTCTCAATAATGACGAAAGCGTTGGAGTGATATTGCAATGCCCATTAATATTATGTTCATTAACCTGAGCAATAGCTTTGCAAGTATGTTGCAACAACTAACACGATATATCAAATGATCAGGCGTTCTTATCGTTATCTGTGACCCAGTTTCCACAATAGCCGAATGAACTAAGCGAATTCATGTAACATAAAATAAACGTCCCACTGTGAGGCACAGGCCTTTTCTCAGGAAGAGTTTGGGCGCGCGTGCCCACCGCGGATTGGCGATTTCAAGCGCTGAGTTATGTGAATAGCTCAGATACTCAGGTTTCCTTACGATATTTTCCTTCACCGTTAGCGAGTAACTTACTGCTACTATAACTTCACAAATATACATTAGAAAACAAAGTCATAGGCACATGCCCGCACTGGGAATCGAACATGGATCTCTCGCTTCCGAGTCTAATGTTCTACTCACTAGGCTACCACATTGAATTCATGTAAAGGCTTCAATAGCAGAGGGTTTAATCTCGTTTCAAAATGAATTCTATGCAGCCTTTTAAACTTAGCGTAATTATAGTGCATTGTCTTTATTTCCGATAAGGGTAGGAAACTGAATGAGAAAAAACACATTTTTAAATAAGTTTTCCTATATACGGAACCCGCACGTGGCTATTAATGGTTTCAATAAGTGCTTCGCATATTATCGTGTCTACTTCAGCTAAGCATCTGATTAATTGCTTACTTTAGTTACTTACGTAGAGTTTGTTACTTTACCTAAGCAATTGGCAAACTCTGGTCTCCGCCTACCCCTCCGGGATACAGCCGTGAGTTTGTGTGCGTGTTTAGTTACTTTTCACTTCTCAGAAATCTAACGGTAACTAACTGCTAACCTTACCAGTAAAAAGTCGCCCGTGTGTTATTTCTGTAATCGCAAGCAAAACCTGTGAACGAATTATCTTAGTTGCCCGTCTAAAACCTCTTCATAATTGCAACCTCAATACCGAGCTGACACTGTAATTTTCTCCTTCCGTGGCAACATGTGGTGTGAAAAGTTACTAGTTATTAATCGTCCTTATTCGTTGGACAATAGCCTTCCTTGCCTTGCTATAACCTGGCCCCTGGAGGGATAGCGTTCACGAATGATTTATGCTGCAAAGCCCCTACTCTCATTTCATAAGTGTTTTGAATCATTACAACTTCGTATACTACCGGTTTTATTTATAAAAACACGATTCCTATAAAACGGTCCTCAGAGGCAGTTTAAATATGATCTGTGGTTACGTTTTCCCTTTACCACAGTCTATTTCGACTGCCTCTGAGGAGTGTCTTAAGGAATCGTCTTTTTATAAATAAGGCCTTATATCTCGAGTGGACCCTCTACAGGTATGAAGCCTGCAAAGTCCCATGGGCGCAAAGGAAATTATGATGTTTTGTTTGTGAATTTAGATTGCGATAGCAGCTGGCTATTATTTAGCGTAGGTTATCGTAGATCTTTACAGGGTAAATGAAGATATTATAGCGTTTTGAAAAGGGTGAATGAGTAATGGCTATTTGTAATTAGTAGTCTAGTATGTCAGTGTTCATTACCTACATATTTTCATTTATTTACTTTACGTGGTTTGAATCAAGTTACGTAAACAAATCACGTTGCCACGTTTTTCAAATGAATTTTTCTGTCTGTTTGAAATTCAGGAACAACCTGAGCTTATTTTTTTCAATTCACTGTGTCACGTGCTGACCATTACGCTAACCTTTTTAATCGCAACTGCGATAAAGCGCACGCCGCGCGCTGAGTACCGGCATTTTGAAAAAATCAAGCAGCCATTTTAATAAAGGATAATGGCGCCAAATGTGGTCGACGCCATATTGCATTTTAGAGAATGCAGAATGGATGCAAGCGTTTGAGCGAGAGAATTTCGGTGGAGCGATTTTAATAATGGCTGGCTGGATTTTCTAGAAAGGCTGTCTGGTCCCTTGAGGTACTTTGAAAAGGAAAATGGTAATGCTTGAACGCACTACCATAATAAATGTGTGGAATACAATGTGGAAGTATTGAAAAGCAATGAGAAATAATTTCAGTCTACGGTATATCATTGGCTGATACACTGAGGAAAAGAACTGTAAATAAAAAAAACGTACGAACAACACTCGTAGCGTAAGTGCATGACAGTTTTAACCCAAAATTATGCTTTTATCGAGCTGGTTGGGTAAGTGCAAGCTATAACCTTTGTTTATAGCGGCTTTACCCGGCTCTAGGCAGCTCTAAAGTTAGTATCGTATCTGCAATCACAGACCGACAGCAAACAAAATCCCACGTGCCCACTATATTCTAGACCGCGTATTCCCAACATCTGCTCCCCGGTTTTAACTCTGAGCATGGTTAATATAGCTGTACTGGCATGGTAAAGTACAGAGGCTTGGACCATAGGTACACGCTGATGTACTACTCGTTGATTTTGAAGAACTTTTTATTAAACTAAATATGTAATTTAAAATGAGCATAAAGTCCGAGTGTTTGCATCTATCCTGGGTAAACTGCAACAGTAGTGTCAACGTCATCATTATCATCCTCGTTTTTCACCAGTGAACCTTGGTAAATTGTAATTTTTTTGATTCGATTTTCGTTACCTTTTTTAAGAGTTTCAGTTGAAAAAGAGCTTAACCTGTTCGGAAATGAATTAGTGTCGGTTTTGCAACAGTCTTGTGGCAAAGAACGTACATGGAAAAAAGTGTAATTTTTCACACTTTCCAGTAAACCATCTGCGTTCCCCACTTCGCGCTGTGGCGCTAGACAAATTGCTGTAATCAAGCGCTGATCTGCTATTCTGTTACCTAACGGGAGACAAGAAACAATACGCTCTAATGATAGCCTACTGCTTGTTGAGTAATCCGGATAGCAGTCTGCGGCCGGAGTGAAATGAGCCGGTAATGAAAAAGTGCTTTGTGGCCGTACGTGTAGATAGGTAGGTTGATAGAAGACTCTTTACTCTACACCAATGGTACTACGCAAACAAGATAGGTAGAAACCTTAGTGTAGCTATCTGATTGCTTATTGATATTTTTTTGCCTTCAATGTAACTTTTCATCCAATCCATTGGTCCATATGTATTCATCCAATGCTGGACATAAGGTAAGGCAAGCCAATTATTTCTGTCTTCGGCCTTCTTTATCCAGGACCAATATACTTCTCCAACATCCAACGCGTTTACCAGATAGTGATAATTAAATAATTGAGAAATTAGATACAATACCTTTACATACAATCGCATTCCTGACCAAATGTTTCCGTTTACAACAAGGTCCTATAGTCTACTGACATTAAATATAACTTGTACCAAACTACCTCACGCAGAGTGCGTGCCAAATTGTCGCTGTAAATAATGAGAAAATGTGCAATGTCCATAACACTCACATCGACCGCTTACCTAATAACATAAGCAGCCTATATACGTCCCACTGTAGGGCACAGGCCTTCTCTCGGAGAGAGAATATGGGCTTAATCACCACGCGTGCCATCGCGGACTGGTGATTTCAAGCGCTGAGGTATGTGAATAGTGAAAGTGATAGTGACACCTGACACTCAGGTTTCCTCACGATGTTTTCCTTCACTTCAGCAAGTGATATTGCTACTATAACTTCACAAATGTACATAACTTAGAAAACAAAGTCATAGGTACATGCTCGCACTGGGAATCGAACCTGAGTCTCTCACTTCCGAGTACATTGTTCTACCCACTAGGCTATCACCGCTAATAAGCTACCCGTATTCTCGCAATGGCTGAAACAGTAACAACAATTGCTACTCTAGTTTTATGATAGCGGTAAAATATACTTCTAATGTAGGTATCTAACGATGATACACCTTATTGTTGTAACTGTACAGTTGACAGCACTTAACCGTTACAATGTCAAACTGAATTCAACTCTCTGCCTCAGATGCAATGGTATGAAACACAAATAAAGATAGATTAAGGAGACAGACCCGAGGCCTCGAGTTTTGTACAACAAAGGAACCATTATTTTTATTGGGCAACTGGATTAAAAGAAGTGTGCCGCCGAATTCAGGTCTCTCTGAAGTCAGATATCATAAATAATATGCATTTTTGGTTTTTCTATTTTATATTTGAAAAGATAATTGCTACATACATTCAATAGAAATATTTTACTAAGCAGTAAAGTGAAAGAATTTTCCCTTAAATAAACGATGTCATAAATATACTTATATCTTATAGGATTATTACTATGACGTCTTAGTCTTACAGAAAGAAAGTAAACACGATTATTTATTTTCGATAAGAAAAATATGTTCTTATTTGTTTCCTTTTTTACCCCGATCTGTGCCTACCCCTCCGGGATGTAGGCGTGAGTTTGTGTTATGTTATATTTTTGTTGAATTTCACTATTATTGACACTAAACAAACGGTTTGCTATTTAAATTAAATAAGAATCTTTTTAAGTGAACTTTCTGCATAATAGAACTTCTAGGCGGTTTTGATCAAGTCGCACACCTACAAGAACAACGTGATATTTTGATAACCCTTACTTTACAGGAGAGCTTTTTTAAAATTTCAAATTGATTTATGATATCACTTTTAAAGTTTCTACAATTTTCATTATCATTCTATAATTTTTATCATAATTAGTGATATATTATATCACTTTGAAACTTTAAAAATGCTCTCCTGTAATACCACGGTTTTCGAAATACCATGTTGTTCTTGTAGGTGTGCGAAGTGTAAAAAGTGTTCCCGTACAGGGCTAAGAACCAAAATTACTTAACACATTTTTCACGGTGACCGAGGGGATTAAATTAATACAGTTAATGTTGCTTAATTCATGAGGCCGGCCGTTTAAGAATCTAAATTAATCTAAACAGGAGACGAGGGCTATGAAGTACGTGCATTCATTAAGTATTAACCATTGGAGGGATTCTCGCTTCTTCTTTCCTTTGCCTCCGCCTGCACATACCTTAATCATTGGGCTAAGCAGCCATTTGCTCAGCTCAGGGATAAACAACGGAGTGTAAATTATGTAAAGTTCATTGCACCACTATAGCGCATCGGCCCCTTATAAGAGCGATATACCAAGAGATAATAATTGTAGGTACATAGTGTTTGTTTACAGGAAAAACCACTGAATCAAGCTTGTTTGGTAACTTGTTTTGTACCAGGAAGGTAAAATGAAATTACAGAACATAGGTGTTCTGTACCAAATGTACATGTTTTAATTATTTATCGATGTTTACGCAATGCTTTAAATTAATTTTAGAGTTTTTAGATTTAAATACAAAAATTATAGTTTTTTTTTTCTTTCTAAGGTTATCATCGTCAACCTACATAGTTATAAATTTAACTGGACTTATGCAATATTGCCGAAACATCAGGAATTAAGGTGATCAGGTTTACTTAATAAATGGTCGCCATTAGGCCCATTAAATGTATAATCCTCACTATCCTTACTAATATTGTAACCGTTTAAGTTTGTGTGTATGGATGGATGTTTGTTACTCTTTCACGCAAAAATGGCTGAACGGATCCGGATGAAATTTTGCACAGAGACAGATTATAGTCTGGATTAGCACATAGGCAATTTTTTATCCCGGAAAAATACACATCAAAATTACCACGCGAACGAAGTCGCGGGCAACAGCCAGTCATACATAATCATAGAAGTAACTGCCTCCCAAAGCAGTATAAAATTATACCTCAGGAGAGGTGCTTCCCAGTTGCTATTGATAGCTGAATGGAAACGAAATGAAGTCTTAGAAAATGTGATAGCTAGAAAACTCTGCTACCGTTGAATCACTTTTAAGATAAACTGCATAAGAAAATTGATAAGACAGCTGCAGCAAAAATAAATCCATGTACATAATCACAGCGAAAATGCTATCAAACGTTTCTAGCAAAGCAAAAGTGCAATGCACTAGAAATACGCAGAAGGGAAAATTAATGTAAGCTAAATTAGTCTTGAATTCTTGAGGCTGGGCGGTCGATGTAAGCGAGCCGTAGACCACGGTCCGTTTCATTCGCGAATAGCCGAATAGGCATAACTTATTGCTCATAATTGTAATGGACACTTACTAAGGTACTTAGCGTATCTGCAAGAGACCATTCGCATATCAATGGGATGAGAAGCGAACCGCATAGGAATATGCTTTATGAAATTATCGTGATTTTATGTACTTGACAGACTAACCCACGGTTTCTCGTACACTAACCAGCTGTTAATCTACTGTTAACAGGTGTCAGTAGTTTTATTTGTACGCACTTTGGTCAATTGACAGCTGTTAACAGTAGATTAACAGCGTGTTAGTGTACGAGAAACCGGGGGATAGAGCATTGTAAAAGAAATGGATTTTACCACTGTTGTAAATTTATTATTTAAAACCTTTTATTTGCTGGGTCCCATTTGATAGAACTACAATTTATGGTTTATTATATGACAAATCGATGTACATTGGACAACCAATTAATAACTAGGAAGATTAATCATAATATGATAATTTAGGTACTTACATCGAATTGTCATAGTAAACTGTAAATTTTTGTCCAATGAAAGGGGGCCCAGGAAATCAAAATATTACTATCTTCTTCATGTTCTTCTTTCAGTGCCTCTCCACTGCTGGAGGTTGGCCGTCAAGTCTGCATGTTCCTCTCTTCTCTTTGCCAAGCGAAATAAATCTTCAACACTAGCAACTCTAGTCTATTCCCTGATGTTACGGAGCCATGATTTATTTTTTGGGAGCGCGCCTCTAAACGATCCATCGTGGTTTTACGAAATGCGGCTACGAAACGAGCTTTGGAGGCACTATGGTCGCGGGTATACCGAAGATTTTGCAAGTTGACAACTGTTATAGGCATACATGACTACAACGAATACATGACATCACTAATTTTAACCGTAGAAAGAATCCTAATACCTTACAACTTTAGCTCTAGGACTTTCCACTTAGGACATTCTGTATTTCACTATTCAGCATCAACAGACAGCAGTAGCGAAGCTGACGCAGTTAATAACCCGTCATAAACGTCATGTTTAAATTCACACACATTTCCTCTGGAAAGTGGCTCTTTAATGGCTAGAAAACAAATGGAAAATAGTTGTGTGGGACCTAATTCAGTCTGCTCGGAGATACTACAATGTAGGTACCTAGTTGGATTGGCAAGGAAAGCGACGGGTTTTGAAGAAAGATTTATTTTCCTACAAATCGACTCATACGTGATTACATAAACTCACGTCTGTAGCCCGAAGGACTGGGCAAGACCAGCGTTTGCCACTTGTCCCGATCCTAGCAAATCTTTTTCGTCAAAAAATCGAATCTTCTTTTTGTAAAAGGGTGGCATCGGAGTTGTTCGGTCGGCCACCGCCAGCTCATTTATTCTTCCCCTTGTTTACCTGGCAATAGAATCTTTAACATTTAAAATAAACTAAACATTTTTTTAAAGCTACCATACCTTTACCACTTTCGTTTAAGATTCACAGCTTCGAACCAAAAAGTTGACTTTTCAAAAATTCAACACTTTTATAGTGTCTTTGTAAATAATTAATTTTAATGGTTATCATACTGAAAATAACATCAACCAAAATATTGTTATCAATTTCAAAATCTGCTGTTGACTTAATTTGAGTTTGTATTTAGAGATTTTTTGAAAAACATACAGTACATTTAAAATATTTTGTACAACCTTTGATTCTTTTCAGTTGAAAAATGTATTTTGATCCTGTCATGTCTTTCATACTGATAAATCAAATAAGTATCAGCCGAGTGTCTAAACGCAATATTTTCGCCCTTGTTAATTTTCTTAGAATGTTTCAGTTCACAATTAAGTCAAAAATTCATTACAAACATTACCTAATGTACCCTCGTTAGCCAAACAGCCAAGCAAGCACCAGCATTAACCAAGAAATACAACAATAGCATAGCAAGGCAAAAGGTTAAAGGTATACCTAACAACATTGGCTCCGTGCTCTCAAGTTGATTCGGTAACTCGAGATCGAGGTAACTCACACAAAATACGATCCCTCTCTTGCCAGCAACTTATTGGCCTTTAGCCAATTCGACTTGCTACATACTTCTCGTTTTATTGACGGAGTAAAAGTAGCCGTTGTTTATTAAGTCGGAACGTTTTATTGTTTCACGAATTTTAATAATTTTTTTTTTTTTTTTTGAATTGAATTGATTTATTCAGAAAAGTTTAACAATTTACTTATCCTATTTTAGCATAGTTGGAGAGAATGTAATTTTATTTAACTAATGATAGGATTAGAACGATGATGTCTGTACTAGTTATAAAACTGTATGACAGACAGCAACGCCTTCCTTCTGCGAAAGTTAGCTATTTTATTACATTGCTGTTTGAGTATTTACTGATGTATGCTAGTTACAATCTACCACAGATGACAATGTATGAGTGGTACAGTGTGTGTGTGTGTGTGTGAGTGAGTGTGTGTTGTGTGTTTGTTGTGTGTGTGTGTGTGTGTGTTGGTGTGTGTGTGTGTATGTTGGTGTGGTGTGGTGTGTGTGTGTGTGTGTGTGTGTGTGTGTGTGTGTGTGTGTGTGTGTGTGTGTGTGTTTGTTTGAGTATGTAATAGAAAAACGAGTACTGCAATTGATTTGTTAATAAGTTTTATGTAATATAGATTTATTAAACTTTTATTTTATTTTGTATGCTATATTATTTGCTTAGTATGAATTCGTTTCTTACTTGGGTTTACATAATAGAGATTCTGTTTCATCATATGATAAATCCTGAAGCCACTTTGCTACTGCACTTTTGCATTTCAAACCAGTTAATGGATATATGTTGTTAAGTCTGTTAGTTTTATTATACAAGTGAGAGCCAATTATTCTATAGTGTCGCGCGGCCAACGCTGTCCTATGTGGTGGAACCCTACAGACTAAGTCAGCTCTTCGTTTTCGAGTAATTAAGAGTGGATCATAATGTAAAGTACGATGCCTGCGAAGAACGGTCTGGAGAATGAATAGTTGTCGTACCGTAAGCACCTGGCTCTCTTTATAAAGAAGGATAGTAGGGAATCGATAGGGTTTCTTGTGTATGGTCTTTAACACAGCTCTTTGAGCTCTCTCAAGGCGAAGTAGAGAAGTCTTGAAAGTGCCACCCCAGGCCACAATACAGTAGGTTAAGACAGACTGAGCTAGAGCAAGATAAACTGTTTTTAGAGTACCTAGGTCAACAGAAGATCTTAGACGTTTAAAAGTAAAGATTAGTTTTCTTGCTCTACAATTAACTTCATTTATGTGTTTTTGCCAACTAAAAGTGCTGTCAATATAAACTCCTAGGTATTTTATATAATTGGTGCGTTGAATGGTTAAACAAGTACAGCTAACCGATTTTTGGAAATTGCAAGTATGCGCAGTTACATCAAAAGTGTCCTTCATAGGCTGGGAGGATAAACAAGGCGAGAAAGTAAGAAATTTCGTTTTTTGAACATTTAACGTCAGTAAATTCTTTGAGAGCCAGCTCATCACAGTTGAGAGGGTATTTTCAGCAGATTGTCTTGTTGTGTCCCATGTTTTACCATCAATGAGCAGAGCAGTGTCATCTGCATAAGTTATGATATTACAATTTGGAAGAGAAAGCCGGCATAGATCGTTAACATATATTAAGAAAAGGGTCGGTCCCAGCACACTGCCTTGAGGCACGCCGAATCCTAGCATTTCTTCTTCACTAGTATATGTATCAACCTTGACACGTTGACTCCGGTCTGTGAGATAGTCTCTGAAAATGTCCAGCACCAAGCCTCTAATTCCAATAGTTTCCATCTTTTTCAAGAGCAATGGGACAGAGACAGTGTCAAAAGCTTTCGACAGGTCCAAGAATATACCAATGACTTTTTGTTTCTTATCTAGTTTTCCTACTATTTGGTCCGTAAGTTCTAGGACAGCATCTTCAACAGAAGTGCCCTTTCTGAACCCATATTGATTTGATGCAATAATTTTGAATTTATTTAAAAAAATTGTCAGTCTCTTGTTCAGAACTTTTTCTAGTATTTTAGAAAGGGTTGTAAGGACTGAAATTGGTCTGTAATTTGTAACACTGTCTCTGTCCCCACTCTTGTGGATGGGGTGAACCAAGGCCTTTTTAAAAGCTTTTGGAAAAATACCCTTCATGATGCAGAGATTGCATAGGTGTGTGATGGTTGGTATAAGGTATTTTCGTGCTAACTTTAATATTTTAGAGGAAATTCCATCCCAACCCACTGCACAGTCGTCTCGCAGACCAAGTATGATGTTCTCAATTTCAGCGTGGTCAACCTCAGATAGATACATCGTGTGGATTTGTTGACTAGCTTCATAATTGTCCGGCTGATAGATAAATTCTTGCGGTGGTTTTTTTTCCTTTATTTTGGTGGCTAGCTCCTTTCCAATATTAGCGAAGTACTGGTTGACTTTTTTGACAGAGCTTTCAGGATTAGGTGTAATATTGAGAAGATCTCTACTATCTGACGATTTTTTCTGAATATTTGCAATTTTTTTAATAATTTTCCATGTGTCTTTTGGGTTATTCCTTGCCTTCTCAAGTTCATTTTGTTCATAAACACGCTTTATCTTTTTGAGTAAGTTATTACAATAGTTTCTGTATCGTGTGTATGTTATTTTTAATATAAAATTTTCTGGGGCCTTAGTCGAGTTTTTGTGGAGTCTATCACGGTTTCTGATGCATTTAAGAAGGCCGGGTGTAATCCATGGCTTGATTATTCTTTGTCTGTGAGGGATTCTTATGGTTTTTGAATTTTTGTCAATTGTGCCAGAGATAGTGCAAATAAGAAAATTTGCAATTGACTCAGGATCAGTGGAATTAAGTATGTTTGAGAAATCTGTATTACTTAGGTCTTGAATAACATCCGGAAAGTTGATTTTGGTAGTACTGTTTTTTGGTTTTTTATTATTGCCCGTATAGTCAATGCAGAAAAGGACTGGAGCATGGTCTGTTATAAACGAGTCTAATACAAAGGTGGTAGAGTTCTTATTGGTTTTTAGCATAACATGGTCAAGGCAGTTATTTTCACGAGTAACAAAAGAGTGGGCTGGTAGTAGCCCATGGAAGGCATTAATATTTAAATATAAGTCAGCATTGGAATTAATATTATCCTTCACTATGTTTATGTTTATGTCTCCAATCAGTGCAATAGTGCTGAGAGAAGCCAGTGCTTTCAGCAAGTCGTCCAGGCTAGAAATAAAAGGTTCAATTACTTTACAAGACGGTGATCGATATAAAGCAATAACTCCTAAAAGCGTGCCGCATTTTATGACCAGACAGTTTGCATCGGTGAAGGGCGGTTCTTCTATCGTACATTTAAGATCATGTCTCGTGTACACAGAAACACCATCATTCTGGTTAGTGAAGTTAGATTTGTGGGAGTTGTATCCCTCCAAATGTGGTAGCACAGATGTTTTACTCAACCAGCACTCCGTCAGGATGATGATATCGCATTGTACATTAATGCGGCGTAAAAGAACTATGAGCTTGTCAAAGTTACACGCTATACTTCGTATATTGACATGGAAAATATTGAGACCTTTATTCTTGACGCCATACCGCGAGCAGTCCTCTGGAGAACACATAATCGACCTAGAGACTTCAACAGATTCAATGCCGTCAGCTATCGTATTGAGATTAGCCATCTCTTTCATAGTAATTCTGGAATTCACTCTAAACTTGACAGAGTATTCAGTCATTTCAATCCAATCAATCAATACACCATATTTCTAGTTTCTATGAGAACATTTTCGGTAATACAACTACTAATATCTTTGATCTCTCTGAGAAGACTGCTCATCTGTTTATGCAATAATGATCACTCAATCTACCTATCTATTTATCCAGCTCATGAACACAATCAATAATAATACTTCCACAGAATACAATCACTTGACCTGGTCCCAAACTAGGATACCCTGTGCTATGTTGACCAGGCAAGAACGTTACAAAGATGAAAAGACACCCAGACTGAGACCATTTATTTGTACAAATGTACGGCGGCCCCCAGTGGGAATCGAACCCACGACCTCTGTTTTGGTAGCTAAGCGCCTAGACCAACGAAGCAGTCGAAAAGCTATACGTTTATTGTTTGCGTTACAAAATTATACGTTTATTGTTTTGGGTTTTGTATGTAAATTAAAAGCAAATAAACACGAGCAAACTTTAACTAACGTAACAGTAACAGCCGACTGGTTGGCACCAGGGCCCTTATTATGAAGCGGCGATATGTTCGGAAGGATCGTCAACGTCGCGCTTGAGCCCGACAATTCACTTGAATCTAGCGACAAATACGATCTTTTTTTGAATAGCGCAGGAAATGGCAGGAAATTTCGAAACTGTTCAAAAAAAGTCAGTCTTTACAAAGTAAAGTATATATACGAGCCCACTACTATGGTTACGTTACGGGCGACATTGCAACAAAATTTTGCTTGAAGGTTGACCTGACTGATCCCTTGCTGAATTTTGACTTTACCTCAGCAAACATTTTCCCACCTCCTGAAAGCCGACAAGCCCTTCCAGGTGCATGGAAGCATCCTCTAATAGGATTAAAATCGTCTCACGCCTCAGCTCTTGACACTTACACGTACCTAAAGATGGAGCTCAGGTTTTAGCATTAAAACTGAGCTGTGGTAGCCGACAGCTAAACAACTTTTTAGTCAAAAAAAAGGAATTTCTTAAGTTATAGGCATTGAAATTCAAACAAAATGAGCAAAATAAATATTATGTTAAAGTCAAAGTGCATTACTTTCATTGTTTATTAAATTTATAAAAGGAAACAAGATGTCTGCAGACAAGACAAAATCCTATGCTACACATATTGGCCAACAACACAGAATATAATGTGACCAACAAAATCGTTTGCACTTTGTAAGAACTGTGGAGAACTTTATCATTTTTGTTGACAAACTCTAGGGCATAGTTTCCTAAAACATCTCTAACAATCTATGCACGTTCGAGATATTCTTAGTACTAAAAGAAACTCTAAACCATCAATCTTTATTTGAACTAAACTGGGGTCAGCTGCAGCCTTAATCCCGGGTGCGACTAAAGAGGTCGTAAGAGACGATATTGGTTACATAATTCTTAAAAAAACCGGCAAAGTGCGAGCGGTACTTACGCTCCGAGGGTTATTTACCAGCACACAATGTTTTTATAAAAAATTGTCTTACTTCAATTTCTCTAACTTGATTTGATTATTATCGTACACAAAGTAAACCAACAATCAAGAAACACCGCCCAAGAATGACTTGAACACGCGACAGAGTAAACCAACAACAATAACAAGGCCGGCTTATGTATTCATATCATCAGGTTTCTGATAGAGCAAAAACTAAAAAGCTTAAAAAAACGCGTTTGTTGTACTGTATAGGGATGGGGATGAGGTGGGATCATCATTAGTTCTTTACTTTCGGTTTTTATCCGCCATAATAACACATATTCTATGACCGAATACCTATTATAACACTGTCCTAGCGAACTTTGTGCACTAAACACTAAAAAACCGGCCAAGTGCGAGTTGAACTCGCGTGGAGCGGGTTCCGTAGGATGCCAAAGTCAAATGTTTTTTTCAATTGTGGTATCACATTTGAAATCCTCACAGTAAGTCGCGAGTTAACTACTACAAGCGTTATATAGTGGTGTTTTAATGAACTACTTTCCGCAGTTTATTTGATAGAGTTTTTATAGGTTTTCCTGTAATCTACAAGCAATGAACTATATTTTGTATTTTTCAAAATTTTCGGCTCAGTAGTTTCGGAGATCAAGGGGGAATGGTTAATTTTCATCTTCATTCATAAATAAAATGAAAACTATTTACTTTACAATAATAACAAAAATATATTTGAGATTCTCGTAACAAGCTCTTTTATTTGATATATATAACACAATAAGGTTTGCAAATATATTTTTATATCCTAATTTGTCCCCGAAAATGATACTTCTTTAAAAAAAAAATCCTTTGCACATCTGTGTTTGGGTCATAGGATTACACCATTCTACCAAATTTAACCTGATTTGGTCCAGTAGATTCGGATCCTACGTCCTATAAGGGTTCCATTTTTTATACGGTGTACGGAACCCTAAAAATGAAGACTACTGCGGCACATAACTCATACCTACTGCATGCAGCAGGATATTGTTATCACATGTGGTGCTATCGGGTACGGGCAGAAACACATTATAGGAAGTAGGCAGTACATTGCGCTCCTCTACGAAAACCGCATGATTCATAAAAAAATATATAATATGATGATACCATTACCATTTCATTTCAGTCTCATTAGGACCGTGATCGAGTGCAGTCCATTTTCCCTAAGTGTTCAATTTTGTGATGTATTACGTGCTTCAATTAAATTTTATGTGGCCAATATTTTTTAAGTGCAAGTGAAAATACAAATAAGACATAAAACAAACTCCGAAACAGAGTCTTGGATGGATCACATCAGAAATGATACGATTCGTCAACGAACTAAGGTGATTGGCATAGCCTATAAGTTTAGCAATATGAAGTGGCAGTGGGCAGATCAGACCAACCGAAGAAAATAGTTGATGGGGTACAAATGTTCTCGAATGGAGACCACAAACTGGCCAACATGGATGGCAGCGGCTGGCCGACGAAATAAGTGGCGTGCCTTCGGGGAGGCCTATGTCCAGCAGCGGACGAGTACAGGCTGATCAATTGATCGATGTCAAAGTAAAAAATTTAATTCACTATAAAAACAAAATGTTTACTTAATGAACGTCAAAGCTGTTAGTTTCACAATTAATAGATTATGCGGGGAAGAGGCTAACAATGAAACTCCACATTTATGTGTACAATTTATTGAACTAAATAACTTTGAAAAGGCCTATGCAAGTTTAAGGAGACAATCGACTTTTATTTAAAAAGCAGTTGTGTAGGTAAACATTATAAACACTTATTATTTAAAAAAATACCGTATGCAAGACTCTTATAAATTAATTGACATGGGAGTCCCCTTTGTTTTACAATCTAATATATAAACATCTCGTGTCACAGTGTTTGTTATAGATTTTTATACATTTTTTTGTTTATATTTGCTAGGTCTGAGAATAGGTCGTAGGCTAATTGATACGGCAAAACAACGTTTGCCGAGTCAGCTAGCTAGAAATTAGCTAGCTAGAACATCCTTTATTGACATATTTTGAAAGTGTAACTTTTTAATAATGTTCTAAGTAGTTGCAATTATAGGTATAACGGGTCTGTAACTTTTTATCACTGGTTATCTTGACAAGCCGACTTATTAGAAGTAATTTCGTAATTTCATATTTATATGATCTGCCAATTTAGCGGTAGCAAGTATTGAATGAGATTAGATTAGATTAGAACACTTTATTGTACACACCAGAAAGCAAAATACATTAAATGAGCTTCTTTCTTTGAAAATATGACGTCTGTTTTTAACTCTATTGGATCAGGAATTCACTAGCTGCTCTGCAGCTGCCCCATGCTCTTACGTATAGTTAATTTTGGTACATAATAGTATGAAACTCAATCGTCTATCAAGTTTAAGTCTAAAAGCCTCCGCTGGGGCTCTTATGGCGTCACACGCTAGTCACAAAGCCTGGCTTTAATCTTATTAACTAAGTACATTAGTCCTCAGAGAAACATGCATGTACCCTTTCCTGCTCTATTTCAGGCTAGAACGTCGACAGCCGCAAGACTCGCACTAACTCGATTCAATTTTCATTTTTTGTTTAATGTCGACAGCGTTAATCAGTCATTCTCTTTAGACCTCGCGCCAATAGGAGCTCAGAACTATAAATTCTATGTTTAACAAAAACATAGTTTATAGAGGAAACTTTTTGCTGCGTCATTTTCAATTCTGTCTTCTACCGCTTTTATTTGTTTTCATTATGCCAACGCGAAGTCTGAAGGCAGAGGAAATATTAACTTTTCTACGAGATAATGCATGAACCTTTTTCTTCTTTTCTAGTGTGGTTAAGCAATTTTTGTTAGCGATAATAGCAAATTCAAGTAGGATAGGTAAACATTAAGCAAACAGTAATATCGGTTATGCAAATTGTCAGCAAAACTAATAGTTGTGTCAGTAAAATTCTGTATTTAACTAAATTTAATTCTTAAAGATCATTTTCTAAGTCGTTCACCTATTTCCTTATGGTTGAGTGTACCTCAGAGGCTGTCGCAGCATTACGGGCCTTTCCGGTGAAATCTGATTAAGTGGGAAGTAAGTTGCCGTTATTAGGAAAATATGAATGTATAATTTTAATACTTAGCTCAATCCTTAATATTTCCGCCAGTGACTTTCTCTTCATGATACAGCTAACAGAGGATCTACTTGAAATTCACAATTTAAAAACACTAATGATTTTTGTTGCACTAACACGCGCTGAGGACAATTTTAAAAACCTATTTAGAGGCTAAAAATTACACCCATGCCGGGACTTGAACTCGCGACCTCTGGCTCACCGTGCCAGCGCTCAACCAACTGAGCTAATGGGCAAGTGAAATTTTTGACAAAAAGAATATAATCATGTAGGTACAGCGATATCATTCCGACGTAAAAACCTAATTGCAAAGTGGGTTACTCGGGGCTGCAAGTTATGTAAATCGCTTCGATCAGATGACGCTGCCTGTACGTAATACAGAGAAGTTTGTAAAGAGGCTTGAAATTTCATCGATGCTTGCACTTGCCCATTAGCTCAGTTTGGAGAGCGCTGGCACGATGAGCCAGAGGTGACGGGTTCAAGTCCCGGCATGGGTGGAACTTTTAGCCTCTAAATAGGTTTTTAAAACTGATGATTTAGTTAAACTCGCGAATACATTCATTGAAGTCGACTTAGGGCCAATTTTTCAATAGTCAGATAAAACTTAACTGGAGAATAAATTGCATGCTATCACTGTCTAACTCATACGACAAGACAGTGACAACATCTGTTTTATTGAAAAATCTGTTGAAAAATCCAGTGTTAGACGACTAATTAGCAGTTGTTGATAAAAATTATTACATCGCAAAAAAAATAAGAGAACGCTAGTTAAATAGTCTTGAAAATATTGAAATAGGTATCACTTTAAGATTTCGTAGGTATATCTTGAACACAAAACGTTTGCGAAACACTCAGTTAGCGGTACAGTAGAACGTCAATTATCCGAACTATTTGGTGGACATGGGTGTTCGGAAAACCGGTTTGTTTGGATAATCGACCTATATACTTTTATAAAATAGTACTAATTCATATCATCTCTAATGAATAAAAGTTACAAATAATTATTAATATTTTACTAACTTTTAGTGAAGTTAGTGAAATTATCTAGATACCAGTAATAGATACTAGTGGTGTCCGAAATTTTATGTTTTCATGAAACTTTGGCGGTATAACGTCGGCTCTTTACACGATTGACTGGCTGCCTCTTAAATAAGGTATTTATATAGGTGAGCCGCTCGACTCACTTCATTTATGACAAGCAAATATTTGGGCATGGGCAGTCCGCCCCGATCCTCTCCACTCATGTACTTCTTTCTAGTGTAGCAAAATACCGTCGACGAGTCCCCAGAGGGCGCGCCAAATGAAGAAAAACAAAAGCCGACCATTAGGGTCGAGCCCAAAATAAATGTAAACAGAAAGTTTCGTTCGGGTTTACTTTGCTGACCATACGTCACGTGGGTACCTGCAGTAGTGGCCAGTCACATTATTTATTTAGTTGTATGCCGAGTACAATAATATATCTCAAAATTTAAATATTAGTTCGGTGAAAAAAAAAATACGAATGACAGTTTAGATACGTTATCCGGTATGATATAAGAACTCCATTTACATTACCACCTCCTACCTATTAATGGGCTCTAAAGGATTTATAGGTTATGGTGCAATACAAAACGGATAATTTCATACGAACATTTTTTGTTTGGGCAGGTTTGATAGGCAAACCTTACATATTTTTCCAAACTTTATCATTCCTTCTGGAGATTGTTTCTACATATTTATTACATTATTTGGAGGTTCTCACATTGATCCCTGCCCTTGTTCCCGATAAGGCAATTTGCGTTATAATTATACATATTCAATCAGTTTCAATAAGTTAATTGCTTAAAACTCTTACTGTATCGTTATTTCCGACAAATTGCATTTACCTCATTCTGATTGTGACGCAATTTCTAACCAGCCCTGTTCAAATTGCGCCAAAATCATAATTGACTTAAGGGAGCGCAAACAGCTTAGGTATTCATGTAAGTATATTATTGGTACAATATGTAATTATAAGTACTTATGTTCTTGTAATCTCTCGCTGTACATCCATCTACCGACTGTATTCTTGGTGCATTCCTCTCCATCCAAAGGTTGTCTGGAAGAGATCGCTCTAAGCGATAAGACCGCCAATTGTATACCACTACTTAGATATAAGAAACTATTTGTAATATCTTTCACCTGGTTGTGCAATAAAGTGTTCTCTATCTATCTATCTATCTATCTATCTATCTTACGTGTGCCTTTTGTCGGTTTACTGTTGAGCTGAACATCTGAGTGTAATTATTTTTTTATTAAGAGGCAGTCGTAATGACAAACAATGGCTACAAACAGCCTGCAGAGTAGGAGGAAATTTCTATTTTCCTGTACACCGTCGGGCAATTAATCTCCCGAATACGGGACCGTGTGTAAATAATCTGTTGCGCTGCTTTTGTTGCACCGCTGTTTATTATGATGATCACCACACATTTGGTAGAATACGAAGGAAGGACCCACTAGCAGCAAAAGTAGCATAGTATAAGATGATTAGTAGGTGGTAACGGAGCCGGCCTGACCTTTGCGAGGTCGTGGGTTCGAATCGCAGCATGTACCAATGGCTTTTATATTCTGAGTCTGGCAAAACTTAAGGGAGTTATTTTTCACTTTATTAAAACAACTTTTAATGTGAAACCAGCCCTGAAGTCGCGATATGGCTGAAAAAATGTTGGTCAAATCTAGACTACATATTTATTTCAATAAATATTTTAACACCTTGTTTGTTGGTGTTCGTTAATCAAAAACAATTCTAGGAAATTACAATACAATTACAATTAATTACTCGTTTGATTACCGGTTGGAATGTTGCTTTTAACTTTTAATTACTAGAATAGCGCATTGTTGTTTTTTTATCCACAATTCACACGAAATACCTGAAACTCTACTATTATCGAGTTTTGTACATCTTGCTTGAACATTTGAGTGAGTAAAAAAATATTTTAGTGTAGTTTGTTATCTTTCGATGATCCATGATATTTGCATCATTTTCGTACAGTCAGCAGCTGTTTATTTAAGATTTATTGTTTACAACTGACTATCAGTTACGTTAGAATCCCTTTGTACGCGTTAAAACAAAATTAATTGATACCAAATGTACAGTCTATGACTGGTTAACCTTAATATTTTGGCATATGTCGTATTAAAGAAATAGAGTCGAAATCGTATTGGCAGTCCGTCTCATACACAAGTTTCGACTGTACTTATCTCAGTGCTATAAACGATTTTTTGATAAGTGATTTTTTATGTAAGTGCAATAACAGTATCAATAAATAAATTAACACATAAAATAAATTATAAGCAGCCTATAAGTCCCACTGCAGGGCACAGGCATTCTCTCAGGGAGAGAGTATGGGCTTAATCACCACGCTTGCCCACCGCGACTGGCGATTTCAAGCGCTGAGGTATGTGAATAGCTCAAACACTCATGTTTCGTGAATCGAATCTGGGTCCAATGTTCTACCCACTAGACTACCACCGCTCTTGTAGTTTAATTCAACTTACAATCTTATTTTACGTTATCTCTCTCACCTCTCTAAAAGACGGTATAAGTCTTATAGTGGGACGTATATTACATGCTTATTACATTAGCTAATGTATGTGGGAGAAGTATTTTTTTAAACTATTTCATTATTTTTTTTTAGTCAATTTTTTATTTGTACATATTTCGGCATCGTTATGTCTATTGTAATTAAGTTGAGAGTAGTGTATAAACTCTTTCATAAGTAATTAATGTTAGCTGCCACCAAAAATAAAACAAATACTTTTATTCAAAGCAAAACAATCTTAACCTGGAACCATTTTCGCGCAATAAAAAATTAACAAGCATATTTATTGTCATACTTTAATCAATATTCAATTACGCAATCAGGTGAAGACCCATCAACGCATGCAGCGATGCCTCTCGACTTGGTCAAACTCGAGTTTTTAATTAATCATCCCCTGCGTCCGGTAATGACTGGGGAGCAACGGCGAGGGACCAAAACAGGTTCATACAGATAGTCAGTTTCATGGGAAAAGTGGATATGTTTTGCTGTTGCGGCTTATACATAATAAAAACTGAATTTGCACGGATATTTACTCGTTTATTTTTCATTATATTCTTTTTTTTTTGTTGCACTAACGCGTGATGAGGACAATTTTAAAGACCTATTTAGAGGCTGAAGATGGACTTGAACCCGCGACCTCTGGCTTACCGTGCCAGCGCTCTCCCAACTGGGCTAATGGACAAGTGCAGGCGTCAGCGAAATTTTGAGCCTCTTTACAAACTTCTCTGTGTTGCGTACAGGCCTCTAAATAGGTTTTTAGTTTTCATTTTACAATTTTCCGAGGTTTCAGTACTTTTGCAAGCCCCGTGGTCTCGCTAGACTGAGGTGGCAGGCGTCTTTTTGAAAGCATTAACTGTTAATTTACTACCCTCGGCAAAAATTACAAAAAAAGAATGATTAAGTTACGTTCCAAAATTATTTTGCCAATTTTTTTTTTATTTAAATTGGCAAATCAATTATCTTATATAGACTCAAAAATATTGATTATCAGTTATTGAAATTAAAATTAAATCTATAATCACACTTCTAGCAAGGGGGTCTCATGCACTTAAGCACTGGTTCCCATGCTGACTTATATGGATTTACATTTACACCGTCTTTCATAATCGGTAATAGTTCGCTTGGTTTCTCAGCCTCGGTTTTTCATAATTTTATTATATTATTTATGGCTGCGTACATAGTATTCAGTACAGGTGGTATTGATATTTTGTAGGTAAGTGCATGATAAGGGTATGGGCACTGCTATACAGTTAGTCTCAGGGCATAATCTTTACGTGAAATAAGTGAAAGTTATTTAGGTATCTGTTTCATGTAAAAGAATAAATGTCAGGATCGTGGCAAGAGGCAGTCCCTGGTCTCTGCCTATCCCTCTGTGATACAGGCGTGAGTTTATGTATGTATGAGTTATTTTTTAAATAAGTTGTCTTTTATTTCACTGTATTTTAACATTTTTTAGGCAATAAAGGCAAAAACTGATTAACTTTCACATTTTATTCGCCGTGAAGTAGCTTAGTAGAGCATGTAAAAGTTTAACCCCCTCGGTTTCTCGTTTCACGAAAAGTCTGCTAATCTACCGTTAACAGTTGTGGGATGTTAACAGTACATGAACCAATTGTTAGTGTACGAGAAATAGAAGATTAAGTGTTGTCGATTGTACTTATTTATATCTGATGTACGAGAAATTTCACTGACACACTCACAGTATATCCGGAACGAAAGGTAGAGTTAGACAGGTATCGCTCCACGCATTAAAGTAAATACTTTGGTAAAATTGTCTTTTTGAAAGCCTCGCCCTAGGGTAAAAGTTCGAGGAAAGCTTTTCTACTCAGACGCACTCAGACTAAATTCAGGGCAACAGCTAGTTATACGTTGATTACAGTGGGTAAGATTTAGTTTTGTGTGGAAACGATTCCAAAATACGACAGTAAGATAGTGTAGTCGATAACTGGTCAACCTGGTGGTTAAATTATTTACTTTTTCTTTACATAATTTATAAAATGGTGTCTTATTTTAATTGGATATAGTTATGCATTATTAGATCAAGCGCCAGTTCCATTTTTTTGGAAAACAAGAGAAACGCGTTTTTTGTTGATACAAGATTTCTATTTACTTTTGTCGGTAATACAACTGTGTCTATCATTTGTTAATTTTTGAGGTATACAAGACTACATGCATAATTATTATGTATATATTCTTGTTTACCTATCATAAATATTAAACACCGGTCAAGTGCGAGTCGGACTCGTGCACCAAGGGTAACGTTGTAGATAAGTACATACATGTTATAAATAGTTCAGAAATCGAGTCTCGCAGTTTTTTCAAGCTTTTCCCGAACTTTAAAGACTATTTTTTTATTATTATTTAATTCAAACTGTATAGTTTTCAGATTTTTCCCTGTATTTATAGTATAAGAAAATATTACTTGCTAAATTTCATAGCTCTAGGTCAACGGAAAGTACCCTGTAAATTTTAACTCCCTTGAGTGTCGAAATATACTTTTTTTGCGGCATAAACGGCCTTTTTTATGTTAACTTAGAAGCTTTATTTATTCACAGCTTCAAGGGACTGTAAATTTGAGTATATAGTTTTAATTTCAACTCGATACCCTCCATGCATTCCCGAAATAAAGGGTCTTGATAGACAGACGGACGGACCGACAACAAAGTGATCCTATAATAGTTCCATTTTTCTTTTTAGGTGCGGAACCCTAAAAACAATAGCGTTTTAGCTCGAAATTTTTATAAATCATAAAAAGTTAAAACGCCCACTAAAGTTAAATAGTGTCTTACTTAAAGAGACTGAAGAGGCATTACTTAATTTTTTATTAAGACCGTATATGTACGACTTATACGTATGTATATATTAACTTATCTGGAGCTTTATTCTGTTAGCATTTGTTCGCCTTTGTCCTTTTACTTTTAATAATCTAATAAGGAACTTTTAATAATAATAAAGAATATTTTGTACACATTTTTGTTGCCCTCGTAACGTAATAAGTATCTAAAGTACACGCGTGTAAGAGTTGATGTGATGTCGATCGTACCTACCATCCCGTAACTCCCTTTATATTCCCAAGACATCGGTATGTGAATAAACGCTGAAGGGGAAAAAATATGACGATGAAGACCTTCTAGTTAGCGATATTTTCATATTAAACGCCGAAGGGTGGTCAAGGGGATAGGGCATGCATGTGACGCCATGATTTGTTGCCCATCCATTCGGCGGACGGGGCAACAGATGCCCCGGCATATACTCGTAGTTATGGTAATCGTTATTGATATCGCGCCGCATGATGAAGATTCGATAGAAATTAAGCGAAGGTGTCCGTGTTCTCAATTACAGATTAAGGACAAAGAACTTTTCATTTGCAGGGCATTTCATTTGATTGCCTCATTGGTCTATTGGTGACATGCTTGACTACCAAAACGGAGGTCATGATTTCGATTCCCGCTGAAGACCGCTTTACTTGATTTGCACAAATGCCCTCAGTATGAGTCTATTTCCTTATGTTCTTGCCTGGGTTCTATAGCACAAAGTATTTTTATTTTGGTGACTAAGACAAGTGATTCTGCTATGTGAAAGTTATTATTATTTCTTTCAGATCCGATCGGGAAAGTGGTTTGGTTTGTAATTTTAGGTGACGTTCGCCAAGGAATACTCTTAAGTAGAAATAAATATTATTATCTTAAGCCCGAAAGTTACCCTTCTATATCGAATGAACATTATTGAAACCTTGAAAATGTGCATTTAAATACTTACCTTTATCCCCAGTTTCATTATTGTCGCTGTAAAACAAACAAAATTAACAAACTCATTCATATGCCTAGAATAAGCGTCCGTGCGCTCCAAACCCTTTTAATAACCGGCTCAATTATGGCCACGCTAGGGTTGTCACACGATATTCTCGTTAGGAGGCAAGCGGCGAGTGACAGGCCATCGCTCGAGGGCCACTAACAAATTGAGTGTCAACCCTGAAGCGATGTTATGTTATTGCTCCGATTTTTTATCCCGATACAAGTCGTCACGTGTCATATTGAGGAAGCGACGGAGCGCTGACGTGATGTTATTAGGCTAAAGTTATTAGTTTATACTCGCAATTACACAAAGACGCTCGAAGATATTATAGCGTGATACAGCTACAATCTTTATTCAGTCAACGACACATCAACCTTTACACGCGTGCACTCTCTTTTTTGGTCGTGGCCTCATGTAGGAGGGACGTGACTATGGGCCGGTTTCTGAATTGAGATCTTCACTAAGTAAATACTTAAGTAACGTTCTGTCACGCTTTTTTCTGAGAAATTCGAAGAGACAGCACTACAGTTAACTATTTACTTAGCAAAATTCTCAATTCCGAAACTGGCCCTATGGGACAGTTTTCGCCTCCAACGCTCTCTATTCGGTCTGATTATACGCCAGTGAAGCACTTATTCACCATAAGTGAAGCACTTATTCAGCATAAGTGAAGATGTGACTGCAGCGACTGACGTGCAGTCTACTCAGTCATATTACAACAATTATGCAAAAAAAAATGTAAAGGCAGTCAACAACACGTAGATTGGTCACACGCAGGCCACCTAAGTCGGTAGAACGGGTCGTGGTGTGTCGGCCTAGTATCTGATTTCACTGCGTAGTTTAAGCACTCCCCTGGATGGTCAGATGCCGGTGGAACAGGTCGTCAGCCACTGGCAGGGTTGTAGGTCGCCGTGCTTCGCTGGATATCCGATGAGGCGGAAGCAAAGCAGAGGGTGATGCAGCAGTACGTAGCAAGTGAAGCCTAGGTCTTCTAAGCCCCGTACTGAAACCCTGGAATGGCCAACGAAATACGTTAGGAATGATTCCATAACGTTCCGTGTTACCACCGACGGCAACGCATTGTAGGTAAGTACTTATGTAGCAAGCGGTGCCGTGGTGAAAACAATCAGAACGGAGTTTACACTTGCGAAGAATAAAGTAGGCTTTAAATTAAATAAAAGATAATGAATGCAGAAGGCAATTTAAAAGAAATATTTACGTTATAAGTTTAAAGGTGAAAATATTGAAAAGATGAAGGTAGGATACGGTATTCATGATGCGACCACTGGAATATTCCAACGGTCTGTTGAATGCCGTTATCGCTAATTATAACACAAATGAACATAACTTGATGAATGAAAGATTGAAAAGCTAAGAAATGTTAGCACACAAATTTAATAAGTAAAATCTTGTTCACAACTTACCCAATATGGGGTCTGAGGATCTATGCAAAACACAGGTATACAGCGACTTGTCTAGCGGACCCGGAACGGTTAAGGACACTTTAGGTGCACTGACTATTAGATTAAGTACTTTTAGCGTCGCACTATGTATATGCGAAAGTAATAATTTATCTCAGCAGATGAAAGCGTTCGTTCCAGTCCAGTGATGGCAAAGCTAATCGTCACGAAATGTTACCAGTTCATTATACTAAATTTCTACAAAAATAAATAGTGTGACCAGTTTCATGATACTAAATTTCTACCAAAAAACTGTTAATGACTACAGATTACATTTCAGTATTTTTCAGTGCGAACGTACTTTAAAAGAAGTTATGTTTTTTAAAATTTATTTAGTTGTAGTTATTAGGTTTAATTAGTGTTTTATTTTATTTATTATGTAGTTAATTGTTAAAATTAAGAAAATAGGCTAGTTTTAGTTTAAAATATGTTTTATTAAAGACATGTACGTCTACAACGTTACATTACCCCCCGTCTTACGGAAAGGATTTTATCCTCAATAAAATCCGGTAAAACAATAAAAATAAAATGTAAAAATACTACGCTTTCATACATACCTGTCAAAAAAAAACATTCAATCTTCAACTTCATACTTCCACATTCAAACTAAGCAATAAAAATCATATAAGATTATTAACGCGATCCTTTTATAAGAGAAGTCTTTTTTTTTATATCAAAAAATGACTAATATTTCCACAATTTATTATTATTATGATGTTAATATGGTAAAAATATACGTTTGGGTAATGTTGATGTTTAAAAAAAAATCTATGTTTATATATGTAAAATAAATAAATTAAACCTATTTGCGGCTAGGGAAACGAGACAATTTCAGATCTTTTATATGCCAAGTGCCCAAATCTTTACCTGACATGTCCTCTAGCTCATAGACTAGTGGCGATCTCTTCGCGGTAACACGACACTGGATGAATTTAGGCGCAAGTTTCTTACTGAAATACTTGTCCTTGTCACTCAAAACGTAAGTGCGCTTAAAGACTACGTCTCCGACATTGAATTCAGCCTGTTTACGTCTTAAATTGTATTGAGACGTATTTTTAACGTGTGCGTGCCAAAGAGTGGCCTGAACATTATTGAAAATTGACGAAAGACATCCCAAATTTTCAGCATAAATGTCCCTAGGCAGAAACAAAACCTCATCACCCAAGTCACTGTCAGTATAGTGAGAGCCGCAGGTAACAAGTTCACGACCATAAACAAGGAAAGATGGTGTGAATCCTGTGGCCTCATTGACAGAGTTGTTGATGGCGAATTGGATTTTAGGCACAAAGGTATCCCAAGACCGATGGTCATTATCAACAAAAGTTGATAAGCAGGTGACAATGGTCTTGTTGTACCTTTCCACCGTGTTAATTTGGGGGGTATACCTGGGGGTGAAAAATATGTTGGGGATGTTGTATTTTTTAAAGAATGCGCTCGTGACACGACTAATAAATTGACTACCGTTGTCCAGGAATATAGTCTGAGGAATTCCATGTATCAAAAAGACGGAGTCCTCCAGAATCCTGACAACGGCATCGGCTGTAGCCTTTCGCAATGGGAAAATCATACAAAACTTCGAGAAGCAACAAGTGACAACTAAAAGGTAGCTGTTTTGCTTCTTTGTCACGGGAAGAGGACCAACAAAGTCGACCGAGATCATCTGAAATGGTCGTGAGCATTGCTTCGGACGACCCATTTCACCTAAGGTTGCGTGATTTGGTGACTTGTAGGACAAACACTTGGGGCATGAGCCTACGAACTTCACGACATCCTGGTGCATCCCCGGCCAATAATAGCGTAAAGCTACACGCCTATAGGTTTTGAAGGTACCAAGATGTCCTGAGGCTGGCTCCGAGTGATTGTCCTCAATGACCTTATCACGCAAGTCTCTCGGGACGACCTCTTTCCATGCGAACTCTGAAGTAAGGTTGCACTTGTTCTTGCTCAGCCGATAAAGGGACCCATTCTTTATAAGAAAGTTTGGATACTGGCTGGGCGAGCTCAGACAACCGTTATACAGCTTCTTGTACCAGTCGTCATTAGTAGTTCCAATGGAGTTGGACGTGGACACAGAGGAACAAGGTACAGCTCTTGAAAGAGCGTCGGGAATAACGTTATCGACCCCACGCCTGTGCTTGATTTCAAAGTTGAACGATGACAGACGAACTCCCCATCGAGCCAACCTTCCAGTCGGATTGCTAAGCGAGAGGAACCACTTAAGTGCTGAATGGTCGGTGTAGACGGTGAAGGTCATCCCGCTCTCTAGATAGCAATGCCAGTGCTCGAGGGCCGTAATTACAGCAAGGGTCTCCCGTTCTGTGATGCTGTAATTTTTCTCTGCACTGGTTAGAGATCTGCTCATGTAAGCAATGGGGTGCTCTTTACCATCAATGACCTGCGTGAGCATAGCACCAACTCCGTAGTTGCTCGCATCCGTATGGACTTCGAAAGGCAGGCTGTAGTCCGGGCAAGATAAAACGGGGGCCGAAACCAAACACACCTTCAGCTTCTGAAAAGCTGCGTCAGCCTCTGGTGACCATTTGAAAGCAGGTGCGTTCTTCTTATTGGAAGTCAACTTATTTAAAGGACCTGCGATCGTGCTGAAATTGGGCACAAAACGACGATACCAAGTTGCGGTCCCGAGAAAACGCTTTAAGTCCTTCCGACAAGTAGGTGTCGGGTAATTGAGGATAGCTTCGACTTTCTCTGGATCCGTACGGAGGCCGTTTGCGTCCACCACGTATCCAAGGTATTTAAGTTGACTTCTGAAGAACTTGCACTTGTCAAGATTGACAGTCAAATTGGCCAACTTCAGCTTGTCCAACACGCGCAATAAAAGTGACACGTGCTCCTCAAATGAGCTACTAATTACGATGATGTCATCCAAATAGGCAAAAGTCTTCAAATCGAAGTCGCCAAACAGCAAATCGACCAAACGCTGCTGAGTAGCTGGCGCATTCGTTAGTCCGAACGCTGTGGTCTTGAAATGGAGTGTGCCTCTACCGGGAACGTAGAATGCGGTCTTGTTTCGGTCCTCTGGAGCTATAGGGATTTGCCAGAAAGCTTTTGACAAGTCGACGCTAGTAAGATACTTAGCGTCGCGCAGGTTGTCTAGAATCTCGGCCACATAAGGCAAGTTGTAGGCATCTTTCTTGGTGACCGAGTTTAGCTTCCTGGAATCCAGGCAAAAACGAGGTTGCCCGTTACTCTTATAAACAATGAGCACCGGAGACGACCAGGCACTCTCACAAGGCTCGACCACGTCGAGGGACAGCATCTCGTCTACTTGGTCTGTCAGGATGCGCTGCTTCTCTGGAGACATCCTATAATAACGTTGTCTAACAGGCTGAGCATCGCCGGTGTCTATGCGGTGGGTAATCAAATTGGTCCTCCCCAGGCCCTTACGATCAGTTGAGATGTCCTTGAACTGCTCAATGATGTTGTCGGCTATGAGTTTCTGAGAGTCGTCCAGATTGTCATACGACTGTATGAAAGTTTCTTTAGTACCTACCTTGAGTTCTGACAAAGGAGAATCATGGAAGGTGATACTACTACCTAACAACTTTGGGCACAAATCAAAACTACGCCAAAAATCGACACCTAGGATAAGAGGAGATTCAATGTCGGGAACAACGTATGCTTTAACGATATGAAAATCGTTGTCAAAATGAATGGGTAAGTTAATGTACCCGATACTTTTCAGTGATTGGCCTCCAGCTGCAGTGACAGAAATGCAATCGTTCTCAATTAACTTAAGGTCACTATCAAGTAAAATTTTGTGAGCGTTATTACCGAGAATCGATGCAGCCGCGCCAGAATCTAGAAGACCACAAGCAGTTATGTCGTTTATGCGAATGGTGGCATAAGGTCTAGGATCATTAGCCGGTATATGTTTCAGAATTGTAGCAACTTTGCAACTATTAAAGAAAGTTTTAATTGTTTTTAACCAACTATCCCAGTCGGATTGATCAAAGTTACTACTTGATTTATTGCTACAATTCTGAGCATCTAGTTTTTTTGAAGTCGATGGCTTGTGTTTGTTACAGTCCGGACAGTCGGGTGTTTTAACACCGTCACGACCACAGCGGAAACAAACAATAACATTGTTATTTGGGCATTGACGCAAATTATGTGCATCTGACTTGCACCTAGGGCAGAAACGAGTCCTATTGCCAGTTTCTATTGAATGTATATAGTTCTTAGGTTCATTTTTGTTTGTGTAATTGTTGTATTTATTATAGTTACTGTTATTATTATTGTTACTTGAAAAGATTTTATTGTTATTATAGGTTTTACTATCGTTACAATTTTGTTTTTTATTTTGAGTACCTGAAGAATAAGCAAACTCGGGTGCTAAGGAATCAGGTGTTACGCCAGAAGGTTCGCGAAAATGAGAAAGTCTAGCCTGTATGTTCTCATAGTTACGACATAGGGTTCTGAGAGCTTCTATTGTTGTTATTTCTGTGACTGATGCCAAAGTACTCGCATAACAAGGGCGGATGTTATGTAGGACAATTTCTAGCTGCTCGTCTTCTGAGACTTTTTTAGAAAGTCTAGAAAACATGCCGGACATTATTGAAAGGAAAATGGTGATATTTTCTGATTCGCCCTGTGTTCTACGTCTGATTTCTGAAAGCAATCTGTAGTCATAATCAGATTGATCAAAATCTTTGATAAGCAGTTGTTTTAAATCAGCCCAGCTTGACACCTGATTTCTTACGCTTCTGTACCAAATAAGCGCATGGTCCGTAAAAATTTCAGTCGCATACGCAAGAAATTTATCGTCGGCAAGGTTCCGTGACTCTAAAAATTCCGTGACGCGTTCAACGAATGCACGTACGCAAGTTTTGCCATTATATTTAAGCTTGCATAATTCGCCTGTACTACCACGCTCACAGGTCACCGAAACGACGCAAGGAACGCTTGTATTGGGAACAGAAGGTTCCGCAGAGGGTATTGACAGAGGGTCTACACTCTTATTTTCCAAGGAAATTATTTTGTCCATATAAGATTTATATAAGCATACGGTTTCCTCATAAGCGACCCTATCTAAATCAACCGTTTGCATCCTATTTAGACGGTGATGTAAATGGTGCAACATGTTCCGTGTCCGCGTGACAAGTGCTTTGTCGGGTTTAACACACTCAAAATTGGCCTGTATTTTAGACAGAACCTCGAACACACCCTGTAAGTCCTTCTTAGCATCCAAACCGGACTCGAGTATATCCTCAGAGGGAAAGTTTATAGCCAGCTCCACAATTTGCTTCCGTAATTCCGCAACACTGGACGCTGGAACTGTACCTCTGATGGATACCTCGTATTCCAGTTCCGATTTTTGAAGGGACAAAAATTTAATGGGGAACATGATGGAAAAAAAAAATTTGCAATGGGAGAAAGCCACAAGAATGATTATTTAACAACTTGTGTAAAATGTGAACAAGAGTTAGAGAAAAAAATGACTCCGTTCCGTTACAAAAGAAAATTAGGTAACGTTGTACTCTTTTAAAAAAAATACTATACACAAAACAAAAAACACGCACAGAACCAAAAATAAAAGAAGGGTTGAAAAATAAAAATAAATGTAACTGATGTGTATTACGCTGGTATCACAGAAAAAATTTCACGAAACAGTGAGTGGGTAGTTAACTAATTAGTCATTAGTTAATTATAACAAATTTTAACAAGTTAAAAAAAATGCCGTTTTTAACAGAAAACAAAATACAAATTATATTAAAAAAACGCAAAATACACCTCAGTTACGAAAAGAGCAACAAAAAAAACGTTTTACAATACACACACAAACAAACACTTTACTACTTACTGCGCAGCAAAATCAGACACAAACCACGTTTAAGGGCGCCAGTGTGACGTTCCCTACCTGTTTACCTAAGGTCCCTATTGGGAGATAAACAAAAGAGGTAGGTTAGTCCAACAAAAAAAAGATAATTTATTGATGGCCGCAGGCCACCTAAGTCGGTAGAACGGGTCGTGGTGTGTCGGCCTAGTATCTGATTTCACTGCGTAGTTTAAGCACTCCCCTGGATGGTCAGATGCCGGTGGAACAGGTCGTCAGCCACTGGCAGGGTTGTAGGTCGCCGTGCTTCGCTGGATATCCGATGAGGCGGAAGCAAAGCAGAGGGTGATGCAGCAGTACGTAGCAAGTGAAGCCTAGGTCTTCTAAGCCCCGTACTGAAACCCTGGAATGGCCAACGAAATACGTTAGGAATGATTCCATAACGTTCCGTGTTACCACCGACGGCAACGCATTGTAGGTAAGTACTTATGTAGCAAGCGGTGCCGTGGTGAAAACAATCAGAACGGAGTTTACACTTGCGAAGAATAAAGTAGGCTTTAAATTAAATAAAAGATAATGAATGCAGAAGGCAATTTAAAAGAAATATTTACGTTATAAGTTTAAAGGTGAAAATATTGAAAAGATGAAGGTAGGATACGGTATTCATGATGCGACCACTGGAATATTCCAACGGTCTGTTGAATGCCGTTATCGCTAATTATAACACAAATGAACATAACTTGATGAATGAAAGATTGAAAAGCTAAGAAATGTTAGCACACAAATTTAATAAGTAAAATCTTGTTCACAACTTACCCAATATGGGGTCTGAGGATCTATGCAAAACACAGGTATACAGCGACTTGTCTAGCGGACCCGGAACGGTTAAGGACACTTTAGGTGCACTGACTATTAGATTAAGTACTTTTAGCGTCGCACTATGTATATGCGAAAGTAATAATTTATCTCAGCAGATGAAAGCGTTCGTTCCAGTCCAGTGATGGCAAAGCTAATCGTCACGAAATGTTACCAGTTCATTATACTAAATTTCTACAAAAATAAATAGTGTGACCAGTTTCATGATACTAAATTTCTACCAAAAAACTGTTAATGACTACAGATTACATTTCAGTATTTTTCAGTGCGAACGTACTTTAAAAGAAGTTATGTTTTTTAAAATTTATTTAGTTGTAGTTATTAGGTTTAATTAGTGTTTTATTTTATTTATTATGTAGTTAATTGTTAAAATTAAGAAAATAGGCTAGTTTTAGTTTAAAATATGTTTTATTAAAGACATGTACGTCTACAACGTTACAAGATTCAAGTACTCTTTTCTGTTGTGTTAAAGTTAACTTTGCACCAAACTTGCAAAGCTTGATCAGCTATCGACTGTATCTATAAAAACTTGTGTATTTGTGGGAAAACATACCTCCGCTTTGTAATCGGATTCTACTGTTAACCGCGATCAGTGTTTTTTTTTTAATACTGACAGCTGTTAATAGCATTTTAACAGATTTTCAGTGTACGACAAACTGGGGGTAAGCATGTAATGAGATATGCGAGACTGGGTTCATTGGTGCCTATAAATTAATTTGTTCGAAGACGAAGGGTGAAAGCGCAAGCATACAAATTCGAAGATTCTCGGCTTCTATTTCACCGATAGCGCGTAAATCTAACACCAAGCGGGCAATTCGTTTTCGCTCGAACAAATAAACGTGCACCCTACGATTCACAACTCTTATGTGCTGACCGTTAGAGGTTTTTAATTAATACCAGTGGGTTGCGTAGGTAGAGGGATAAATCTTTGTTAATGTCTTCGGGTGGTCATTTGATTTGGATCCGGAACCACCTGAGGTAACCGCGGAAGTTTGATGAGGTTTGTTGGGGTTAGTGGTGGAATTCAGCAAATTATTTACTAGCAGTGCGAAAAGAAGATTCTTGGGTAATAGAATCTACTACTAACAAAACGCGGAAGAATCGATTTTTGCGGACATCGCATTGCAGGCTACTCAATAAGTAAATCAACCGTCTGCAGTTTTAGTGCACCAGGCGATCGAAACAATCGTTTGCAAAAAAGATACCCGTTATTGATGAATCCACACTGTCACGACGTGTCACTTTTGACCACTGTACTCAACTTATTTTAATACTCATTCCCTAATTGAATCAAGTGCAGGCTGAATATATTGAGCTGCATACTCTCGAATGCCTCAACTCAGCAACACACCGAGCGAAATATCCTCCAAACTTCGCACTAATAGAGCTCAATTTTCTTTGTTCCAGAAACGCAACATTTCTGGAGCCTCATCTGCCAGGTGCCCGCCACCGGGACAGTCACAGCTCGGATTCGGACCACGATGAGCGTTCTACGGAAGACGATGAGCGCTCTCTGTTGCGGTCTTCCCCGGCGTCGCGCTTGCCCCCACCCCCGCCACCCCCGCCAGACGATGAGCCTCCCCCGCTGAGGCCCAGGGAGTTCTTCGAGCGACTGCAGAGCCAGGCCATGAGGGAGGCCCCGGGGCGGCGAGACCCGCTGAAGGATTCCAACAGGAATCTGTTCAGGCCAGTGGACACAGACGGCAGCTTCGGCGACAGTTTAAGTAGGGTGAGAAATATTTTTCGTTTACTTTTTCTACGTAAGACAATCCTCTTAGCTCTAATTTCTGTGCAATTATAACGAGGAATGAACAACACAGTCATTAGGAGACTGAGCTTACTTGCAAAAAAATTGTGTACGGTGGCCCCTGCAGGAATTGAACTGTGCGTTGGCGGATAGCGTTTATTTATCCAATTATAGAAACACGACTTGTGGGCTTTAATAAAATCAATATTCGAGACGGGAATTGAACCCATGACGGCTTCATATCCATGTCCTATCACTACGTATTGCAAGAGTAAACTAATAAAGATGGACGTAAGTAATTTATCTTAATTTTCACTAAAAGCGATATAGTTTAGGTACACTGTAGCCCCTTCCCTCTAGTTTAACAGTAGTTAGGTAGAGGCACCAATTTAGAAAGAAACCAAAGCCAGTCAAACTTAGAATCCCTTTAAATCCTACAAAACTTTCTTTATCCGTCTAATGAACCGTACCGCTTGCTGCCACTTCCGTCAAGTTAGCAGTAGTTTCGGAACTTTTTCTCTCTCAAACTGGTTCTTTATACGGTAACCCGTCCGCATTTGCATGCCGGATTGCATTACGACAAAGGAGCACCGTCTGTGAGGCCAAATATTGTATCGGGAATTACATTTGCCGTTTGTAGATTTCGGAGATCTTTTGCAAAAGCGGCTGGAGCACTCTGAGAAGACGCAGAATAACTTTACGTAAATTCAGTAGGTAACTTTTTTGTTTAGTTTCTACATTTTTTTATTATTTGGGTGCGGTGCGGGTGGATGAAGGCACCCAATCACGGGGTACCAGGATCCTTGGTATCTTTTGAAATAATTCTTTATTAGTTAGTTTTCCGCGATTGTAATTTGGTAAAAAGGCAAATTAATTTTAATGTAAATCGTGCCCCGATAAAGGCAACAAAATTGCCATGAAGTCTGTACAAAGTGTAAACATTATGCAACGACAGTTTAACCAGTCACACCACTTCCTTTTGGTGAGATATGGTCACATGGCTACTTTTTGGCGTGAGTTAAAACCACAGATATCTCAACGCTCTAAGGTTAAAACAATCTTCTGTACTTTAAGGTTAAAACAATCTTCTGTACATGACTATTTTATATTGCAAGCCCTTTTGCGGAGGGGGCGCGTTTCTCGCTTCTATTTTGCTTCCATTACGCTTCTGAATGCGAACTCGGAGACGGCTGTGATACATAAGCGCGATATTTTTCAATACTCGTCGCGCAATTGTATTTGCGGGCACGCAATAGACGTTTTGCTGTGTCGAGTGGTTTTGCCGTGCAAGGGGTTTCCGTGATTCCATTTGTCGCCAAATGCGTTTAGTGGAATGTTCACATTTCGCGTTTGTCAGTCTGGGGCTTCGCGCTGAATGGTAGGAATCATAATAATATTGCTCCGCTTTTATAACATTGCTTACAGCCGTTGGAGGTTCAGATGGAATTATATAATATGAGCGATGAAATTTTTGTGGAATGAGATCAATGCTCATGCGGTAGGCATCGTTATACGTTTGTCTGTTATGGTTATTACACCATTGATATGGGTTAGGTAGTTTGAGTTATCCTATTTGTACCATCTATGTAAGATCATTAGAATTTACGTCAAACTTGACATTGCTTTTATACCATACCGAAAAAATTTGAAAAAAGTCTCAAAAAATGCGAAAAATCAAGTTACTGTGATAATATTTAAAAAATAACCTTTACTTTTTTAATTCCAACCGTTTTTCGACATCTTTATGTAGACTATTAAAAATATAATTTACCTACGCGTTAACTCAAATATTGATAAACGCTTCTTACTAGTTGCAACGTGTGACTTCATAGTTTAAGCCTGATATGTATTGCACGTTTTTGTTTGACGTTACTAGAATTACTTTCCGACAGGTTATATCATGAAAAGTATTAGTAGTAGAGAAAAAAAATACCACGATTATTTATCTTTTATCATGGCCTCTCCGATGATATTAAAACATTTGCGTGTGCATAACATAAGCAGCCTATATACGTCCCACTGTAGGGCACAGGCCTTCTCTCAGGGAGAGAGTATGGGCTTAATCACCACGCGTGCCCACCGCGGATTGGCGATTTCAAGCGTGTGTGCATGCTTGCCATTATTAATTACTCACATTTAAAAGTTATACTCTTGTCGGTGTAGCATTTTGAACGTGCTTCGGTTAGATTTCGAAGCCTTGTGCCCGTCACTTTACATCCGCTCTCCCTTTATATCACCTTATCACAACAATAATGATAAGTTATCCAGGTTTGTTTGAGGTAAAAATTTCGCGGTTGAATCAGAAGCGACTGTTTGGATTGAAAACACTATTTTATGTTCCTGTAAAAGTTCGCATTGTGCAGCGTTATTGCCTTTTCGGTTAGAAAATGAAAAATGCGATTGTATCGTCGAAATGTGCCCGCGACAAATGGGGTTCGCTTTGACTTTGAACTCTTCGATAGAGGGTGAGCGCCGCAGCCTTTTATGATGTACCGTATGTGTGTATAGTACAAACAAACAAGTAGAACCGAATGATAAAAACATTTCTTTTAATTCCAGGGACGTGAGTTTCCTTCATGTCACTTCAACCACAAAAAAAGTAAAAAAAAGCTTTTGACACATTTAATCCTTCAACGACACAACTGTCTAGCAACAATTGGAGTGGTAAAATTTGTGGTAACTTTTTAAAGCTGCTTTTGGTTACTGACCTAGATCTCGAAATGGGCATTACACTTCAATATAAGGAAGTACCTTCTTAATACGTTTAATAGAAAACTTTCAAGAAGGCAACTACTAAAATTCGTAGCTCAACTAAAAGCTTGAAAGTTTAAATAGAACTCTGAGGCTTACAACATGTACACGTAAGACTGCTTAAAAACGCATCTCCATCAAACCGAGAACCCCACTCTCATTTGCCCGCTGTAGGTACACTCGAACACCCAAGTGTCTGAGTGTTACGCGACAATGCTTTACACAGTCCGCCTGACACTCGCAACCCGTTCTCAACCCCCCCCTATTGTTTGCACTCTCTAGGTGCGCCAGCCGTCGCTATGATACCGCCATTTCGCATTGTGATGCCTGCTTACGGCTATTATCATCGGCTGCCTAATGGCGCCACGAGAGGCTGCGACAATGGGGACGAACTTACGTTGCCATACCTATCCATCTATGGAGTAATCAGTTGGCTTAGCATGCGTATTTGACTCTTTGCCGGGCGAAGATTGAGGTACGTCAAAGTTCTTCGTCTTATTCTTTATGTGCGGTCTCCTATCTAAGGTTGGCAACCAATCTTACTTTTCGAGGCTGCCTATACAAACAAGGAACTGGCGCTCAGTTCCAACAACTGTCATAAGTTATCATATCAGTTATCAGTTAGCCATGATCTTTGGTCTCCAAGGCCTCTTCCTGCCTTTAAATTTGAAGGATACGTTACTTGGTGTTACGCATTATATCTTCGAAATACTCCTGCTTTTATTTCTGCATGGTGTTAAGGACGTCAATCAGGAATCAACAGGAATGAAATAAAACCTCAAATAAGAAAATGCTATTAGCATAAAGTCCACCTTTTTTGCAATAAAGAATTAATAATAATAATAATAACAATCAAAGATACGAAATAGCTACTACGACATAGCTGCTAACTCCGTTCATAGCAATATTGAACTAGAATTCAACGCCGCGACTAATAATTGAGAAGGTTTTTCCGCGATTTATAGTAAAAAAAATTATGTAATACCTACTAGCTGACCTGGCAAACGTTTTTTTGGCATTTTAATTCGCCTACGACCTATTCTCAGACCAGCTACCAAATATACGCAAAAAAATCATAAGAATCGGTGAAGCCGTTTCGGAGGAGTTCGATAACAAACACTGTGACACGAGATTTTTATATATTAGGTAGATAATATGAACACGCAGTAGGTAGATACCTAAATGCTGAATTGAATTACTTCCTCATGATGCTGAGGTTGTGATATTTATCTGGAGCCCTAAAGAAACTTAGTGAAGGGGTGTCCCTTTAATTCATTACACCATCCTGCACTTAGCGGTCCATCGGACCCGGCTATTACCCCTAAATTGGGTTCGTTTTAGACGGGTTAGCTGTCCACTGTGGGTACATAACGACTTGTATCACCCATATGCTATTCGGGAAATAAAGATTGTGTTACTGTGTCGTTTAGGTCATTTAATGGGGCTCTGAACGACTTTATGGGCGGTTAAAATGGGAACCGTTTTGTGCGACACTTCAATATTAAATAAGTACGTTTTATGTTACTGTGGGTTGTCAAAGCGAAAAATATAACTTGGTTGGTTGCCAAAAGGTGAAAGTTCGATGTAAAGTTTCAGATCATCATCACCATCATAATCAGCCGGTGTCAGTTCACTGCTGAACATAGGCCTCTCCCAAGACACGCCACTGAGCCCGATCTTCGGCTCTTCTTTTCCAGTCACTGCCCACCGATTTGCGAATGTCGTCGCTCACCTGGTCACAGTGCCTCGTACTACGCTATGTTTAAGATATTTATGTCGTTTTAATAATTTTTTTGATAAGAGATAGTCAAAACATAAAACGTACTCAGATCAAAATTTCGTTGTACTTTATAGAAACCGAGCTCTTCAGCTTTTGTCCAAGGCATATTCAACCTTAATACACACACTTAACGTCGATTCCTTTTAACTAAATAAAAGTACTACTTCAGCTAAATACCCAACGCCCTTCTCCTCCGGTCCCCCAATCGGGCTCTTTTGTCTTTGTGAAGTGAATAAACGACACAGATTAAAAAACCTGTAAAGGCCATCCTCTATGAGTTGGTTGCTATGCAATCGATTTTGTTCAACGAAGCATGAGCTACAAAGCTCTCTATTTAAAATAAAAACTGACCAAGTGCAAGTCCGTACCGTTATCTATACAACATTAGATACAAAGCCTAGCTATCACGGTTCATGAGATGCACCCTGGTGACAGACAGACAGACAGACAGACAGACAGACAGACGGACAGTAAAGTCTTAGTAATAGGGTCCGGTGTGGCGCCGGATTAAGAATAGCGTCATTCCATTTCCTTCCGTGGATGTCGTAGAAGGCGACTAAGGAAATCAATTACCAGGAGACGGGCAGCAGCGTCTTCCTGAGATTCCAACCGCATACTGCGATCGCCAACCCGCCTGCCAATCATGGCGATTATGGCAAAACCCCTCATGGTTATGAAAACCACGAAGGAGGCTTATGTCCTGCAGTGGGCTCAAATGGCTGATGATGATGATGATGATGAATAGGGTCCCATTGGGTTGGCATTCTTCGGGTACGGAACCCTAAAACGAATAGGAGTCGTGCCCGAGCTGAAACCTTCGTAAGCACTACACATTATGAGTGTTACCGGATATACTTACTTGTAATTTTTAAGAAGAGCCAGACTTCTCCTTGGTTTCTTCATGATGAAGACTCTTTTGACAAGTACCTAAGTGTGTCCGGTCCGAAATAACTTCTTACTGTTTTGCGCTGTTTGTCTTATTTTGAAGAGTCTTAAATTATGAAAGAGTTTCTCCAAAAACATGTCTTGATTACTGTTATAAATAAATAAAAAATTATAAACATCTGAAACATCCTACCCTCTAGGAACTGCTTTAATATTTCATCGGCTTCATCCTTCTAAGCCTTACAGCCGAGTTAAATTCCAATTCCGGAGAAAGTGAAATAAAAAATACTGCGCTTTTACAGCCAGTAGCTCGCTTATAATATACTATCACCCCCACGCCATGCAATAGACATTTTAACGCACGACGGAGCATTGAATCCGCAGCCGCATGGTTGGAGAAGACACGTCAAACGCACTCGTTCCATGCTATCATTATTTAAAATCATGACGTTCTCTGGGGTTCGGCGTGATGCTCAAATTTGAACTCTATCCTCACCAAAGCTCATCAGTACCTACCTTTGTCATCGGTTTTTAGAGGCGAAGACGTGAAGTATAGGTAAACGTCTTCATTTATTTCTCTTTAGTGCATTTTTTAAGTAGAGCCTAAAAAGAGGGTAATATGTTTGCCTCGCTTGTATGTTCCCTCAGAATTCTGAAGATTGAGATCTTATTTGTTAAGATCTGACCATTTGTTAAAGATCTTGATGACAAATAAGATCTCAATCGATGTGCCACAATTTTGCGGATATCAGGCTATATGAAATCAGTATAAATCCGACAAAAAAAAACAAAATTTTATGAAATTCCTGATTCTTTTTGTAAAAAATTATCTTTGCTACTCATCACTAAATGGCGCTGCTATTGCCAAAATAAAAACACAAACAGGCAAAACTTAAATAAAAACTAACAAACAACCCGACTATTGAGAATTAATTAGTAAGAAGGCGGGATCTAAATTCAACACTGTGACTCATTGTGATGTACCTAGGTCGGTCTCGACTGCTTAGTGGTTAATGTTCAGCAATCAGTATTAACTTGCGCAATAAATATGTGACCGGAAAAAGAAGGTCAAGAAACACAGAAAGGAAAACGTTTTCTTGACATTTTGTTTTCTCGGGTGTCATAAAGTCTCCAAATACGTAAAGAGATGAGGAACTAAATAATGCACCAACCAATAAACCTCAAGCCCCGTATCACTTCCTTATTCAGCCTAGCAACACTCATAAACGTGAACGGTTGGATATGAAAGGTCCAAGCACATTCGGATAAGCAATAAAGGTCCGTCGATGTTAATTATTAAAAAGAGAAAGCATTAAGCGGAACTGAGACAAAAAGAAAAGGGTGTACTCTTCCGACAAAGGAAAACTTAAGTTCGCAAAATATTCTTGGAATGAAGTAAACCTTTTTTTAATAGTATATTTTCAAGACCTACACTAAATAATATCAAGTTTGACTTATGTGTTAATTGTTTTTAACTATTATTGATATTTTTTACTTTTGTATTTTTAAGTTTTACTAAGTAATCCGCCATAGTAACGTTATTAATGTGTTTTATGAATTTCAACTATTTATGATTGAAGATATAAAACTATTTATAGAGGGATAGTAAGGGTATAGTAAGGGGCCATTAATGTATTACGTAAGCACTACAGGGGGGCGTGGGGGTTTAACTTTTGCTTATTTTTGATGACATGGGGGTGGGGGGTTTGCATGATGATTACGTCAGCAGTAGGTAATTTTTTTTTACAAAATAGCAAATAGTTGTTGTAGATCTGCTTACGTAATACTTAAACAGCCCTAAATAGCGTCCGGTTTTTTTCCTTCGGGTACGGATTCCTCAAAAGTATTGTAATGGTGGTGTGCGCAATTTCATCCAGATCCGTTCAGCCTTTTATGACAAACACTAAGAAATCTAATGCTGGCGCTTCACTTGGCTGTGTGGGTTCAACTATTTGCCGACGATTTATAATACAACGCATGATTTACAAAACAATTTTTTTTTGCAAAATATGCAAATACAAGTGGCCAAGTGAGGGCAGCGCATTGAAATTTTTGCCTTTTTTATGTTAATCTATACATATAAAAATGAATTGATTTTCGTTAATCTCGCTAAAACTCGAAAACGACTAGACCGATTTCGCAATTTTTTTAATATTTGTGGAAGTCCAGGAAAAATTTAAATGGTGAGGACAAAAAAAATATAGGTAGATGTGGGTGATACGATGTTCACGGGGTCATCTAGTGGGAAACAAAGATATTATCCGCAGAAAATACGTTCCAATTGTCAATCAGGCAAGAGAACACCATTAATTCCCAGTACGAAGCGGAACTGGCCGGGCCAACTTATTGATTTTTAACCTCCCGTGAGTCATCTGCTTGCATCCCCCTGCATCCCTCGTGTACACCACAAGCAGCGCGGCGCTGATTCGCTGGCCTTCTTTGGGGAAAACGTGTTGATTTTGTTGATCAGCTTGTAGCTGATAATCTTAGGTAATTTGTAATTAGGACAAGTAAGTAAAATTTCACACAACGTACCTTGAAACCTTTTATAAGAATATTCATAATAAAGTATTTTTAAGAGCTTGCTTAATGTTGTTTTTGTATAAGTGAAGTAAACTCTTTTGCCAGAGCCATATAACCATCATCCGTGTGGCGCCGGATTAAGAATAGCGTCACTCCATTTCCTTCCGTGGATGTTGTAGAAGGCGACTAATGAAAATAAATTACCAGGAGACGGGCAGCAGCGCCTTCCTGAGATTCCAACCGTATACTGCGATCGCCAACCCGCCTGCCAAGCGTGGCGATTTTGGCAAAACCCTTCATGGTTAAAAACCTTGAGGGAGGCCTATGTCCTGCAGTGGGCGTCAAATGGCTGATGATGATGATGATATAACCTGGGTGTCTTTAAAATTAGAGTCTACCGGCATTCAACAGGTAAACACGTAACAGCTTAGACACCATCTTTGATTACCATCAGGCGTGACTGGGGAAGTGTCCTAATTAAAAAAAAGTACGTTCACTTTAGACTGTCAAACAAAATTATTAATCTAGAAAAAAAAACACGAGTTTTTATAACATAAGAATCTTATTTCATCAATCTACTATTGATTTGTATTTACTAACGAAAATCATCGTGAGGAAACCTGGAAAGTCTGGAGTGTTCATATACCTTTGTTTGGATTCAGACCCATACTCTCTTTCTATCTCTGGAAGAAGGCTTTGGCATGCTTTGATAAGCAACTTACCAAAGTAAACTCGAGACCTCTCTCGGAGTCATTTTAGTACTTATATACCTACAGAAAAAGGAACCTTTACTAAGAAGAGCTTACCTCCGGAATAAATTTCTTTCAACAAACCTGAGTAGAGCAGTAAAATGAAAAAAAAAAACTATGAACGTGCATAGGCCGAGCGAGATCTCTGTACGAAAGGAAATATTAGGTATATTATAAACAAAACACGTATACTCTCTCTCTCTGAGAGAAGGCCTGTGCCCTACAGTGGGACGTATATAGGCTGAAAACAAAAAAAACACGTAACATAATAGCAGACCTGTATCCCGGAGAGGTAGGTAGAGACCAGGATCTGACACTTGCCACGATCCTGACAGATCTCTTTGGCTTATGTACAATTTTATATTTTACTAGTTGACCTGGCAAACGTTGTTTTGCCATATTATTTAGCCTACGGCTTATTCTCATCATCATCATCATCATCAGCCGGTGTCAGTCCACTGCTGGACATAGGCCTCTCCCAAGACACGCCACTGAGCTCGATCTAAGGCTCTTCTTTCCCACTCACTGCCCACCGCTTTGCGAATGTCGTCGCTCCACCTGGTCACAGGGCGTCCTACGCTACGTTTGCCGATTCGCGGTCTCCACTCTAGAACCAGTCTTCCCCAACGGTTATCGGTCCTGCGGCAGATATGACCAGCCCACTGCCACTTCAGTTTGCTAATCCGTTCAGCTAAGTCGATCACTTTAGTTCTCTGGCGGATTACTTCGTTTCGGATTCGATCCCGCAGAGAAACACCGAGCATAGCTCTCTCCATAGCTCGCTGAGCGACTTTAAATTGGTGGACTAGTCGAACCGTGAGTGTCCACAGACGTACCAAATATACACAAACAATTTCATAAAAATCGGTGAAGCTGTTTCGGAGAAGTTCGATAACAAACACTGGGCCACGAGAATTTTATATATTAGACTAGCTAACTCGGCAAACGTTGCTTTGCCATATTTGGCTAAACAACGTTTGCCTAATATATAAATTAATAAATTAGCCTACGCCCTATTATATACACAAAAAAACTCATAAAATTCGGTGAGGCCGTTTCGGATGAGTTCGACAACAAACAATGTGACACGATATTTTTATATATTAGATTAGATTTTACGAGACAAATTGCGGTACTTCCGTGAATGTTTTATCACATGAGGCGACATGCCTTCACGCTCTGAATCGAGGAATGTACGAAATGTTTGCTCTCTCTGATTGAAATCGGCTCGCGAGAAAACCTAAAGGGTCTCCGCGCAACCCCAACTTTGTTTAGAAAGTAATAACTGTTTTATTCGAGTCCACTTCCGTTTTTTTACGTTTTCCCTGAGCTCGGGGCCCTTTTATTTGCGTCGCGACGTCTGCATTTGATTCCTGTTCATTAAAAGTTAGTTGCGATTCTGTGCCATGCGAACCTTATTATCAAGTTCCCCTCCTTCCCGGCGTCGTCTGCTGCGAAAATTGCACTGAATAGCCTATTGCATTCCAATTATGATAATGGGCATTGAAATTGCTCTCTCTACGTCTTTACTTTGCATATTTTCATGCAAAAGCAACATACTTAGAGATAACATATTTATTCTCCCCCTTTCCGTGTATGTAGTGAAAAGTTTCACAAACGTCTATATATACTTTGATAGAAATCATTAGAATACGGAAATAAATTATGTATGTCTATTAAGTTGTATGGTCGTCCTCGGTCATTTATTTATATCAATATCAACCCCTATTTAATATATATTAATATATTTATTTATTTAATATAATCCGCTTACAGCTTAGCCATTTATTGACTTTATTAGCCTTCTCCTTAAAACTCCATCCCACAGTACCAAATTCTATGGCACCTCCTTCACGGTTCAGGCAGTCCATTTATGGAATAACCTGCCCGTGGAGGTTAGAAAAGCAAAGTCCTTGTCTTGTTTCAAGGCATTGGTGAAATCTCACTACCTCACTGTTTGAACTGTGTAAACTGTTGCTTATATATATTTAATTATGTATTTATTTTGTAGGTATTCATGTATATTATATACATGTAAACTGCTGCTTATATATATTTAATGTAGTAGCTATTTTTTTTAGGTATTCATGTAAGTATATTATTGGTACAATATGTAATTATAAGTACTTATGTTCTTGTAATCTCTCGCTGTACATCCATCTACCGACTGTATTCTTGGTGCATTCCTCTCCATCCAAAGGTTGTCTGGAAGAGATCGCTCTAAGCGATAAGACCGCCAATTGTATACCACTACTTAGATATAAGAAACTATTTGTAATATCTTTCACCTGGTTATGCAATAAAGTGTTCTCTATCTATCTATCTATCTATTTTATCAGTAAATATGATATACGTTATTGCATTCCAATTATGATAGTGGGCATTATAATGTTTTGTACATCTTCACGCTACATATTTTCATCCAAAAGAAGAGAAATCCCTTTTCTGGATAGGTCACATGTGTATGTAGCTAATGTAAAGCTTGCGCACATACCTAAGCTTAAGCCACGCCATCATGCCGGATAAATGCGAGTAGCGAATAAAAAGAGTTAACTCCGGGCGCCGTTGAATTGTACATACCTAAGCAGTTACGGCTCATCTCAGTAGGTAGCAGGTGGCTTGATCGCCTGGCTAAAATGCCGCGACCATTACCCCAGCTCCCCACGTGCTAGCACTTCGCACTTACTGATGACTTTCGAACTACAGTAAAACTCGAGTGTTTCGGGACACCGCGCTAAATGTTGTATGTTTTTATGACGCTCCTCGAGGGACACAGCTGGCTCCGCCTTGAGAGATTGCAGCTAAATGCCGCTGCAGGCTTTTCCTCTGATTATTTGAAGGGGAAGTCATTCCCAGTTACGTCTCCCTGAAAAGCTGAAGTTACGACGTTTATTGGAATCCATATATTACCCCAAAATTGGTCTGGCACAGTTTTGTTTATGGGCATAGCTCGTAGCTCGATAGCCCGAGATCGTTGTGTCTAACCGCAGGAGCAATATCACGACCGCAATAGTTTGTTGGATGTAATAGCGTTCCCACATTAGACAGTTGCACGGCAAATTGCTTATTATGAGGTAACTTCACTCGTAAATCTAGCGCGGCATGTTTGAGGTGGCGGTGAAATTTGGGGAAATGCGTTTCCGGACTATTGTGCTCGAATTTAACACCTTGGCTGCCGGTGGCGGCCTTTGTGGCGCATGATTCATGGCGGCGACGAAACTGCCATTATTGTTACCGATTTCGAAATTAAATTCCCGGGACATAATGTAACCGCGTCTGTGATAAACGCCAGGTATTTGTTTAAGCGCAGAGCAATTTGCGGAAAATTAATTTTGATTTCGACGAAACACTGGGTGAAAGGAATTATTGATGCGGGAGCATCGTCTGTCTGGATGATCTCATGCGTCATTACAGGCGGTGTAGTTTAAGATTGATGTCGTTGTTATTCAATATTCTCTAATCTAGAGACCGAAATTAATTTCTCTCAAGTCGACGGAGGCCGCCGCAAACTCGGTGTATAATTTATACCCTCTCCGCGGAATCTCTAACGAAGATTAATACTATAGGTTGCTCCAAGCAAATTAAATGCTTGTCAAATAATTTCGTAACTTCTGAGAATAGTCTGGAACTCTCTGCTTCTTTGGTCAATGTTCTAAGGGTAACCAGCGATAAGGCTGCATTACAGGAACATGGTTATTAACATCTTAATTCTTGGTTATTACTACAATGTGGAGGACAGTAAACTTCATAATAGCTCTATAGTTGTCGAAATGTAAGAAGCCCGTTTTGACAGCTACACAAAAATGCATTTTACTTTAGATTTACTTGAACAAATACATAAAAAGACACATATTCTGGCATATTATTTAACGCTCGAAAGAAAAAACATATTTTGTAGCCCGAAAAGTTACTTATAGTTTAGATTTTTAATGTTTTTTATCTCAAACTAGGTTAGATTTTATGGTTTTTGTAGCTCTGAAAACGGGCTTCTTATATTTTGACAACCTTAGTGGAAAAGGTTGTAAATAAGTTGTCATTTCTAGACCACCCTCTTCTGCATAATTCTGTATATCGAGAGATAATCATCATAATGTCGTCTTCCTTTACTTCGCGATTACGAGCGAGAGCGGCTCTATAACGCTGTAGGTACAATTCAATAGAGCAAGGCGGTTTTTTATAATTTTTTTATTTGTAGTTTTTAATAGAAATTTGCTTTGATTAATAGTAAAATACATTATATTAGATTAGATTAGATTAGAACTATTTATTGCACACACCAGAAAAAAACATTATAAGCCCTATATAGCAAAAGTATTAGGTACTTGAATACTTGCAGTAAACAACGCTTTCTGTCATTAAAAATCATTTCAAACAAAGAGTGGTAGTCAAAGCTTTACAGAGTCCCTTTTGTATGCATGAACCGTTGCGTATGCATGTAGCCTACGTGCACATATTTTCCTTTCACAGAGTATTAATTATTGACGCAGCACATACAACACAGACTAATCTCTCCGCCACACTCGACCGCGCGTGCAAAATGGCCGAACTTTTGTTCTCTTATTTAACGGGCAGTTGTTAATTTATGGGCCAATAACACCCGGTGCCGTTGACAATAATTCTTATTTTATTTCGCGCCGTCTATGACCCTTAAAGGGGGTCTTAATATGTTTTTATTAGGCGATGCAGTGTCGCATTGTCGTAGCTCTACGTTCGCTATTAATTTTCATAAATGGATGTTGCATAAATTACGTGAGGTCAGTGCAAACCTCATTGGTAATAGTGCACGTGCATGGAAGGGCACTTTAAATTTTGATTGGCCAGTAACTAGCTCACGATCGAGCAAATGGCATTTACTATAAAATAGGCTCAGCATTGAGTGTCTATAGTTTAAAGAAGAGTAGAGAGTAATCAGAGTAACCAGAACTCACAATGGAAGAAAAGGTCTTCTATGTCTTATATCGGATGATCAATTTCTCGTTTGACGTTTGACACTCGTGTCCTTATTTTCTTCTACGTGCCTACACGCCTACGGTGATGCACACACTTTCTTCATTTTCGTATCAGTATCAGTCTGTCTCTTCCAATCTCTCAAAAAATTATAAAAAAAAAAAATTAACAATAAATATCACTCAATGAAATTGTCAATTTAGAAAACGGTGGCGGTTGGCATCGAAAAAAAATCACAACTTATAAATCAAAACAGTAATTATACTACGGGCTGAGCCTTTTAGCAGTTACATTACGGGCAGCGCATTTTAGGTTTCTTCAGTAATAACAATAATTCGCCCCTTTCCAGAAAACTTTCTTAATTTAACGAAACTAGCTGACTTCTCTGCATAAAAGGGTTATGGTGTTAACGCTGCAGTCTCCCGAGCAGTGGTCTGGGGTTCAGTTTTCATTTCAATTACACTCGACTTCATTTCCACTTTCAACTCCGTCTCCGTTAACCGCTCGCCTGCAGACGCTAGATTAGTGGGGAAATTCAATTTGTTATCATTACCTTTCCATTTTCATTTATTTTCTATCAGATGTGAGTACCTACTTACTATTTGTTTGGAAAAATAAGGGAAGTATGTTTAATGTATCTGATACACAAGATAAAGTCAGTGGACACGGCTAATCAACCTTCACATTTTATATTATATAAACTTTTATATTATATAGACTAGAATTCAGATATTATTATGGACAGCCCGTGTTTGGTACTTACGTCAGTAAAACATTTTGAAGTCTAACGGTTTTATTTGTAAAAACACGATTCCTTAAAACACTCCAAAAATAGTCTGTGGTGGAAATTTTACAAGGAAACCACGTAACCACAGATTAAATAAACTGCCTCTACGGAGTATTTTAATGTAGCTTAAAGTAAATACGTAAAACATTATTTGTTATATAGGTATAACTAGTTTAGTGAGGCAAAAGGGAATGACTCAGCTGGTGCTATCACGGTTGCTAAAGTGTGTAGCGCTGGTTTTCAGTCATTCCCTACTCCCAGATCTGTTGTGTGGGAGCGTTTGTAGTTAGGACACGTCTATACTTTGAAGTGGAATAAATGAAATTATATTAAACTCTGATAAAAGAAACAAGGCAGTGATTGATCAAACAGCAATTAATAAAACAATCAGTCTTGAGGTCAATTATATTGTGAGTGTGTGTCCGCGTGTGTGTGTGTGTGTGTGTGTTTTGCGTGTGTGTGTATGTGTGTATATGCGTGCATGTGAGTGTGTGATTTATCTGCCCATGTGTGTGCGACTGTATGATAAATAGGGATTGTAAGGTTTTACCGGTCTAAGAGAAATAATCCTTCACAGGCATATCTTTCCAATAGGAGCGCTTCAAGTTTTCAGCAGCAAGTTGTCTTTTTAAGAGCGCCGATTTGTATTTTGCTTTGAAAATAATTGCGCTGATCTTATTTCTCATGTGGGGTGGAAGGTCATTCCAGATTTTTGCTGCGTTGTACTTGAAACAGCCCCTGTATCGTGTAGTTTTATGTTCAGGTAAAGTAAGTAAATTCTGTGAAGCAGAACGGAGATTTCTAGGTGTCGAATCGCTAGCCCATCTAAGTTTTTCGTAAAGGTATTCTGGACTTTTGTTCCAGATTATTCTGTGTAAAGTACAGGCATACTGGAGTTCTCTTTTAGCCTTCATATATAGGATACCTTTCTTGTTTAGATAGGGAGTTATGTGCTCTCTCCTAGGTATATGCAGACTGAATCTCATACAGGCATTTTGTACTTTTAAGGAATATTATTTCTATAAATAAGACCGTTAATTTCTTGGACAGAAAGTGAGTGGAGTGTATTTTCACCATAGGACACACAACAAACATAAATATAAAATGAAAAATTACATTCTAGAACAAATAAAATCGCCACTCACATGGAATTACGCAAACTATTCAAAGTCAGCAGACATGCCTTTTGAGGTCAACATAAGGGTTATTTTTTGAGTATCCAGAAAACATTAAATTTTATTTCTTTTCCAGCATTAAATGCTGGATGCTACTCCTTCCAATGCTATCCTTCCTATGCACAATTCCGGGTCATGTTTTGCTATGTATTAAAATGTACCTACTTATGCAGTTTATTTGCAATAATTTTTAGTGTAAGCTAAGCTATGTAAGCTTTTTTTATAAATTTTATTATCACTTTTCTTCTGTTTCGGTTGAAACTCCGTGAGTTACCACAGCCTGAGCTGAAAATCAGTGCTGTGGGCAAAACCGCAGCGTATACTGAGCTCGAGGCCATTTTACCGCTGCGACATATCCTGGGTCCCTTATTGTTTTGGGATTATTTTTCTTGTTTAATTGTTTTGTTTGTTTTTATCACTTGTTATATGTACCTATGTCTTTTTTCTTTATTTTATATAAAAACCGTGTAATAAAGGCCATTCATTATTAAATATTTACGTCGCAATCACGACGTATAAAATAAAAAATGTGGCCCTTATTACACGTTTTATTTAACTAAGTAAGCGTTCTTCATTGATTGCTGAGATATCAAAGTAGTGTACCTTATTCATTGCTCTCGAGTGTTCATTGTTTCCAATGCTGCTTGAACGCATAATTATTCAAACCTTGATAATGTTTATCCCCATAAACGAAATTGTATGTAAAGCCTGATATTGTGTTTACCGCTCCTTTTGATTAATCTCGTATCATCAAAACTTCCTCGGTCTCATTGCTTCCCCTCCTGACATTGTTCCTCATCGTACTAGTTTCAAATCCAAGGGTATAAATACGAAGTCATTACCTATGATAGGAATCTCACTCTTATTTTCACGGGGTACAGATGAAAGTTGAAAAGCAAGGTCGGGTGTTAATTTTATATGACTCTACAAAATAGAAACAAATGACAGCAATTTAAATTTGTATTAAGTTACTGCGAAACATCGCTTAAATTTGGGCACCGCAGAGAGATGTAGAAAGCCCGCCTCTGTAAATTACTTAAATATTTTATTTCTCGCCACATTTGAAGTTACATACCTATGTTTAACAATTGTGGGTGTGGGGGTCATAAAGCAAATTGACTCTATCTCTATAGACAGGGTGGTAATTTAAAGATGGTGAGATGGCGCAGTAACTCCAATAAAATTGTAACTACTTAAAGACGTTCGTAGGAGATAATATCTAACTATCTATCTAGAGGTTGTCTGGAAGAGATCGCTTTATGCGAAAAGATAAACGCCGATTGTGTTCTGATATATATAATAAAATTAAAATACATTAATTAAAACACATTACATGGTGTTCGGTAAAGTGTTCCTTATCTGACAAATTTTTATAGCAATTAAAAAACACCGATTTTGAAAAAGGTACGGAAGGAAGAAAAGTTTTTCAACCTATCAATCAATCAATCGATCAATCGGCCCGTGCTCGGCCACTGATGGACATAGCCCGCCCTCCCCAAGGATCGTCACTTCCTTCACTTTACAGATCACACGACATTTATTTAATCAGAACATAAATGGCATCAAGTTAACTATGAATGGAACTCATAGTTAACTAAAGGTGATAAAGGAGGACAAAATTAAATAAAAACAACATAAGCTAAACACACGATAAACACCAAGTCCAATCTCAGCGCAATAGCGTGGGCACACCAGTACATTCCATCGCCTACAGTGTTTAGAACCGGATGTCTCGTAGCTGTAGGCGAGTATCCTGCTCCCCTCAAGGTAATTCTTATTGAACGTGGGGTAATTGCGTAATCCGTGCTTCGCAAGGCACGTTAAGCTGTTGGTGCCGGCTGCCGTCGATAGATGGCAGTCGTTAAGCCAAGTCAGAGGCCTTAGGGCGGCTTGACAACTTCTGACAGTAGACGAGCCACTAGTCTACAAGCCTCTACCAATCCGGACTTGGCCCCCGTGGTGGAGTATGGCCTATACCTTCCTCAGGGAAGAGACCCGTGCCCCTCGGTGGGGACATAATGGGTTGATGATGATGTAGGGTAATTGCAACGCTTTGGTGGCTTAAATGTTTGAATGTTTACTGGAGGTTTATATATTCGTAAGTATCACTGAATAAAGCGTAACGGTGGCGCTTCACCTAGCTATTCGTACGCGTATTTGCCAACGTTTAATAATAATAATACATCGCAGAAAATCTGGAAATTAATCTTTAATATTTGCCAAATACGAGTGGCCAAATGAGATGCCTCCGGCTTGATACGTTCTAAGGACGGCGCCAAAACTTAAAACTTGCAGAAATACCAATAGTCCTGTAGGTTTAACATGGTAGGCGTGTTGACTACGCATTAGCTGGTTTTAGAACCAGCGATCACTATTTTTATACGGAATTCTTTAGATAGATTATATAGACTCTTTATTGCACATCAGCAAGCGAAAACAAAAGACTAGTTTACACCTGTCACTTTTTTTGTATCTTGAACTCGAAAGAACAAAGTCGTGAGCACAGTTCCGTCGGTATCCCCTTCTTACGAAGGAAGTTTCTACAAAAGTCGCAAAATCTGTACATGTTTGAGTTAAGAACCAACAACTAACAACTTATCCGATTCGTTCTAGACCTCACCAGACAACAACTACAGAAACTTAATTAGATTTCTTATTATATCCCAACGCTTGTCATATGATAGCACTTCACGCATTCCAGTGTCAAGTTAAGTTTTCTAAATTGCTGCTGATTTAATTGCATCGCTTGCGAATCTACAAACAGTTTCTCTAAACTATCTTATCACAAGAATAAGCTATGTGTACTCAGCGATTCTATTCATATACTGTTACAATTCCAATTGACTTATTTTTTACTATATTGGAAAATGACAAGCCACAGGCAACGTAGAGTAACATTTAGTTTACTTATTCAGCGTTTACATTATGCAGTAGGTAGATTCAAACTACATTATTCGTATTACGTCAGCATAGTATTTCTTCCCTATCACGAACTGATTCTCAGGCCAAAACTACTAGCTATTCTCCTGAAATACAATTAAAAAACGAAAAAATATAGACTCTTGGGTCATTCAAACTCAAATTTAGGGCGTTGACCTTATTAAAACGCACTTTAGGGATCTAAGCTACATTCGTTGTGATGGTGTACATAGGAAAGCCGAAAAAAATTAGGTACTCAGAGTATCTAGCTATAATGAGTGAACCTTTCTCATCTCTCTTTTAGGTAGGTACACCCCTCCAGGATTTACAACAATTTGTAAAGCGGGAGGCGAAACCGCTGATAAATATTAATACTGACCATAAAATGCGGAAATGCGGGTACTGCGTCGGACAGCAGCCGTTGCATTCTGGGTGTGGACGTAAAATTGTTGGCCTCGTTCAAACTATAATTGTACGTTTACGCCTATTTAAATCTTGGCATGCATAGCATGCCCATAATTTCTCTCTGAGAGAAGGCCTGTGCCCTACAGTGGAACGTATATAGGCTGCATATGATGATGATGATGATGCATAGTTGACAGCGCAAAACTCTACATTTTAGTTCCAAAGTCGCCCGTAACGTAAGTGGGTAAAGTGCACGGATGTAAAGTTTGGTGTGCTATCTTTGTTTGTAAATCTTCTACAGCAATGCCGCGAAGGAAAGCATCGTGAGAATCTGAGAGTCTAATGTACGAGTAGGTAATCTCATTAGAAACTAATGCTGATCGATTTGTATGCTATGATAATAATAAATAAATAAATAAATCTCAGCGCTTTAAATTACTAATCTGGGGTGGGCTTGCGCGGCGATTAAGTTCATAAAATATTCCTTTTGTACATTTTCGATCGTTTAAGAAAATTTTTGAACGATTATTTATTCTCTTTGTTTTACCGCAAATTCCGAGGAATTTTGGGCCGATCAAAGACCTTTTCATAAAATAATACCTGCTACAGTACAATATTGGCGGAAACTCTTCAAAGGCGAACGGTCTACAAAAAGGGATATCTTTTACATAATAATAATATAAACAACCGTTGTGAGCGGAAAAGAAAGGAGAATGTACGATCGTATGGAACCCCCTTTGAGTGTCTCCGTAAATGCTTTCACTGTAGCTTGTTAGAATAAAATCACTGCAATGAGTTTTTTGTGCTGTTTATCCAACTGGACAATCAAGTAAGTAAAAGAGGGTTCCAGTGTTTTGTCTTTATTTTTATAGGTCTACGCTTTCTTGTTCATTTATGTACCTATTGTGTATTGTCTACCTATATTGAGCATGTAGGTGAAGAATGTTTATGCTTGGGTAGGATTAAACTTTCTAAGTAGGTATGTTTAGGATGTTTTTTTAGGGGTCCGTGCCCAAAGGGTGAGGGACCCTATTACTAAGACTCCGCTGTCCGTCCGTCCATCCGTCCGTCTGTTACCAGGCTGCATATAATGAACCGTGATAGTTAGACGGTTGAAATTTTCACAGATGATGTATTTCTGAAACTGAATAAAATAAATATTTAAGGGGGCTCCCATACAACAAACGTAATTTTTTTGCCGTTTTTAGCTCGATATTAATAACGGCAACAGGTAGACGGTAGGAATATTCAAATGTTGTACAGACAAGGGTACGGAACCCTTCATGCGCGAGTCCAACTCGCAGTTGACCGGTTTTTCTAGTCTTTCTTCACAGTTCTCTCGTTTCGCAGCTACGTATAACATGACTGTCACTTTCCACATTTATAGCTCGCTTTTATGAGTAAGTACTTAAAAGTTTCATTTTAAAGATTTTACCAACTTTCCTAAATTGAAAAGTACCCCCCGTATCTCTTTGAAGAGGATCTCAAACAAAATATTTCGCGTATAAATTCACATGCAAAGCCAAACCGCAGACTGCAGGGACGCCTAAGCTCCCCCCGCATTTGTTAAGTACCTACGACATCACACCCTTATGTTCTTAACACCAATGACACAAGGGTCATAATCCAACTGTAAAACATAGCTTTATGATCCGACGTACCCACGTCATCCCGAGCTCTTTATGAAGGGACTTAATAATATTTGTACTGCGATATTTCAAAGGTAAAACCGACATAATTAGAGGCGTGTGTTGAGCAAAACAGTTGCAAATTGAATCGAATTGGTCATTCAATTTCGGTATTGCTTAGGGTTTTGTGTGTGTGTCGGTACCTAAATGGTATCTGCCTGTAATAAGTTTCCACTAACAAAATAAATCTCTCATTTATCGTTCCTACTGAATTTTATTTTCATTCTCCGACGCAAATATGAAGTTAAGAAAACCCACTTCCATCCATGAGATTTGAATAATTCTCTACCCTGCGGTTTTAGTGCTATTTCCTACTCCAACGCGACAGAGTTTTGATATTTTCAGTATAAGTACGCTTATTTAATGCTGGATACAGACCAACGAACGAATGCGAACGAAAGTTAAGGGGCGACCTGGAGCCAACTAGCGCTCCCAATGGATTAAATTATTATTGTTATAAAAACATCTTTTTTTATAATATGTTCTTGCAAAAATTTAATATAACCATAGCTTCTAGGCTGTAAGTTCTAACAATACTCATAAAAATACAGTTCTTGAGGTTTATGTCAATTGTTGTTTGATGATGTTTTTTGCAAAAACTCATTATAAAAGAAGTGATTTATGCCCATTGATGGCGCTAGTTAGCTCCGAGTAGCCCCTTAAGGGGCTCCATGCATTGCGCTAGTGCAAGCGCTAGGTGTCACCACCAATGGAAAAGAATCGCAACTTTTTACAGATCTTTTTTGCAAAAAGAGTCAGACCAATCTCTCAATCATGTTATTAGTGATTTTTAGAATCCATGGCCGTAAAGCTAAGGCAAATGATCCAGGACAAGAGCATTAACGCCAAAAATGGCCTTTTTTGGCATAAATGCTATCTAGTCCCCGGTTCTCGTTATCCTAGGTTCTCGTTTGTAGGTCCTAAAAATCTCTATTAATACTTTTTGCAAAAACAATCTGTAAAAAATGTGAATTATTATTAAAATTCATTGTTAGCGCTAGTATTAGCACTGCAAGGAGCCTTAAGAGTGGCATTCGCCAATAGGTCGCGTTTACTCGCTTTCGCCGTTCAGTAAATGTGATCTCGGCATAAGGAATTGTGTAAGTTATATAAGGATTGTTACCGAGAGCTTGCCGATAAACTGCATTGGCAGTTTGGCAAACTAATGAAATTTTATTTTTTCTTGTCTTACTGAGAATAAATAAACAATACCACACAACAATATGCGAAACCTTTGACTTGTTTTGTTAACCCTGAGAGAGTTTTCTTTTGATAGAATAACGACCCATCTCGTGTTAATATGAGAAATTCGCACACTTATAGACAATGAAGTGATACGGCATCGAGATATTGACTCGAGTGCCAAAGACATTTCGACTTGATACGAATTCCACCAAACAAGCTAAACACGGCGAATAATTAACCTAACTTCGAGGCTCATTAAATGGAGAGCAGCGAGCATCGAGCTCTTACCCCGTTCAATCAGGGCTTGGCCATGGATAAATTTTCAATATCTAAGTATGCACCCCGCCAAGTCCAATTTCCGTCGTGCTTTCCAAAAACTTCGGTGGTCCTAACAAAACCTCTTTCTGCCTTCCAGAGTCGTGAAAGCCTCTCCTCCGACGAGGAAGGCGCGCGCGGCGACTGCTCCTCGGTGGACTCCTCAGGCTCGGGGTATGAGGAGCAGGTTCCTTGTGTCATCGGCCTCTCGGAGCGGCTGATCCGGACGCACCCCGTGTGGTTTCTGCCGGGAATCCAGCGCGCGGGCGCGTTTCACCTGCTACAGGGGAAAGAGGAGGGGGTCAGTACTAAACTAAATAACTACGCGGTTATTATAACCGCAAATTTCTGAATGGACAGTTTCACCAAGTAGGTAGGGGTAACGCGCTGTCCTTCAGATTTCTCAAAAGAGAACGAGACAGACAGATACTTAAATATTTACTTAGTAAAATACCCAAGTCTGAGACTGTTGGCGAAATGGAAGAAGCGGTAGAAATCTTTATGTACCTACATGCTAAGCACAAATCAACAAACAAAAATAAATTTGCTAGGTAACAAGTTACCAGCTCTTTAATAAAAATGTGCTGCAGGTTGCTGCTCTTATAAAAGCTTAAAAAAACCCGGCCAAGTGCGAGTTGTACTCGCGCTGGGCCGTTTAATAAGTCCCACAAGTTAAGTTTGAAGTTACTGTTTTTACGATAGAGCATAAACAAAAAAAAAACCCCCCCCTTATTTTATTATTTTTTCAGTTTTATAATTTTTTATGTAATCCGCCGTAATAACACATATTCTGTGAGATTTTTGGACTGGCTACCTATTACGGTTCCAAAGATATATAGCCCTTTAAAGGTCGGACGGACGGACAGACAGGCAGACGGACAGAAAGAAAGACAGCGGAGGCAGAGTAACCCTTCGAGTGCGGAACACTAAACAACGATTTAAAAAAAAATAACGACACTGTGCAAAAAAAAAAAAAAAGGAAAACCTACCAGTCCACGAAGGTTGACCAATGACTCAGATAAAATAATACCTACCTATTTTTGAGGCCAAAGATGGCTACTAAAAATATACGTTTGGAAAATTCAAATATATACGCTATTTTTTTTTGTTTCTAAATGGTACAAAGGCTCTTGTGTAATAAGTACATTTGGACTACATACATAAGTCCAAACATCTACCGAGTAAATCGATCGACTCTGTAGAGCATTCCAGGGTGCGAGGCCTAAATGGACGAGAACAATACGAATGTTAGTACCCATCGCCTTTCACAGTAAAAAAAAGTAATCTAGTAAAAAAATATAAATGCCTACCCATTTTGTCATTCATTTAGTCCAAAGAGTTTTTTTATGCCTGAACATTGAAAACAAAAAGTTTGATTGAACACTGACCTTCATGGTGGTTAGTGTAGAAACTTATTGTTAAAAAAGTTAAATTATTTTTTGGTTTTTGCAAATACTCGTTTACGTTTTATTTTTTCAGAACTTCGTCGTCCGCCAATCCAGCCAACCCGACACCATGGCTATCAGCGTCCGCCTGCCAGCGGACAAGGGACCCTACATTGAACATTACCTTATCCAAGCTTCAGATGGCAGAATCGGCCTGGAGACCTCGCATAACCGCTTCGATAATATACCAGAGCTCATTGCGCATTACTCGCAATGCTGGTGAGTTATGAGCATGCATTTCTCAATTTCCCGGTATCGCAGACTTGCTTCTTTCTTAAGTTGACTAATTAACATACTGATGCCTTTGAAATGCAATTATATTTCTGCAATCAGAATTCAATATTCTATTGCTGTTTCGAAATACAAAAAAGTCAGAAAGTCTAAAAAATTCTTCAGCAAGTCATATTTGATGACACGATAACAACATGAATAAGATCGTAATAAGCACTTTCTACATCGATACCACAAAGCTATATTGATGGTCGATACTCCCTTTTTATCGAACTTTATTTCACAAGAATATTCTAAGTCAATTTCAACCAATAAAATGCTGTTGTGGCATCTAATGAGTTTAAATTTACGAAACCGAATGTTGTTCCTCAAACGCAGTTTTTCCTTCTTTCCAGTGACGAACTCCCCGTCCAACTCCAGTTACCTAGGCCGCTGCGGGAGGCCAAGAGCCGTCACCAGCTAAGCTCCCTCGCCCTCCTGGGCCAGGAGTTCTGGGGCTACCCCATGGCGAACCCGCGGAGCAACCAGAACATGCTCTCGCCCTGCCAGCTGGCCAGTGGGGTCGTCCCTATGGCGGTCACCCCTTCCGATACGGGCTCCAGTCTTAGCAATTTTAATACAAGTAAGAAATTAGGCAAGTTCACTTTTACTGGCAATAGGTTCATTTTGTAAAATGCTCGGAGGAATATAAAAAGGCCGCCGTCTGTACTCTTAAGTTAAAAAATATCTGTGTAATTTCCATTTTTATGTACAATAAAGTGTTTTCTATCTCTATATTAATTAATACAATCCATTTAGTATTCTTATACAAAGAGATAACCCCGGAGAGATTTAGCCGGGAATTCAATGGGCCTTTTAAATTACCTTTTTACAATTTGACCAAACATTTTGTTTCCCTATTATAATAGTTTTTTTTCCTTTTTCAGATACCATGGGAACTTTGTCCCAGTCTGTGCTTAGCCCAGATAAGGACCAGAACGTGGTATTAAAGATGTCGCCAATAAATATGTCAGGTTCCCCACCGAGTCAGAATCAGAACCTCAGCACATTCAAAGGCAGACAGGCGCCCTCACCACCCGCCAAACCCAATGGAACCTTTGTGAGAGCACCCAGGCCTACACCACCCAATACTCTGAACCTTATGTCTAGCACTGTAAGTGTCAAATCGGTGTAAGCAGCAGCTGCTTTTCGGTGTTGATTGTTTTAATGAATTAATTGATCACTCAATTTTCAGGCCCATATAACACAACCGCATACCTTCCCAACAACAAATGCTCAATCTCCCACTCAGTTGAGTGGCGTCAAAACTACCCCTCCGCCACCTCCACCTAGATGGGCTAAACCCCCATTTGCCAAAGGATCCTTGTCTCCAAAGAGTGACAAAGCATTCCCAATTAACAAGACGTCACAGAACGGCAATATCACAGTCACCACGACAGTCACGTTCAGCGTCAATAACACTCAAATCCACAACCATCAAATAAACGAGAGCATTCAGAGTGATCGACTTCAACTAACGCTTGCGGCTAGCGCGAACAATAACATTAACACCAACTCCATGTTTAATATTGACCCGTCAAAGAGTTACGACTCAAGTGGGGATTCACAGGTGAGAAATTACATTTTTGGTAATGCATGGGATATCGCATTTGCATGTTTTGTAGTGCTAGTTGTAATTTCGTGTCCTAACAATAAAATTGCTACTTATATCCGTATGCTATCTTAGTTGGCGTATCTATTTTGTTTCTAATCCACCTGTTCCTCTTCTCTCGTTTAGAATATGATGCACCGACTATCGCCCGAGGGGGAGTGCATCAATGCGATGACAGCTAGTTTGCACGGCAGCTTCAAAAGGAAAATGACCGAACAGGCCGCGGACCCCAGTTCACCGATGGACCCACAGTCTCAGAACACGTCCGATTCAGTCGACCCCGTAGTGAATAGTCTCACAAAATCCACTAGCTTTGCCCCTAACCAGTTGGTTTCACCAAACGGCACCAATTCTGTCACAAGCGGCATATTTTCTCCTACTAGTCAAATCAATTCACCCGTCTCCAACGATACCATATCTTCTAAAAGCGGCGTCTTCTCACCTATTAGCCAGAATAAGAGCGAGCTATTTTCACCTTTATCACGGAGCTCTCCTGTATCCGGGAAAAACCTTTTTTCTCCGACCTCAAATCAGTTGATAGTGTCGCCTGTAATGGGAAAAAGTCGTGAGAAAGTTTTATCTCCAAATACGAACACAACAAGTACCACACCATCTGGAAGGTCGAGGAGGAGTAAACACTCCGCGAGGAAGGAGTCCAAGCATTACCAGGTAGGTAATGGGTGTATTTGAGCGGGACGTTTGTCGACCATCACTAACAGCATGTCATATACCTACGATTTTACTATCTAAATAATTATATTTTGGTTAAAATTTGTGGAGTTTGTGGAGGAATATAAAAAGAACCATTATTTTTACAGGAATCAGACATCCTTGAATCTCCAGGCCTGTACTGTAGAAGTTCGCTCATGGACAAAGTGTCTGACTACGAAGATATTTGGGGTCCAGAGAATAATAACTGCTCTACTTTCAAACCAAATAAATCTGAGAGTGATAATAATTTGAGTAATGGCCTATTGAAGAGCAAGAGACCTGATCTTCTACCAGATACACTTCGTAAGTATAGTTACAACCTACGAATAAAAAAACCATAGAAGTATTTCTTCCTAGAAAATTTACTTTAAAAAACGGCCCCGGTCCTCTCGATTAGTCTGTACCAATGAAATAATCGCAAGAGTAAATCACTCTCTGATTGGATCATTCTGTGCGCCATGCGTGACGACGTAAACGTTGATTGGGCGATAGTAAGTAGTAACGTAACTTATGCTTGGTTTTATACAAAAACCTCAAACCATTGACTTCCTGATGTATAACCCGTTGAAATATCTACGTACCTTGCAAGATGGCGATCTGACGGTTGCAGGTGCATAGATATTTTTCCGGTACTACTCAACTCGCTCTGATTGGTAACACAATTGACAACCCCCAACCGCCTTCCTACAATTGAACGTGGGGTCATCTTTTAGCGCTATCATCTATGTTTTTTAACTATCACTGGTTTCCTAGCTTTGCTATCGAATATGCAAGTTTGTTTTTGTAAAAAAAGGAACTTTTCAAAAATATCTCGACAAAAACTCGAACCTCTCTATTAGAACCATTAGTAGCCAGCCAGAGCAATGCGGGTCCGCGGGTCATTTTTCTGATAGACGGAGAGGCGTTATTTAACTGTTTTTTTTACGTCAACTACTTAAAAGTTGCTATTTTTATTACTAATAACATAACCGCGGATTTCAAACCATCCAGATTAAAGCCAATGTTTGCAAACAAAATATACCTTCTTAGATACATAACCGACTCAAATCTCTAAATTCTAGCAAAACTCAACGCAGCCAAAAGTACGCAATCAGTTCTTGAAAAGGAAAACATACACATAATGAACTCAAACGACAGTCTTCTTGAGAAGAAAAACTTCTCAGATAACTCGTTGAAGAAAAGCCTCGGCGACTCAATTGAACTGATAGCAACTACAAACAGTAAAGGTGAAATAGTACCAAAGAGACCAGACAAACTAAACATTGCCATGAACATGAACAAGAAACTAACCGAAGAGATAGAAGCTTCCTTCAAGAATAAAGACAAACTGAACACAGAAAGCATGGAGACAGTGAAACTCGAAGATGACTGCTGCAAAGAACTGATTGCAGATGATGTTGAAAAGGACAATGCTGGCAGTCCATTTTATGCTGACCCTGTGGATGCTATCAAAGAAGTAAGCAACTTAAAAAAATATTTTGGATCCAAATTCAAATTTTCTCCTTGTTTAAATTAGGAGAAGTATTGAATTTGAACCAAAGTGAACTAAACTTCACATAATGAAAATGTAACCGCATGCATTTTGTCACCGAACCTGACCTAAAGTGCTTTAATACATAAATTAATAAAAAAAATTAAATGGAACAACAGCTGACACTCGTGCATTATGCTATTTGCTAATTCATTCGTGACGTTCATGTTTACTAAATCGATGTTTTGTTTAATCACTTTGTTCACAGGCTGTCTTACTGCCAGTACAACGACGAAAGTTGCTCAGGGTCGGCGTGTCGAGCCTCGCGCAGCGATATTCGGAGCCGCCGAACCAAAATCATCCTTATTACCCACTGCGAAATATGCACAGCATTGAAGAGCTCTCGCGTAAGTCCCCAATTATGTTTAATAGGCCTTTAGATGATTTTATTCTGAGTCTAGTGACAGCTCTTACTAACATTACAGTTGAGAAAAATTAAGAAGGTATACTGACGAAATCCTTGATATCAGGATTTCGTCAATGGACGATGGTAACTTCATCATCATCAACCCATTATGTCCCCACCGAGGGGCACAGGTCTCTTCCCTGAGGACGGTTTTCCGAGGGGTTCCGTGCTTCGCAAGGCACGTTAAGCTGTTGGTGCCGGCTGCCGTCGATAGATAGCAGTCGTTATCCTCCTCAGTCCTGAGGTTAGGACTGAGGAGGTTAAGCCAAGTCAGAGGCCTTAGGGCGGCTTGACAACTTCTGACAGTAGACGAGCCACTAGTCTACAAGCCTCCACCAATCCGGACTTGGCCCCCGTGGTGGAGTATGGCCTGTACCTTCCTCAAGGAAGAGACCCGATGGTAACTTAATAAAATAAAATAATATCTAGTAATTACTATTTATTATTACTAGTATGCAATAAAGAGTTATCTATCTATCACACTTATTGCTCTCGGATGTAGATATGTGAATTTACCACTCTCTTTGTAGTACGTGAGATAGTTTTTTTTCGACGGTGTAAGGCGGGCCACCCAGAACTTATAACATCCTTAGCATAGTTACTCTAATCCACAGTAAAGAGAAGTCTCCAATATCATTTATGTAGTATTTTAATCAAAATAACGTTAAATTATGGTCTTTTGCCTTATGAAACGACCACATTATTATAAGGAATTTGCTAAACCTTGCGTTTCGCAGCGTCATCACCAAACATGTCTACGTCAGTGGACAACCTGGTTTCGCTACGGACCAAGCCGAAAATTAAACCGGTCCAGCCTCCGCGTGTAGCCAATAAACCACCAATGGGAAAGAACGATACCACTTGGACCGTGGATTCTAGCTGGGAGTTCATAAGTAAGTGGTTACATTCATAGCTAGGTACCTACGCCAAAAGTAATTTACGAGAAAATTTGTAAGTCTGACTTCTGTTGTTATTGCGAAATTTTTATTGGATATTTGTTACTCAATCACGCCAGACCGGCTGAACTCGTCTTCAATGCGCATTCTCTATGTGGCAAATAAAAACAAATAGTACCTAAGCATTAAACTGTGATCTCTATGTGTATCTCTAAGCACAAATAAATTATTTATCTATCTATCTTCATCAAATTTACTTATCAGAATGAGAAGTTGAACGGCCCGCACCCACAGATAAGATTAAAATTATAAGAAAAATAAAAAGCTTCATCAAGAAAGTTTCGGTCATATTTTTTCATCTTTTTCCAGACAAAAATGATGAATGTGCCAACAGCGAAAGTGGCACATTCCCGTCTTTGGTCGAGCAGGAAACCCGACTGAGTGGAGTGGACGACGGCGTTCAACATCTGACCGTTCACCAAATTGTCGCTCAAAGGTAAAAACTGTACTTAGTAAGAAAAAGAACGCTCTAAGACGTGTTTTTGATTTATATATAAAATATTGATAGTTATGTATTTCATGACATTCCATGCTCGTCTGTAAATTAACTGAATCCACCAAGACGATACAGACCACAGTTGTGTTCTGAGATACAGACCATAAAAAATTGCTCTACTGTGGAAATTAATCTGAACCTAACTTATAACATCTTGAACCACGGCTCGCCCTTTGCCCATCTATTGCTCTCTCAATCAAAAAATTATATAGTAATTTCAAGGTATAGAAAAACCCTTTGCACTTTTTGTAAAGTTTACCGTACCGTTTTTGTATACATGTGCCTATTTTTGGCGAATTCACTTACTCCGAACTATACAGTTCTTGACAAACGTTGCCGCTTACATCCTACAAGCGCAAATACAATGACATCCTAGTGTGGTTCTTCATCGTCATCAGCCATTTGACGCCCACTGCAGGACATAGGCCTCCTTCGTGGTTTTCATAACCATGAGAGGTTTTGCCATACTCGCCACGCTTGGCAGGCGGGTTGGCGATCGCAGTATGCGGTTGGAATCTCAGAAAGACGCTGCTGCCCATCTCCTCGTAATTGATTTCCTTGGTCGCCTTCTACGACTCCCACGGGAGGAAATGGAGTAACGCTATTCTTAGTCCGGCGTTACACGAATTGGTTTACAAACGCGTGTGGTTCTTATGCCATGGTTTTTCTAAGCAGATTGCCGGAGCTACATCTTAACCCGGAGCCAGCGGTGTTGCCTGAAGAAATCCGGTCACCTCCTCGAGCTTCCTGCTACGACAACGTTCACGACTTGAGACCCTTATCTGAACAGGTTCGTAGATCTGTAACATTTTTTCCGGTATACAAAAAAGAATAATCTTATCTTATAACAATAACAAGTTCCGCAAAAACACGATCACCTAACGTGATCCTAAACTAGAATACCTTAACCAGGCAAGGATATCACAAACATGGAAATACTCACATCCAGATATAGGCCATTTTTACAAATCAAGTGCGGCGAGCTCCAGTGGGAATCGAACTCACGGCCTCTGTTTTGCGACCTATGGTTCATGTAATAAACCAAGCTCTAGAGGCAACTTTTACATAGGTACAATAGGAGTCAGTATTATGTGAGGAATTTATTAGGAGTAGGTAGGTGGATTGCTATCTACAGGGTGACTTTAAGTTCGATTGACAAATAAGTTGACGTTCTAACCACGATTTAGAAACATATGCCGCTAGTATTAACAAAAGTTGTGTTTTTTTAGTTATCCAAAATTACTTTGTTTAAGCATAGACAAACAATATCAGGATAATAAAAAATAATAAAAAATCTTTATTTAACCGCCACATAAAATCTTACTTTGCTAGACCGGGTTTTACAATAGTCAGATAAAACCCACCGGAGAACAAAATAAGTTATAAAAATCGAAAAAAACTGAGTCAAGCCTCTTATGGTCGGCGCTGGCCAACGCAATTGTTCTTTTAATTTACGCATATCAGAGGTCAGACTCTTATACATTTAACATAAGTATAAGAAAATATTTTTCAACGTCATGGTAGTTACTTCCTACCACTTTGAATTTGGATTCGAGCAAAAGGTAGGAAATTACGAATATTTTACAAAATATGTCATACCATTACCGATAAATCATTAATAATACAATGAAAACATATTATAGTCTCTCAAAATACATATTTTTTAATTAGCCGATTTAGTGTCCCACTGCTTGGCAAAGGCCTCTCTTTTAGCTCTCCACTCCTCTCTGTCTTCTGCCAATCCCTGCCACCCCGGCAGAAAATCGTGAGGTCGTCCCGCCATCTCCGCCTTGGTCGGCCACGTTTGCGGTATCTGTCGCGTGGGGCCCAGTCAGTGGCAATGTTTGCCCAACTTTCGGGGCTCATAAGACTTATGTGGCCAAAATAAAGCTAACGATTTCAAAATCACCCTCTAGATAAAATTACCCGAAACCGGCGTGCGTGCATGCAGCGGCGAATGAATGTAATGTTGAGGAAGCGAAAGAGGTTTATTATTTACAGAGTGGCAAACCCTGACCTTGCCTCCCCCTTTGGGATACATGTGTAAGTTTATGTATGTATCTCATATAAATCAATACCTCTCTGAAACATCATACTGGTATTCCAGTATTCAAATTCGTATAGTTTCAGAGCAACTCATAGGGCCGTATTGATAAAGCGCTGTTTGAGATACAAAATACAAAAAAAATATACAAAAATTCTTTATTCGTTTTCCACTACATCTTAGTCTACGTACATTGACGGTATCTACTTGTAAGTATAAAAACCGCTCTAGATCGCTCTAGACTGCCCATTTCGAGAAGCTGCGCGCTGCTCGTGACAAAACAGCAACTTGACAACGCATTTAAGAGCGACCACAGACATAAGAGACCTTAAAAATCCTCCTGCTGTGACAATAAAATCTAGATGTAACCTTTGGGGCTCAGTAGATACAGTACAGGTGATTTTGTTTCAGGCAAGTGATGACGGGACAGTCTTTTCGGAACCTTGGGACAGCTCGCAGTGGGATGGTCTTCTGCCACCTAGCCATCAGCAATATGATAACGTAAGTCAACTTATCAACATAAGTCAACAAAATGTCATCCAATCCAATCCAATCCAATCCATCAGCCCATATTCGTCCACTGTTGGAAATTTGCCTACACTTACCACTTTCTTCTGCACAATACTTTCTTCTGACTTAATCCTCATCCAGCCTCATGTAGTCTATAGGGAGGTAGTGAGCGTCTTACGCTGCGCTCGCCAACTAAATATCAACCACAAATAAAAAGAAAAAGCATCCTAAAAACCTGGGATTAATCTTAATCTTAAATCGAAAGCACAATATCAGCCACGAGTCACGATAGCAATCTGTGTCTTATGTCCCTGGTGAGAGATAAGAGGGGGATTAATTTTTTTTATCTAGTATTCCACCAAATATGGTAAATTTTGATTTTGAAAAAAAAATACTATAAGAGAAATTCCTACTAAATTTAAGAAAATATTTGTGTTCCCACCACATAATATTTTTATAAGCATGTTAGTTTTTAAGTCATATTGCCGCGCCCGACAGGGTCCAAAATCGGTATTATACACTCAGTGTTATTTAAGACCTTATTTACATTATGGTGCAATAAATATTTTGATTTAGATTTTATTCTCATTTTATTTTTTATTAAATTAAACAAATCACAACTTGCATATTTCTACACATTTTGAAGTTTTCAGGTATATGTAAAAATTGTAATACTTACTTACTTTTGTTTTTTTTTCGTATATTAATCGTAGATTATTTCAAATCTATTCGTTCATGATTTTATGCTTCTGGAGTAGATTTGTGTCTTCATTTTAAAATTATTTAAAATCATCAATTATAATAAGAATTTTCCAAAAACTCCTTTCCAGAGAATTACATGTAAGTATATGATAAATCTAATATATAAAAATGTCGTGTCACAGTGTTTGTTATCGAACTACTCCGAAACGGCTTCACCGATTTTTATAATTTTTTTTGTGTATATTGCTAGGTGATCTGTCAGGATCGTGGCAAGTGGCAGTCCCTGGTCTCTGCCTACCCCTCTGGGATACATGCGTGAGTTTATGTATGTATGTGTATTTGGTAGGTTTGAGAGTAGGTCGTAGGCTAATTAATATGGCCAAATAACGTATGCCGAGTGAGCTAGTAATAAATAATTATGATGTGTTTTAATGAATCTAATGACTTTTAATTACGTTAATTGCTTTTTGGAAAAACTAGGTAACATCTTACCTAAGTAAGGGGACGGGGAGTTCATGAAATAAAAATCCTTTCTTATCTTTTTAGACCTTTTTTATTCTTATTCTTAAAATCTTACGTGTCCTTCGGGTGGTCTAAAATGACCAAAATCTAAGACTAGTTACTATAGTTGTAACAGTTATTTTTTGTTTAGCAGGAGGAGCCAAATGAGTGGGAATCGCCTCTGCCAAGACGGGGTCCCGGCACTGCGACTCGGGCAAAGAGCTTCAGGGACCGCCTTGATCCCTTACTCGGTAAGTTATGACCCAACCGCCGACACAAATAACCATCCAATAACAGTTTATCAAGCTCAATTTTACTTAGGAGTTACATGAAGTAAGAGGATTGTCTTTATGCTGGCCGATCGCCAACTAATAACTTCCACACAGCACATTTGTCTACTTGTCCTGGTCCCATTAGAATATCCTGTGCTATGGTAACCAGGCAAGGACATCACGGACATGGAAATGCACCCAGACTGAGGCCGTTGTACAAATTGAGCATGGTGGCCTCCAATGGGAATCAAACCCATGACCTCTGTTTTGGCAGCCAAAGGTGTTAACCGCTAGATCGAAGAGGCAGTTGAGGCCAGTTGCAGATGATTTCATCGAAATTATTCTACATGTTAATAGATAATGACCTCAGTCTTATATGTATTGTCATGCGTCGGTTTTCTTTATATATCACTACCAACATGTGTACAGTAGTGACACAGTACAAATAAAGAGTAGGTAGTGGTATCCAGGTATTTCTTATAATGAACCGGTTAGTAGAATATTACCGCCAGAACTTTGAACTTATCCACCATTTCACTATACAAACACTAGCATGATATCTTCACTTGATAAATATTATAATGTGTTATAATTATTACACAACTAATTGTGTAATCTCAAAACAAAGAAAACAATGTAAACGACGATGCTTTTATCAATTCACACGTCCTCAGATGTTGCGAAAAATAACCTAAACCTAGACTATTTGATAAGTGATTCCGTTACACAATTAGACGATCTTTGTTCTATATTATGTAGACCTTGTTACGGACATGATTGAAGCATCTAACTAGCGCATGTTTGAAAGCTCATTAATCATAACCACGCTTATTAATTGCAAATTATTATTAAATAAACAATTAGGAACATGTTATAAGATAGAGCTACGGGAACTTCGCAGCGATCTGTTTATCGGCTTCAATAAATATTGTGTTAGAGAACATCTGCAAATAAATTAATTATGCCCAAAGGCTAAAGGTCTACGCGTGCTGGATGGCTCATTACCGGGCTGTGATAAAACATTAGTATCGGGGCGTTCGTCGGCGCAACACACAGGCTCTCTCACTCGTGTGAATGCGAAATTACCCGTTCAAGTCTTTCGTGCACGCGGGCCGTAACCGCAGGGCAATTCACCATGAAGTGGTTCAAAAAGTTGTTCCGAAAAAAGTGCGCGAGGATATCTGAACCGAAAAACTCGAAAGTTGACTCGATAAGTCACGTCCCAGAGCCACAGCCGGAAGAAGTGTTCGCTCTCACGACGATACAGAACTTCCGGAGTGATCAACTGAAGGACTTCGCGTTGGATAGTGAATGGGTGATTCTCAGCAGGGAAGAGCTTCTCAAACCGAGATTTCTAGATAAACTAGCGAGACCTGAGAAACTGACTGAACATTGCCGAACCTTAGCAGAGAGCTCAAGGCACAAGAAAAAGGTGAAGATCATCAGTCGATCTCCAACATGTCATTGCAATGAACTTGAATTACATGACAGTATGACAGGGAGAAAAAAATTAAGCCCTCTGAAACGGATTTTTGATAGAGTAGCTAATTTCTGGTGTCGCATGTGCAGTAGAGTGAGAAACTGTATATGCATTTTGAGAAAGAAAAGAACAGAAACGAGTGCAAGAGAAGACACAAGTGCTTTCACGTGTTGGTACTTTTAATTTGTTAAATGAACTACTGATGTTATCTCCCAAAGCGCTTTATCTTAAACGTGGGAAAATTCCGTTATCATTGAATCCCTGATTGCATCCTTTAGATAAGTTAAATAGATAGCACATTTCTTGTAAACTAGTGAAATAAAGAGTAAACTATCTTTGCATTTCTTAAAGCATGCTTGTCTCTTCATGCCGTCTGTCTCAGTATTAATTGGCTATGATCTAAAAAAAGAAGAACATAATAAAACTCTCCTTTCTTTTTCTTTCCAGCTGCAAGTCGTGTGCGTGCCCTGAGAGGGGGCAAGGGGACACGAGGTGGCGCCGGCGCTGCTCTCAGGGCGTACGCCTTGCACCTGGCACAGGATAAGAGCACCACCTTCGCCCAGAATGTGGATAACTTCATCGCCTGTACGCTGGACTCGAAGGAAATGTGCCCACAGGTAACGCGAAATGCTAAGTTTTAAAATATAACACAATTGTAGGCCATAAGTCCATTTGATCGAGGAAGTGGTTTAGGTTCAGGTTGTTGTTTCACTTCACTTCATAATAAAATCCGGCCCCGACCCCTCTATCAAGAGCTACGAATAATAAAACCATAGAAGTCTTTCTCCCTACAAAATTCACACTCAAAAATGGCTCCTGTCCTCGCGATTAGTCTTTACCAATGAAATGAGTGCAAGATGTGCTGCAGAGTAAATCACTCTGTGATTGGTTCATTCTGTGCGCCATTCGTGACTTGAATGTTGATTGGGCGATAGTAAGCGACAGCGCAACCGTTGGTTGGTTTTATTGAAAAAGTAGAACAGTTAAGTAAGTTTATGGCGCTGTCATTAGTGTGACGGGAAATTCAAGTTTTTCTATTTTGAATCCAGATTAGATTGGTTGTAATCGACGAACTCTATAGAGAGCATGCAGTGCTGGTTCTAGCCCTAAATCAAGGCGCCCTTTCACAGACATTACATGAGATATAATTAATATTACATAAGACTGAAATTATTATTTAACGTAAACAAGGGCGTATATGCCCCGTCGCCGCGGTCAACTTTCCTTCACGCATTTTAGCGCCCTTTGCCACAAGGCACCTAGAGTGGTTCCTCTCGCTCTACGCTAGAACTGGCTCTGACAGCCGGCACTGCAGTAGTGTTTAGTTGCGTAGGGACTTTTGAGAATGGAATGTAGCGGCATTAAGCGGCATTTATCTTATCTAATCTTATCTTATCCAGCAATAACAGTCCCTTGTGGCACAAGAAAACGTGTCTGACTGGGTGTATTTAAAAACTGTAGTGCTTGAAATCCGTGGTGGGCCTCAAAAATAGGCTTCATAGCCGTAATTCATACATTTCCTACAACATTTTCATACATCACTTTAAAGTAGGAGTGATAGATTCCGAGATATCATGTAGTCCATTAATCAGTTAGCCAGTCAATCAATCAATCAGTCAGTCTCTAGGTACATCGGGTTGTAGCTATATAATTACATTATTAATTAGTAACTCTACTGCATTGCATCTAAAAAAAGCGGAACAGTGATTTTAAGAATCACGTTTCGTGATTCGTAATAACGCTTCGCGAGAAAACCGAAGTGAGCTTATGTGTTCTTGAGGCTAGCACTGGACACCATTTATAAAACTGGACAACCTATATAAAGCTGAGAGGTCTATAGTTATATTGTTTTCACGATCAAAACTGAATACTCATAGCTTCCTCGGAGTTCAAGCATGCCCGAATAGCACCATTCTCATAGTAAGATTTTTTTTCGCAAGGTCATTCAATTGCCTTCTATCAATAACTCGTCTAAATATTTAGGTACTTCGCAAGGTCTGACGGTGGCAGGTGGATAGATATTTTGCCGTGTAATACTGAACTCGCTCTGATTGGTAACACAATTGAGAAGCCACGCCTGCTTTTACACAATTGAACGTGGAGCCATTTTGTAGCGCGAGTTAGACATCTATGTTTTTACCTATCACTGATCACGAGCATACTGGCGAAGATGAGGAAGTTTAGAGTGACGATTGACATTACATAGGACCGGTTTCTGAATTGAGAATTTCACTAAGTAAATACTTAAGTTCTGTCACGCTCTTTTCTGAGAAATTCGAAGAGACAGCACTACAGTTAACCATTTACTTAGCGAAATTCTCAATTCGGAAACTGGCCAATATTCTTTAAAATTGTATATACTTTCAGCACTGTAACATAAAATCCATCCGTAATCTGGCGTAATTAAATAATATGTCAATTCCCAAGTTGTTACCTACAACCAACTAGGTACTTAACTACAATCTAAACCAACAATTTCCCTCAACAGATAGTGATGCGCAACATCAGACAGTTCATGTCGGGCATGAAGAACTACCTCGTCAAGCACGGCGAGAGAGAGTTCGAGAAGGAAGTCGAGAAGGAGCGTCTGAAGCTCAAATCCACTGAGTTCCTCAACATTGACGCTATTCTTGAGGGCGTGATGCATAGACTGGTGGTCCGGCCATTGAGGGCACGTCTGTACACGCTTCTCGCTTCGTGGCATGCGTCCGATGTCAAGCAACTTCATGCTGCCATCGAAAGAGCGCAGCATGCAACGCCTTTGCAGCTTGGTGTCAAGGTATGTTGTTCTCACGTTGTTCTGGTTTGGTCTTTCCGACTATATGCAACTACATCCGTCTATTGGTACTGGAAGCAAGTAGATAACGACACTTTAATTACATGCTTTGGTATTTGGAATTGTCAACTCCGTGCAGTGATAACTGTATTTAATTTTGACTTAAAGGCTTTATCCCTACGAATAAAAAACCATAGAAGTGTTTCTTCCTACAAAATATTCCCTCAAAAACGGCCCTGTCCTCTCGATTAGTTGGTACCAATGAAATGAGCGCAAGCTGTGCTGTAGAGTAAATCACTCTGTGATTGGGCCATTTTGTGCGCCATGCGTGACGACGTGAACGTTGATTGGGCGATAGTAAATGACAGCGTAACTTATGATTGGTTTTCTACAAAAACGTCAAACCATTGACTTCATGATGTATAACCCATAGAAATATCTAGGTACCTCGCAAGATGGTGGTCTGACTGTGGCAGGGGCATATATATATTGCCGGGTAATACTGAACTCGCTCTGATTGGTAACACAATTGACAAGCCCCGCCCGCCTTCCCACAATTGAACGTGATGTCATTTTTTGCGCTAGTTAGACATGTATGTTTTTAACTATCACTGGTGAACACTCAATTATCAGATTAAAACAGTTCAGATATGTTTTAGTAGTTGAAAATTCACCCATGACGTACGTAACTAAGTAGAGTGAAAGAGTGTAAAAGTAAATATGCTGACAACTGTAACTAGTTCTCTCAATTTTGCCTACGTTATTTATCTAGATCGATACATGGTTGATTGTGTTTCAGTCCCATGACGGTGCAGTGAGCAAGTTTAGGTATACCTACTTGCTTGAAAACTTAATGAGTAAATCTCTTCTACATCACATTATCTTTTTCAGGAATCAACGAAAGTACCATCCTCAGCAGTCTTAGCAGTGATCTCAAAACATTTCCTCAAAATGCAAGAAGCTGACTCGCCACTGGACAAACTCGAGAATCTCCTTGCCGCAATATCTGTTATCTTCAACTCGGTAAGGCCCGGTAACCTATTTAGTGATAACCAGATTACGAAAATACAGCAAGGTTGGACGGTAGTTACCATTGACTCTTTGGCAATCGTGGTCAAAAACCAGCCTTTACCAATAAAACTAAGAAATTCAGTAGAGTGACTGAAGGAAAATATGTTGACTAGACATTTTTATTTTCATTTCATTTAGCAGGAAGTTCCTCTATTTTTGGAGCAATAAATTTTATTACAATAATAATTATTCTATGTGGTAACTCTAAAGATGAAAAACCTACTAAAACTATGAAGTTGTTCCCAAATAAGAATATTTTGTATATAATTGAAAAAATAAACCAGCGTCATGAACTAGTTCATTGTTAATTTCATTGCCTCCAATGATTACCGCTGGTAGCAAATTTTTTTTGCAGTTTGTTCAGTCCCAACATCTTGACCTATCTCTATTACCTGATGTTGAAGCAAACGAGACCTTTGCTGTTTCATGCTTGCCATACCGCGTCTTTGACCGTCTTAAAATTCCAACCCCAGATTCGCGGCGACCGCTCGCTCAGCGCTGACGACCTCCTCCCCGTACTAGCCTGGACGGTGGCCCGCTGCCGCCTCGTCTGCGCGGAGCTAGAGGCCGAGCTCATGGCCGGATTGCTGCCTGCAGCGCTGTTGGCTGGCGAAGGGGGCTACTACCTCACAGCGCTGTTCTCCGCTGTAGCCGTGTTGAAGAAACTCGCACCGGAGACAGCGCCTGATAGTGCTACCCCTGTAAGTGTATGCTTGTACACGGTTCTTTGGTAGTAATATTGAGACTTAGAGTACATAACATGTCGCAATGTCGTATTTACACATCAACAAACATCTATTCATACATTCTGGCTGAATAATCCCACTCTTCTTGGCTTTTAACAATCAAAATGTTATTCTCCCTCCTTAAAGCGTTCATCTGGATTTGCAGTGCAAAAAAAAATTGACAACTCCCGAAGTTTTGGCCAAATTCTGACATTTAATCAGGGGGTTTGTAGCTAGCCTCAATTAAAAAGGCAAAAGCTTATTTTTTGGAACCTACTCAAGCTGTCAAATTCATACATATTTATACACTTACAAACGTTAAGATAGATGACCCAACACAGTGGACTGTAACAGAATAGGGGGTCGTTTACCAAGGGATGAGATTCACCCTCCAGATTCAGGTGGTCTACCCATCGAGTGACCAGGCCAGATGGAGACCACTCATAGTGGCCTTTCCCTGCATTGGACTGGACTGAATAGTTACTCATTCCATTTTGAAACTGCTAAACGGTAATACTAACCTCCTCGTCCACAGTGGCGTCGTGGTTCCCTCGAAAGTGGTTCCACGAGCGGCGGCTGCGCGGTGGTGCGGGTGGCTCTGCCGGACGAGTGCCGCGGTTCGATCCGGCGCGTGGCGCTGCCGTGCCGGCCCGGCGCCCGAGTCCGTGACTTATGCCGGGCGCTCGCACACGCGGCCGCCATCACCAATCCGCAGGACTATGCGCTGTTTGCGCTGCATGACGGGCAAGGTGCGTATTGATCTGCCAATGCATTTATCAATCGAAATGACGTTAGTCACATCGACGTGAGACTATACCCGCGAGGGTCGTAGCGATGTTGATCGAATTTACTTAACGGTGTCGGAAATGCCTTTCACTGTTTTTTAAGCACAGACCGGTATTTGCTTAAATTAGTACTAAGATGACCGGTTCTTTTTTATTTATGGTAATGTTTTAAAATTATATTTATATACGACGGAAAAAAATAGTGCGACACCCTACTCGAATCAGGGTCTTCTGGTATCGCGATCGCCCGACTTCCCACCTGAGCTTTTACAACTTTGTACATCTTGGCGAAATTTACCGTCGTATTCTAATTATATTGTAGCACTTTTTTATTGCCTGAAAACACGGATAAAACAACGTTTTCTAAAAATGAAATCTAGCGAGATCGTTTCATGATAATCGTTGAGCCTATATACTCGTATACAAGAATTGCTCGTTTAACGGAATTAGATAGATTCGATTAGAAATCAATGCAATAGAAAAACGGGCATAGTTTGAACGGAGAAATAAGTCAGTGGTGCGTGTAGCTTTGCCAGATGAGTGCTGCAGCTCCATCCGGCGCGTGGCACTGCCGTGCTGGCCCGGCAGCCGTGCGTGCCCGCGGGTGCCCACAGCTCTGCAATTGTTATAAAAAATGCACTGAGCAACAGCTTAAGGCCCAATTTCACCATGTTGTACTCGGTTCAACACTGAACGGAAGTTATCGTCTCCTTATGGTTTCGGCTTTCGCTGATCTTGCAGATAAAGCACAAAAAAATAGTATCCTAGAGTAAGCTATAATACAGATGCATAATGTATACCAAGTTAGTTTACTTATGACGGTTGTGACTACAAGGTCTCAAAGTTCACAAGAGTGGACCTTGCGATGAGTTATGTGAAGGAAATAAATGTAGGTACTTGTAAGTTTACACTTATGAAGGGTTATTACCTAATTAACGTACGTAAAAACAAATTGTTAAGTTTTCTCACTAATTAGTTTTTATCGTTTGTCAACAGAGACCATGCTGAACGAAAATGACTGCCCACAAGAAGTGATGTCTGAGAAGAGCGGACAGAATTTCATCCTTGCGTACAAGAGAATAGATGCGAAAATCGCGTGGCCACAACAGGCGCTACTGTCATTAGCGTAATGAGATTCAATTCGAAGAACTATAGACGGTAATTAATCTGATAAAGGCAGGAAAGTGCAATAATTAAAATAAAAATACAGTCAGGTCAACCATTTTAGAAACATATTTCGGACGACTGAGCTGAGAACAAGCATATTTTTAACGAATTCTCGATGATGTAAAGTGATTTTTCTATTATATTACCCGACTTAATTGTATTGTACCACGCTCTCAATAGGCTTGTATGTTAAGAAACTTCGTAGTTTAGTACTTTAACGGTACCGACTCAATCAGAAGGCACTGTCATTTTTATAATAAAGTAGCTTTTCTACCTACTGAATAGCCGATAAGTAAACATTTTATTATAATAATCTGACTGAATTTTGTAAATTTGTACAACATTTATTGGATCGTTTGTTTCGTGTGTGTGATGTATGTGTTCCTAGAAGTTTCCGAGTGTTATTATTATTTTTTTAATTAACTCACCAAATTGTTGTTTTTAGTTTTTAAAACGATTAGAAAGTCTAAAATAGTTTTGTTTTATTTGAGCGTTTCTGTATTTCTATTTTATCTCTGTATGTACTAAAAACCTTGTTTATGAACTGTGATGTTACTCGTATTAATAATGTTAGGATTTACCTTTTATTGATTTTGTATATTCGTAGAGACGTTTCTTATAATTTATTACTAATATATTGTAATCTTAAACTGTCTGTGTTTAATACGATATAATCGGCACACAAATGAATCAAAGCGACGGACAAAAGAAATATTTTGTTTTGAGAATCTCTTTTAAAAAATCATATATATGCTAATATAAATTATTTCACCTGTTAAACTAAAGTCCGTTAATCGCTAATCAAAATTCGAAATAAAATAAAATACGGAGTGAGGTCCAACGGGAGGAGATAGCAATAAAATACCTATCTACATCACAACGAGCTCGGGATAGAAACTTAAATAATCTTTATACATTTTCAAGGTTGATTACTATAATAGGAGTGCAGGTAGGTAAGTACGGCCCCATTACCGCCGATAGGCCGTCACAGTTGACGTCAAACTTCACCGACTAGTTTTTGAACATAAGGATTATTTTACATAAAGTGATCGTTTTAATGTAGATAGACTTCAAGATCTGTAATTCGCGTAGCCGCCTGCAGTGTCCTGAGCCCAGTTCAGTGATAAACTGCGTTTAATTTCAATGGTGAAATTTGTGGTACCTAGTGAAGTAGAGAATTATGTACAAAAATTTTCATTCGTCGCTGTGATTCTTTTGTTATTTGCACGTATACAGATTTACTGAATGCCCTTAGCATCTGGAAACACGTTTTATATACAGAGTTGTATTGTATACCTCTCAAAATGAGGGGACGTCCTTATCATCAATATAAACCACTTTTAGTATTGACAAACTTTCAGTTCGACTACGTACTGGTACATAGTGAAAGCTGTTTGTATTGATGGGTAGAACCAATATGTGGATTTCGTTATACCCTGTTTAATCTTTACGAACATTGTCTACAGAAAGAGGTAGGTATGTACTTATTTACTACCGGGCTTAGTGCGGCAAAATAGTAAATCTGAATATGCAGTATATCAAGTGTTATACACACAAACATTTTGTATTTATTACAGTCTCGTATTTAAACGTTAGTTATTAAATATGATAACACTTATAATTGTGTTCGATAACCAATTTCAGTCACTTGTGAAGAAATAAAAAGAAGTTTTACCACACTCTAGACACCTGGGTTCTGTTTTCTCAATCTTCAGGGCCGCAACTCTGCTAAATGCATTACAGTTCATAGGGAACCCAATCTTTTGACCCAGGTTTTAACACTAACGGTGGTCTACTAGCAACAAATTTTATTACAGTTATTTTAACTGTATCATATACAACGTGTCCCAAAATTCAACGAGAAGCGGGCGCCAGGCGGTGCACCTGCTCATGACTAGGTACCTACTGTAGAAAAAAAAAGAAAAACAACGCTCTTTTTTTTTAAGTTACAAACAATAAATTGAAATCCTTCAAAAACGTACACCCCTTATGATATTTTAACTACCATGACCGCATTTTGTTAAACATTTCTGTTTCGTAGCCGATTCTGTTTTTTTTAAATAAAATATAAAAAGATTGTACCCATTGTACCTATTTTCAAAACTGTGACTGTCTGTTGTCAAAATAGAAATAAATAAATAAAAAAATATATATTTTAAAATATTATTTTTTTCTTGTGACTTAAAAATTTTTTTTTTACAGTAGTCATGAGCAAGTGCACCATATGTAGCTGAGTGCACGTACAGTCGTCAGCTCACCAACCTTTACATTCGTACACGTTACGGGTGACTTTGCGATGAAGATGCAAGGGGTCGACTAAAGGATAAAACACTCCAACGCGGTCGCGGTCGCGGTGGCGGTGGCGGTCCATATATACGTCAATTAAGGATAAAACACACCAACGCGGTGGCGGTGGCGGTGGCGGCCCATACAAAATACTTGTTTGGTATAGGGACTAAATTACGCTCTGCTACCAGAAATTGTTAATTAAAACTAAATAATACACTCACATGTGTAGTCCGTCCTCACACGGTCCGCGTGGAGGTTAGAGTTTCTGCCGGCTCCTCCTGGCTATGTTGCACTTGCAGTGGAGGCCCTAGTCTTTTCCTAAGACTACCCCCAAAAGCGCTCCCCAAGCCGCATCCCAAGACCTCTATTTGAGACTGCTGATTTTCCTCGTAACACGTCACACACCACACACTACTTGGTCAGTGTTTATTCACTGTTTTTAACATTTCCTCCGATTAATGTTACCGCGCCGCGACACTATTTATGTACAAACAACTGGCAACCGTCCCTTATTGCATACTATTTCACTCCATGTAAAAATAATAACCAATAATACTTCCACGTAATTAGAGCTATTTGACAAGTCCAGTCTATCTCAGATTAAAACAAAAAACCAGAAAACAAGGGAAATACGCCACAGATTAAAAAGGGTCCGCCCACACAATCAGGGTTGCCAGGTCCGGTTTTACTTCTATTCCGAACAATACTACTGGCGTAAATGATGTATGTATGGACCGCCACCGCTGCCGCCACCGCGACCGCGTTGGTGTGTTTTATCCTTAACTGTCGACCGTACGTATACCCTGTTTCATTCTGCTATAAAAATCAATATTTTGAAATTCTATCGGTCTAGAAATTGATAAAATAGGGATTGATATTTTTTGAATTAATAAGACGAATAAATGACCTAGGATGAATGAGCAAACAACTTAATAAACAAGTTGATATAGCTTTTCTTCCTTTAACCATTTTTATCAACGGTTTGTTAACACGTAGGTCAAAGCTAAATGAAACGAAATATACGTATACTTGTATACGCAGTGGTAGAAGTTACTAATTACTTACTTGACCAAAGGTAAATACCTCGTCAGAAATAAAGACCTAATATTAAATATGCCCCCATTGTTGCTTGGAGTAAGTACATTATTGATTATACGGCCTGGTAGTTACCAAAAGGCACCGTTCTGTAAATATAGTAACAGGAACAAGCAAAGTAATCCTTCAAATATGGACACAGTGAACTCTAAGAAGACACCTGTTCCTTACGATACTCTTAACGTAGTATATCCAGTAAATAAGTTCCACTCAACTGGAGACTCTAGTACAACTGTAGGACATAAATGGAGGCCCTCTACTGAAGTCTTACAGCCGATTGTAAGTACCAATTGCAGTTGTTTTAAGGAGAACACATTGCAAAGATAAAGTTTCACTGTCCCTAGGTTATTGCCCTGGCCTTCGAGTGTTATCTTTACTATCTTACCTGAAAAACGTGAGATAATTACGTCATGCAATGTTATCAGAGAAAATATACTTACCAAGGGAAGGTGGTTCTAGTCCAACTTTCGTAAATGTGGCTTAAGTAGCATTTAACTAAAATTCTTTAAACAACATTCAATTTAAATGTCCAACTTAAGGGGCTGAAATGAAAACAAAAACTTTTAGTTGTTATGCCATATTAATTAGCTTATGACCTATTCTCAAACCTTAAAAATATACACAAAAATTCATAAAAACCGGTGAAGTGCGAGTTGAACTCGCATGGAGTGGATTCCGTACAATGCCAAAGTCATTTTTTTTATTCAAGACGCGAGTTAACTACTACTAGCGCTATCCCACTAGATAGCTAGTTTTAGTGAACTATTTTCCGTAAGTGAAAGTATTACATTGAGATTACCACTTTATTTTCGATTGATAGATTTTTTTATAGATTTTCCAATGAACAATATTTTGTTGTTTTTTCCAAATTTTGGGCTCATTCGTTTCAGGAATCAGGGGGAATGGCCAATTTTCATCTTCTTTCATGAATAAAATCAAAATGAATCCTCATAATGAGCCCTTTCATTTGATGACACAGTAAGGTTGGCAAAACTATTTTTTAATTTCCTAATTTGTCTACCGATAAGGACCCATATTTAAAAAAAAATTATTTACTATGCACATCTGTGTCTGGGTCACGGGATTACACCATCCTACCATCGGAGCGAATTGGCTGTGACACACGGCGGACGGACAGACAGACAGACAGACGCACGAGTGATCCTATAAGAGTTCCGTTTCTTTTACGATGTGCAGAACCTTAAAAACTGTCAAAGAAGATGATTTTTAGGGTTCCATACTTCAATAGGAAAAAAACGGAATCATTTTGTTGTCTGTCCGTCCGTCTGTCCGTCCGACCCTTTATCTCGGAATCGCGCGGTGGTATTGTGTTGAAATTAAAACCATATACTCAGATCTTCAGTCCTAAAACATTGAAGCTGTGAAAATATCAAACTTCTAAGTAATCGTAAAAAAAAGATACGGCTGTTTAAGCCGCAAGAAATTTCGTCACTCAAGGGAATCAAAATGTATAAGGGTACTTTTCGTTGACCTAGATCTATGAAATTTGGCAAGTTATATCGTCTTATACCACAAGTACCGGAATAAATCTGAAAACTATACATTTGCAATTAACAACAAAAACTGCGAGACTCGATTCGACCCCTGAACTATTTATAATATAATTTTAATACCTACAAATGAATGTTGAGGAAGCGAAAGTGATCTGTCAGGACCGTGGCAAGTGGCAGTCCCTGGTCTCTGCCTACCCCTCTGGGATACAGGCGTGAGTTTATGTATGTATGTACCTACAAATTTGTACAGAACCCTCCGTGGGCGAGTCCGACTCGAACTTGTCCGATTTTTTTTTCATGTGACATGCCCTCGACCCTCCTCTCGTGACCTCTGTGGTAACTCATCGTTAGAACTAGGTACATAGTGGACATGGTATAATGACTTTGTTTTTTAAATGACGTATATCATAAATTTGTAGTTCTTTCTCGTGGTTTTACAATAACGTGTTCTCTATCTCTATATATCTATGTACATTTGTAAATTTGTAATAGCAATACCACTCGCCATCTGCGAAAGAAAACATCGAGAAGAAATCTGAGTATCAGAGGTGTTCACGTCGCTCAGAACTAGCTAGACACAATGGTCCGGCTACAAAGCTAAATGCGTAAATCTTAGGACTAACTAACTTACCTACTACGGTACGACCACCCCAAATCGCCTAACTGTCCAATAATCTTATAACACTTACAGAAATACACGGATAAAGATATAAAACTCTACTCACGTGACCACAACATTACGAAAGAACTGACCCGTTCAGAATCCACGAAAGCCTTTGGCTACAAGGCGCCTGAAGCTAAGAGATTTTATCAACACACTTCTTGTCTGGAGAACAACTTCATCTATCCTCCTAGCAGACAAGTAATTATTATTATTATTATTAATGCGTTTATTGCACATAAGTAAACTTTACAATGGCAATTATCAATGATCACCAGGATACTCGTATGTAATTTCTTTGAAAATGAGCGTGGGCCCTAATTTGGCAAAACTTTATTATTTTGCGAGAACGAGTGTTTCTCTAAACTAGATGGTGATTTTGAAATCGTTAGCTATATTTTAGAATAATGTTCTTTTCATAATGTAAAACAGTATTATTAAGGATTTATCTGTAGTGGTATAACAAATTTGTGAATATTCGTAATTTCCGTCCTTTTGCTCGAAACTGTGAATCCAAATTCAAAGTGGTAGGAAGTACCATGATTATTTTGATACTTTGTATTGGTACGATTAATTAATGACCAAGGCCAAGCATAAGCTAAACCTACATTAGTTAGAAATTACGACGTTCTACATTTGAAAGTGTTCAACGTTTTGTTTCTCATACATACCTACTGGCCAGTTGCCTGCCACTCATTGAAATAAAAAAACCTACACTTCACAGCTAGAACAAAGAGTACCAGCCCAAAAAGTATTTGGTACCACAGAGATGAGAAGCTCGTACAAAGAACCAGTGAAAAGTCCAAGTCTCGTCACAGACAAGGACAGATTCGAATACCCTACGAGCTTACCTTTAGATCAGGTAGGTAAGTTTACAAATTAATCTGAAATGGCCATTAGCACCAAGGGCCAGTTTCTGAATTGAGAATTTCGCTAAGTAAATAGCTAACTGTAGTAAAGAAAGAAATAGAAAGGATTTATTGCCATATTACGACAAAGGGTCGAGGCTCAGCATTAAGCAACCAAGTCAACGCAGTGCGGTATCTTCAAATTTCTCTGAAACGAGCGTGACGGAACGTTACTTAAGTACCTATTTACTTAGTGGAATTCTCAATTTAGAAACCGACCCTAAGTCCATCAGGGGCGCTACCATCAGTTCTCCATTGTTTGCCGATTGAGCCCACTCCGAACTGTCAAATACGTCAAAATCGGAGGGTAAGGTTTTTACGATGTTTTCATTTACGTGCCTAGTGTGGTTGTACGCATACATTGTAATTGTACACAACGATTTGGGAACCTCTAGATCTATCCGTACTCTCTGGATCATCTCAATTTCTAACCAACGCAAAAACAGAGGCCTCCATCCATTATTCGAAATAGGTATATCTCTTTTCTTTAATTAAGGGCTGCCCTTGTCTTTAGCTTTATCTTTCTAAGGCCACAGTACGGTCAAGCTGGCACAAGAGCCTGGAGCCCCTAGACACGACTCACGATGGTTTTGAGAAGTACTTGGACCCGTATCTGACGACCAGCCGTTTAGTGCATCAGCCGTTCACGACTAAGCAACTGGCGAGACCTTCTGTTGCTAAGGATATTGTCACGTATTATACCTTTACGGACACGCCATTTGTAAGTATCTTTCTATACACACGGTCCTGTTTATAAAAAACACGATTCCTTAAAACGCCGATTAAAATAGTCTGTGGAGAATTTACAAGGAACAGTCGTAACCACAGATTAAATAAACTACCTCTTAGGAGTTCTTTTGAGGAATCTTGTTTTTATAAATAAGGCCGTTAGCATTTAGTTGCTGCCTGTATGTCTAGCTGTCTGGCCGGTGTATTAATGTTCTCATACTTTTGTAAAAATTGTAAACTTGTTTTAAAGTTGTTTATGACTTGAAACTCGTAGAATTATATTATTAATATACATTCGACGGAACGACATCCTACACATTTAATACTTTTCTCGGCTACGTTCCGGCCGACTTCACAACAAAAATGTAAAGGTCGACTATCTATCTATGTAATCTAATCAGCCCATAAACAGAGGGCACTGTTGGGCATAGGCCTCTTTTCTTTCACGCCAACCCATCCGGTCCCTTGCCAGTCTCGTCCAATGTTTCCCAGCTGCTTTCACAATGTCGTCGGCCCACCGGGCTGGTGTTCTGCCCACCAAAGGTCGACTATACCAAAGAATTTTCCAATGCCATTTTGACCTAGAGCAGATTAGGTAGGTAGTTTGCACTTTTTGATTTTTCTAATGCTTACTGATTTTTTTGTTAATTAACGCCCTTATTTTAAAAACGTAGCTTGGTTGGCTCCGCACGTATTGACTTGTCATTACTGTGGGCTAGACCGACTAAGCTGTCAGGGTGGTGCAGGTGCTGAACAAACCTACTCCATCTAAAACCATGTTCCAGACACTGCAGCGTCCGAGTGGTCCCTTCACCCATCTAGTGTGAGTGAAGGTGCCACTGGACGCTGTATAAATCATCTCATTACGTAGATGCAAAGGCTAGTTTTTTTTTAATACCCTTATAGGTAGGTACTCTGTGTAATACATAAATTAAGATAGATCAACTTAAGAAAGTGTTTTTTTAACAAAAAGGAAATGGTTGAATATTAACTTTTCACAGATAAGAACTCCAAAACCACAGGCAGGTGACTGGTGGCTGCCGCTGAAAAAACCTAAGTCTGATCTCACGTACGATAGAGACAAGTTTAAGGAGGATTTCAGGGAAATCGTCACCCACAACAGACTTGTTTGGGTACCGGGGTAAGATCTTTATAATTTGGTTCCTTGTTCTGAGCTATGTAATAATAACAATAACAATACAATAATAACTTCCAGACAACACAATCACTCCTCCTAATCTTAACCATATAACCAGTCAAGGACATCAAAAACTTAGAAACACACCCAGACTGAGACATACAATTATATTAATTACATAACATAAACTCACGCCTGTATCCCATAGGGGTAGGCAGAGACCAGGGACTGCCACTTGCTACGATCCTGACAGATCACTTTCGCTTCCTCAACATTCATTAGTCGTTGCATGCACGCACGCCGGTTTCGGGTACTTTTTATCTTAATTATTATTTTTATATAAGGCGGTCCCCAGTGTGAATCGAACCCACGACTTCGGCATGGCAATCAGACGTAATACCGCTGGACCAACGAGGCAGTCATGTGTTTGACACACTTAGGTACCTACCTAAATATTTCATAAATTTTTCACGACTTAGAACTGCACGACTAACGAATGCACGGCCAATCAATTAACTTCTGATAATAGATATATTCTCTGTGGATATAGAAAGCAATTTAGTTAAGGAAGTGCCACACTACCTACGACTGTATTGAAAATTTACTAGTTCTTCTGCTAACATTCTACAGTTATGGTGCTAGATCAAATTACGATATAACGAATGAATGAATGAATGATTTACTGCCACAAACATACTAAGGATAATTCAATTCAATTAAAAAAAATCTTTTCACACCTCCTGCTCGACAATGCCTTATTACGTACCGTCAAATATCATCGTAAAGCATGGCCTTGTCTCTCGAGGGCAATAATAATGAAGAATTTCCCTAGGGAATAAAGTGATTTGAATTTAGAATGTCAAAATTCGCATGAAAACTATGGAGAAGCCCCGCATTGCAATTCGAAATTCGAATTGTTGTTCGAAACTCACCTCTTTTTTTTTCTTTTTTTTCTGAAATACTGTGTCCTGTGACCGCGCGAAACACCAACAAAAAAAAGAAAAAAAGGCGCGAATTGCAAATACGAATTTAAAAGTTATATTCAATTTAAGTTGCTAAGCCGTAAAAGAGTGTGGACTTTATATTTAATTTCAGGTTTTAATACATATTTTCAACTTATGCAGCCCTGTCTTTTTATTGTCTCCCAGATGGTGTGAAAAGTAGAGTATTCACCTCTGGAATAAAACATGTCTTAGTCTCGGGCGGTATGAACCCCTCGCTTCACTCAGGACTCTACATAACTCCCTCGCTTCGCTCAGGAGTTAAAATTTAACTCCCTCGCTGCGCTCGCGAGTTAACTCGGAGTCCTTCGCTCCGCTCAGGGTTCAATATGCCGCCCATGACATAATACATGGTTTTATTCCCTTAGTACATAATCTACTATTATTGCCCAAAAAGAGGTTTGTACAAAGGCGAGCTTAATACTTTTCCGTGTGGCGTCGGATTAAGAATAGCGTCACTCCATTTCATTCCGTGGATGTCGTAGAAGGCGACTAAGAAAATACATTACCAGGAGACGGGCAGCAGCGTCTTCCTGAGATTCCAACAGCATACTGCGATGCATATAAATAAATAAAAACTATAAATTGTAGACAACTAGAAATAGTGGTCTTCTATCATTCTATGATAGATATGTATCGTCGACTGCTTAATTGTTACTTGCTCATCTTTACGTTCCTAACATACATGTATGCATGTAACGACTGTGGACTGTACAATCGACAGCAAATCAACCTATACATTTTAATTGCAGATTTGTCCGTAACGTAAAATCGTCAAGTTAATTTGGTGCTGATTGTAACTAAGAACAGTTTTTTTCAGCACGTTCCGGACAGAAGTGAACTAAGTACCTCCAGCTCAGGGAATTCAAGATTTCGATCACGACGTCAAACACTACTACGAAAGATCAATAGCACATTATCCGACTAACTTCTCCGATGAAAGACTCCTTCTAGAGAGTTCCCAATCGACAGAAAACGCTACTGTTGGTTCTCGGAAGCCTATTTCAGCTGTGTTTGATCAGTATGCTGAGAAAAATAAGAGGCTTCATAGTAGGAGTTATTAAAACTAAAATATAGAGACTACACATTATGGAGCATCACAGAGTGGTGGCCAAGAACAATACCAAGGGCAGTGGGCAGACCAGCGAAAACGTGGTCTGAGGTAAAATATGTAAGAGGTTGTTCAGGGCCGTTTCAAGTGACAAAACTTGGCATCCGCCTATCCCTCCAGGATTCAAGCTTAAGATTCCGTTAATTTGTATGTAAGTATGTACCTATATAAAGATTGTAAATGCCTCAGTACAGTGGACAGCACATTAACCGTGCACTGTACAGTTTCGCTCCGGTAGACATTATAATTAAAATGTGAAGGTTGATGTGCTGTCCCCTGTACCTCGTACTCAATCTATCTTTTAGGGTGAAGCCACCATTGTGAAAATATAATATTCGTAGGAAGCCGCACACTCAATGTGTGACCCAAACCTCATAGTTCATAAACCTTCTTTTCATATAATATGTCTTATAAACATTTTGATTAAACATGTTTTACCGTCGAATCATTTCGTGATGACAGTGTCATTCACAGATTAAAAAGAAAAAAGACAAGTCTTGTGTCATTCATCAATTCCTTATCTGTGTATCCATCCCCCAATCTCCTAAAAGAAACCCAAACTCGTAAACATGTATTTCAAATGGAAATACTATGGTTCCTCCTAGTTCTGATTATTCTGGGCTATGGGATCTACCTGATACAGCCTTACTGGATATTCATACTTACATTCGTCGTTGTTTACACTGTTTACACGCAAATCATGATGATTTACTGAGGTCACCGCAGATAGGGTAAGTCTATTTTGTACCAAATTATCCTTTGCCCAGTCCTTAGACTATCTAGTGCGATGGTAGCGTAGGTCTAGTTCTAGTTAGACCTGAGATTTTAGTCTGATAGTTGGGCAATACGTAGCAAGCGCTATGGTATGTAAATACCTCAGACACTATTTTATTAATATAGAAATTCTTATAAACCTACATAAATGATAATACATAAATAAAAAAGGGTTTCCTCACGATGTTTTCCATTATAGTCATTGGTACATGCGAGGATCGAACCCACAACCTCCCGAATGAGAAGCCGACGTTCTAGAGCTCCGTTAGCACCGCTCTCTCCGATGGTAGCGTATCGGTATAACTCCCTTGGCTCACACGCGAGAGAATGTAGGTTCTATGACTCGGATTTTCGGCGCGTTACATAAATCTGAGAAACAACTCACATTTTAGAACAACTGTTGTAGAAAAGTAGCGCTACTTTTTTTCGAGTATTGGTTTTTCAAGTATTGCGCATTTTTTAAGTAGGTACCACGGTACCTATTTCTTTCACTACAGGACACAGGCTTTCTCTGTCTGTGTTAGAGAGAGCATGCGTGCCCAGCGCGAATTGATGAGTACTGAGGTATTTAAACTTCAGATAGTCAGGTATCCTCACGAAGTTTTCCTTCACGGTTAGCTAACGGTACTGCTAAAAGTTACGAAATTTACAAACGACGTTCTTATTCCACGTGAATTCCACTCGTTAGTTACCTACCATGTCTTTCCAATCACCTCTGTCTCGCAGTAGCTTATAAACGAGCGCGCGAAATCAACAAACTCTTGTTATGGCAGCGTATTCTGTCCTAACAACACCGCTTTTCAGCAATTGGACGTTCAGTGTCGTTTATTTACACACATGTGTTTCACGGACTGTTAGTCCAACACGCTTCACGTGTTAAATGACGATTTGTGGTCAAATCCTTTATTGAACTGTGTTAGATGATTATGGTGAATGTGAATATCGTTGGGTTTTTTGTGCTCTGTGTTTTGACTTGGTGTGAGGCCAGCAATCACCCTTGGTTTAAGAATGCCTTTAGCCCGGCTCCGAAAGTAAGTAGCCTAGAGGAATAGAGTGAACAGAGTAGAATACGTCGAGAGTACTACCTATGTTATTTCATGTCATACATGAAATTCACTATACAGTGAATTTTAGATCTATGATGAATAGAACTATCAGTACAGAGGTAGATATAGCCTACGCAGCTTCCCATTGTACCCTACACATTTCAATGGCTGAGGTTAGTGAAAACCCTAGCCCCTGGCCACACAGAAGGGACGCGAAAGGCGCCCTCGCCCCGTCTCTTCTGTGTTGGCTCGTCCCGTCCCTTCAGTACATTTTGTATGAAAGTGGATTGGATTAACGACGCGTCTTTTCCGCGCCCCGCCCCACGACCCTTCTGTGTCTCTCGGGCCTTAGACACCCAGGTGTCGTCATGATATTTTTCTTTACTTCACTTCAGCAAGTGGTAGTGCTACTATATATTTATAAAACGCAACTTAGGAAACTACGTTATTGTTAGGTACATGCCGGAATCGAATCCCGGAACTTTCGGTTGGGCCTTGTGATGCGAGCATTCTACTACGATGCGAGTGATATGACTAATTGAAAAGTGTGTCGACATACTTACATGTAAACGGAACATTTATTGAGTAGTTTAATAAATATACACAGTGTAAAAATCCCCATTACTATCTAAAAATGGGGGGCTCGTCCTACTCGCATACGAACGGTTCCGTACCATTATCTATACAACATTTGAATATTTCAAGCGTCTACTTGTTGCCGTTATTAATATCAAGTAAAAAACGGCACAAAAATCACGTTTGTTGCATTGGAGCCCCCCTGAAATATTTATTTTTTTCTGTTTAATATATTAAAATTTCGACTGTCTAGCTATCACGGTTCATGATATCTCATGACAGATAGACAGACGGACAGTGGAGTCTTAGTATTTGAATACCCTTTGGGTGCGGAACCCTAAAAGTAGCTGTTCCATGTCAAAGTTACCATCTGTGCAACAGTAAGTATAATATGTACATTTAGTTGTTGTTCCCGCGAACTTATTCGCATAGGATTCGAACAAAAAGTATCCTACCTCTGTCTGTGTGCTTTTAATTCAAAGCCGTTCAGCCGTCTAATGGTATGTCAAATTCAAATATTTATATCTAACTAGCTTGTGTTCCGCGACCTCATACGCGTAAATGATGGTTTCTTTATACACCTTAACCACCACTTTTCATCTGTCTGTGTACTTTTAATTAAAATCCGTTCAGCCGTCTAATGGTATGTCAAATCCAAATATTTATATCCAACCAGCATGTGTTCCGCAACCACATACGCGTAAATGATGTTTTTTTTATACGCCTTTTAACCACCACTTATCATAAATGGTGTGCACAAAAGTCAAGCCATAAACTATACGGTCTCTTGGTTTATTTATTGGGTTATTTGGGTTATTTATTTCTCATAAGAACGAATTTACATTTCATTCATTTAAAATGAAAAAAAAAACTATAATCTAAGTAAATATAGACATGCAACATCTCATACCAAACTGAATTGTCAACTTTTCGTATTGGGTTCGTGGTGCAAAAAGTTGTAAGTGATTTTCGGTCTCTACATGAAGTACATTCTGGATAATGTCATTGATCTGTCTAAACAACACAACACAAAGAGAAATTATTAGTTTTCACACAGAGAGAGATCATGGGAACCATTTCCACTCTATATCAATGTCGACCGTTTTGTGTAAAGACCGTATGCATTATTTTACTTATGTAGTGGTTCAGAAAAGGTTACTTCAACTGCGCTGTCGGGAAAATGGCTTTTTCCCGCAAAAGATTAGGTACACTTTTTTAGGTAGAAAAGATTAGATGTTTCTTGGGTAAAATTTAATGTACCTACCTAAACGTAAATAAAATACCTAAGCCTTTCTTTGTACGTTTTATTGTATCGATGAAGACCTTAAAATTTAATAACGTGATATTGAGAGTAAAACGAAATGTTACCAATGAATACCGATTCTTTTGTGAGCAAATAGGTAATCCGTGACAGTAAAATACATTATAATATTTTCTATGGCGCATACTCGTTTCACGCAATTTTAAAACGTATATACTTGTTACATTCATGAGTAATTTTCAAGGTGATAGATACTGTTTAGTGGCGTGTTAATAGTGATACCATCATAGGATCAAAATCAGCACCATATCTGCAATAATAGTTGGTTGATGCAATTAAATACCGCATGTGGTAGCCTAGTGGGTAGAACATTGGACTCGGAAGCGGGAGACCCAGGTTCGATTCCCAGTGCGGGCATGTACCTATGACTTTGTTTTCTAAGTTATGTACATTTGTAAAGTTATAGTAGCAATACCACTCGCTAACAGTGAAGGAAAACATCGTGAGGAAACCTGAGTGTCTAATATACCTCAGCGCGTGAAATGGCCAATCCGCGGTGGGCACGCGTGGTGATTAAGCTCATACTCTCTCCCTGAGAGAAGGCCTGTGCCCTACAGTGGGACGTATATAGGCTGTTTATGCTAATAGTCACCGCACATCTTTTAGCTAAGTATAAAATCAATAGGTAGGTACAGTGAGGCCGGCCTGCACCATTTCTCAGATGTGAATACTGAATTAAACTGAATTTCTCTGTACAAAAATTGATTTAAATGCAATTTAAATTATGTTTAAGAAGTGGTGCAAGTCGGCTAAAGTCAGTTAGGCCTAAGTATAGTATAATTTGTTAACGGGTTTTTCAAATACGCAATGAAATCGCTCGTCATCTTATAAATTCAATATAACTCAAAACCCACTGAAATGGCTGAACACATTCTTATTGATGTAAAATAATAAGCAAAAGTTAAAAATTACAAACTTGGTGAAATTGTATGAAAAAATTATTTATTAATATTTTCATTGCACTTAAACTAAATATAGGTAGGACAATACAATGCGGCGGAATTAAAACAACAAGCATTTTCTCAGTCAACCACAGAAGGTGGAATAAAGATTGATAGGCGTGCAAAAAAAAGAGGAGGGCAAAGTAGAAATGCTATTTAAAATATACTTATACGTAATAAAATAAGTACATAAGCTAAATATAGAATATATCATTGAGAATTTCAATAGTTTTGTTACGGGTAATTTTTCCTACCTGAGGGGTATTTATACTCCTCAGGTAGGAAAAAGTATCCGAAAGAAAAAAATGGTTTTTACAAATAAGACTTGTAAATCGGATACTTTTATATTAAGTAGGTAGTCAAGATTACTATCTGGCTTGGAACTTGCACCTGTGTAACTAGAGCAGTAAAAGTTGTCCTGTGGCCTTACACCACAGAACATACTCTGTTCTGTGCCTAACACCTATGGTGTGGTTCTATGCAGAATCAAAAGGTATATGTAACATGTTATATACCTACTTTAAGTACTAATACAAGATTCGCCACTGTCGGTCTAATAGAGATCTTTAAAAATATGGAAAGCCTGTCTATCAAGTTGTTGACTCGCCTTTACCCATTCATTCGTGATAATAACAATTTCTCGACATCGATAGTGTTTAAAACAAAAGTTGAACAAACACCCAGAACAAAGCTGAATGCAATTTTTATCTAAATACAACAGTAAAAGTGTGGCATAATACCCATGGGTTATTCTATGACTTAATGTACCTACACTAAGCACTAATACAATGCTAAACTATTGGCCTAGATACGAAAAAGGATAGCTAGTTTTACGCTTGTTACCGCGACTTCATACTATAACTCACAATCTTCTCTATTAGTCGTTGCTATTTACGTAGTTCTATCATTTATTCATTTCTTCAAGTCATTTATTTAAGTAATCGGCGTAAATTACGCCGATTACGTAAATAAATGACTTACTTAATTTAAAATAAGAACACTTTCTTTTATTCCAGGTCTATCTATCGGTCTACTATGAGAGCAACTGCCCTGATAGCAAGTCATTTATCTTGAACCAGCTGCAACCAACTGTCGAGCTCCTGCATAAATATCTCATCGTGAGGCTCGTGCCTTTTGGCAAGTCAAAGGTTCGTTCTCTTAACAAACTTCTTAAGTTGTGACCTTTTTTGATAAAAAGTAATGATGAGGTCGAAACCTTTTCTTCCTTATTGCTGGTTTGTTGGAAAGTAGGTATTCTTCTTTTGTTTTTTAGTTAAGTCAACCTAAAATGTAACTGCCTTCCTATATTCCGTAACTGTCCACTGTAGGTAGGGGTGGATCCTATGCATTTAACAGTCGGCCGGAGTATGTTACGTTGCTACTTTCTTTTATCACAAGCATAAAATAATGGATGTTTAATTTTTATTGTTTCTATAGCATCTATTATTGTTTCGATAATTTGAATAGAGGAAAAAATTATGGGTTTTTTAAATTCTATGTTGTACGTTTTTTTCTGTAATAAAAATTTTATGTGACATATTTTTCTAGAGTTACGATTCCGGTTTCGGTGGCTTCGAATGCCAACATGGTCAAGACGAATGTCTTGGCAACATGGTACAAGATTGCACACTGTATAATATGATAATGGGCAGGACGGACTTGGAAAGAGTCAGCTACGTTGCCTGTGAGATGGAGACGTATGCTGGCTCGAAGGGGAGCTTAGAGGTGGGTGATTTTTTTTATTAAGGCTAACATTTGAGGCCAGTCATGAGAATAATTCTACGTTGCAAAAGGCGGTGTAGGTTTTATTATTTTATGTCGTAGATATGGGCGCTACTAATTAAATATAAAAAAGGCAACGTGGGATACCTCGGGACAACTTTTGGCAGCTACTAAACCTCGAAATTTTTACACTTCGTTTTTTTGCCGTGGTTTTTTACTTTATTGCTAGACCGAACTTTTAGGTTTTGGTACTCGTTAGATGCAAAATTTCATAAAAAAAACCTATTTAGAGGCTAAAAATTCCACTCTGGCTAACCGTGCCAGCGCTCTCCCAACTGAGCTAATGGGCGAGTGCAGGCATCAAGGAAATTTCGAGCCTCTTTACAAACTTCTTTGTATTACGTACAGGCAGCGACATCTGGCCGAAGCAATTTACATCACTTTCAGCCCCGAGTACCTTTGCAGTTAGGTCTTAACATCGGAATGATATCGCTGTACCTACATGAATGTATTCTTTTTTTTTTTATTGCACTAACCCATGCTGACATTTAATGTTCTCTAATTTATTACAAAGCGACTTTTCGGTGGGATGCACCGTATAGAAGTTATGAGGGAGAAACCAAAACGAGTCTCAAATTTTCGAGGTTTATTAGCTGTCAAAAGTTGTCCCAAGATATCTCGTGTTACCATTTTTATATTTAGTTAGTTGCATCCATATATACGCGATAAGAGCACAAAGAGTATTGCACTACCTTTTGCATCGCACACCCTAATTTTGAACCTCTAATGACTGGCCTGTTTTTAGTGATTGTCAATTTATTTTGCATATTTTTGATAAATGTGTTCTAAGGCTTTGCTCGGTAACGAAATTATATACTCACATTCTAAATAGGTATATTTTTGTTAATTTTTGTTATTAAGTAAATATTTTTTGACAATCAAAAGTTATTTCCAAAATTATAATTTTCTGTTATAATCTAATTTAATAAAACCTCGTGTCACAGTGTTTGTTATCGAACTCCTCTGAAACGGCTTCACCGATTATCATGAATTTTTTTGTGTATATTTGGTAGGTCTGAGAATAAGTCGCAGGCTAATTAATATATCAGAACAAATTTTGCCGAGTCAGCTAGTTTATTTATATTATATTACACTATTTGATATAATATAATTCATAAAATCAGATGTGTCCAAAAAGGTCGACATAATATGCAGAATAATGATTTACCAGAGACTACAAGAGACAGAGCGCGCAAAGCAAAAATTCCACAAATATAATAGACTACATTTTTAATAAATTTAAAAATATCAATCAGAGCAAACAATTAAAAAAAAGTTATTTTATCATTATTTTATGGTTTTGTGAACTAACTAACGTGTTCCGGGAATTGCGCATTTTACAAGTAACCCCATATAAATAAAAATCGTCCTTGTGGAAGGACCACATAGTTCTTTCAACGTAGGTCTATGTCCTACGGTTTTGGAACGCCGTGGAATAAGCCGAGAAATTCTGCAGAAAAGGTCCATAAAGCAGAATTGAATTGAGCTTTTAGAGCGCTTTAAAATATTTCTTTTCTAGAGGCAATATTTTACGCGGAAGACATTTTAGCCGATCACAGCATTTTAGCCGATCACAGGTGATCACAGAGGTCTCCGAAATATATTTTATTCCATTGCCAAAAAATGTATTTTCGAACTAAATCTTTCGTAATCACTATAGGTTATTAGCTTAATTCTGCCAGACTGACTGTTAGGGACGAGCAACCGACGATGAGAGGTCCGTCTCTACTCACCATGGTTACCTAGCGAATCAGAGCGAAACTTGTCGGACTCTTCCGACAAAAAATCGAGTAGGTGAATCCGGAATAAAGCTAACAAAAATATGTGTCCTTCCAGTGTGCCCAAAAAGCCGGCATAACTGCAACCGCAGTCCGACAATGTATGGTAAACGGCATAGGCATAGAACTTCAACTAACTTCAGAGTATCTAACTAACCTGGTTAAACCGAAGTTCATACCCACCGTCGTCCTTGATGGGGTAAGTTAACAACTTGCGCTAAAAGATTTTACTAACGCTCGGTTTCCAGAAGAGCGATCAAATGTTAATCTCATGTTAATCTCACGTCAAGCTAATTTCAGCCAATCACGTGCCGGTATTTTGAATTAATGTTAGATTAATCTCTTGTTACATTTGAACACTCTTTCAGAAACTGAGGCTAAATCTCCTATAGGTAATCGTTCACACAAAAGCACACCATCCTTACATTGACAATCTGAAATCTACTCTATGCAACTGCGATAAGAACGGACACATACTTCAAAACTAGTAAAACAAAACGGTCGATCAGTCAATCAGATAATTTGACTGCCTCGTCGGTCTAGCAATAGTACGCTTGATTACCAACACTGGGTTCGATTACGTATGTTTGTGCTTTTCTGGTCATCATAACTGCAATACTTTTGTCACTGTATCATTTGTATTTGTGTTTTTGCTTTTTTGTACAAGTAAACATTACTATTATTATTATTTATAACATATTTAGGTCCAGTTATTCTCGACACGCAAGATATTTTTTTTTGTATTTTAATTTCATTTTCAAATTGCGCCACAGTTAAATTCAATACCTAGGTATGTCAAAAATAAACGTTTTAGTAGCAGAGAGGCGTTGGAAACTGAAGGCATAGTTTGGGTAAATGATTAAATAAAGGAACTCAACTGTAAGGCAAGTTGGCCAAATTTGCGTCGCGATACGGGGGCTGATTTTGTATAGTAATACGTAAAAACCAGTAGTCGATCCCTATTATTTCACTATTAAGAGTTCCAACAAAAGCAGCCTGCCTTCATACTCTGTCTTCAAACTGACTTTTGATTTCCCTTTTCTAGACGTTCGACGAAGAAATCCAAAACATGTCCCAAACAGACCTAATGGGTGCACTGTGCTCCCGTCTCCAAGACACCAAACCATGTTCAAATTACTACAACAATCTCGCCTTCAATGCCATACTGGGAGTAACTGGATATAATAATCATTAACTAAAGACAATCCCTGAACAAATCAAGCTAATATATCTCTTTGTACCTCTATGCCAATGGTTTTATTTTCCTACTAACTACGAGACTAACCCATGGCTTTTTTGTGTCATTATTTTACTTAATGTATTTTACTACTGTAAGCTGTAAGATCTCCAAATGTAAAAATAAATAAATCATCATCAACCCATTATGTCCCCACCGAGGGGCACGGGTCTCTTCCCTGAGGAAGGTATAGGCCATACTCCACCACGGGGGCCAAGTCCGGATTGGTGGAGGCTTGTAGACTAGTGGCTCGTCTACTGTCAGAAGTGGTCAAGCCGCCCTAAGGCCTCTGACTTGGCTTAACGACTGCCATCTATCGACGGCAGCCGGCACCAACAGCTTAACGTGCCTTGCGAAGCACGGAACCGCTCGGAAAAATGCCACTAGCGTTAGGCATAGACGGCGACCCATCCATGCACTGAACGCGCCCAGTGTTGCTTAACCTTCGTGATCGTTTAAGATCACTCAGGCAGCCGGGGCTACGAGCGAGCTACGAAATAAATAAATATCGTGTCTATACTTCTATAAGGATATCGTAACGGGAATGGGGTGGTCCTACTAAGATGGGGACAACTGTATTTGATTTGCGTTTTTCATATTTCTCTGTTGATCACAAGTACGGAAGAGCTGCCGGTATATCTAGCGATTCCATAATTATCAGCAAATAAAAGTTTCTTCAAAATCTAAGTAGATAGGTACACATTCTGTTTAACTCTTCCTTGCCACAACTACACTAATCAATTCCCTCTTGAACCATCGAGCATCTTGTCTACAGGTGCCTACAACTTATTTACGAACCGAAAGGACCTAAAACGTAGCAGGAATGTAGTAAAAAATTACGTTACAAGTAAGTAATAACCATGTTTTCTGCCAGCTTACTGTACCGACGATCTGAGGCACACTGCTGGCAGCGGATGGATATGGATGGCTGAAGAGAATTGGTGTGCCTTCATTGGCTTGTCTTCAATTGAACAAGTATGGAATGCCTATGCTATGCTGCGGAATACGAGGAATATGCTCATTAGCTCTCGTTCCCGTTTTAGCTTTAGGTCTAATCTTAAAATCCAAATACTTGCATACAGAACTAAGCAATCACTGACTTTATTGTATTTTTCTTATCTTACAACATCCAAAAAATGTGCTTATTCTTATGAAGGTGAATTCTCAACGATCCATCGATGATAGTGCGCGATGTTCGTGTAAACACTGGGCACTCCCTCGCTTCCGCAGTTTTCCGATCCAAAAGACACTATTCCGATCTGAAACAAGTAACTTAAAATTTTAGAACTATGTTCTACAGAACCTTGTTCGTACTTCAGCATAATTATCAAACTTATCACTAAAGAAACTAATAACACGGAAACCCCTTTAGTAATTTTAAAAACCAATTTAGAGGCTAAAAATTCCACCCATGCCGGGTTTGCCGACTTGAACCCGCGACCTCTGGCTGACTGTGCCAGCGCTCTCCCAACTGAGCTAATGGGCAAGTGCAGGCATCGGCGAAATTTCGAGCCTCTTTACAAACTTCACTGTATTAGGTTCTAAATAGGTTTTTAAAATTGTTCTCAGCACGGGTTAGTGCAACAAAAAGAATATAATCCATCCAGTAATTTAAGTAACGTTAATTCATTCATTCATACTAACTGACTCAGCGACCCAAAATGGATCATGGCCTCCATAGCCAAAATAAACGATCTTTCTTAGCAGGCTATGCGCTACCTCTCTGCAATCGTCTACCTGGAGCTCGCACTGGTCCCTCTCTATGGCGTCTTTTCAGCGATATTTAGGACGTCCGACCAGCCTGCCACAGACGCATAAACTGAGTAACAATGATGTTTGTAATTATAACGTCATTATTACTCAGCTCTGCTATGGCAGTATGTGGTAGGTGATCTACAACTATATATTTATCTTCTGCAACTTGTACTCAGAAGTCGAACTCCCAAACTCAGCCCATCTCTTTCCAACTACGCACCTGCACAAATCTCCCGTCCTGTTGGAAGAACAGTCGTTCAAAGCCCGAGCAGGTGACTTTGCCTTTATCTCCACCGTCCTTGTGCGAGAGTAATGATTCTCATTCAAATGCTGAACAGGAGTTTTTCTACCTTACAGAAGTTTAGCTCAGAATCTCCACCCATATCTCTTCAACCACGTAGCTGCGCGAACTTGCGAGAGCTCTCCGAAGCTCGAGCACGCGACCTAGTCTTTCTCTGTATTATTTATAAATGGGTCTATATTTCTCTCCAGCTACGCATCTTGACACTCAATTTCCATCTATCTCTTTCTAACCACGCACCTGCACGAATCTCCCTTCCTTGTGTAAGAGCAGCGGAGCTCCTCCGAAGCCCGAGCAAGCGTCCTTCCCTTCTTCACCGCCGGCGCAGAGCTGTCCCTCGTGAACGGGCACTGATTCCCCGAAGATGCGCTCACAACTTGCTAATGACACTAGGGGTACTTGCAACTGCTGTTGGCGGCTCACCTGTGAAGTCATCATAGAATTGATGAATTGAGTAAAGATATTTAATGGCCCGCTATGCCCCTACATAGTTATACATTTAATAGATCTGATTTCAATTACTTACTAGGTAAAATTAAATACGATTACTTTATCCAATTAAATCCCTCAAATGTACTTATAACTAAATAAAGAGTGTTTTGACAAGGCAAGTGAAGCAAATGAAATATGAACTGAATTTCAAGTGCATTGACAATTTTAATGGCAAGTCAATTTCAGTTCGGTCGTATTCTACTGATTAGCACTGTACCGACCCGGTGCGTCATAATTTGGAAAGCATAAGTGTAGGACAATGTATGGCTAGTAGAAAAACACCCTTTCAGTGACAAAATCAAGTATTGAGCCAAACATATTGCGCATTCATAAAGTATCAATCAGTGTTTTTTTTTTTTGTAGGCACTGCATCAAATTCCTGTCAAAAAAGCGGAGATTTGTTAGTATAAATTTTAATGGAAGTAGCAGTGACCTGCAAAATAGTAACGCAGTCATAAACTTTTCTTTTAAAACACTTCTTTTATAAATAAACTTTACGTGGAAAGAAAGAAAAACAATCGAACCAAAATGTGCTGCCGTGATATTAGATACTGTATCTAGTTAACTCTAAAGGTATTCTAATTAGTTTCAACCCGTACGCTGTGCACAAATACTTGATTTTGGCATGGTCGACCTTGACAGTGAAGTCACCCACCAGGTTGTTTTGGCCGGACAATTTGCCCCATCCGACGAGCGTGGCGCGCTCGTTCAGCACTACTTCCGGCTTGTCACTCAGGCAGACTGGAGCTGCTGCCACTGCGAATGGTATTACGGTGATTGTGACATGTTATGAGCAAATTGGGTATGCATTACGAGTTCGTAATTTTTTATCCTGTGCAGACAGTGAGTTATGTTAAAACACTGCTTTTGGTAAAGTTACCTACAGCGCAACTGCGTTTTACCTCTACAATGTTTGATTCGCCGGATGAAAAAAATATCACACTTATATTGAAATGAAAATAGGGTTTAAAAACATTTTAGAAATCTAAACAAAAATTTGCAATGGTAAAAATTTACCAAATCATGAATACTATGTATTTGAAAATACAATGCGTTTAGTAAAACAAAATTAAATAGACTGATAGCGCCATTCAGGTTAGGTACACCAATCGCTTCAGCCAGTTCTAAACAGCCTTTTACTTTAAAAAATAAATACTACCTACACGAGTTTGACAGAGGTGCCTACGCCTTTTTTTTTTGTAGTGATGGATTCTGCCAACGTCGTAGCTGTAGACGGCTGTAGACAACTCGAGCCCGGGTGGTGCGATGACGCTAGTCGCGCGTTTTAAGTGTCAAAAGTCGCGACTTTCCAGTACATTAACTGTCAAATTCTGACATTTTAGCGCCACAATACGCGTGACTCGTGTCTTCATACTACCCATGCAGTATTATTGAAGAAACATGTAACTGGACTAACCTGAATATTTGATCTCGTCTTTGAGCATTATCAGAGCAATGTCGTGTCGGAATATCTTCTGCTCGTACCCGGGGTGCACGATGACATGCTCCACTTTGACTGCTTGTGTCGGTGGTGCGCAGAAGTAGTCGTTGCAGTCAGGACTCCTGCCAACGTCCCACTCGCCTACCACTACTGTTGACCTGAATAAGAGAGTATTTTTAACGTGAACCCACTTCTTCGTATTGCGCCTTTCATATTAGTTCTAAGGGCTAGGGCTTTTAGAGTTTTCGGAGTTGATATAATGATAAAAGTTGTATGTACCGATATAATTTTCTATAATTTTCCTGCTAGTGCTACCCTGCAGTCTGCACATCAGGGATGCCACTCTCTTTCGCATTATAGCGTGGAACCCCACGGTGCGTGCCTCTGTGTGTTCACAGAGGCACGCAATGATGGGTTCCTGACGCGCTACAAAAGCGTGGCAGCCCCAGCAGAACCCTGAAAGCATTATTGTAGTGAACGCGTAGGGCGCTTTATGCTCTCTCATAAGCAGCCTATACTTATAAATTCCACTGTAGGGCACAGACCTTCTCTCAAAGAGAGAGTATGCACCCACCGCGAATTGGCGATTTCAAGCGCTAAGTTATGTGAATAGCTACGACACTCAGATTTCCTCACGATGTTTTCCTTCACCGCTAGCGTGTGGTAGGTATTGCTACTATAACTTCACAAACGTATATAACTTAGAAAACAAAGCCATAGGTAAATGCCCGCACTGGGAATCGAACCTGGGTCTCTCGCTTTCGAGTCCAATATTCTACCCACTAGGCTACCAAGACCTAGAATGATAGAGCTATCAGCTAATATTGCAATAATCCAAAGCATCGTTAGTTTTACTCCAATAAATGAAAAGTAGGTAGCTATCGTTGGTTTAATTCCAAGCCGCGACATTGTCTTGGTTGAATTCTGATAAAAAGGTTGGTTTAAAATGAGATGATGAATTTGATAGCCGATTAGTACAAGATAAGGGGAACTGTCAATGGAAGCTCGCGAAAGAGTTTCGAATTAGTTACAGGAAATACGTACAACTTATATCCCTCAGGTTTCGCCAGTGCGCAATGGGCTGCAGTCAGCACAACCCGCTTGGATATGATTGATCCACTGCAAGCAAATCTGACGTTTCCAGTCTCCTTATCTGAAAGGATAACATTTCATAAGGCTGTTTGCTTTGACTATTCTACCTTCCCAATCTTAGGTAACTCTATCAGAAATTGTTTCCCAAAAAGCCATAGAATTTAAGGGTATTTTCGTTTGCTGGTTAGGTCTGTAAACTTACTTAATACCTACATTCAATTGAATTTTAGTTAAATTGATTTGTGAGAAGATAGTCAGACTGGAGTTTTTTTACTCCGAGTTCTAAAAAAACGGATGTCTTTTAAACTTTCCTAATTCCACTGGCCGAATTCAGCACTAAACTTTCCTTCCTAAAGTGCCTTTCTATAATCAGATACAGCTAGATGGTGTTTGGCTCGTTCCAAACTTACGCGTGAACCCGATCCTGGCAACCCAGGGATGAGCCCCGATGCCCCTGTAGTCAGTGCCCCGGACCATGCTCTGACCACACTGCTCCGTGCCCTCTTGGTACACCTTGGCGCAGTCACAGGACGGGCAGCACACGTAGTCCTCGCCGTTCGCGTTGCCGCAAGTCAAGGCGTTTAGGCGGTGAAAATATCTGGAACCGTTTAGGGGGCGTCCAGAAAGACACACGAGACACTTAATAGAAATGGCGAGAGGAGGCTTGTCAATCCTCAATACTATTTCTATGGTGTAAAATAAAGAGTAAGTATTCTTAAGTCATCTTATTACTAAGACATCACATAGGGAGGTGGGGGCTCAATTTTAGCTGAAATAGCTTCACGTGAGTTCTGAACGTCCGTTTAGAAAGTTAAATCTTGAACATTGTTGCCTCGCCAATTTATTATTTGGTCACAGTTCGTAGTGAAAACGAAAAGGATGAAAGAAAATCGACCTGCGCGACTAAAATATCAAAAGAGAGGACAGACAGACTGACCGCTCAAGATATTAAAAGGCAAATATTTAACACGGCAACTGAAATCCTTTTTAGGCGACTTTCTATTAAGTCACAAAAAAACTAACTTTTCAGTGATTAAATATCTTAGCAACTATTAAACTATACAAGCAACAAAAGGCTAGGATCAAAAAAACTAAAAAACGGCTGCTACTGTAAGGTGTCAAATATATCAAGCGGGATCAGTGTAAAACTGGTTAAGGTATTATAAAACCTAATGTGGCGACTAATTATCCCGAGGGGATATCAAACATTCTTCACTGGCAACTACTGGCAATCTAAATTTTGGGTTGGTTGTTAGGTCTGTACACATAAGCAAAAATAGGTTCGAAGTTCCAGGATGGAGCGGAGCCCAGCGACGCTCCATCCTGAAACTTCGGGTGTTAGTTCTTTTTTTTTTATATAAAAGCGAAAAAAAATATTTCACTAAAAAACTTAGTTTTGAGTCAAACTTAAATCAGGTTGGTGCATGGAAAAGTCATGGGGCCTACATTATGAAAATGTAGCCAAAAGAATTTTTTTAAGATCTTGTTTGTATTTATTTAAGACCTTGGTCAAGTTTATAGACAACCCCATTTTAGAATTTATGAAAGCCTATTTTAACTTTTTTATCCGCCAATAATTTGTCGCCTTAGAAGAAATTCAATTGCCACAAAAGAAAATCACTGCCAGATAAAATTTAAATAAAACCTCAAAACTCATTAAAAAGCCGCCGCTTTCTAGTTAAGATGCTACCTCAAATTAGTCGCCAAAGTAGTTTATTTACGATCCATTTTCAGTTTTTTTAAGATCCGGAATGGTATCAATTTGTCGCCGCGTTAAATACATGCCATATTAAAATACCTAATATTAGGTCTGCAGTTTTGAAACCGACGACGTTTTTCGCAGAGAAAAACTGTAATCTCGCCATTATCACTAGTACAGGCTAGGAAAAAGGGATATTGGCAAGGAGTAACGTTCCTTACTTGTCTGAACTGAAGCAATTAAAATCTAAGAGGTCCGACAAAAGACTGCAAGAGCTGATCGGCACACATGATGAGTTTGGTAGACAGGGTCCCTGAAACACATTCGTAAAACAAACAAATTTATTGAAACAAAATCGAGTATTTTGGATGAAACCATCTAACAACTTGGAAGATAATGATAAGATAAGTCTGAGATGTAATATGTAATCCGTATAAAATAGGAGATGAAAATACAAACGAACTTAATTGACATACAAAAGAGTCACCATCAGAAAACTCACAGTGAAAATTTATCGACAAGTACTGACCTTAAAGTTTAGTCCATCCATGTCATCACTATCCGTCTGAACTCCCCCCATGCCTAAACTGATGCCTATACCTGGAAATCAGACAAGGTCATCAATACCAAACCAGTGCAGGTACTTATTTAAACTATTCGACCATCCTGATGACCTTGGGGCGGGTAGATTAAAGTGCCGTGTATGTCCAGATAGTTGGTTTAAAATCGAGGGCATCGCAATTGTATCATCGGCAGCTAATAACTACTGATGCACACGTTCCATGGTCGCTGCTATGAATGACATAATTATGTTATACTCAATGCAGGTAGTTAGATAACATAGTTGAAGTAATTTGAAAGTGTTCTGCACATGAAAAAATCCTAGTCAGAAATAGGATGATAGCTTTTGTCATTTCGAACCACAGTTGATATCTATAATTCGAGCGTTATCATTATCACGCACAATGCGCCTTACGTTAGGTAAAGCTTTGGAGCATTACCGATTTATACCAAAGCCTTTCTTACTGCGGATTTATGGATAAAAAAAAATACTTAACAGAAGCTATTTTTAGTCTACCTACTCAGTTGACAAGACTTTCCAGTACCTATGTATACCTAATTATCTACACAAACTTGCTAAAAAGAAAGACAGTAGATAGGCTAGGTTCAGGGTTCTAATCCCGAAATAATAACTTTATTACCATTTGTGAATTTGTCGCAGCGATAGGTAGGTACTACTCGCTGACTGTGGAGCACAAATTCATAGGTTAAGAAATATATGTGTAATCTCCTTTTTTTATGTAGGTACAATAAAGTGTTCTCTATATATCTATAATTAAGGAACTCAACTCTTAGCGCTTTAAACACGCTTGGCACGCGTGCTGATAGCCCATATTATAATCTCTCTCCCTTTGAGACAACGCATCTACACCTACGTGTGCCCTGCAGCCCATACGGCGTACATAGGCTGCTTACCTGAGGTAGGACAGTAGAACAGTTAGTAGGTACTTACTGCCAAACTGCGCATTCGCATACAAACACCAAAAGCACAGGATTGACACTCTCAATTGCACTTTTAAACTCATGGTCGCTTTTTTCTATCACTTCAATTGAAATTGCTTATTAGCACGGTGATTATTTCAATGCAAAAACATAGATCAGTACTCTTGTTATTTTGCTAGCATACTGAAAGCAATAAGATATTTTAACTCAAATAGTTTTCTCAATAACATCAGTCCAGCGGGACCGGCGTCGGAACAACAACAGAAATGCTACGGTACAAAGGCACTGTTTCGCCCGAAAAGTAGAGGTCGTCAACCATGACTTTACCGCGTTAAATCAATATTTATAAAATGTGCAGTGCTTACGAAAGTTTAGGTTGTAAAAAGAATTACCATAATTGTATTCTTCGAAGCTCTTTTTATTAATTCTATTAATTCTCAAAACCTGAAAACAATTTTTCCAGTATAAATAGTTAAACAACCTCCAATAAGCAAAAGTTTATTTCTTTTATTTCTATTTCAACAGTTTAAAATACTTTTGTACTCAATAAATTTTATAAATTTTGACTACGTCCAGTTTTAAGTTTGTGTGAGAAACAAAATTGAGATTTTTGGACATTTGCTTATCGGAAGTGCTTTAGATCGATACTTATAATAATAATAATATACGCCCTTATCAGATTCTTATAAATAATAATTAATAACATTGATAGGAGTATGAGTGAATTAATTAAAATTTAGATTAATTAATAAAATAAATTTATGTCAATTCTAAACATTTCTTTTCTCAGCACATTTCATGCATGTCTAATTAGGATGTCCCTCTCTAGGACATGCTTCTCCTTCTACGAGTCATGTGGTTTGTAGGGTGTGGTCTAATCGCCCTGGCTGACCAGGCTTCACTGGGTGTTTTAATAGGTTATGTCAAGCAATATTTTTTTTGTTCTGGATAAATTTACTTCTTACCTTTGTAAATCTTCTTGAATGTCCTTGTTTTATTCTTTCTTTTGTGAAAATGACGTTTCTTAATCAATACTTAAGAAACGTGAAACATTTTTCGTTATTTCAATAACGTTGTAGTGTGTGACATGCCCACCCGGACGTTGTGTTGACTGTTTATCGTAAATCTGTAAGTAGGTACTTACCTAATCATTTATTTATTTGGAAACTCAAGATATCTTTATTTGAAAATCAGAATAACATGATTTAAAATGTGGTTTAAGTAAGTACCTCATAAGTAGATATAATGACTGGGGTAATTGTGGAGTTTGCTATCCGAAAAACGGTTTTACCACACACACATGATGCGCCAAATAGTTGGCAATCCCTGACATCGTGTGAATCACCGCAAACCTTTGATAGAGATTGGCGATATGCAAGGCAATGATTTACTACATACTACGAAAGCTCTTATTACTCGCGGCAGAGGCGCGAATATCGAAATCCGGGTAGGTACTTCGAGTGTTTTAGACTGTACAGTGTATATTCAAACACACTTTTACAAACCTTTATATTTACTAGTAAGTATACCTACCTATAGGCCTTTCTTTACAAAATCACACCTTACTAAAGCTACAGAATCCAGGTCAAATACACGATTGAAATCAAATAGCTAACAATGATTTGATTAATAGTAAGTAACAGTTAAGTACAAGTTTTATTTTCTTTGAATGAATGTAAGAACGTTTCTAATGATATTGGCACAAACCTGTTTAATTAAATTTGTGAAGATCCACAGCTGTAGAGTAAGCACAAAAAACGTAACACGGTGAAAACGAACGAACCGTATCAGTTAATCTCAGTCAAAATCTGCTTTAGGTATTGCTTTTCGACCGCTGCTGTCTGCCACTGATGTCATTCACACCTGCTACGCGTGTCTGTGTGAATGTCTATCCATGAGGCTAATTGAGCCCTTGGAGAGTTGGAAGTTAGGAGTAAAAATATCCGTCTAAAATATTTTCCAGGGACTCAGTGTAATTGTCAGAACATATTTTCAGTACCTAATGAATTTAACTTTTATTCCCACCAGTTCAGTTAATATAGTTCAGTGACTGAACTAGTAAAAACATTTTATATTTTGTCGCTAGTTCAGTCAACTGAACTAGTGAAAATTGTTTTTCTCATTTTTTCAGTTGAATTAAATAGTGAGAATTGTTTTCTTACTAATTTAGTTGACTATTTTTGTATAGGTGATGAATAAATTATTTTGAAGACACCTCTGAGCAAGATAAGTTCATTAATAAGATATGCTATTTACCGTGCGGAAGGATGGCATCATAAATGGAATGTTTGAGATAAGACCAGCAAAAATCATGCAATTTCTAGAAAATTTAAGAATATATGCTGCTTATTTTGCTGTTGAAGATGAGAACTAAACCACAAATTGAAAATGACTGCTTCATTTCGCAAGTTCAAATGCAACTTATACGAGGAAAAATTAATGTTCCTATGTTTTGAGAAAAACTTCGAATTAATTAAAAATAATGCATTTAATTAAAATATTATTTAAAAGGTAATTTTTTCTTTACCTCCGTTGGTTGACTGGTAGAAAATGCTTATGTTAATGCCATAATATATTATGTTAATATCCACCGCATTGTGCGGGTTTTTTATGTAAGTGCAATAAAAGTGTCAATAAATAAATACATAATTTTATTAAACTGAACAAACGAGAAAAGAAAAACTCAATATCAACCGCCATATAAATGAAACCAAGTGCTAATGCTAGTTATAGTATAAACTGAACAAGTGAGAAAATTAAACTCATTAGTTCAGTCCACTGAACTAGACAACTGAATTAGTGGGAATAGAGGAATTTAACCACCAACTCCAACCTAAAGAAGTGAGTGACTGATCAGCGTAACTACAAGTTGTCACAAGATACTTATTAGGAAACGACGGAATCATCAGATACAGACGTAAAAGCCAAGCCTAAGATTATTTTGTTTACATAAATATTGTAAATATTAACGATTTACGTCAAATAATATAATAGAAGCTTCAGAAAGCCCTCAGCAAGCCTCCGCCATCACGACAGTTCCTCAAATTGTCGAAACAACATCATGACACAAATTTTAACCCTTCTGATAAACGTTACGTGGGGTCTATTTACTAAGACTTTTTTTCTTAGATCTTGGGTGCTTATACTAAAAAGAAGAGTCCATTTGCAGAGCCACCTAAATATTTGTTTAATTGACCACGGATATTTGAACCAAATTTTTTATGGTAGAAATTGTAAAAACACATCCGCATTTGGTGTCACAGGCCGTTGGCTGTGCACGCATTCATTTCTGTGACAGACTGCCACATTGTCGGAACCACGTGAAAAATTACTTCCTAATCAGATAATGGGCTCATTTCATACAATTAGTGGGGAATTTAGGAAGTTAACGCCCCGCGCGTTCAATTGTCCTCAACACCGCAGTGCGGTACTTTTCACTTTTATCCGCCTACAAAAAAGTTTTTATTGTTAAAAAATCACGTAAACCTTTGTGAGTTTGACCTCCTTCTTCGACATATTCTATAAAGAAAGACAGGAGAAAATACAAAACAGTGTCAGTGTTATGCCACTGTAAAGAAATTTTAGTTTTTCTTTTTCTTGTTTTTATACTATCCAAACAATGGCCTAAATTATCTCTTCTTTTAATCCCACTCTTTGACATTACCTCAACGACAAGATACGTACGCTCGACTATAATGCAACACAAAAACAGGCTCATCGCAGGAGAAATCATCATAGGTGTGCTAAGATCATGACACAGCCCAAAAAAAATACCATCATAATGGCCAACAAAGAGGAGGAGAGAGTCCTGCCAATCGCTTTGCGCAGGAGCCAAAGCCAAGAGATCATGATGCCCGACGATGCCCGAAAGAACGTGTGCTTGACATACGTTTGCCTCGTCAATGACTTATCACCTCTGGGCAGCCGAGCTCGACTTAATCGGAACCAATATCATATCATTTGCAATGAACCAGAACAGGTAACATTCTAGCAAAATAATAATTGCTAAACACTGGATATATATCCAACAACGAGTTAGAGGAAAAAGGGGTTCCCTACTTGAAATCGAATGCCGTAAGCACGAAAAACACATGCTCGAAAACTATATCTCGACAGTTTACAATCTCGATGCATCAAAATCTCGAAAAGCCATAAGCGCGAAGCATCGGCTGCGCGAAGCTGTAATATATCGAAAGATGATGATCTCGACAGACTTTTTGATCGAATTTATTTTATAAGTTTAAGTAGGTATATTGATTCTTGGTTTATATCAAACAATCGAGAAACTCATTGAAGAACAAGTGAACACAAAACACATTATAGAAAAAGCTCATGCCGCAGTAAATAAGACTCCACCAAAGAAGAAAAACCGACAGCGTAATGACTCTATTACAAAATTATGCGAGAGTAAAGAGAAAGTGGACCTACTAATTTTTTCAAAAGGTATTGCGAATAATACAAAATTATAAAATCTCTGGGTGAATTATAATAATATGACTATTTTTTTTGTTGATTCTATACTAATAAATAAAAGTTGTTTTTTTGACATGAATGTTGCCTCATTATTTTAACCTATCTTTAATCAAATAACACAAAAGATTTATTTAGTATTTTCGATCAAATAGTCTGTCGAGATCATCATCTTTCGATATATTACAGCTTCGCGCAGCCGATGCTTCGCGCTTATGGCTTTTCGAGATTTTGATGCATCGAGATTGTAAACTGTCGAGATATAGTTTTCGAGCATGTGTTTTTCGTGCTTACGGCATTCGATTTCAAGTAGGGAACCCAGGAAAAAGGGACCAGGATCTTTATCTGCCTATTTAGGTAGGTCATATCAGCAGGTAGGTGGACATTAGCCTCTCATGATCGGCTCTATCTAAACCAAATTTCATCTTTAGGTACCTATAGTGGAGGACTCCAAGTCCCTTAAACCTAAGATTCTACACTAATAAGGTTTCAGTGTGCATTTTACTCGATTTATTATGTGCTTGTTAATTGTCGACGGAACAATTATTTTTTACTGAATATTATAATTGAATATCTATTAATATTTTAGAAAGAACAAGAGCCAATACAGGTAGAGAGATCCAAAGCTCATCACAACCTTGACCTAAAAGATGTGAAAAAGTCACTACAAGATACTGGAAATAAAGTAAGTTATTCACTACTCAAAGGAATTTATCAACGCAGGAAGCTAAAATGATGCGTTACTCGAGTGACTATGGATTGATTTCAGCCAACAACATCTGAAGTGAAGGACCACGACGACAATGACTCCGATCTCGATTTCCAAAACTTCATTGGTTTCGACAACCCCAACGTGCTAAATCTCACTAGAATGAAGTGGCTGACTGACGGCACCGACGGCAATACGAGTGCGAGGTTAGTTCTCTTCCATTAAAATGTTTTTTTTTTTTTTAATTATAAGGAGTTACAGTGAGCTGTCGTTTGCAGAACTGTAAACGCTCTGACTGGAGCGAAACTTTACAGGAGGAGACTGCCATTTAGAGGATCATTGTGATGGAAAGGTAAATTGCAAAATAATACTGATAGTAACTGCAACAACACAAACATTTGTGCTGGCCTCAAACTAGGATACCCTATGCTGTGGTAACCAGGCAAGGACATCACAAACATACCTGAAATATACCCAGGCCACTAGCACAAATCAAGTGGTGGCCTCTTGATTTGTGCTAGTGGACGTACCCACGACCTCCATTTTGAATGTCAAGCGTGTTATCACTAGACCAACGAGGCAGTCAAAATAAGTTGATACTTTTCTTATCTGCCCTAAGTCATTTTTCAATCGCGCGCACATTTCATAGATACATTTTGGTAATTTATACCGAAGTCACCTCTTACAAAACACAACGAATTGTTATTCTTGACCTTGTAAGTTGATAAAGGATTCTGGCCGCGCTTACCTTTACGAAGATTATTAATTCCCAAATCGAAACAAACCTTCCCATACTTTAATACAGGTAAAACAAAAAAAGTTACTATACACCCCAGAGAAATATGAATGGTGTTTATTTCTTTTTCAGCTCGCCTTCGCTGTCTCTATCATCCTCCAACTCCATCGTAAGCCAAGACTCGGTGATCAATACAGAGGACCAAACCGACCGGCACCTATCAACAATAATGAGTATAGACAAAGAGCATAACCTCTTTGGTTTATGGTCAGTGGCTGGCTTGGGGAAGAGGCCGGAAGTGGCCAGTAGTGCTTTGAAGGATAGGAGGCCAGTGTTCCATCAGACTACCATCGTGCAAGTATGCTGTAATGCTGCGGAATGCACTTCGGGTTGCTGCCAGTACAAAGTGAGAACAGCATAAGTATTTTTTTAATGACTCGCGCTGCTCATACATGGTTATGCATTTGACGGGTCTAATCGCGATTGTTTATTAGGCAAATTGCGATTGTTTATTAGCAAATCGCGAGAAGACCCGTTAAATGTATGGCAGCAGTTGTTCGAAAACTGTAGTCTGAAGGGTTGATAAAAGTAAAATCAGGGACATTTGAAATATATTTTGTGATTTGATCGTGATCGCATTTATGTTGTTTCAAAATGTGTGTGTGTGTGTGTGTGTGTGTGTGTGTGTGTGTGTGTGTGTGTCTGTCTGTGTGTGTGTGTGTCTGTGTGTGTGTGTCTGTGTGTGTGTGTCTGTGTGTGTGTGTGTGTGTGTGTGTGTGTGTGTGTGTGTGTGTGTGTGTGTGTGTGTGTGTGTGTGTGTGTGTGTGTGTGTGTGTGTGTGTGTGTGTGTGTGTGTGTGTTAAAAAGTACAAATAAATGTTTATCCATCTATCTATAGGGTAACCAAATATGTCTAAGATATCGCTGATTTTACTTTCTAGCAAGGTCTCAGACCACATTTTTCAATGTTATACTCATTCATTTTACAATCATTACAAATATTACAATGTGCGAGCGAGACGCTAGCCAGATGTAAGAGCAGAGACGATACTAACGTCCAATCATCCATGTCACTTTTTTAGTTTTGCATAATATTATTATAAGTATTTATAGTTGGTAGCGGTGGTAGCCTAGTGGGTAGAACATTGGTCTCGAAAGTGAGAGACCCAGGTTCGATTCCCAGTGCGGGCATGTACCTATGACTTTGTTTTCTAAGTTATGTACATTTGTGAAGTTATAATAGCAATACCATTCGCTAACTGTGAAGGAAAACATCGTGAGGAAACCTGAGTGTCTGAGTTATTCACAAACCTCAGCGCTTGAAATTGCCAATCCGCGGTGGGCGCACGTGGTGATTAAGCCCATACTCTCTCAGAGAGAAGGCCTGTGCCCCACAGTGGGACGTATATAGACTGCTTATGAAGTATTTATCGTGAAGGTCGTTTAAATGCTCGAGGAGTCGCTTTTAATCTTTGTGTAGCAATGGAATAATGACCTCATTTTATAGTTTTATATTAAATGGGTCTAATCGCGATTATTTATTAGACAAAATTTTATTACTTACCTTAATTCCCGACGTTAGACCCGTATGAGCAACGTGAGTCATTAAAAAATACAACCTTATTTTAACTATTTATTTTCAGAGTAAAACCGATCTACCGTGCTCTCTAAAGGTAAGAATAAAGTTCACTTTTAGGGTTCTCTACCCAGTGGGACCTTATTACTAAGCCTATGTTGTCTGTCTTAAATCCAAAGGGCCTTAATAAGTGCAAAGATACTCGTAGCTAGTCAAAATTTTCAGTTAGACAAAGAATAAAAATAAGGGGGTTAGGAGAAATAAACTGTAAGCCATACGAGGGACAAACTTAACCGTTTTTCATTGGAAACTGTTTAATCATCTTTATTAATATCGAAGAAACGGATTACACGTTTTGTGTTATTTAAAAAACACGTTGCAGGTCCTATTTTTAAAGAAATAAGAAAAATCTGCCAGGTGTGACTCGGACTACCGCCAACCTGAATGAAAGATAAATACCTACCACAAATGCGCGACTCTTCCCCAGATTCTCGTACACTAACTTGTTAGTGCATTAACTGCTTGTTAGTGCACGAGAAACCGGGGGTCTGACTCACACTCGGCCGGTTTTTTCTAGTCATTTTAACCGAGCGATAACAGCGGCAGATAGACTTATTTTTATGGTTTTCGCCCGCCGGCGGAAAAAGATATTTAAGTTTACCTTGTACCTACATGACACTACATTAAAATAAAAAAAAACTTCTAACAAGATGACAATAAAACTTATCTTGCTATTTAATTTTCAGTGCAACAGCTGCCGAAGTTGCACCACTTGCTGTGATCCGTGTGGTGGTTGTGGGCCATGTGTAAATCCAGTTGAAATTTGAACTTCATCTCATAAGGTTTCAAAGGTATTTTTAATAACTGAATGGGTCATTTCAGGGACCTTCGCCAGTTTGTGGAACTGTGAGTACTTACTAAGTTAATTATAATAATTTAGGAATCGATTCGTGTAGAAAACTATTCAATCGAAAATAATCGGCAGTAATAAGGATTATTGAAAGAATAATTTGAAACATAGCCTTTTCTAAGGTTAACACAAGCACTAGACATAATAAAAACTGAATTTAAAATAATAAAACATAGCGCTCTGGTAGATCTGCAGTCAGTGAACATACACTCAACGGTACCAACCACTTCATTTATTTCGATAAAGTTCAAGTTCTAGCCTGAGAGGATCGTTTCTTTCCTAGAATGATACGCGAGTGATATAGAGATCCGCTGGCATCCTTTAGATCGTGGTCGGAACATAGCTACAGGCTACAGCATGGGAACCGGTGCTTAAGTGCGTGCCCCCTTGCTAGAAGTGTGACTAGATTTAATTTTAATTTCAATGACTAATAATCAATATGTTTGATTTTATATACAATTTTTTTTTGTAGATTGAATTTTAATTTCAATAACTAATAATCAATATGCCTGAGTTTATATAAAATTATTGTTTTGGGAATTTAAATTAAAAAAGTTGCCAAAATATCTTTGGAACGTAACTTAATAATTTTTTGCCGAAGGTAGTAAACTAACAGTTAATGTTTTCAAAACGACGCCTGTCACCTCAGTGAGTTGCAAAACTACTAAAACGTCGGGAAATGGTAAAATTAAAAAATAAGCGAGTAAATATGCAGTTTTTATTAATTTTGTTTCCAATACTTTTCAGTGCCAGACACCGCCGTGCAAATTCAGCTGCGTGGGATTAGTAGTACGTACAAAAAAATCTAGTATTAAGGCTGAGTTCTCAGAAATTACGGTTCAAGTCCCGTTTATGACTTTTTAAACATTATAGCATAAAAAAAAAATCGCGAACAATGTGTCTTAATTATCACTAGATATGGTTTTATTTGAGCTGTAATGAGTTTGGATAAAAAAATATACCAAAATGACTATCACTGAACGTGTTAGTGACGTCGGTCGTCGTCAAAAATTCTGGGCTTTGTATTTCTGTAATTTCAAAAATGCCTACTTTTCACCCAACTATTCGCTCGCGCAGCACAATAAGTCCCATACAAATCGGTGTACTCGGAGAACCCAGCCTTAAAGTAATTCATTTTACATAATAAACAATCGCCAAATGTATAACTACCTACATATTTTTCTGATTATGTACATCGCCTGAAAGCAAGAGGTTTGTCAGGATTGTGGCAAGTGGCGGTTTTAAGTGGCAAACCCTGGTCTGTGCCTACCCCTCCGGCCTACAGGCGTGAGTTTATGTTATGTTAGAGAAGTGTGTTATTTTTAATAAACTTATTGATGCAATTATTCTCGTTACAGCCTTTCAAAATACTCGACGATCACGAAGTCAATGAGGTACCGACATTTATTTACAATTTTGATAATTTAGGTAATTGTATCTAATATTTTCTACTTGATTAACGAAACTAATAATTATTACTTTTCACATAAGGTCGAGCTTACACCTCGCTCGAGTTGCGTCCAGCAATTAGTAAGTCATTCAGTAGTGTCCCTTACTTAAGTAGAAACTTAGATACTTACAAGAGTAGATCAGCCCTTCTATTATTACGCCCTTTTACTTTATTGTCTACCGTATTGGGATGTTCACACTTCTAGAGAGTCAAAATATGTATGTAAATTGACAGTTCGGAGTAGGTTACATCGGACGAGTCCATACAGTGGAGAAGTTACGTAGCACCCCAGTCCGGACGCATCCTAGCGCACCGTGCCACAACTCGCATGAATTATTATGCTTAGAACGAACATGTAGACATTTCCTACTATTGCAGCCACAGGTGGTACGTGAATGCCATCACCGACCGCGCTGCCAGCCGCCCTCTGCGTGCTTCCCGTACCTTATGCCTTGCTTCTGGCCTGCGCGGCCGAGCGCGCCCTGCCACGACCCGCGCAAATGCTTCCACGTGCCGCCCTGCCTACCGCCGAGGAGACCGATACAGCCCAAGAATCCGGCTACGGCATGTCCGCCGGTAGGTGCTTATGTTGAGCAACGATCTATATCTGTGTGTTGAGCTATATATATGCCTAGCTGTTGCCCGCGACTTCATTCGCATGGGAATTTCGATGTCTACAAAGATAGTGCCTGACCCCAAAATAGAATACCTATCTACTATTTGTAAATATTTTAAAGTTGGTTTTTTGAATTGTCCTTTCACACTGCTACGGAGCAGTGAATTTTACTTTCATTAGAAACGTACGCGTTCGTACGCGTACGTTTCGGGAAACCTTAATTAGATGTTTATGAACAAAAACTTTAGTGATCAATCTGACCCAGACTATTCTTAACCCTGTGGAAAATACGACATCATCGAGAAACATATATAGCATACATTGGCAGGCTATGTACGTCCCGCAGCAGAGCACGTGCCTCTTTCGATGAGAGAGCGTGAGTTAGTAATAAAAATCTAAAAAATAAATAGGCACTAATTTGCTTATTTTTCCTTTTCAGGGTGGCAAATGTACAGACATCAGGCCTACATTCCCTTGTGGAGTAGGTCGGGTAAGAATAACAATAAAGTTTAATACTAAATTATTAACGACTTGACCTCCTTACCGTTTTCCCCTTAACTAACTGGTTACTTATTTCCAGCAATCTGTGAAAGTTTCTGCGTGCATCAATCCGCAATGTCCTGGCGTAAGTTTTTAGTTCAATTAAACCTCGAAACGACCTCATTAGAAATTCGAGAATAAAGCCAACCTTCTTCCTCTATTAACCATCAGGCTTTTCTTCTGATATACAGGCAATAGCTGAACAAACTTCACATTTTGAAAGAATGAAAGAGAAAGAAAGAGAGAGGGAAAGAGAGAGAGAGAGAGAGAGAAAGAGAGAGAGAAAGAGAGAGAGAAAGAGAGAGAGAAAGAGAGAAAGAAAAAGAGAAAGAAAGAGAGAAAGAGAGAAAGAAAGAGAGAAAGAAAGAGATAAAGAAAGAGAGAAAGAAAGAGAGAAAGAAAGAGAGAGAAAGAAAGAGAGAAAGAAGGAGAGAAAGAAAGAGAGAAAGAAAGAGAAAGAAAGAGAGAGAGAGAAAGAAAGAAAGAAATACATTTATACCAACACCATTTTCTTTGCAATATATCTGAATAAAGTTGGCTGACGTGATGTCCATCCACTGTATATATAATCCATGACCGATATGTTTTATAAGATGGTTCAGATTTAACCTCCTCAGTCCTGGCCTTGAAAATAACAATCGAAATCCATTGTTATTTTCAAGGTCAGGACTGAGGAGGATAAATCTCAAGGAAACTACTTACATAAGGTAGTGCATCTGCATACCATGCGGGAGGTCCCGGGTTCGAATACCGGCAGGGGATAAAAATAAACCCCAGGTCTTGGACGTTTACATGTTTGTGATGTCGTTGTTTCTGGTTCCCGCGACACAGGGTATCCAAGTGTGAGGCCAGAAGCAATGTACGTGCCTGTATGTAAATGTTTATGTTATGTTATGTTTACTTACGTTAATTGATAATGTATAGGCGAACGTATCTTATACAAAGTAATATTTGCAGAAAATTCCGGGATATAAGGACGCTATACTGTCCAAGTTCAGTAAGCAACTCAAAAAATGTTGAAGCAAGCGACATCTTCAGAAGATATTAGGGATAAACCGAAATGGTGGTCCCACACGCATCGTGTACTCACATGCCCGTAAGTACATATAAGATAGTAATTCAACTAAATAAAAAGTGGTCAAGTGCGAGTCGCAATCGAGAACGCGCACGTGAATAGTATATTTCATTACGAGTGCGGAAAGCCTGTCATTGCAAAGAGTTCCGACAAGTGTCTACCCGAGCCGAGGCGCAGCCGAAGGTGAGGGTTGACAGTCGGAACAAGTTGCAATGACGGTTCTGCACGTGTACTGAACAACTATTTTTAATATAGGTACCTAGTTGGGAAAAAATGAAGCAATTTAATAAAGAAAATTTTTGGAAAATGGCGCCAACCGTAAAAGAATGTAAGCAGATTTTTTTTTTTTTTCACCCATTCTGGGTAGGCAAAGGGAACTATGCTCATACAGCCAAGTCTTCAGTAGATTTGATATGAAATGAAAATGAGATGAAATGGAATGAAACCTAACCTAATCAAATCATCAAATTACTAGCTTCTTTTTAGAAATATTTGCATGAATCATAAAAACTTCTATGAATTTTTTTTAGTAAAAACTTCGTGGTTGGTTTTTTTTTCTTCTTTTTAATAGACATTATTTTGACAGTTGGGAAAGAGAACGCACGAGTTCGGAAAAGGTAAAGAAAAAGCTCGAGTATGTAATCCCGCTATACGTCCCTGCAATACGCCGCTTTTTGGGCAACTGTATTAAAAATCGCTTTTTCAGTGCATTTTTTAGCATTATTACTAACTTTTTGTCTCTGTTCTCTGATAGATTGTAAATGTTACATTATGACGTGTTATTGTATAAGTGGCCAGGATTATATTGACATCTGCTTACGTATAGAAAACCTCTTTATATGACGAACTCCGATTTGGACCAACTGCTACCAAGTGAATTTGCAGTTCGTCTAGATTGTAGGAATAACTGCGTATTGTACCAAACGCTTACTGGACAAACCGCGACTTGGACTAACTGCATGTAGGACGAACGACTAACAAATCGTCCCAGGCAATCATTTTTTCGACAATATTTGCCCGGAAACTCGTATAACGCGAAACCTCCTTTATTTAAACTTAAAATAAACTTTTTATTTAATCTTGATTAGTCAATGCCTACTTGAGTGACAAATATTATATTTAACAATAAATTTTAAGTTTAATTTTAGTTCGTAAATATCCTGTACCTATTGTGATATATGATAATGGGGGCAAACACATGACTGAGGCAGGTCGGTACTATTGTTAACTTATTGGCCCTTCTTCCTCGTGGACAAATTATTTCGTCAAACGGGTTTGCAGTTTGAAGGTTTGCGTGTTGGACGGTTTGTGTTTTGGACGGTTTGCATGTTGTCGGACGGTCTGCGACTAAAGGCCTTAATCTCCTAAAATGATAGAATCGCGTAAGGCAATATCAGTTTCATCAAACGGTGGATATCTAAGTTCTACCAGGAAAGACTGAGAGTTTTGAAAACTGGTATTTTTTATAGATTTCAACATTGGTTGAAACTGACGTTGCCTTATCATGTTCTGACAGTTTCGGAGGCCAAAGTTCTCAATATTGTGGAGGACACGCTTCATTGATTGGCATTTTAGATACAGTCCCGAATCACTGGAAACTTATTGTCACCTTACAGTCCAGTCAACTTTTCTTCGCAGGTCTGCTCATCTGATAACTGGATGACGACAGCACTGAACACAAAGGGGACCCGGTTCAAATTACCGGTGGAGAATAATACGTGAATTATCTACCTCAAAATAAGACTGGTTCTGAAATAAGTTTGCAAGCTGTTTTAAGGGTTTCATAGGCGAGTTTTTTACCTTTCAATATAACTTTGAGCGCATACTACAAATAAGTATTATATTGAGCAGTAAAATTATATCTATGCTAAAAACGAGTAAGTTTACTGATTTATTGAAATATTGACTCATTTATCGTAACACAATTTTGCAAAACATTTTAGAGCTACTGAATTTTGCAACGTGACTCTAAAAACAAGACTGATTTTTAATAAACCGTTTATTTAACATCTGCATATGCATTTTGGTTAACAACACCTGGTACCAAATTGATTATGCTATTTCTCAAGAGTGGAACTCAAACTCATCTGTGAAGTTACAGTAGCAATACCACTCGCTAACAGTGAAGGAAAACATCTTGATGAAACCTGAGTGTCTGTGTTCACACACACCTCAGCGCTTGAAATTGCTAATCCGTGGTGGGCACGCGTTGTGATTAAGCCCGTACTCTCTATGAGAGAAGGCCTGTACCCTGCAGTAGGACGTATAAAGGCTACATAAAAAAACTCAAAACCAAAAATCTGCAGTGCTTCTACTTCCTATTAGTGATTAGCAACTTGATCCATAGAAAGGAACAGAGCAGTTCAATTGTATCAACCTCTTTGGTGATTATATTAGGGGTTAAAGTATGAAATTGCCGTTTTATTGCAATAGGTTCTTTGAATTGACATAGAATCTTCATGGTTTGAGGTTTTCGAATGAAACTTTTTTCAAATGGTTTCTATGATGTTCTTTTTTTAAAAAATGTGAAACATTTGAATATCGACTTTCAATTGTTTTTGTTATTCAATTTAGACAAGAAAGATGGATACTGCGAAAAATCGAGTGATTATGAGGCACCCATTTTTCGTATTTTTTTATTTTATTGATTTGACGCAAGTGAGTCAATATTGTGGGTAACGTTAAACCATGCCGCTAATTCCTGGGTAGTTTGACTAGGGTCGGCTTCCACTATCTCTCTTAATTCATCGTTATTCACCTGTGTGGGCGGTCTTCCTCGTGGCTCGTTCTTTAAGTCGAAAATTCCCATCACGAAAGCGTTTAAACCAAAATCGCACGGTGCGTTCATTAGTAGACCCCTCTCCAAACGCAGCATTGATATTGCGGGCTGTTTCTGCCGCGTTAGTTCCGCGTCGGAACTCGTATTCAAAAATCACTCGAATTTTCGCAGTATCCATCTTTCTTGTCTAAATTGAATATAAAAACAATTGAAAGTCGATATTCAAATGTTTCACATTTTTTAAAAAAAGAACATCATAGAAACCATTTGAAAAAAGTTTCATTCGAAAACCTCAAACCATGAAGATTCTATGTCAATTCAAAGAACCTATTGCAATAAAACGGCAATTTCATACTTTAACCCCTATTATTTAAGCACATAACGTCAAAATACAGTCTGTCAAATCCTTACTTTGGATTCTACCACGCGTCATCCAAAGCCAAAACACAGTTAGAAAGGCATCTTAGCGACCTTTGGCTCAGACCTCGCCGCAGATGGCAACGTTTCGTCCCTGGACACAATATACCTCTGCTTACACGGCGCATGCGGCTGGATATGATTCATCTGGTCTATCACAGTCATTGGAGCGTTGCGGCCTATGTGGCAGTACTCGCTACAGTACATGAACGGCGCGATGTTGGTCTGATACGGGTTGGGAGGGAAAGGAGCCAGGTAGGAGTCTTCACCCGCAGACCAGGTGGCCAGGGAGCTGACTTCGTATGGGACTTTGTACTTCGTCATGGTTTCGCTTATAAATGCTCTGTGGAGAGAGAAGTGCTTTGTTATGGCTGTCTGATGACAGAACGTTTTAATATATTTTATATAACACCTGCTCGTCAATGGCATATTATGTGTCATGCAAACTCAACTTAAAGCAAGTCATTTGTGTTCTATGGTCTAGCCGGGTCATTATAAATGTACTGAATTTCATAATCCCCTAGGGAATTATGACATTTGAATTTGGAATGCAATCAACATTGAATATACGAGCTCCTTGCAATCCATGACCAAACGTCAAAATTAGAATATAAACTTTTCATAGAGCCCTACACCAAGAAGAATTTATTCAAAATTAGAATGAAAACTTTTCATAGAGCCCTAAATCAAGGAGAATGTATTCAAAATTAGAATTAAACTTTTCATAGAAACCTGCATGAAGAAGGATTTGCCACTACAAAAAAAAAAAGTACTTTTTTTTAAATTGTATTATGTTTTATTGCCTCGCAGTGTTTGTATAAAGTAGAGTATGCATTTTGGGGATAAAGCAGTGTATTTGTCTCGGGCGTTTTTGAACCCCTCGGCCTCGGGATTCTAGCTTCGCTTCGCTCGGGAGTTAACTCTGTAACTCCCTCGCTTCGCTCGTGAGTTAACCCTAGGGTCCCTCGTCCTTGGGGTTCAAAATTTCGGCCGAGACATAATACACTGCTTTATCCCCTTAATGCATAATCTACTATTATACCACACCCACTCAGGAAGTGTTTCATTGCTAGTTCATAAACCGGTTACAAAGTTCGACATTTTCTCCCTTATAAATGTGCGGCGGGAAAAAAATACATTCTTGCCCTGCTAGCGTTCTTTTGTTCGTTCGCGTTCGTGTAGCGTTCGTGAACATAAACAAATACAAATGTCAAATCTCAAAAACGGGGTGGGGCTTTTTTGTACTCGATTTTCAATATAAGGAGGTTGGCAACCTTTTTCTGCACTATGAAAAAAAAACGAGCGCGGCCATTTGTTTTGTTTTGTTAAAGGATCTTGACCATAAGCAGTATCGCTAAAATCTAAATAGTGTCACCAGTTTTCAGTGTCCATAATTCATGTTTTCAATTATAAAAAATTGGGGTTTTCTTATAAAACCATGACTTCTCCGTTATTCTAAATTAATAAAGTTATACAATAATTAATGCTTCCGGTTTAAGGACCGCTGTCATCTTGATACAAATCTATTGATCCATTCACAGACCTGTTTAAATCTCAATCTGTGCATTCAATAATGTAGTGTTGCCATCAGACCGACCGCTACTTTTCAAATCGAATGAATCGATACAGAGAAGAAATAGGTATATTTAGCTGAAAAAAAAATAGCATAACATAACTTTTGTTATTTCTTTTGATAATACCTACTTCATTTGCATATTTCTTTATCCACCTGTTCATTTACATTATTTGCGGTTTACTTTATATATTAGGTACTAACACTAGATAACAGATTCAACAGTGTGGACCTTCATCATCATCATCATCAGCCATTTAACGCCCACTGCAGGACATAGGCCTCCTTCGTGGTTTTCATAACCATGAGGGGTTTTGCCACAATCGCCACGCTTGGCAGGCGGGTTGGCGATCGCAGTATGCGGTTGAAATCTCAAGAAAACGCTGCTGCCCATCCTGGTAATTTATTTCCTTAGTCGCCTTCTACGACATCTACGGAAGGAAATGGAGTGACGCTATTCTTAATCCAGTGCCACACGGATCTGTGGATCTTGTGGACCTTAATTTGACCGAATCGCTCGGATGCTGATCTTTAAATAAACCTTTAAATTAACTAGGAAAGCGGTGGTTATGTATTAACAGAACGCTTGCATCACATTCCAAGGTGTTGGGTGCGAATCGGACATTGTATGTGATTTTTTTATAGCAGTACGACTGTCTAACGTTTACGGAAAACATCAAGAGGAAACATGTGTATGAGGTACACCCCATGCCCCCATACCTCACCTCACTCCAAAAAAGCTAAGCATAGTGGCAGATTACACTCCTCAGTCTTTTGTACATTCTGCTGCAGCGTATGTGTGTGGTCCAACGTATGTAAAGCCTTATCGGAAACCGGCTTGTTCGGGGGCTGAAAGTCATCGAGCTTGCGTGCAAAACGATTCGTGCCCTAAAGTGGGAACATAACGTAATCAGTACCTACGCATGTAAAGATTTACATGCCTGACTGATTATGTTATGGATGACTTTGCAACTAAAATGTTATGGTTTATCTACATAGACTGCATATTATATATTATTATGTAAAGGCGATATGAGGCATAATCACCGGGCTTTCTACTCGCATCACGTAAATCAATTATATTACATTTCAGTTAGGTATATTTTATGAAATGGTGACTGATAGAATCGAATTGATGATCGATATAAATTACATTTTGCAGCACTGAATGTCATCGTTCCTAATCTGTGCTACGTCCTGTCACCTATCATTATAACCACAGAGAATATAATCATATGTGTTCTGTGATATAATCACCACGTTTTCAACGGTTTTGCGATGGTTTTCTTCATGATCAGAATGTATATTTCTTTATTAACTATTTCGCATGAAGTCAGAATGTATATTTCTTTATAAACTATTTCGCATGAATTTTAGTATTTCTGTGAGACAGAGTCTCAGTAAAATAAATGCCTGTAAATGAGTTAAGCTAGAGACTTCCTGTGTTTTGGTAAGTCTCCATGCAATACTACTACATCCTCGTCCGGAGAATTACTTTAATGCTAACAATAATATTTTAAAATTTTAAGCCAGTACTACAAATTAAGGTATTATTTCATTGTGGCATAACTTTGTTGCTAGCGATTCTAAGTGTCTTAATCACTTGATCTTTTTCCTTTAGTTTTTTACTAAATTGATAATTTAACAGGAAGCTTTTAATTATTATAAATAATTTTATTTTCCGCGTAGGTATAGCAAAGCACTATGTATCACTCAGGAGAAAGTTCTGTTTCTATTCTCGCGTTTCCTTTAAGCCCTCCTCAGCTGCGCGTCGCGTTTAAACATACTCTCTAACGTAAATAGATTGTTTTCTCCCCTCGGTGTATAATGTACTAATGTAATATCGAGTCAGAGAAATCTGACCTTTGTTACAAGAGAAAGAAAGGCGGTATGGCCCTACGTCGTGCATTGAACCAAAGTATTAAAAAACTGAGTAAGCCGCATTTGGTCGAAGAAAAAATGCGTGTTGTAGTGTATAGGTAGATAACTTTACACGTGTAATTTTAAAATGCGGTAAGTACACTACTAAACAAACAAAAATTTCAAAATATCAAAATATTCGACCCTTAAAGGGCCCTAACAGTACTCAACAGTACCTAATATTTTGCCACGATATTCTGACAATGGAGTAAAAGCACACCAATATTCACGTAACGCGCGCTTACGAGGAGACCACCTACAGGTTACGCATATTGTGTAGATTTATAGATACTTACCTTTCACAGTACAAACTGTGTATAGCATTACTAGGACGTCATGGTCGCTTTTATTTTTGTGTACCAAGTTCTTTAAATTAAAATTTAAAAAAAATTGTATAGGTATGCTTTTTCTAGAATACCCAAACTCAATTCCCGTTCATTCAGCTCAATTCAGACCCAACACCTGAGTTAGCGGGAATCCGTTTTAGAAAATAATAACGTACCTCTTCAGATTTTTTACAGGGTTGTGCGCGCTGCTGACGGCTCGGTACTCTGTCTTGAACTGGATGCGGTCCTGAACGGGCCGGTATGGTTGAGACAATAATGGTTGCCAGATCTCTTTGAAGCGAGGGCCGAACCCTTTCACCTACAATACGAAACATGTGCTAAAATCGCGGGAGAAATATTCAGCATCGAACTAATTGGAAAATAATACCTACAAGAAACCGAGTGTAATGCCAAGGAATCAGTCAATTATAAGCGATACGCAGTGCCGGAATAGAAAAAATTAGAGCTTAATAACCATGTGTCTCCATCGAAGCAACTCGATGATACTACATCATGGTGTACGCAAGGGCCGGCCCAATGGCCGATCAATCTTTACTAAAATATCAATGTAATCTGTACCTGTATGGCATCTGCGCTGATAAATATTGAACTGCAATGCAGTAAAGGATAAAACACACCAACGCGGTAGCGATGGCGGTGGCGGTGGCGGTGGCGGTCCATGCAAAATACTACTGCCATAAATTATGTATGTATGGACCGCCACCGCCACCACCACCTCGTTGGTGTGTGTCATCCTTAATTATTCTAGAACTATGCTACCCTGTGATCTCTTCTTTAGAATAATTGAAAACGATTTGTAGACAAAGCAGGTTTATATTCCTACCCTTCCAAGTTTTTATATGCGTTTCTTTGTTTTATTTGACGAAAATTTTGCAATACAAGCCAAACATTCTCAAGACATCATCTTACCCTCGGCGTGTTGCTCTCGGTATAGAACGTAATGTGGTCTTTCATATCAGCCCACTCGTCCGGGTTGTACTGGCGATAGTTCGACCTGTACTCGGTGAAGTACGGGTCCAGGTGACGCCTGAAACCTTTGGCGTCTTCCGGGATGCAGGGGGCTTCGCCTCGCCCGTAGGCGATCACCTGGAAGGATACTTATTAATTTATCTTTAGCATGCGAGTTCTACGTCTGATCCAGTTACTAGGTCACTGTGAGATTGTGGAAAAGCACCGGAGCGACATAATTGAAAATCCCAGCATCTGTCAATTTGATACGACTGAATTGTCCATACAACTTTCTAATCCTTTTTCAACAGCCACTTCTCTGAGCATGCAATCAAAACCTTCTTCCAGAAAGATAAGACTAACCAAAGGATGTTCTTGGACTAACCTTACGTCAAATATGTACTACGGATCCAAGTCTACACCAACCAGCTGTAACTGGCTAGTGACAGACAGGAGGTGGAGTTGGCATGAAGATGATAGTTCTGTGGTCTACAGTCTCTATGTATAAAGTCATCATCACCAGCCCACCTCTACTAATAGACCACATTTTCCTCTGCTGCCATGTCACTGCCAGTCCTCCGCATCCATAAAACCTTTATCAACAAGACCCGGTGATAGCCTAACCAAGCAATTTTCTAATCCGCTTTTAATTGCACCTCCGTACTCTCGAATCATGCCATTAAAAACCTTCCTCCACTAAGGTAAGATGGGACTCACGTCGAATATGTACTCGGGGTCCGGCGCCCTGACAATGGCATCAGGCGGCGCGAGCGGCGGCCTCTGCACGCCGCGGTAGCAGTCCTTCATCTCGGAGATCGGTACTCGCGTCACTATTGTCTCTTCATCCATCTAGAACCAGAAGCCAGAATAGACCATAGATTACATTCGACGGTTTAATACACTTTTTTCTTGCAAAGATTTGGGCCTTATGACTTGGCACTGACTCGAAGGACCAGAAAACCATACTCGATTTTGGTTACCTCGACTGAAATGAGGCTTTAGTGAGTGATGCGTCTGTGGACTGGAGCTCTCATAATAACTTTTTTCTCGGGTTCTTAGGGCACAGCCCAACAATGTGTTATCGACCGATCCGATTGAACTGTTTCCGTCGCATAAATGTGGCAGTATACGAAATATACATGTTAACTACTTATCCGGCAAGGAAATTTAAGGCATAAGTACCCTCTTCTCGACATCAGTCATGTAGTTGACGCGGCGACAGCTGGCGGCGTTGTCGCACTTCTCCATGGCTTTGTTGGAGTTGGGCTTATTGCAGAAGTCAGTCCGAGTTGTGGTCTTGAATGTCTCTTTTGCCACCACCATGTCACGCCCGAGCACGCGGTCTGGGAGCGGCTCTTTGATGTCCTATAAGGTTCAAGTTGGCTTGTAAGTGGCCGGCTGCCTGAGCCACTATAGAAATCTGTGGTTCAGGACCTATGTTGAGGACCACACTCTAGGTGTTAAAGGACAACCAAGAAGATACGTGTAAGCAGTCACTACATCTTAATATCATTTAAAGCGATATCATTGATCGAACATATTATATTCGAGACAGCTTTAGGACCAAGTTTGAGATAAAATTTACATCAATGAAAAAAATAATATAATAAAAAAAAGAAAAACCGAAATTGTTGAAGCACACCCAGAACCCATTGACCAGAGCGAATATGCATCCCTGTTTAGCGTTAAATATTTAACTGAGAGTCATAGGCATGAGCCGATACCACTAGCTAATGATAGCTTAGTTATGAAACCAAAGGAATCAGAGCCGCGATCTACAGCGATCTAGACTAGCTGTAATCGTGACTTATTCTTCAATTAATTTAGAACTGCGAGCAACCACTGGATGTCCTTAAGCATGCTTTCCCGGTAGCAGTTACTCACACAGTCTAGATTCTGGTAGATGGGCGGAATGTGCCGCAGGCCGATGGAGGAGGCGGTGCGCGTCTCGTTGTCGGAGACGTGTAGGGGGATGTTGTACTCGACGTTGCCCCACGTGTTCACATTCTGCACTAGCAGCTCGTTCAGTACTAGCGGCTTGCTGCGCTGCAACCGCAGCTCTGGTGTTCGATTAACGGGTTAGTCCTGTTTTTGATTCCGCAAATATGTGAGCAAAAATACATATAGCTCCGTCTGATCGCTATGAATATGATAATTCTCCATTGTGTGTCAAATTACTGAACTGTTACAGAGATCTTGATTCTTGAAACTGATGAGACAGTGGTGCAGCATGCATTAACGTGCGTGCATCAATTCATTTTAGCCTTTTGTATCCAGCTTAGATTCTACTCTTATTAAGCTGGACTCCCACGGTACGCGATGTTGCGCACCACCAGCGCGAGCCCGCACAGACGCACCGTGAGAAAAGCTCGCTTGTGGAAGTTCGTGGTAGGGAAGTTTTTCTGATCCAACGTGAGCCGGTAAATCTCTAGAGGAGTCTAGCGCATCGACACGCAGTAAGGGTAGAGGCTCGGTGCGGTGCGTGGCTGTTTGTGCTCGTTCCCCTTCAGATTTTCGTTGTACGTGATCATGCGCGAAGCGTGCGCTCTCGCACCGTAGGAATCCAACTTCAGCCGACTGGTTGACTGGTGATTTTGCAACTAAAATGTATACCTTCTCTAACAATACTCTAAGCTCAAAAGTAAAGGTTGATAGACTGACGACTGTACCTTCATCCACTGGTTTTTCCCCCATATCGTCCCAATTCATTGCCTCCATCACGGATTTCTATTAATAATTTATTTTCAAAGTCAAAAAGGTTTGCGAAGTCCGCAGATATTATTTAATAAATACAACGTGATTTGTTGATAAAACTGAAATGTCAATTTAGCTGTGACATTTTTTTAGTTAATGTCAAAATAATTTTACAACGCTGACAGATAAGTTGGATAAAAGGATACAATGTAGGTAAAACTATTTCAGAACGTCCCAGATTATTGGACAAATTCTTTACTATATATATGAACTCTAAAATATCGACAAAAATATCAGCTATTTAGTACATTCACTAGAGCAAATATCATTAATTTGTATGGAACAGTAATATTTATTAGTTTGTTTGTTACACTTTATTGCACAATAATTATTTCGATTTCAACAAATTATGAGACCATCTCCGAAATACCGAAACACGTATTTTGTGCATTTATTTATTTATTGATACTTTTATTGCACTTAAAAAAATCGTACAATGCGGCGGACTTAATGTCATACGCATTTTCTACCAGTCAACCGCAGGAGTTAAGGGAAAGAGTTGGTAGGCGTGCAAAAAAGAGGAAAAGCTAATATAAGTTTAAAAATATACATATAAACTTACACATTAATATTCGCATTTGCTTGGTATCAAAATATTGTATGGAACAGTTCATATCTTATATTTCAACGCGTCATTGGTTCGATTCCCACTGGGAAACCGAACCCACGTTTATACAAATGGCCTCAGTCTAGGCAAAAGGCCTCGTCTTCCATATTTGTGATGTCCTTGCCTGGTTATCATAACACAGGGGATCCTAGTTTAGGACCACGATAAGTGATTGTGTTGTGTGGAAGTTGTTATTATTATTATTTCGATATTTCGTAGTTGGTCTAATATAATTTGTTTGTATTGATGAATAACCCCCTTAAATTTCACCGGATCTTTCGAATGAAATGGTTTCCGCGAGTTTTAAAATTAGCATTTTTAAACAATACTTCGACCTACGACCTTCCAATTGCCACTTTCCGAGAACTGTTTTTAAAAATATCTCCTTTCCACCGGACCTTTCTGAAACAGGTGTCGCTACATCTCCGCAATGGCTTTCAGCATAATATCTTTAACCCTGCGCTTCCTGCGCTTAAACAGCGGATTCCTATCGATATCATGCTCGTAGTCAACTCTTAGATGGGGCTGCAAATACATCGGGAGTAGTAGCTCGTTTTCTGAGACCCATTCTAGTACGAAGCTAGTTATAGCTTCCATGTGAGGGTACTTCGCTTGCTGAAAGGCATGCTTCGACTGAAAAGAAAGGGGTTAAAGTTATAGAGTGGAGGAAAATTCCAAAAATATTTTTGAAAGAATTATGTAGGTGTTATTTAAAGGATTTTATTATAATCTAAGACCGACTCGCTCTTAAATGATTTTTTTTTGCCTCTCTACTTGAAGCATTACTAGAAACCTACTTTCTTTCTATACTCGTATCTAAGTACATACGTGCACTGTTATCAGTTACCTACGTTAACGATAACTGCAACAAAAATGTAAAGGTTGTCCTGCTGTTGACTGTGCCAAAAGCTATAACTTACTTTAACATCAGCTGTACGGTAAGTTTCTCTCAGTGTGTTCCCAGTCTTACAATCCTGTAAGCAAGATATCGAATGTTGTTGCTATCCAAAACAAAATCTGAAGCCTTCAGCACAAAAAACTTGTATTTTAAGTCTGACTACAAAGTACATGTATTTTTTCTATGTATGAACTTTGGCTAAATACCATAAAATAAATAATGTGTTAGCAGATTGTAAGCGTACGAAAATCCGAGGCATGTGCTGCGTTTAGGTGCAGGTATAGGTTATAATTATCAGGAAATAATAGCTTGTTTGACGTACCTTAGGCAGAAGCTCTTTAGTCAGATCAAACAGCTCGTTTTTGTGCTCGTGGTAAAGGAACAGCGCCCACGGCGCACGGAAAAAGCTGTAGAAGTTGTCCACCTTTTTTGCCTGAAATAAACGGATAAACGGTAAACAGATTTTAATAACATAATATCCATATATCGGCCCCCAGCAAGAATCGAACCCACGACCTCTGGCGTGGTAACAATGAAATACCAATACTTAATTATGAAATGGTCGCTATGAGCCTCAGCATTTCTTCTGTCTTTCAGTTTTCGCCCTGATTTTTTTTCTTCGCTACTACTGATAAATTTGTATGTAAAACAAATAAGTATGAGACTACTTGGCCTATGTCTATAATTTCAATCCTACTTTTATACTTGTTTAATTTAATCGTAGGTATTTCAAGGATCCGTTTGTAGTGGGACGCAGTACACACGACCAAGCCTGGTTTCTGCATCTGGCTGACAAACGCGCGAAGAGTCATGAACAGGCTTTAAACTCCGACCAGCAGGGGCCTGCCTACACATGCCGAGTATGCGGACGGCGAGTCCTCTCTCGAACAGGACTTTTGAGGCACGAGCGTAAATGCTCAAAAAATGCTGTATAAATCATCTGCAATAAATGTAAAGGCCATTGATGATGATGACGATGATTTCAATGATCTGTTTACTTACTGCCTGGAGGACCTTTAACTGCGCGAAACACTATATTTTAATTCCAGCAAACATTTTACGAACCGCGACAGTCTTTCGAACAGAGTTGGTAACTTGGTTGGTTGGAAAATCATCATCCTACTGCTGCCCACTGCTCTTTTCACCCAAATCTCACGGACCCTGCCATTCGCATACACGGATCTTATGCCGTATCAACGATATCGTTTGACCATCGGGCTGCTATTCTGCCCTACGTAATGAGATGATTTATACAGCGTCCAGTGGGACCTTCACCCACACTAGTTGGGTTAAGGCACCACTCAGACGCTGCAGTGCCTGAGACATATGCCCACGTAGTGCTTATCTCGTCGCCACTCTTTCTAAAATTGGCAGCCTCAAAAACAACATAGATGAATTTGTCACCAACCTCCGTTAGGAACCGGCACGTAAGAGGAACTTATTAATATTACTTACTCCGTATCTCAAGTGCACATTATTGAGCACAACGGCGGATAAACCATATAGGTTGGTGAAGTTGTCCAGATTGCGGGACTCGGTGGTGAGACACGTGATACCGTCCACGATCAGGTCGTTCGTGAAGTGAAGCTTGAAGTAGCCCTGTTTGAACGTCTCCATCACTATGCCCTGGGGAAAGATTTGGAGTTATACGAATCTTTTGTGGATTTGCAGGCAAAAAAGGATGGTATGAGTGATTTTGGGTTCCATATTATTTTTATGTCACACTGCGGGGCAAAAACCTTCCCTTTAGCTTTCCATTCCTCTCTGTCACCGGCAGTTTCCTGCCACCCCGGTAGAAAGATCTTGAAGTCGTCTCGCCACTAATATGAGACGACCTCGTGGCGCAGCGGTAGTGCATCTGCATACCATGCGAGAGGTCCCGGGTTCGAATCCCGGCTGGGGACAAAAAAAAAACCCCAGGTCTTGGATGTTTACATGTTTGTGATGTCGCTGTTTCTGGTTCCCACGACACAGGGTATCCTAGTGTGGGGCCAGACGCAATGTATGTGCCTGTATGTAAATGTTTATGTATGTTATGTTTAATATATGTCAACTGTATTAAATTAAGAGATATTTTCCAAGCACACCTGCAGTGTGGATATGATAAGGAGATGCACCCAGATGCCATTTGTTCAAATCAAGTACAGCGGCCTCAAGTGGGTATCGAACCCACAACCTCTGTTTTGGCAGTCAAACGTGTTAAAAGCTAGACTAACGAGACAGTCATTACGAAAATTAGGTAACAACCCGAATTTGCTTACGCGATCTTTTAGTTATCCCTATAGTAAAAGTGTTTTGTATCGGCAAGTAGCAACGCCCCGTTTTTTTGGGAAGAAATTGCGATTTTAACACACCCTATAGAGATAGCAACCAGATCATAGACAATTACTAACACTGAGATCCAGGGATCGCAAATAATGGTGCGGTATCGGCTTGCCCGGCGCCCGTACTTCTAAGTAGTACACATTGCCAGGGAGGACGCAGTGCAGAACGATAGGCTTCTTGAACTGGGGAAATCTGAGCGGAGACGCAGACTTGATTAAGTGCATAAAGATTTAGTTCGAAAAAAATAAGTATAGAGTTGAAATCCATAACGTATTTTGCCTAAGCAAGTCCAACAAAAACAAGAAAGTAAAATGTGGCATGAAAGTGGCATACCTAGCATGGAATAAACAGCAAGTTTCTGAACAATTTTGAAAAACTCCAATAGTTAAGTTAGCATGAGATATAAAGAATTCAGTTATCATCATCATAATCATCAGCCATTTGACGCCCACTGCAGGACATGGTTTTCCAAGCTTCCCGGTCTTGTGTCGCCCGCATCCAGCGACTCCCTGCCACGGTAACCAGGTCGTCAGACGGTCTGACCATCAGGATTCAATTTGTGACCAAATTATTCATTGCTCACGGATGCAGTTGAAAATAGAGAGATCGTGAAACAAGCTTTGTATGTAAGTAGATTCTTGGTCGGAAGTGAATGATTCGCGCTGTCTCACCTTTGACTCCCAAGGGTGGCTGAATGTTGCCATTTCCTGCTCGACTTTGCTCTTGGATAATTTTTCGTCTCAGTTGGTTTGAAAAGTGGGTCCAACTGATTTCTTATTTGTATTCCAAGCTGTGAAAGAAACTACATTGTTAGATCCAGCCTGCAAAATAATGAACCATGCATACGATTAAGGAAGATTAAAAGCACTGCCGGAATGCATTGCTTGGTAAATTAGTAACATTACAACAATACTGAAGATGTGGCAGACAGATGCAGGATTGTCATTTAAAACACTATTCATACGTAATTTTCATAACGTCTCAGCGCCATATTAGTCGCGCTACTCATTGCTTGTGCTAATTCAAATATCTTCAGAATAAATATCTCATTATTTATTTCAATTTAGTTGTCAATAAATTGTACCGTCTCGCCCACTTCATAAGAGTCGTAATGCTTGTGCCGAAACGCCTGCCCGAAGTACCTTTGATGGTATCGAGTGACTGGCCCCGCCGCGTATATCGCCGGGTCTATAGTGCGGAACTCCGGGTCTATGAGAATTCCTCCATCATACGGTATCCCACTTTTACTGATGGCTGTCGAGGGAAATATAACTTTGGTAACAAGGCACTATGTTTATTTTTTCGTATGTTCCATACGGAACTGGGTACCGATAGGTCTTTGTTGTATTATGTGCCAATTTTACTTGTAACAGATGATTTTATTTGCCAAGTTACGTACATTTATAGTAGCAATACCGGGTGAAGAAAAATATCGTGAGGAAACCCGAGTGCCTAAGGTGTTATCATACCTCAGCGCTTACTACGTACAGTAGTCCATCTATGAGGCTGTGCCGGTGTAACCAACTAACTTAACTAGCCTTCGCTAATACATCCCCTATTTATTCTACAGCATAATCTTCAGGTATCTATCCACAATGCCACATACACCACACATATGTGTAGTGTACCCACATACACTTCACATAACTAGATATGTGAAGCGTATGTGGGTAGATACTTGAATATTATGAGGGTAATTATAATTATAGTCCGCACAAATCTTTTTGGCGGTAACGTGAACATAGTCACGGATCATTTTCACATCGCTTACTGTCTTTACAGTGTATGTGTGAGTAATTACTACTTTAGTCATTGTCTAATAGTAATTTACTACGCATCACACTACGTCAATTACTCACACATACATTGTAAAGACAGTAAGCGACGTGCAAACGATCTGTGACTATGGTCACGTTACCGCCAAAAATATCTGTGCGGACTATACACTGTCCCTTGCGCAGGTCGGAAGGTCTGTCAGTGTCAGTCAATCATTCGACCCGCAACTTGTCTTTTTTTAGGGTTCCGTACCCAAAGAGTAAAAACGGGACCCTATTACTAAGACTTCGCTGTCTGTCTGTCCGTCCGTCCGTCCGTCCGTCCGTCTGTCTGTCTGTCACCAGGTCTCAAGAACCGTGATAGCTAGAGAGTTTAAATTTTCACAGATTATGTATTTCTGTTGCCGCTATAACAACAAATACTAAAAACAAAATAAAATAATTATTTAAGGGGGGCTCCCATACAACAAACGTGATTTTTTTGCTGTTTTTTTTGTCTTTGTGTCTAATGTTGTATAGATGATGGTACGGAACCCTTCGTGCGCAAGTTCGACTCGCACTTGGCCGGTTTTTTTCTTTTTAATCTGTGCCGGGAGCCAGATGGTTACGTCGGGAGTGTGCGTCAACGAGCCAGTGAGTAACTAACTAGTGAATACTACAATATTTTATCAATCAACATTCATACCAGTAAAAGCATTAACATCTATCCCTCTCCTGCCATAGTAGAAGAAGGCGGTACATTCTAGACGTATCTTCTCGAAGTGCGATATGAAGTCGACATGCGTGACATTGTTCATAGGGCCCACCGTCCAGGCCTCGAAGTAGTAGGCTGAATAGACCTGGAGCTTTAAGCTGGCAAATACGTCACGCACTGTTTGGTCCACCTGAAATGCGATAGTATAGATAGATTAATCGATTTAATCGACTATGGGTGTAATTATTAAAACGTTCGCGGGCACTCATATGTGATCTATTTTTCTTTCCATTATTATCGAACGCTATAGTTTTACCAGTGAAAGTGTTTAGCTATATATTAAAAAATGTAAAGTGTATAAATTAGCTCTAAGGACTTTTTTCACACTGCTAAGTAGGATCATTTATGTTAATGTCACTAATTTCATTGCGATTTCAATTATTTTTTAACCACTAATTTCATTGCGATTTCCATTATGTTTACGATGGATCCCAAACATGTTACTTATAGTACCTAATTAAAATGTGACTTTATACGCCGGTTAAGGCTGCTGTTACGTCTGGCATTCCGTCTCGCTCGCACATTCAAACATTTTTAATGGTTGTAAGACGTATACTATATTATATACTTTTCATAAATGTAGTCTCAGGCTTTGATAGATAAAATCGAATAACGGATGTTTAAAAAGCATTTTTTATTTTATATAAGCTTTGCTTTTGATGCACAAAAGTTAATACAAAATTATAAATTCACAAGGTCTTATATTCAGCAATGTAACACTTACATAGGTATTACAAAACTCGGACACGCGCATTGCTTTAGGGTCCTCGGGCGGGAAGGGCTCGATGAAGATAATGTTCTCGGGGGCCACATCGCTCTCTAGCAACGCGGATATGCAGCAGTAAGCGTGGATGCTGACACCATAGACAAGAACTTTGCCTGAAAGGTGATGAACCTGTTATTTTTGTACTTAGAAAAAAAAAGTAAAAACGTTTATTTGCAATGAAGGTGTAGTACAGCTGTGTACAGGACGCATGCTTTCCTTTGAAACTTAATATGTACATAAATCGGAGATTAACTTAAGAGTTAAGGTTAGGTCTCTATTATCATAGGCTGATAATTCAGGGGCACAAAACTTTCTCCCAACATCACTTCCGTCGGTTACCTATACAGCGTATTGCAGAAAGGTCCAGAGAATAGAATTTTATCAAAATGAATAACTTACACTAGAAAAATCCATATAAAAATATCAACTAAAGTCGTAATGAGAGAAGGCTTGTGCCTGGCTGCTTAAAGTTGTAATACTTACGTAACACATTTTATTTTGACGCTAGTGAAATTCTATTTTATCGTGAAGATAACGTAATTCATTCATCATGTTATATCCACGTTGCGAGAGAAGCCGAGTTAACATACATCACATCACACACTTGTATGTCCTGGTAGGTCATTTATTTTGTTCTGTAGGAATCTCACGCAAACGTAGTCGTAAACAGCGGGTTGGGCTGTGTCGGGTTACACGGCCGTTGGTTCAACATGAAACGTCTATAAGCGATAATTTTAGCTCAAACTGCGCAATGTGTTACGCGGCACTGGTGCCATCTAGCGCCACGAGTCAGAGGAGCGGCAGAGGATCTTAGTAATGGCTACGCAATTTTTTTCGTCTTATCGGCACATCGATCACTTTTCATCCCTAGGGATTAAAGAGCTTTTTTGGTCCCTGTTTACGAGGACTAAACTAGCTCTCTTTGAATAGATGAGATAAAAAGGTATTTACTTACCGCCATTATTCAACGCCTCTTGGTCTCTGACAAAGTCCAGCGCCCTGTTAGCCGTCGCCATGTCATTGACGCAGAACACATTGTCGGGGAATTGCACTTTTAATATCTGCATCTCGGTCCGATCCAACCTTGGGACGTCAAGGCGTTGATACGGTTCTGGCCCAGAGATTCTGGAAGCAGTTGATCTCTAATAATACGTACAAAGTGGGAACAATTAGACTATAAACTGTGTGTTACATTTTTTCATCCTTTTTCGCGATTTCAGTTTAACAAGATCAATTTTGTGTACTATAAATGGTTATCCTTAAAAGCTAGCGTCACGAGTGAGGCATGATTGTGAAAGGCTCTGGAATTAAATCAATTTCATAGCAGTAGACGAAGACAGAATGCCCGTATTTTGTTATTTTTTAAATAATTTGTAAATGTCCTTCATTTGTTAACTCCTTGTATATTGTTTGAGTATTCCATGGCCATGTTCCATGTTTGTGTATCTCCGTGTGGCGCCGGATTAAGAATAGCGTCACTCCATTTCCTTCCGTGGATGTCGTAGAAGGCGACTAAGGAAATAAATTACCAGGAGACGGGCAGCAGCGTCTTCCTGAGATTCCGACCGCATAATGCGGTCGTCAACCCGCCTGCCAAGCATGGCGATTATGGCAAATCCCCTCATGGTTATGAAAACCACGAAGGAGGCCTGTGTCCTGCAGTGGGCTTCAAATGGCCGATGATGATGATTCCATGGCCGAAAATTTTCATCGTCGTTATAACCAGAAAAAAATATGTTTATCCCGTTATATCCCATGATTGCCTGTCCTATTAATTTGTCATTTGGATTGAATACATACACAATCGATAGAGAACACTATTGCATAACTATGAAAGATAATAACTTGACTTTTGACGTTATCAATAATAAATGACTTCCACACAACACAATCACTTGTCCTAGTGCCAAACTATGATACAGTATGCTACGGTAACCAGGCAAAGACATCACAGACAAAGCAATACACCCAGAGATTTTTCGTGTATCAAAAACCGGCCAAGTGCGAGTCGGACTCGCGCACGAAGGGTTCCGTACCATTATCTATACAACATTAGACACAGACAAAAAAAAACAGCAACAAATCACGTTTGTTGTATGGGAGCCCCCCTTAAATAATTATTTTATTTTGTTTTTAGTATTTGTTGTTATAGCGGCAACAGAAATACATAATCTGTGAAAATTTCAACTCTCTAGCTATCACGGTTCTTGAGATACAGTTTGGTGACAGACAGACGGACGGACGGACGGACGGACGGACAGACAGACAGCGAAGTCTTAGTAATAGGGTCCCGTTTTACCCTTTGGGTACGGAACCCTAAAAATCGATTGTGTAGGTAGGTACATCCAGAAAATGTTTCATTCTAGGAGGATTCGAGGATCCGAATCCGATCTCCCGTCTGTCAGTCCACTTAAGGAGAACGGCTGCTTACTTTTCTTTCTCATGCTTGTCGAATACAACTTTCAGATAGTCCGGGTGTTGGAAAGGCTTGCCAAACAGCAGGAACAGCATATCGTAGTGGTATATGCTGTCGTTATGCAGTTCGACGTATTTCTTCTGTCTAGAACGAGGAGACAAATTAATCGTCGATCTATCTATCGAGCTCATGAATAGAGCCCAATACTGGGCTGATACGTCTTTCCTGATACGTATACCCGCTCGGCAGCCTTCTATCGGAAGGTTTTAGACTGGACGATAACCGTAACTGCACCACATTTTTTTTTTTATAAAACGGCAGTAAATGACAATCGATGTCGTGTCGTCCGTAATCATCCAATGGAAAACCGTCCAATCTCGTCCATTGCTTTCAGATGGCTTGAGAAAGTCAAGTATGTTGCAATAACCAGGTCAAAGTAAAAAAAAACACTGAATCTCTAAAATGCCCTGCAGTTGTACGCCCATAACTCTAAATTTCAATGTGCAGCGACTAAGGAATGTTGATGAAGCAAAGAGACTTTCGACAAACCTTATCTCTGCCTACCGCTCCGGGATACAATCACATACTGAACAGTCCCTTAAACAGTTCCTTATGTATGACTCATGCAGCGTACCGCGGGGACATCGCAATTCTTGGTTTACAACTCGCGTAGTGCGACTATGCAGCTGATAATCTACGAAACTATCTTACCTACAAACACACTCACTCATTGATCCCAAGGACCTTCCCCTGCACCACGTTGACGTAGTAAGTGTAAGGAGTGCTTTTGATGTGTTTGTCGGCGTTTGTGCGGAATCGCAGAAACATGCGCGCGGCGGCGCACTGCGGGCGCCGCGCGGCCGATAGACCGCCCGGCGAGATTATGGTCACATTGGTGAACGTCAGGTAGGTTGAAGCATCGCTGGAACAGAAAAAGCGGGTGGGGTTGTGTCGGGTAGCACGGACGTTGGTTCCACGTGAAGGTTAAACGTCTGTGCAATGTGTTACGCGGCACTAGGACCATCTAGCGCCACGAGTCAAGAGGATCTGAGTTATGGCTACTTTGCTCTACTCAAAGGTATATAAATTAATGGCACACGACACGTAATTACAGAGTTACAGACCTCGCCGAGGCGAAGTGTTTTCGTTGCATGCGCGCTTAGCAAGTGACTAAAGAACGCGATGTGAAAATTCGCTACTATGAAAAAATGCTTTTGTGAAACTTGTCGAACAAATCCCCCCTACAGTATTAATACTAATTTATCTAATTTATTGTACCAGTCGATAAAGACAAAATACGCACTGATCGAAAACTAGACTTCGTTTATTTTAACATGTAGTATATAAAAATCTCGTCACTTTGTAATCGAACTCCTCCGAAGCGGCTTCACCGATTTTTATAATTTTTTTTGTGTATTTTTGGTAAGTCTGAGAATAGGTCGTAGGCTAATTAAATATGGCAAAACAACGTTTGCCGAGTCAGCTAGTTACTTTACAAAACTTATGGGGTGGCAGCACATAGGTAAAACGCTTGCCTCACATGCATGATATCATGGGTTCGAATCCTGGCACGTACAAACGTTTTTTTTTTATATAATAATAACTTTTTTGTTTACCAAGTCTCTCTCCAACGGCAAAGGAAAACATGAGGTGTTCACATATTAACACATCGCTAGCCCCACGAACAATGGGCCAACTATTAAGTGCGGAAATAAAGTCAAAGTGTGTTACACCTTGTATGTGTATAATATCTACCTGAAAAGAAGTGTGTTAAGGAAACCCATAGCCGTCCTGGAAGCACCGACTACCACAATCCGAGTGTCCACGCTGACCATGGGAATGCTGGTCAGTTTACTGCTCAGAAACCATGTGCTGAATGCAATTCTAGAATAGAGATATAAAAATAAATACATTTGTAATAAGATAATAGGATTCTCAGCTACAAATTGTTTTGTAATAAGTAAGTAGTATTGTTTTAGCCGGGAACAACTACCTACTGCTACTGGAAGTGATATTCGTAACCTACTGGTAGCAATTTTCACTTGTCGGGAAGTGGCAGCAGAAATACATACAGACTAATAATGTTGCAAATACTTACAACTCCTTAGCTATGGCGTTAATATATTTGAGCTCTTTGACAGTGGTGCAGTCAATCTCAGATTTCCGAGGCAAGACTGGAACCATGGCGCCAGCCATCGTGTTGGCTTTATGTGCCACCTGTGGTCGAATATGGTTAGCTCACAGCTACATTTGAGAGTAACTATGTTGGTACAAAAGTTGTGCTGCAAAATTTTATGAATACCTACAGTCCCGTGGAAGCTTACTTTGGCTGACTCTTTGATTTCAATGTTGACAAAATGCTGCAACTAAGGCACCGTCCTATTACCATCGCTCGCGCGATGATGCGTGCGTCCGGCGAAGTTTATCGTGCGACCGAGCGACGTTTGAAAACATAGGACACGCGATCATGCGATGCGACCAAATGGAGAACTTGCACTAAACAATGTTTTAATAAAATAGGAGAGAACACGTTAAAAGATAATTAAACGGGGTATGCTTTTTTCTCTGCGACTAATACTTTTTGTAATATAACCAGTCACGTGGTACTAAAACGCGACATAAAAATCAACCATAGACTATGACCTCACTCCCTAACATAACGCCTAATATGTATGAAGCGTTTATCGATATTTGAGTTATCTCGTAAAATAATGTTTTTATGCATAAGAAAACTTTCAGAATTTAATAAAAAAAACGAAATCCAATATGTAAGTTTTATGTTATTAGAGTAACTTTATTTTTTCAATATTTTGTGATTCCGAAAACCCCGTTATTTTTATTGTTTTATTTTTTTATTTTTGCTAGGTTTTTATATGATTTCTATTGTATAAAAGAAATGCCACTCCAATCTAATTTAGACGCAGTCTAGTTTACGACCATGAAAGCATCGCATTGATCGGACGATCGTCCGATCAAACATTCTGATCGGTACTGAATGTCCTAAGGTGCTCGCGCCACCAAGCGCTGATTTCTGTTTTTATAGAGTATATTATGTGGTCCACTTTTCCTTTTTTTAATGCTATTTACGATTAAAGAAATATTGCCCGACAGCAAAAACTGTGCATCTCTGTTAAGAGCCACTTCGAGGTTGATCGCATCGCTCAAAAAAAAAAAAACAGTACACACGATTTCTTATCGCGCGAGCGGTTTAAATGTGAAGTAAACGTTCTCGAAGTAAACCAGCGCTAAGTTTTAACAAAAACAAAATAACAAAACTGTATAAACCAATATAACAAAAAAAAACATACGCGTCGAATTGATAACCTCCTCCTTTTTTGAAGTCTGTTAAAAACTATGACTCGATCACACTTTCTTGTTCTTATAAGTATCTCCTGGTCTTTGCCCAACCATCGAGGCACAGGCGTGAGTGTTTATAAGAGGGCAGGTCAAAATGTTCCCACATGATGAGAACTTAAAATAGGAAAAATTTGTGAAATTATTTATACTAAGCTCAATATCCATTTTTGTGGATTGCAATGAGTAGGTAACTGGACGGAATTCATTATATGAAGTCATTTTTCCCATTTATTATACATAGTTCCGATCTCGTCATACGAAAAAATTGTCCCCGGACCATCTCGGCCCATATTTATTTTCTTTTCATTCTAAGACTACTCACCCACTTGTTCCTGTAAGCGGTAAGCCAAAACACTGCGTTCGAGTCGGCGTGGCGCATGACGTCACGCAGGAAGAACCGGAAGTGCGGCTCGAACACCGGATACACCAAGGCCGACAACAGCGTGGTGAAGCCGGCCTGCGACCCTTGTCCCTTCAAGTAGTACTTGTGGTTGTGATAGGGGTCTATGTTGAGTTTCGCGCAGAGAAAGTCCACTTGTTCCGCTTGCCTGAAACAGAAGGTTGCGGAGATAGAACTGATAAAACGATCTTGCCAAGAACAGAGATGCATAGAACAAACTTGGCCACAAGGTCCTCGGAAGAATAAATACAATGGAAACGGCACCAACGATGTTCATGAAATTTAGTATAGAGAGGGTTTCGGGGGCGATAAATCGATCTAGCTAGGTTTCATTTTTAGAAAACGTCGTTTTATCCATTTTTTTTAGGCAATGAAAATCTGCTAAAATATCATTAGAATACGAAGGCAAATTTCGCCACCCTTTACAAGGTTGTTATAGCTCAGGTGGGAAATGGGGCAGTCCCGAAACCAGAAGACGCCGGTAGGAAGGAGCCTGTCTCCAGTCCGATTATGTTTTTCCTTTTTTCCTCCCCTTTTTCATCGTATCTAAATACCTATAATTTCCAAAAAACAAGATTAACCAAAAAAAAATATTCGGTCATCCGGGTACTGAGTATTATTCCGGACAACTATACTTACGTGTAATCTTCTTTGATCCACATAGCATTTGATCTAATCCATCATATCATATTCGTCCACTGCGAAAAACTTAAGACAAGAAAACCACTCACTCAACAATCGCAATGCCGACTACAGTGAGACCGCTCAGTAACAGATAAGACACATATTCGTGCCGCCTATGAATGCAGTTCTCGACCGTCCACATCGATTCCTTGCCTTCCATGCTTAGCAATAAAGTCGATATTTGCGGGACGTCCGCTAGCTCGGCTTTGCGCACTCGTAACTTGCTGAAAGGTGAAAGGAAGGGAAGCTAATTATTTGTACCTAAATAATGTCAATGGACTGCAATCTTCAAGCCACGAGTAATTTACAAATAGGAAAGTTTTTGTTCAGAGATTTGTTACTTAATCACGGATAAACGGCAGAATTGATTTGTATGAAATTTAGCTTGCTTAGACATTTTTACTTTTTATCCGAATCTCGAGCCGAAACTCGTCATAATTGTTACTGTACTATGATGTCACTCATACCCCATTACAGAACTTCTATGGGCAATGTAGCTTGCTTATACATTTTTACTTTTTATCCGAATCTCGAGCCGAAATCTCGTCATAATTGTTACTGTACTATGATGTCACACATACCCCATTACAGAACTTCTATGGGCAATGTAGAGCGCATAATCGCAGCAAATGTGTTGTCTCGTTGGAACAAACTGAAATTAAATAAGGCCATCATAAAAAGAGCCTTGCAGTAGTCAGGATAAAGAGCATTTTTAAGCAGAAACTTACGCAAAAATGCTGCAGCAAGGAGAAACTGCTTCCGGTGCATGGGACACGAATGATGCAGTAGTCTCTATCTTTCATTGTCTCAAAAGCAGCTTCTAGAAAGTCGAAGGCTTGCCTAAAAATCGTAAAAATAATTCAACTAATGGAAAGACGGGAAGATTATTCTTGGGGGTTTCGGTTATTACCAATCTATCCATGTTACAACGAGCCGGGACGTCTGAGCGCTACGTTACAAACTAAAATAATCCTTATAAACTAAATAGGTTTACAAGCCATTTTAGATTGGAGAAGGCCTATGTCGAGTGGAAGATTGTGAGCTTATGGATTAATTTTATTGATTAAAAAGGATATTACGAAACTAACGCAGCCTCACGATTGGTCGGATAGGCGAAATTAACTGACATTATAAAACGCGTACCTACCCAAAACTAAAACTATCAATATTTGATGAAGCAAAAGAGGTTTGTCAGGGTCGTGGCAAGTGGTAAACCGTAGTCTCTGCGCACCACTCTGGTATCATCATCATCATCGTCATCATCAGCATCACCAGCCCACCTCTGTCCACTGCTGGGCCTTTTCCCCATGACGCCATCTTTCGCGGTCTCTCGCCGTTCGCATCCACGGGCCCCCTGCCGATCTGGCCACATCGTCCGACCATCGGGCTGTTGGTCTACCGACCGACCCAGTTCTTGGCCGCCAGTTCTTGGCCGCCAGTTCTTGGCCGCCAGTTCTTGACCGCCAGTTCTTGGCCGCCACTCCGTTACTGCCATGGTCCACCTGCCGTCTTCCCGCCTCGCCAGGTGTCCCTGGTGTCCAGGTGTGAATTTAAGTAATATATTAAAAACGAGGCAAGTTTAGCGTGACGAGGAAGTGGCCTACGGCCAACAATGGGCTCCTTTCATGGCCCGCTTAGTTAGATAAATGAGGATTTACCTGAACCTGCAGTGGACGTCAAATGGCTGATGATGATGATGATGATACCTGAACCTAAACTAGGATATGACAGCCTCGTTGGTCTAGCTGTATCACGTCTGATTACCATGCCGGAGGTCGTGGGTTCGATTACAACTGGGAGCCGCCGTACATCTGTATAAATGGCTTTGTCTGGGTGTATTTCCATGTGTGTGATGTCCTTGCCTGGTTACCATAGCACAGAGTACCCTAGTTTGGGACCAGGAAAAGTGATTGTGTTATGTGGAAGTTATATATTATACCTGTCGTCAAAGTCTTCACAAGTGCCAAAGAGTTCAATCGAAAAGGCGTTCTCATCACCAGCGCAAATCACAGAGTCGGCATCCTCTTGGTTAGCGAAACTCAATGAGCTGCGTTCTAGAAAACAGTTAATAATTTAGTAAATTTGTCTCTCAAGAACATTTTTTTAAAGAATATAGATAGATAGATAGAATATTCTTTATTGTACACAGAGATTAGATCAACGGAAATTCAATAAATCGCAGTACAATTGGCGGCAGTACAATTCCACTACGCCAGTAACCAACCCGTTACTAGCATAGTGGAAATATCTCGGTTTAAAAAAAATGTCCATTGCTGTGTTTATTTTTGGGACAGTCCCATTGCAGGGCACAGGCCTTTTCTCTGAGAGATGCACCAGCCCTGTATTAGGTATATGAAAGTCACAAAAGCACAATTAGCCAGCTGCACTGCAGGACAGAGGCCTATGAATAGAAAAATACTTTGGTGACTTGGCGTGAGGGTGTTATCGTCCTTGCTGCTTTATGAAATCAAAAATGTAGCGTTTTCATAACAAAACCAGGGAAATAAAGCAAACAAATATCCGATTTCCGTGAAATCTTATAAGCGAGATCGTTATCACATACTATTTGACCCCCGAAAATATCGTTACGTACATTTGTAAGACCTTACATAACTCAGGACTATATCTCAGAGGTATAGTCAGAGACTAGGGTTTGCGATTTGCCACGCAACCCGACAAACCTGGCGTTTAATGTGAAACGTTAGGTGTACGTGTAAAAACCGGCCAAGTGCGAGTCGGCCTCGCGGACGAAGGGTTCCGTACCATTATCTATACAACATTAGACACAAAGATAAAAAAAACAGCAAAAAAATCACGTTTGTTGTATGGGAGCCCCCCTTATTTTATTTTGTTATTAGTATTTGTTGTCATAGCAGCAACAGAAATACATAATCTGTAAAAAATTCAGCTATCACGGATCTTGAGATACAGCCTGGTCACAGACAGACGGACGGACGGACGGACTGACGGACAGACAGACAGCGAAGTCTTAATAATAAGGTCCCGTTTTTACCCTTTGGGTACGGAACCCTAAAAAATGGAGTGGTTACATAAAAACTGTTAGATAACTTACTTTTTAATCTTGCTTTCATTGAAGGTGTTGAAACATTTGTGGATGAAGAAGGTAAATCGGTCTCAGCTTTATTGGCGTACAATTCAGACCTGAAAGAATGGCCATATTTTGAGTCAATACAACAGCAGCAAGCTACATTTTTAGGGTTCCGTACGCAAAGGGTAAGGAATTGATAAGACTCCGCTGTCCGTCCGCCTGTCCATCTGTCACCAGGCTGTATCTCATGAACCGTGATAGTTAGCTGAAATTTTCACAGGTGATGTATTTCTGTTGCCGCTGTAACAACAAATACTAAAAACAGTATACAAATAAAAATTTAAGGCGTACGACAAACGTGATTTTTTTTTGCCGTTTTTCGCTCGATATTATTAACCGCAACAGGTATACGCTTGAAATATTCAAATGCTGTATAGATAATGGTACGGAACCCTTCGTGCGTGAGTCCGACTCGCACTTGGCCGGTTTTACAGAGTACTCACCGAGGAGCCGTTGGATTTAGCGATATAGCTGGTAAAGCGAAAAGCGAAGGGTCAATGTTGACAATTTCGTAGTCAAAAGGATCGGCGTCCAGAAGCTCTAACTCAAGCCATTCAGCCGATCTAGTGAGCGACTCGTTGGCTGATAGCTAAGGAATAGAAGGATGGATAATTGAATTACCATTATAGGCTGAGTATGGCATAAATACAATCTTAAGACGAAATCAGACGGTTCAGTTTTCGTCCATTTCTGTCTTTCATTCTGCATCTATAAACGTCGAATGCTAAATAAATTCACCATTCGTACCACCAAATAATCTTTAGTTATTTGTTATTGTCTTTAGTTATTTAAAAAAAGTGTGTTCTTTTATTCGTGCTGTTCAGAGCGCCACTTACACATGGCTGGTTTACCATATCCGTTGTTTTGAAAAACACAATCGCAAAATACCCAATATATTTGTGATGTTACGATATATTTGCCGTGCGAGTCCGATTTGCCCATAGCCGGTTTTTAGGGTTCCGTACCTCAAAAGGAAAAACAGAACCCTTGTTGTAGGATCACTTTCTTGTCCATCCGTCCGTCCGTCCGACTGTCTGTCTGTCAAGACCCTTTATCTCGGAAACGCGTGGAGGTATCGAGTTGAAATTAAAACCATATACCCAGGTTATAGTCCCTTGAATCTGTGAAAAAATTAAACTTTTAAATTAATTTAAAAAAGTTACGGCTGTATATGCTGCAAAAAAATACGTATATTTCGCCACTCTCAAGGGAATCAAAATTTTTATAGTACTTTTCGTTGACATAGAACCATGAAATTTGGCAAGTACTATCGCCTTATACTACAAGTAGCTACAGTGAAAAGTCTGAAAACTATACATTTGTAATTAAATCATAATAAAATTAATCTTCGGGAAAAGCTCGGTACCTAACAAATTGTACGGAAACCTCGGTGGGAGAGTCCGACTCGCACTTGTCCGATTATTGTTACAAAATCCGTAGTATTTGGACTATCTACGTAATAAGTTTTGTTTCAAAATGTCGCCTAATCGGTTTGTTACTGGTGCACCCACCTAATCTCTTTTACCTTCTTATATCCTGAACCGGCAATCAAATTGTACACAAAAAGTAGACACGAATTCATAAATACGCTTCGGACAAAACTTACCTTTCCGCTAAAATCATCTGAATTTTGCTCTGTTCTAAAGTAGATATGGTCGAAACTCCTCCGCACGGCTGTTTGCGCAAAGTTTACCTTGCTATTTACCTTTCGAGCCTCATTTTCATTTGAACGATGAATATACTGAAAAAACGTAATATAAACAGCTTATACAGAGTTTAACAAAATCCCCTTATAGGTACACACGAACAACTTTTAATACATTCTGGGAAAAAAAAAAAAAAACGCAAAATAAACATCGGCTATCCCATAAAATTCCATGCTATGGCAACTTTAGCATAGAACAGGTGACAATTTGTTTCGAAGTTGTCTCTACATACAGTAAAAGTTTTTCGTATTGATGAGTAGAACCGACCATGTTCGGATGTATTTGAGGTATTTGTTATACCCTGCATAACAAATTCTGGGCAGAGCACAGGTAATCCCTCAGAGACAAAGTAAGGTCTTCCAAGCGTGTCCATCGCGGATATTAAGCGCTGAAATGAACTTAGATAAAAAAGTACAAATTATTCATATTCGCCGAAAATGAATCCAGATCCTCTTTGATGTCAGGAAGCGTTTTACCGATGCACTAAATAGGTACCACCGCTTTAATATTACGCCCAAAGGAATAATAATGCACACTGTATGACATAGGCCTCCTCTCAGAGCATTTTAATGGTCACTTCATCTCATCATTCAGCCACAAGAGGTCTACTGCTGAACATAGGCCTCCTCCATGGATTTCCAAAAAGACCGGTTGGAAGCGGCCTGCATCCAGCGCCTTCCTGCCACTTGGATGAGGTCATCTGTCCATATTGTGGCTGGTCGTCCTACGCTGCGCTTGCCGATATGTGGTCTCCATTCGAGAACTTTTCGGCCCCATCGGCCATCAGTTCTGCGTGCTATGTGCCCCGCCCACTGCCGCTTCAACTTACTAATCCGCTGGGCTATGTCGACGACTTTCGTTCGTCTACGGATCTCATCATTTCTGATTAAATCTCGTAGAGAAATTCCGAGCATAGCCCTTTCCATAGCTCGTTGCGTGGCCTTCTTATGAGGCCCATAGCGAGAGACCACGTTTCAGTGCCATAAGTCATCACTGGTAACACACACTGGTTGTATAATTTTGTCTTGAGCGATTGAGGTATATTAGACGAAAATACTTTTCTAAGTTTCCCGAATGCTGCCCAGCCGAGTTGGATTCGACGATTGACTTCATCTAGGGCGAGTGCAATTTTATTTTACACCGCTAATCCCGCGTGCCCACCGCGGATTGCTGGAGCTGTGGTGCCTTTGAACCGATGTTAGATTTAGGAGTAGGGAGACCGGCGCTGACATCAGCATCCTCTCATCATAGTCGGACAAATCCATAATCAAGACAAGGTCATCCAACACCGGCGGGTTTCTACGCGATGTTTTTTTCACAGTTAGCGAGTTCCTACGTATTTCAATGTTTCGTGAACCTTATTGTTTATTTATTGTCATCACTTCTTTTACTGGTATTTAGTATTACCTGTTCTTCATAGTCTGATTGCAGCATAGGTTTGAACGGACTCCATTTTCCATCCATAATTGGGTGTCTACGAAACGGAAAAGAAATAAAACGGTCTTATGTGTAAGTGAAGGATCTGGGTGTTTATGAAGATCTACCTTACAGATCGTTTGTGCACAATATAGGTAACTTTTATGTGCATAACATAAATAATATATTCAAAAAGAATAAGTTCGAAAAACAAAGTCGAAGTAATTGAAATCACAAGAGAAAATGGAAAACAACATTCGCGTAACCAAGAAAGAAAGATAAAATAAGAATATTCTTTATTTATACACTGACCACATTACATAAAAAAGAAACGGAGGAGAAACGGTATGTTTGAAAATTAATGACGTCTCGAGGAATGTGTCAAACCTCAAACCCCAGGTTGTCGACAACCGAGTGTTGCCAATACGTAAAAAACTAATAATCTTATTTTACTTACAAGTAAAAAATGTGTGGGCTACGTTGGTGTTTTTCTTTTATGAGTAACAAAATATTAATGTCTTTGATGCAATAAGATTCTTAGTCACACGAGTCACACGTAAGTTTTACTTACGGTAAAAAAGTCTACCGCGTTTAACTACATATTTTATAATGGTAACACTGCCTCTTAAAAGAGACTTTAGTTAAACTGCTGTGAACTACGAAGAACGTTTATTCCGTTTCCCAAAGGCGCTAACCCCGAATATAATTATCGCCTTTTTCATGAAATCCTGATATAAATATAGAGGATTTTTTTTGGGGTCAGACAGCATTAACTTACCCAAACGCCTGCAAGATGTTGTTTCTCCGTTTATACTGTTCTTTCTCAAGCGGCGTAGCCTTTTTTAGCCAGTGATATGGTTGAAGTTCGTATGTTTTCTGTAGCTTTCGATAGTTCACAGTCGCGTTCAGGCACATGACGCCGGTCACGCGGTCTCGAGACTTAAAAGAGACAAGTAAAATGAGGTCTAACAATAAAACAATTGACTTTTTCAAACTTAAGCTTTCGTAAGCACTACACATTAATGCAAAACGAATTTTATTAAGCTAATAATACAATTGATTGTTTATCATTTATCATTCGGTTGGTCTGCACACACACATCTACTTCTTTACGAGCATTCTCCTATCGGACGTTTGCAACCAATTCGGCTTTCTTGCTTTTCGAGGCTGCCAATACAATCTAGGAACTGGTACTCTGTACACACAGCATACAAGTCGGGATAACTATGATTTTCCGTTTGGTTATAATATTGCTGTACACAAAACGGATGTCGTAGAAGGCGACTAAGGAAATACATTACCAGGAGACGGGCAGCAGCGTCTTCCTGAGATTTCAACAGCATACTGCGATCGCCAACCCGCCTGGCAAGCGTGGCGATTATGGCAAAACCCTTCATGGTTACGAAAACCATGAAGGAGGCCTGTGTCCTGAGTGGCTGATGATGTACACAAAACCTGTCCCTAAAGCAAATATAATATAGCGGTTACCTCAGAGACGATGACTTTCCTCTGGCTCTCTGGGTGGCGACCGATGATTTCGCTGATGTAGAACTCGCCGTACAACTCCTTGAGGCGTGGACTGTGTTTCTCTAATATTTCCACTATATCGTCGTTATCTTCCTCTCTGTTAAAGACACAGTTTTTTTAACTTCAGTTACTTTTATAAATCCAAAGGTTTTTTATTTTGTTTTTCCAGCCCTACGAGGGCAGCTCTTTGCTCACAACGAAACTTATTAGATAGATGGATAGAATATTCTTTATTATCACAAGAAATTAGAAATTAAACTTAAAAATAATAGATTACAGTACCATTGGGTACTAAAAATAATTTCTTCCAGACAACCATTGACATAAAAGACGAAAGGGTAGTCGATGCAACTAATAAACATAATTTGAATAGAAAACAAATTTAAATAAACATACATAGACGATATATACTTAAAAATTAATATGTATAAAATAAACAAATATAAATATGAATAATATCACACGGGAGAAAGAAATGTTCTACAGTTATTCTATCTTATAGTGCATTCACACTCCGGTTACTTTTTGTACAGTAACATTGCGCAACATGGGTAACATTGTGAGTTGCTATGGAAGTTACTTAAGGGGGCTCCTAGGAGTAACACTGCCACCGAGTAAAAAAAATCCTATCCTTTTTTAGGGTTCCGCAGTCCGAAAAGGAACCCTTATACTTTCGCCATGTCGGTCTATCTGTCTGTCTGTTTGTCTGTCCGTCCACGGCCTAGCGCAAAGATCGGTGGTACCAGAAAAGTATAATTTGGTATGTGTATACATATTTATCACACCGACAAAGTTAAAGAATAAAATGTTGGATTTTTTTTTACTGTACCTCCCCTGACATGAAGAGTGGGGATGATTTTTTTTTCTTGTCTGCCCTGTCATCTGTCACCTGTGGGCCATTCATGTCGGATTGGTCGTTGAATAATATTCTGGGTGCTTATAAATTATGTAACATATATGTAAAAATGTCTATATTTATTATACTACTAACACTCCTCTCCTTATTTTAAGTTTAGGACAAAACTCCAATCTCTTGGCCACGTAAATATGAAGACCTTGCTCGTATTCCTCGACAAGGTTACACAACGCCATATATTTCTGGATGGTGTGGTGTTTAAAATTTTTGTACCGCAGTATTACGTCTGGAAATAATGAAGCTCAATTAAAAGTTACGACAAAAGCCCATTTAATTCGTGTCATAAGCTTCTGATACATATATGGCTCTTCGAGTCGTAAATTACGACCTGGCAAAGAAATAGCCCGTAAAGTTACGTAAGAGTTTAATGTAGGCTTATTTTAGATAACTTTTGCTTATTCATATGTGTATATAGTTGGACCAGAACACATGAAATATGGGGAAAATTAGAGACGAGGATCCTAAAGGTGCCTCTTTAGCATGCAATTTAAATACCCAATAACTTAAACGTGCAAACGTCAACGCACCGGGATCTCGCGAAATAAAAAAAAGTATCTCAGGATCGTAACACAAATAATAATAATAAACAATAATAACGACAACCCAGACGGATATACTTCGACCAAATAGGGGATGTATTAGCAAAGGGCAAGATAAAAGTACCCGAAACCGGCGTGAGTGCATGCAACGACTAATGAATGTTGAGGAAGCGAAAGTGATCTGTCAGGATCGTAGCAAGTGGTAGTCCCTGGTCTCTGCATACCCCTCTGGGATACAGGCGTGAGTTTATGTTATGTTAACAATAATATTTTGACAATTCTTTATTTTATCCCATGAGTTCCCGGTCCTTCAATCCAATTCAGTCCATTAGCTGGTAGGTACTGTAGCGATAAGAAGGTGCAAAACCGGAAAGAAAATTACACATTATTTTGGCTAATGTAATAAACTAATAACTGAAGCACCAGAGTGTGATTTGTTTGCGGATGGGATTGGAAGTGTGATGAAGGTATGTAAGAGAATGCTAGAAGATGTTTGATAGGTAGTGCTCAGTTAAAATATTGTAACGCTTTGGTGTAACTACTGTCATGTTGCAATATTTATGTAAATAAAAAAAAAATAAAATAAATAAACATTCAAGCCCAACCTGAATGTAATAAGTACAAGAAATTTTAGTTTGTTAGTGCTGGCTTTAGAGAGTTTTGTGAAGCATCACTACCTTGAGAACAATTAGGAGGTACCACCATCACGATAGTCTGCAGGTAAACGTCGTTGCGGAATACGGATATCAGAGCTTCTTCCATAAAGAAATCAATCACCTCGGGCGTGCAGCACATAAACTGTATGAACAGTGTACTTCGGGCTAGATAGAATTTGCTGGAAAAGACGATAAATGGGCTAGACTATTTCTTTAAACGAGTTTTACTTCGAAATTTGCTCTTATGCCGTAAGAGATCACATCGGACCCACAGAAATTAATCTAGCTGGAGAACGCAAGCACACCTACCTACTTCGTGTGCTCGATATAAGTGCCAGGTTGGCTGGCTACTTTTCGTCCGTGTTCGCCTGTTACCGTAATCGGCTGTCCCCAAATATTGAAAAAATGCATCATTGAAAACTGATAAACTGTAAAATACAACATAGCACCTTGCACGAAAAGAACAGGAGACATTTCCTAGCACTCTCCATCATAGTAGGCAGCAAAAAATAGGCCAGCTTGGTTTTCATACAAACCGACGTTTTCTAGCTAGATTCATATCTGTGATCAGACCGCAGTGAGTCGCATAAGAAAATATGACATCAAAAGACCTCATGATCTTCCTACTGGCTATCAAAATTTACCACTGCGGTGGCTTCAATTTCATGTTCCCCAACAGCCAAGCCCGTGCAGTCGATTCGTTTTAGCTAGCGCCTGTACAAAAACTATTCATAAAATGTCATTGTTTGAACACTTTTTGCTCAGTGCGTGGAAATGAACGCAAGCGCAAGTACTCGGGCTTTAAAGTTGTGCAAGCTGCTAGGCACCGCCTGCAAGCGGTATTACCTATGCTATGCCACCTAATAAGTGCACCAAACACAATAGATCTTCTTAGATGACCTATTTTATAGAACTACATGGTTTCATTGGCAATTCGATTTACATTGCATAGCCGATTAAAAAAAGCCAACCTCATAACTTCGATAGAATTATTCAGAATTGCAATGTAGAACAATACATAGCTGTCTGACAACTTTCAATGATGGAGAGGCACTTTAATTACATTTTTATTGTTATTGTCATTGCAAGCCTGAATAATTCTACCGCAGTTTTGACAACGGCCCAAACCTTGGATGTTCACCACCAGTATCCTGATAATAGTAGATAAAAAAATGTATACATCATGAATTTTGGGTGGTTTGAGAGCCATAGCAAAATGCACGTTGCCTTAACAATAGCTAGGTATCGTATACGCTAATTTGTTTTTCTAAGTCACTTTCCAAAAATATTTCGACACAACTCGGATCTATTAGAATCATTAGTAGACAGCCGGAGCGGCGTGTGCGTGTGGGGGTCATTGTTCTAACGATTTTACAACTCGTTTATAGGGTTCCGTACCCAAAGCCGTAAGGGACCCTATTACTAAGACTCCACTGTCCGTCTGTCTTGTCTGTATGTCTGTCTGTCACTAGGCTGTATCTCATGAACCGTGATAGCCAGACAGCTGAAATTTTCATAGATGATGTATTTCTATTGCCGCTATAACAACAAATAGTAAAAACAGAATAAAATAAATATTAAAGGGGGACTCCCATACAACAATCGTTGTGTAAAGACAGCGCTCGCCATCTAGCGGCCATCTATGTAACCTTCACGGGGAGGGACGGAACCCTACGTGCGCGAGTCCCGACTCGCACTTGGCCTGTCTTTTTTAAAATATCCAAGTCTATAATGAAAATTAATAGTATTTTAATGCCATTTTTAATTACTAGTTACATAACCGCGGCTTTCAAAACACCCAAATTTCAGCGTGTATAGTTTCGGCTTCTTCGGTTCGCAATGCGTACTCACTGAAACATGTCGCGCATCCAGAGCTCCCAGCAGGCCGGATCGACGGCGGGCACGTTGGGACGGTCGCAGAGCGCCATGAAGCCCGTCACTTCTTTTTGCTCGTTCAGTAGACATATCGCCAGGGTCGACAGTTCGCTGGAAGAGCAAAACACAGTCAATAAACTCTGTGTTTTCATGGATACAGGATTAAGCAATTGCAATAAAATTAGGAAATAAATAAAACTATTTCTACACCTCGAAGGTTGGTCGGCTACAAATTAAAGTTGGTTGTAAAAGTTGGTCTACTAATTATTATTATTATTATTATTAATTATTTATTGCACAAAGACAGTGTACAAAAGGTGGAGCAATGAATTTAGAACGCCCCTTGTTAGAAGAGTTCGCTTCTTTTGTGGTTTATCTGTCGTCAAAACTAAACGCCGTAATGCTAAGCAACACTATCAAAAGTAGGATGGACAGTGATATTAAAAACTAGAAGGAATAACATCGCGGAATAACACCGACACTACAATATGTCGCTTACGCTGCTGATATCGCATCTGGCTGTCGAATACCCCTATTCGACGCTAAGAGTTCGAGACGCACAGGGACCATCTAACTTCGCTGCACACCAACTGGAAAGTGTTAAACGTAGACTACCATATCACCATAAGAACCACGAAACTGTACAGTAAAACCAACTTACATAAGGCTTCCAATGTCAACTTCCCCGAACAGCGGCTCCGTGTGTCCTTTGCACCAGAAGCTCTCAATATCGCATTTGTCGGCGTCCACGGCCCTTCGGAACCGCCAGAGGCGTGGCCCCACGTCGAACTCGAAAAATATCGACATGTTTTGTTACAGAGTCGGTTTGGGAGTGACAAATGTGTAGTGTAGAGACTAGGAGGCTATGAAACTTCAATGCATTTCATCGAGTTAGCAAAACTAAATTTAAAGCTACTGTTAACAGTAGTCTGGCGTAACAATTTTGTAATTATAAAAAAATATATAACATAACATAAGTAGCCTATATACGTCTCACTGCAGGGCACAGGCCTTCTCTCAGGGAGAGAGTATGGGCTTAATCACCACGCGTGCCCACCGCAGATTGGCGATTTCAAGCGCTGAGGTATGTGAATAGCTCAGACACTCAGGTTTCCTTCACAGTTAGCGAGTGGTTACTGCTTTAACTTCACAAATGCACATAACTTAGAAAACAAAGTCAGTGGTACATGCCCGCACTAGGAATCAAACCTGGGTCCCTCGCTTCCAAGTCCAATATTTTACCCACTAGGCTACCAACGCTAGAAAAAAATATTCTTTCGATAAATACTGTCTCACAAAAAAATTATGAACATTTTAAGTACATTTTTTTTTATAAATGCTTAGGCCGACTTGCACTACTTTCTTAAATATTCCTTAATTAAAGAGCATTTAACTAAAAGACTTCATACAAAAGTCGAATTAAATGGCGACTTAAGTGACATTTACAAAGTGGTGCAAATCAGCCTTAGTTTTTAAGAAATTCAATTCAATTCAATTCAAATATTTTTATTCATTGTAAAAACAGAATGTTTACTTAATGAACGTCAAAGTTGTTAGTTTCACAATTAATGGATTATGTGGAGAAGAAGCTAACAAAGAAACTCCACATTTATTCTTTTCAAAAAACAACATAACATAAACTCACGCCTGTATCCCAGAGGGGTAGGCAGAGACCAGGGAGTGCCACTTGCTACGATCCTGACAGATCACTTTCGCTTCCTCAACTTCCTTTTCAAAAGAAAAGAAAAATTGTTTCCAAATTATTAACATAAGTATTACATTTTCTAGTTGCAAAACTACGCATAGGATAACAAAAATATGTCTTCATCATCATCATCAGCCATTTTACGCCCACTGCAGGACATAGGCCTACTCATGGTTTTCCCTAACCATGAAGGGTTTTCCAAAATCGCCACGCTTGGCAGGCGGGTCTCATATTTCTTATATAATATGTCTTAAATTTCAGTAAAGTATAACTACTTCTTTTTTATACTCACGAATCCACAAAAAAATGTAACACAACAGCAGGTAAAAAGAAATGACAAATCATAATGACAACGTGATTGTACAAAATAGTCCAGCCCGTGCGGCATGACACATCTTGATTTGTTTCACAGTAGAGCAAGACGGGATTGGCGCAAGCGATTGCGTGATAAAAACATATGTCACTTTGTCGTGCAGCGGAGACATTTTTTACATGAAATAAAACGAAGTCACTGTTTTAAACTATAGCAAATATATTACAACCATAATTTACATAATATTCAATTAAGATACGACACTATAAATCGGGAAATAGAATTAAAACAATAACTATTGGAGAAAATTAAAAATTAAATTCTACTTCTAAAAATAAATGTAATTTTAATAAAACAGGAAACGCTTAAGCGGATCTCTCTCTTAATATCAAAATACTGATTGTCATATTATCCACATTACATTACATAGACTCGCGCCTGCATCCCGGAGGGGTAGACCGAGACCAGGGTTTGCCACTTGAGAAGCCATAAGTACAAAATCGCACAATAATTGAAACTGTACCGGTGCGTCAAATCTAAAGTAAAGCTGCCCCAAGAACTTATTGACACATCGCCAAAGTGAATATTAGAACAGTGTAGCCAAAACATACACCAAACTCGACAAACACAGGTCGCAATCAACGCCAGTTTGACTGAACTCGCTGGTAACCTTCCTATTGAAGTTAGCACTAAGTTACGATGAATAAACGGTATTCTAAAAAAATCTAAAATCTCCATTACTCACAAAGAAACGACGAGAGCTATACAAATAACTGACTTAAAAAAAGTCTTAAATACCTCGTAGTCACAAACGTATAAAGCTTAAATATTAACAATCAAATGTATTGCAAAATCTTAACAAAATGTAACCGAATAAGAATATTTAATTGAGATTCAGTATTAAATTGTAATAAAACCACATTAAGGCTGGGTTCTCCGACATTACCCCTAAATCAGGTGTTTCAAAATACATTTTACTCTCTAATGATTAGTCCTATCTAGGACCGTCGCTCATTACTTTGATGATTTTTTTAGACTTTATAGCATTAAAAAAAATCGCGAATTTGGGTCTAAATTATCACTAGATATTTTGATAAATTACCTAGATTTTATTTGAGCTATACTGAGTTTTGGATAATAAAAAATATACCAAAATTACTATCAATGAATGTGTTAGTCATGTCGGTCGTCGAAATTCTATTAATAGGATTTGAATTTCTGAGATTTCAAAAATTCATACTTTTCTCCTAACTTTTCGCTCGCGTAGCGCAATAAGTCCCGTACAAATCCGAGCGCCCGGAGAACCCAGCCTTAATGAAGGAGTCATAATATAAACAAGGAGCCATGGCATTGTGTGATGCATTTTACTCTCACTATGGAATTGTAGAAACATTTTTATGTCCAAAATTGGAACATACACAACAGATAAAATTGTTAAGCATCATTGAACATCGATGATTCGATATAAAATAGTCAGAAAACGTTAAAATTAATATCCGCGTTAGCCATACATCTCGACGTTTTGCTTCAACCTAAGATCTTACGCACAAACTATCACAATCGCCAGCAAAGCGTGGAAATGTATGAGTTAGCCAACTTTAGAAGTACAAAATATCACTTCAAATTAAAGGCGGTAGATTCTTAGCTCTAACTAAATGCGAGTGCGTTTTTGACCGGCTAAGGTTGTTGGGTGTTTTAACCTGCAGGTTTGTTGCCGTGTTCTGTCTTTGCAAATTGACTTTGTTTGCACTGAGCGGCGCCCGGGGCGTGGCAAAACCATCGTTGTTTAGCTTTATGGCGGACCGAGTGAGCCTTGTGGGCGTGTACATAAGGTTGCTTTTCGGTGTCATCTGTACATTAAGGTGCTGTATGTTTTCTTTGCCGATTTTTGGCGTCATCGGAGTTTTTTTTGGGGTGTTTTCGTCGATAGTTGGGTAGACGACCGTGGGCTTCACAAGGTTCTCTTGGACCTTCGTGGCCAGCGAGCTGCGGCTAATTTGCTTCTCATTTATGCCATCCTAAAACATAAAACAAATAATATAAATCGGAATGTAGGAATCAAAGTCTAAAATTAAGATTACAACGAATCTTTATGAAATTATACCCGCATTGGACAGCTATTGTTTAATTATTGTGAATATTATGACGCCACTTGAAGGGCTACCCTGGAGATTTTAAATATGATCCCGTGAAGTAAAGACGATGCATTAAGCACCGACTAAGCTGCAATGATGAATAAGTTCTGAAAAAATCTACTGGGAAACAAACACACTTTCAAGGAAATTTTAACCACTGGGTGCAAACTAGGAAGGCATCACTAAAAATATATGTCGGTCCAAGGGTTGCAGACATGTTTTCTGAACAGAGTTGCTGCTGAGCCCGAGTTGTTGGCCCGTGACGTCATGAAGTGGCAGAGAATTGACTACCTCGCCTTGAATTCGGTGTAAGTAGCAACAAACTCTCTACGAGCGGGTCTGCATGTCTAAGGTTTTGGATCGTCATGAAATGGCAAACAAGCTACTGTCACATTTCGAAATCAGATTATGTGATCAGTGTACTCTCCATAAGCGGATTCTTGAGGACACGCGCGGTCTCGTCTTGGAATGAAAGTCATGAAGTAGCAGTCAAGCGACTATCTCATAGTGAAGTCAGTGTAAATGGTCAGCAGCGTACTATCCATGAGCGGATTATTGGGGATGGGATTGATCTCGTCTTCGTTACGTTCGTTTGAAGGCATGAAGTAGCAGTCAAACAACTATCTCAGTGTAAGTGCTCAACAGTCACTCTCCATGACCGGATCTTTAGGTACACGTTCGGTCTCGTCTTGGAACGTAGGATCATGAAGTGTCAGTCAAGCGGGTACGTGAGAACGTTGCCTCATCTTGGAGCGTGAGGTCAAGAGTGCCATTCAAGCGACCATCTCACCTTGAAGTCTGTGTAAGTGGTCAGTAGCGTACTCTCCATGAGAGGATCCTTGGGGACGCGCGCGGTCTCGTCTTGGGAGCTCGAGGTGTTGGAGCGTGACGTCATGGAGCGTCGCCCGCCGCCGCTGCGCCGTTTGCCCAACGACTGTTATGGGCGAAAAAATTATGAAACATCGGAGCGTACAATGGAGAACTTGCTAAATTAAAAGATAAATAAACGTGGTATTTTTTTTTCTCTGCGACTAATACTTTTTGTAATACAACAAGTCGAAAAGTCAATATAGTCACGTGGTACTAAAACGGGCCATACAACTCGACCTTAGACTATGTCGTCACTCCCTAACGTAATAACATATATATGTAGCGTTTATTAATATTTAAGTTATCTCGCAAAATAATGTTTTTAAGCATGTATATAAGAAAACGTTCAGAATTCAATGACAAAACGAAATCTCATAAGTTTTATGATATTAGAGTAACTTTATTTTTCGCATTTAAAACCTCGAAAACACAGAAAAAATAAAGTTTTCGTTTTAAATTTTTCCTGGGTTTTTACATGATTTCTATGGTATAAAAGCAATGTCACTCCAATCTAACTTAGACGCAAGTTCCCCATTCCTATGAACACTGGAAAAATTTGAAATAATACCTGCGGGTCATCAAGTTACGATTTATATTCCAAATGAAGCGTTCTTGGTATAGAATGAAGGGCTCTTGATGTAAAATTAATAAAAATGTATAGGAATTAACATTGTGGTTTTATTTCGGTGATAAACTGAAAACTTCGATAAAATACGGAATAAAAAGGAAAAATTAATTACGTCAAGAATTAATTATGTCAATACAATGACAAACATCGTAAGGAAACCGTAGTGTCTGAGGTATTACCATGTCTGAGGTAATACATACCTTAGCGTTTGCTACGTACAACGGGCCAACTATGAGGTTAAGTGCGGAAATCTCAGGTCTAACTAACTAGAACTCTAACAAAGAAACCTATCTATGTAAACCTCGGTGATGGCGTAGACACTCACCGTACGCTTATGCTTCAGGATACTGCCGTTGACCTTGATCTTGGGCGTCTTCTTGTGGTCTCCCTCATAGTCGAGCTTCCTCTTCGCGTTGGCCGCCGCCGCTTCAGGAAGAGCCCGAGCTGCCAGGCGACCACTCACACGCCTAGAGAAATTACGCTTTAATCGTCATCATTGAGACTATTGTATATTTTAAGTGTTTTGCTGATGTAACGCTTAGTTTTGTGAACCCATAAATAAAAAATTAAAATTAAAATTGTCCACCCCTGCCTACTTGTCTCAAGCTATATGCGCCCGCTGACGACTTGACTACATCGTCCGACCATCAGGCGTTTAGTCTACCCTCTGACCGCCGTCCGGTTCTCGGCAGCCACTCCGTTACTGCCTGGTCCACCTGCCATCTTCCTGCTCACGCTTTATTCACTGGGTTTTCGCGAAACTGCGCCAGGTTTTCTCCTCGGCCATCCCTCAGAGCTTAACGACAAATCTTTAACCAGTGCAACCAGTCAGTTATAACCCTTAGAGCCAACACACACACACACACACACACACACACACACACACACACACACACACACACACACACACACACACACACACACACACGCACGCACGCACGCACGCACGCACGCACGCACGCACGCACGCACGCACGCACGCACGCAAGCACGCACGCACGCACGCACGCACGCACGCACGCAAGCACGCAAGCACGCGCACGCACACGCACGCACGCACGCACGCACGCACATACGCACGCACACACGTACGCACGTACGCACACACGCAATAGCACGCACACACGCACGCATGCTCGCACGCACGAATGCACGCACGCATGCACGCACGCACGCACGCACACACGGACCAACCGCCACGGCTGTACAAGGATGGCCGAGGACATACCTAAAGATTTTGCGTGCCTTAGGGTCGGAGTAGGGGTTTACTCCAGTAAATAAAAAATACCCACCTCCGAGATTTCTTTTAGTAATTTTTTACGACACCTAGGACGAGTCGGGGTAGTCACATTCTTACAACGAGAACCACACGGCTTCACAGTGCCTTATTAATTCACAAAACTGACAGTGACTGTTCACTTGCGATCAACTCGCGTGCAAATATGGCGTTACAATATCGCCTCAGGGAGAATTGATCGATAAGCATCGTCACGCGCGTGAGCAAGCAAGAACACTTATGTAAGAAACTGCCACAACTGGTGTAAATAATTTAAAATGACGTGCTACAAGATGTTGCGTTCGGTCCGCGATTAAAACGTAATTGTAATACAATCGTTTTTGTTATGAATATAATTATGATAAAATTGCAACTATAATAAAATTGAGATAGAGTTATCACTTTTATAATCGATAGCAGAGCGACAATTATTAATCATATAATAGAATGACTGCGACTTATATGTCGCTTACGTGACGTTATTAGCCCACCTGCCCATTAACAAAATGTCAATAAACATTATCGATTTGTTGCAGAAATCTTCTATTACGCAAACCGACACTTCCTAGCTTTTGCCCATACATTTCTGCTAACGATCACTGTAAAAACTTTATTGAAGCTACAAATATTAATAGCTACACAATCAGACTTGGAACTTTATTTGTGCCATTCTACCTACCTCGAATTGGCAACGATTAACAATTCGGAGCGACGTGTAAAACATATGAAACATGGGAAAAGATAAATTCGGGGTTGGGCAAATGGGCACCCTTGGCGATTCAATCGGATGTACATTAGTTGATTAACCTACAGATTAACAAATAGGAAGCCTCGATATACATTGAATTATCATAATACTATAAATTGCAGTTTTATGAAACGCGGCCCTAATGAAATATGTATATTGCATCCTCAACATCTCTCAAGACTTAGGGCAGAGGACTGTTCAGACGGGCAAATAACATAAGACAAAATCACGTCTATATCCCGGAGGGGTAGGCAGAGACCCGGGTTTGCCAAGTATAATATATAAAATTCTTAAAAAAAAATGTATTCTTACCTCTTGACAGAAGTGATGGCAGACCTCTTCAGCGCAGATAGGTTACTGGCAAATGTGTTAACAGCCTTCGTAGCGCTCCCGGTGATCAGCTGACGCTTCGACGGCGGCCTACAACGAGAACGAACTGCTTACACTCAACCCTATGGCACTGACTATAAGGTACAAGATCAACCGAAGAAGACATAAAAATAGAAACAAATATTGTAATACGAATATGTAATAGACTAAAAATTGTTATGAAAACCACGAGGGAGGCCCATGGCCTGCAGTGGGCGTCAAATGGCTGATGATGATGATGATGATTAATAGACTAAAAAAACTGTTTACCGATACGTCTATTTATCATCGTTTTAAGGGGCGACCTGAAGCTCACAAGTCTCATTAATGAAAATAAATACAGCTAATTATCTTCTTTTATAATTAGCCTTGCTCAATCGAACGGGAGCCCAGAGGTGAACAAACATAATATGTTTGTTCTCTCTCTGTTAGCTCTGTTACATATTATGTAACACTCGTGTCTGTTCTGGCAGCGGCCGCGCGGATCGTTTGGCTCCTCGAGAAAGGCTTCCGTTTCATTGAGCCGAAACGTCGGAACGATGGCGCCGATGAAAAATAGACGTCATTGTACGTCGTTAGAAATATATATGATACATTTTAAAACTGACGCTGTCTGATACTAACATCGACAGTTTCATAAGAAATACACATGTATTTAAAGTGCCTAAGTGCACCGCGATCTAAAAAAATATTAGGAACCTCTGACCTACGCAATACTCATTTTAGCATCTACTAACGCTGGCTCGGACCTCGGGAGCCTCATAGCTAGGAGAACTGATGGCCGTTGGGGCGAAATATTCTGCCCTGGCGATACAGCGGACCAGACGACGCAGCGTGGGCAGGCCCCCCACCGGATGATCTGACGATTTGGTTACAATGGCGGGGAGTCGCTGGATGCGGGCGGCACAAGACCGGGAAGCTTGGAAAACCATGAGGGAGGCCTATGGCTGATGATGATAATAACGTTGGCTTCACAAACGTAGCAACGGTCTCCGTCTCACCATCGATTTGGCACTTGATTGACGGCCTACAATCTGAACGAATTGCATATACTCAACCCTGTAGCACTGCCTAGAAGTTCGAGTTTAGGCATAGGTAGTCGAAAGTCAAGTAACGCTTACTTCGCTTCCACTGCAGCGCTCGTTGGCGTTTGGGGGTTGGCCTACAACGAGAATGCAACTAACAACCGTATGGTATTGACTCAAATATACAATTTTCTATGACAAGTCTGGTCTATTGAGTGCTTCTAGCTGTTATGACGCTTTACATAGCTGGTACTACTTCTACAGACTAGAGAAGGCCCATCTAAGGACATGGGAGCAAAGCTAACTCGATAATTAAAAAAAAATTATTAACAAGAAAATACTCTCCAATTTAGCTTGAGTAAAGTCTAATTTAAAAATACAATGATGCCTTTTACTAGCCACTAAATAGTAGGAATCTTTACATGAATGTTAAGGTACATTTTAGGTTTTTTTTCTTCGCCGTACAACTATGAGTCTTTTACCATGAATAATAAAGCAAACACTACGATATTGCACTCCTTCTACTAACGCTGGCTTCGCGAAAATAACCTCAGTGGCACTCTTCGCGATGAGTTGGCGCTTCGACGGTGACCTATGAAAAGAAGGAACTGCTTACACCCTACGCTAGAAGTAGCATTAATTCGGTTGGCCAACTGTTACATTCGGCGCCTCAAGGGCCAACGTTCGCCTAACAATATTGAACACCAAAGAATCGTCGTGAAGTAACGTCGCAATTTTACCACGGTTGGTTGGTTGGTAATTTTACCAACTTTGAGCCAACAATAATAATAATAATAACTACAAGGTGTGGCATGACATTAGTTATTAGATACAAATTTGAATGTCAGTATCCAAATCAGATCAAACTTTTTGTAACGCACAGCTCTCCTGCACTAACTATAGGACACAATTATGTATTTTCTTACAATGGGATAATACGTTCACACACAGACGCTGCGTTTAGAAAAGTTTACTAAAATACACAGGCGACACATGTTTTGGCGAGTCAACTAGGCATATCAATGTTAAGTGTATAATTTAGTAACTGTATTGTTGGCTTGCTGTTCTGTGTCGCTAATAAATAAAATTAAATAAAACGAAAACACCTGCGGCCTTAAAATGTATGGAACAGGTGCTACCATGCATCACAAAGGCAAACTTTCTATTCTATACACTTTCTTTATAATTAAGTCTTTCTAGAAATGTATAACTAAATACGGCCCCGCTGGGCTGACGCACATGCGCGCCGGTTGCTCGGTGGGTTTACTTTTACTTTTTACAATTGTATTTAAACAGATTATTATTGACTGAGAGTGTCTGCCGTTAAACTGCGATACAGTTTGGCAGAAGGGAATATATTGTGTTACTTTGTCACTGCACTTAAAAAAAAACACAAGTACCTGTTCTTGTCGGCGGTGGCAGCCAGGCCGGCGGCGGTGCGGTTGCGTTTCCCCAGCGGCGACGTGGCGAGGCTGCGGAACAGTGCCGTGTTGGGAGTCAGCGCCTGCTTGCGAGCCGACAGCTTGTTCTGACGCTCCTGGTGGGATTGCCATGAAATTTGTTATAGTTGTTGCTAATTTTAGGGTTCCGCGCCTCAAAAGGCAAAAACGGAACCCTCTATTGTGTGTCCGTCCGTCTGTCTGTCAAGATCTCGGGATAGCGTGGAGGTATCGAGTTGAAATTAAAACCATACGCTCAGGTCAACAATCCCTTAAAGCTGTGAAAAAATCTCTAAGCTAACGTAAAAAAGATATCGCCGTCTATGCCACAAAAAACGTCTATTTCGACACTTAAGGGAATCAAAATTTATAGGCTACTTTCCGTTGACCTCTAACTATGAAATTTGGCAAGCAATATCGTCTTATACTACAAGTATAGGGAAAATCTGAAAACTATATATTTGTAATAAAATCATAAAAAAACTAGGTTTGATGTTCGGGAAAAGCTCGGAAAAACTGCAAGACTCGATTACTGAACTATTTTTAATATGTAAGTACCTACAAATTTGTACGGAACCCCCGGTGGGCGAGTCCGACTCGCACTTGTCCGGTTTTTTTTAATTAATAAAGCAGCCTATATACGTTCTACTGTAAGGCACAGGCCTTCTCTTAGAGAGAGAGTATGGGCTTAATCACCACGCGTGCCCACCACGGATTGATGATTTCAAGCGCCGTGTTCAGACTCTCATATACCCTCACGATATTTTCCTTCACCGCTAGCGACTAAGTTAGTGTAAAGTAATTGTCGGAATGGAACCGAGGACCTGTAAGATAATGCGCTGTAACTGCGAGTGGGTGTTTGTTAACTTACCATTTTCCTAGTTTCCCATTCATCCGTAATATACTGCAGCAGTGGTTTTCCGTCGATAGTGAATGTGTTACCAGTCTTCGCTTCGTATTCGTTTACCAGCTCGCGCAGTTGTGCTTCGATCTTAGGGAGCTGTAACAAAGGACGAGATAAAGAGATTGATGAATGATGGCAAGGCAACCACCGGGTTTTATAGAGAACGTCATAAGAGCGAGTATCGTGCGAAGGCGGAAATGGAAAAAAAATAACAACGCGAGGACTCGAAATCGCCAAACAGCTTCATAAAGATTCTGTAGACCGTTAAGAATCCCAGAGGGCCAATAATACAAAACAGCCTATATATGTAACACTGCAGGGCACAGGCCTTCTCTCACAGAGAGAATACAAGCTTATGTAAATACCTCAGACAAGTAAGAGGTATGTAAATGCCTCAGACAGACACCAAGGATTCCTTACTAAGTTTTCTTTCACCATTAGCGAGGGCCATTGCTCATTAACATTCGATTCTTATTCTTACCAAACAATGCTCTTTGGGCCGATTACGGCTCACAATGTAATATTCTTGCTATCAACATTACCTAAACATGCCCTGACTATCGTGAGACTGAGGTCTACTCACATTGCTAGTTGCGATGCCTATTTTCAGCTCACGCATCTTAGAACCTTCTTTATCTTCTAAGACAGTGGTTTTCCGAGAATGGCCTTTTTATCTAGCATATATATACGTCCCACAGCAGGGCACAAGCCTTCTCTCAGAGAGAGTATGGACTTAATAACCACGCATGCCTACCGCGGATTGGCCATTTCAAGCGCTGAGGTATGTGACCGCCTCAAACACTCAGGTTTCCTCACGATGTTTTCCTTCGCTATTATCGAGTGGTTTTGCAACTACAACTTCGAACGCACGACCTCCTGCCGGCGTTCTACCGCTGCGCTACCACCGCATATAGAATGAATGAGAATGTTCCTTAGCAAGAATTGTTTGGAAAATTTTGTCACTCGAATTTAGCAAATATTAACCATCTACTGCCGGGGTTTCTGACGAATCTTTAACACTTGTTAAACCTGCAATTTATTATAAATCATCGGCAAATACGCGCATCATCATCAACCCATTATGTCCCCACCGAGGGGCACGGGTCTCTTCCCTGAGGAAGGTATAGGCCATACTCCACCACGGGGGCCAAGTCCGGATTGGTGGAGGCTTGTAGACTAGTGGCTCGTCTACTGTCAGAAGTTGTCAAGCCGCCCTAAGGCCTCTGACTTGGCTTAACGACTGCCATCTATCGACGGCAGCCGGCACCAACAGCTTAACGTGCCTTGCGAAGCACGGAACCGCTCGGGAAAATGCCACTAGCGTCAGGCATAGACGGCGACCCATCCATGCACTTAACGCGCCCTGTGTTGCTTACGCGCATACGTATAGCCAATTGAAGCGCATTACATTGGATAGACGATCATGTACTCACATTGCTGGCAATGGCCTTCCGTTCCTTTTCCTCTTTCAGCAACTGTCCCCCACGGTTGTGGTATCGGCCCGGCTCTGTGGCGCGTCCCTCCAGCTCACACATCTTAGACCACAGGCTCTTACGTGTCGCCACCATCTCGAAGATTTGCCTGGGGCAACAGAGCTTTTTAGCTAAGCTTAGCCTTTTTTCTATTGTGATATCTATGTAACTTATGTTCAAATAAATAAAATTGATTGGTTGGTTTTTCAGTGGTTGCGTTCTTTTTAGAGTTCCCAAGCCCAGGTTGGCAATGGGACCTTTTAACGAAAGCCTGCGCTGTCTGTCTGTCCGTCAATCGTTTCTTTTTTTTGCTCTATCGTAAAAAGGGTATACATACAAGTGTAAAAAACAAATAATATAAACGGCCAAGTGTGAGTTGAATGGCTAAGATCTAGCTGAGGCATGGAGCCCACTCGGCCGATTCTTTAGTAGCATTTTATTGGAGGAGGCATGGGAAAATAGAAATAGCACTCCAATTATACAGGACTATTTAAAAAGCTATTTTCTGAGTCAGTAATCATCCAGCGTATTATCTTTAAACCAACATCTGAGTTCCAGGATTGCGTTTAGTCGACGCCAAAAAATAGATCATTATGATGTTTAGAGGGACCGACTAAATCCGACTGGTTTTTTAAAGGTTTGAAGCCTACCTATTTGAGCCCTTTGGATCAGACTTCAGACTAATATTATGTAGTACTTTAGTAACTTTATATATAAAAAAAATATGGATGTAACTTTAAAGCGATTCTGCTAAAAAGAGTATTCATAAGCGACCCAAGCAGGCAGCACAACCTTAACTACTCATTTTAGCACCTAGGTTATCGAACCTTGTGGACTGAAAGAGGATGTAGTGACTAGGATCGAGAAAGGAATGTTGCGTTGGTTTGGACATGTGGAGAGGATGTAGAAAGAAAGATTGACGAAACAAATATATCGAGCGAATGTGGGTGGAAGGGCCGATGAGGGACTACCCAGGCGGATTCGACCAAATAGGGGATGTACTAGCAAAGGGCAAGATAAAAAGTACCCGAAACCGGCGTGCGTGCATGCAACGACTAATGAATGTTGAGGAAGCGAAAGTGATCTGTCAGGATCGTGACAAGTGGCAGTCCCTGGTCTCTGCCCACCCCTCTGGGATACAGGCGCGAGTTTATGTATGTACGTATGTTATCTAAGTAGAAAGCCACTCACTTATGGTCGTTGTAGAACTTGGTGATCTTGTCCAAGTACAACTCATGAAGCGTCAAAGTGTCTTCACTGAAGATGTCCTGGTAATAGTGGACAAACTCTTCTCTCTCTTTAGCGCTGTACATGCAGTTATCCCACATAAGCTTGATCTTCGTGCGGACGTTCGCAACGAACACCTGAGAAAATAACAACACTTTAGGTCAGCGGTTCCAAGGCTATGGGAACACCAAAGAACCTCTTTTACGCTATGGAAACCCCCATCGAAAGGAAGAGTTCACTCAGGTGCCACTGTCCTGTTACATTAATCCAAAATAATATCTGTAGCTTGGAAATTTTTGAACAGTGAAAATAATCCAACAATTTAATGACAAATGTGATTTGCAGAACCTTACTGACATTTACACGGAACCCAGTTTAGAAATCGCTACCTTTACGTACTAGACAATTCATTCAGCATCAGTTTGCTTAGCATGCGCGTGTTGACTCTCTCGCGACGTCGAGTGAGAGACTTAGAAGTACTTGCCGTGTCGAAAGTGTGAGCGTGGTAGCCGAGACTCGAGATAGCCAATAGAGTGCGGTCTTGTCTACCAAAAGTTAGTTATTGCCATATTAAATAAGTGTTCTATTTTTGTCTGGCAAACCTGTAAAAATTGTTACCAGTTTTTACCGGCAGCGGAACATTACTAGAAAGTTACGAATTGCTGTTCAATACTACACAAGCAACTAATCAAAACTATTTTAATGAGCACGCTTTACAATAGTAGTAACAAAATGCATTCCTGTTAATTTCTGTGGTTTTCTCTTTACTTGGACTGGGTTCTTTTTAAAAGATAAATAGTTCTATGCACTAAGTATGGTAAAATTAACAAACGAATATCAAAAGGAAACTATAATACAGCAATAACACAAAAAATATTAACAAAATATGTATTTTTTGTTGAATTCTATGGTCTCGAAGCCTTGTCTTCACCCCAAGGAGGTGGGGTGAAGACAAGGGTACCAGACATGTCTCGGTCGCAATTGTCAAAACTAGTGTCTAACTCGGCCGAAATCATGTCGGCAATGCCGCCATGTTACCGGTTGTAGACAAGTCTCAGTCGTCTCCATCTCGGTCGCGGTCGCCATGCTAACGTCGAGACATCACGGGCTCGACAGAGAAGTTGACATTTTCGCATAGGAAGGGCATTTCGCGAGCGTGGCATGCTAAGCGTACTGAAGGCAATTTCTACCTTTTTGACGCTCTAGTGATCGTAGCATAGACAGTGGCGTGCTTAGGATTTCAGGATAAGGCAAACCTAACCTAAAAACATATTGTTTGTGGTTCTATCAGTTAATTGTGTTCTCACCTTTTTACTCTCCACAATTTTTGGTACCACATTCAATGCCTGTTTTCATTGAACTCCCCAAAGCACACTGAAGGTATCCTACCACTGGGTTGTTTTGCATCTTAAGACTGCTCTTTGCTCTGGCATCACTTACGCTCGGACATTCTAACATATTTAATAATTTTAAAGAATACTAACATATGTAATTATATCAAAGAATAAGTTCTGTTAGTCATTAAATATGTTCGAACGCGCGAGCGAGAAGATGCCAAACGGAAGATCAGCCTTAAGGTTGCTCTTATGTGGAGCAAGCTGTCTCGCTCGCACAATTTTTTTTTTATATTGTAACAATATGAGTAAACTTTTGATAAATGTAGTCTGAGGGTTAGATGCACAATTAAATTACGGACATTTTAAATACAGTTTGCCTATAGGTACATAGTCTTTAATAAAGAAAAGTTGTTTTCAAAATTATTGATTTTGGAATAAAATTTTCTCAATCAATAAAACTTAGTACAGGATAAGAAACATATGCCTTGAATGTTCGCAATTTTTAGGGTTCCGTACACCGTACAAAAAAACGGAACCGTGCATCTGTCTCTCTGTCCGTCCGTCTGTCACAGCCAATTTGCTCCGAATCTACTGGATCAAATCAGGTAAAATTTAGTAGGATGGTATAATCCTATCACGCAAACACACATGTACAAAGAAAATAAACATTAAAATAAAAATAAATAAAGGTAATTTTCGGCGGACAAATCAGAATCAAATAAAAAAACAGCAACCTTACTGTGCCATATATCAAATGAAAGAGCTCGTTATGAGGATTTCAAATACATTTTTGTTATTATTATAAGATAAATAGTTTTGATTTTATTTATGAAAGAAGACGAAAATTAACCATTTCCCACCCCCTGATCTCCGAATCTACTGAGCCTAAAATTAAAAACAAATACAAATTATAGTTCATTGCATGTAGATTACAGGAAAACCTATGAGAATTTTATGAATTTAAAATAAAGTGGTAAACTCGATATTATACGTTTACTTACGGAAAATAGTTCACTAAAACACCACTAGATTGCGCTAGTAGTTAACTCGCGTCTTGAATAAAAATATTTGACTTTGGCACTGTACGAAGCCCTCTTCACGCGAGTTCAACTAGCACTTGGCCGGTTTTTATTACCTATCAAACCCTCAGACCACGTTTAACAAAAGTATACTCATTTTATTATAATCACTACAAATTCCTCCACGTAAGAACAGCCTAAAGTCCCAATCGCAAGCCCCCGCAAAACTATCTAGTAAGAAATAATTAGGAGCAAAAACATTTGTTAATTGGTCTAAAGAATTATAAATCAGATCCCGCGTCCTCCGCCATCATCATCATCAAGCATTTGACGCCCACTGCAGGGCCTGCCTCACGGTTTTCAAAGCTACCCGGTGTTGTAACGCCCCCGCATCCAGCGACTCCCCGCCACCGTAACCAGGTAGTCAGACCATCTGGTAAGGGGCCTGCCCACGCTGCGTCATCCAGTCCGCGTCACCCCCCGCAAATGACGCCCGAAACACGTCCATTCGTAGTCCGTCATTTGGTAAAATTATGCGCTGGGCATCTCACGCACCTGTATCTTCTGCCTCTTAATTTGATCGCAGCGGCGGATCTCCTCACGCAGCGCCGTCTCAGTCTGCATGTGGCAGCCCTGGTGGCTCTGGAGGAAACTCTCGCGGTAGATGCGGTCTTCCTCCAGGCAGTCCCACAGTTTAGTGAGGCGCTCGCGCAGCTCCAGGACCTTTTCGGGGCGAAGGTAGGGTTGTGATTCGCATGAATTTGGCGTGAATCTGCCTATCCATGTGGGCATGGAAATGCGTTCCCGTGGAATAGGTACATGCAAATGTACTATAAATAAGTCAAAGTTTTAAGTTATGGGGCTACCTTGTGCTTTCTAGCTCCACCAATGGAAAAAAACAATCTTCTATACTCTTAGAAGTTCGACTCACGAGTCACGAGTCGAACTCTTAGGGAACAAATTACTCGCATCTCATTGGTCAATGAAACGGCAAGAGATAAGCGAAACAAGCGAAGATGCACCGCTCTGGATGGCTACTAATGGCTCTAATTGATTCGGGTTTTAGTCGAGATATTTTTGAAAAGTGCGTTTTTTAAAAAAAAAAATATTAGTGTATTCAACAGCTATGGTCAGGCACGTTCATTTTCCTATGTCTTTCAAACCACCCAAAATTATTGTTTTATATTATATATATGTACAAATATTTTATTATATATTTTTGGCACAAATGCTTTAAAGTTCTAAATTTGCCTCTGTCACAGTTCACAGTTATTGAGATGTATGATGTTCACTTTTTACAAAAACATAATGTTTTTTTCCATTGGTAGTTAGCTAGTTAGCACTGATAGCGCTAGTTAGAATATATTTGTAAGCATGCCTGTTAATTGTATATCGTTGTGTGTCGTGGCAATTTAATGATTATTATCTTATCTTGTCTTGTCTAAACACTTTTTTCTATGAACCATTTCGTGCTTGGTTTAATTTTCAATTAGAGTTCAATATTGTACTGTAGAGGCTTACCCTGTTGTTAGTCTGTTCAAACTTCTCCTGTAAGTCCTGGCGCAGCTTGGCCAACCGGTCCATGTTGAGGTCGGTGACCTTGAAGTCTACGGAGAGCGAGTTCACCACTATGTGATCGAACTTGTGCTGCGGCTTCATTTGGAGTTTCTCTGAAATTAGGCACGAGTCGGTGCAACATCTGTTTGGATTTGCGACAGCAGAAACTAAAGTTCATGAGATTTTGGCCGAGTATCTCGGAGATTTACTTCCATAAAATTATGGTGCATTTCTGCACTTTTTTGTCGATTTTTGGACCAACAAACAAGTTCATATCTTAAATAGTTAATCATAAGTTAATTTAATGGATTCAGAGCTGCGATTTGTCACGATGCTCTGGCTCGCACATTTAACATCATCATCATCATCAGCCATTTGACGCCCCCTGCAGGACATAGGCCTCCCTCGTGGTTTTCATAACCATAAGGGGTTTTGCCATAATCGCCACGCTTGGCAGGCGGGTTGGCGATCGCAGGATGCGGTTGGAATCTCAGGAAGACGCTGCTGCCTGTCTCCTGGTAATTGATTTCCTTAGTCGCTTTCTACGACATCCACGGAAGGAAATGGAGTGATGCTATTCTTAATCCGGCGCCACACGGAATATTACATTTAACATCATATTTAAGCAATTGTACAATTTTAAACAATGTGTTCAAAGGTGGTTCTAGAGAATAAAATGATAGGCATAATTATATAACCTCCTCAGTACTGACCTTGAAAATAACAATTGAAAACAATAAAATTGTTATGTTCAAGGTCAAGATGAGGAGTTTAACGGACTTCTAAAAAACCGGCCAAGTGCGAGTCGAACTCGCGCCCGAAGGGTTCCGTACCATTATCTATACAACATTGGACAAAGATTGACACAAGATAGACTACGTATATTGAGGACAGCGCCATCTATAGAAACCAACAAGAACCGTTTAACATTGACATTTAACGACATGACATCGGTGCTGTGAAGGTTACATAGATGGCCGCTAGATGGCGAGCGCTGTCTTTTGACAAAGTTTGTTGCATGGGAGCCCTCCTTAAATATTTATTTTATTCTGTTTTTAGTATTTTTTGTTACAGCGGCAACAGAAATAAATCATCCGTAAACATTTCGGCCGTCGAGCTATCACCGTTCATGAGATACAGCCTGGTGACAGACAGCCAGATAGACAGTGGAGTCTTAGTAATAGGGTCTCTACCTCTTTGGGTACGGAACCCTAAAAAGGAGATGTCTTCAATTATGCGTTTTTCTTTTTAGACGTAATTTGTGCAAACGAGATGCTACAACTCGCATCTACAAGCTACAAGTAATAGAATCCTTAAATCCCGACGTTTCGGCAACGTCACAGCCACCGTGATCATGGACAGATCGCGATTCGACATGTTAAAAGATTTTACTATCATCCTCCTTACCCATGATATCCTTGATCTCCATCTGAGCGTTGAGGAATATCTCGGCCCGCTTGTCCCGTTCGGCCTGCAGGATGTCCAGGTGCTCCTTCAACTGGTCTAGCTCCTCCTCCGAAGGAAGGGGCACCTACGAGATGAAAAACACCAATTTACAAATATAGTAGCAACCGTCGATCTCCACGACACAGGTTCGCCTACTGTGGATATCACAGGCAAAACAAATGGAAAAAATAACTTTTCATAATACCCACTTTAATGTTAGATCAATAAAATGTAATTAATACACATTCTATTTATTGTTAGCATGTTCTTAATTGTTAATATGTAGTTATTTAATCAAGCATGTATAATTGTTTTGTGTATTATCCAGTTCAAATGCTGTTAGGATACGACCTTCTGCGTTACGCGACAGTGATGACTTGTAGGCTCAAAAAAGTCAGATGAAAAATATTAATCAGTTAATTTATTTTTCTGCAAGTATCAAGGCGACTAAAAGCTCTCACCATCGGGAAGGACATAGAAAGACGTCGAAGATACTAGAAAACTATAAAACATTCCAGAATATCTTCTGGATGTACCCAGGATCACATGAAGACACTAGAAATAGGTTCGAGAAGACAATCTAACATTCCAGAATGTCTTTCTATGTCTGTCTAACAGATAGCTATGTCTCTTTCTAGCACATAGATTATTCTGGAAGGTTCTCTTGTTTCTACATACAAAGGTACCTATCACGTAATCTATCTGCACCTAACATCTAGATTATTCTACACAGTTCGACTACACTCTCGCCGACCGTATCAAGTATAATTTAAAAAGAAAAACTTCCGGTGAAGTTGTATTCATCACTCACGAGTCACGCGCTTTCCCGATAGCGTTGCCAACGGTACTGAAAGGCGTCAGTTGACGTCATATGCCGCTCCATTCGAAAAGGTCGTATCCTCACAGCATTTTAACCAGATAATAAGCAATTATTTCTTCCAATGATTTTTGTTAAATAAAGAATATTTAATATTTACTCCATTAACTAGCTTATTATCCACCACATATTATCTGCTTTGTTCCTCTATAGTAAAGGCCTTGAAGAGGCAGGTTTCGGTGCGAAAGTGAGGGGTGCGCGCGGTATGCGCCTTGAACGTAACTTGATTGTTATCAAGAAAGCATTCGCCCTTAATCCAACATTTTTACTTATGACAGTTGTTTTCAGTAGTTGGATGTTGCATGCCAATCGACTTGGCCATCTTCGGTTATGGATCTTTTCCAACTAATCCTTAGTCATTTCTTTCTTGGCCAAGGGAACTTATACGGGAGGGCTTGTCTGGTCTGTGCTTGTTTCTAACCTCTCGTAGCTCGGTAATGGTGACGCCGAGCTTGTCACCCAGGTCTCGCTGCCACTCGAAGAGGCGCTCCATCTTCATGCGACGCTGCTCCACCTGCTCCCGGTAGCTGCGGATAGTTGATTGTATGACTAGCATTGTACATTATTATGAATGGGAAGAAGATTGGTCGGTTTACCAGTGACCATCACGACGGCATAGCAAGTGGATAATAATAATAACAATTTATTTGCTTCGAACAACAAGATTCATATTTGGTTAGTACTTACATTTTAAACTTATATTTATGTTAGTAGCATCTATAGCTAGAACGATGAAAATACATACATACTTATATGTAATCATCATCATCATCATCAACCATTTGACGCCCACTGCAGGACATAGGCCTCCCTCGTGGTTTTCATAACTTTGGAATTTGTAATAAATAAATAATAATAAATTTGTCGTCACTGGTCAATAAATTTATGCTTTTAGGGTTCCGTACCTCAAAAGGATAAAACGGAACCATTATTCCTATGACAACAACTTTGTTGTTTGTCCGTCCGTCTGTCGTCTTTACGTCGGGAACGCGTGGAGGTATCGAGTTAAAATTAAAACCATATGCTCAGATCTCCAGTCCCTTGAATCTTTGAACAAAATCAAACTCCTGAGTTAATATAAAAAAAAATATATGGCTGTTTATACCACTAAGAAACATATAACTAAGTATTTCGACACCCAAGGGAATCAAAATTTATAGGGTACTTCAAGTTGACCTAGAACTATGAAATTTGGCAAGTAATATGGTCATTATACTACAAGTACAGGGAAAAATCTGAAAACTATACATTTGTAATTAAGTCATAAAAAAAATTGTCTTGACGTTCAGAGAAGCTCGGAAAAACTGTGATACGATTCCTAAACTATTTATAATATGTCATTTGTAAGTACCTACAAATTTGCACAGAACCCTTAGTGGGCGAGTCCGAATCGCACTTGTCTGGGTGTTTTTTGTTTTTGCCATTGCCAGGCTGTCTGAAAGGCTGGTGATGGTGTGATGACACGAGGAAAATATTATTCCTTGATTTTATATTACTGTCCTGTAGGTCATTTCATTGTGACCTATATTCCACATAAAATTTCACAAAATGAAAGGCATCAAAATACTCAGAGCTGTACTCAAAATACACAGAACTGTCCTTACCCGGCAATCTGCTCCTCTAGATCCTTCTTGTAGTCACTGAGCATCATCTCGTCTTTGTACTCCAGGATTGTTATGTCCACAGACAAGCATCGGCTGAGCTCCTCTGTTTCTTGCTTCAGCTCTGTGGGGGAGTTGCCTATGTTACGGAAACTCTAGACAATAATAATAACATCGTAATAAGTTTAGTCTGTATAATAGGGGGGCAAGGAGACGAAATTGAAATGTAAACAATGAGTGCTTGAGAAAAGTACAAGTTTATAGTGTTCTCTGAGGTTTCTTTTTGGATTGAGAAAGAAATTTGTATTAGAATATCGTCGCCCTAATTCTAATAGGTAGTATCTCAAATTTTACGAGTTTTGAGGAGGCTAAAATTACGATTTTCTTCTTACAAGTTGTTAGAAAACAATAAAAGGTAAGTTCTGAACATGATATTAAAAATTAAATACATGTCATAATTTGTTATGCAAAAAACATTAATTCTTCCAGATAGTGTAATATATGAGATGAGCTTTATTAGCATAGCTATTTCACTGAGTTACTATTAATTCGCACTGAAAATTGAACACATGTTATCACTAAAATCTTTATTAAATTTTAAAAAACAGCACTAAATATTTAAGTTTTAAAGTATTATCTTATTAATAATTCATCATCATCATTCAGTTAGAAGCGGCTTGCATCCAGCGTCTTCAGCGTTGTTTCACGTACCGGGCCGTTCCAATGTTTCTTTTTCGCACTCATTGAATTTAGTACTAGGCATTGTACTGAATTTAATTTCATAGGAGCGCAATCGCTGGCGCTCCACTCGGTAACAACTTGACACCAAATCTTATGCTTGAAACATTTCACCTTTGTACATAGTTAATTATTTCTAGTAAACTACTATAATGTGTGTAGGTCTTTGTGTGCATAGGTTTAAAAATTTATAGGTGGTAGGTAGCAGATAAAATTTTGATTTTTTTATGAAGTATGTACTTAGTTACTTATTTTTGTGGGAGTGCACTGCACCAGCGCTCTTTAAGACGAGCCGCCTCTGGTTAATTGTAAGGTGCAATGAAAGGAGACTTCTCAAATGACATAGTAACTCATCCCTGCCTATCTACTCTCTATGTTATTGTATTCTAAATTGCACTGTAATTAAATGCAATATATCAGAAATAACTGACTCACTCTAGGCAATAACCAAAGAACTCCTCATGTTGATTGGCAAATCCTTTCAAGACAATGATGAAACTTGTTTGTCACCAATTTGTTACAAAGAGTATCCATAGTTTTGCTTGTGAGGAAGTTGAAATAGAAAAAAATCCTTTATGTACGCTATATGTAAACTTACTATCAACTTGTGCCTGCATTGTCTTGAGCTTCTGACGGGTCTCTGAGATGACATCTCTGTGGAGTTCTTTCTCAATCTGCACTAATTTATTAATGTTGTTGACCTTGGTGCCATTGTCAACTCCTAGGTGTGACCAATTCAACCATAGTTCCACCATCATGTTGCGGACATTGTGGGATATCTCTTGTAGCACTTCATTGCTGAAATTGGAATGAGGTATTTGAATTAACTGTATACGCAGATTTAAATATAGCTGAATAGTCAAGATATAAGTCGGTCAGTCGAGGTCGGGGCGCGTTAGACTCCTCACCCACCGACCGTTACAGTTTGTAGGTTGAAGGGATCTTTATTTCAGCAGCATAATTTTTGCTGCCCACTTAGGCGGTTGACAGACATTCATGTGAAAGAAGATAAGAAAAGTCGTGGTAATTTGGAAACACAAATTTAGGAGGTGAAATGTAATGAAGATAGTACAAACAAAGTGACGCTGCTAGTGTCTGGCCACTATGAGATTGTATAGAAAAGTAAAACCAGTGGATAAATGCAGCGACAATGTAACTTAGTGCCGTCAATCATCCGAGAGAAATACTTACAACAACTTGTTAACATCTTCGGTAAGCGTGATCATTTTGTACTAATTATAACACGTAAATAACAGTCACATTCACAAAGCACACAAATAAACGAAGCTTCTTCAAAAATACGCGACGAAAAACGATTGAAATTACTGACTAAACGTTTGAAATCCGTCAGATTTCAAAATTCTGTCGTTACCATAAGCAAAATGTCTCCGTTCGGCGTTGTGATTGGTGGATTATCCATCAACATAGTCTTTTGTCTATGGTTGTGATTGCGTTCAATATTAAATTCCTAGTATAATATCCCGTTATTCGTAACGGTGCCAAAAACGTTATAGACTTGCAAGAAAAAATCGGATCTTTCTTGGGATGGGAACTATTATTAATTTATTATAATAATAGTATACATAACCCAATAATAGTTTACTGCGGGGTTATGCTTTTTCTCAGTATGTAATGCTATGAGACAACCTTTCTTTATAGAAGAAACTCCTAATAGAACTATAACTGAAATTTCACTTTCAAATTCAGCATTTAGCATTTTTCTTCGAATGTTAGATAGATAGATAAATTTTAGTACCTACGTGATAAATGTAATTCCATCTCCCAGATTCTCAGGCCTAACCCTGCACGCAGCATATACCAGGAGGCGAAGTGCCTCATAAATAAGGCTTTTCTTGCGTGGATCATGCTATCTCGCTCGCACAATTTAACATTTTTAGTGATTGTAATAAAATGAGTATCCTTTTAATTTTGATAAATGTCATCTGAGGGATTGATGGATAATTGAATTGCGACCATTCAGGGCATTTTTTTTTATTTTGTACCCACTAAGTTTTTGATTGTGACAATTTGTTTCCAAAATTTATCATTTTGCGAAAAACTTTTCTTTTTTAAAGACTGCGCATAGGAAAATCAAAACGTACTTAAAATGTACGTAATTTGTACGTACGCTTTGAACCCTCAGATCACATTTTTGATAAGTTTACTCATTTAATTACAATAACCAATTAAAAATGTTAAATTACGTGAGTAAGACAGCGTGCTCCACGTAGGAGCAGCGATAAAACTCGTACTTAGGTACGTCTTGTTATTTGTTGCTTTTCAAATATGGGCAGGAACTTTTAATTAATCACTGACTAATTTTATGCTTCTATCATTGTTGTAGTAGGTGGTACCTAAAACTTAAAAGGACAAGACTAGTAAGCCTCAATAAGCATATTGAGTGCCAGACAATCCTAATTCGTGTGCAATAATAATAAGATAACAGGACGCTGTATGATAAGCTAATATTATCATCCGTCCCGTTGAAACTCCTACCTATACCAGTTAGGCGAGGTGACTACTCAGTGGTGAGTGAGGAGGTACTCATAGAACTATATAGATAATGCAGTAGGTTATGTCGAATTTAGGTTTGTTTTTTTTTCAGCACATGAACCTTTACACGGATCACACGCGTGCAATGTACCTACTCGCTTAGGTTACGTGCCTCTTTGCAACAAAAATGTACAGGTTGACCCGCCGTTGACAGTACGAAAGTGCCATCTCCTCCGAAAAATTAAAGGGGCACGATTTCCTTACATGTTTGTCTCCTATACCTACCTACAACCATATACAACTCCGTTGCAAAACTTAGTAGGTATCTGGTTAGTTGTAGAAACTACCTAGGTATGTAATTTTAAAGGTTGGTTACACAGAACACATCATTATACGTTGGTCACAAAGGGACATCCAGTGGATATTACCAAAGGCTCGCTTCCTTTAAAGATGACTTTAATCGGCGTGTCACCTGTTTTGTATGATGCGACGTCGGTACTTACTAATTAAGCCTTTTCTAGTCTTATACACGCAACACAATATACACAAAAAAGGGCTATACAACTTTTTCTCACTAGAGGCTTTCTAATACGAGTTTTTTTCATGTAAAATAGCCTAAGAAAGCCAACGCCGACGTATTGAAATGGCCGTGAAGCTGTTGGGAGAAATCCCATTAGCTGCCTAGTAGCCTCAGATCTCAAACGCATGCAGTAAATGCTTTTACGCTGCCCTTCTTGACTTCTCTTTTGCAGCAAATAATTCAGTGCCTAGGTACTTACTAAACGAGCTCAATTCTAGTTCACCAATGAAAAAAAACATATGTTTTTTTCAGAACATTTTTGGAAAATGTCTCTGACTATTCTCTCAATCATGTTAATACTGTTTTTAAAACCCACGACCTCTCGGTCAAAACCTAGGATCAAAAACGGCCGTTTATGGCTTTAATGCTATCTAGTCCCAGGTTTTTGGCTTTAGGTTCTTGGCCATGGGTCTTAGAAATCACTATTAAGATGATTGAAACAATAGTCAGACACTTTTTGCAAACAAGATCTGTGAAAGAACCTCATGGATCTTTTAAATGCTCTCTCTCTCTTTGATAAGAGGGCCTAATATTACGGAACAGGGTTCTGTGCCTAATATGCACACCAAATCATGTCCGAAACCTGGCGTTTCCGATAGCAATTAGTATGGAATTTGAGAGTTGGATGATTGGATCGTTCAGGATTTGCTGCACGTAATATAGGAGCAGCATGGGTAGTATGATTACAAGAATCGCGCTTTTTGTGGCTGAAATAAAATGTCTGAATTTGGCAATAAATGTAATGTGCTGGAATGTCGCGGCTTTTGACACTGAGCGCGCGACTAGCACGTCGTCAAGCTTCATCGTACTATTAATGCTGGTCTGTAAGATATTGGCTATGCTTTGGGAAAATAACAAGATTTTTTACTTTTTTTTACACGTACTGTCAGCATTGTGTATTCTGTGTGGCATTCTAATTTGTAACTCTAGTGTCTAGTCTTGTAGTTGTGTTCTGTGAGTCGATTGCTCCGCGCGGAACGACGTAAAGATTAGAACTGTCACGATGAAAGCGTTACATAAAGTTTATGTGCTTGTGCAAAGCTCTTAGCGCAGTGAAATGCACTTATTAGCCACCTACTTACTTCCTATTTCAAAATTAGGTGATTTTGAAGGAAAGCAAAGCAGAGCAAATACATTGCAAACATTTTGAAAACAGATTATTGTACATTTTAGTTTCGCTCGCTTAATTAATTTATCAGAACTTGAATTTAAATTACCATTTTTCGTGTCTTACAAATTTAAGCTTGGAAAAGCCATAGATGAAAATGTTAACAATTAGGTAGGTACTTACTTATTCTTGAATTAATTTCCTTTAACTAAAACTCACTCTGTTTGTAAATCCATTCTCATTAATGTCACTGCATTGTTTCTGCTAATCAATACTTACTTAGTTATAAGTGGAGGCTTTGCTGGTGTTTATGCGTTTCAGGAGTTTTGATAATTTCTCCGTACCCTTTACCTCCCAAATGAATAAGTATCCACACATTCACTTCCTGCAAGTTATTGAAGGTCTTTCGGCGCAATTATTATAATTAATTCTTTATTGCACAAATACAGCGTACAAAAGGTGGACAATTCGTAACTACCATCATCACGATACACTTATATGTTTCTAACTCAAGTCAGAAACTATGGTTTACCGCTTACCACTGTCCACTTCATATGACGGTACAGTCGATAACACATTATAACCTTCACTCGAGTGTACTTTACTCACATCACGGACGAGTTTGCGACAAAAAATTTAAAAGATTCATCGTACAGTCAACATCCACCTAGTTGGTTTCCTATTCGTGAACTTTACAGTCTCTACTCAGATAAGTTAAGGGTAAATTTGCAACAAGTCTAACGGCTTTATTTATAAGAACACGATTCCTGGTAAAAATACTCATGGCATTAAGTCCGTCGCACTGTACGATTTTTTTAAGTGGAATAAAAGCATCACTAAATAAATAAATAAACAAATTCCTCTAAAGCCAATCTAAAACTCTGTTCATTTAATCTGTGGCTACATGTTTTCCTTGTGATATCTCCACCACAGACAATTTTAATCGGCGTTTTCGAAGTGTCTAAAGGAATCGAGTTCTTGTAAATAATACCGAAAGGGTCGATTAGTTTTTGACTGTTCAGAGCGGTGGTAACGCAGCGGAAGAACGCCAGCTACACATTTGGAAGGTTGTGAGTTCGAATCCCGGCATGTACCGATGACTTTGCTAGCTAAGTTACGTACATTTGTGAAGTTATAGTAGCAATACCTACCACTCGCTAACCGTGAAAGAAAACATCGTGAGGAAACCCTAGTGTTTAAAGTATTCACGTAACATAGCGCTTGCAATGTAGGTAGCAATGGCCTCACTATGAGGTAAAGTGCGGAAATCTCAGGTCTAACTAGTACTAAAACCCATTAGTTTCGTAAAATCTCTGTCCACGGGCCATTTCACCGTCGCGAAGGTTCAGATTGCGATCGACAACTGACTCGACTTTTGCTTCTGATGAAACTCACTATTACGTCTTGTAAGTAGTCTCTAATTAATACTGGAATGAACAACAGCGATTGTAATAGTATACAGGTAAAGCAACTTATATTATATAGATTGCTTTACCTCACATGCGAGAGATCGCAGGTTTGGATCCCGGCATGTACCTATGACTTGGATTTGTTTGTCAACTCGCTCGCAAAAACTGGGACTCGCTGCTGTGGAAACCCATTGTGGGGAAACCCGCGATCTAGTTGGCTATGAACGTTTTCAATTCCATTCAATTCAAAGTTGTTAGTTCCAGAATTAATAGATTATGTGAAGAAGCTTACAAAAAACTCCACACTGTCTTTTGACACTGTCTTTCCTGTAGATAAAACCAACTAAGTTCAAAGGATAGCATAGGTACTGCCAAACCTTCACCGTCATTTTACTCCTCTAGTGTAGATAGGAGTTGCCTCTACACGCTGTACAAATCATATAACATTATGTAAAAGGCCCATACTCTTACTGGAATGAACTGCATAGGTACATTTCTGGGATATAATCACTCAATAACAACAATATTTTCCAAACAACATAATTAGATCTTTTACATCTGTGGTACATGGTTTACATATCAACTAGACGCAATTACTACCGTTACTAGGTAGATGAGATGGCCGTCTAGATTCTGTAGAATCTGGGATCCACTTTTAGATAGAGTAGCCTTGCCTAGCAACTATACCATAGGAAAGATGTTTGTACGTGCGAAGCCACTGTGGGTTTCCTCATAATATTTTCCTACAGGGTCGACGAGTGGTATTGCTCCAACAGATTAACAAAATTAAATGTATGTAACTAGACTAAACTATGCATAGCTAAAGAGACGAGAGTTCGAGAGATTATGCTTAGAACTGTACAAAAATCCTCTTTCGTCCTGTATCAGCTGCCAACCAATTCAAACTCTTTGTTAACGCAGAAACAAAAGACATCAACGCGCGGCCTATAGAAAAGAAGTTTATTGCAAAAAGTTAGGCCATTACATTGCGTTAGTTTATACAATGATCTCGGATATGCTTACCATAACATGCTACATGCGATATGTAGTCCAAGGCCCGTCAATGAAAGCAGTATCAAGATCAATCGTAGCGGGCAACAGCCTTAATAGAAATACAGTAGTTTCGACTACAAAATATCTACGGAAAGTCCAAAAAAATACCAAAACTATATTACATCTGAGCTAGATCATTTGTAGAGGATCTAGAAGCAACTACTACTTAAGAATACTAGACATGTTGGGTGCCTGGGATATTTTGTGAGAAGGTCCTAGGCAGCCCTGTTTTTTTTTTCTTGTACTGTAGATAGCGCTGGGTTCAGTTTCGACGGTGAAGTCTAAGATTTATCTTTCAAACCCCGGTAAGGCAACATTACTCAACCAGAAACTTCCTTATACTCTAATACTTTCAAACTATAAAGGTTTAACCTTATTTTAATTGTGTTGTTCCTATTCGTGGCGTGCGGCACAAGCACAGGCTCTGCCTAGTTCAGCAATTTATTACAAAAATGTTATATTCGGTTAGTTTTTTCCGATGTTGTACCTTGAAAGGCTTTCATGCCAAAATGGCAAAGATGACTCTTTGACGTGATAGCATTCACTTAACGTTTACTTTTTTTTAAATTCGTCTGTAACGCGGTTACGGTGCACGTAAAGGTCAATGCAAAGTCTTCTTTCTAAGTTGATAGCCACGACTTTGCCTGCGTTGAATTTCGCATTAAAAATGTCTTTGTACACCAAATAAAACAGAAATGCATCTTCTGTTTTTTCTGTGAAGATAATTTTGGTCTTAATGAACTGTTATCTCGGTCGTATTTCTAACAGAGATTACAGAGGGAAAATTAAGTTGTATGGATGTGATTGAAACTAAATTGAACTTGAATATTAAATGTTTTCCAACAACTTCATAGAACTAATATATAGCTGATTGACATTTACAATTTCGTTTTAAAGTCACCAGCAAAACAAGAATGTTCTTTACTGTACAGTACATCAACCATAACATTTTAGTTGCAGACTCGCCCATATCGTAAGTGAATAAAGGGCATGGATGCAAAGATTGATGCGCTGTCAATTGTACTTATACCAGCGTCTGCAGCAATAGCAGGAGATTTCATAGGGGCGCCATTTTGCTTGCTAAGAGCGAGATGGCGCGACGATGTTTTATCGCGTTGTCGCGCTTGACACAGTAGTCGTTCCCCTCAGGTAGGACTCATTATAAATACAAGTACACTAATAGAGTTAACAGTCAACAGCAATTCGATCTTTACATGTTTGTTGTAAAGTAGCTCGTTATGTAAGTATGTGCCCTTACATAACGGGCTGTATGTGCTCCTAAAAAGTGAAATTTTTATCTGATTCTTACGAAACTTCTGGCACTAAAATGCATTTTTTTATGTAGCCTATGTACTCGTAGATCCCACTGCGAGGCGCAGACCTTCTCTCGGAGAGAGAGTGAGTATGCGCCTAATTACCATGCTTGCCCATCGCGGATTGGCAATTACAAGCGCTGTGGTATAAATAATATTAAAAAATACCCATTATAAAACATCCAGTTTCTAAAAGTGCAATTTTTGTCTGTTGTTCACGAAATATCTGGCACTAAAATATCTATGTACAATACAAAATTTTAATTTCATTCCATTACGGATGCAGATTAATTTGTAGAGTTGATTTAGTTGAACGTAAATCAATAAAATTATTTCTGTTTAACCATTGTTATAGTTATTATTACTTTTTGGTGGAAGTACGTCCTGGGACGGCCGTTACCGACCCTTTGACCCACAATCGCTTTATGTATTACTTTCGTCAATCTTTATTCCTTCATCCTCTCTATACGGCTAAACCTTTCTCAATTCTAATCACTACATCCTTTTTCCGTCCACAACAATCTCTAATCACACTATTTTGATTATCCTGCCCTTTTTATAGTCTTAGATCCTGCCATTCAAAGCAACATAACACATAATTCTCAGAGACCTCATTCCTATTGCATTAATCTTACTTTCTTCATTCTTCTGCGGACTCGCACTGCAGGATAGCCTTGTGTATAAGCGAAGGACAAGATAAAAAGGATCCAAAATCAGCGTGCGTGCATGCAGCGCCTAATTAATATTGATCAAGCGAAAGAGATTTATCAGGTAGCAAGTTGCAACGGCATACAGGCCATCATTATGTATGCCATCATCATCATCATCATCAGCCCATCGATGCTCACTGCTGGGTATAGGCCTTTTCCCCCAAATGCCATTTCTTACGGTCCTTCGCCATCCGCATCCACGCATAGTTTATGTAGTATGTTTTTACAATCCTGGAAACATCACAGTAATTTTTCAATGGGTTATTATTATTATTATTACTAATTCTTAATGCACAAAGACAGTGTACGAAAGGTGGACTTAAAGCTAATGGCATTTTCTACCAGTCAACCTGCAGGAGGTACAGGAGAGGCAAAAATTGAGGTAGGCGTGCAAAAAAGAAAGAAATAAAGGGGAACCCCCCTTGATATAGCTAGGACCCTAAACCTATTACATAGAACCACAATTCATGACTTACATATGATACCTATGGCAATTCGATGTACATTGCGTAGTAGATTTATCCACAGATCAACAAGATTGTTCAGTAAAATTGCGATGCACATAGAATTGTCATAATAAACTATGGCTTGTAATTTTATGAAATGCGGCTCAGCTGGTGCCCGTGACGTAACTGAGTACCATTATGCACAGGTGTTGGCAACTGCAGTATCAAAATAGCTCGCGCCTGCGATCCATAACCTCTATTATTAGTTGACTGCATTGAATTGCAAAACGAATCGATCTCTATCACTTTTTATCATTGTATCACTATAACACAATTTTTTACATCACAACTTTACTATGAAAGGTCCCTGTGCCCTCCTTCTGAGCATATTGAAATCAAATTAAGTAACGCTTTTGCTACACGAAAGTTTAAAATTAAGTTTTATTGTTAAGTTAAGGGAACTGCTTTAATTTGCAATATTGTTACGTATACTATACCAGATACATTATACCTGTATGTAAACAAACTATTAATAAAAATCTTTAAACGTAATATAAAAAGCCAATATGCTTGCCTCCCACTTGGAGGCAGAGACCTTATCTCAAAGTGAGAAAACACGGGCTTAATCACCACACGAGCCCCACGCGAATTGCTGATTTCATGCTCTCAGGTTTCCTTTTTATTACAATACTATAAATTAACAAATGTAAGTACTTTTCTTTGTCTTCGTATCTACATAACATAACATAAACTCACGCCTATTTGCTTTTGCTTCATCGACATTCATTAGTCGTTGCATGCTCGCACGCCGGTTTCGGATACTTTTTATCTTGTCTTTGTGACTATTTTAGTTATTACTTGGTTCATCATTCGTCTCATTTAATCGAGGATTTCAACCCATTTCCGTCTTCAATTGTTTACATCCAAGAAAAGTGTATTTGCCACAGAGTATAAGTACTTTTACGAGGTTGCCGATTCTTATTTTAGCCACCGAATATCCTTGCATTACTGCAATTAGCACTTTTACGAGACATAGCTACATTCGACAGGCTATCGGCCTTTATACACATGTACCATTGTACCTATTCAATTCAGTTATCTTAATGGTGAATTTGCAATGAAAGTGTCTGTCGTTGAAGGTTCCTCTAAAACTTTTTAAATATATGTATTCTGTTCCGGGATTGGGGGTCAGGGACTTTCTATTTACCACTCACATGACCAGAATCACGTATATTATACAGGGTGTCGATTTGTAAAGTGACGCTCGTCTCAGTGGTCTTTTTTACTCATCAATACGAACAACTTTTACTATGGCACTAATTCGGAAATATCAAAAAAAAAAATCTGATGTTGCATATATTTTGTGCAGTCGGTATCAAGTATTTAGTATTGAACAGCTGTGATTTTTTTCGCGATTCCGAGGACTTTATAGTAAAAGTTGTCGTGTTGACGAACATAGTTTTTCAACATATTTTACCCTTAAGTGACATAAATTACTTTTGATAAATAAAACTATAAATGTGACCTTAATAACCTGACATACCTATACACATTTACATACACTCACATATACTCAATCCAGTCTAAACATAAGTAAATTAACGCTTATTTTTCTACAAAACTATGCTTAATTTACGGAGTAACATTCGTATATACGCGCGTAACTTTCGTGGACACCATTTTGTAAAATTTTATTTTTGCCGAAATTCATGATCCGATTTTCATATACAATGCTTCATTTTTCTTGTATAAGAGTTCCCCTTCAGGTTAAACTTTTATTTACTAAAAACTGTAACACATAAAAAACGCCACGAAAGTTATGTGGAGAATGCCAAACTGGAGGATTACCCCTATAAAGGCTGCTCGTTAAAACAGAATCTGCTGTGACCTGGGAAAATAAATAAAGTCCAGGTTTGATGTTTACAATGTTTAAGTTAATTTGTATCATAGTTTTTTACATTAGGTATGCTACAACAGCATAAATGATGAAAGCCAGAAATACTATTTTGATGTGCATTTAAATATTTCCCAATCGGAATGGCGCATGTGGCGCATGTTGTATGTCAGTCTGTGTGTCTAACTGACGGTAAAAAGTACAAGATAGCTATCGTTTCGTTATTTAGATTCCATCTTGGTGCAATTACTGCAGCAGAAGAATAGAGATGCGGCTATTTATCCCCCATGTGATACTTGTACTGCGTAACACTGCCTTAGTTATTCTAAGGCCTGGTTTACATTACAAAAAACAAAAATGAATAAAAAAATAACCAACAACCCGGCTGCTGAGCATTAACTATACTAAGCAGGCGAAACCAACCTAGAGGTACATCGCAATTTTGGATTTGAGTCCCGCCTGCTTAGCAGTTAATGGTCAGCAATCGGGCTGTTGGTTATTTTATTTATTCACGTTTTATGTCTTTTTAGTGTTTTTTTTCTAATTTTTTGTCGGATTTATGCTGATATCATATAGCCTATGACACTTTCACAAATGTAGTAAATCGGGCATACTTACATACATAGATAGAGATAGATAGAGAACACTTTATACACATACAAGCCAAAGACATCACCTTTTGAACTTCGCCGCAGTCGCGTAAAAAGCGTGTGTTTTAGTATTAATAAAGCCATAGAATTTGGTAGATCTGATGCCTAAGACTAGTGCAAAAAAACTGGCCAAGTGCGTGTCGGGCCACGCGCAGTATAAGATTCCGTAGAAAGAGATCTGCTTTACAGAACTAACAACTTGATCAAAGTAATTTTCAATGGATTTTGTACGAAATTTTCCTTTTATCAGTTGGTCGCCTATTACTCGTTAACTTGTAAAGCCTACTTAGCCGTTATAGATTTTCCTTTTAGTTCATTATACATATGTGCTACTGCCCTGAAATATCGAGTTTCTACAATCAACCATTTAGCCAGGAGAGGGAGCCCTACTGTGATAAAAATTTGGCTTTAAAGATTAATATTTCGTAAACGGAACCCTTATCGAAAAATGGTCACAATATTTTTAACGACCAATCCAACGATAGCCCACACTATGGTGTAGGCGAGAAAAAAAATGCATTCCTAATTTTGGTGTAGAAGAGGTACCCTAAATTAAATTGTTTTCGAGATTTTATTTACCGTTTGCCGTTTACCGTTTTGTCGAAGTATTAAATATATGTATCTATCTATGATTGTCTTTAATTTAGATTTGAATAAGTACCACGACAGTTCTTATCTTCACCTATTGATTGGCTGGAATAACATTTTAATATACATTACATTACCACTCCTTGAGGGTGAAGGAAAACATCGCGAGGAAACCTGAGTGTCAGAGCTATTCACATACCTCAGCGCTTGAAATCGCCAATCCGCGGTGGGCACGCGTGGTGATTAAGCTCCCTTAGAGAAGGCCTGTGCTCTACAGTGGGACGTATATAGGCTGCTTATGTATACATTACATTAACGCAGTCGTTATCCCTGTGGGGTAGGCAGAGATCAAAGTTTACACTTGCTCTTTATCTTCATGAACATTTATTTCAGCTATTTCATTTATACACAGAAATGTGGGTTGAGAGACACAAAAGTCTCTGTAAAATTAAATATAAAAAGTAGCACCGCAAAAATTTTAATTTTTATTACTGTTACTAACATAGTTCTTAAGTCGCCATTGTTACTAACAATATATGGGTACTGCCTGAAATAAAGAATTTTTATTTTATTTTATTTTTATTTTTTATTATTATTTTATATTTCAATTTTTCTCATTTAATTCGTTTAATCTAATAAGTGTGGCATCGGATTAAGAATAGCGTCGCTCCATTTCCTCCCGTGGATGTCGTAGAAGGCGACTAAGGTAATCAATTGCCAGGAGACGGGCAGCAGCGTCTTCCTGAGATTCCAACCGCATACTGCGATCGCCAACCCGCCTGCCAAGCGTGGCGATTATAGCAAAACCCCTCATGGTTATAAAAACCACGAGGGAGGCCTATGTCCTGCAGTGGGCGTCAAATGGCTGATGATGATGATGATGATGAATAAGTGTAAAGCCTACCATTCGTTTTTTTGTGAATTCTAAGCTGTCTATGAGTTTAATGCGACTGATTGGTGTAGAAATACTAGCCTACGACCTATTCTCAGACCTACCAAATATACACAAAAAATCTTAAAAATCGGTGAAGCCGTTTCGGAGGAGATCGGTAACAAACACTGTGACACGAAATTTTTATATACTACATATTCCGTTGCCACTTAGTATCCATCTACTTAGTTAAATTAGGCAGTATTATGATAACGTAGCAAAAATTTCACAGGCAATTGAATGAGTTAATGCAGCAGCGATTGAAACTTGTTACGTTAGCAGGTTTTTGACAAGTCTTTGATTTAAATAACGAGCTTAGTAGGTAGGCCGTAGACCGTTCTGGTATTTTACCTAGTAATTATTTGGGGTTCTTTGACCCCTATCCACGTTCTTGCCCAAACAGCTATCTATAATTTCCTTATTTGCATTTAATTAGTCCAATCTGATGGGACCACCGTCTCCACAAAACTACGTAAAATTACGAAAAGTAAAAATGCTATCTCTCAAAAACTAGACTACTTATCTAATCGCTCATCTCTCTAATACGCACGTGATCTAGTCACTTGATTAACAAATGAGGTAGCCAGGCTTAAAAATAAGATCAATCCGCGTGACAATGCTTAGCAAGTTGACACACGAACTTTTTCCGCACTCTTCATCCGAACGATTTTCTATCTATTGTAGTTAGTGTTAAGACGTTAGGCGACTGACAATGCGAAGACTCGGGCACACGTAACCGCACACTCACACCGAGGCCGGGTGAAACGGGGTATAAAAGCGATGCAAATTTCAAGTGCCTGCATTACCCACCACCCTCTCGCCCAGTAAGGTGTTCAATTGATCTCCAACCATGAAATATCACGTGCGTACACAATATTTTGTCTCTCATGTGCTAGTGTTAATAGACAGTGCGCAGCGGTGACAGTGCGCAAGACGCGGGTTTCTCACGATATTAGTGCCAATTAAGAAAGTGGAATTGGTTTGGAGCAAAAAATGTTTATTTAAAAAAACCGAGTCGTTTTTAGTCGATTGATTGAAAGTGCACTATAATGAATGCTAATTGAATTCTCTATTATGCGTCAATTCAGTGAATTGTTAGAGGGAAGACTTTCTTTGAACACATTCTCGTGTTACCCAATTCGATGGCGCCAATAGTAGGAAGCTAATGGCCTTACGCAATATCTAACTGATCGCTCCCGTGGCGTGTTATACACCCGCAATCAAACGGGTTGCGAGATAATGAAACACTATGCCTAATAATCTTTGACTGATAACTTCGCGAGATAATCAGCGATTACGTCCTCAACTACCATCTCTGATTGCATTGATTTAATACCACTTTCCCTCAACAGATTCTCTTGGGATTCCTGTCGGTGGCGGCGGCATACCCGGGCATCATTCATGACGCGGCGCCGGAGATTGAAGAGAAGTACGACCACGCACTGATCGGAGAGTCAGAACACCAACATCACGTTCAACACGAGCACGCCAAATCGCATCAGTCAATCAAATTCGAGCACTTCCATCCAGTGCCTGTCTACGTAAAGAAGGAGCACAGCCATCTGCTGAAACATCCCTTGGAGAAGGGCAAATCTGAGCTTGAACTGAAGCAGATTCACCCCGAGACTGAGCACCATCACGGACACGGCCTGGTACTCGAGGACCATAGGTCTAACTCTGAGCACTTCGCCGGTATTGAGCATGGCGGGTTCGAGCACGGAGGCGCTGAGCTGTCCGGCTACGAAGGTCTAAAAGGCTACGGAGGCGAGTTTGAGCATCACCAGCCAGCTCTGGAGCACGAAGGAGCTCACTACGGCTTCCAGTCAGAGCATGCTCTTGCACCCGAAGAGGGCTATAAATTTGAAGGTTATTACTAAATGCATTTAAACTAAGCTCCGTGTATTGTAAAGTCTCTCTCTCGCCTGTCGAACAGGGCTTGTTAATTAAAATGCGATGCTACTTGCCAGATGATCCTCTTTATCGTTACATAATTATGTACAGTACAATGGTAAGATAGAGAAGGTTGATTATCAACTGAAGAAAGTCTGAGAGGTTCGCATTTTGTTAGCAAATCTGTCTAAGCTTTCGATTAAGGCTTCCTAATGTACCTGAAGTAGATATAGGTTAGATCGATTAGGCAACCCGTGAATTCTCATCGTTATGTTTATATTGCTAATAATGTGTCGTTTGCAACATCTAATCTGATATCCAGCGTGAAAATTATGAAATAGTTCTTGGACTAGAAAGTAATCCGATGACGAAAAATATGTATCGACTGATCTTGTTTGGTGTACACGCTTGTTTTTCTTTGCAACCACTTGCGTCTCTTGTATCTCATTATAATAAATACTTAGTAAGTAATCAATGTGACGTAAGCCTCCGTGGATAAAGTCCCTGTGAATTTGTGATATTAATAAAGAATGTTGGTTTTTTTTAAATAGTCGTCTTATTTCTTTTTAACAACATAATTAAATAACATTTAGTGGCCAGTGACTCGACATAGTATGGCTCATTGTAATTCTACAAGAGAATTAATTGAGCATACAGTATTTCTCGTTCGATAATACTGACTGAGGTTTCTGCAATCAAAGTTACAGATGGCCTATAAAACCACACGATGTGAAAGAGACTGTTACATAGAGCGCTATTAGAATCTTAATTGAACATAGAAATAACTAACACTAGTGAGAAATGGCATATCTTGCAGAATAGTAACTTAGATAACTTCATAAGAATCCCACATTCCAGATTTGCTAAGTGACTCGGTGAAAATCTCACAAGAAAATCTTCATGTAATAAGTAAAAACCATAGAAGTATTTCTTCCTACAAAATTGGCCCCTGTTTGGCATGTTTCTGTAATATCTCCGTATTAAATAAATAAATAAATAAATTTGTCTATACAAATAAAATGAGTGCAAGATGTGCTGTAGGGTACATAACTCTGTGATTGGTTCATTCTGTGCGCCACTCGTGATGACGGCGTCACTTATGATTGGTTTTATACACAAACGTCAAACCATTGACTTTATAATGTATAAGCCGTCGAAATATCTAGGTACCTCGCAAGATGGCATGGCTGTCTGACGGTTGCAGGTTCATAGATATTTTGCCAGGTAATACTGAACTCGCTTCAATATTGGAAACACAGTTCACAAGCCCCGCCCGCCTCCCTACAATTGAACGTGGGGTCATTTAGCGATAGTTAGACATCTATGTTTTTAACTATCACTGAGTAAGACAGCATATCAAACATTATGTAATCGATACAGTTTAGATTAGACGAACAAAAAAGAAATTATCATTGGGTGTATTACATATTATTTAGGTAACACATTACTTCTAATTGCCTCCTACTTTTCCACGCTAATACGATTTTGTAATGCGGGTATTATATCTTTCGTTGAGGTTATCATCACGATTGCCAATATTTGCTTATCATTAGGAGAGTAGCATGTGTAGTGTTACTTTGAATGACAGGATAGGTACGCAATAGTGTCATTGGAGAACGTCGTGTGCTGAAAGAGGATGTAGTGACTATAATTGAGAAAAGGATGTTGCGTTGGTTTGTACATATGGAGAGGATGAAGGAAGCAAGACTGACGGGAGCGAATGTCGGTGGAAGGATCTGTAAGGGACGTCCCAGGACCTACGTCGGCCAAATAGGAGATTTATAATCAAAGGGCAAGATAAAAAGTACCCGAAACCGGTGTGCCCTAGTTTACTCCTACTGCGGAACACTTACAGGCGGAGTTTATATATATATGAATGAAGTATTATTCAGTAGTTCTCTCTGTGATTATAAATAACCAAAGACAATTGCAACACATACCGAGTGGTAGTATAAATAAAATAGCTAATAGTACCTATAAATAAAATAAGCCACCTCATATGCTCTTTGCTTTGCAGAGCACAGGGCTTAGGAGGTTGTACCTCAGATACTCAGGTTATGTCAAGGGAATGACAGTGCTACTATAAATTCACAAATGTACACAACTTACAAAGAAGAGAATAAACTACTAGACAACCTAGGCGATGAGTCACAAGGGATCACAATGTTGAATTTGGGTCCCGCGTGCTTGTTAGTTAATGCTCAGCAGTCGGTTTATTATCGAAGAGTTGCAAGATTAAACACCAGCAATATACAAATATTTCCACCTAGTGAGTAAGCAGGGAACTTTTTGCACAATAGATCGAGAAATTTAAAAATTTTTAGTTCCTTCATCGAATTTATGCTGATTTCATTTAATAGCCTGCACGTGACTCCCGCGTAATTATCACGAATCGATTGAGATCCTATTTGTCAAAATTTGACTATTGGTTAAGGATTGGAATGATCGGATGATGGAACGTAGAATCGGACTTACACACAAACATGCATACGAGCTAAACACATTATCCACCTTTGAGGCTCCGCCGCAGTCGGATAAAAAAACACAATTAGCAGGTCTTTCCAGCTCACGGAAAACGTCACCACTTTATCTTCTTGTGTAATAGAGCAAAAATTTCGCTCCAAGTTTATTCATAACATTGGACATAATGTAATAATGTCCACAGCTTCCTTGTCGATTTGGTATTCAAGCGGTAGTTAGCTTTCTACTCAGCCGATATGCGTCTGGGTCGCGCCACTGCGGAACTGAGGTAAGCTAACTTTAGCCTGCGGCTTTATTCACGTAACTTTGCCTTAGTTTACTTACTTATATACTGTTGTCGCTCATCAGGGACACAGGGCCCTTATAACAGATATCGAGGTTTTCACATCCCAGCCCAAGTGTTTTCGCCTCCAACGTCACTCATCGGCGCCTGTTGGTTTTAGGACACCCCCTCTTTCTTCCTTCCCGGAGGTTACCACGAGAGCTCTGTGTGATACTCTGTTTGTCTTAGTTTAAGCACTAAATAATCATTTTGCAGTTACTTTCGTGTAAGCAAACCGGGCCAAACAATACTTGAATTGTTATGAATTAATGAAAATATTTATTTCAGACCTGGGTCCATATTTGACAATTATAACAGCAATAAAAATAAAAATGTTAACATCACAGCAGAATTAATTAATATAAATATAAAACGTTATTTTGCATAAATTGCACAAAATAAGAATCACTAAATGAATAACGTCACCTACTTACAATGGGTCAATAGGTGAAGGAAACAGGAGATTCTTGAACAATACAGCGAATAGGGCATTTGAACAAGATAAAACAATAAATACCAATTCTTTATTGCTTCACAATACTTACATACTCAGGTAAGTATGATGTGGGTATCTGGTAATTGTTCTGAAATTAAAACATATTTTATTACGTAAAAAAGGTCATCATCCAGTTCATTCAGTAAAACCAAGTGGCACAGGTTATAGTTCGCGTATGAGTTTGATTGATACTCCGATCAACGAGTCCTTTTCAATAATTTTACAGATGGTCTCGCCTGTTGAAGACATTATAGCAGACTCACTCACCAATACAAGTAGGAAGAATCAGTCAGGCGTTTTTCTGCAACCTACGAGTCGCATGTCCAATTCACAAAGAAAACCTGCGATGCTAGATTCACAAAACGTAGAAACTTTGCTAATATCAAAACATAACATATACTCACGCCTGTATCCCGGAGAGGTAGGCAGAGTGCAGGGTCTGCCACTTGCCACAATCCTGACAGATCTCTATCGCTGCTAATACCCTTTTCTATAAATAAAACTACATTAGTTTTGAGAAAATATTTGGCTACAAACAATTTAATTTAGATCAAACGTTCAGTCTAAGCAACACTCACAAGTTATACCTACTACTTACTAGCTACAGTAAACAATTAGGTAACAATTCCTTATCAAAACAAACACTAATCAGTGCTGCCAAATGTGCCTCAGTATTGTTAACTTTTCAGGTCTATACAAGGGCACTTCTATAGGAATTTCCTTTTTTACTTCTACTGGTACGATCCTCTCCACCGAATAAGGTTTGTCCACTTTGACATACACTTTCCTCTCCACTTCCACGGGGACCCGTTTTTCCACTGCAACTGGGACCGGTTTTTCAACTTCGATCTTTTCCGTCTTCACTATGGGCACGGCGTAAGGTTTTATAATCTCGACCGGTACGGCATAAGGCTGCGGGTATTTCACTTCATAGGGCTGCGGATACGGAACTAAAAAGGGCGCAGCGACCGGTACGTTAACGGACTTGATTATGACATTCGGGCGGTGCTTCTTGATGGTTATATCCTTGTGGATGACGATAGGTGGCGAGTTGGCAATTGCTTCCGCCTCGGCCTTTGATTTCAACCTATCGAAGTATAAGCTTTTCAGCGCGTTTTGAATTTCACTGGTATATCTGTGGTCGTTGAAATTTGGCGCGTATTGGAACTTGAGATCTTGTTGGTATTTGATCATGTCCAGATGCGTTAACCTTTCCTGCTCCTTCTGCTTTTGCTGCAGTTGCTGTAGCTGTTGTTGCTCTAGTTGTTGTTGTTGTCGCTCCTGTTTTTGCAATTCCTGTTGTTTTTGCAAATCGTATTGTTTTTGCAACTCCTGTTGTTTTTGAAGCTCGTGTTGTTTTTGCAACTTGTGAAGTTTTTGCAACTCTTGTTGTTTTCGCGATTCTTGTTGTTTTTGTAAATCTATTTCCTCGTTGGCTTGCGGTAGAAACATTTGACCCTGGTTCTCCATCAGCAGTTCTTTACCGAGTTGCTGGTGCTCCTTTTGTTGTGCCGCAATATACTCGTATGGGATTAGTTGGAACTTCTGCTCGAGGAGCGGATCAAACACGAAGTGAGCCTGATGCGATTGCTGATCTTGAATTGCCTTCAAAAAGTCATTGTTAGGCCTGAACAACGGCCCTTCAGAGCTCTTTGGTAACTCCTGTTTCAGCAACGGCTGCTTAACATTGTCAAAAATGTTTAAGTAGTTGCCGTCAACGAGATATTGATTCGAAGCCGGAATTTCAGTTTTGAAGTAGTGCTTGTTTTCGCCTTGTTGAGAGGATACTATAAGTTCCTCAACTAACTGTTTGTATTGATCGTGATTGTATCTTGGAATAGCGAATTGATTTCCTATAGGCTGCTGGGCTTCCTGGGTTTTTAGTTCAGCGTTTTGCAATTCAGTGTAATTTTTGACTGCTAGTAGTTGAGACCGTTGAATGGCGAGCTCTTGTAGCAGATTCTGAATGTTTTTCTGTTGCTGCTCCAGTCGCTCGCGGAACTCCTCGTGCTGGTTCTGCTGGACGCTGTTGATCAGTCCAGCTTGAAGCTGTGGATTCTGTGCGAGAACTGTGCTTTCGTCGAGTCGTTGCCCTTGTTTTAGTGCTCTTATCTGCGTTGGAGTCAGATACATTATCACTTCCATGTACTTCTCTTGTGGCTTAATGTATTCTTGGAATGTTTGCGGACCTAGATCCATCGGGTGGCCCCAAGTCACAGCCACCGACACGATCACGAGAATAAACCACACCTGAAATCGAGAATAGTTCACTTATATTATTGGTACACTTGCTTTATCTCACTCGTGAGTACGCGACATTGCGCGCGCGAATCATAACACTGACTATTACCGGACAATAGTGATAGATTTCATGTCTTATTTGTTTATCTTACCGAGTGTGTCATTGCTGCTTATTTGATGGAGCAGCCGGTCAACCGTCACGGTTGGGTGCGGTCTAGTATCTGTTAGACACGGGGTGAGGCAAACAGTTTTATAGACTTCCTATTCCGAAGAAGCGTCATGCGTGAGAATCATCTCGGCGAGGGCGCCCCGGTCAGCTGTAGTGATGTCCGCGCAGTTGCGTTTATCGATAGGCCATAAATCGACTCTAATAAAAAGTGTGCTACTCAATTGAGTCACTAGACAAAATATAGATGATAGGTAGCTTAGGCCTTTGCATCTACGTAATGAGATGATTTATACAGCGTCCAGTGGCAGCTTCACTTATATTAGATGGGTTAAGGGACCACTCGGACGCTGCAGTACCTGGGATATTGTATTTAAGATGGAGTAGGCTTGCCCAGCACCTCTACCATCCTAACAGCTTAGTCGATGTCGTCAGTCGTTAGATGATACATAAATAGATATATAACTCTTTTTTACCTGAACAGAGCTAATCTAACAGAGTGGGTCTTAAAGTCAACATGTATAAGACTAAGACAATGTCGAAATCCTACTCCTATCAACGTTTCGGCTCTCACCTGGAAGTTGACCACGATGTATACCTGAGACAATAGTCCAGTTAGGTAAGACCAACTTAGAAAAAGAGGTCACTCGTCGAATCCAACTTGGATGGGCAACGTTCAGGAAACTGAAACACATTTTTACCACCAAAATACCTCAGTGTCTCAAGACAAAGGTGTGTAACCAATGTTTGTTGGCACTGATGGCTTATGGCTGCAAGACCTAGTCGCTGACTGCAGGCTCAATGTCGTCCTATAAGCAACGGAGAGAAGCTATGTTAGGAGTTTCACTGCGTGATCGAATCAGGAATGAGGAGATCTGCAGAAGAACCCGTATATTACTAATATAGCTCGAAGAATTGCTCAGTTGATTTGGCAGTGGGTGGGGCACATAGCTCGGAGAACTGCTGGCCGTTGGAGCGGAAAAATTCTGGCCTGGCGACCGCAAATCAGATGACGCAGCGTGTGCAGGCCCTCCACCAGATGGTCTGACGACCTGGTTACGGTGACAGACAGTCGCTGGATGCGGGCGGCACAATACCGGTAAGCTAGAAAAACCATGATGGAGGCCTATGTCCTGATGATGATGATGATGATGAACAGTATACAAGCGGTGATCTTATCGCTAAAAGCGATCTCTTCCAGACAAGCCTAGGATGTATTAAATTAGATTCGATTTATACAATGTAAATGAGGCACATAAGGTCACTTACCCTCTATTAGGTTAACTAAATCCAATAAACAATGTTTATGTCAATTATACAGGTCATCAGATCAAATGATTTCTTCTAGAGTACACAATCCTTAATTTAACGAAATTTTGTTTTTTCTTTGTCACGCTCAGCTATATTGACTCAATGATGTTTTGTTGTGTTTTCTGTATGAAAAGTTCTGACGTTATATTATTTTGTCACATTATCGAGTAAAACTGCCCTATTATTGTAGTGCTTTTGCCGACAGCATCAGCCAGCGAACACGTTAATTTTATGTAAATTAATTCGAGGTCTATCATTAAAGTCACAGGGTATATATTATGTAGTTTCGATGTTATTTAATAGATACGAAAATCGAGAGTTAAGCACTCTCAACTTCTCTCATAATGTTTATCATTAACATACATTCCACAGGTAAGTGAAATGGCATTCGTCTTAACGTGGGTAAATCGGACATACGGTTTTATTTATGTTGCTATTTCTGATTATATATATTTATTTTTATTGTGTTTTTCCTGGTACAATAAAGAATATTCTTATCTTATCTTATTTGTCTGAAGGTTTTATTGTTGCCCCTTTTTCTTTTTTTTTATAGATAAAAGAAAAGGAAATGCAGCACTTTCTCACTTTTCAAAATATTTATCGATATCGGCGAATCTGTATATCTTCACGTGGTCTCATCCCAGCAACTTAAGAATTACCATAATTGAATATGTTTATGCAATAATAATCTAGTTCAATGGACATCATTGCTTACTTTTCTAATACGGAAATTATCATTATTATCCCATTATCAACGCAAAGTAGAGTTCAAAGTTTCTTAATACACGCATATCACACGACTTTGCACTTTAGTATTGTCTGGGAATTTGTGTGTCGGCCAAGTTAATCGACACTACTGTAATTTTTATTTCTGAAATCGTAGCGTTTTTAGACCAGCCGACCAACCAATCATTTAAATCGAAATTTGCTGATCAATTAACTCCCTCCACATAAGTTTCAAATGCAGTCTCTGCTTAGGGGTAAGTAAGCAGGTGTGGTAGACCTAACTACTTTACGTCCGTTTCTACTGTTCCATTCTACTAGCCATATTATTCTACCATATTATCCATCTATCGATATGTACATCTGATTACCATCCATTCTCTGAAAGCTAAGATATAGGTGGCCATGTCCACTCTTGTTTTCAGTTGACATGAAGTCTACATTAGCGGCAACTTTGCTATAAAATTTAAAAATAAATGCTATTATGATGTCGACCTTTGAAATGTTACAAACTAAGAGAACGAACAATATTTTGAGTGCAAATAGGAGAGACCACTACCGAATATTTAACAGAATGTCGATTCACACTATACACAGAAGAAATCTCATTTCCATATTTAAATTAATTTTGTCAAGTCATAAAACTCAATGTTAGTACTTAAATTATTCTGTGAGCAAAGAACTCTACATGTGTTGTCATCATGCTGTATACCTTCTTATCAACATTATATTATATTTTATGACTTACTGAAATATTTTAATAATATTTCAGTGATTTGACATAAAAAAACCGGCCAGTTTTTTCACGATTCTACAATCAACCGTTTAGCCGGGAGAGGGGGAAACGTCATACTCTGAAAAAAAAAATTGCGCTTTAAAGTTTATTGTTTCGCAAACGGAATCCTAAATCGAAAAATTATCTTGCTACACCCACAATACGTTTAAACGACCACGACCAATCCAACAATATCCCACACTATGGTGTAGATGGAAAAAAAATTGCAGCCCTAATTTAGGTGCAGGAGGGGTACCCTAAAAAATTTTTTTTTATGACTTTGTATCTACCATTTTGTCGGCGTAATGAGTATGTATATCTGTGCCAAATTTCCACTCTTTAGAAGTATGGTATCTATGCTAAGCCGTGGACAGACAGACAGACAGACAAACAGACCATATTTGCTTAATACACAACCCTTAGTGAATTATGACAAAATATCCTAGAGGATTAGGTAGAGACCAGGGATTACCACCTGCCACGATCCTGACAAAGCTTTTTGCTTCATTATCATTAATTAGTCGCTTAAGGTTTGCATGCCGGTTTCGGGTAGGGTTATCATCAACTATCATAATAATATACAGTGATATAGTCTGAATGTTATGAATCTTATCAACATAGTAAGATTTTGCAGCGCCTAAATATCCTAAAAGTTTGCTGATTTGTTCTGTATTCCCCAATAACACGGTTTAGACATCAACGGTAATCATATCTCTGCATTCTAAATAATTGAGAATCTTAAAAAGTAAATTCTTCATAGTTATTCGTTATTTTGTGTTAAATAATGTGGGAAAACAGAATGATATTTAAGGGAACTCACAAGCCAAAGCAAGCGAGGGGAGTAGTGGTGGCGGTCATTTGCTGCAGTAGTAATTGTATGGACATATTTAATTTAAGGAATCGCTCGTAGCCCCGGCTGCCTGAGTGATCTTAAACGATCACGAAGGTTAAGCAACACAGGGCGCGTTCAGTGCATGGATGGGTCGCCGTCTATGCCTAACGCTAGTGGCATTTTTCCGAGCGGTTCCGTGCTTCGCAAGGCACGTTAAGCTGTTGGTGCCGGCTGCCGTCGATAGATGGCAGTCGTTAAGCCAAGTCAGAGGCCTTAGGGCGGCTTGACAACTTCTGACAGTAGACGACCCACTAGTCTACAAGCTTCCACCAATCCGGACTTGGCCCCCGTGGTGGAGTATGGCCTATACCTTCCTCAGGGAAGAGACCCGTGCCCCTCGGTGGGGACATAATGGGTTGATGATGATTTAAGCCAAGGCATTCTGACCGCGGTTGATCGATTTACCGATAGACAAATGATTGCTGGGTTTGCGGTCAGAACGCGTCGGTTTATATTTATGTCCAAACAAATAGTGTAAATAACCGCCACGGTTGACCACCAAGAACGGTGGTAGACTAGTGGGTAGAACATTGGACTCGGAAGCAAGAATTTCATGAATTGAAATTGAAATTGAAATTGAGACCTAGGTTCGATTCCCAGTGCGGGCATGTACCTATGACTTTGTTTTCTAACTTATGTACGTTTGTGAAGTTATAGCAGCAATACCACTCGCTAACAGTGAAGGAAAACATCGTGTGGAAACCTGAGTGTCTGAGCTATTCACATAACTCAGCGTTTGAAATCGCTAATCCGCGGTGGGTACGCGTGGTGATTAAGCCCATTGGTTTGTGAGTTCCTTTAGTAATTATATTTTTTTGTTCCAAAGTCACATATTTAGTAACGTAACTGAGTAGAGACGACAGTATTTTCCCGATTTTGTTGTCTTGTTCATGTTGTTTTGTACAATTAGATTAATCGTCTGTTGATTTTTGTTAGGATTTTAGTAATTATTTTGTTTTATTTTTGTGTATTTTTTTACTAAGCTTACGTGAGCTTACGCTTAGGTTTATTTAGCATCGTTTTGTATTTTGTAATTAACTTCTAAATAAATATTTAGCCTTTTTTTGAAGAAGAAAAAACCGGCCAAGTGCGAGTCGGACTCGTGCACGAAGGGTTACGTACCATTACCCATACAAAATTAGACACAAAGATCAGAAATAACGGTAAAAAGTCACGTTTGTTGTATGAGAGCCGCCATAAATATTAATGTTATATTAATAAAATTATTTATTTTTTAAATGAATATACAACTAAATATTCTGTGAATATTTCAAGCATATCCTGTTGCTGTTATTAATCATCATCATCATCAGCCCCTTGACGCCCACTGCAGGAAATAGGCCTCCCTCACTGGTTGCTGTTATTAATATCAAGCAAAAACCGACAAAAAAATTACTTTTGTTGTATGGGAGTCTCCCTTAAATATTTGTTTTATTTTTAGTATTAGTCGTTATAACGGCAACAGAAATACATTACCTGTGAAATTTTCAACTGCCTAGCTATCACGGTTCATGAGATACAGCCTGGTGACAGTCAGAGAGACAGACGGACAGTGAAGTCTTAGTAATAGGAACCCTATTTGGTACGGTACCCTACAAAAAAAGCAAACACTGTCTTCATTATTCTAGCCAAATCCTGTTGTTTATCATCTTTGCATAACACAAGCCGAGCCTACTTTTAAATCGACTTCGAGAGTAGCCTCTAAATGTGGTGGCATTCTTTTTAGGCTTTCTGGTTTAACTGGTATTTGGCCGATGATATAACATGGCAGAATAAAAGTTAAAGCATTCAAAGCAAACGAGAATGGAGACCATCTATCAAGTGTCCTTTGAACGTTGCTAAGAAAAAGCTCCTATGATGCATTACTTTTGTAATATACCTACTGGACCTTATGACTTTTTTCATGAGCTGTCTAAATTTTACTCATAGATTTAAGTTAAGTTTATTTTAGGTCAACTTTGTACTGTAGTGTAATCTGTTTCAACAAACAGAATGTAAATTCTTTACGTTGATATACATTACTGATTTCTATGATATGTATTCATTTGGCAGCATTAAGTCCGCCACATTGCCATTGTATTTTTTACTTATGTGCAATAAACGTATTAATAATAATAATAATTTGTGACTTTAATAACGTGAGATTGGTGGGCACGAGGATCTGATTAGTACCTATAGTTTAGGGTCTTTTAGAAAACGAGAAAGAATAAAAGTTCAACAAGATAAATCAATTTTTCATGAAAAATGGCGGTTTTAATAATATGTACAGCATAGTTTAAAATAAAAACTAGTGACTATTTATTTACAGTGTAAGTATAACTAAAATTTGGTACTATCACGGGCGCATTTCTGTCAGGGCGTTCACCAGCAGTGGAAGCACTTCTTCTTGTAATGGGTCACGTGCTTGATAATGTGAATGGGGTAGGGCTTCCAGATGACCTCGGGAACCTCGACGTGCTTCTCAATAGGGACGTGAATCTTCTTGATGATCTCGTAGGGCCTGTCGACGGGGACTGGTACCTTCCTGATGACCTCGAAAGGTACGTGTTTCACTACCTCGTAAGGCACAGGCCTCTCAACTTCGTGGTGTTCAGTCTTGTAGACGGGATATGGCACGTGCTTGACAACCTCGACGGGGACGGGGTAGGGCTGAGGGACCGGGACCCTGACCTCCTGGCGGACTGGCACGGGCACGGGCTGGGGCACCGCCACTTGCACGTGGCGGGTCACTTCAACGGGCACGCGCCGGATGACATTTTGAACGACGGCTTCGAGCTCGTATCTGGAAGCGCTGGTCTGAGCTCTGCCCACGGACACGGTCTGGCCAATCACACGTGGTGCTCCGAGGTTTGCGGGAGCGGGGATCACTGGGCTGCCGATGAGAGAGCCATCCACGGGACCTGGACCGCTACCACCGAAGTTGGGACCCGGAGCTGATGGTCCCCCCAGCACACCACCCTCAATGAGGCCTCCGCTGGGATTTCCGCCACCGCTCGGGAATCCACTACCGCTCTGGAATCCTCCACCGCTCGAGAATCCACCACCGCTCTGGAATCCTCCACCACTCGAGAATCCACCACCGCTCGGGAATCCACCACCGCTCGGGAATGCACCGCCGCTCGGGCCGCTCAGGTCACCATGGCCGCTTGGAGGTCCATATGACTGCGATGGGGCTCCATAAGAAGCTGATGGTGCTGAGAGTGCAGAGTTGCTGTAGGAGTCGTGAGGATCCGAGTAGGAATGCGCCCCGGACAGTATACCCGCCTGGGTTCCGTACACAAACGCCGATAGGAAGAGTACCCTAACCTGTAACAAAGATAACAACATTTTACTGCATTGAAATGCTGTTCCACTTTTTTCTTAATCGGAAAATGCATGACATTTTGTTTTCAACATTTTCTTTTTGACTTTTCCTTTATTCCATTTTTATTTATTTTCATTCAACTTACAACAAACGCCATGGCTTTTAGCTAATCGCCTATGAAGCCAGCCTACGTGTGGATTTGTTGTTGCTTCTACAAAGTGCGGTCTGTTTCTGGTGTGATAATGTAACTGTCACAGATATTTATACAGCCGTCAAAAAGATGCTGTATTTTAGTTACGAAGGCGTTGAATAAATTAACTGGCTGGTCGTTGGATGCGTACGGTCGTAACGTCATTCTGGTCTCTATGGTAATCCGTAGTCGTGGTCCCAATAAAAATGGTGTTTCCTAAGGTTACGCAATGGGTGATTTAGAGCTGAGACGACCATCAGTCTGACTCAGAGGAAAATTTCCTTTACAGCTGCTGGGACTGTTACGTTTAAAACCAGATCCGTATGTGGGTCGCTTGAAGTGCCACTTTCGGATGTAAAGTGCCGAATTCGGAAACTGTTGCGGTTTAAAAAATGCTCGATATGGTTTTGTCGCTTGACTTGACCGAGGTTTCCATTTTGTGTCTGTAAAGAAAGGTCCATTTAACTCTATTTCTTAAAGTACGTCTTAACTGACTCTATAAGTGTACAATATTAAAGCACAGATTAGACTGTTAAACAAAAACCTTGTTGTTATTGTTTGGCGGTCATTTACTTTCCGACTTCCTTTACCTGCATTCTATTATCTATGCGGACACTCGTCGACAGCAGGCGTCGACGCGTCAACGGCAGTCGCCGAGATGTCAGCGTCGAATGTCCGTGTCGTGCACGGGCGGCTGCAGTTGGCACACGTGCTGCCCGGATTATAAGCGCCTAGAAAATTTATCGTCTCATAGTTGCAGCAGCAAAAGCATTTTTTGACATATCCACAGATAAATTATTGTGCACGCATTTATCACCGTTTTAGCCGGAACTTTTTATAAATCATAATGATGTTAAAATGCTCATTAAAGTTATACAGCGTTTTACTTAAAGAGCTTCTAAGAGAGGCATTAATTCTTCGTTTTACAAACTAGACGTTCAGTCTTTATTTTTGTCAGACTAGGCTTTGTTCTGTGTTCCTTCGTCTTTCTTCCCCATACATCGACAGCTGCTAACTGGGTATGCAAAATATTTATATGTTATACATACTTGTTATTATTACTTCCTCGATAATTGCCTACATCGTAGCAGTGTGCATGTGCAAATTATTTATGTTAAAATACTGAATAAATTTACATTTAAATAAAATGGTTAGTTGATATTTCATGTGAACAACCAAATACCATACTAAAAGAACAACGGACGAGTTGTTTGCAAAATCTGTACCACTTCATTGTTATTTTTGGGTACATAGTTGTGACAACAATTATAACTCTGTTAATCGATTTATAACATTATTGATTTCTTAACAGGTCAGACTTGCGCAAAGTGTGTCCTTAAAGGGAGTTGTTATATCCCATATCTTTGCTCACCGGGACACACTATATCTGTATCATATCTGGCTCACCACTTGTATCCTAGCTCATACGACATACAATCGAGTGAGTGTCTTTGGATACAAGAGCTGTAAGACACAAGTGGTGAGTAAGTCTAGTTTATCTGTTTCCTACTTTATCCAGCTGACGCGCTCTTTTTTATACTATCAGTCTATTCCAATAAGAGGAGTTCAAACCAGAATCAAAATTTATATCTATTAATTAACTTTTGACACTTTATATAGGTTTTCTCATTAATTAAGTGAACTGTAAGTTTATATGATTATGGTCTTTACCGTTCATCTTTTTAGTACGAGTACTGCGACCAAATGCCCGATGTTGACCGAACAAGCCATCCGTACCAATAGCGATCAAAAAGATTACCAAGTCAATACATTTGTAGGAGTCTGGTGACCCCTTTCTCGTCTCTCGTTTATTACTGCGACGAGAAATGCTGCCGAACGCATCCGATTTCAGCCAATCTCGGTCTCGCTCTCGCGCACTGTGTGTGAGCTGGATAAAGTAGCAGGAGCTAGATGTCTACCGTACTGAGTTGAGAGTATAGTGAGGGAGCCAGATATAGTTGACATCTCTGGGATATAACTGGGACACAGTTGACGGCAAGGGAGATGTGTGTCCTCTCATATCTGGCTCCTGAGTTACCCAAGGCTATAACAGGTATTTTAAACAAACTCAGAAAGAAAAATGTTGGCTCGAAGCAGGATGTGATTATGGCAAAACCCTTCATGGTCATGAAAACCACGGAGGAGGCCTATGTCCTGCAGTGCGCGTCAAATGGCTGATGATGATGATGATGATGAAGCAGAATGTGAACCTGCGGCCGCACCGCTTTGGTATAGATATATAACCCAATCATCCCACCGTGTTTAGACCTACCATGGCAAATCCTAATTTCACCAAATAAGTAGGTGAAGTGACCACTCCGACGCTGACAGCGACATATTTGTCTAATTGGAGTAGGCTTCCCCAGTATCTATATCCATCCTCTCAGCGTGTTGAGCTTAATCCACAGTAAATAGTAAGTCAACACGTGCGTAGCTAACCATACGGGATTCCTTGTGATGTTTTTCTGCAACGTTAGAGTGGAATTGCCACAAGAAATTAGCAAATGTACGTAACTTAAAAAATTCAAGTCATACATAGGTACATGTCGGGATACGAACCCGCGACCGTTTTTTTGTGAGGCAAAGATTTTCCTGCTAAGCTACTACTTTAATTCCCTAATGCCCGTCCTATTTTATAACGTGTACGATAAAACATTTCAAAAGTTTTTCAGAAACTTCCTGACAAAAAAAATCGTGAGCAAGTCTATTGGGCTTTAGAACACTTTACATCACTTTTGGTCAAAGCTACAAAAAAGAGATCATTTACGAAACTTCGTCGAAATTTTCCAATTTTGATATTTAAAATATTCGTCATTCACCAATCAGGTCGGCACCCCATAAATCTTGCTTCACCATGCAACAAAATTAAACCTTTTCTCGTTTAATACTTACTTGAATTAATTAGCTGCTTTATGTTCCGATCTTTTGGGTCGAGTTGCGTAATAGCATTGGTTCCTTCCATTTTCTGGGTGTGTGGCTCTCTTTCGAAACTTTGTCATCCTCATCGACACATATTTGTATTTATTTCAACTTATCACTGGAGACCTAAGCCTTTATACAACTAGTATAGAAACTTCGGCTAACCACTCTAACCACTCTGTATTCAACCTCTGATCTGATATTTATTTATCATAATATATTTATATGCTACGCAACCGCTCCTTGGGCTCTCCACTTAATTTCACCGGTTTGTTACGAATTTATATTAATCGCATTATGAGTCAGTAATGAAACTTTATCCGACTATGATCTGAAGAAAAAGAAGAAGAAATTTAAATTAATAAATTAATAACATATAAATAGAAGAGATGGCGTGCTTAAAGTGCTTAAAGTCGAACTCAATCCTATCATTCAAAGTATCCAAATAATATATCCAGAAGGATATGCGTCAAGAGAGGGATCGAACCAACAACTTTGAAGTAGGTACCTACTAATAATATCCATCCCATAATTATGAAATCATACAATGGACATGTTTTAAAAGTATCTACTAGGAGAATAAGCATAATCGGTAATAATAATTACCTTTATCATGTACTGTACGTTCATTCAAAACTGTCCAGCAAAAATACAGGGTGTTTCAGAAAGGTGTAGAAAAAAGTTCTTTGCACCGATGTATGGAATAACGACCCTATACGTAACGCCCGCAGCTTTTCCTGCAAAGATAAATAATTATAAAGAATTCAAAGGCTAGATGTTCATCCTAAAAGTGCATCATAAATATTGGTGAAATATTTTTTGAAATCGGACGAGTAATTTCCTACATACAAACCTACCTCTAATACTAGCGTAGAAAGAGAACACCATGATTTCCCAGACTGTAATTTTACATAGTATAAATTAAAAAATATGTACCTAACTTTAAGTGTGACAGGGCGTGGCTACGTAATTAATAAACATCTATCTATTAAACATTGTTTTGTCAGACATCGTAATGGCCATCCAGCGTTTTCTATTCAGTGTCATTGATTAATTTTCGTCATTGGTTTGATCATTTCCGCGTGGTTCCATTGCCTTAGGGGAAACATCACGTAAAGCATGAACTTTGAAGTTATGGTGTGTGAAAAACAATAAAATTTACAATGGTCACAATTGAATCGTGTGATTTTAAAACAACACAAGTCACATGTGTTTTTAAAATAACACTTGCCCATTTTTTTTTTTATTAAATTATTTACACCTACCTATTGATTTACATTAGAAAAAAATTGTAGTTTATTCATACAGAAATCAATATAATATGCTAAAATATTGCTGTTGTAGATATTAGTATTTGAATAAATCAGTTTTTTCTATTTCCTGCAAAGTTGTAATGAAAGGACATGTGTCGTTTTAAAATCACACGATTCAATTAGCGTAAACACTAATTGCGGGTAATATTACGACAGCACACAAGTTAGAGGACTCCGTAATGATGTAGCATACCTGGGCCCCATAAGGGGCTGGTTAGATTTCCTGTGTACCCTGACTTTTACATCCTAAAAAAAACCAGTCAAGTGCATGTCGGGCCACGCGCAGTGTAGGGTTTCATAGAAAGATAGGGTTTCAACGTAATTTTCAATAATTTTGCACAAAGTTTTCCTTTTATAAGTTGGTCGCCTATTCCTCGTTAACTTGTAAAGTCTACTTAGCCGTGATAGTTTTCCTTTTAAGTTCATTATATGTGCTACTACAATAAAGTATGTCAAGTTTCTACAATCAACCGTTTAGCCAGTAGAGGCAGAGACGCCCTACTCGGACAAAAATTTGCGCTTTAAAGCTCAATATTTTGCAAACGGAACCCTGAATAAAAAAAAATATTCTTCTTACAAGCACAATATTTTTAAACGACCAATCCAACAATATCTCTAACTTAAGTAGGGTGGAAAAGGGGTGTTACCGTAAAAAAAATATCATGATTTTACTGTACTGTTTTCTCGGTATGATTATTATGTACATCTGTGCCAAATGTCAGCTTTATCGTACTAATCGTCTCTAAGCTAGGCCGCGGACAGACAGACAGACAGACGGACAGACGCACGGGCATTGCGAAAATATAAGGGTTCCTTGCGACTACGAAACCTTAAAAAGTAAAGTAACCTTCCAGATACGACAAAATATGGATACACTGAGATATGGTGAGGGACCAAGAAAAAACCGGCCAAGTGCGAGTCGCACTCGCGCACGAAGGGTTCCTTACCATTATCTACACAACATTTGAATATTTCGAGTATCTACCTATTGCCGTTATTAATATCGAACAGACAACGGCAAAAACATCACGTTTGTTGTATGGAAGCCCCCCTTAAATATTTATTACAGAAATACATCACCTGTGAAAATTTCAACTGTATAACTATCACGGTTGATGAGATACAGTCTGGTGACAGACGACGGCAGGACGACAGGACGGACGGACAGATGGACAGCGGAGTCTTAGTAATAGAGTCCCTTACCCTTTGGTTACGGAACCCTGAAAACATGGAACTGATTTCAGATACACAAAACAAAGTACAGTGGCCCCTCGTGGGAATCAAATATTTTAGTTTAAATTCACAAACGACATTTCAGATCGCAATGACACTTTACTAATATGTTTAGAGAACACAAATCCAGGTTTTCTCATTCTTACAACTGAGAATAACAGAATAAAAAAGAAATTAGAGCCCCATAAGTCTTTTCATAGAAACTATTCACAAGGCTATAATTTCTTTTTCATAAGTTAACTTCCAATTCCTAAGCACGGTCGAACATCGATTTATGTCCCCCAAACGTATTGCGTTCAGTGCGATCCGACGTGTCGTTTGTAAATAAAAATCAAACTACGTTTGTGTGGGAATCGCCTCGTGTGGCACCCTCTTAATATAATTTATGCTTAAGGAACTCTTTAGAAGCTTGCACGTACTTCTAAAAGTAGGTTATTAGCAGAGATGACGAATTGTCTGTCGCTAATAGCAATACGTCTTCAGTGATATTTTGTGGCCCGGCGCCGGCCAAAGCTCTTGCCTAAACCATATTATTTATCTTTCTCACGGTCCCACCTACCGTACTAAAGGAAATTTAATATTTTGTGCGTGATACATCGGCTTGCAAGATAAGAAAGCTCCACAGTAACGATCATTCGTAAGTGCCTAGGGAGTTCCCAAGGATTGACATTAATTAAAAAATCGGAAGAGTGCGAGTCGGACTCGCCCGCCGAGGGTTCCGTACACATTTTTAGGTACTTACACATTATAAATAGTTCAGGAATCGAGTCGCGCAGTTTTTTCCGAGCTTTTCCTGAACTTCAATTGGCCAGTTTTGTTATGATTTAGTTGCAAATGAGTTCTCAGATTTTTTCCTGTATGTGTAGTATAAGACAATATTACTTGGCAAATTTCGTAGTTCTAGGTCAACGGAAAGTACCCTATAAATTTTGATGCCTTTGAGTATCGAAATATACGTTTTTTGAGGCACAAACGGAGGTATATTTTTTTTACGTTAACTTAGAAGTTTTATTTTTCACAGCTTCATGGGTCTGTAGACTTGAGTATATGGTTTTAATTTCAACTCGATACCTCCACGTGTTCCCGAGTTAAAGGATCCTGACAGACAGATGGCCAGACAGTAAATTGATCGTATAAGGGTTCCGTTTTTTTCCTTTTGAGGTACATAAAAAATACATCCATTCTTGTCATTCTTACTTCTCTTAACAGAAATTATTTCAACCTTTCCCAACTGCCACGTTGTCGGCCTCTAGTGGGGGGTCATTGACACGAACTTTATAAAAATGCATTTCTGTCGAGAGGTCTGAGGGGTCGCTCAGATTGACCGGACTGCAAAGGGGTGGTCGTTGGCACTGCTTATTCTAATCTTTTCCATCTGCCTGGGCATTTTAGATGGAGTTGATGTACAATTTGAATATTCGGAACGCAGTTTAAACCATATGGCAGATTTTATGATTTCCTATCTCCTAAAGTTATTAGCTTATTAGGAGCCGAATGTCCAAAATGAAGATACCATTGATTTTTTTTAAACCATAATCCAAAATCACGCCTGTATTCTGGAGAGGTAAGCAGACCTCAGGGTTGGACCAAATTCTTAAAGTGCTAATTTATATAAGGAACTTCTATACAGTGGCAGGCACTTACTACTAAAAACAATCAAAATCAACTGTGCTAACTGAGCTTTTTCGTTCAAGAAACAAGTTTCTGGTTGACTACTTATGTAGAGCTTTTATGAAAATGTAGCATATGGTTTTAGTTTCGATCTTATTCGCTTTGTTTTCAGTCATATAATTGTCACATTATATTGTCTGTATTATTTTATTAGATAAAGGTATATAATTAAGATCATGCGTACAAAAACTCTTTGCTAACAAGATATTTCAGTAGGAAACAAAAAGTACGGAAATTCTTTGGATATCAATTTATTTAAGGTAATATCGATCTAATATTACTATTTACACACTATCGAACAACATGCATTTGTACAATACAATATCATCACCTAAATTAATGACTTAGTTATCACCCTAGATGCAGCCTCAAGATGAGCTCGACATTCAATGATGTGGGGAAGTATTTACAGTGTTGAGCGGACTAGCTATGGGTGTGATTTATATCGGGAATAATCTACCACCCGTGTCCGTGGCCGTGGCTGCTCCAGCCGTGGTGTTGAACGGCTTTATGGTGCACGGTCTTGATCACCGGCACGGCGTAGTTCTTGACAACGTGCACCGGCACCTTCACAAGGTTAACGACTGGAACTTTGACGATCCTCTCAACAGGGACGGGGTTGTCGACTTGCACGTGAACGACCTTCTCCACCGGTACTTTGATGATCTTCTCTACTGGGTAAGGTACAGGCCTGTCGACCTTCACGTGGTTGATTTGGACGACCGGAACAGGGACGTTCTTGATTATTGGCACCTGCACAGGGTAGGGCTGGGGCACGGGCACCTGGACGGGCTGGGGCACCGGCACGGGCACGGGCTGCGGGATCTGGTGAGTCACTTCCCTGTACACGTTGTAGGGCTCCTCTCTGATGTTGTACCTAGTGGGCGCGCCGTTACCGTTGGCCAAGCCGTGGATCTCATTGATGACGGGTGCCTTGGGGCCCGGTGGCGGAGCGTCACCGCCGCCGGCACCCACGGGGCCAGAAAAGACTCCGGGACCGGTGAATCCGTTGCTAGGGCCCGATAATCCACTGCCGAAGGAAGGACCGCCAAATCCGTTGCTGGGGCCAGAGAATCCTCCTCCAGATGGGCCGCCGAAGCCACCACCACTGCCGCCAAAGCCGGACGGCCCGGAGTAGCTGCCATGCCCCGAATAGGTAGCGGAGGGCAATGAACCAGGAGGAAAGCTACTGGGTGAGAAGCTGGAGTATCCGCCACCGCCCGAGGAGAGGCCGTGGTCTCCGTGGTGATGTTCACCGGTGAGGTATCCAGCCCGAGAGCTGCTTACAAGGAAGGCTAACAATGTCAGCTTTATCTGGGAAACAAAGAAAAAACTGCCTTAGTTCGATGCTCATGTTCTTCATATTTTTTCATATTTTTTTTATTGGTGGCATTTTTGTGAACTTACAAAGGTAGCCATATTGTGTTAGCTAATCGCAGGCCACCGGTTGTGGGGTAGTGTCTTCGGCAAGAAGCTGAGCTTGTTTGTGTGCCGCTACACGTTCTCAACTTATTTATATAGATGTCGTCGCGCCGCTCAGCCTCTGGGTCAAGATGATACGGAAAGCGAGAGTGAGAAACTGGTTTGTCGATATAATCTCTCCTTGTCTAACGGAAATAATGAAGAAGCGTGTGTATTAATTCGGTTTGTTACTTAATAGGCAGTTTTTGTATATTAAACGCCTTGTGACATGTGCCATTTCCTAATGGTAACTATGATACATTATTCAGTGTTTGGTGCATATATTTGGAAATTGGGCTAGTGGAGGTTTTTTCCACAATGGCAGACTTTGACGAAATGCCTCGTTAATCTCGTTATTGATCAAAGTTACTGACGAGGTGACCACTGTCGCCAGTTGGTTACATATATGGCCGGCTTTTAAAGGAAACTTACGACAGTGTTCTAGTTTACTAAAGGCCTCACGTCCTCTTGCGACTGTTTTAAGACCAGCACGTGTCAACATTCCCATTGTAAAGCACTATCTTTACGAGGCTAAGTAGATATAAGTTTTGCCAAAGTTGGATAATATTTGTTCAATATCTTTAAGAGAAAAATATATTCAATCCTTATAAATAAAGTTGAATGTAAAATAGCCACATTTCATTCATATAACTATCCATCAAGCTTATATGCTTCTACTCTAATGTAATTTATTTTTGGTTCATGCTAATCTATCATTAATTTAATTTAGATCCAAATCTATTCAGTTATGGATAATGTTAATGCAATTTCCAATTTATTATACACTTCCAACTTTATCGTATATTTTATGAAATATACTGCAGATGAGCTGCAGCTGAAATTTTAATGTCAGTATTTAAGTATTTCATCGCCTAACTTGGTACCTACTTAGGCACCAAACAAACAACTCGCTTTCAATACGCAAAATATGGTTTTGGTTTTGTGTGCCCCCGTAACGAAAATTTTGTGCGTATGAAAGCCGAGTTTTTTGTAAGTTTTGCTGGCTCGAGGCGCCTCCTCCGCCCTGCTCCTCAGTCTTGACCTTGATAATAAGGATTGAAAACTATCGTTATTTTCAAGGTCAGGACTGAGCAGGTTATATACGACAGTCACTTTGATTTCCATCACACATAATAATAACATCATCACTGTCACAAGCGCACCAACCGGTGAAGAAGTTATTAATGGTAGCATACCTACCGATCTCCATCTATTACACGGATGTGCAGAGAATTAAACGTCTACGGTATTTAAAGATTTAAAGTATTTATCAAACGTGGTAATAAATCGTTAATACAGCTAAGTGTCCATTCAATTTAAGATGCTGTCCTAAATAAACAGCACTCAAGATCACTCACGGCGGTCAATACATTTTATTAAAATGGGCCTAAAAGCTGCCTCAGTCAACAGACATATCTCATCATCTCTCAAGAGATTCATAACATACCTCATCCAACCCATCTCGTAAATAACAGGAGATGATGGTCCACATCGCTGCGCCCGCGACGCGACGTGATCAGAAAGCGAGACTCGCACGCGACCGCCGGACATTCTCGATCATTACGCATTATAGCTGCCAATCCACTTAGACGGACAATAGTTATGATAGAAACAATGCATGTGCGACGGTCACCAAACTTACCAATTAAGCTGTCAAATGAAGAGTCACATTTAAATGTTAATTTCAGCATCAAATGAGCATTAAGCAATGATCGAGTGAAATCTGCGCGAGATGGAACGTTGACGTGCTATGATGTCATCTTGCTGCCGTTAAGCTCATTCATGAATTCTATCACTGTGTAATGATCATTCATGATTCAATTATAAAATTAAATCTGATGTGAATTAGTAATTAGGTGTCTAATACGTGCGTGATTTGTTTTTAGCCACTTTCAGTTCAATGACAATGCCGTAAAATATTACTTTACATGTTTTATTCTTCGACGATACTTCTATATTAAATTAAAAATACAAACAAATCAACAATGATTAACCTTATCGCACTTAGTACAGTTAAGGTACATACAGCAATAACTTAAAAAAACGTTTGTTAACATTACGATCTAGTAATAAGAAAGGTCAATATATTTACACACCCCCACTATATTATATTTTGTCGTTAACTGTTGCGTTAGTATAATTAAACTATGTACAATACTTTTTAATGATAACAAATACAACTTATACCTTATGTTCAAATAATAAATGCCGAACTTTTTCTCTCAAATCTCCAGACAATTCCAAGGGCAACAAGTTTAGCAATCGAACATCTATGAAACAAATGGTAATAGAAATAACCATAAAATTATTAAATTATAGAGTCAGTAAAACACTTACAGGTAACAAAATGTAGGCTGTTACTTAGTGATGAAGTTAAAAAAGGAATAAATACTTATAGGAGTTACAAGAGCTGGCTTGCTATGAACTATCCGCTTCCTAAACGTCAGACTTAGGTTCTGAAACAGGAGCAGGTGGTCTGAGGAGAGTTGGTACTGATGTAACCTTCTCAACTTGTTTACTCTCGCTCTCAAATAATGGTTCTGCTCTCATTACCCTAGAGAATTTTGGTCTGTTAACCCTACGCCTGCGACCTCGTTTGTCTAACGCGGTGTAGCGATTCCTCGATGGCCTCTCAGGGGGAGGTTTCAGCAAGGGATAGGGTTCAGCTACATCACTCTTAGGATACTTTCTTTGATAAGATGACCGACTTGGTTTGATAGAGTTTGGATGTATATGTCTCTCGCTGCCCCTATGCTCTCTTGAAAACGTGTTCTTATGGCGAGTTTCTTCAAATACATTGGTTACACCATCGGAGTCACCCAGCTCAGTACCTTCACTGACTTCTCTTGCGTCGATAGTCTCATCTGATTCTATAACAGCTCCGATGGGATGAGTGTTGGAAGCGTCAGCTATAGGTACTAATGGTTCCTCCTCTTCTTGACTTCTCGAGTATTTCACCCCTTGGTAAGGATAACGACCACTGTTATAGATTTCCATGTAAGGGCTACTGATGGCACTAAGGCCATCGTTTATTGATGCGAGGCTTCCATAGTTCATGTTGTCATTCTTCAACAAGAGTTGTTGCAGCGAAGACATGTCAAGCTTATGTGGTAGAGAAGGTTTGTTGAATTGTTCTCTATATTGTAGCAAAGGAGTATCGTCACTGGCTGATTTTCCTTTCAACATTTCCGCTACTAATTTCAGATCGACGTTAAATGGATTTGCTACCCTGAAACCATTGATAGTAGACAAAGCACCGCCTGATGGCAATTCAATTTCAGGCCTGTTAGAGTTCAGACCTTGTTGTTTACTTTGAATAAGTTTATTCAAGATAGTATTCGCGACGTCTAATTGGTGACTACCAACGTTTTGATTGATTCTTGGGGGAATTGGTGTTGGGATATTGTTTTGATCGAAATTACTATTATGCAAACGAAGCTGATCGCTGGTCAAACCCTGTGTTAGTCTGTACGGGATGTCATTCAGTTTTAGCAAGCTGTTTATGTCCGATTGTATTTGATTTTGCTGTCTTTGTATGCTGGCTTGGGCATTAATTTGTTGTTGAACACCGGTGGGGTAGTTATTAGACAAGTAGTTTACTTGTGGATCCGAAGTTTCTCCAAACCTTTTATTATCGTGACTTTGGCTGTACGGAGTTTCTTGAATTTGTTGTTTTATATAATACTGTCCATTTGGCTCTGGTTGCCTCAACGAATCACTTGATGTAACATCCTCAGGCTTGGCCTTGATGTTGTAGCCATATCCACTATTCTTATCTTTGTAATACGAATCTGTAACAGGTTTGTAATATTGCTTTAGATTAAACTCAAATTGCTCTTTAGATGCACTAGGAATGTTAAACCGATTGCCAATGCTATCTGTGATAATCTTTGGTGGGGATTCGGAACCGATAACATTTGAAACGTCTATCGGTACTATGTTTTTCAGAGCTTTAGCGTGGTCAAAAGGTTGTTTTGGCTTACCTTCCATTGTATTCAATTCCTTAGGGTTAGCGAAGTAGTAATTTGGTGGGGCTGTGATTAAATCTTGGTGCTGTTGGTTTCCATACAAAAGAGGATTAGCATTAGAACTATCAGCCAAGTATTGTGTTCTCGGTCTATTATCGTTGTTACCATAGAATGTTGATACTATATTAGGTTGCTGTTGAACGCTGGCAACTGGATTACTTGTACTGTAACTAGAAGGGTAGTTATGGCCGAAGTACGACTCAGACAGTTTTTGTAACTGCTGTCTTTGCTTCATGCTCTCATGTGCTTTTGCCGCTGCCTTAGCAAATTCTTGTGCTTCTATACTTTCTGTAGCTGACTTTGAGATTTGTTCATAATTTTGCGACTGAGACTTACTGTTATCGAGAAAGAAGTTCATTTGGCTCATGGTCGAACCATCTGGATGGTAACCGAACGTTTGGTATCTAGTTTGGGTACTAGCACTTGGGTAAACGTCATTAAGTAATGTCTTTTTATCCTTGAGTTTCCATCCAAAATCTCCGTTTGAATAACCACCAGATTGAGATACTTCTTGTTCCAAATCTCTAGTTCGGCTTCTCATGTTATAGTTTGGATAATCTGGTTGCCCATAGTCTAGGTATAGGTTGTTAGCTGCTGGCATGTTTCCGATGCGGTGTATGTTACTGTTAGGCGGCTCCTGAGGTCCAGAATCCGATCTTCCATCGGGAGTGGGACCATTGTAGGGAGAGTTGTGATACTGAGAAAGTGTTAATTCTTGCAGTGACTTAGATAATGAATTCACCCCAGTATTTATAGCATTCTGCCAAGAATCTTGACTGTTTTCTGGATAAGGCGTTGACGTTGGCGCAGCAGCCGTTGATGAGGGGTACTCATTTGAGTACTGCTGATGCTGCTGTTGAATTGGATATCTAATTCCATTTGCCGAGTTATCGTAGTGATCAATTTGCATCCTTTTGTTCTGCTCATTAGTATCGTAATTTAAACTGTTACTGCCGGTCGTGCTTACTCTATTTGAGTAATCCGGCGATCCGGTTTGGACTATTGAGACAGGAGATGAAACAAACTGCGGTAAGCTTGGTTGACTTGTTAAGAAAAGTGGTGAAGAACTAGAAACATACGCACTAGGTTGTGTAGCTAAATATTGGCTACTCTGGGAACTAACATATTGTGTATTTTGCGTACTAACAAAAGGGTTATTTGGTGTACTACCATATTGTTGATTAATAGGCGTAGATAGATACGATGCAACAGGTGATGGGGTACTTTGAACGTTATTCTCATAGGAATAAGTACCGCCATACTGGTACTGATTGGAACCAGATGGGTAAGGTTGAGCCTGAGATTTAGATTCAATCTGAGAAATTTGGCTAGACTGTTGATTACTACCGCTATCGTAGTTATTTGACGGATTGGTCGGGTATTGGTACTGTGGCTGCGGGGTTGCTGTGTAACTCAATAACGGATTTGGAGTTGAATACTGTTGCAGGTAAGGATTTTCGGCTCTCATCTTCTGTAAGAAATCCTCCGGGGGCAGGGAGTACTGTACTGACGGATATTGGTTGCTAGCACCAGAATCACTGTCACTAGAGCCATTGGTTTCATCCTCTTGTCTCTCATTAGGTTCTAAGTTCCTCTGAAACGGGTTCTTAATTCTGAAGACCTTTTTCCGGTCACTTCTTCCCTGGTTCCTGTGGTAGTCGTTGGCATCATCGGTGAGATGGTACTGGACGTTGGAGGGATTCCGTTGTATGATGTTGGAGCTGTAGCCGGTGATGGTCTCCACCTGGTCTCCGGCGGCGAGGGCATGGAGGCGGAGCAGGTCTTGCTCGCTGAACCCTTCTTGACAAACGACGCAGTTGATGAGCCCAACTACGACTAGGATCCGTATCTGTAAAGAAGATACTTTTGTTTAGCTCTTTTAAAGTGACTTCAAAAATGAAGGGTATATTCAGTTTGTTTCCAGTTTTAATATTATGTTTCCTTGTAACTCGGTCGTACATGTGGATTTCATCAATTCAATTCTTTTAGACTGGTATTTAATCTGATCTTCGGAGTTACTCGTAACTGCTTAGTAACCAATAACATGTTGGTTCTTCAATCTTTATGAGAAATCGTGAAATATTCCTTTTTAAATAAAAAATATAAAACTACTTTTAAAAATATGAAAATACGGTTATATTTTTAAAAGATACATGCTGCTAAAGGTATAGACAATGAAAATTGGTCAGTAATTTTTCATGTCAATATTACTGCTTAACTATTGACCAAAGTAATTTGATTCTTGATATTCCGCCTCATCATTATTGTAAAATAAGGTACCGCATGCTCAACCTGATCTATCTACAGTAGCCGTGAACCATACGATGTTAAGAAAAGAATTCTTAGACAAACTTTCACACAACACAATCACTTATCCTAACCCGGGAGAATGAAGCCCTATCCGGTGCGCGAGTAATAGACAAAGAAACCACCCATTCCGCGCTCACGTAGCGTATGAGAGCGGGATGGCGCGAAGTCTTTGTCAATTCTCACGCGGGATAAGGACTCATTCTAAAGGGGTAGGTCGCAAACTAAGGGCGCTTATACACGGGCGACTGTCATTTGCAGCTGACAACGCAACGACCGCCGACAAGTCAGCATCGAAAATCCGCGTCGGCGCGTCGACGGCAGCCGTAGACAAACGTCGATGCCTGCAGTCGACGAGATTCGACGGCTGCAGTTGGCACTGTGTCGTTCGCAACGTGCCGCCCGTGTATAAGCGCCCTAAGATGCTATGGTAAGTAGGCAAAGGCGTCAGAAACATGAAAAAGGATCAAACTCACGATCTCTGTCTTTGAAGTAAAGCGTGTTACCGCTCGACCAACGAGGCATTCAATTAAATATGCAAACTTTACTTGAAATGAAATATTATGAGACTCATCAAAGTGGTGTAGGAGAAACCAAAATGTGTCGCAAAAGTTGCAGCCTGCAAATGCAGGCTAATTAAACGATAGATGTTTAACAAAAAATAAAGTCATTGAGTATTAAGATCTTATTAGAAAAATTAATCATCAGTTGAGTCTGTTTTCAATTGTAAGCTCTGCAAAATATTTATTTTGCGAAACCAACAAACGAATGCTGAAGAAGATTTCTACATGACTACGTTCACCGCCATACTTACAAGGCAGTCTCTATAACTGGTATTTAAATATCCAATACAATACATGTCTATACTAATACAGCACCTACATAAACTTTATGAAAGGAACATACTTATTGGAAGGAAATCTTGAAGTTTTATTGTCATTTTATGCTCACCTAGCGTTTAAATGACATCGGAATCCATAAATTAAAGCGACTCAAATTACGTTGCGCCCTCTCTATACGACGAGAAATGCACAACAAACCCGTTAGTAAGTATAGTATAATTGTTCGGGAAAGTAGATATGTACTTAAATTCCTCATTTCCATATAGGAAACTTTGTCAATCTTGCTTGTAATTTTTATCGGGTACCTACCGACCTACCCACGATATTGGTGATCTAAGACCTTTAAATTTTTGTTGCAATGTCGTCTGTAACGAAAGTAAACTGTACACGCAGGTTTATGTGCTGTCGACTGTTTGCTAAAATATAATGTGGTGTACTCGTACGTGTTCATCGCGCAATAAGAGCTACTTTCTGGTGACTAGCATGAAGCGGCATTACCTTGTTAGGCGTGTTCGACTCTATTAGACAGAAATTGAAGACGACACTGAGCAAGGTTTCTCCCTCAGGTCAGGGAGGTCAGTGCAAGTTACTTGCCAGTTTATTTTAAATCCAGTTTTCAGAAACTATCCATAAAAGGTACCTTAGAACCACGAACTTGCCTACTCGGGATTGAAGTCGGACATGAAATCTACGATAAAAGGCTTTACGTCACTTAAAAAATGCTAGAAGTTATTTTTAGTGAAAATAGAAAATGCGCCGAGATTATTTATGTTTAACCTTTTATCCGCTAACGGTGTTATTTATTTAAACAAGATTCCTTAAAACACTCAATAAACGCCAATAAAAATAGACTGTCGTGTAGATTTTAAAAGGAAAAGACGCAACCACAGATTAAATAAACTGCCTCTGAGGAGTGCTTTAGATCAACCGTGTTTTTATAAATAAGGCCGTTTGATTATAAATATTAGGGGTTAAAGTATGAAATTGCCGTTTTATTGCAATAGGTTCTTTGAATTGACATAGAATCTTCATGGTTTGAGGTTTTCGAATGAAACTTTTTTCAAATGGTTTCTATGATGTTCTTTTTTTAAAAAATGTGAAACATTTGAATATCGACTTTCAATTGTTTTTGTTATTCAATTTAGACAAGAAAGATGGATACTGCGAAAATTCGACCATTCAATTTCAACATATTTTTTTACACAGGTTTATATTGGAGCCTCATTAATTCTGCCCTTCTCTTGGTCATCATCATCATCATCATCATCATCATCATTCAGCCACAAGAAGTCTACTGCTGGACATAGGCCTCCTCCATGGATTTCCAAAAAGACCGGTTGGAAGCGGCCTGCGCCTTCCTGCCACTTGGATGAGGTCATCTGTCCATCTTGTGGTTGATCGTTCTACGTTGCGCTTGCCGATATGTGGTCTCCATTCGAGAACTTTTCGGCCCCATCGGCCATCAGTCTCTCTTGGTCAATGAAAGTTAATGTTTACAGAGGCCCTAATAAGATTTGTCTATCTCTAAGCTCATTGGCCGAGGACATATTACGACCACCCCAAGAATGGCAAAATTGGCAAGTGAGAGAATATTTTCTATTTTCAACAACACTATCTCAGCAGCGTGCGACAACAAAGTAAATAAAAGTGAAACATCCAATTTATTAGCCTCAGGATGATCCGTCAAAGTCGACAGTAACGACTAACGGCGGAGAATTCTCGCACGAGCCAGCGAGTTTGCATCGTTTTAGATTAAATCGAAAACGATCGTTAACACGATAAGTAACACTAGATAAAGAAAGTTTAGTTTAACTATACCCTATGTTTTGTGCGGAAAAAAACAATCTTTTTACTGATGTAGAGATTAGTAGTGAATACTTGAATAGTTTTAGCTTAACTTATATGTTAACAAGAATAATTTGGTATCATCAAGCTAATATGATAAGGGAACTAGGTGTGAATAGTGGAACTGTTGCACTCTATCTACGGTGCCATCTACTACTAGTCTGTTAGATTCTATTTTTAAGCAAACATGCAGTAGCAACATGCAACAGCTTGCAGCAACTTGCATCACATAACTTATAAGTATAAAATAAATAAACCACTTTAATTATACTTTGGCCTTTGCATCTACGTAATAAGATGATTTATGCACCAGTTTTTTAATTATAAGAACAAAAAAAATAAAGTTAAAAACAATGAAATATCAAGCTTGTACTGGTTATGCCCTAAAAAGCGGAATATAACCGGTTACTTCGCAATGTTCGTTCAAACTTAGGTTGAGGCTCTCTTGATAAACTCAAACTGAAGTTCAAAAAAAATATTCATTTTAATTACAAAATGTTTACTAAACTAAAGTCAAGGCTGTTAGTTTTAGAATTTAAAGACTATGTGGAGAAGAAGCTAACAAAGAAACTCCACGATTTACAAGTGGTAGTCTCATATCATGTCATATCTGCCACAATTTCTCGCTCATTAATCGCGATATTTCCATTTAATAGGCGACCAATTAATACGCCTAATTAGATTTTTCATCTTTTTGCCTCTGCTCATTCAATTGAGAAGAAACCATTAATTTAATACCGCTAGATTTCATTAGAGCAATAAAGCACTGGTTAAAAGAACCAGAGATGTAATAAGATTGCATTTAATAAGTAAAATTATGTGCTCTTATGTGTGGATACATGGCCTCAGTCTGGGCGTATGTTTGTGATGTCCTTGCCTGGTTACCATAACACAGGGTATCCGAGTTGGGATCAGGACTAGTTATTGTGTTGTGTGGAGGCTTATTATAGCAAGGTTAATTAAAGAAACTCGCTTTATAATAAACTAGCTGATTCCCGTGACTTCGTTCGCGTGGTAATTTTTATTTGTATTTTTCCGGGATAAAAAATAGCCTATGTGCTAATCCAGACTATAATCTATCTCTGTGCAAAATTTCATCCGGATTCATTCAGCCGTTTTTGCGTGAAAAAGTAACAAACATCCATCCATACATACAAAGGATAATCATCAACTAATATATTATTAGGGGTTAAAGTATGAAATTGCCGATTTGTACTGAAAATCTAAATTGTTTATTTTTTAAATTTTTAACAAATTTATTTAATCATAATAGTTGCCATTATTATCTATACATTGCTGCCATCTAATGGGAAGGTCATTAATGCCTTTGCGATAGAACTCCGACGATCTAGACTGCACAAACTGTGTGAAAGCATTTTGTACTGCCTCCTGGGAAGAAAACTTCTTGTCACGTAGATAATTGTCCAAATCACGAAAAAAATGGTAGTCCGTTGGAGCAAGGTCTGGTGAACACGGAGGATGACGAATGGTTTCTAACTGCAGTTCCTGAAGGGTCAAAATGGTTTCTCGTGCTGTGTGAGGTCTCGCGTTGTCGTGGAGCAATAATGGTGAAGATCGATTCATGAGTCGGGGCTGTTTATTGATTTGACGCAAGTGAGTCAATATTGTGGGTAAGGTAACGTTAAACCATGCCGCTAATTCCTGGGTAGTTTGACTAGGGTCGGCTTCCACTATCTCTCTTAATTCATCGTTATTCACCTGTGTGGGCGGTCTTCCTCGTGGCTCGTTCTTTAAGTCGAAATTTCCATCACGAAAGCGTTTAAACCAAAATCGCACGGTGCGTTCATTAGTAGATCCCTCTCCAAACGCAGCATTGATATTGCGAGCTGTTTCTGCCGCGTTAGTTCCGCGTCGGAACTCGTATTCAAAAATCACTCGAATTTTCGCAGTATCCATCTTTCTTGTCTAAATTGAATAACAAAAACAATTGAAAGTCGATATTCAAATGTTTCACATTTTTTTAAAAAAAGGACATCATAGAAACCATTTGAAAAAAGTTTCATTCGAAAACCTCAAACCATGAAAATTCTATGTCAATTCAAAGAACCTATTGCAATAAAACGGCAATTTCATACTTTAACCCCTATTATTAAATAATTAACAACGACGGCAGTATTGTGTGAGCGAGAGCCAAATTGTTGTCCAGTTCCTTTGTGAAATGAACAGTATTATAAAAGTATTCTGGACTACCTTTGAGATGAGAGGGCTACATTATTTTCTTTGACCGTCACCTTTTGGGCTAATCTAGGTTTTTCAACACCAAATATTCAATATAATATCTTCATATTAATATCGAATAGTATCTTCAATATTTCATCTTCCTGCTGACAGTAACTTCAAATAAGTTCAAAACCTATTTGCAACTTCACAAATGTAATCTTCTCGCTATACAAACTATATACCTATCACGTACATTGCTAGATTTTCAATCAGCAAATCAATCTTAGTTCGTTGACTGTAGTTTCCATTTGTTTCCGTTGAAATGAGATTGATTTGCGATTTTATTGACTTGAGGGTCGTGTTATAGAACACATGAAAGGTCTACTCAATATGCTAGAATAGAAGTTAATTCCTGAATTACAAGGCCAACCTTGTAATTCAGGAAATAACTTCAAAACATGGCACATTTATTCAGGTTCTTAATTTTTTACAAAAACTGACGTCATTGCCTTCCTGACAAAAGCGTATTGATAGCTCAATGATATTCAGCTCAGAGATTCTGTTACAGGCGATTCAAGTTTGCTCTCCAAGACCCAACTATTAATTTTAGTTACTAAAATTACATTTTAAATTTAAAGTAGAATTTTTAAAAGTCTTCTTTGTACTTCAGCAAACAGAATGTAAATTCTTTACGTTGAAATAAATTTTTGATTTCATTTTGTTATTATTAGTAAAATTAATTAAAGATACGATTAGATTAGATAAATACTCTTTATTGCATACCATACATTAGAAAGATACATGAAAAATCTTAAATATCTAAGTAACATAGTATACAATTAATAAAGATGTAGTTAGAAACCTCTATTTTGAAGTGTAGAGGGCGTAGCGTAAAGAAGGAAAACTTAAAACTTATCTTTTAATTTTTTTTATTCATCACATGTTGTGGATTGGAAAAGTATATCAAATAGTAACTAGAATTGAGAATGAAATATTACGTTAGCGTGGACTTAAGGATATAATAATAACTTCCACACAATACAATCACTTGAGCTAGTCCCATACTAGGATACCCAGTGCTATGGTAACCAGGCAAGGACGTCACAAACATGAAAAATTAAATAAACCCAGACTGACGCCATGCACAAATATCATGAATTAAGAAAGATCAACAAAAGAAATATAACGAGCTAATGTGGGGGATAGGGCCGATGAGGGACGTCCCAGAAGGACATACATACGTTGACCAAATAATAATGACATGTGTTAGCAAAGGACAAGATAAAAGTACCTGAAACCGGCGCAGCGACTAATGAATGTTGATAAAGCGAAAGAGATTTGTCAGGATCATGGCAAGTGGGAAAACCCTGGTCTGTGCCTACCCCTCAGGAATACAGACGTAAGATTACGTTTATTGCATTTATAATACCAATTTACCGCGAGAGGTTCCAAGATAGTAAGAAAAATAAAAAATAAAATTTAAAAAGTTAAACTTTTGCTTGTTCGGTGGTTTAGTTATCGATACTGAAGAAACGGTTTTCAGACCATCCATTTTTTAGACCACATTATGTGTACGTCTCTATACAAGCTCTACCACCAAGATGCATTGAAGCGAAACCGAAACGAATCTTCTTAATATCGGTGTTCTTCGCTCCAGGCTCGTGAGTTCGTTGAAACAATAGAAAGTAAAAGCGCCCGGTCCTGTGCAATTTATTCAGCTCTCGGCTCACGATGAGCGGGGGTGAAAGGTCGGGGTAGACACCTTGGCATATGGCCTACGTCGTTAGGAGAATTTATCAACCAGTTACGGCGCCTTCTAGAGTTTAATGTGGCTGAGTCTTGGTGCATTATGTTAATGATTTTTGATCGAGCTATCTCTTTACAGATTCCCGTGCAAACTTGGTAATTTTAGGACTGTTTATCAAAATTGACTAATACAAGTTATTTCCATTCGTAATGTTGGGTTGTGGCGGTTACCACTTCTAGTTTATGGCACTTCATCCATAAAGCACCTTTGTTTTGTAGCCATGATTGTGTCCCACTTCTAGGCAGAGGCCTCCCCTTTAGACTTTCATTTCTTCCTGTCCTTGGTCAAATCGTCACACCATATCCGCCTGAACATACTGCTTACATCTAAATTTTCCAATAATTTTATGGGTAACGCAAAACAATCCATTAAAGTCTATTCTTGACTTTAATTGTAAGCGATGATGTAGTAACTTTTGTTCTACGATTTTCGAATGAGTTTTTGTCTAATTTTCCATTTTTCAAAATGGTTTTACAGGTTTTCTGCTTTGTTATCGAGCTTTAAATCATACGTCTTAGCAATAATGGACATTCTTCTTTGTAACACAAAGATTCAGAGGAGGCTGCGACATTGAGTCCACCTTTTGTACACTATCTTTTGTACGATAAATAATTAATCATAATAATTGATTGAGGATGTGGTGCACAAGCGCAATTTTCAAAAGTTGCGGTAATACAAAAACTCTAAGCAGCGTGTTTTATGTATTGCCCAGTTTAAAGGTAACTTACCTAACCAATTTCGGGAATTTGTCGATTTATGTGTTAGCATCTTTAACAAGTACGTCTGTAGAAGTTGTTAAGCTCAACATTCCAACTATCGATGACGGACATATTACCTGGCTGACGACTGTACCTACCAAGAAGCACGTATTTATCACCAGCATTTATGCACACATCGATGGATCATGAGTCATCACATACGCCATTCAAGTCTAGGAACTTGACAGTAATGTGGTTAATTTTTCAACAGCACCAACTGCAATGAATTTGTCAAAAGCACCGGAGTCATCGCTGTCATTACGCTGCTCACTACCATTTCTATCGTGCCCGACCTCAGGGTCAGCGAAATGACGGCGAAATAATAGAATTACTGTCAAGATATCGATAGGTAATTCTGTCAATACTACTTCAGATCAAGGTTAGCGACTTCAAATTTCGAGTAATAATGTTGTTTGAATTATAACGATACGATACTTATTTGGAAAGCACATTTTGGGCAAAAGGGATACTGTAACATTGTGACAAGGTATTCAAACCAGTTCAATGCAAGAGTTCTAAGTTGTAAAATAAGAATTTAAACCATATTAATAGGGACATTTCTTTGTTCGTTTCTTCTCCACAACAGCATAGATTATGAAATGGATATATTTAATTTGTAAGATTCATTTAGTCACAGTTTCTGCGGTACACTAAACAAAAAAAAAGTGTAGATATGAAAATTTCGTTATATCTTGTATAGTGCAATTATATACCTCTTGCTTACCTTAACGCGTCATATTTTGTGTTATTTATGATAGAGTAGTATAGATTATAGAACAGATAGTATTGACAGATACTAAAACGAAGAGTGGAAAAGGCTTTTACTTTCAATTTAATCGCCGCAAACCTTAGGTCTATCCCGTAGGCGGGTTTCATTCGAATCACCCACGCCCTTAAGGTCATAACTAGAGGTGGGCGATCTATAAAAATATTCTCCCTGGCGGGAATTTAAGCGGCAATTTCCTCGATCCAGTATGATCTCAATACAGAGAATATTCAGCTTATCGATAGAGTGAATGTTCTTGAGATGCACCCATTGCCTGTCTTCATCACCTTCGCAAGCCGTTTTTAGAAGAAATCATAATATGCAATAGGGAATACCATAATATGCTGCTATTGAGAAAGAATTGACAAAAACAAAATTGGGGTGAATCTGAATGAGGATCTCCATATATGTATATGGACAAAAAGGGTTCTGATGTAATTTTGCTACCAAAAACCAGCAAATGATTTCATTCAACCTGCGCTCGGCGAGACAAGTCATGGTTATGATTGTAAAAAGTTGCATTTTTGAAACTATAAGTATTGTAACCACCTGTTTACAATATAAGATGTGTTATTACAAGTGGTGGGCCATAAATACTCGTATCAACTGTTATTGAGGAGGCAAAATATGGGAATTGATATTTGGCTGTTATACATATGTTGTGATTCAACAAAAATAAATTAAAATGTTTGTTACATTTTACACTTCCATGTCTCCTCGCCAACTGTAGGTATTAATATTCACCTAATTCCTAACAATGGTTATTACGGACTATAATAATAGTGTATGTTCGGCTCCGATATCTGCCAACTAAATACAATATTGTCGGAAATCAATAAAATCTCGTTGATAGATGAAGTTGTTGGTAATTTGTTTATAGTTTTACTACGCTTAATATTGCTATATCTACACCGGCTTCTCTCAAAAATGCGCCATTCTAGCAATACTTTAATTAGAGTTTATAATTTTCTGATAGATAACGCTTAAAATCACATTTAGTTTTTTGTTGTGCAATAAAGTGTAACAAAGTAACAAACAGACATTCTATGTAGGGCAAATACTTACTGGTGGCCGCGATATTGGTAGAAACCGTCATTAAATTAATGCGTCGTGAAACTGCAGCAAATAAATTCCCCATCCCACTAACAGATACGATCAACAGAAGTCAGCAACATTATTTAAGTCATAGGTCAAAGTAACAAGGAACAGGCTTATCCACTGTACATCTCTTTGGCCTTTAGGTATTCTCTGTGGATATTTTTATGTACTTACTTGAAATAGCACAGGGGACTAATTAGAGTAAGCCTCGTATTTGCAACTCCCTGTAACTGCGTAAGTTTCAAATTTAGTAGGGGGTTTTTTACTGGTAATGAAAGAGAGTGGGTCTAAAAGTGGTTATTTTTTTCTTGATAAATAACACAAAAAAAATGACAGGCCCCTGGAGGTTGAGTTATATAAACGTAGAGTGTGGTCACCTCAACAGAATTGATTTCGCGACATGATATCCCCAGTTACTTGCGACGAGATAATTCAACGATACGATACGAACGACAGAGGCCAAGTAGCTATGCGCAAGCCACAGCTACGCTAGGATGCACTAGCTCTCTATGCCCTTTGATCACGTTTCACCCTGCGCTCGCGCATGGCCGGCGAAAGTGGACGACGCTTCCTAGCATGCACTGTCGCTTTTAAATACCAGTTTGAAGCCTTCCTTCCCAGGTCCATGACTCGGGGCGTGGGAGCAGAACCTTTGAAAAGGGAAACGTGGTGTCGATCTGGTTGATATGTCCATTGGCGCAGCTGCGGATTGGTTTTGCGGAGAAGTTCTCTGATTTTAAGATGCGTTTTGCCGTTTCTGAAAAGGTTAATTAAATGGTGTGTATATAACGAGATAGGGGAGATGGGCGTGTGTCCGGGTGGACTTTAGTTGATTAGACTGGGTGTAAATAAAAATTGTAGGTTCTAGTTATAAAAGCGTGATAGTTTACGACAAATTATCTCCGTTCTATGACCTTGAGGTTAAAAAATGGCAGTTGGGAAGTTATAGATTCTAGATTGTAGCTTATAGATTTTTGACAAAAAATACCACTTTCTAAAAAAAAATTATAGTATTATAGTACTACTCTGACACTTAAATTGTGATTTTTCAAGACATCACGAAATAAAAAATATCTTGAAAACACTTTCCCATTCATTGAGGTGAAAAACTGAAGGTGAACTCGAAAAACAACGAATGACACTTATTAAATAAAATATTAATTTGATTTGGAAAATTCACTACCTAAAGAAGCTAGGGGATTTTCCAAAGGTTTATAAGATTACCTTTTTTAATTTTTAAATATTTCCTTTCCGAGTTATTTTAAAAAAACATATACATATATTTTTTTCGTGACTTTTGTCTTAAACCCCTATTTATAAGAAAATATGGGTAAGTTTTTTTGTTCACAATAGGCTCTAGGTTTTATTTTTATGATAAGTAAAATTATTGGTAAAATGATAAGACAAATTATTGGTAAAATTGAAAAAAAAAATTAAAAGTATTAAGAGCCAGAATAACTCCCAAAAAGTGGATTTTGGACTCCCGATTCAAGGTACATTATTTCATATAAATTAACTGCACCCTTTGTTAGGAGTATAATTTATGCAAATCGAAGTTCTCATCATCCTGTAGCCTGTTTCTAGTTTTTCATAGAAATTAATAAGAGCTTAGATCAGCATGTTACGAAAAGAAACGTTTATTGAGTACGGAAATCTCAGGGGCACGGTTTATAAAACTGAAATTATCGTTTTTTTATGATAAGCCTCTAAACATTGCGCCCACTCGTTAATCTGTGGGTTAATCAACTGTGCAATGTACAATTTGCAACTTCGAATTGTCACATTAAACTATGAAATTTAGTTCCATGAAATAGGGCTCAGGTCTAACTATGGTATATTTATAATCATGCTCCTCAAGGAAAAGAAGTGTTATAACCAGCTAAGCGGCCATTCTTCCAACAGAAATGCGTTAGTAACACACTAGTTACATAAGTAGTCCGCAGTGCCTGATGAATAATAAATTTAAAAATTAATTTCAACGGAACACCTATTAAATTAATAAGCAAAACGGAAATGTATACGAAGTCGTTCGAATAATTTGGAACAGTACGCGTGTTAAGAGTGTCGAAATCTAAGACAAGTTATGGTATGGTTCCGTACACAAAGGGTGCAAAACAACACTACGAGTATTAGGTACTACCATCGCCTACGTCGTCTGATTAAAATACAGAGAGCCGTAAACCGTAATACCTAGGTAGCCATTTGAAATTTCTACAGAATATTCGTTACGGTAAAGTACCGAACAAATAGTGCGAAATACAAGATTTCTTTTTTTATAAAATAGGAACCCATTTTTTGAATTTATTTTTGTTTTTAAAAACGGTAAGATGTAAGTGTAATGTAACACTAGGATTAATTAAAGTTCACTCTGTATAGTATAACAACAAATACAAAAAATCGTTCAAGTCAGAATCTGACTTCCGCTAAGACTTCCGACATATTTTATGAATATTTTCTGTAAATGCGAGTCAAGCTCGCCTCGCACTTGGCTGGCGTTAATAAAGTTTACGTGCCAGTTTCTATAGGTCCGGAGCCGGCCGTCTGTAACCCTGCGACGCATATTACCACGATGAGACCAATTTAGGGTTCTCAAAACATGTGTCTGAATATTTAAGAGGTTCCATGAGGTTTATGCGCTACCAATGAAAAAAAAAACATATCCTATCTTACAGATTATTGTTGCCTAAAGTGCTTGTCATGTTGATAGTTAATCTTTAAGGCGTCAAACTTAAAATTGGACTTGAACAATAGGCAACGTAGGTTTTCAGTACTAAATAACGGGTGAAGTGTATTAAAACAAAACAAATCGTGATTAAGTGTCCTTTCTTTTAGAACTCCTTAACGGCCAAATTTCCAGCGACTCATTCCTGATAATTGAACAAAGTCTTCAATGGGTTAAAACAATGTAAAAAAAAGACGCCTCATAATGCTTTTGACGCCGGGTTTCTGTCGGCCGGCCCACGGCCTGCGTAAAGGGTTGGGTCAGATTGTGAATACTTATCTGCTTATGAGAGTCTTTTGATAAATTATCGGTAGAGCATTTCGCAATGGTTACTCATTCATGAGATGTTGTGGTTTTAATACAAACGAATCTTTTATTGTTAATTTACAACGTGAACCCATATGATATGGATAGATGCAATGTTTTTAAAAGAATGAAAATTTTAAGCTCGGCTTACTTTTCGCTTCGACTTCCGTTACCTTAGACAACAATTCAAACTTTATATGTGTGCACTTAAAGCATTTTTCACAGTAGGTACTTTGCAATAAAATGTGGTTTGAGATTAGACTAAGGTTGACATACTTGTACTTAATACACTGGCGTGAATTCCATTTTTAATGTTTGGATTAAATTTTTGTTTCAAAACAAAGCCTTGAAAGAGGAGTTAAACAATATTACATTTCTTGAAGTTGGTATATTAATTCTAAATTCATTAGAATACTTGCCCTTCATTCAAAATGGCAGCAGCCTTAGATTTCGTGTTCAATAAGCCAATTTTATGAGGATGGCCCGATTAGAATTCTATTAATGAAGCAACGAAATATTTCATAATCGTGCCCTATCTAGGGCAAGATGACAAACGATTAACCATAAACTGGCGTAACTTAATTGACCTACTTGATTCAGCTCATCAGAAAGCAGGTGGCCGCCTCCATTAACACTGCCTACCATTTTGTGCCTACCAGTTTCTTGTTTTATTGTGCGTGATTCGCCGTTAGAATTCGGCTTCGTATGTAGGTTAGGAATCTGGGTCTAGATTATATTATGACATAAGAAACACTTTCGACTTTGTATCTACGTTATGAGATGATTTATACAGCGTCCAGTGGCACCTTCACTCACACTAGATGTGTGAAGGGACCACTCGGACGCTGCAGTGCCTGGGACATTGGTTTTTAGACGGAGTAGGCTTGCCAGCACCTATACCATCCGGACAGCTTAGTCGGCCTAGCCCACAGGAAAAACAAGTCAGTACGTGCGGAGCCAACCAACCCGCGGGTTTCCGCACGATGTTTTCCTTCACAATTAGCGTGTGGTATTGCTACTACAAATTCGCAGATAAAATTATGAAATGAGAGCATTGAGAACTAACTGAACCTAATTTCGCTGAGGATTAGAATAGATAAACTGAATTTATGTTGGTTGTTACATAAGTCCCACTGCAGGGCACAAGCCTTCTCTCAGAGAGAGAGAGAGAGTATGAACTTAATCACCACGCGTGCCCACCACGGATTGGCGATTTTAAGCGCTAAGGCATGTAAACACCATAGAAACTGGTGACTTCTCACGATGTTTGGCTATAGCGTTATTTATGAACTTAGAAAAGAAAGTTATTGGTATCCATTCTTTGGTATATCGCACCCACGATCTCTCAAATGTGAGACCAATGTTCCACCGATGCGCTACCGTCGTTACATGTGGTAAATTTAGGGTGTTCAAGGTGTTGGATATTGTAAATATATAAAACATAAACAAACATAACATAAACTCACGCCTGTATCCCAGAGGGGTAGGCAGAGACCAGGGACTGTCACTTGCTACGATCCTGACAGATCACTTTCGCTTCCTCAACATTCATTAGACGTTGCATGCACGCACGCCAGTTACGGGTACTTTTTATCTTGCCCTTTGCTAATACTGATTTAATAATAGGAAAGCCAATACCTGAAAGAAGAGGAGTGGACCAGTGACAAAACCGCGAAAGTGTAATCCAGAATTCCACTGTTTAACACCTGGCTTGATGACGTAACATCAGCGCTCTTGTACGGTGTGCAAAATAAATAAACCAAATTATCAAGACGCGATTCGGCAACGTAGGTGCTAACCATACTGATGCGACTGGACGAGCTCGGTGTGGAGAAGGGGGATGCAAGAAAGGCATCATATTCATCTATACTCAGGTGCACATTTATTGTGACCGTGCTCATCCGACCGCTGTGAGCAATCTGCCTCGGTGATGCTTGATTATGTGAACAGTCCACTGTCGTTATGCCGCTTTATATATGCATCGTACAACGTCAAAATATGTTTGAATAACATGAGAAGTGGCCATTTTGCAAACGGTGGACATCTGCAACAGAGCGCCTATGCCCACCATATCTTTAATAATTGCCTTTAATCAAATACGCATTTGTTATTCACCTATATGAACATGTAATCAGCTATCACCAATTTTACGACGAGGATTCATAAATCAAACAGACCAGCAGTATACCCGATAAATCTTTGAAACTCTAAGTACATAATTATTTACACTCTTGGCTAACACCCACATTTTCAAATAGCAATCTTATAATGAATGCAGTAAGAGTCACTAGAGCTCATAATCGTTACTTATGTTGAAGATGTAAGCAGTCAGTGCACTATAATGAGTTGTTTAATTTCTACTTGTGATTGATTTAATGATTGAGACGTGCGATGATTTTATCCATATGTAAGTAGACGGCCATCGTCTCGTCCATAAATTGATCTATTATTGTCTCTTCATTACGACATTAAGCATTGATTTAGAAGGTTAAAGAAATCTTTTAAAAGTTGCCTAATAAATACCATTTTTAGTTAAAGTTGCGGTAAGTGGTCGAAATAATTTGTTTATTCCTACCTAATAAACTACAGCATTGTAGAAATCAAAAGTTTAATATGAAACATAATAGCTGCAATGGGAAAAAAAACCGACCGAGTGAATATGGAGGGAAGAGCCGGTAGGGATGTTCCAGGCCGACATACTTCGAACAAATAAAGGATGTACTAAAAAAACCTATTTAGAGACTAAAAATTCCACCTATGCCGACCTCTGGCTAACCGTGCCAGCGCTCTCCTGCGCATTAGCTCAGTTGGGAGAGCGCTGACACGGTTAGACAGAGGTCGCGGGTTCAAGTCTCGGCATGGGTGGAATTTTTACCCTTTAAATAGGTTTTTAAAATTGTCCTTAGCATGGATTAGTGTAACAAAAAGAATATTAAGGATGTACTAGCAAAGGGCAAGATAAAAGTACCCGAAACCGGCGTGCCTACGAGTACATGCAACGACTAATGAATTTTGATGAAGCGAAAGAGAACTGTGAGGATTGTGGTAAGTGGCAAACCCTGGTCTCTGCCTACTCCTCCGGGATACAGGCGTGAGCTTATGTAATATAATATGTAATTGTGTAAAAGGACCAGGCCGCGGCCCTGGCAGAAAATCAGTGCTGTGAGTGAAAATGAAAATCAAAACCTGCAGCAAATACTGAGCCTGAAGCCGTTTTACCGCCGCATGGACATAGCCCGTGTCCCTTTTTCGTTGTTTTTATTTCTTGTCTCGTGTTTTTCCTTGTCTGTTTTTCCTTGTTTCCTATGCCTTGTATAATGCCTGTGTGGCGATAAATAAATGTGTTTCCTCATCTTCTTCTTTCTTCTAAAAACCGACGTCAAACACACCAGCAACAAATATCATACTTAAATTGAAAGTATACAATATAACCTACCCCGTCTGGGTCTGGGGAGTGCAGGGAAAGGCCTTTGTGAGAGAGATAGGTCGTCGCTTGAGGGACCGTGGCTATGATTGCTACTCTGGGGCCTATCTTATCCAAAGAATCTCCCTTGCAGTGCAGCGAGGTAACGCTGCCAGCGTATTGGGAACCTTTGGGTCGGATGTGTCCCGGGGCGGCTTATTCTCGTAATGATTTTGTGTTTTCTGTTGTTTTCATTTCACATTTTTGTATTTGACGAAGCTTTTTGCGAATGAATTTGATTGTAATAGGTTGACATCTATCACTATCACCCCCCCCCCCCCCCCCCCCGACTTCGTTCTCATAGGATTGGTTTTTTTAGCCGAAAGGCCCTTTTCGAGATGCAACCTATCATTTCACCAATATTTTTCTAATATACTAGTGATGCTTCTGCATTTTTATAATATTTATCTACAAAATTATTATTATCATTTTTTATACTTATTTATTTAGGTATCTGTATAATTTCCCTTTTTATGTACAATAAAGTGTTCTCTATCTGTCTATATATTAGTATGGATTTGGGATTCATGTTATAATTGTATCAGACTTCATAGAATGAAATCATAGCTAGACAGCGTTTTGTGAATGTAGTTCCGATACACCTTCTGTAATTTATACAAAGCAAAAGAATGCATTGGCAGTGTAGAATATGCGTTTTCCAGCAACAATGCAAGTGAGGTATGATAAGATCGCTAATTACATTCAATGAAAGCATTGTCAGTTACAATGTGGTGCAATAAAAAATGCCGTAAGCGGGTAATTTTATTGTGGTAAACGTAATTTTGTGGTTTTATTGTTTAATTTTGTTTTCGTCTTTTGTGAAAACTAACGAAAACATTGCTAGGACTCTGAAAGCTTAGAAAATTATTGAAAAACTTTTGAGACCGAGCCAAGAACGTGTATATTATCTGCCATGATAACACTTTGAATTGTCATTGGGCTATCTATAACGGTTCGAGAGATAAAGCTATTAAAAAGAGTCCGGACGGACGGACGGGCGAATAAACAAATTCTAGAGTAACGGAAGGTAGGTTTTTACTCTAGTGAACTTACCTCGTAGTATGATAAACGTAACGAAAATTGACATATTTTTCGATTACGTTGAAAAAGTCGTGCTTCTAAGTACGATTTTTTATGCCTTTAAAGGACCGTGAGCCTGAGTATTTAATATTAATTTATTGTATTATTTGTATTGTATGCACCAGAATAGTAAATGTAAAGTTTTTCGTAATTTTTTACTCTGTGCAAATAAACATGACTGGCATTAAATTAATGAGTTCAAGTTGGAAATAAGAACGTTTTTTTTTTTAAACGGATAATTATGGAGTTATTATGCCAAAGCGAAAGTGATCTGTTAGGATCGTGGCAAGTGGCAGTCTCTGGTCTCTGTCTACCCCTTTGGGATACAGGCGTGAGTTTATGTATGTATCTATGTATGTTACAATCTGTGTACATTTATGTCGCCACAGATTAGAGTAGTGGTGGGTTTTTTACATGAAAACCCTTCAAAGTTTACATTTTAAGCGGTACGACGTATCTGTTTATTGTACAATAAAATAGTACTCGTACGTACCTATATTAAATTATAGTCATTCAGTCTATTTTGCAACCCATTGCGCAAGCTTACGCATTTAATTTCTCTATCATCTCTTACAGGTACAGTAGACATCTCACCAACCTTTACATTTTAATTGCAAAGTCGCCCGTAACGTAACCTGTGCAAGGTGTAAAGGTTGATGTACTGTCAACCGTACATGGCGTGATTTTCCTACAAGAAGCGTTTTTCCACAAGATTTCTCAAGTGAAATTCAGTTTTTCTTCTTGATTGTTTAGTGCTTACACTGTAATTGTAGCATAATAGCCGCTATATTATCTTTCTTATTGGTTTTTAAGTGAAAATTGCATGCCTACTTTGCATTCTATTAGCATTTACTTTGGTCTTACAAGTTTTTCAAACTCATTTACGGTTTTAATTGTAAAATTTATTACTCATTGCATAGGTACTATGCAATCTTCATATGTCCCACTCTCCCAGAAAATTAGTGAGTGAGTAATATACTAGTATTTAATGTATAAAAATCTCGTGTCACAGTGCTTATTACCGAACTCTTCTGAAACGGCTTCACCGATATTTATGAATTTTTTTGTGTATATTTGGTAGGTCTGAGAATAGGTCGTAGGCTAATTAATATGGCAAAACAACGTTTTCTAGGTCAGCTAGTAATCAATAATACTATTAAATTATGTTAATATTTTTAAAGGTAACCTATTAACATTCACTGCTGCTGTTGCTAGGATTACTCTTTACATTAAACTCCTGCCACGTTACAAATAACAACGATACATGTAAAACCTCTCGCCCTCTCGCCTGTATCTGAAAGGGTAGGAAGAGACAGTTCTCCAAATAAACCAAATTACAAATTAATCTGGTATAAAGCTACGAGCTCAAGTTTTAAATAACTTCATATCCATGCACAAACGTTTTTAAAGCCTGAGCAACTTTATGTTGCGTTTATTTGTAAAAATTGTTCCCTCAATTTCTGACATTGTCTGATTCTCACTCATTTCATAAAAACTACTTATTTCAGAAACAAAAGTATACATCTAGGTACCTGTCCCTCATAAATCATCCAAATACTCACCAATCTATTTACGGAAGGCATCGTTGCTTACACTGGCAAAAAAGTTCCGGCACCGGCAACATGAACCTTGCAAGCTACAATTCAGTTCAGTTCACAGCATAGTTCACTTCACGCGCACAAGGGCTGTCTGTCACCCCGAGGGTTGCGGTACGTAAGACAAGCGCGGTCGCACGCGCATTGAAGTTCAAGGCTAGTCCGTCGTAAGCTTATATACGGGGGTAGCGGAGCGTGGCACTGCGCCTGTGTGCAACGTTAGATGCACTCGGTTTGTGCATCGGCCCCCGCTGGGACTGCACACTCATGCAGCCCGGCTGCTGGTTGCCAAACTGTGCTAGACCACGGACGGATTAGATTAGATTAGAACACCTTATTGTACACACCGGTAAACAAAATACATTAAAAGGCTTACATGTCTAAGTTACGGAGGTGGGCATTACATGGGAACATTCTCGCTGGCAGAAATTAATCGGAAATTGAGTGAGAATCCTCTCAGCCCGGAGAATATTCAGAGTAGAACGTTGTCTGGAATTGTCCCTCGCTAAGCAAGACATTAAAAAAAACAAACCTCCTGTTTCTAGTATACTAGTATACATAAGCTTATTAATTCGTCCGTTAGCTGGCCAAAGTCCATAGAGTATGATAAGTCTGCCAAAGAGCATACAAAAAAAACCACTGACAGCTGTTAACAGTAGATTAACCGAGTGTACGAGAAATCGTGGGTAAGACTTACAAGACTAGTTTCGTTTCCAAAACTTCATGTCCGCGGATGGAGATCGTCTCTGAACACTGGAATGCGAGTAATGGGATGTTTTATTATTGTGGTGGTTTTTTACACGCTTTTTCAAACTAAAACTTTTGTAAGCACTGTTAAAAGTTGCTTTTTTTTCTATGTGCCATTAAGTTTAATTATTTCCTTTAGATCATAATTCAAAATATAATATTACAAGTACTTATGTCGTATCAACAAATAACGTGCTTGCTCACAATGAAAGAGGTTGCCATCTCTCAGCTAAGACAGACAAGAAGTCACAGGCAATTTTTGTTGTCTTGGTATATTTTGTTCAAATATTTTTTTGGGCAGCTAACAGATTTTGCCTTTTCAACTAAACTTAACATAGATCCTTTCTATTAAATTAAATAAACCAAATAAAACTTCCTCGTTTTCAAAATTTCAGCGTCTGTATTCAAAACAACTCTAAGGAGCCTTTAATAGCCTGAAAACTATTCTTCACAATTTTCCTGCTAATAACGCAGCAAAGCATTGAGGCAAGACTTGAAGGCAATTTCAATTGCCTTAGCAATTGTCAATTAAATTGGCAATGTTCAAGATAGATGGACATCGGCAGGGGTTTGACAACCACTGTTGCAACGTCGTCCAGTGTGCGCTGTACGTCGGCAACATTTCCACACCCAGCATCGCATAAGCGTCTGTGATAAACGCGCACCTTGCCCGCTTCAGGGCAAGTGAGTAAGGTACATAAAGGTACCTTTACATCTCGCGAAAGTTATTCGAATAAACTGCCTCATCGCCTCAAACTGGTTAAGCGTTGGTAAAGTAGTCTCGTTTAATGACTAAACCTTTGCATGTAAAGTAAAGGAAGAGGTTACAGGTCATAAATAAGGCCAAGCATTCACTTCCTATTTGATTTTGAGGCACAGTTAAGTGCCTAATAAAATGTCACCTTTCAATTAAGGGGCTCCATAGAGTAATACTAGCGCCACCAAAAAAAAAGTCATAATCTTTTTAGGGTTCCGCAGTGAACAAGGAACCCTTATAGTTTCGCCATGTCCGTCCGTCTGTCTGTCTGTCTGTCTGTCCGCGGCTTAGCATAGATACGGTAAGTACTAGAGATCTGAAATTTGGCTTAGATGTTAGGAGGACCAAACGGTAGAATAAAACCATGAAAAAAAATTTTTAGGGTACCTCCCCTACACCTAAATTAGGGACGCATTTTTTTGTTCTCGTTCTTTGATGCACCATAGTATGGGATGTCATTGGATTGGTCACCATTTTTTTATTTAGGGTTCCATTAGTGAAATATTAAGCTTTAAAGCGCAAACATAAAATGAACTTAAAAGGAAAACTATCACGACTAAGTAGGCTTTACTAGTTAACGAGTAATAGGCAACCAACTTATATAAGTAAAATTTCGTACAAAATCCATTAAAAATGACTTCGATGGAGTTGTTACTTATGTAAAGCAGGTAAAAAACCCTCTTTCAACGGGACCCTACATTGCGCGTGGCCTGACAAGCATTTGGCCGGTTTTTTCACAGACAGAATTTGCAATCTCTCAAATGTCAATCAATGAATCTACTAACTTGTCATTGCAACTTTATGCATTGATTCTTTATGTTCAGACTCTTTAAATTACAAGTAAGCAGATAATCCGGAACTAAGTTAAAAGTTATTTATTACAAGATTGTAATAAATACATTTGTTCATTTGGCGAACAAACAAATCATCATCATCATCAGCCACTCGACGCCCACTGCAGGACACAGGCCTCCTTCGTGGTTTTGATAACCAAGAGGGCTTTTGCCTTAATCGCCACGCTTGGTAGGAGGGTTGGCGTATGTGGTTGGAATCTCAGGAAGACGCTACTACCCATCTCCTGGTAATTAATTTTCTTAGTTGCCTTCTACAACACCAACGGAAGGAAATGGAGCGTCGGCGCCACACGGACAAATCCGGCGCCACACGGACATGTCAAGACTGACTGACAATATTACAATTACTAATTGAATAAAACCGGCCGCAGGAGAGCCTACTGCAATAATGCGTCGCGTAGCCATATACGCCCATTGTAAACACCTCTTAAGCTAATGAAGATAATAAAAACTAATGAAATTTGATTATACAAAGAAAGAAATAAGAAAGACAGAAAAAAGAGATTTATTCAAATTGACACAGAAACACAGAGTAAACAAGTAGGTAAACAAAGAAAATACGAAAACCAACTAAACAAAAAGGAACAAAACAATAGTGAAGAGAACTGGTAGGTTTAAGTACGTAATCAAGACGAAACACAGTAGGGCCGGCCCGCACCATATAATTTTCACCTGCGTTTCCTTCATTTCAACGCTAATAACCCACCCCGCAACTTCGCCCTATGCCGCCTTTCCTGACTCCGCAGTCCGCCGCCGGAAAACCGGAACACCGGGAAACGCGGAAAAGTTCACAAGAAACGAGAGTGAAACTGCACCATACAGCAATTTTCTGTGCGCTACAGAAGATCACCTCACGATTTCTTGTACACTAACAATCTGTTAATACGCTGTTGACAGCTGACAGTTTCTTTATTATTGGAATTTGATATGGTTTTGCTTATTACAATTTCGGTTTTTGGATATCGTTAAATCGATACTGAAAAAACGGTTTTCAGGTTACGATTCTTTTCGCCACACCGACCCTCGCGCAGACATTTTCCTTCACCCGTTCAGCTATGGTACGCTTAGTTTGACTAGGAACCACATTCACAGTCAAGCTTGTATTCTCCTCTCTCTTGTCTCTGTCTTACCCTTCACATGAATTTGTGTATATTTCTTGGCGGCTTGTGGTTGACGGTTTTGATTGAAGCCCGTTTCAAAACTGTGCAATAAACGTTTATTAGATCCACTCGACCTTTTTGGGGGTTGCCAAAGTTCGATTCCAAAGTTCCATTTGCTTGACTCTACCTATTACGAATTAAGGTTAATGACTGGCTGGGGATTATGTTGAATACCTACCCCATCAAGTGACATATGCCCGCAGCAAATAGAAGGACTTCTAAATACATAATTATGCCTTCCATACATCTATCAATATTATATCAATGTTATTTTTATTAGTGCTTGTCTTTTACACGTGCACCGGATTTCGCCCAGTTTTCGGATGTCAGCGCACGTGATGTTCGAGTAAATACTCACCAGTTATCCTTCTGATATACACAGCTGTGTATCATAGTATGACAAGAAGTTAGCGTTTAGTATTATTTTTTGTCGGCGTTCAGTATTTCCTCTGTCGCAGTACAGTCGACAGCACATCAACATTTTTATCTTTTTTTGCATGGTCGCCCGTAAAGTAAGTGAGTAGAGAGCATAGAATGTTAAGGTTGATATGCTGTTGCAGTCAACATAATATAAGATTAGAATATTCTTTATTGTATTATTATCAGCCATTAGACGCCCACTGCAGGACATAGGCCTCTCTCATGGTTTTACAATTATGAGGGGTTTTTGCCATAATCGCCACGCTTGGCGAGCGGGTTGGCGATCGCAGTATGCGGTTGAAATCTCAGGAAGACGTACTGCCCGTTTCCTGGTAATTTATTTCCTTTATTGTATACACAGCAGTTACAAAAAGAAAGGTACCGTTGGCGGGCTTAGTGCTAATAGATTTTTTTCCAGACAACCTCATATTGGAGAATTGGCCGAAGGAGAAATAGATACGGGTAGTCGGACCAAATACGAATGTAATATACATAATATTATGTACATACGTCGTTCGATTGACTCATTGTTCCATTTGGCTCGTTTGATGTTAAGACTGAAAGCTGATATTGATACTGATAGCCGTTAACAGTAGATTTACAAATTATTAGTGTGAAAGAAACCGAGTGTCAGTTAACTTTGGCCTTTGGATATACGTAATGAGATGATTTATACACCGTCCCGTGGCACCTTCTCTCACACTAGATAGGTAAAGGGACCACTCGGACGCTCCAGTGCCTGGGACATTATTTTTTAGATAGAAGCCTAAATACCCCTAACATAACATACATAAGCAGCCTACATACGCCCAAATGAAAGCACAGGCATTCTCTCAGAGACATGGGCTTAGTCACCACATAAGGCCACAGTGAATTGGCGAATTCACGTGAATACCTCAGGCTTGTGAATACCTCAGACACTCAAATTTCTTCAAGATGTTTTCCCTCGCCGTTAGCGAGTAGTATTTTTTCTACAAATTCACAATTGTACATAACTTAGATAATATCATAGTACATGCCGGAATCGAACCCGAATACGAGACAAGCGTTCGGCCGATGCACTACCCCATATAAATCCGAAATTGGTATTCTACAATTCTACACAACTTTTACTATGAGAAAATCTGGAATTTCTGGCACAACCCCTTCCACTATCCACATAACCCAAGGTTAGCTGGAAGAAAATACGCATTACTATCAAGCTCGCCTTTGTATAAACATGATTTTTGTGCAATAAACATTTTTCTAATCTAATCAAATCCAAAATCATCGAAATGCTAACGAATGTATGGTAAAGCTGACATTTACCTCGTGATTTAAAAGTTTTCGTCTAAGCTAGTAAAAGTTGTTCGATGTATTTTGTTACGTAGCCATGTTATGGTTGAATTATGGTACCGTATGTAATAACTTTTATCTTGCTAAAGGCGTTTTTGTACAATATTGGTACTTTTGACCTGTCTCCTTGTATTTCCATGTTTGTGGTGTCCTTGTCTGGTTATCAGGACTGGAAAATCAGGAAAATGACCAGGGAAGACACGGGTCTGAAGTCCACAGGGTATCCCTTCTATCATGCAACTCCCCACTTTATTGGGTAAACCTACCTATTTGACGATACCAAAGTGTCAAAATACGCATGTATTTGACAGTTCGGAGTGGGTAAATCAGGACACTCCGTACTGTGGAGGACTTACGTAGTAGCGCCCCAGGAAAAGTGATTGTCTTGTATGGAAGTTGTTATTATTATCATTAGCCTTAGGTGCTGTTGAAAATTAGATCAAAACCACAAAATCAAATGTTTTATTAGGCGTTTGTGTCTTTATCTAAGCTTAGAATATATTGCACAGGAGCAACGGACACTTTCTTTCACAAATTAGGGAAGATTTGGTGTAAAACTTTGTTATAAGCATAATAACTACTTGCACTAGGTCTTTAAATTCGTATAAAATATAAGGTTCGTATATATTGGTTACACATTTAACAACAGATTCGCTCACAAAGTAAACAACAATATTAACCTAATTCACAATTTATTCTTATTACCTACCTAACTACAATATTTATTTACAATCTGCTAAACAGCGCACTTGAATGAGGTGCTAATGACAACAGCTTAGTGATGGCCTGAACATATTTCCAGAAAACTCTTTTCATTGTTTTTGATCGTGTTTCGATATGGCACTTATTTATCTGCTGAAAACTGAGTGAAAAGTAAATGGTACCATGAGTATATGTCTACTTGAACATGAGTATTCGTTCGCCATCATTAAGTGTTTTTAAGTACGTACTTACTAAACTAGGAAGACTTTTTCTCTTCTACTTTAGCTGACTTCTTGATGATTCTCGGTGGAGGATCTGGCTTGTCTTTGTTGATCATTCTTTTCGGATGGCTGTGGTAGTTCTTCGGATACGGTGAAGGTTTCTGGTTTCCAACAGGGGCTTTTTGACGGTAACTTAACGTGTACTCTTCTTCAGTATTGTATGTTTCACCAGAATTTAAATAGTGCATAGGTAAAGAGTGTGAATTGACATACGAAACCTGGTCAGGGCTTTTCAAGACCGTCTGTGGCGACATCACTTTGTACTGCGAGTGATATTTGTGTGCCGTATACGGTAAGGGCGTTACGTAGTTGACTGTCTGTAGAGCTTCTGTAGGCTTCCTTGCAGGCTTGTGTGGAATAGCTTGAGTGTGGTCTTTGCTTGGGTAGTTTTCGGAGATGATTACAGTTTTACTGGCTGAGTCGTCGTTGACCTGTTTCTGGTAGACGAAACTTTGAGAAGCACCGGATTTCTCGCCGCTAAGGAAGTATTTCTGGATTTCTTGACTAGGGAATGAGGGGTAGACGATTGATTCAGTTTCCGGTTGCGCTTGCGATTGTTGTTGGCTGTGATAGAAGTCCTGTGTCTGTGTTTGCGTTAATCCACTTTCGTATTGAGCTGCTGGTGCCAGCGGAACTTCACCGCTGTTATATTCTATATGCTCTTTGGGCGCTTCATATCCAGCATAAGACTGCTGTTGTTCTTGAGGTGCTTGGTATTGTGAAGGGCCGTGCTCGATCTCGTAATGTTGTACTACCGTGGTCTCGGGCCTTTCATGAGAAGATCCGTACTCGATATGACTTACAGATTCAGGTTGGTTTTCTGCATTCGAGGCCGGCTGCTCTTGGGAGTACTGCGTCTGTGGTTGAGAATAGTAGCTTTGTGCCTTGACAGACGTTTGAGGTTGATATTGATAGCTGTATTGGTACTGTTGTTGTGGTTTTTGATAAGATTGCTGCTCGTCGTAGTACTGCGGTCTCTGGTAGGTCTGAGAGGGGTACTTAGCTATGGTTGGCTGAACAGCTGAGTATTGGACTCCAGAATAGTCTGAATTAGTATAAGTAGGGCGGCTATTGGGACTGCCGTACTGCTGGGGTGCCTGACTTGAGATTTGAGCAGAATTTTCCGATTGAGTTTGGCTCTGATAAGCCATGATTTGCGGCGGAGTGTTATGGTAGCCAATCTTCTGGAAATATTCGTTAACTAATTCTTGCAGGTTGACATTATTCAAATAGTTTGACAGGGGGTAGTTCTGTGGCAAGTCAGCGTATAGTTCAGCTGAGGGGTTCTTTAAATAGGAGCTCGGTATTCTCAGCACTAATACTGGCACCACTCTCTTGTCCGTCAACTGCTCTCCGTGAGAGCTGAGGTGGTCTTGCGTTAAGCCAGCGCTCTGGTACTGAGGGTTCTGCAACAATTGGGTCGAGTCGACCAAGTAGTTGGACATAACTTGTGGGAAGTTCCCTTGGAGTCCCGAAAATTGCTCTCCATTATACGTAGTGTATAGAGTATTAGACGGTGGGGAGCCAGATTCAGGATATTGTGGTGGAGGTGCCTGTTGTGCTTGTACCTTTTCGTAGCCAGTATTGAACTCGATCTCGGGCTTCTTGTACTCGTAAGATGATTGTTGTTGCTCGTCTTTAACTGGTACTAACTCATAGGCCTGTGATGGTTGGATTTCCACTACGCTTGGTCCACCTTGCGATGAAGCCTTACTTTCATCTGCTGGGGGGATATCCTCTTGCGAATAAGGATAGATCATAAATTTGCCTTTCTCCTGGTTAGGTTTACCAAAATATGTGTAGGTGTATCCACTATTGGTGCGATATCCATAGCCTAGGTTAGCGTCGATCGTCCGTTTGCCTTTAGTTTTTGTGTCTTTCGAGTCTGTATCATTCACTATCTCTATAGCTACAACAGCTGGGAAAGGTAGCTTCACTGGAAGTGTTGCTTGGTGTTTGACTTCGGATTCTTTTGTTTCTACCTCTAGAGGAATATCGGACTTGATGCCGAACTTGGTTTCTACTTCTCTGAGGAACTTTCTTTCTTCGTCTGTCAGCGATGCGCTTGTTTGCTTATCCTTTGATGTGGGCTTATATTTCTTTGGTTCTGGGTCAGCGATGGCCGTTGCCGCGACCACGCAGATGATAACCTGAAATTTGAGAAAAATAATATTTTAATCCACAGTTACAAGCATGACTAGAGTGTTATGACTCAGTTTTAATGCTCTCAATAAGAAGACGAGTATCCTACTATTGCTCGGGGATAGCAGAAATTAATTTAATTCGCACCTAATCTTAACATTGCATTCCTGGTGTGCATAATATATCTTGTCCGTTATGAAATGACAATGACCCATCAGTGAGGCACGGCATTGTAAGATCTGCCAGTTTTTTGGGTCGAAAACGAAAAGAATCTAAATTACATCTCATTAGTTGCGTGCAGTTCTCGCATGCGGCTCTCTACGCGAGGCACGGAGCGCAATTAGGTAACGTAACATATTATCTGACATCTCAGTGTTTTCCATCACCACTGATGCACTTGTGAAATTTTCTGCTACATTTGCATAACGGTTATTGCGTATTTGTCTATCGACTCAATTGCCTATTTTGTTTCGCTTTAGAACACTGTTATCATTGCAAATGTGTTTGTTTGTGAAAATTGCTAAGACTTACGTAATAACCCGTTTAATAGTAGCCTTTGCGATGCAGTAAATTGTTGATATCGTACATTATTTACGGGTGTTGGGTGCGCGCGCAGTGTGCATAATCGCGCATCGCATCATCGGCCCGCGCTTGCATAACCCGGCGGTTTTCTCGCAGCGCAACAGGCGCGCGACCCGTCTGCCGCTTTCCACGACCCCTATGATCCTACGGTGCACGCTGCTCGAGAGACAGCAAAATTAATGCGCCACCTAATACGCCTAGTGATGTTTCTGTCGTGACATAATCACATATATCATCAATGTTTTGCGCTGCCTGTATGAGACATATGTCCGTTCCTTATAATTTTCTGTGCCTAATTGGGTAGTCGTAAATGGCTAGCAATAGGGGCGCTAGCAGCTTCAAGTATTTTAACGACTACTTTTATTTCTATGTCCAATAACGTGACTATGTGATGTAAGCAGCTCTCATTACACTTGGCATTAAGATCAGTAACGTAAGTAGCACAAAAATGTATACCGACTTCAACACTTATTTTCACCAAATAAAAGCTTTTTATCGGCTGTACCAATGCCCTGCCAGCGAAAGTGGTGGAGCAAGTCCTGCTAAGCCTAGGACGGGAACATGCAGCTGACGGCAGATAAACACTTCCTCATACGTTTGCACAACAAGGCCAAACAATCGTGGGCAGCCGAGCTCTTATAATCGTTCACATTAATTACCCCTTCGATGCAACTATTCTTACTAATATTATAAATGCGAAAGTTTGTATGTATGGATGGATGTTTGTTACTATTTCACGCAAAAACGGCTGAACGGATCCGGAAGAAATTTAGCACAGAGATAGATTACAGCCTGGATTAGCATCTAGGCTATTTTTTTATCCCGGACAAATACACATCAAAATTACCACGCGAACGAAGTCCCGGGCAACAGCTAGTAAGAAATAAGTAAATAACCCATTATGCCACAGTAATAAAGCTTTTAACGTGACTCTACAGGTAAATTCTGTCTGTTGGAGACAAACTTAAATAGAGGGGTGCAACATAAAACTGTTGGACAGATTCTGTTCAAGCTGAGATGAACAGAATCTGTCCATTATTACTACACATTCTGCTGTAAATCTACAAATATGTCACCGTGACTCCAGTTAAACTTAAAACGTTCTTGACTCCTATCTAACACTACCAACTTCTACCATTACGTGTTCGCAATAACATAATATGACCGTCCCTGACCTTTTCACCGTGTGGTTACCCCTCGACAAATATTTTCCATGTCACGTGATGACGTATTCGCATAATTTATTTGCAATTCGACTTTAGTAGAAAGTGCCGTGTGGATTTTTTAACATTCAACTGAATTTTTGAAGTAAAAATATAGGTAACAGGCTTTATGCTAGTATGCTGAATCATTAATCTTAAGTAGACTACCGAGACCGTTAGCGACTCGATGAGTAGGCATTTGGTATATAGAGACAAACTTAGGCTAAATTTGCTAACAGGACAAGCGTAAAAGTAGTTGAAATATGTATTTAAATTTCCCTTGACACTGCTCTCTATCAGGGTCAAACAGATAAACAGGAATCATAGAAGAGGTAGGCTAAGACCTAACACACAGGAAAATACACATAAGTTTATGTATAACATATGAACATTAATTTCAAATACTCACTTGAGTAAATAAAGCTCTAACATTATGTAGGTGTTAAGGCTACGTAACTCTACTGTTATCATCATTATAATGATAACAATCTGGGCCGCACAATGCACTTGGTTGAAAGAAGTTCACCGAGAGGTCATCATCATTTCATTCACCTGTCAAGAATCAAAGCGATAATCATCACGCATTCTTATGTAATTCGCGCGCTTTAATCTACCGTGTGTATTAATCGTCTTGTTTTATCGTCACACCTAGGTACGGGCATCGACAACCTTTACACGCCTCTTAAGTTAATTACATTGAGTTACAATATCTTATGGACAACTTTACAACTATAGCAAAATTCTCAATTCAGAAACGGGTTAACTGTTGTGCTGTCTCTTGGAATTTCTCAGAGAAGAGCGTGACAGAGCGTTACTTAGTGAAATTCTCAATTGCGATTTTCGATAGCAACTGTACAGTGGACAGCACATCAACCTTTACACCCATGCACTAGAGGTTGAGTTGCAATCGGCTGTTCTTTACTCTACGTAAATCCAATATTGTACATTCATAGCTATTTATAATGGAACATGGATCATCCTTTATCTTTAAACCGACTGTTTTTAAAAATCATTGTAGTCTCAACTGCACCTTGTGCATTTATATCTGTTTCCCTGATTCGTCCAATAAATATAGATACCAAAAAACACGAAAAAAGAAAGGTTATGACTATGTCAAGTTGAAGTGCATTGTATCTCCTTACTTTCTAAAGAAATGACATGAACTTATGCCAACGCAAGAATATTTAGTGTGTGCATCTTTTGTATTAAGCTTGATCTGTGGCAGAGGTCAAGCTGTTGCAAAAATCCACATGCAAAGCTACAAATCTCGGTTATTTAAGTTTCAAAACAAGGCAAACGTTTCTGAGCCATGTGTAATACGATGAGGTATGAAGTAACTAACATTAAAAGACGAGATTACCTCTAAGGTGGTGTAATATTACATATTGTGTTTATGACTTACAGACCGTTTGTCGGTGCATTTTGTTAAGTTAATAGGGCGATAAAACCTTAGAAAGTCAGTCAATTAGTGTGTAGCTTTAGTGGTATCCACAATTAAAAGTAGTTATTACAGCGTTCTACTTACAAAACTACACATTGTAAATTCCGGCCTAGACCAATGGAATGAATTCTAGTGAAATAATTTAATTACTGATCTATGTCAGAATCGCCTGATTTTTTCTGTATGTGTAAAAGCCGCCTGAGAAGGGTTGACACATTGTTAACGTGCAAAAATCCGATAGTCGTCTTCTGTTGCGTCAAATTAGTTCTTTCGAAACTGCCGAAATGGAAACAGTTGACCGTTTTATCCAAATACAGCTCTTTTTCAGCAACCGAAGTATAGTGAAACGAGGTGATTAGTGGAAAATGGTTTGTCACTGATTTCTTACTTAACTATAGCGACGTCTCTTTACGTCCGTTCATGACTATCAAGAGACATCCTATTGTTATAATAATATGGTCCAGTAGGAAATTGGTCACAAAAAAAAACATTTTCCACATTTTGTTTCTATTCGTTCTCCAGTTCCTAATCAACCCGTTTTACGGTAGGTATTATAAACTAATTTATTAACGAACACTCCTCATTATGTTTTCACTTTTCAGTTACTTCAGAGCAGCCCAAAGAAACAATAGACATGACACGATTCTCACAAATGTGTGAGTCACGAACGCTTCCGTCTGCCCGTCTGTCTGTATATTGCACATTTTACTGCAATTAAATATAAGAATAAACAGAAGGCCTTAATAGAATAACTGAAAATATGAAGATATTTGACAATCATCTCGACTTATTCAGACAGTTTTAAAACGTTTTACACCAAATTTTAAATAACGCATAGCTTGAAAACCATATTCAGTATCCACATAATTGTTTACCAATAAGCAGTTTCCAATAAGCGATGGTATAAAATTATAAATTTTTATTTTTCGTTCAAATGGTTATGATCAAGTTTCAACATTGTATACAAAATTAAAAAAAAAATCATTTAAAACTGAAAATTTTAAGAATTGGTTTATTTATCGATACAAAGAAACAGATTTCAAGTTTAGCGTTATTCCAAAATTACTGAGCCATTTTTTGCACTTAATTGTTTCTTCATAGCGGATTTTATCTTCTGCATAAAGCTATTTCCTTAGTTTGTCTTTCTTTCACTTGGTTGGATCTAATTGAATCCCAGATAAAAGCTCAACGGCGTAATTGGCATTAGGTAACCGGCCGTGTTAGGAAATGGCTAGAATTAACTGGAACCTAACAATTAGTGGACATTTGTTTGGTTTAGGTCTTTAGTCATCAAATTACATGGGCAGTCCCATGTAATTTGAAAAGTCTGTAATCAGACGACGTTACGCCCAATTTAAGGGCGTGGGTCTATTAGTTCAACCCAATAATTCGACTTAAATTTTTATAGATATTTCAACCAATTTATTGGATCAGCTTTTAAGCTTTTAACTGATTTGGACAAAGCACCCTACGTTGTTTGCTTTAGGGTTTCCTTGACTAAATGTTATGAAATAGATAACTGCCTCATTGATCTAGCGGTATCACGTCTGATTACCATGCCGGAGGTCATGGGATTGGATTTAATGCACAAAAACGATCCTAAAAATACTGTTATGTGAGCCTCATTAATTATGAGAAATTTTAATGCGTACATAATTTAAATCTGTAGTTTTTGCAAGACTTACATATATGAAAACACTTACGTAATTTTATAATTCAAATTAAAGTCTGCCATATTATTTTAGGTGTTAACAATCATGACTGGCTACTGATTTATAAGGTTCATTACACTAGCGTGCAAAATTAACGGATACGGAATGTAATGTCAACAGCACTTAGTAGTGTAAGCTTTGCGGTCTCATGATTTGCACTTTGTCACGCTTAAGGCTGTTCTTACGTGGAGCATGCTGTCTCGCTCGCACAATTTAATAATGTTAGCGATTGTAATAAAATGAGTATTATTTTTCTAAATGTGATCCGAGGTTTTGATAGACAACAAAATTGCGAACATTCAAGGCATATCTTTCTTATCCTGTACTAAATTTTTGATTAAGAAAAGTTTATTCCAAAAATTAATCATTTTTAGACTATTTTTTTATTACAAACCGCGTATAGGAAAGCAAAAATATATTTAATATGTCCGTAATTTATTTATGCATCAAACCCTCAAAGCACATTTATCAAAAGTTTACTAATTTTTTGTTTTTTTTTTTTATTCATTTATATGTTTCTTAGCCCCTCTTCCACCATCCTACTAACCCGGAACGGTTTAACCCAGTGTCAAATTATAATAGTAACCATGGTAACTCTAGGTTTAACCGGTTAACCACGGGTTAGAGGGATGGTGCAAGTGGCGCATAGTTAAAAGGGCTGCGGAGCAAGCCTAAAAATAACAGGTGTTACATACAATAAAACCGGCCAAGTGCATGCCGGGCCACGCGCAGTGTAGGATTCTGTAGAAAGAGGGGGTTTTATCTGCTTTACAGAATTAACAACTTCATTAAAGTAATTTTCAATGGATTTTGTACGAAGTTTTCCTTTGATAAGTTAGTCCCCTGTTACTCGTTAATTTGTTAAACCTACATAGCCTTGATAGTTTTTCTTTTAAGTTCATTATTATGTGCTACTGCCCTGAATTTTTTCACGTCTCGCAAATTAACCGTTTAGGCGGGAGAGGGGGTGTGGGACTTGCATAAAAATTTGCCCTTTAAAGCTTATAATTTCGCAAAGGTAACCCTAAATCAAATAATAGTCTCGCTATACTTACAAATTTTTAAACGGCTAATCTAACGATGCCTCATACTATGGCGTAGGTGAGAAAAAAAGTTTCATCCTTAATTAAGATTTAGTGGAGGTAGGTACACTAAAAAAAAAATATCGTCGTAATAAATATGTATATCTATGCTAAACTTCAGCTCTCTAGTACTTATCGTCTCTGAGCTAACCCACGGACGGACAGACAGACAGACGGACAGACGGACAGACGGACAGACGGACAGACGGACAGACGGACAGACGGACAGACGGACAGACGGACAGACGGACAGACGGACAGACGGACAGACGGACAGACGGACAGACGGACAGACGGACAGACGGACAGACGGACAGACGGACAGACGGACAGACGGACAGACGGACAGACGGACAGACGGACAGACGGACAGACGGACAGACGGACAGACGGACAGACGGACAGACGGACAGACGGACAGACGGACAGACGGACAGACGGACAGACGGACAGACGGACAGACGGACAGACGGACAGACGGACAGACGGACAGACGGACAGACGGACAGACGGACAGACGGACAGACGGACAGACGGACAGACGGACAGACGGACAGACGGACAGACGGACAGACGGACAGACGGACAGACGGACAGACGGACAGACGGACAGATGGACAGACGGACTGACGGACAGACGGACAGACGGACAGATGGACAGACGGACAGACGGTCAGACGGACAGACGGGCCGGACGCACGGATGCACGGATGGCGCCATGTGGCGCCGGATTAAGAATAGCGTCACTCCATTTCCTCCCGTGGATGCAGCGTCTTTCTGAGATTCCAACCACATGCTGCGATCGCCAACCCGCCTGCCAAGCGTGGCGATTATGGCGAAACCCCTCATGGTTATGAGGGAGGCCTATGTCCTGCAGTGGGCGTCAAATGGCTGATGATGATGATGATAGATAGATGAAAAAAGCTTTAATCAGTGAATACGTAGAGCTTTATTAGCGTTTTATGAAAATGTTACTTTTAAAAAGCACAAAAAAATACTTTTTGAGTGTGAAATTTTCAGTCGACAACTGATCAATCTATGTATTTGTATTTCAAAGTCAACTCTAACGTAACTGAGTAGAGTACGCGTGTGCTCTCAACTGCCCAAGGTCACATAGAAACGTAGAAATGATACGGATCAAGCGCCATCTTGATCCGTATCATTTCTACGTTTCTAAGTTCGTTAGAAAATAAATTAAAAGTATCTTGCCGTACTTAACGCCCATTTTACTGCCTGCAAGTGTAAACTAGTATGAAACAAGTATTTACCAAAGCACTCCACCGCATTTTACGTCTCGAATGTCACCGGTTCACTCTCTGTCGAGAAACAAACAAAACTCATTTTATTAAGGTAGATAATAATAATCACACTTCACCATAAAAATCACCATAAAACACTTAATTTAATCACTTTCGTTACATCACTTATACAATATCACAACCACTTTAATAATGTCGGTCGGCAATCTTCGGTTATCCAAATTTGAATCTCATGGACTTGAAAGATAGTTTAATTATAGACCTTCTTGCCACGAAAATACGGACCGGCATTATTTGATCGACCTCGCTGTACCTGAATTTGAAGAGACAGAGTGCGGGTCAGAATCAGCCGAGCAATGGTTCCGCTAAGCGCCATGTAACCTTCTTTTATACCTCGGAAATGTGATCGCTGATGCGCCCGGGAGGCTGCGCGCGGCCAAAAGCACCCGCGCACGCGCAGCGACGCTCGCTCGATGGTAGTGCGTGCATACGGGCTGCGCTTCGTAGAATTACAATTCATAGTTAGTTTATTATGACAATTCGATGTACATTGTGCAGCCCAATCTTCCTTCCTGTTAATTTGTGGCATAATCCGTGGATTAATTGACTTTGCTATATACATCGAATTATCATAGCAAACCATGAATTGTAGTTCTATAAAGTAGGGCCCTGTTTGGAAACATGCAGTAGTAGATAAAGTTAAATCGGTTTACTTGAACAAGCATATAGATTTGAATTAAACTTTCGGCTTTGCAAAAAACTTGGAATAAAGTTACCGACATCAAGTGTAAATGAGAACTTCGTATCCAAACAAAAAACGTTCTTATTTAGAACGGATGAAACTTAAAGTTTTGTTACTACAGTTATTGTTTATTTTGTTATTACAGTTACAGTTATTGCTGTTATTTTATTTGTTTTCTTTATTGTCGAAATCTACATTTTTATTTTCTAATAAAACTTGGGAACTCTAATAAAGGTGTTTGGGTAAGGCCGTTCCTTTTTGTGTAATTTGTACAATTAGGCACTACAAAATATTAAAAAACCGGACAAGTGCGTGTCGGACTGGCCCACTGAGGGTTCCGTACAAATTTGTAGTCACGCAGTTTTTCCGAGCTTTTCCCAAACTTCAAAGACTATTTTTTTAATGATTTAATTACAAATTTATTCAGATTCTTCTCCATACTTGTAGTATGCCACAATATTACTTGCCAAATGTAATAGTTCTAGGTCAACGGAAAGTACTCTAAGTACTCTACACTGGCCTGCAAAACTAAGTATCACACTTTTAAAATTGCAATAACTTTTTATGTACACAAGATATAATTTAGAAATAAAAAGGACTGGAAAAAAATGTTTTATTTTGCAGTATAGTTTAAAAGAAAGCTGATAAAATTAGTTGATAAACGTTTTTTTATTTTCTTTTCGTTTTCGTTTCTTTAACTTCTATAGTTTAGAAAAAAATATAAAATGAAAAGTGTGATACTTACTTTTGCAGGTCAGTATATTTGATTACCTTGAGTGTCGAAATATTTGTTTTTTTTGCGGCATAAAAGGCCATATCTTTTTTTACCTTAACTTAGAAGTTTGACTTTTTGACAGCTTTAAGGAACTGTAGACTTGAGTACCTATATATAGTTTTAATTTCAACTCGATACCTTCACGGGTTCCCGAGATAAAGGGTCTTGACAGACAGACGTACGGACGGACAACAAAGTAATCCTATAAGGGTTCCGTTTTTCCTTTCGAGGTACGGAACCCTAAAAAAACTTACATAAATACATCTGGGCTGATATATCGCGCACCAAACAAGTGCAAAAATGTCGTTTCGTAGCCGTGCCTTCATATTACCTATTTAGGAAAAATTAAGAAAATTCTGCATCGTCGTTCCCGATGTCGCTTTCGATATTTTTTTTATTGTCTTTATCATACTACTTAATTATATTCATTTAAACGCCGCACAAAAAAAGCTATCAACTTCCAGACTTTGTCCGATCCCCTGTGTTTTTTTTTGCTATTTGTGAAATTCACACCCACAGCTACTATCCGCGCTAGAATTTGTCGATCGTAGCAAACTAGTCTGCGTTAACGCTTTCGATTTATTAGCATACGACATTATATGGCCACTTCGAGCGAATTTTGACTAACTCGTTGCTCCAGTTGCAATTCCATTAGACGACATGCGTAAGCACTTGATTTGCTATATGATACCGTGAGGAAATCCGCAATTTAGTTGGCTTCGTGTCGACTTTATCTTTTGTGAACTAAGCCGACGAAGCTGAGAGGGTTACATAATTGCCCTTTTTAGCGTTCCTTAGTCGACAAGGAACCCTTATAGTTTCGCCGTGTATGTCTGTCAGTCCGCAGCCTAGCTCAGAGACGATTAGTTTTTTTCCCGCAATTTTTTTTTTCCGCTTATTTTTTGATTTACGGTTCCGTTTGCAAAATACTGAGCTTTAAAGCGCAATTTTTATCCAATAGGGCGCCCCCCCCACCCTCCCCTCCTCGCTAAGTAGGCTTTACAAGTTAACGAGGAATAGGCGAACAACTTATAAAAGGAAAACTTCGTACAAAATCCATTGAAAATTACGTTGATGAAGTTGTTAGTTCTGTAAAGCAGATACATAAAACCCCCTCTTTCTACGGAACCATATACTGTGCGTGGCCCGACACGCACTTGGCCGGTTTTACTACACAAATTCTAGCATAATTATTATTAACGAATCATTTGAAACTCACACCATAAATAGTAAAGGCCTCTCTTTTCGTAATACCACAACCATTTAATTAAAATTCAATCATTTGTAATTTGGTCACATCTGCTGAAGAAACGATAGTCGATGGGATACAAAGGTTCTCAATTAGAGACCACGAACTGGGAAACGCAGTGTAGGACGCCCACCGGCTCGTTGGACCGACGATCTGGAGCAGATTTTTGGCAGTTGGACCGACGATCTGGAGCAGATTTTTGGCAGCGGCTGGATGATGGATGGTCGAGGAAAGAAAGAAGAAGAAGAAGAAGAAGAATATGGGATGATTGACTGATTAAACTTGAATCGCATTATTCACGCGATTCACATGATTCACGACCGGCACGAGACTGTTTCACAAATCAAATACAGCGGTCTCCAAAGGGAATCGAACCCACTACCTCTGTTTTGGTAATCAAGTATGCTACTGTTATCGCTAGACCAACAAGGCAGTCAGTGTATCATCTCTAGATTATAAAAAAAATTAAGAAAACGGAACCTACTTGTTGCGGATGCTCTAAAAAGCAATCCACACAGATGTGATGGTTCAAAAAGTAAAAAAGCAACTAATGCAAATGCGAGCGATATCTTCTACTCGCACTCGTTGCGAAATGCAAATCAGTCAATCGATGAGGAAACATTCTTTTCCATTCTTTGTAGCCGCGATATTTCACATCTTCGAAATGCTTGCCATTATCTCACAATTTATTTTGTTCTCTGAATTGTAATAGAAATTCGTAAACAATTGCGGGAACCCATAGTCACACGGCGCGACGAGTCGCAAGTACGACAGAATATTCATTTCAGTTCGCTAAGCATTAAGTTTCTGTACAAATTTTGACAATCGAATAATCTATTTTTTGTAGCAAACAGGCCCTATACTGCCGTTGAAGCTAAACGTTTGGAAAAAGCTGTGAGTTATGAATAAGAACGAAAGTTTCAACATCAGTGCATTTGAATTGGAACTTCTCATTGTGCGAGTGTCTGAAAGAAAAAACTCGCTAATTGTATAAGATTTTTTTAAACGTAGCCTATATTCATTCCACTGAAGGGCACAGTCCTTCTCTCAGAGAGTGAGAATGGGCTTAATTACCACGCCTGCTCACAGCGGATTGGCCATTTCAAGCGCTGAGATATAAGAACGCCTCAGACACTCAGGTTTCCTCACGATGTTACCTTCTTCGGCGTTAGTGAGTTGTATTGCTACTACCACTTCACAAATATACGTAGCTTAGAAAACAAAGTCAATGGCGGGATTCAAACCCACGACCTCTCAAATGTGAGGCCGGCATTCTACCGCTCTGGTACTGCCGCTCTGAGACCTAGTCCTCCCTCATAGTTTTAAAGGAACCGTCAATTTGTCATAATGTATATAAGTAACGTAGAGTAGAGTGGACGTTCTCTATGTTTTTTCTTTTGAAAAGGTAACACTGTAGAACAAAAGATTACCTTATAATCATAATATTATATTTAAGCCAGACGAGAAACGACGGGTTATCTAATCAATTGATGTGTTGATATTTATGAGATTGTTCATTGTGGAATTTTTAATGAGGGAAAGCCTTGACTACTAACATAACCATCACAAAAGCATTGAATAAATCTCTCATTATTCAAAATTCGTTTCATGCAGCTTTGGCCTGGGTGTAATTTATTTTTCAAAACAGTCAATGTTCTCTAAATGAAAAAAGCAAAGAAGCCACTCTCCACAACAACCTAGGTTAGGTGGAAGAAAATACTACCTAGTATTAAGCTCGCCTTTATGCAAAATTGTTTTTTAGTGCAATAAAGAATTTTTCAATTCAATTCAATGATTCCTTACAGTCTTCATATTTAAGGGAATCATATTCGCTCCTTTATGTTTGTTTCTGACGTATTTATAAACTCTATTTTCTCCTCTTATGACATTCTTAATATAAGTACATCGAGTAAGCGTGAAATGGCTCACGTCATAATTACCACTAGATAGTGTGAAACCATATAACATTGATTGACGAGTGATTTATTGTACTATTTGATTTCCTCCAAGATGATTAAGTAACACGTCTTGGAGTAATCTTAAAAGCTAACGAAAAAAAAGAATTAATGCGCATAGTTATATGACAGATCATCTTTAATTTATGTAACAAAGTTTATGGACTTTCATTACCGTTTGTGCAAACATAAAAATTCTTTGAATAGTTTATGTATACCTTCGATTTGTAATTGGCCTACATCATGTAACTTCGCTTCATCATCATCATCAGCCTATGCTTGTCCACTGCTGGACATAGGCCTCTTCTATTGCACGCCACTGAGCACGGTCCTCGGCTACTCTCATCCAGCTCTTGCCAGCCGCCCTGCGAAGATCATCGCTCCACCGAGTCTGAGGACGTTCGCTTAATAGACCGATATAAATGAAATGAGTAAATCTTTAGAAATTTTACAGTTAATTTTGGTTTTATGTAATTTGAGGAAACGTTCTTTTGTTTTATTGTCTGGCGTGATGAAAACTTTTTGTTGCATAAAACCGTTAAGTTCCTTTTTATTTGTGTGGTTGCAGTGTCTTGGACATGGCTAATCAGCGGTCTTTATCTGTCATTATTTTCACATTTCTAAACGAAACAAACCATAAAAATAATATAAATGCACAAATTGAAAACTAAAAATTGATGCCCAACATCCTGTGTTAATTATTCTAATACGTTAGTATCATACATCTCATCGTTGCATAATGGTTTCTCTGGAAATTACACCACGCTTCATTTACATTTTGTTTACGCTAGTTTTAATTACCACTGCTGCGACATCGAGTTGTGGTGTGTTTAGACCTGAGAAAGAGTTGGGCATAAAATATCCTGCTCGCTCGAATTCGGAAAACCTACGTCACTAAATGATGTGGTCGGAAAATGACTATGAGTATTAATTTAACTTTAAAGTAGCTTAAGGTTTAATGAATGCCAGGCGTTTCATAAAAATAAATTTTAAAATAAGCACACTATCAATCTACTTTTTCAAAACGCATTTTGTGACTCAAACATTTCACAAATGGGACATTTTGCATTATGTGGTCATTTTTTTATATTTATATGCCACTCTGAATTAAAAACCGAAGAAACTCTTATTCTCTAACCACATTGACATCGGCATCAAAGGTCTTTGACTCGCTAAGAAAGAGGCATCTTAATATGTCTAAGTTCACGTACATGTACTTTTATATTAAACTCTGTGACCATTTTCACTACAAAAGCTGTTGCTAGTCTTCAAATTAATTTAACGATGAATTTTTAAAATGTACTTTGGACCGAATTTTTTTTTGTTTTGTCTAGACACGGACAAAACTATTACCGTTATAGAGATGTTATATTATATAAACCGTTTCTAAATTAATTAGCTGTGCACATACATTTCAGATGTGATTTACTTATTTCAGCCTAGACAATGTAAGTTATAAACTTACATGTTGTATTTTTCAATGTCCAATTGAGATCACTGAAAAAGTAGACTCGCGGAATTCTCGAGCAGCATAATTTCATAAAAATACATATGGACAAAAGTTGTGAGAACAAACACTATCTAGGCAAGTGAGTATGTATATTTTTCTGACCTTTTCTAAGTCATTAGTCGGATCACTTCACACAATGAGAGAAACGGCGAAGGTGCACATGAATAACAGATTGCTCCATATAATACTTACATGTCTAATGGTGTGTCGAAACAAATTACATTGGAGCAATGGGTGTGGGGCAATCTTCGGAAATGGGAGCTGATCTGATGCGCTGGATTCATCCAAACAGAGACAACTAGGAAAACAGAAGTGTCTCTCTAAACAAAGCGAAAGTACGCAGAAGTTGAGAAGACTACAGAAAAATTTTTTTTTTCAAGATTGACATTAAGCATTGCTAATAGAGCACGTTAGTAGTATTCAGACATAATCGCTGAAATATAATAAAAATATTCGGTATTTTTATTTTGTACTTTATTTATGTTCTGAAATTGTATTTTCTCGTTTTTAATTTGACATACCACTCGAAACGAAAGCAAAAAATACAAAAGATTTGCCTAGTCAGGTGAAATGGAGTGTCATTCGACTGTCATTTGGTTTGTATTGAGTAAAAGTCTCACCAAACCAGACGGTATTAAGACCTCAAATTCAATCACGTTCTAAAGCTTCTTCTTTGCGTTTCTATTTCTGCATGAACTAAAGCTAACTCTTTAATTTATTCCAACAACGGAAATCCAATTTCAATTGAAGGAAAAGGCGTGGCTTTTCTCTTGTATTTTGTAATGATGAAGCTCTGTGTTGTTCGCAGCGGCCATAAGGTCATTAACACGTTTGAAACGATAGACGCTATATCTCCAAATAATGGTTAGGATGTACTCCAAAATTTTTGCTAACGTCTTCGATGTCACCCTGTAGCATTGTTCTCACAAGTTAATTTAAAAAAAGTAAAGTATCGTTTGTTCGAATTAAATAATGCACCAAAAAGCGTTTCAAATTTGAAATTTCTATTGTTAGGATCATAAGTGGACATACCACAGACAAATGATTAATTATGCATTACTCTACATTAGACAGCATCTTGTATAAGGTCTCGCATAACATTATTGAAATTATTTCCTCGATCCAGAGTGCCATACACTCGTAAAAGCCACATAAACCTAGTAAACCTGTTGGGCTCAATGATTGGACCTACCAAAATTATCAATCAAAAACCGGCCAAGTGCGTGTCGCGCCATGGGCAGTGTAGGGTTCTGTAGAAAGACGGGTTTTATCTGCATTACAGAACTAACAACTTCATTAAAATTTTTAATTGAATTTGTACGAAGTTTTCTTTTTAACAGTTGGTCGCCTATTACTCGTTAACTTGTAAGGCCTTCTTAGCCATGATAGTTCTCTTTTTAAGTTTTATTATATTTGCTACTACCCTGATTTTTACTCTTTAACGCTCAATATTTTGCAAACAGAAAATAAAAAAAAAAATAAAAATAAAAAAAATAAAAAAAAAATAATAAAAGAGCTACCTAAAAAAAAAATTTATCCTACCGTTTTGTCGGCGTTTAATATGTGTGTCTATGCCAAATTTCAGCTTTCTAGTACTAATCGTCTCTGAGCTAGGACCGACTGACAGACAGACAGACGGATGAACGAACCCTAAAAAGCTGTATGGCTTAGGTCTTTGTACTTTACAAAACTAAGTGTGTGAAAGAAATTTAACCACGAGCAGCGCCTGCGACTAAGTTGGCGAGGATTAGCCTATGTCCACCTTGAAAGTCCGTACTAAATACTGGGAAAATAATACATATTTGAATATCCGATAAGTACTTATCGGATATATGTAGACACATACAAACTTTCAAATTTTTCTATTTATAATATACATAGTATAGATACAGAGGAATAGATTAGTATATGTAGAAAGAGCCATGGAAAACTTAAAATTGAACTAATCCTATGAAGCCGAAATTCAAAAATCGGCTTCATAAGATGGCTGTAATACATAGTATAGATACAGAGGAATAGATTAGTGAATGTAGATAGAGCCATGGAAAACTTAAAATTGAACTAAGGTTCAAATTAAATAGTAAGTATTTTGTCGTTGTCTTATTGGTTTTGGACTCTTGAAATAAAGTCCAAGACCAATAAAAATAAACCAATGTATAAAATAAACAAATAAACAATTTATGTAAGACCAGCTTGATGTAACCGATAATATTCTAGCTGAACAGGACGCTGGACGCGGCACTGTCTTGACGCTTTTGGATTTCTCACGAGCATTTGATAGTATAAATCACTCTCTCCTATTATCGAAACTTGTTTACTACGGGTTAGACCAGAGTTCTATTAATTGGTTCACTAGCTATCTAAGTGATAGATACCAGTCGGTAAAGCTCCGAAAACGTGACGGAAAGGATCTTACGTCCGTACCTAGGCGTGTAAGTTGCGGTGTACCCCAGGGATCAATATTAGGCCCGCTCCTTTATATCGTATACAGTGCAGATATTGGTAGAGCTATTCAGCGCTGTAACTTTCACCAGTATGCAGATGACTTGCAGATATACGTATCTGATGTACCTGATAGGATGCCCCAGGCTATACTGGGAATGAATGAGGATTTGCGTCGTATAGCTTCATGGTCTAAAAATAACGCACTTATACTAAACCCCAACAAATCCAAATGCATGGTGCTTGGCACGAATGCTCAGGTGTTGAAAATTAAAAGGGAGTCGCTTGGTGTCACGATTCTCGGTGAAAATATTAATCTTGTTAATGAAGTTAGAAATCTGGGGATCACGTTAGATGGTAATTTGCGTTTTGAGGCTCACGTGGAAGAGCTGGTTAAGAACTGCTTTTACAGACTCAAAGTTTTGTATAAAATTCGTCACCTACTTACTGAAAAAGCACGTTTGACTCTTTGTGAGTCACTCATTTTATCTAGGCTTAATTATGGCGATCTGGTCTACGGTCCAAGACTCTTAAACACATCTAAACGGCTAATACAACGCATACAGAACGCCTGTTGCAGATTCTGTTTTAACATACCACCGCGTAGTCACGTAACTCCGTACCTTAATAACGCGTCCATGCTCAATATGGTTTCACGGAGATTTCTGCATATGGTGTCACTGATGTTTGATATTGTCAACACTAAGTGTCCGGCCTACCTTTTCTCTAAGCTCAAATTTTCTAAGTGGGCGACTAAGCATCCTCGATCAGCGAGGCAACCACTCGAGTCTCATCATCATCGAAGTACTGCATTTACAGGCAGCTTCCGCTACCATGCAACCAAGTGCTGGAACAATATTCCTCCTCCTATAAGGCAATGTAATTCTAAATTTTGTTTCAAAAAACGTATAAAATCTTACCTTCTTGAACTACAAAAGCTAGGGGTTTCACCTCTGGCACTTGGTGCAGGTAGCGGTCTTCCTTTGAATGGATAAATTCACTCTGTTGTTGTAATAAGTTAAATAAAAAGGAATTGATTTGAATGAAATTATAATAAAATAAAATAAGGTATATAAATTGCATTGAAAATTGAATCTGATTGAATTGAATTTAAATTTAATATTTAATTGGTTTTAATTAAATTAAATTACTATATGAAATTGGACTAAATGAAGCCCAAATGAATCGAATTACATTTTAATTACACTAATTTAATACATTAGTTCCGTTCACAACCTCCAGGCTGTAGCTGAAAACCAGCTATCTGTTCTACTGAGCAGATAATAACGCTGAGATACGGCCGTTTTGTGCTGCTGCTTCACGCACACGCCATACATGACTTTTTATCTGCTCTCATCGTTGTTGTGTTTTGTTACATTTAATTTGTCCCGCATTTCGAATTTTTACTTTTATTTTTGTATTTGTTTTTTATTTTTGTATTATTTTAAGATTTGGTTTTTGGTTATCTGATTTTAAGGAACTGCTTTTACGAGTATAATGTTCAACATGTGTGTGTGTGTATGTGTCAAAAAGTACAAATAAAATGATTATCTATCTATCTATCTATCTATCTATCTACCAGCTGTGCCCGCGACTCCGTTCGCGTACATTTCGATTTTTACGAAGCAGCATTTGTATGGGGGCCACGTCTTATCATAACTGGAGCTAGAATTTAAATAGCCTATCCTGTGTCCCAGATGTCTATATGTTTTTATACCAAATTTCATCAAATTCGGATAATTGGTTTAAGAGTTATGGAGGAACATACATACATACATACACACATACAGAAAAAAAATCTAAAAATCGTGAAATTAGTTTCAGTATCATATATTGAGCCTATAAACACAATATCTCTGAAAACAAACTAACTTACTCCATGACCGACCCTTACAGATTTATTATTAGTATAGATAGATAGATAAGAAGCGCCGGAACGAGATTTTTTTGACGTTAGAATATAGGAATCAGAATTAAATTTTCTGCGTTCAACACATCATCCAAATTTAGACAAACCCGAGCTTCTTCTGTTCAAAGAATAATGACTCTGCAAGTGCTATTGCGATTTGCAGGCTATGATGTATGAATCGATTACAGACGAACAGACTGACTGACACCGTGACCTCGATTTTATTGTCTTGCCGACACTCAAGCCTAGAAAATGGGCGCTTTAGCTATAAAACATTTAAATTACTTAACTAGGAATTCACCTCAAGTTGATTATGAGAGTTTTCGTTGCCATAAAATTAATTTAACGAACTTCTTATTAGTGCCGAATTGATAATGTCTTAGTTTAGCAACATTTTAAGTGGCTATAACTCTAGATTCATAACAGCTGTGGTAACGCGATAGATAGAACACTTGACTCACATTCAGGAGGTGGTAAGTTCGAACCCGGCATGTCCATATGTACCAATGACTTTGTTTTATATTTAACGTACATTTTTTAATTTGTAGAAGCAATACCACCCGCTGAAATGTCGTAAGGAAATCCGGGTGCCTGAAAATTCACATACCACAGCGCTTGAAATCGCCAATTCGCGGTGGGCACGCGTCTTTCTCTATGAGAATTTCTGTGCCCTACAGTGGGACGTATGTAGACTGCATTATATATAACTCTAGATACTTATTACCGGTAGCCTGAGAATAGAGAATCGAATAACTCATTAAAAAGCTGTAATATATTTTTTTAATTAGCCTTATTGTTCGACCTTTACAGAGGTGCACTGTAAACAGACGTTAAGAGCGACTTTGCAACAAAAATGTAAGGGTCGAACTCCTGTCCCCTATACTGTCAACACATTGACCTTTACATGCGTGCACTATAGGTTCTCAGATAGGTATTTTTAGGGTTTCGTACCTCAGAAGGAAATAAACTGGCCAAGTGCGAGTCGGACTCGTGCACCGAGGGTTCCGTACAAATTATTTCCAAGCTTTTCCTGAACTTCAAAGACTAATTTTGTTATGATTTAATTACTAATATATATAGCTACAATCCGGTATACTCACTGTAAGAGCTACGCGCGTAAGCGCGCAGGGGGTTCACCCCCTAGTTACAAATGTATAGTTTCAGATTTTTCTCCGTATTTTTAGTATAAAGCAATCATCATCATCATCAGCCATTTGACGCCCACTACAGGACACCCTCCTTCGCGGTTTTCATAACCATGAGAGGTTTTGCCATAATCGCCACGCTTGGCAGACGGTTTGGCGATCGCAGTATGCGGTTGGAATCTCAGGGAGACGCTGCTGTCCGTCTCCTGGTAATTTATTTCCTTAGTCGCCTTCTACGACATCCACGGAAGGAAATGGAGTGACGCTATTCTTAATCCGGCGCCACACGGATCATCATCATAAACAGCTTATATATACGTCCCAATGTAGGGCACAGGCCTTCTCTGTGAGAGAGAGAGTATGGGCTTAATAACCACGCGTGCCCACCGCAAATTGGCGATTTCAAGCGCTGAGGTATATGAACAGCCCAGACACTCAGGTATAAGACGATATTACTTGCCAAATTTCATAGTTCTAGGTTAACGGAAAGTACCCTATAAATTTTGATTACCTTGAGCGTCGAAATATTTTGTTTGCGGCATAAACGGTCATATCTTTTTTTACGTTAACTTAGAAGTTTGATTTTACAGCTGCAAGGGACTGTAAACCTGAGTATGCGGTTTCAACTTCAACTTGATACCTCCACGCGTTCTTTAGACGAAGGTTTTTTTATAATATTAAACCAATAATAATAACTGTAATGTACATCGAATTTTTATAATTGTTATATTAAACGGTTTTATGAAACGCGGCCCAGACATGACTAAGCTATCTTGAAATCCGAACTGGATGTTAAATTACTCAAGAAAATTCCAACGCCTCTAAGATAAGATGCACCGTACCATATATCGACGGCTGTGAAGTGAGCTCACAAATTATTCTTTTACGAAATTATTTAAAGTTATGTAGGAGGAGATGAAGTAATCAGTGCCTTGGGTGGGTCATTAAGTATCACGTGGGAAATCCACAACAAACATAGCCCTATTTCGTATACTACAAAACCGGTCAAGTACGTATCGGACCACGCGCAGAGTAGCGTTCCGTAGAAGGAGGGGTTTTTTATAAAAACTTTGGCCATTCCATCTCCGAAATGAGATGATTTATGCAGCGTCCAGTGACACCTTCACTCACACTAGATGGGTAAAGGACCACTCGGACACTGTAGTGCCGGGGACATTGTTTTTTTAGATGGAGTAGTCTTTTATAATTTGGTCACTATTTCTCTTTAACTTGTAACAAAGCTGAAATGTCAATATAATTAAACAGTCAATCATTCACGTTTTGAACCAAGTATGCAGTCTTATAAGATATTATGAGACATCAAAAACAATCAGATACACGAAATCAGATAATAAATAACGAAGTTACAACGATTTTAGTGCACAGGTTCGAAAAACGGGCGCGAAGACGCCACACGTTTGACAGGTCATAATAAATAAATAATAACTTCCACACAACACAATCACTTGACCTGGTCCCAAACTAGGATACCCTGTGCTATGGTAACCAGGCAAGGACATCACACACATGGAAATACACCCAGACTGAGGCCATTTCTACAAATGCACGGCGAATCGAACCCACGACATCTATCTGGTAGTACAAAGAGGCAGTCATAACTTACTTGCCGCGTACATAGCATTTCGGTTTGTCTCAATAATTAATGAGTGCGCGTGTGGTTTTAAACGTTAGGTGTGTAGGTTTGTATAGATGATAATGTCACGATACAAATATCGTAATGTGCCAAAATGCTAAAATACGACTGTATCGGCGGCTGAAAAAAATTTTTTCGTGCTACACACGGTTAAAAAGTTGGAAAGAAACTTTTCTAGTTGAAGTTTCCGATGCTTATAAGTTGGTCGCCACGGGCGGGATTATATTTGATTGGTCATGTACCAATCAAATATAGAATCCTGAGCGTAGCGAGGGTTTCAAAGGTACGAGACGCTAAATAACTTTGCTGCCGAGCGCAACACACAACTTTTCACGTTGTGTCCGGAGACCCGATTTTACTTAAACCGAAATAGTTATAATTCCAAATACTAGACGAGCACACCCAAGTGCCAAATAAATTTAGTGAAGCAATAGTTATTTGTTATGCAAGGCTGCAAAGTTAATTTTTGGCGCGAGTACCTTGTATTGAAACCTGAGCAAGCGAAGGATTCTAGGATTGAGCCACGAGCGAAGCGAGTGGTTCAAATATAGAATCCTGAGCGTAGCGAGGGTTTCAAAGGTACGAGACGCTAAATAACTTTGCTGCCGAGCGCAACACACAACTTTTCACCTCACTAAAGCGAGGAAAATGTTAGGTGCAAGAAAAACAGTTTTAATAAATATTAAATTACTGTTAATTTATATCTTCGTCGCTGCTAGCTTCGCTCATATTTTATGATTTCTTTCGATTTTATCAAAAAACAAACCAAAATAATGGAAGTAAAGTGAATTCAATAAAGAGAAGAAAATTTTAAAGTTTTTTTTTAAATCAAATTTTCTTGCCGGCCAGTGCGATTCTTTAAATGAGGCTGGCGCATGACATGAAATAAGTATTTGCATTTCAATCATCAATGGACTGGCTGCAGAGAATATAAACTATTACGAAACCAATGAGGTTCTATATATATGTAATTTATTGTACGAAACCTTTATTGAATAAAAATATTCGAATTTTAAAAACACTTTCCACGCTAGCGGATAAAGTGCGATTTTCCACGCAGATTTCGAATGATAAACAGAGCTTTTACGAGCTAGTGAGGTGAAAATATAATTACTCAAAAATCTGATTTTTTTCTTCCCGTGAAACAGAAAAAATATTCGGTGGTAAAATTTTTAATATTAGTTGGCAAATTGATTTGTGTTCCTAAAGTACATACATAGCTTCCTTTTTACGTTTAAATAGAAACTTCGAACTATTTTCAGAATTCAGATTTATTTATTTCAGTGTACAAATCGCACCCAAATATGCCCGAAATATATCTTTGTGATGATGAAAATTGGTACTAAATAACCATTTTTATATTAAAACACAGGATTTCAATATGCAACATTCTTAAAGGTACTAAAAAGTAAAAACCTAAATTAATGGAATTCTGGAGATGGTACGAAGTTTCTATTTGCACGTAAAAATGAGGCTATGTATGTACTTTGTGACCCCAAATAATTTTTCCATATAATGAGCTATATTTTGACTAACAAATATTTTTTCTGTTTTACGGGAACAGAAAAGATAGTCCGTAATTTTTTTAAATGTACGTAAAAGTCCGTAAATCGTGCTCATACTACCTTAACTTAACAACATACTACCTAAACTTGGCACTCTGGTGTTCTCGTCTACTATTTGACTATTTGAAAAGATGGTCTTTCGTTTTATGCAATAAAAATGGGTAAATACACAAATCGGGTCTTAGAAAACACTGTGGCGCCGGCCAACTAGCCAGCCGCCGCGCAGTCAGATCCTATGACGTCACAATAGGAATCAAGACTCCGCAACGGGTGCGTTTTGAAACAGCCAACTTTAAACTTCTCTAACTTTATATTCTTTTTGTTGCACTAACCCGTGCTGAGGACAATTTAAAAAGCCAGAGGTCGCGGGATCAAGTCCCGTTTTAGCCTCTAAATAGGTTTCTTTAACTTTGTCATTTCTTGATGGATTTGAACCATTCAAAAAGTAGTATGCTTAAATTATTATCTTCCACCCGTCCTAGTAGTTGGAAGTCCAATATTTCGATGTCTAAATAATCCTTAGTTTACCTACTAAAGTTACCTTACCTACTATAAAGTGCCTTATAACCATATTTTACCCTACTTAAGTCTTAATGTATTCGTTGCTTTAAAATTTGAAGGTCTCAATTCCCATCTCCGAAAGTCTTCACCAGAACTCCACCAAATTACCCTGGGACTACTTTAAAAAGCTAAAACATACGCATATTACTAAAGGATGGGCCCCAAAAGGCCTTCTTTACTGGTGTCTATTGAAGATTTCTGTTCTCGATCTCTGAAAGTCTTCATCAGATCTTCACCAAATTAAAATGAGCCCAAATGGACGTTATATCTATTTGAACAAAAAAAGAATTGTCGAAATCGGTTAAGATTTGACAGAGTTATGGAGGAACATAGCCAAAAAAAAAAAAAAAAAAAGAATGTAGGTACGCGTCTAATTGAGAACCTCCTCCTTTTTTGAAGTCAACAAAAAATTTCGTACAAATTTAATTGAAAATTAATTTGACGAAGTTGTTAGTACTGTAAGGCAGGTAAAACAACCCCTTCTTCTGCGGAACCCTACACTGTGCGTGGCCCGACACGCACTCAACCGGTTTTTTATGCACTGATGTTAATAGTAGATTAAAAGATAGTGTGCGAGAAACCGGGGATAAAGTTGTCCGAATGTGAAATGGTGAAATGGTGCACAACCAACATTACCTATAATCAGAGAATCGCCATTGAAATCACAACCATTTAGGAACCTAGCCAGGTGCATGATTTATAACCAAGTAATAAATCATACGACTGTGCAAATGCCTAGATTAACTTTTTGATTAACAAGTTATGTTTAACAATTACATAACGTCTTAAACGCGGAGCCCAGTGATCTGGCATGGCACGGGCATGAATATTAAAAGGCGAGGAGCGAAGGAACTGACTGCGAACTGGAGACCTATTTTTGAATCACTCGTATGAAATTGTATCGTCGAATGCGACTTAAGTCACACTCGTCTTCTAAGTCGCATGATGTCGTTTTTCCGTATTTTTGAATCGTTCGCCTGAAGTGTTGCCAGTACAATTTGAAGTATTGTATTTTATCCATTCCACGCAGAAATAAAAAAAACCGGAAACTACCGTAACAGAAACGGAACGTAAGCACTTTGTTTTATTGGCTGTTTAAATAAAAAATCTTTGTCTTTTGTTACAAACAAAACACTACTGTCATTTTGGTTTGTGTTTGTTCTAACGAAATGTCGAAATCGTTTTTTGACAATTAATCTACCGATCGCCATGCGAGACGAGTGGTAAGGACCGTTCGTTGCAGTCGAGTGATTCAAAAATACGGAATTTCAGATGTCGAACGAAAATCAGTAGAAATCGAGCGCTCGATGCGATACGAGTGATTCAAAAATAGAGCTCCTGAACTAGAACTATTGGGCGCAGGCGCCGAAATAGCGTGAGTGTCACGACGAAAGGCCGTTGAGTGTGTCCAAATAATAACCTTATGACCGTGTGTTTGGTACGGTATTTGAATAAAACAGAATGATGTCCGGGCCGTGCCCGAGCCAGACGCCAGACTAGTGGGCTCCGAGCCTTATAGCATTTTGTTCGCTACCGTCCCCGCCGTAATCGTCAGCAAAAGCACAACGTAGGCTTCGGGCTGCCTTGAGGCAGCTAAACGAATATTGATGTGCGTTGTTCGAGAGGTTCTCTTACGTTGATGGAAAAGTTCTTACATTGGTAGAAAACGCACTTTGTGCCAAAAGGGCTACTATAACATTAAAGATTATTTAAATGACAAAGATGCCTGGAATTAAAGTCAGATCAATGCATGAGTTCTAGATTTTAAAGTTTGTAAACTCTGTTGATTAAGTTTCATATCTAAAAAGAATAAGCTAGGAGTTTTTCGTAAAAAAAATCCAAAATTATCTAGATTTTAAAATGGACTCCTAATTTTGCTTGTAACGTTCAATAAGTTTCTGTTTTATTTTAAATAAAACACTTTGATTTTTCGCGTGGCGCCGGATTAAGAATAGTGTCACTCTATTTCCTTCCGTGGATGTCGTAGGAGGCGATTAAGGAAATCAATTACCAGGAGAGAATTACCAGGGCAGCAGAGCGTATTCCTGAGATTCCGACCGCATACTGCGATTGCCAACCCGCCTACCAAGCGTGGCGATTATGGCAAAACCCCTCATGGTTATGAAAACCACGAAGGAGGCCTATGTCAAATGGCTGATGACGACTTTGATTTGGTTCGTCATGGACTTCGCCATCGCCCTCTCATCTGGAGACATGATCACGGCACTGTTCCTCCTCGACATCGACATTGAGTCCGTCGAGTACTTGACCTCGCCTAAATTGATGTATCAGTATCATCATCAGCCATTTGACGCCCACTGCAGGACATAGGCCTCCTTCGTGGTTCTCATAACCACATAATTTTCATAACCTGGGGTTTTGCCATAATCGCCACGCTTGGCAGGCAGGTTGTATCAGTTGTATAGCAAAACCGAAAAGAGTTTTTATGAACTTTCTAAATTGTCCTTCGCACGGGTTAGTGCAACAAAAGAATACCTATAATTTCTAAATATATTTTTGGTCAACGGCCGCGCTATTAATGCTGCTCCAATGACCAACTGAATAAAAACTGTAATGACAACCGATAGTACATTTTGCACTCAGCCTACAAACAAATTTTGGTTCCTTCAATTTAATCTTTATTTCTGTAAACATAACGACGCATTTTGCACATTTAAGATGAAGATTTAACTTGGCGAATTTACTCACGTACGTTTACTAAATAAAACGGTTCAGTGTCATTGCCAAAAATGTACCGGTGAAAGGCACTAAATGTGGAATAAAAACTCTTGAAGAGATTTCATTAAAATTTTGCTATGTTTGAAATGTTAGCTGTTTCGTAAAACAACGAATAAAGCAGCGGGATTACAGTTACTTGGTTTATTTCTTACTTTACAGTAGTTTGAAATTATTGTAGTTTATCCAACTGTCATCTGTCAACTGTCAACGACCTCGTGGCGCAGCGGTAGTGCATCTGCATACCATGCGAGAGGTCCCGGGTTCGAATCCCGGCTGGGGACAAAAAAAACCCCAGGTCTTGGATGTTTACATGTTTGTGATGTCGCTGTTGCTGGTTCCCACGACACAGGGTATCCTAGTGTGGGGCCAGAAGCAATGTATGTGCCTGTGTGTAAATGTTTATGTTTATGTTTATGTTATGTTTATATAAGAGACATTCTTAGAATACGAGTGTGGGTTTATCATACGATGCGAAGCCGAGTATGATAACAGATCACACGAGTATTCTAATATCGTTTTATATGCGTACACTACTTTATCTTCACTCATTTATAAATGAAACTAAAGTAATCAAGAAAGGCAATTATTTTCCATTTTATTAGCCGCACCGAAAAAGTAAACTAATAATGGCGACAAAACAAATCCAAACTACAGGTCTGCTTTCTTTTTTTTTATTTGTTCCATTTAAGAAAAGGCAAAGGAGTCATACCAACATACATCCATGTGCTTAGTGTGGGTGAATCAGACCAAAAAATCACAGAAAAGATTACTGAAAGGACAATTTTAACCGAAAGTATATCAGCAAGGAGAATTTTACTCGGAAGTGTATCGTAATAACAAAAAAAGTTATTTAACGATACAGGTTGGCAGCAATTTCTCATATAAAATTAGTATAGTATTTTTTTTTTTATTTTGACAGTTTTCTGTGAAATAACACTGAACAGTAAGTATCAACTTATAAGATCATAATTCTCAATTCAGAAATACTAAAAAGGTTTTATACTAAAAACTACACACATATTGACACCAAACCAAACTACTTTATTTGTAACATTTTTCTGGGTAATCAATTAGTTTTTATGGGGTTTCAAAATAAAAAAACGTTAGCGTGCAATGGACGCAAAACTTTCAGCGTTCTTATGACATGAAGTACACCAACGCTGAGTGTACTAGTTTGCGAACCCGATGTTTCAAATTAGTTTTATAAAAGAAAGCTTAAAAGCTCAGGAATAAAATAATGTTCAGTATTCGATACTAAATGAAATTCTGCAAAAATATGTAATGAAAACTGCGACTTACATGGTTGCTTTCGAAAAGTATTTGTAATGATGCAGAGAATACATGGATTTTGGAACGGGCGTTGTTAAATGTCTTTTTTAGGATTTTGTATAACTTTATATTTTTGTGTTTTTTAGTGGCAATCTTATTTGTGTTTTTGTGTGTTCTTACTTTTTTCCACATCAATCAAATAAAATCGGCTCAGTACCTAGTTACAGGGTTTCCTCCATTGGTAATATGTACTTACTACTGTTTGATATGCTCTTTGGTTTCCTCAAAAATGCGCAATTCATCAAATACGTAGTTTGTCAGTTACAACTTCTTTGGGTCTACAACTTTTAATTTGTTTTGATTTGATTTACCACTTTTCAATTTACTTTATCTTGTTTTACAGATTTTCTCCTAGTAGCGCCATTTGATAGTGATAAATTTATGTAAACCCTGATATTTCTAAAAATATTAATCTGGCAAAAAAACACATAGAAAAAAAGTTCTAACTAATTTAAGGAACCTAAATGATTAATCAGCTTTATCTGAGTAAATGATAGGTAATTGGGTAGAACTCTAGCATAGCTGCGTGCACTCTTCATCTAAATTGTCTTCTTTTAACAAAAAAATGTAAAGTTATTAAGGGTAGTCGCACAAAAGCAAAACTAGTTTTGGAATAGAATTACGATTATCTCCCTTGCACCATCTCTGACCTACATGTCCTTCGCTAACAGTTGCAGCATACCTATGCGTATACAATAAATGCATAACATTTACTGCGTGGTAGCTGCTTAACTTTACAGCTTATAATTACAGCCAAAGAATATCTATGTATTACGAAAAACTATAAATCTTCAATTATTATGACTGAAATATTGTCTGTATTTGTTTCACTACAAAATGTTATAGCGCTCCGTGGACGATATTATGCTATAGATATTAGCGCTCCGTGGACGTGACAGATTTTCACTTTTTTCTCACAGTCTACTCACTAAGTGTTCAATATAAGAAGGTTAACTTAGACAGTAATGCAAACTACTTGGGTACCTCCTACTTGTGCGCTGAAAATATTGGCATTTCACAGTAAATTTTTTTAGTAACAAAATTTTTAAGATACAAATTATGCTCAAAATACGCCGAGTAGATGACGATTTCAATCAATGTAGTTAAGTATGACACAAGGTAATGGAATTATTTCCAAGCTTACTAGAAACTTATTACATACGTAACTTCCATAATAATCACTTCCGTAAAACTCAATTACTTGCGATCAAAGAATTGCGATCTAAGTGGATTCTAAGATCTATGAAAGTTCCCTTAATCATTGATCATAACTGTAGGAATATCATAATCAGCCTCTATACGTCCCACTGTAGAGCACAGGCCTTCTCTCAGAGTATTCAAAACTAAACGGATGAAAATTTTGTATTTTCTGAGGTTAACACTAGCACTACACATAATAAAAGTGAAATTGAACGGATATTAACTCGTTTACTTTTCTATTTGACAATGTTCCGAAGTTGCAGTACTTTTCCAAGTGCAGTGGTCTAGGTAGACTGAGGTGACAGGCGTCTTTTTGAAAGCACTAACTGTTAGTTTACTACCCTCGGCAAAAAATATCAAGTTACGTTCCAAAAACGTTTTGATAAATTTTTAAATTTAAATTGGCATTACAATTATTTTATATAACCTCAAAAATACTGATTATTAGTTATTAACATAACAACATAACATAACATAAACTCACGCCTGAATCCCAGAGAAATTCAATCTACAAAACGATTTTTTACGAATTTTTGCCGGGGTTAGTAAACTAACAGTTAACGCTTTCAAAAAGACGCCTATCACCTCAATCTACCCAGAGCACGGCACTCGCAAAACTACCAAAAGGTCGGAAAATTATAAAATGGAAAAGTAAACGAGAAAATATCCGTTCAAATTCAGTTTTATTATGTAGAAATTTACTTCACTTATTTTAACCATTAGATACTAAATAGTCTCGCCTTTTGTATGCCCTGAAGAAAACATTAGGTATATCGAATATCGAACCACTTTTGTAACATACAAATACTATGCTTTCATCATTGAAGCTAGGCATATTTTAACCATCAAAATTTAATAAACTTACTCTATTTAAGTTATATCTTTTCACAAATAAGTTACTATTAAGAACTATTAAGTTGAATTATTTAGAATTTCCCACTGAGTAAACACGAGTTATCCTTCTAAAGTTAATATTCAGAACTGAGATGTTGGGGTACTAGAGCGGGGATCACTTGGCATGTATAGATTCGGGTGTAATAACCGCGTAACTCGAGTCTCGCTGAATAATTCATGATATGACATAGCGTCTGTTTTGCCTTGAGAGGAATGTGAACGCTATACCAGTGCGGGAGCTGACAGATATCGTCTTGATCCTTTTTTATTGATTATTTAGAATTTTATTTCTGTTAGGCATAACCGTTGTACATACAATAAATTAATAGCTAAACGCCAGCTATAAATCTCCACTTCTAAAAACAACAATGAAAAAAACAGAAACTTCTACAACTTTAACATGGGTACATGACATACATAGGTAGTTTTACGTAAGACGTAGTAACACTATTGTTATTATTCTTTAAAATAATATTTTTATTACAGAAATAATAAAACTAAAGTTAATGCAGGCAATTAAAAAATAAATAAATTTAACGACAGAGGTATACAGACTATATAATATCATAAATTAATATAAACTTGGTTAGTAAAAGAATATATATTTAACTACGTAATAAAAGAAACCCATCTCGTTATTTTCATTTAAGTGTTTTGTTAGTTTGCAGTTTAATTTCCGAAATCGTTACTTTACAGGAAGTAGTTCATTTTTTCTTTTTTCAAGATAAGATCCAAACAATTATGTGAAGTCCAAATAGAAGCATCTAAAAATGAAGTAACTTAATACAAATCACACTGTTAACTCCTGGCCTATTAAACGATCCGCGAAAGCTCACAAAACTGTCACCACACGCAGTCAAATTAAGCTAACTCTTACGTAAAACCGGGCGTCCACTGGTGGAATATATCTTTTAATTGCCTTCTTTACGCATGCGCAAGAGTATAATGAGCCAATAACCCGCTCTCGCTCTTCATTTCTCTCAGCATTATGAAGATTATAATCGAACATCTTAAGTAACCGCATCATTTCTTACATGAGAATACAGAAGTTCTTCTTAGAGTAGCCTCAAAAAATTAACTGACTAGCTATGTCCGTGACTTTGTTCGCATGAGGTTCGAATAAAAAGTTTCGGTCTCCAGCCCATAATACAGGTTAACTAAAATCAGAGTTTGTTATTTACAACAACTTTTGTTCTAAGTATTACTTTTTTAAGGTCAATTTCTTATTTTTTCAAAAATTTATTTGTTTTCTGCTTTATAGTGACGCTGATTGGTGACTGATGATTGATTGATTGATTGATTGATCACCTAAGACCGTTAAATAGTTTTTTTTTCTCTGTGATAGAATGGATATTTTTCTAAATAGGGCACTGATTTACCGGAGGTTGTGACGTTCAGGCAAATTATAAATTATTAAAACTATGTTAACCCTAATATTTCCTAATATAAATCTGAATAAAAAATTACAAAACGAAATATCTTTATATCGATATTTTAAAACACAAACTCTAATTGAACTATTTCAGGAATTGCGCGTTTTTTAGTTAACAATGTGTATCTTTACAAGAAAAAACGATTCGTTATTTACTTAATTGCTGCGTAGGAGGAAGACACACTGACAAACACAATGTCATATTTATAAATATCAGTAGGGATTTAAGGACAACCAATACCGGTAGACCTACATGGGACCTAATCATGAATAACGTGTGTTACGGCTGCTTTAACTTCCAGCATCTCTTTCACCCGCTCATTGCAACTCTCGCTACGATTGTAAAAAAAAAACAGTTTGACGCTGTTTTACACTTTTGACAAGTGTGGTACTTAATTTGTTATTTGGTGACAGTGGAACAACAGAACGTAACACTTTCATGTAATTCCTCTTAAGTATATTGACTTAAGGCTTCTTTTACTTTTGTCATTCCTGTCGTTTACACATCTAACATTTTTAATGATCGTAAAATTAACGATGCTATATGAGAGTGTGAGCTTAATGTGCCACGCGTGCCCGCCGCGGATTGCAATTTCAACCAATCACCAGACCAGGCACTTAGGTTTCCACACGATGTTTTTCTTTCACAGTTAGTGAGTGGTATTTGCTACTACAAATTAGTAATCTTTGCATTCTCAGTCATAATCATACACAGTCAACAGCTTTACAAACTTTACATCCTTTTTGCCAAAATTGCAGTTAGGTAGGTAGTACTGTAACTATGTACAGCGCTTTAGGTTGAATTCCAATTGCATATCTACTACTCTACAAAGTCATTTATTGCCATCTACAATCATCGGGAGGAACTGAAGCATCGGACCACGAGGTAACACGTAGAAGTGGCGTGGCGGTGACGATAGAGCGTAGAGACTCTTTTGAGAAATGATCATGTTTTCTGATCAGTATTTGATAGTTTCCACCAGATGGCATTAGATGTGGTATAACTGTTACTTGTATAGAGCAATTGCGGGAATTGAACCACAGTATTGAAGAGTTACAGAAGGTATAAGACTTAAAAAAAAAGTTGTTTGTTCACAGATGGCAGCACTCGTTCGACAATATTTTAGGTTTCATTTAGGTGCTTCACTTTCGTACGAGTTTTTTATTAGCTATGAGGCCATGTACTACTACTCGAGATTTAATTGAAAGCTGTCATCGGCATTCTTTCAGTAGATAACCCAGGTTCACTGGGTTTCTTTAATAAACATTAAAACATAAACATAAACATTTACATACAGGCACATACATTGCTTCTGGCCCCACACTAGGATACCCTGTGTCGTGGGAACCAGAAACAACGACATCACAAACATGTAAACATCCAAGACCTGGGGTTTTTTTTTTGTCCCCAGCCGGGATTCGAACCCGGGACCTCTCGCATGGTATGCAGATGCACTACCGCTGCGCCACGAGGTCGTCATATAACAAGATTATCGGTCCACGTCTATCTAATGCTGGGTGTAGGCTGTTCTCCAACGAGCCAACGAACTCCCGGGCCGAGTTTAATAAATAAAACTACTATTTGTAGTTTATTATGACAGTTCCAGATTTATTGCTTAGCAGAGTCTCCTTGTAAATTTGTGGGCAATCGACTTTGCAATATACGTCGAATTGTCATCGTAAACCACAAATTATAGTTCTATGAAATAGGCCCCTGACATCTTCATCCACAAACCTTCGACCGTCGTTCACCATATAGTGCAATTCATCATCGACAATCAAACTTTTGTCCTTGTTTGATGCTTGCTTCCACTAGATTTCCTTATGGACTTGATAACTTTAAGGTTTGGGTAATGTTGTATCGTGATTGGCTTCCTTATTTTTCATACAGCATAATTATAATCAAGTGTATGCATTAAAAGCGGTGGTAGCCTAGTGGGTTGAACAGTGGACTCTGAAGCGGGGACCCAGGTTCGATTCCCAGTGCGGGCATTTACCTATGACTTTTCTTTCTAAGTTATGTACATTTGTGAAGTTATGTAGCAATACCACTCGCTAACTGTGAAGGAAAACATCGTGAGGAAACCTGGGTGTCTGAGCTATTCACATACCTCAGCGCTTGAAATCGCCAATCCGCGGTGGGCACGCGTGGTGATTAAGCCCATACTCTCTCTCTCAGAGAAGACCTGTGCCCTACAGTGGGACGTATATAGGCTGCTTATGTATGCATTAAAAATTGTCAAAATATCGTCTTGTAGCCTAAACAACTTGACCAATTTTGACGAATATTATTATTATTCATTAATTCACAAGCAGCTTTAAGCTGATGCGTGTATATCACTTCCGTGCACTAGTAAAATGTTTATCAATTCTGTTTTTAAATGAGTTCATCGAAGGAGCACTAATTACTGTCTCTGGTAGTTTATTCCACATATTCACTACACGGTTCAGCAAGAAGTGTTTTAGTATTTCAAATAAAAGCTATTATTGTACGTAGGGTTCCCAACTTTTTTTCTGACAAATATAGTATTTTCGAAGCTATTACCTCTAAAAATATAGTGGATGGCAAAATAATGGTAAAAATATAGTAAAAAATAGCGGCATGTGCAGCGCGATTCACGGACTTAGACTGGAAGAGCGAGCTTTAGAAAAAGATTAAGGCTTTACGCAAAATACAGTAGTTTCGCCTACTAAATATTTTTTTTAGAAATATGGTACTTGTGCCCCTAAAATATTAGGATACTATTATAATAAAGTAGGGTTGGCAACTCTAATTGTACGTATTGTTATAGACTATGTCATGTCCTGGATAAAATAATATGGCGGACAAACAAATGTATTTTTTCTTTTCTACTGCGGATTTAATGGAGGTTTCTAACTTTCTATTGGTCTCATTTAGACTTTTAATCAGCACTAGCAATAATATCGAACGATGCAATAAAATATACAGGGCGGTTATATGAGATAGCAAGTACTTCCCACCTGAACATTTATAGCTACTGGAAAACATTCTGAGGAGATCTAACTTTTAGAATCATCATCAGCCCCTTGACGCCCACTGCAGGACATAGGCCTCCCTCATGGTTTTCATAACCATGGGGGGTTTTGCCATAATCGCCACGCTTGGCAGGCGGGTTGGCGATCGCAGTATGCGGTTGGAATGTCAGGAAGACGCTGCTGCCCGTCTCCTGGTAATTTATTTCCTTAGTCGCCTTGGAGGAAATGGAGTGACGCAATTCTTAATCCGGCACCACACGGCGAACTTTCAGAATAGTTAATACTAATTAAATACTCGGATTTAGAAAACGTACAGAAAGTCTCTAAATTCTTCAAGACGATCATGTTTCTTCAACGCCAATGGCTAATAAAATCAAAGTGAATCTCTAACAATCACCACTAGTATAAAATCAACAGCTGTCAAAAAATTGGTATTTACATCTTTTCAAATCACCTCTTTGCAAGTGAACGCTTTAGAAAGATGCTGACTGACTCGGTTGGAGCCAATCAAATCATCAATTATATCTTAATCGCTCAGAATATACATAGTTTAATTACCTCTTTCTCAGTAATAAGGAAGTTATTGTAATTTTACCATTAAAGTACCTATCAAGTGTTTTCCAATTTATTTGGTTCCATTACGATTATATTAAAGGGAAATCAGGTAGTGGGAAGAAATCAAGTGATATAAAGTAATGACTATTAAAACAATTAAGTCTTGCAGTTAGGTTACTGCAAGTGATGCAAATTGCTTCGGCCAGATTTTGCTGCCTGTACGTAATACAGAGAAGTTTGTAAAGAGGTTCGAAATTTCGCCGATGCCTGCACTTGCCCATTAGCTGAGTCGGAAGAGCGCTGGCACGGTTAGCCAGCCAGAGGTCGCAGGTTCAAGTCCCGGCATGGGTGGAATTTTTAGCCTCTAAATAGGTTTTTTAATTAGCCCGGGTTAGTGCAACAAAAAGAATATAATTACATAATTTTACTCTACCTGTTACAATTGGTAGAGCACAGCCTTCAAAAAATTATATCCCTAAATACGTCCATTCTATGTAACATAATATGGCTATACAGCATATCTACAAATAAGAAAAATCACAAAACTCTTTATTTTATTTTCGAAAAATCCTAAAACTTTTGAAAAATTTTAGAACTAAAGTTGTTTAAATGGCAAACTCTAGAGGGCAAGTTTCAGACAGTGCTCATTTTGGAAATAATCCTGTTTAAATGGTTGAAAGAATGCGCCTCCGAAAGCATCGTTTATTCTACTAAAAAAAACTATTTTCATTAACTCACGAAGATTGCTGACGTGCAATAATTTTCTCGATTGTCTACAATTACATGTAGGTCCAGTATTGAACTACTGGTTCTATGTGTAATTGAATAATAGTAATCTTGTTTTTCCATACCTATCGATATTTAAACCAATCTATAAATGAAATCATCCGATACCTACTGAAGAAACGGTTTTCGTGCAGGTTTTATTCAATTATATGTTATTGGGTTCTTAAGTATGTAAAGTGAACTTCTCATGGATTTAAACAATATAACTTTAATTCTCGAAATATAAATAATAATTATTATTATTAATAAACGCAAATCGTGGTTCACAATACTGACCTTCATAATGTACAACCATTTTATACCATTTATGTCAACATACATTTTAAGTTAATTTTCACATAATATCTAAGTAACTTATCTTGAAATTAAAAACTAGATAAAACAAACAAGATATTGTAACTCCATTTTTAAATCCACTGTCTTCATTCGTTTTGATTTGCAGCTACAGAGCTATTTTGTGTTCACACCATCACGATATCTAAGTACGTTGTAGGAAAGAACACAGAAGTGAGTATGGTACGGTGGTGATTTTTTTTAATTAATATTACAACAATTTTTCATCTTGAACCGGGTCTCCTGCTCGTGTTTTTCATGAAACGTGTATTGTCTTCGATACGCAAAACATTTTTTTTTATTTCCGAAAATGTTTTGAGTATTGAAATACTTTTGGGTAACATTTTTAGCAGGAGGCGCGCCTTTACTCACATTAGAACACACTACACATATTCGTGTAGCAGAAAAATAAAATTTCGGTAAAAATTTTCAGTACTAATCGTAAATATTAGCAGATAGCAACATAGCCTACGACTGAGACAATTTTTCAGGCTTCGTCGTCCGCTTATAATGACCATATGTCACTCCTCCTGCGGCTGTATGATACATTTGGTTAGGCAGGAATCCTCTCTCAAAATGCCTAGGTGAAAAATGCCTGTTATTTGACAGCGCCTCATAGACTTGCAGCGGGTCCTTTCCGTAGCCTCTCTTTAGGTACTCTACTTGAACGCTAGAGGGTATGTAAGAGTCTAATAAGGACGTTGGCCGTCTTCTAAAAGGCACCCCGTACGCTTCGCCAGGTCTTTGAATAGCATTTGATATGACACCTCCACCTGTGGCGTAGATAGGTTTATTTAAAGGTCGGTAGTAGGGGAGTGTTTTGGGTAAGTGTGAAAGATGCGGCGGTGGATGTCTCAGTAATAGAGGATTAGGTGGCGGCAGCTCTTGTATAGCACTAGGTCTATGTTCTTCCCTTATAGGGGCCCTTGAGGTATAGTATCTCGGATATTCCTGACTCTTATGGTACGGGCTTTCGGTTTGCGTTGCGTACTGTTTAGGACTTTCTATTTCACTCTCTTGAGCCTCCTCTATCGTATTCTCTGTAATTTGGGACGGAGCGTAATAGCTCTTAGGAAACACAGGCGGTGCCATTATAGCTGTAGGATACTGGTAAGGCGCAGGCAGTTGATACAAAATTGACTGAGCACCGGAATGAATTGGTCCCGGAGCTGTCACCACGGTCATATGTGGACTAGCCGAAGCTACAGTTGGTTGAGGCGTGTATGTGACGTAGGCGACCGGCTGTTGGTACTGAGGCATATAAGCCTTCCCGGTTGGAGTTACGTAGGCAGGAACTTCTACATAATTTGTCTGTGGTTGTGTGGCTTCTGGTGCCGTGTACGCCGATAATCTGGACAACGAATTCGACGCGTATTGAACTGCAGGATTGGCTTGCGTTTGTTCCGCATGCTCATTGTAGTATTGTGGCACTAGGTATATCTGCATCGGTACATTGGAAAGGTATCCAACCATAGCTTGGTTCGGTGCTGCGGTTGTTTGATACGTGGGCTTAGTCGGTGGTTTTTCTGGGGGTTCCGTGACGTCATACTGTTGCACATATCTGGGCTGTTGAGGCTGGGGGTTCTCAAAGTAGCGGAGCAAGCCACTTTTGAAGAAGTCTAAAGCTGATAAGTTGCCTCCACTTGCTTGTGGAGCCGCTTCGATTTTGTCTTGTTCTTTTTCATGTTCACTCTTCAGGTTGTCTTCCTCGATGTCTGTGAGCTCGATCTTTTTCTCAGCGCCAGCGGCAATGCCCAGCAGGCACACGACGCAGATCTGAAAGTAAAAGCGGACAGGTGAGTTGGGGTGGTCAGCCGAGGCGCGTGGCAAATGCGCCAGATTAATAAGGGCTGTGTAAACCTAGAGCTAAGATAAAGGCAACTACTGCTAACTGTATATGTGAATATTTGATAAAGTTGTTTAATGTTTCTTTTGCTTTAGTTTTAATCGAAGCTGCTAAAGTTTCCTTTAGCAATGCTGAGTAAAAAGTAGTCACTTGTAACACTTATTATATGTTAGTGGTTTTGGTTTATATCTGAAGTCTTCAAGTCAATTTAAGGATATTGAACATAAAAGACTGTCAGAAGTAGAAATCTATGGTATGTTACCCTAGGAGTTCAAGGACGGAAGAAGAAGGTAAAACATTGTAGAAAGGTGCTTAATTGCAAAATCTCCCTCGATACTCTTTTTAAATAACTTTACTTATTCTATCAGTCTATTTAGAAAAATAAAGTTTTTAGATTACAATAATTAAACCGTGTGGTAAAACTAACTAGCTAGCTTGCAGTGATCTACGTTCTTAACATTACGTTCGATAGGAGCGCCTGCCGCATTGCTCTGAACTTATAAAACTTGCTTACCCCTCAAGGGCTATCAGCCTTTATTAGGCCGTAATAAAGGTTGTTTTGCCGCGAAAGGGAGTGCAAATGTACTTTTATGGATGGACGTAGAGCAAACAGGTGAACGGTAAAAAACAAACTGGTACCATTAAGTAAAACGGTAAGCGTTTGCGGTTTGCTTAGAAAATACGAGCGTAAAGTTTCAGGAGTAAGCGTAGATAATACCAGCATTTCATCAATACTCGGTATTCGGGACATTATAAGCTTGTAATGTCAATTTTCATGCGACTTAAAACTTACTCACACTGGACACCAAAATAAACCACTTTATTTCAAACAAGTGCGTTGTAGTAATTGAGTTTACCTAAAAAATAATCGTGATTCATCATTCAGCCACAAGAAGTCTCCATAGGCCATGGATTTCCAAAAAGACCGGTTGGAAGCGGCTTGCATCCAGCGTCTTCCTGCCACTTGGATGAGGTCATCTGGCCATCTTGTGGCTGGTCGTCCTACTCTGCGGTTGCCGATATGTGGTCTCCATTCGAGAACTTTTCGGCCCCATCGTGATTAGACCGATTAAATGTATAAATAACTATTGTGCATTGAAATTCTTTTATGAGAAAACTAAATGTATTTTAACAAAAAAAAATACAATGAAAAAGTGCGACTTTGAACCTCAATATCTCCTAAGCCGCTGATTTTCCAGGCCAGGGCCCATGGTAATGATGCATACGTGATGTGTACGTGAATGTCATGAACGGCGTGAGTAAATCACATTTAAAACTGTATAGTTTTTTACTAATTACTTACGAACTCTGGAAGGGAAATCTTCCATATGAATAGAGATATTCTTTTGCCACAGAGAGAATCTTATCTATTCTTATTCATTCGGATCAGCTTTTGTCCAGGTAGAACATATTTTTTTAAATAATAGGAAAGTCAAGAAATTGTGAATACGAGTTGATATTAGGTTGAATTAGGGAGATGAGAGAGTTGCCTAGAACGAACGAACAATAACTTGGTACATTAATGATTGGTATGATACGAGTACGTCAGTATTTTAACGATATCTTACAACGATTTGTTTACATGTAGACAAAAGCTGAATTAAATAAAATACAGGTAGCTTGACGATATTTTTCTTTGCCGTAAGCACCACGGCTATTTTTGAAACCCAAAATACTAACAAGCTATGTGAATAAAAAGTACTCCCTTTGACGTTGATGAGTTGATTTTTAGTTAACTGATTTTCGGCGGGTCCCATTATCATTGGACGTATCAGTCGTAAACGAACCTTTTAAGCAAGCGCTATGCGTTCGTATTTTCATCGGCATTTTTTTGTGGAGTTAACGAGTTTAATAGACGTGGTTCAAGAATTGCCTATTTAAGAGGTAACCTTGTTACGAAAAGCACTGAATATTTCCTGTATATTCCTGTATGATAGTAGGTTCCATAAGAGCAAACTTATGCGCGGTTTTCAAACAAGAAATTTCACACTTTCGTTCTCGCTTCTGTGGTTCTGTTTCATTATGACATGATTACAACATCTAGTTTTTTGTCATGCTTAACGTTGGAATACAATTAATCTTAAAAATTTATTTATGTAACGAGATTGCCTTATGAGAGTCAAGTACATCGAGCGAAGGTACAAGGGCTGGTAAGGAATTGGCAGATGTCGACTAATTAGTGGCAAGTGACAAACCCTGGTCTCTGCCTACCCTTCCGGGATACAAGCGTAATTTTATGTATATATGTAAAATGTATTATGCAAGCCCCGTGAATATTATTGAATCCAAACCATATGCAATCAAAAGCTTATTCGAGACGACAATTTTGCACATGATAATTTATAGCAATTCCAACATAGGTATAATAATTTATTTATAGCAAAACTAAAACTTTGAAAAATTTACTGCTCAAATAAATAAATCAGAGAAAATAAACTAGACAAATCTACATATTTTTGGAAAGTCAGAACTCATCTAGATGTTTATTTAGTCCTTCCTACATCAAATCAGATTTGGCGTTGAATGTACAATTTCAATTTCAATACAATATGTATAGACTTTTCTCGGCGAATGCAGAGGCATGTAGATTAAAATGATCTTTGCACAGATATGCGTAATCTAAGTCCGTAACGTTTCCGTATCTAACCATTTGAGCTACTGTCTAACACACGAATATATTCTTTACTATGGCACTCTATTGACTTTAAACTCATGGAAGCTTATCTAAATAATTGTTATCAGTTACAGCTGCCTTTTTGAGGGTCGAATATATTTTTTTGTAAATCCATCATGTGCGCAATATATTTGTTATAATTAGAAAACAATTTGGTATTTTAAATCTAAATTTGAGAGTTATCTGCAAGTATTTCTCGTAAATATTTAGTAGATTAAAGCATCACTTGTAATGCACTTAAGCTCATCGGCTATACTTATGCTCAGTTCCGTGCTACTATCAGGAACTTCCACAGTAATTTAAAATCTATAATATTGTAGATAAACTGAATTACAACATTGCAATTGCAGTGACCGTTTTCGTACCATCACATATTTTGTAGTCAGCCGATAAAAGTAAGGTCAAGGGTTAAGAAAGTAAAGATAAGGGTTTTTTCTTTATACTTGAGTATTAACAACAAAAACTTTTCTGCTACAAGATTATCAAGTTGAAGTGGCAGTGAGCTCAGAGCCGGATTTTGAGGTCTGGAGGCCCTAGGGCAACGAAGGAGCGGAGGCCCCTAATTATTCCCAAATAAAAAATACGAAACAAAAACTACAATGAATACGACGAATTTTTTTTTTTATTTGAAAAACAGTTCTCATAAAAGATTGGCGTTTAATGATAGTACATATTAGCCTTTTGTGGGGGCCCTTTCCTTGTGGAGGCCCCAGGGCAGTAGCCCCGCCTGCCCTCCCCGAAATCCGACCCTGAGTGAGCTGGTCAGATCTTTCGAAGAACTAATTCTTTCGAAGAAACAATAAGTTTTATAATGTGGAATATAGATTATCTAGTGGAGACCACGAACTAACAACCGCAGAGTATGATGACCACCAGCTTCCTTGACCGACGACCGGAGTACTTAGTAGAGATTCCGTGGGAAAATAAAATAATTTCTACGGGAATATGTACCTAATCGCCAATAAAATCTGAAAAGCAGCAAGCTAAAGTAGTTGCATAGCCTATTGAAACATCAGCTTAAATGTATGTGTAACAGTTGAAAAAATAAACTAACCTCTAAGAGGGATAGTTCAGCAAATCAAATTGTATTGCCAATTTTACTGTATCTTTGTAAATATTTTATGTTTGTGTTTTTCCTGGTACACTAAAGTAAATTCTTATCTTAGTTTATCAAATCCCTTAATTAGCCTGTCATTAATTACAATTACTTAACAATTACTTGAAGCAATTGCCTAACAATTTTAAGTATTTTTCACTTTATGAGTAGGCAATGTTCTCTATCTACATACCTATCAATGTTTTCCTATAAAAAATATAATAATTACAATCTTGATAAAGCCGATAACTTTTTTCTTATTCACCTCGTTGATGTCTTTAGTATCATCTCGGAAAAAACATCAACGCGCGTCTGAACTTTAAAATAATGTTGAACTTGTTTTTTGCAAGCCACGGTCTGCTTAACTTAAACCTGTACTTTTTACCTGATCGTTCCATTTCAACTCAAGGCTTCATTCATTACGTAACAAAATGCACTTTTAAAAGTCCTTGCACAAAATATTTTTAATTATAAAATATGATCAAAAGGTATCAAAAGTGAATCATCTCTTTATGCGTTGTTATTATTATTAGGTTTATGTAACAATGACTTTACAAAAAAATTGCCTGCGATAGGTAGGTACAGGCTTTATCAATGGATTTTTTATATACATTGTATGAGATAAACATCTCGTTAACACGATAGCCGTGTAATTGATAGATCACAATGATAGATAGCTGTTGGCGTAGTTATATCAGCCCTTTGTCACCATCAACAGTCCTTAGATATTTTAGCAATAAATAAATATGTGTCATAGATTTTTTTTTTCTTTTGAACTCAATTCTTAACCCGGTCAATTTGTGTTAAAAATAAGATTTTTTTACATTTCAATAGTGGCTTCAAAGGTTGTTTAAATTCGTTTACATGTTATAATAGCAAACAGTATACCTTAATTAATTGAATTGAGTCTAAAATGTAGAGCTGCATAATGAGTTTGATATTTAAAGCAGATGGATATCCCATATTTTTTTTGAGTAGGACTAAGTGTTAAAAAAATCATAGTAACATTGACTTCTTCATAGGTACTTCAACTTCCATGTATGGAAATTCCGCTGCACTTTTAGGGTTCCATACCTGGAGGGTGCCAACTGAACCCTGTTACTAAGCCTACGTTGTCTGTCTGTCTATCCGTCTGTCTGCCTCACCTTCAAAGGATTGTATCTCACCTAACGCAATAGGTAACCGGTTTTAATATTTATGCAATATGTTTTGTTACTGGGGATTTCCCAGCAAGTTATAATATAAACAATTAAAGAGGGTGGGGACTTTTTTAGTTTTGTTTCATCGTAAATACAGTATTATACTTTTATTTACTGGTAGACTCTATAAAAAACAACAAATATTAAAAACCAGCCAAGTGTGTATCGGATTCACGGTACTGCGTCTAAGGGTCCCGACATAAACTGAGGAAGACAAACGCATTTTTGCTGGAAACGTAACAAAAATTGTATTATATGTGGTGGTGGTAGGTATATACGGAACCCTCGGAGTGCAATCCCGACTCACACATACTTGGTTTTTAGGATACTGTAAAGTAAAGTAGACAGGACATCGACCTTTATGGACGACGTTGCAACAAATATGTAAAGATTGACCTGCTGTCGACTGTACCTGCCATTTAGCACAGTTATGATCAATAAGCAAAATGCTCAGCATAACTGACCCAGAATAATCCAGTGAACGCAATGAAGAAGGGACATTTCAAAATAAACCAGTTCTTAGGCAGGCTCGTTTACTGTTGAGCATGAAGATTATTATCGTGCTAATTGGAGAACACAACAATGCGTTATGTATTACTATGATCTCCATGTTACGATAATTATGTCAAGTGTATAATTTTTCCAAATAGTAAAGTGAACAAATTTCCAAATAAAGGAATCAGAAAAAAAGATACAAACAGATAGATAGATAGAAACAGATCTAGGATTAAAAAGAAGGTTATTGAACTATTCCATTTTTTTATACTATCGAAGTCAAGAAATTTATAGTAAGGTTTGATATTTTTTCCATGAGTGAGATAAATTTACGACTTAAGCTGAGCAAGTTACTTGACAGGTATCAGTGCTTTCCGTATTTTAACGATTTCTATTAATGATTTAGTAATAGGTGGTGGTGGTAGTGGTGGTGGTGGCTGGATGGGAAAAAGTTGAATTAAATTAAATTAGATAAGTACAGTCGATAGCAAGTCAGCCGTAATGGTCGATATTATCTGATTTGCAAAGTCACCTGTAACGTAACCGAGTAGAGTGTATGTATCTAAAGGTTGATATGCTATCGACTGTACTTTATTTCTCATTTCAGAGATAAATATTCTCGCTTTTCGATTCAATTACTTTAACAGTGCATCAATCTATTTAAAAAAAATCAGTAAATTTGTGTAAACCAGACCTAGGTTATGTGCCAATTGACTACTTTTTACAGTACAAAAAGTTATTTGGTACTTCTTTCTGAAAAAAAATTGCTATATTGAGCGTAGACAGACTGATCTATTATTGAAACCCTCAATTATGCTATTGCTTAAACAAGGTCATCGTTATATGCTTAATTCTAGATGTAATGTAATGTTACATGCTACTACATGGTCAAATGATGACAACAATCATTTAACCATGTAGTAGCATGTAACAACATAAGTATAACGACATAATTGTCAAAGTAACAGAGCACGGTGTGAGCAAACTGGACCACAATATCAGATGAGATTAGTGCGTGTCGGAATGCAGCTTTAAGGCTTTTTATTTTTACTGTAAATGTGATGTCATAATGTCGCAATGATTACAGTGTTGACACTATTATGTTAAGGCTTTTGAAAGCATCTTAGATCCTGGTAGAAAGTTAGGGCGATTAAGGAGAAATTACTAAAGACTTTAAAATATTGTACCTACTAACATATGTTATTAATATTGTCATGCAGGAGCATTAAAAGCATTTTATTAAAACAAGTAAAGAAAATAAATAAAAAGCAGTATGTTAGCCTTTGACCAACCCATAACCACGAAACACCAACAGAACAGAGTACACAAAGACTCACCTTAAAAACCAACATGGTCCACTAAAACTGTAAGCACGAAAGAAACGAATTCAACAAAAACCCTTCAAGTTCATAGTTCACAGACACAAAATGTCAACTTAGTCACTGATGCACTGAATCACGAGTCACCGACCATGGCGATGTGTTTCTTCACCTCCGCCGACAGCCAGTCTGCCCACCTCGCGGCCGCCAAAGGAAATCCTATAATTGAAACAAATCAACGGGGTAAAAAGAAAACAGTTTTCCTTCACTACACTAACTAATTTGAAAATTGCAGAGGTGTGTTACGGCGTTTAAAAAGCGCGGGAAATGAGACAGGCAAGACGTAAAATTCAAAATGACTGCATGTTACTTTTTTTTTTGAAAAACCTTTTCTTTCCGAGTGGCCAGTGTTGGTTTTACTAACTTTTTTAAAGTTTTGTTTTGGGCAGCGGTAAAATCCGTCCGGCCGGCGGCGTGGCGGGTAAGTGGCCGCGCGTATCGAATGTAGTGTAGTTAAATACCGTACTAGTCTACATATTGTAGCAAGTACCGAGGAGAGTCGTCCTATCACTCACGGAGCGGTTTGAAGAAGTTTTTTTATTTTTATTTTCAAGTTATTTAATTGATCTTGAATTTGTGAAATATTATCTGCGGCATGCGATACAAATTCGTCGAACTTTCAAAACAAACATATTTTTTTACCTCCAAAATTACAAATTAGTAACCCTAAAACTTATATTGTGGCATAGTAACAACATTCATTAACAATAACTAAACAGTAATTAACGGATTTGGTAAAACTTACAAAAAGAGATATAGTTAGTTGAAAATAAAAAATAATATATTGATTTCGATATAATAATTCTCCCCCATTAGTGCATAACGCTTGAATTACTTTTTACCCATTTAAAACATCATTTAAATAGCGTCCACCAGTCACACGGGTAATATTGAGGGAATTAACATTTAAATTGAGTACAACTGTAGATGCATAGCATTTGTATTTTTTATAACGTTAAGTTTGTGCTTTATTCATTTAACCCCGTCATGAAATAACACATACAAACCCTAATTTCAAATGGACAGATTTGTTAAATGGTTTTCTTGTCAATTATCAAACCGCTCTGTAGGCACATAAGTATCTCTGGCCTATGCTCTGCGGTGGCATATAGATAGATGCACTGCTTCTGTAATTTTTTTTAAATGTCACCATTTAGCATCTTTAAATCCATGCCTCTGAATGGGTAATCAGGGGCAACAAAGAAACAAGGGGCAAGATTTTTTATATATAGATTTTAGATTGCGCTATATTATAAAATGAAACCACAAACTTACGTATTAATCAAACCTCGTCAGCTTTATCTTCAAAAACACAAAGCCTTCTTTCGATTAGCAAAACTGGACAAGTAACAATGTCGAACTTTGCATGCTTTCGTGCTGCCCTAAGACAATAGAATTATAGTTGGTTCAGCCATAAAGCACTAAGCTGTTCTAATAAGCGCTATCGATCCGCGTATCATTATATCTGATAGCTGTGATTATTGCTAATATACCCTACTAGATTCACAATGTTAAAATGCCAAGCAATAGTGGTCCTAATAGTTTCAATTTTATGGTCTAAATAATTATTGTTTAAGTCTGAAGTGCATTATTCGTTCTTCTATTTGTCTATTACATTTACATGCTCTGTTATTACAAGGTTTGCATCAATCGATTGAGTTTATGATAGTCATTAAAACTATTACACATCCCTTTTCTCTTATTTTACCTTCGCTTTTTGTCTTGACGTTTGGTTACGTAACATGAAGAGAAAAATTATTGTAACTATTTCTACCACAAAATTTCACAACATGCGTACCTATGGTATTTGCAAAAAAATTAGCTTGTGAAAGGCAATCATTTATTGCAGACGGGCCTTATCAAATTTTAATTCGCACACGCTCTTTAAATGAGTTTAGGTATAAATTCGATAGTATTTATACCACCTAACTTCTTACTAGTCAAAGCTACAAGAATCCAACTTGAACTTATGAAGGAAATGCTAGGAAAAGAAAATAGGAAGCGCAGCCTACGGAATCTAACATAAAACTTCGGAAGTTCAATTAATTGAGAAATCTCACTCGATCGATTTATTTTTAAAAAGTCGAAGCAAGTAACATACGTAATAGAACCAGCTCAACCAACCATCTCTGCTTTGACTATAAATTACGAAGAGCCATTATCACATGTTTTATTTTTACTCTCGATACATTGGTACTTCGATGGCATCCTCCTGCTATGGCGTTTTGCTGAAATGATGATGACTTTACACTTTTTCCAATTGCATAAGCTATTGTCTTCTTCTATTTATCACAATTGAACTGGGCCACAAAAAAGTTTATGTGCAGCACTGTTGTTATGTTATTCTTTTAAGTTAGTTCACCAGACCAATTCGTATTTCCTAACCGTTCGAACTTCTGACGTCGTTAAGTTACAAAAGTAAACAACTACACCTTTTGGTCTTTCTTTTGTACACAAAGTACCTACGAACCAAAATAAGGAATGGCACGGCACGCGTTTTCAATAGACCTCTCATAATAAACGAACAAGTACGTGTATAGACTTGAGTGAGCTAACAGAAAGCTATTCCATAGCTCTTTTATCTGGCCAAACAATTGTTAACGGACTTAGTCAAGTAAAGATTTATTGTGGTAAGTGTGATCAAGATTTGTGTACATTGGTTCCGCCTCCATAACAATGTACACTACTTAATGCCCTAATTTCTAACATAATCACTAATTCTCAATCATGTCATGATTGACACATGTGGAGCTGACAGAACGGTAAAGGCGCTGGGCAAGCCCTTTGTCTTTATCTAAAAAATATGTCCTAAAATATTGCCACCAAAATAAGCATCGAAACGGACGCACCCAGGCCAGTCTGGAATTTACAGTCTCGTTATTCTAGTGATAACACGCTTGATATCTAATTCAGGGATCGAGAGTTTGATAGCCGCTGGGGACCGTCGTACTTTTTTACCCTCTGTCGAGGATTTTTATTTATGATCCTGGCCTAGTTACCTACTATAGCACGACGAACGTTCTACTTTTGACAGCACATAAACCTTTACACGTGTGCACTCTACTCTACATTACGGGCGAATTTGCAACAAAAATGTAAAGGTTGACCAGGGCATCCTTGACAAGTAGACCAGCACTACCTGTACGACGGCGCGAGTCACACGTTTTGTGACAACAAAACGTCGGAATTTGACAATAAATGTATTGGAAAATCGTGACTTCTGACATGTAAAACGCGCTACTCGCGTCATCATACCACCTAGGCTGGGGACAGAATTATGGGCTGTGGAGACGCACGTTATATAATGCTGCTGCCTGTCTTAGAGTGGCCTTCTCATCAAGAATCATACTGCCTGCATTTTTGACGTAGCCTAACAAAGTTCGATTCACGTAATGCTTTAACTGAGTGATACAAATACGGGTCTTCTTATTTTCACACATAAAATGTTGCCTGGTGATTAAAAATTAAGTTATATATGTATATATGGCCAAAAAACGCTTCATAAATCATCTGCGTAACATGCAAGGGATTGATTGTATATTCGAGCATTTTATTGTCTGGCTTTTAGTTACTGTGCACGGAACCCTAATTCCCTGTCGGCAGGGTGTCACCGAGACACGATGATAATGATCACGGGAGCTCGCCGCTAATCTATTTGTCTCGCTGACAGCCGAGTAAAAGTAAAGTCGATGTTTTTTTTTTCTTTTGTGTCGGCCGGACTATTTGTTTTTTGGTTGGGGTTAGAGACTTGCTCCGTTTAATGGGAACTCCTTACTTATTTTTGACTTTTTGAGATTCCGTACCCAAAGGGGACGTCAGTAAACCTACGCCCTCTGCTTGTATGTCGGTCCGGCCTTCGAAAGGCTTTATCTTTATCTTATGGACCATGATAGGAAGCAAGTTGAAAATTTTGTAGCACAAAAATGGTGTTATTATAGTGGATTTCCCACAAAATAATAAAAAACCAAAAAACAATAAGGGGAAAAACGTATTTTCACAACGTTTTTCGTTGTCACAATGGTTTTAGCTCTATCGTGAAAATTATAACACGTGATCGTATAAGTGCTCTAGAATATTCTCAATACATAAAGGGCTTCATGCAGGAAACTAGTACTATCAACGGAAAAAATCTTATCTTTTTTACAGTAAAAAGTGTCAGACTAATGTCTCAATCATAGCAATAGTGATTTTTAAGACTCACAACTTGGGCCTATACCTATAGCATTTATGCGAAATTTTAGGCGTTAATGCTGTCTAGTCCTTAGTTTCACGGCCAAGGGTCCTAAAATCACTATTAACGTGATTGAGAAATTTGTCTGACAGTTTTTGTAAAGACGATCTGTTTTGGTGTCCGCTGTCCTCTGGTGGCGCTAGTGTTCCTGCATGGAGCCCCTTAATAAGGTACGTTACTGTACTACTGAGCATACGACACAAATAAGTATATAAAAACATCTAGACTGAGGCCATTTGTACAAATCAAAATACGGCAATCCGGGGAATTGAACCCACGACCTCTCCCATGATAATTAAACGATATCATTGGAACATGTCTAGCTAGAACCACTATACAGACACGAGATTAAGAAAGGGTAATAGGCAATTGGAAAAGGTAATTCAAGTTCGCGGGTAAAATTCGAGCTCTAATTCAAACCACAATGGCAGGCCTTTCCTTTCTTTGTTTGCGGTGTATAGACAATGTGTTAATCAAGTGCATAATTCATAGTACTATTGTTTTCACTGGCCAGCGTCTGGTACTACAAAATAGGTACACTAGAAGGCCGTCCGTTTCAGCCGTGTTTTTAATATCGACAATAGTAAAATCCCACTAATATGCTATAGTACACATGAATATTCAGATGTTTGTCACTTAGACGGCTGAACGAATTTGGATAAAACTTGATATTCACACCATGTTCAGCCCCTGTACTCTCGATGTTATTTTGTTCCAATTGCCAGACAAGTAATTTAATACGTCGAAGTAACAACTAATTAATCATTTTAGTCATAAAACATAGCATTGGTAGGTACCTCCAATTTTGTTAAAAAATTTAATTACAACTAGTTTCCTAAATTACAGGCCTAGCCTAGTGAGGGGACCCTTGGAATCTCTTCTTAGGACGCACCTTGTTTTGATATTCATTTTGTACATGTAGAAAATACTCTCTCCTTGAGAGAAGGCCTGTGCCCTACAGTGGGACGCATATAGGCTGATTATGCTATGTAATTTTTGTTTTTTTATGTGCAATTGAACATTTTTAACTTTAATACTGAAGTTTATTGAAACTTAAGAGCGCATCGGAGGCATATTAAACGCACTCAATTGTCACACAAGATGGTCAGTATAGCATCGAGAGTACGGTACGTGGTTAGATAGTGACATAACATACTAACTAAACCTGTGTTGTGACTATGAGTCGCAAGATTGGGAAAAAAAAATTTAAGTCAAGTTGTGAATGTTCCTGTACAGGGCTAACCCTCTGTTTCCCGTACACTAACGATCTGTTAGACTACTTTTAACAGCTATCATTTGGCTAAAGTACATAGAAAAAATAAACAAGTAAAAGGTGTTAACAGTAGATTAATTGACGTCCTCGTGGCGCAGCGGTAGTGCATCTGCATACCATGCGAGAGGTCCCGGGTTCGAATCCCGGCTGGGGACAAAAAAAAAAAAACCCCAGGTCTTGGATGTTTACATGTTTGTGATGTCGTTGTTTCTGGTTCCCACGACACAGGGTATCCTAGTGTGGGGCCAGAAGCAATGTATGTGCCTGTATGTAAATGTTTATGTTTATGTTAATAGCTTGTTCGAGAAAACGGGAGTGAACTATGTATTGTGAATCAGTTGTTATCTGGCACTGTCCGATGGTAAACTGTCCTTTTGTACAAATTTTGTTTGCACTGATACGGTCTACGATGGCACTTTCTAAGCAAGTGGAGCAGCACTAGGTACAACACCTATATAGATTGTAGGAAAGTTGATTTATCACCTCAGTATGTTCGTTGACCGCTGCAAAAATAAACCTAAATCCTAAGAAGGATCTCCACAACAGTTGTGGAGATTCTTCTTTAGCCCCCTCCCGCCCGACTTTTTATGCCTCACATGTTCTCTTCACGATTGTTTTGTTTCTGTTTTGTTGACGTTCGTGTATTTTGATTGTGTACGTTCGTGTTTACTTTGTGTTTCTGTGACAATTTAAATAAATGTCTTTTTTTTCTTTCTTCTTTCTTTCTGAATATGTGAAGGCGGTTGCAGAGACCAAGGTTTTCACTTGCCACGTTCCTGTGCAAACCTCTTTTGCATCATGAACATTCATTAGTCTCTGCATGCACACACGTCGGTTTTAGCTGTGGTTTTAGGTTCTTTTTATCTTGCAATTCGTCAATACGTACCCTATTTGGTCGATGTACGACCTTACTTTAGACGCTATTTCATCATCTAGCATAGAAAAAGGCCTAAGAAGAATATCGATAGCTTGATATGGTCAGAAGTCAGCCCACAAAAATCGCTTTAAGTTCACTCTTTAATCTTCTAGATAACAAGCCAATTTGAACTTTCCCAGCGTTCGTAAGTCAATTTGCCCTCCGACCATTTATTACTTGACACCTGTGCTGTGTGTCCAGTAATCTAACGCAACGTAACGTGAAATTATTAAAACTAATGTGCAGGAAACGAGGTATTTTCTTCAAACACTGACACTTATATATAACAGAATAATTTTGCAAATATAACCTTATTTTCACTTTTATTGCAGCCTAACAAACTATTTCAGTTTTGCTTACTTGTGAAAAAAAAACTTACTTGTTTTAAAATTATAATATGCAGTTAAGCTTATTAATATTTTCGGACAATATAATGTGGCCCCTTCACGCGTAAAATAAATAAATACATAGAGAACACCTTATTGCGCACAAAAAAGGAAAATACACAAGTGTTTCTCAACCTGAGGGCCGATTTCTGAATCGAGAAAGTCAGTAAGTAAATACTTAAATAACGTTCTGTCACGCTCTTCACAGTGAAACTCTCAATTCAGAAACTGGCCCTAGGAGTGAGAAATAAATACATAATTAGATTTTCTTACGCCCATAGTGAGCACGTGTTATAGTTGGTTTTAGTCCTAATCACCTCTTGCCTCGTTGACTGCCTTGTTATGATTGTTCTTGCGTGGAATTTTTAATTATTGTAATAAAATGAGGAAACTTGATAAATGTGGTCTGTGGGTTTGATGCATAATTAAATTTTAAATATATTTTTGTTTTCCGAAACGTAGTTTTTAATGAAGGAAAGTTATTTCCAAAATTATTAATTTTGGAATCAAATTTTCTCAATGAAAAACTTAATACAGGATAAGAATCCGCAATTTATAAAAAGTTTACTCGTATTATTACAATACAGAAAAAAGTTAAATTGTGCGAGCGAGACAGCATGCTCCACGTAAGAGCAGACTTAATGTAGCGGTTAACACTACATGTTTATAAATCTTTCAACCTGTTTGTTTTTAGTAATATTTTAATATGTAGTTGTTTGTTATCCCAAATAAATAAAATTAAATAAAAATAAAAACACGCTTGACTACCAAATCAGAGGGTTCAATTGCCACGGTAGGATTTTTTTAAATAGATACATAGAAGAATCATAAAAGTAAAATAAAAAAATACACGCATGCTTAACGTAAAAAAAAAATTGTTGTCAAACAAAGTCTCCTGAGTATCTTCATAAACTCAGTCTGGTACATTTCCATGTTTGTAATGTCATTGCCTGGTCACTTGATATCCTAGTTTGGAACAAGGATAATATTAAGCGATTGTGTTGTGTGGAAATTATTAATTTATTAATCTTATTCCCATGAAGTAGGGTTCACCGATTGAATCAACTATTCGGATGCTTACACCATAGAAGTTTAGTTTATTCGGAAAAGAACCTTTGTCTTTCTATATTTATTACAACGCAACTTTGATGTTACTGCCTCTTTGAGCAGATATGTTTCATCGCCTTTTTTATACTTATTAGGTACCTTAATTTGGAAGCAAAGTTATTGGTTCTCGTTTATTACTTTGTTGTGCGTTCGATGATGTTTTAATGATCCGCATAATGTAATAAAGCGGAAAATTGAAACATAAACGTAATAAAGGGAAAGGTGTCATAATAATATTGAGCTGTTGGAATGTAAAATTGTAGAAGATATCCACACAGTTGACATCGACCTTTTAGTGCTCTCTACTAAGATAAGATAAGAATATTCTTTATTTTACACCGGAAAAACAATTACAGAAACAGCAGTTACAAAGAAAAAGTACAATTGACGGACTTATTTCTAATAGCACTTTCTTCCGGGCAACTTCATATTGGAGATACTCATACTAATAAGATACTTTATGGGTGGCTTTGCAACAATAATAGGTTGACTATAAAAAATGTCTACGCATATTTTTAGGGTTCCGTACCCGAAGAGTGCCAAACGGGAACCTGTTGCTCTGCCTCCACTGTCTCTCTGTCCGGCTGTCTGTCTGTCCGTCTGTACGACCTTGAAAGGGCTCTATCTTTAGAACCGTAATAAGTACCTAGCCAGTTGAAATTTTCACAGAATATGTGTAATTATAGCGGATTACCTAACAAATAATAAAATTTAAATAATAATAAAAAATAAGGGGGGTCTCCACACAACAAACGTGTTTTTTCCCCGTTTCTTGTTTATGCTCGTAAAAACGGTAATACATACATGCATCAAACTTGGCGTGATTGTGGGACTTATTATGTACTCTAATGACAAATAATGAAATCCTGCCAAACGTGAGTCGAACTCACTAAATGCTTTACTAAATGCACTATCAATTTAAATTAATATTAGTTCTACCACTGGACGCGAGATAGCGTTACTTGAAATTAAGAAATTGTACGGAACCCTCGGTGCGCGAGTCCGACTCGCACTTGGACGGTTTTTTATACATTACATCTTATCCTTCTAAAACTAGAAATGTGTAAGTTTGTTATTATCACACTATTCACACAGAGGGCAAAAACGATTTCGGAAATATTTAAGAAACATTGGCCTCTATTAATGGTAGGCGTCCAAAACTTTGGGTAGGATTGTAGATATCAAACGGACTATTTTGTGGTCACTTTTGACATCCGAAGCGATCAGTGGGTGGAGCGACGAGTGGAGCCGTCGTATCACTGAGGGACGCACTACACATGACCATGCCTGGTTCATGCATCTGGCTGATAAACGCGAGGAGGCATGTACAGGCCTTAAACTCCGACCAGCAGGGGTCTGCCGCCTACTCATGCCAAGTATGCGGACGGGGAGTTCTGTCTCGAATATTTAGGACATTTTAGTCACATATGAATGCACCAAAAACTCATCTGCAATAGATGTAAAGGTCATTGATGATATCTGCAGCAATCGGGTTGCCCAGCATAAAAAATATATTAATATTAATAGAGCTGTGTATCTACATTACATTGTATAGACTCACGCCTGGATCCCGGCAAGCAGAAACCAGGGATTTTAGAAACGTGAAAAAATTCAAGGCGGTAGCACATATTTTATAATGAGATTAAAAGGAAACCTATAAGTGGCTGTACAAGTAATTTTTTTTTTATATTTTTACATTTATATACAGGCACATACATTGATTACTTTTAATTACTTTCATGAAGTTGTTAGTTCTGTAAAGCAGATAAAACCCCTATCTCTACCTATGTATATAAACTGACGCCTGTATCCCGGAGGGGTAGACAGAAACCAGGGTTTGCCACTTGCCACGATCCTGACACAACTCTTTCGCTTCATCAACGCATGCACGTTGCGCGTACTTGTTATCTGGCCCTTTGCTAATACATCCCCTTTTTGGTCGAAGTACATCCGCATGGGACCAGCGGATTCACACGAAATATTTTTTTCGTCAATTTTATTTTTCTTAAGCCTCTCCATATGTCCGAACCAACGCAAGATTCCTTTTTCAATTCTATTCACTACATCCTCTTTCAGTCAACAACTTTCTCTCAAACTATTACGTATCCTGTCATTCAAAGTAAGCCACACACATTTCTCAAGGAATTAATTTCTGCTGCATTAATCCTACTTTCTATTTATGCATGCTATTATTCATTACATTTATAGAATTATAATTAAGCCATCACAAAGCCATGGTGTAATTATTTCACTTAATTAAAACGTCACATTAACGCAATTAATTACTCACGCTCCGAATTTAAAATCTCCTCTTTAGTTGAATGTCAGTCAAAATAAACTGTTCATCAATGACTTTACGTCATTTTTCATACATAGTTCAAATGTATAAAAAACTTACAAATGCAACCATAAGTCGTGAATCGAGGGTCCCGTAGCAACATACGTCGTATACGTCTGATTTTCGTGAGCTCGTGGATTCCAATCTCGGGCTTTGTTTTCTACGTTACGAATATTTGTGATTTTAGTACCAACAACACTAATCATTGAATTTCAATAAAATTGAATGCACTACTTAAACTACGAAACTACGAAAACGCCCAACCCTGAGCAACTTAGATTGCTAGGAGTAGATGGCCGAGGACCCAAAAAGTGGCGTGCCTTACGAGAAACAAAAGTTCAACGATGGTGAACTACAGGCTGATTGATTGATTAAAATACCATGCCGATATCAATAGGGTTCAACGTCTTTATAGGATTTTTTTTGTTGATTTACACACGCACACAAACACACTCGCATGTATGCATGTAATAGATTAAAATTACCAATTTTATTATTAAATACCCTTCTAAGAGATCGTTTATTGTGTCTGATATTGTATCTTAAGACCTGATGAAGGAGCGGGACCCACCAAACACAGGTTTAGTACTTGCTTCGTGGGTTTCTGCACCACATGCGGTAACACAACTGGACTGAATAAATATTTTTGTATTTTGTATTTATTTACTTCCGTGTGGCGCCGGATTAAGCACAGCGTCACTCCATTTACTTCTGTGGATGTCGTAGGAGGCGACTAAGGAAATCAATTACCAGGAGATGGGTAGCAGCGCCTTCCTGAGATTCCAACTGCATACTGCGATTGCCGACCCGCCTGCTAAGCGTGGCGATTATGGCAAAAACCACGAAGGAGGCCTAGGTCCTGCAGTGGGCGTCAAATGGCTGATGATGATGATGGTTTATTTACTCTATTGTATGTGCTAATGCAAGATGGTCCGAAAGGACTAGACGTGGGCTGGTCGTATACTCGTATGCCATGACAACCGTTTCTTGTCATACGAGTATACAATAGTACGAATCTGTACTTGAAGAAGAAGTAGAGTAGGACGCTGAAATATGATCAGACGCTGTACACGAGCAACGAGATAGACTGATAACTGTAGCAAATGACTACATACGAAAAGCCGAAAATCGTGCTTTTGAAAACTCCTACCAGCGGTTTCTCGTACCGCAATAAACTATTAATCTACTGTTAACAGCCGTCAGTTGTTTATTTGTATGCAGTTTTGCCAACAGACTTGAGTTAACAGTAAATTCACACATTGTTATTTAATAAAAAAATGGGGGTGATCAACAAAAAAATGGTTTGCAAAAGACCGTACAAAGTGAAAGTAAAATTGTTTGTGTTGCCAACAAAAATTAAATAAAATAGGTACATAACATAACACCTGTTTGATCAAAAAAATTACGTTCGCTATTTACCTATTAACAAACTTACATCAGTATTACATAAATACATGCAAATGATTACAATAAACAATCATAAATGGGGCCATGTAACCATTCTAATCAAAACAACGTAAATACGACCGATAGATACGGTTTGCGGTTTGAAACAATAGCCGACAAACCAATGTAATTTTTTTGCACAATTACAAATGAGATGTAAAAAAAGATACAGAAGGCGATGAAGCAATTTATCAATAGTTGCTTAATTTTAGCTACAACTCCGTTCACCAGGACCTAGGATTCTATTAATATATTATACAGGGTTATAAGATATTGATTGACACCCGACCCTACGGAACTGACTTTTATTTCATAGAACTGCAATTCATGGTTTACTATGACAATACTGAGAACATTGCCTAGCCGATTGTCCCCCACATTAATAAGTAGGAACACCCGATAGCGACAATTGAATGAACACGGTGATTTAATTTCATTGCCGCTTTATGTCCATTCGCCCACACGTATTATGCCTTCCAGGCGTCAATGAAATTAAAAAAACATGTCGTGGGAACCGACCGTGAATTTAGTTAAATGCATTAACAGAATCTAGGCCTTGTTCACTACTAACATTGGCAATTATTGCCAAAAGTCTTCTTTAGCCACCTCGGTCTATCGCTACTACCTAATCGAGTGGCAGCTAAATTGGACCATCGAGCCTAAACGTAGGCGCAAATTTAGAAGCTAGTGACTATTAAAACAACCCGATCCTCAGACAAACCTTCAACCATCGTTCCGGGGCATACCTGATGCAGAGGATTTCCCTGGCGGTGCAGCGGGGGAACGCTGCTAGCGTCATGGGAACTTTTGGATCAGGCATGTCCCGGGGCGGTATATTTAATTAGTTAAATTTAATATTTAGTTTACTCCTTAGCTACAAAATGTATGTGTGTAATATTTAGTTAAGTTATTAAAATGTAACAACCCTAAAACTTGTGGAATGCAATAAAGATTGTCTTTTAACCTTGTTGGTTTCAGGGGATGTGCGGTGTATATCAGGGTGAGCCGATTCAGCTTTTTTTGGGATATTATGAAGATGATAGGAAAAATAAAATCCGTGATATAACTTTTAGCTCTCTACCAGTGACTGTATTGAAAAAAATGCAACATTTTCATGATTTACTGTGAAGTAATACAAATGGTTTCTTTACATTATTTGATAGTTTTGTTACTTTTACTACTATATTTTAGTTATCTATTTCAGCTTTAGATACTTTACATTAAGTTTTGAACGGTTACAATCTTAGAAAAAGAACTTAGTTTCACTTGCAATTTTCGCTGAAATGGCTTTTTAATCTATTGTAGACCAAAAATGCATAAATTGAAACAATTATCATTTCCGGAGAAAAAATGATTCAATTGTATCAAATGACAACCAAACCATCTAAAAAAATCTCCTTCTTTTTTGAAGTCGCTTAAAGAGAAAATGGAGTTACTGAGAATTTAATAAGTGTGTCTCCTTATTTTGGACCATTCCTAACTGAATTGGATGTAATGAGTACTTACTTTAAGGTGACTTTGTAGTTATTGTCACTAGCAAAATACACTAAAATGCTGAAAGTTGAAAAAATGGAAATGGAAAGCAACATTTACGCTCATATTTTCACGTATCATTGAGTCGGAAAACAAACTTCACATAGGAAAATGCATGTCTTCCATCAGTGTCAGAGACATGTGTAAAACTATTGCTGAATTTCTAATGAGATAAGAACCTCCCACTAGCACCATAGCCATACAAAAAATATATATGAAAATAACACTATAAATAAAATTATTTAAATCATAACATGTGGTTGAAATACATTATTTTGCGAACTTCAAAGATATGTGAAGTGTTTAGTTTTTTTTTTTTTATATTGTCAGCCTTATAAATGTGCCTTCTAGATAACTAAAATGTATGTTTGTAAAGTAATTGATGAAAGTTATATACCTGATTGTTTTTTTTTTATTTTTGAAGTTAATATAGAACTAAATATTCTGTGAATATTTCAGGCGTCTGTTGCCGCTATTAATATCGAGCAAAAAACGGCAAAAAATCACGTTTCTTGTATGGGAACCCCCTTAAATATTCATTTTATTCTGTTCTTAGTATTTTTTATTATAGCGGCAACAGAAATACATCATCTGTGAACATTCCAACTGTCTAACTAAAACGTTCTTGTCTAACTATCACGGTTCATGAGATACAGCTTGGTGTCAGACGGACGGACAGACCACGGAGTCTTAGTAACTAGTACAAACACCCAAATATGCTCGGTTTTTAGATTTTTTAGTCTAGCAAAATATTGATTGAACTATACAATCAAAGAAATAAATCAAATTTAAGCAGGATTTGAGCCCGCCCATCTAAAACCTTCTTCAACGTTTCAACTTTAAATCCAAATCTGACCTACTGTTTTTTCTATCATAAAAAATCTATTGTCCAACATTTTACATAAGAGTCATGCACACGTCTATCCTCGTCGATGCGATTGATGTGAAGGTTAATCCTTTGGATCATCTAGGTCCTTGAGGTTATCTATGGCATCGCTGTAAAAGTATCGCAACGTGCTCAAAAATCGTCGGGGTACCTATGTGAGCAGTGTGAGTTGTGAAAGTTCGCATCCATCACGTACATTTGTGAATTTATAGTAGCAATACCACTCGCCAACTGTGAAGGAAAATATTGTGAGGAAACCAGAGTATTTGAGGTGTTGAAATACCTTAGCGCTTGAAATCTCATATCCGCGGTGGAAGACTCTGTCCCTGAAAGGCCTGCACCCTGCAATGGGGCGTATAGAGACTGTTTGTAGTTGTGGATTTTAGAGGGTACTGTAGTCTCAAGTCTCATTTTTAATGTTTAAAGGTATCCTTCCTCTTCACCATACTAAACATTATAATATGATCCAAACGGCAATAATAAGAATAACTCACAATTCTACCGAAGCTAATTATCTTATTATTTGTTGATATAATGCACGAAAATCTTGTTTACTAAAACATCGATATGCTGGCTATATCAGAAAGGAATAGAAAAGTCTCGTGAAACATAAGGGGTTTAATATTTATTAAACGGCTTATGTTTCACGATTGTATCGTGTTTCGATATTAATTCGAAAGTTTCCGAATTAATATCGAAAACAATGTTCGATGTTTCGTACACTCGGTAGATCAAATAAATTCCTAAAACATTTTAGGTATCTACCTAGTTAGAGTCTGCCATTTACCAGGCCGCCATTCAGAAATTATTGCGAAAAAAGTTTTTAATGAGAGACTGGCCTATAACTGGCCATATTGTATACATATTGAACACTTTAATTTATTTTCGCAAGACTTTCTGAGTGTCCCACGTACAACAACATTAGTTCTACGACTTAAAACAGTGATCAATTTTTATTTTACTTATCTATTTTTACGGTGGCGTTGTTTGATAGGTAATACTTGAAACCATATTAATTGTTAAATAGGATGGCAATCCTTCTGTGCAGGACAATGATTTACTGAAGGCTACGAAATTTGTAGAGCGCGTGAATTTAATAAAAATATATAAAACCCCGATATTTCGTAAAATATAAATCTGGGAGAAAACATGTAGAACAAATTCTAATCTAATATTTAAAAGGTGATCTCTTATGAATATAACCTCGCCTTTGTACCTGTTATTTCTTAAGTAATGTCCTCTTAAATGATCATGTAATACATAACATATAATACCCAATTTTTTACTACAAGCTGACAGCGACTCCTTCAATCTGATAAGGATCCCTAAACGCAAATCTGCCTCTTCAATCGAAATTCACTGCCACTCAAACATGATCAGTTTTTTTGCATTTATTGGTAACCGCCGAAACAAAAGAAGCTTTTGACAGATCTGTGCCGATTTATAACTAACCATTCACGACATGCCAGCAACAATGTGATCGGAGCACGCGACTATTATAGAGACCGAATTGTGAGTAGGTACTTCGATTTGTATGCTATTTACACCTGTCGACAACAATGCATCTTTGCCTTCGAGCAAAGTGGAACAATAATGATACTACGTGTCATATATAACGTGTTATATATAACGTGTTATTGAAATAAAGCAAAACCTGAAAACCGTTACTTCAATATCGATTCTTATATTGAGGAAACGCTGGTTTGTAATAATAATCATATTTATTTATTTTCAAGTAAGTTACACTCATATTAGTTCAGTTCAGTTTATTCAGTGTATAACATAGTGTAGGTAAATACGGATATTAGGTATTAGATATAAGTTCACGATGCTATGCCCTTGGGCGTACAAGATTGCATAATATTCTATGATGTAATTACAGCATGCATTAAAATAATATATAAACAGAGTCTTAATCATTATATTTACATGTCATTATTTGGTCAATGTTTGCATGTCATGAAATTGATGATGTCAAGTAATTAATGACAAAAAAAGTAGAATTGAACATTGCGTAATAAAAAATAAAAACTAATCATTGTCTATCGTTTACAAAATCGCAGATCTTATAATTAAATTTTTCAATTAATAACTTTCGTAACTTATTTTTAAATATATTTAGACTCAGGACTTTAATTTCACCCGGTACTTTTTTATAAACTTTTGGAGCCATACATAGCAGACTATTTTGATTTAATGCTGTTTTTAATTTTAATTATTTTTATTTATTGAAAGAAAACAAACAATTAGAAATATAGGTACTGTCAATCTATCTCTGTTACGCATATCTCTATCATGTGCCTGACTTGCTTTTTGAAATAGTTCTGGATTGCTTTTTACGAATATTGCTACTCAATAATATAGAGCGAGGGCAATGTGAGTAAATTTAAGGATCGGAAAAAACATTGCAGCTATCTCTGGATCCAAGGCTGTAGATGGATCTAATGCATCGCTTTTGAGCGTTGAAGATGGTTTCTTTTTCAGAACAATTCCCCCAAAAAAACAAAAAACAGCCAGAATGCATGCAATCTTTCTAAGTTTGAACATAGCATATGCGGATGTGCTAAGCCTTTTACAAAGTTCGTTTGAGTGACCTTTCCAGTTCAAGTTTCTATCTATAGTTAATTCCAAAAATTTTGTTTCAGACACTGTACTAATTCATTCATTATTATATTGCACATTTAGATCAATCGATCTTAGAGTTTTTTAATAAAAGTGCATCAGTTCCAATATTAACTAGAAGGCAATTATTATCTAACCACTTTATAATTTCACGTAGCGCATCATTTACACTGGTTTCATAGGATATTTTTTTCCATTTGTCTAATGATCACGGTGCACAAAGAGCACCATGGAGACATTACGAGGAAGATCATTTATATATATCAAAAATAGTAGTGGCCCCAAAACACTCCGCTGTGGCACTCCACAAACGACTCTCTGATACATATGCCTTATCTGTTTTTCTTTTTCTGCAAAGTCTATTTATTTGAGTGCGTTGCCGTCTATTACTTAAATATGATTTCAATCATTCCAGTACATTGCCGCGTATATCATATGCATTTAGATAAGATAGATAAGATAAGATAATCATTTATTAAATTGCCACAACACACAAAGATATTACAATTGACAGGCAAAGCATGCTTACAGTCTATGCAAATAACAATAAAACAACACTTATAATAAATCCAAATAAGGAGGGGATTTGCCCTGTAAGGAAGTGGGTACATGCACACCTGTAATTTGGCTGTGTTATTAGCTGCGTATTATGTGCTATGACAATAAAAAAGGTACCCGAACTCAGCATATGCTTCAGGTATTGCAAAGCAATAGCCTGCAACGCTGGTTTTCAGTCGGGACCTATTAAGATACGCAACGAGAGCCAACGGCTGCGTGGAGCTCTCCTACATAAACAAACAAGTTAGGTTATATTATAATAACAGCAATTATTCATATTTATGTATGTCTTTTGCAAAAAAAATACCTTAGACGAAATTAAGTCAAATTAAGCTTTTTCATAATCAAATGCCTTAGTCAGATCCATGAATATGGCGCATGATGGTATTTATTTATCCATACTTGTAATTGTAGGTTGTATAAGGTCATACATAGCTTGATTTATATTTTTGCCTTTTTGGAAGCCTTTTTGTTCACTAACTAGTAAGTTGAATTTAGAAAAGAATGAGTACAGAGCTTGTTATTAGACTTAAAGCTAACCTATAGCTAAATAAATAAATTACATTTTACAGTACACATTAGAGGGTACACGCAGGTTGGCACAGTGACGCATGTAGGGCGGATCTAGGCGGTCTAGGTAATGAAGTTAATTATTTATGTTAATACCACATTTTAAAAATCAATCAATAAGTAAAAGTTTAGCATTTTTAATTTTTTAGTAGGGATATTTTAATGACTCGCGAATTCGTGATGCATCTTTATTTTATTTTATATCTCGACAAGTTCCAAAATTGTACGAAAAATTGAAATTGGGAATTTTCAAGATTTGCTGATTGGCTCAATGACACATTGTTTTTTTGGATGACAGTCAGCCAGTTAGTAAAAATATATAAAAAGAACTTTATTTTCGAGTATAGAGTTTACATATTATGTGCACTTGAGATACTACCACTTCTTATTTCTTTCTGCCATCTCATAATTTTACAACTGTTGGAAATATCTATTTATTTCATTAGAAAAATTATTATTATTAAAATATGTCATCATATGAATTGTAACTAGTGACTGTACTGTCCTCACACTGCGAACTTTAGCTCGTCATTTTCACGCCTACTCACAAATTTCGTAATACGAGTAACAGTTATCCAACTTTTACGTTCCGTTGCCATCACTTTTCGACAACGGAGGCCACTGATGCGTGTGTGATAGTGATACTACCGAATATGGCAAGACAATGTATTGTGATAGACGCATTGTATTTGATTCCACATGAAAGATTTTTTTACATTGGATCATGTTTGTGACGTCTTTGCCCGGTTACAATAGCACAGGGTATCCCAGTTTTTTACTGGGACAGGTTATTTAAGTCCATCTTTCTTTCTTTCTTTCTCTGAGAGAAGGTCTGTGCCCTGCAGAAGGACGTAAATAGGCGCTAGGTATAGTATTACTTTGAATGACAGACAGTGTGATTACGATGGCCTTGTGAACGGAAATACCAGTATCTACCTTGTCACCGGTATATATAAAGGAATTTTGCGTTGGATTGGACATACCCGGAGGATAAAGGAAGAAGAGTTGCTAAAAAAAATCGAGCTAATATAGGCAGAAAGGCGGGCAAGGGACTCCTTTGTAGGTATTAGTTAATGTTGATGAAACGAAAGATGTTTGTGAGCATCGTGGCAAGCCCAGGCCTCTGTCTGCCTCTCCGGGATACAGGCGTGAGTTTATTTTATATTTTATCTTCAAATTGATTACTGAATTACGCGTCAATAGTACTCTGTATCTTTGCAAAATTTTATGCCATATGCTCTGGTGTACAATAAAGAATATTCTAATTAAATTAATTAAAGAATACCTAATCAGCCCATAAACAGAGCCCACTGTTGGGCATTTTCGAAGTAGATTATTTTTAGTACCCGAAACCGGCGTGCACGCATACAACGACTAATGAATTTTGAAGAAGGGAAAGTGATCTGTCAGGATCGTGGCAAGTGGCAGTCCCTAGTCTCTGCCTACGCCTCTGGGATACAAGCGTGAGTTTATGTATGTATATATTATTTTTAATATTTCACTTTATAATTCACAAACGTGACTTTCATCTTCAAAGGGAAAGTCAAATTACAAATTTTAAGGACAATCGCTGAGGAAATAGACACTCTAACCAAACGCTTCTGGGTACCCAGCAACGTCGTGTTGTATAACACCAGTGCTACCGACCAACTAGATCCCTGACCACAAAGTTAATTTAACAAAAGGATTACGCTACACCGACAAATCTGCGATCACTAAGAAAAATATTATTCCTTAAAACATTATTAACTTAATTCCGGAATCACTCACTTGAATTTTTGTCGGAAGAGCCCGACTAGGTTTGAAAACATTTCTCAAAAGCAGTTTAAAATGGTATTTATCTTTACTTTAATTTTCTCCCACAATTAAATCCGACTTAGCACTTCAATTAGCAACGGTAACGCATCAGTCGAACCCGTGAATAATATCCTGTTAGTGGGTTCAAATACCGGTATGTATAGTGCCCGTACCCGACTTAGAACTTGGGCAAATTATTTTGACTTCAAATTGACGTATTTTAAGTCTCATTGACAGGGGATGCGGGATGTAATTAAGAATTCTTCGGACTTTAATTAATTATAGTAAAAAAAACGCGTTCAAGTTATCCGCCGAGCATTATATCAATGACTGTTTCTTAATTTACATGCCTGTGAGGATTAAAAGTACGTACCTCTCGATACCACTCGCTATTCGAGAAGAAAAACATCGTGAGGAAGCCTGAGTATCTGAAGTGATGGGTTTACCACTGATACCTCGGCTGAATGCATCCTATAGGGGTATACACTGCACTGCAGAGCATAGGGCCTTCTCTAAAGATAATTTATAGAGCCTTCTACAGGCCTGTAACCTTTCAGCCTAAACGCATTCTTGACAGATGGTTTTATTTAATCGCCGCAACGATACTATATTACATTGACTCCTACTTGATACACGCCGTTATAGACGGTGCAGTGAACTAGCCTAATGATCATAATTCACTTCAACTGGCAATAAAAGACGTATTTACTGCACCTTAATTTGGAACTTGGTGTTCTATGTTTGTTCTATAAACAAATTGCTGATGTTATGACGCATATGCTTAGAGAAAATAATTTTGAATCTACTTTGAAGAAACTTACACAATTTTTTTGACGTAGAATATTTCTGGAAAAGCTATTTATGATGTCCCAAGTGGTCCTTCAGTTTAACGATACATTTAAGTACTTGGAACATTTTATAATCTACATTAACACGCCTTAATAACAAGCTTTAGGCTAAAGTTTTAGATAAGATCTAGACACAGAAAGATATCAAGTGATGTGATATAGGTATGAAACAAAAGGTCAGCCTGCACTAACCATTTGAGGGTGCCCTACCCGAAGGGTGCTAACGGAACCCTATTACAATACCTATACTTACGCTGACTGACTGACTTACCTCTATCTTTTGAACCGTAATACTCGTAGTTGAAGATTTCACAGAACTCAAATTCATTAATTATAAAAGTACCTGAAACGTTCGGATCAACTCAAATCAGTGGTATTGGAAGGAAATTCTGTAAATTTAAAGAATAGTTAGTACAACTCTTACTAAAATTAGTTTTAAAAAAAAGATAAAACTCAAAAATGTAAATTATGAGTAAAAATACTTTGATTATATTATTCTTTTTGTTGCACTAACCCGTACTGAAAAGTACTTTGACCAATAGTATTGACCACGTATTAATGCAACTTTTGTGTCTGTATGTCTGTTTATGCATAGTATGTACGCATTCGAATTCAAATTTGTGTAATGACCTCAATCATGCGTTTTTATTGTGTATAAGTTCAAAAAACATTAAACATTTTAAAAAGTAAAAAAATCGCTTGTCTTGCTCCCAAATTAGGATGCCCTTTGCTAACCAAGACAAGAAAAAAACGCGGAAATTAATTCAGACAGAGGCCATGTATACAAATCAAAATAAGGCACCACCTAGCGGGAACCGAACACACGACCGCTGTATAGTCAATCAATCATGCGTGTTACCGCTAAATGAAAGAGGCAGTACTTCTGTACTTCAAGGTCTTTCCGGTGGGTTTATTTGCCGCAAAACAAGCGTGGGATAATGGTCTCAAAATCTGTCGGAGAGCGCCAAAACCGTGTTAATAAAGCTTAATAACAGATAGATCTTGGCGGCACTCTGTCGTTCTTTTGAATCTCGAGCAAATGATAGATTTTAAGGCGAGGCGAAGACAAATTATGACAGTTTAATTTAATTGTAACTCAACTCCTCTCCCAGACTTTTGACGGATAATCTTTGAATGCTTTAATTGCCAAACTATCCTATCTCAACGTTTTGTAACTCAATAATTTCGCAGTTGATTTGTCTAAGGAATGAAAATTCGGAGCCGTGTGAAACAAGTTTTTTCATGCCGATAAAACCCAGTGCTTACCCCATAAATTATCAATTAAGATTGTTCGACACAAATGGTTCTTTTATAACTTAAATAGTCTCTTTATTCTATTTAAACCATAATAAAGAATTTTGAGTATTTTCTCCGTTATTCTATTCAAGTCGTATCAAGGAAATTATTGCTAAATTAGTCTCTATATTCTACATTTTGTCGTAACAAGTTAGGTATATAAGAAGGCTTGTGCTAGACTAAAGCTTTCTCCGAGTGACAGGAAAATAAGCCGGGATCAGGTACGTGTGGCCATTACTCAACATCCGCTGCGCTTTATCCGTTCATTATTACGTGTACCGACTACCACTATATTGCCGTCATAAGCAGGGATAGGATTTTTTCGAACATTCAGGATTCTCATGGAGAACTTCATTGAAATGTGTAAAATGAAGCCTAATTCATGTTTTTGTAAGAAGTAGGTCTTTAAATGGACTCAGAATACTCATAGTATTAAAAATATTTACGTCACTGTGAGTGGGATACACAGATCTAGCTGTTTAATTAAATAATTGTATTAAAACAAACTACAACATAAACATAAAATAAACTGATCATGAACTGGTCATGTTGATGACGAACCTACTCTGCCGCAATACAGTTTCTCACTAGCGCGGAGATAAGACCTGGGTCTGCCACTTGCCACGATCCTGACTTAGTTTCTCTGTTCTGTGATCCTGACAGATCTCTTCGCGCGATATTTTTCTTTCGTCAATCTTTCGTTTTTTCTAATACAAGCTGAAGCGAAAAAAAGTGAAAGAGGTCAGGATCAGGATCGTGGCATGTGATAGACCCTAGTCTCTGCCTACTCCTCCGGGATACAGGCGTGAGCAGTGGCGTAGCATGGGGGGAGCGGAGGGTGCGGTCCGCACCGGGCGGCACTTTACCGGGGGCGGCGCTGCGGAGGTGGCAATCAGAAAAAAAAATTAAAATAAAAAAAAAAATTTTTTTCAGTGTTTTTTTCGTCTTTTTTTATGTTACCAAATACCCAGGTACCTATGCAGGTTCTATATTCAAGCGCAAGGTTTTGAATGATACTCGTGCGCAAAAGAGCGTTCGTGAAGTAGGCGATTTCTCCATTATTCTATTACGTTTTCTCTGTAATTTTTCTGTGATATTCTACCTATGTCAAAAAATGTTAATTTCACTTTTCAATTCAATAAAACTAATAAAAGTATTCTTTTTACCATGCCCAAATTTTTTATAATGGATTACAAAAATAAGAGGGCGGCAAATTTGGAATCCGCACCGGGTACTAGTGACCTATGCTACGCCACTGGGCGTGAGTTTATAAATCTAAGTACAAAAAGTAGAACCGACCGTTATTATTTATGTTAGATAGGTCGGCTATTTAATCGTGTTCCGTTAATTCGTGTAAAATGTGGATTTACTCTAATAACCTGATATTAAATGATCATATACATAAATAAAATTATGTTTTCATTTAAAAGTTTCCACCAGAATTCAGAAGATGCTGCAATCCCTAGTTACATGGAAGAGGGATGATAAGGACAGGGACAAGTATACTTAGTTTCATTCAGCTTTTGTCTGAGAGTAATAACTTCCACACAGCACAATCACTTTGTCCTAGCCCAAAACTAGGATACCCAGTGATATGGTAATCAGGCAAGGACATCACAAACATTGAAACATACCCAAACTAAGGCCATTTGTACAAATCAAGTACGGCGGCCTATAGTGGGAATCAAACCCACGACCTCTGTTTTAATTGTCAACCATGGTAACTGCTAGACCAACCACACAAAAGAACTTTTTTTGATTGGTTGATATTTCTTAATATAATGACATGGATGAATTAGGACCTTTTATCACTGAATGAACCTCTAGATTTTTTATCAGAGGGTGTTAGTAATAGGTTATTATAAGCCAGTAGCCGCCATGCACTCGTGTGAAGTCGTGTGTAACTTGTCAATGTCAGTTACAGATCATGTGCCAGGCAAGTAGCCTCTGTAATATTACACTATTGTGCCTATGGTAATAGATATCTTGAGAATGCAATTCTTTTTGTTTTACGAACTGACTCTATGAACTGAGGTAACAGTAGTGTTCGTATTTCAAATTGAAAGCACGTAATAATATGATATATTAGACGATCGAACTGAATCATTATTATTACCGCGACATGGCTTGCCTAAAGGTTCGGTCACACACAGCGACTAATCGCTGCGAGTGTACTCGCCGCGAATACTAGTCGCAGCGACAATTTACTGCCTGCCTGTCACACACAGCGAGTTTTCGAACCGTCAGCAGTGCACATTCGTAGCGAGTAAAATTGAACATCCTCAATTCTAGTCGCGGCGACTTCAACTCGCGGCGAGTGAATCTATTCGCAGCGAATAGCCTGTCGCACACAGCGAATACTCGTGGCGAGTAGGCATTCGCAACGATTAGTCGCTGTGTGTGACCGAAGCATAAGGCGTAAACATTAACATTAATTACGACTTGGTACATGGCACACGACTTTAATCAGTATGCTATTTAGAATTCTGTTGAGCTTGTCATAATTACTAATAAGGAAGATTTTATTGCTTCCTTCCAGTCCCCAAATTGTATAATAAAGATCCTCAAATTATATAGGTAATGTAGTCTACATACGTCCCACTTCAGGACACAGAGTCTTCTCTCAGAGAGAGTATGGGCTTCATTACCACGCGTGCCCACCGCGGATTGACAGTTTCAACCACACAATTTGGTTTCAGTACGGAGGAAAGTATTTGGAGACGAGGCAGACGATGGTGAATTTGATATCGTTTGCAATATTTTAACGGAATATTCTTGTGCGTCTATACGTCGTCTTAAACAATTATATTAATTATTTAACAACAAAGGTATTTGCACAATGGCAAGCTTAATACTAATAAGTATTTTCTTCCAGCTAACCTTGGGTCATGTGGATAATCGTGATTTTCAACGTTTGTTTTGAAACTGTAATCACAAATCAAAGTAGAACGAAGTATCATGGCATTGAAAAGTATTTTCTTTCACGTTGTTCAATATTATCCGGCATTAACAAGTAAAATTTCAATTTATTTGACCAGCATCTACCATAAAACGCTTGAGCCGTTGTTTTAATAACGTTTTGTACTGTTATGGTTTGTTAGTAATAAAGTGAATAAATTTTCGGTACAAAAAAAAACTTCTTACCATTTTTAGGCTTTCTGTCAACAAGAAACCCTCATAGTTTCGCCATGTCCGTCCGTCTGTCTGTCTGTTAGCGCAGAGACGATGAGTACTAGAGAGTTGAAATTTGGCATAGATTAGATATACATATTTATTACGCCAATAAAAAAAAATTATTTTAATTATTAAAATTAAAATTTTCCCCTGCACCGAAACTAGGGATGCAATTTTTTTCGTCTCACCATTATCGTCTACACCATAGTGTAGAGTATCGTTGAATTGGTCGTTTAAAAAATATTTTTTGCGAAATATTAAGCTTCAAAGCGCAAATTTTTGTCAGAGTAGGGCGTAACGCTAAACGGTTTCAGGGCAATACCACATAATATAATGAAGCTTAATTGAAAACTATCATGGCAAAGTAGGCTTTACAAGTTAATGAGTAATAGGCTTATAAAACGAAAGCTTCGTACAAAATTAATTGAAAATTACTTTGATTAGGTTGTTAGTTCTGTAAAGCAGATAAAAATCCTATCTTTCTACGAAACCCTACACTGCGCATGGCCCGACACGCACTTGGCTAGTTTTTTTTTAACTCATACTCTAGGACGCTAAAGCAAGCAGAAAGCCTCCTGAACACGAATTCGATGTCACCCTGTACCGGCTAAATGTCAGGTGAGATGAGGGTATCATGCCTCAGGCTACAAATAAACTAAACACCCCAATTAATATCGTAACCAGCCTCATGTTTGAATAATGGGGCATGAAAACAGTAATAAATAACTGGTTCGACAACTCATTCGAGTTACGTGTTTAGAGTTAGTTTGTGCGAAGGATGAGTTGACCGGTTTTGATTTGTGTGAAACTAGTTTCGGATGTATACAGAGTGATTTGTTTTTTTGCTCCGTTACAACCGGCCAGCGACGTGCGAGCCGTATGATTTCAATCTAATATATCCTTAGATACCTAGTTACGAAGTTAAAGTGCAAAAAAGTGCATGAAAAGCCCGTTCCCGTATCGTGCCTCTCGTAGGTTGCGACTCCAGGCAGTAAAAGTCGGCCACGTGCGCATGGCCGGGCTTATACTGCGCTACTATTGTAATCTCTAACTTAAAGTATTTAAAGTTTATTTTAGCTTGTATCGTTGCGCTAGCCGGCCTCGCTCGCTCGCCGGCCGGTTGTAATGTCGATAGTCCTTTAGAAAAGGTGACTGACGTCCAGGTGAACAATTTGATCCACTTTGAATGAATGAATATTTCTTTCATGATTCGAGGCATGCGCTTATGCCTCGCACTCTCACTCTCCCTTTGAGAAAAGCCTGTTGTCTGCTGTTAGATGTATGACTGATTATGTACAGTCAACAGTCAACCTTTACACGCATGTATTCTACTCGGTTACGGTATGGGTGACTTTGCTACTAAAACGTAAAGGTTGTTCTGTTGTCTCCTGCACGTAGTTTTCAAAATGAGCGCAGCAAATCCTGTAGTCACTTGAAAACTCTGAACGAAAACTTTCGTAAGCACTACCCACTGTTAGCTTAGCCTGGTCGGACTCTTCCGACAAGAATTCAAGTAAGTGATTCCGGAATTGACTTAATAATGAAATAAAGCTTACTTAAATTACATGGCTAAAATCGACAGTTGATTGAAATCCCGCGCTTAAAGGTTTAAGCGCTGTCAACATTACGAAAGACATAGAAGGCGAGTAATTTATCAATGGATCAAAATAAAGCTTGATTACTTAAAAAAATGCGACTCGATTGAAGGTCCAGAATGTTCAGTATTTTGTAATCAACTGCAAACCGCTTGTTACCGATTTTAATTCCTAAATAAACAGGACGTTAGGTATTATTTTGTTACTATTGCTGGGCACCATTTTATGGGATTACAATTGACCGATTCCTATGACGATTCGAATTCATAGCCGATTAACCCACAGATTAATAAGTAGGAGGACTAATTGCACTAGACTAATTAGCAACGCTATGTACATTGGATTGTCATATTGCTAAAGTGTTGGTAGTTTTATTAAACGCAGCCCTGGGCCGAGTGTCATAAAACTACAATGTATTTTACTATGGCGATAGGCATGATGACAAATTTTGAAAAACTGTCCTATAATATCTCAAAACGTACATTATTTACAATCTATTTCATAGTTAAGGTTTGATGGAAAAAAATATAGTTTTTAGATTTCAAATTCCCACCGAATTTTTTTTTTTTATTTAACGAATCCCGATAACCAGTAAAGGTCCTTACTTCTATGCGCAGGCGATCAACAAACTTTACTCTCTTTATTTTTCGGCCGCAGTTGAAAGGTGGAAACCGAAAGTGAACATCAAAGAACACCCTGGACATATGGTCGCCCGTACGCAGGTATGTCCGATTACGCATACACGTCGCATCTCAAATGATACACATAGGTAGCTGGTGGCAATTAGCTCCTTTCACTTTGGCCGCCTCCTTAAGTGATAGCACATGATAACAGATGTTACGTCAGGGCAGTTTTTTTCTCACGTTTCTTTAGGCCACTTGCGGTAAGCTATGTAAAATCATGTCTTGAGCACTACGGCATCTGAGTGGTCTCTTTATTTATCTAGCCACCGTCACAAGACGCTGTTAAATTCATCTACCATAACCACCGGACCCTGTATCTAGGGGCAGAAGTTAGTTATTAACAACAAGAAAGTGAACCTGGCTCAGGTTTTACCTAACTTATTTGAATCTACGACAAGACAAAAGTATTTTTCATATTTTTTGCTAACGTGCATACTAAAAAAATATACTTACAACCCTCAGAACAAAAATAGAAAACTGTGCTACGCCCAGACAGCGAATTATCTTTTTTTTTTTAATGTTGTTTTGTTGTTGTTTTTGTATTTAGTTTACTGAAATATTGTAATGATTATTTAGACATTGAAACCAAAATTAAATGGCAAATAAATTACACGTTATAAAGTTATACATTTAACTTAATTACCTTAAGTTTACCTTACAAATATTCGCGATTAGACCTGTTAAACATTGTGTGACTGCATGAGCATCGCCAGTCATAAAAAACACTACGTTAGAAAGTGCAGCAGATTTTGTTATACTTTGCCATGAAAGTCTGAATCTGAATCCTAAAGTCCGTATTACATCACACTTGCGAACCTTTTAGGCTACATTCGCGTTCTCACGTCCAAATTCGCAAAACAATTGAGGGCAGTCTGTTCTGGACAGATTGCAAGACTACTTGTTAGCTGACTCTAATTAACTCCTTCTTCACAGGTGTTGATGATGTATACTGATGCCAAGGTAATAAATAAGCAGCGCTACTCTTGAAAGGCAAGAATATATTTCATCCAATCCTGATATTGTGACGTATTAAAGATAAGATTGATAGATAGTTAGAGAACACTTTATTGTACATAAATAAAAAAAGGAAGGAATGATGAATGTTCATGAATAAATCATGTCAATCTGACCAGATTTTGCACATGCAAATTAGTGCGCTGTATTACATAATTTAGCACATAAATTGGGTAAAAAAATGTATAGTTTATTTTACTTGTCATTGTGACAGTAAGAAAGAGACTTCTGAATTCAGAATTCTCAATTCAGCAACCAGAAGTTTGTTTTGCTCGTTCTCCTTATTTCTTACATGTCGAGAGTAAAGGCCCGTATATTAGTTACCAGTGATTTTTCATAGACTGGCCTAAATTGATGGTGGTTCATTTGTTTTTAATTGAAAATAGTATGACATGTTGAGATTCTAGCCAAAAACTTTATCATTTGCTGCTCTAATCTGAAATCATTTTATACTTTGGTTACTCTACCAAATTTTAATTTGGTCTAACTTACTCCACTGTAAAGACATTCTTACTATCTTAAACTTATATTAATATCTGTGCAGTTTCCTGCTTCATAATATCTATCATCATATCTGTATTGTTTTAGTACTTAGGAACAAGAATGAATAGGAATAAAAAGGTTTATTGCCAAAAGTTACACGCAAAACAAGAAAGACATCTTGCAGCTAAACTATTTTTTTTTAATTGCTAATCCACTGTTCTCTGAAATTAAACGAATATTAGCTGCTTATGTTCTTAGCCTCAGTCTGGGTATATTTTCATATCTGCGATAATATAACACTACGATACTAGTGTTATAGTATCACAATAGTATAACATTTTTGCCTATATTTGGTAGGCCTGAGAATAGGTCGTAGGCTAATATGGCAAAACAACGTTTGCCGAGTCAGCTAGTCTAATATATAAAAAAATCGTGTCACAGTGTTTGTTACCGCACTCCTCCGAAACAGTTTCACCGATTTTTATGCGTTTTTTGTGTATGTTGGTTCTGAAAAAACACCGTAAGCTAATCAATAGGGCAAAACAAAGTTTACCGGTGGGCACGCGTGGTGATTAAGCTCATACTCTCTCCCTGAGAGGAGGCCTGTGCCCTACAGTGGGACGTATATAGGCTGCTTATGCAAGTTTAGCGAGTCAGCTAGTATAATATATAACGATGTCGTGTTACAGTGTTTGTTATCGGACTCCTCCGAAATGGCATCACCGATTTTTATGAAATTTTTGTGTCTAGTTAGTAGGTCTGAGAATAGGTCATAGGCTAATTAATATGGCAAAACTACGTTTGCCGAGTCAGCTAGTTATTTATAAAAAGCTACGAATGTATTATAATATTTAAGTTTCCTCCTTAAAATATATAGAGGCCTAATTTAATTAAAATAATTGGTACCTATATCGAGCTCGCCGTTCGCTAGAATTGAATCTGACAGTCAACAGTATTTGATCTGCTGATCCCACTGTCAATCGCCTTTTGTTTCATTTGAAAGATAACTCATTTAGCTGTCAGTATAATTAGATTGCGTCACAACACTGCTAGCTGAGGTCACAAATTACAATTCGGGCAATTTATAACTCAACAACTGCATTATGCCACAAAGGCGGTTCTAGAAACCGTCGATCGAGTATTGTGAACAATGAACTATTATAAAGTATTCAATAAGCAATAATTTAGAAAGTGATCGGCCGTTAATCTAATCGGAGGTTTATTGTGTCGTAGGGGCTTGCCGTGAGTGCCGTAATAAAAGTACACGAGAACCGCTATTCTGTTCACTTTATAAAATAAGAAGCGGCTTTGGCGATCGAGCTGATTGCGGTTCACAATAGGTAATGCATGGACTGCTGGTAATAGTCAAAACGTCGTTGATGTAAAATTAAGATAAGACAACCACCAACCCATCTGTCCGTAACACACATTTCTAAAAAAACGAAACTTCATTGTCAACTCTTAAGTTCAACTGCCTTATAAGTTTTTCCTAAGGATTCTATTTTTCGAAATATGGGAGCCATATTCCAAATTTTACTGAATTCTCGATTTTCACGTTTTTTCTACATAGAAGAATGTCCAAACATTGTTCTACATAGAAAAATGTCCATTCTCTTCAACGTATATGGTTTTAAGCATCATCTAAAAAACAGCGCCACTCCATAGCCAATAAAACGTAAAAATTTACAAGTTTTTTTATAGAAAATTTAAGAATAAATTTTTAAAAGTCGTAGATTAAAAACAAAACAAAAGTTATTGCAAATGACAAACTCTAACGAAGATGTTTCAGGAATTGCACATTTTAGAAATAACCCTGTATTGAAGTAACAGTCAATATTTGAGTTATTATAATTTTTACATCAGACACATTTTAACATGAAATTGTAATGTTTCTTACTTATTAAGGACTGATTTGATTAAATTGTTGATTACATAATGCGATGGAAAAATTATTTTTAAAGTAACATTTTTTTGCATTTCTTAAACTTGTAAAAGGAGTAAAGAAATATTTTCATGCTTTCATTTCCTCTGAGTTTCCTATGCTCTCTCTATGGTTTATATAAAATGTCACTCCAACCTAAGTTGGAGGCAAGTTAACTAACCTTACGGTTCTGTTACATTTCAAACTGTTATTCTAGAATCAATTTCAGATCACAGAGATGTTCTACAAGCTAGAGGTAATCGCAATCGTCGTCGGTTACAAGTAACAACCTACCGTATTGCCTATCTAAAACACGCCTCAGAGAAAGTATCCCTTTACTCCGGATGTAGTGAAATGAAAAATAAATGAGAAGGTGTTAAAAATAAAATAGAAAGGTAATGTATTTTACTAGTGACCAATATATTAGTTAATCTTTTTAACAGCCACTTACTACGTCATATTATTGAGAGGTGCTATAATTAAGAAGATACCAACTTTTTACATGTTTATTCAGCCATAACACAGTGAGTATAATATATTATAGCTTATTGACAAAGATAATAAATAACAACCACATTAAGTTAACAGAAGTAATAAATGGCAACAAACATAGCACAATTAACAACGAAAAAGGAATGTCAGAAATCTGCTAACAAACTCAATTCGGTCACGACCAGAGTTGTTAGCAGATTCATTCAGACATTCGCGGTAACTATCTACACACATACCTACTATTTGACAGAACCTTAATAAATACACGTTGTCAACTATCCGAAACGACAAAAAAATAGGTATGTTTAATTTTTGTACGCGCTACGACTGGTAACATAGGTGTTTTTGTAATTCGCACTAGACTCAGCCGGCGTGATATAATCGGAGTTATGTACGCTTATTTCGTTGTCTTCTTTCGGGGAGTTTTGCGGGACGGCACCTTGTAATTTGTCATAGTCATTAGAAGGCGGTGACTGATTATTTGGCGTCGCGCCACCGTAGTAGAGGCCATACTTGGCCTGTGGACTCGAATGAGGCTGATAGTAGTTATACAGACTCGACCCAGAGTTGGGGTAGAGCAGATTGTTGTAAATCGAAGGATTAGGCGGAGACACTATGAACATTGCTGAAGGGTGACCGAATTGCTGGCTTATAGGCAGCTGGTAGTTCTGACCGAACTGTCCTTGCGGAGAGATTGGATTCAAAATCGTATTCTGTTGCAAATTCTGACTGTGAGCGTTCCCGAACAGAGAATGCGGGTAGATGAAAGGCTGCCCCTGTAAGAACGATTGTGAAGGCACTAAAGCAAACTGGATGTTGCTGTTTTGACTTTTGGGCTGAATCAATTGATACTTGGCCTGATAGCCAGGAGTCGGCACAAAATTCAAGGGCAAAAACTGCGAAGAACTTGACGGCGGAATCAGATTCAACTGCGGTTGTGGCGGATAAATAGTAGGTGACTCTTGAGGTTGGTTCGCTGGCTGGTAGTACTGGCTACCTGCTGACTGCGTTGGGTAGAAAGAATTAGGGATCTGACTCTGGTAAGGACTTAATTGGCTTTGATAGGATGGGCTCGGTAGGTTTTGATATGTGGCAGGTTGACTCTGTTGGCTCGGGGTTTGGCTGTAAATGCTGTAAGTGTAGTCAGTCTTCTGTCCTCCAGTGGGTATGGCGTTGAGAGTTGTCTTCCCCGCCCCTCGCTTCTTCTGTTCGACCTCATCGACTTCACTGGCGCAGACCAGTGCGGTGAACGTGGCCAGTAACTGAAAACAAATGATCGCGCCAAAAATCAATCGCAGTTGAGTCCAAATAGGCGTAGGAGATAATCAATCAAACATATCGTTGTAAGAATATTTGGAATGAAGTATTACAGATCGGCACCGGGTTAGAGTTACATCAGATTACCAATAGTAGATTGCAAATGAGATAGCGGACCTAATGACAGATTGACTGTTTCTCATTGAGTAATTACTCACCAGAATCTTCTTGCTCGCCATTTTCTAGCGCGGGTAACACAATGCAGTCGGTTGCAGGTCCAATTACATTATCTCCTCGAAGGAAAAGCGTCGTGAGAGGAAAAGTGCTCGATGCGCGTGCGCTAGGAAAAGTGCAGCGCGACAGTATCAAGTTCACGCATTTATAGCGAGCGGGGCAACTTTCTTCCAGCCCCAGTTAGCTAGCTAGGGAGTTGACCGACGCTGGGTCTTTGTCCCGTAGTATAGGTACTCTAAACCAGATCATGCAAGCTTCCTGGGCACATGTGTCGTACGGAAACACGCAGCGGTGTTCGTATGTATCTGAGCTGGACCGGTCCCCTTTCCTTTTCTTTATTACTTGCAACTAACGCAGTGCTGAATCTATAAACTTCCCGGTAGCTGCGCAAGTACCATGCAGTTATCGATAAATCGCATAATAAGTGGACAAAGTATGAACACTAGATTGTTTTATCGTACACATAAAAAAACATTAAAATGCTTTAAAAAAGTATAGTACTATATTTCGAAATTTATTTCAGACAAGCATTGACGGAATAAACGCTAGTTGCTGAATGACGGGTAGTCGGCGCAACTAATGAACAAAAGGAGCTGCAAGACTTGCTTTAGATCTTCAATTCAATTAAAACTTGTTAGATATCAGTTCATTTGTCTGACTGGAAGTGCACGCTGCAATTTGACTCGTGTGTAAAGTGCATAAGTAACACAAGTAACCTTTAACCTAGGGTGTTCAACTCGGCTGTAGTGCCAAGTTCGAACTGCATTAGCGCCAACAGTAACACGACTGACCTTTCACCCATCGTCCATAAGTTGTGCGAAGTTCGTGAGTCAATAGCGTCTGCCGCCACTTGCCCACATTTGTTGTGAAAACTGAACCTGTTTGCTTCAAGGACGATTCAGTAATCCAGTTACTACTACACGTAGTGTATGAACAATTTTTAACAAACCGTAACCTGCAACCTGGCGTCACTATCACCCGTCCCGTCGATACCTTACCAAACCTACGTTCAAGTAGCTCAATTAGCTTATTGGATTATCAAAATGGAAACAAACTTGGAGATTTGATTCGTTGTTTGTGCGGAATAAAATAGCAACTTGTAATTAAATGTCGTTGTAGCGATGAAATGGAAATATTGTCAGCTATTTGACCGGTAAGATACGTCGGGGATGGACCCAGTGAGTTTCAAAAGATGTCGCTCAAAATAGCATAAAAATATACAATCCCTTATCTCTTGTATCAAAGCGCCCTTAATAATTCATTTCTCCAAGAGGCTTTCTTATTCGAGTGATCAAGGCGCCGCGCCGGTGTTTTTGGTTTTGTCCACAGAACATTCTGTTCTGTTTTGTCAAATTATAAATTTTACAAGTAGCACTCGTAAGGTATAGTCCCGGGTGCAAGGCCGGTGCAACACTACTTCAGTAAACTTTTATCTGTACCTGTACAGACAGATTCTCGGCAGAAGTGAAAAAGCAGACCTTGCACAATCACGAATTAGTATTCGATACGCAAAAAGCTTCTCAGATGCACACTAATATAAGTTGTGTAAGTAATCAATTTAAGAGATGATCAAATTAATTGACAGAAATTAATAGATTCTCGCGCGAAAACTTGTTAAGATAAATAGCAGGATGTTGCAATTATCTAGGTAGGTAGGCACGTTGCATATAGATTGATCTACGTTCAGCCCCCAATATTTACGTGACCCGATTTGAACCCTTTTCGACCCGCCTTGATCTTTGATGACAGCTAAAGTTACTGAAGTGAAAATTTGTAGAGGGATTGAAGTTACCGAAAAGGAATTAAATTTTTCATATTAGTATCAAATACAAATACAAATACAAAATCATTTATTTGTGGAATGTAGGTGGATATATAAGTTGGTAAATACATTTATGTACTCTACATTCTGCTAAAAAAAGCATACAAATATTTTCATTACTTATAGTCTAACATGCAATTCTAATAGTTAATCAAATTAATGTCTTTAACAAATTCAAGAGTCTCAATTGAAGTTTATCATATATGTTATAGAAAGTGGCTCAGTGGCTCTGTAATAGTACATTATGATACAAGTGTGGTATGTTGGTCATTACACTCGAGTCGGTTTTTAAGCCTGAGCCGAAGGCGAAGGCTTAATGGAGACGAGAAGTGTAATGACCAATGCTCACGTGTTTCATACGACGTTTTTCAACACACTTGCGAGGAAAAGTAAATAAAAAAACAACACTAACGAAATGCAATACTGTGAATAAACTTAACAAACAGAAACCCATTTAAAAGATGGCGTATTTTTCGTACGTGATTCGTGTTATGCATGGCGGTAAAATTCAAAACAGTATTCTTGTGCGCGCGCATCCATCAAAGATGGCTGCAATGCATGGCCATCTAGATATAATGAGGTTGCTAACCTATTCATAAATTTTATGTTAATTATTAGGTTTACATTAATTATTGTAGTGTTTGCTTAAAAATGCTAAAACAAGCAGTTTCATGAAATTCTTTAATTATTTATCACATTTTGAATTTAATTTAATATTTACGCAAATAACTACTTAGCTGTTTTCGAAACATTAATACTTCTTGCTAATATTTAAAAAGATATATAATGAAAAGGCACTAGTGCGATAATGTAATGTAAAAGGCACGGCATGGGTAATATTCTGCATTATCAGTGTAAATACGCTGTAATAAGACCTACTTTACGAGCAGGTGTGTTGAAAAGTTATTTGCAGAATTCCTTGTCATTTAAATATTCAACAATAGAGTAATAACACTTCTCAATCAATATGTATTTAAGCTTTAATTTAAAAGTATTAACATTAAGGCTTTTAATATTATTAGGAATTTTATTGTAAATTTTTGGAGCTAGTCCAATTACGCTTTTACTAAGTAGAGCCGTTTTTGAGGTTACATTTTGGAGCCTATGAGGATTTCTTAATCTATTAGTTTTCGTAAATAATGTTGGGTTCGTTTTTACAAATAAAGCAACTTCAAAAATGTACATAGAGGGAAACGTTAGTAACTTCAGTTCTTTAAAATATGGTTTACAGGTCGCACCTTGATTTCCTTAACGTCACTAAACAAAAATCATCAAAATGGAGGTAAGTACCGCCATCTAACCTACAATCTCGGGCCTATGTTTGCTGAAGACACTGGTTTGAATAGTTCACTAAAAACCCCCTAGATGGCATAGTGTCGTTAGGTACTTTCCCGCGGAACGCATGAGTTTTAACTGAAGAATGACACTTTCGCCATTACGCAACGGGATGTCAACGGATAATGTTTATTCAGTTCAAGGAAAAGTGACACTTTATGCTTAGAGCCGTTATTGCTGTTAGACAACCGGTAAGTTGTTTATGTTTATTGATGCCATAACGACATTATATTGTTAGTGTCGTTAAGTCAGTAAAAATAGCCTGTTGTTGTTTACAATAATGAATGACATACTGACACTACACTGAAAATGTCGTTACGACTTACGCAAAGTAGTATCACTTTTGTATAAATATTGACATAATACGCTTACTGACGTTATGTCTCACAGTCAATATAGAATGTTCGTGTCTAATATTGACACTATAATGCATCGTGACATTATGCTTTCGATAATTTTAGTTTTCGCTTTACTAACAAACATACTTTTTGGTATAGTGACATTTGGTATACCCAGTAAAAAACAAGATTATGTATGTTATTACGACACAAGTAGCTGTAAAGACACTAAAACTTGTCATATTCCTTTGATCGAATTTAGTTTTGTATCGTTTAGTCAGTAATTTTGTTTATGCAAAAAAACAAAGAAAACTGCTAACTTTTCTATGACAAGATGCATTTAACGTATTTAAAAATAGGTTTTTAATAAATTTAAGTTGGAGTATGTTTGGTAATTTATTGTAAACGTTACTTTTTATTATTACTAATGAAATTAGTCTTTACAGATAACGATGCCACTACCTTCCGATCGAATTCAAAAGCTAAGAGACATCGCTAAAAGCTGTATTTAAAATGATGACTCAATTATCAAAAAACAAAGCTGTCTTTCTCAAAATAGACCACCTGCTGCTCAATTGGAGTTTAAGTCTTTATTTGAACCATTAAGTGATTTGGAGGTACCTATGATATTATTGGTTCCTATTATACAAATACGTTTTTACATACAAATATTTTTCTTTAAAGGATAGCGTAAACTAAAATTTATATATTGCGACCTCTTATTAAATTAATGAAAGTATTCATTTATTCGCTAAACATGGCTACCAACGCATGTAATCGCACTAGGTATATCTGTCTTCACTAAAAATTATCAAAAATGACGAAGGATCGGACAAAATACAGTTTTTGTATAAAACCTCTTATGCTGACAATGATTTTAAGGAGATCAAATTAGAAAAAACCAAAGTCGGAACACGAAGACAAGAGTCAGCATCAACAGGTACTGCAATATCGGAACTAAAAACGCTGTATACTTCTAGGATACCCTTAGCAGAAAGAAAAAAAATGATTTGAAGTCTCTAATTAACAATAACCACATCCCTAAATACTACGTCTCATCTTATTTTGACCAAATTCTTTCTTAATGACGTTAGTTACTTCGAAAAAAATACATTTAATACAATATTACGATCTATAATTTGTAAATTCAAGGATAACTAAATCTACAAAATATTTTATATTAATACTTAAGTTGATTCTGATCTCAAATGTTGTGATTTGATAGTATTTTAGGACATACTTGTGCTCACTGCCTACCAAAGTGTTATTGTCGTGATAAGTTATACAACCTAAGATTAAAATAACAGGTTTTTAGATTCATTTTAACTTACATTTAGGTAAAATTGTTGCCTTTTGAGTCATTAATATTTTATAAAAACTTTTAAAAGCGCCTCTGTGTCGCGCAGAATAATGACACTATAATTGTTTTTTAATTTTTTTTGTTACTTAAAAAGGGTTATATTTGATTTTTATTTTTTGCGATTAGTTCTATTTGTGTTATTTTTTTAATAAATATGTAACCAATATATTATTATATCTCCTACTTTAATTTAAACCCTTTTCAAAATTATCAAAACTTTAAACGCTTGTACTGAAAATGTGTGTATTTCGTTTAGTGACGTTAAGGAAATTAAGGTGCGAGGTGTCTGTTGATTTTAATTTACACATTGCTCTAAGACATCTCTTTTGAGATTTAAATATAATTTTTCTATTTGAACAGTTCCCCCAGAATATGATACCATGTTTAAAGAATGTTTAACAAGTTATAAATTTAGTGACGTATTTGACTCAGTTGATCCAAATAAAGCATATAATTTATTTTTCGAAACATTTAAACTATTTTATGACCTATTCTTTCCCATTAAAAATGTTAAGATACGTACAAGAAGAAAGCAACGATGGATATCCAAGGGAATAAAAAAATGTAGCAAGCGAAATAGGGAACTTCTCTGGCAATACAGACTGAAGCCTTGCAGTGAAACCAAACTATTGCTGAATTCGTACAAAAAAAGATACAGAAAAGTTCTCAAACAGACGCAGTTCTCTCAAAATAATAACTACATACAACTAGCAAACAACAAATGTAAAGCCACCTGGCAAATTATAAACAAAACAAAAGACAATCATCCTAAGGAATCAATAACCAAGATTAATAATCTAAACACGGATATTACAGAACCAATAGCTATAGCTAATGCTTTTAATGATTTTTTTATTGACCAGGTTAGAGATATACCTAAAACTAAAAACCGTATTGACAGTTCCGCAAATATCCCTCATTCTATATTTATGAGACCGATCTCACCAGATGAAGTTAATAAGATTGTTAAAGGACTAAAGAACAAAAAAAGTGTTGGTTTTGATGAAATTTCCACAGAAGTCTTAAAGTTTGTATCAAATGAAATAGCATCTCCTCTGAGCCATGTATTCAATCAATGTATCACCAAAGGCATATTTCCAGACAAACTAAAACCAACAATTGTTAGACCATTGCACAAAAAAGGCGATAAAGTTAAGCTATCCAATTATAGACCTGTAGCATTGATACCTATTCTATCAAAAGTCTTTGAAAAATATATATATAATGCCATTACAAACTTTATTAACAAGCATAAAATATTGACTGATCAACAAAAAGGATTCAGAAAAAATATGACTATAAATATGGCAATTTATGACTTAATAAAATGTGCGGTGTTAAATATGGACATAAGGAAGCCTATTTGTGCCATTTATATGGACATGTCAAAGGCTTTCGACTGTGTTGATCATTGTATATTAATGGATAAGCTCTACACATACGGCTTGCGTGGTAACGTACATGATCTTATAAAGTCATATCTCAGTGACAGATATCAATACACAGAAATAACCCAAATATGTCAGCATAGGGCTCGGGAAATAAGTTTTAGATCGGAGCCTAGAAAGACTTGCTTTGGAGTACCACAAGGCAGCGTATTGGGGCCGCTTTTGTTTTTACTGTACATTAACGACATGCCGAATAATGTACACCACCCCATGGTACTGTTTGCCGATGATAGCACAGTTCTAATAAAAAGGAATAATGATGTAGACTACGAGAAAGATATTAATAGTACTCTCAGCAACATCATAGATTGGCTTACTAATAATAACCTGCTTATAAATATTGACAAAACCAAGGTGATGCATTTTGGTCAAAAGGTAGAATATTTGAACCCAAATGTAAACTACAAGGGTGAAACAATTGAAGAAGTGAACCAAACCAAATTCTTAGGGTTAGTTATAGATAAAAACTTGACTTGGAAGCCACAATCAGAAGAAATCTGCAAAAAACTCTATAAATTCTCATACGCGTTATATAAACTCGCTAAAGTTGTGAACCGTGACGCAGTGCTATGTGCCTATCACGGCTATGTAGCTTCCACGCTTCGTTATGGTAACTATACTACCTACCAAAACTATATGCTACGTATACTAAGTTGTCTTCAGATGGTCTGACTAATGAAGCGCTAATAGGTAGTTAGTACAGAGACTTGTCGATCTTGATCTGATTGACGACATACAAACTACCTAATATTTTTTCAAAATCTGTAAATGCAGATTTATCTTAATGCAAATATTTTAATAATTCAGGCAGGTCCGGCAACATAGTTTTTTTCTTTTTACGACTGATTAAGTGGTTGTCCTTATTATTGTCAGTGTTTTTTTGTTGTTGATCACTACCAACTTTATATTAATTTTTGCATTTGAAACATATTAATTGAATTGAATTAAATTATGCCGTCTCAAAATACGATCCTAAATAATCCGGTCACCAGGTATAACCATGTCTAACCTTGGTTTTGATTATGTTTTGGTAAAATCCTACCAAAACGTAATTATAATTCTTACGCCTTTAGGCGACGAAATTTGTATCTTTCTGAGATGAGAAGTTAGCCCGCTGTTTTGGTTGTATTGGTAACCTCACGTACAGATATACACTCACGATCACGACGAGCTAATGCTTAGCATCTGCATCCATGGGCGTAACCAGGCACGGGCAAAGGGCAGGCAGAGGGGCAGCCACTCTCTAACCCACCCACGTCCGAAAAGTGGTCACTAGGGCACAGGCCTTCTTTGAGGGAGAGAAAGAGACTCGTGAACTAGAAATATCAAGGCTTGATATTAGTGCTGGTGTATACCTACGTAAATACCTCAGACACTCGAGTTTCCCAACGATGTTTTTCGTAACCGCAGTATGTGACGTTGGTACTATAAATTCACAAATGTGCGTAACATAGAAAAAACGTGTCATAGGAGATAGGAGCAGAACCTGGGACAGGAGCGGAGCTTCTAAAGTCTTAAGACAACCTCGTATAATAAATTGAAATGTAAGCTTTGATAAGTTAATTTATTACGAGTGTAAAAGTTATTTAAAATTATTAGTAGCCTTATTCTAGTGTAAAAACACGTTTGTATGTCATTCTAGTGTTAGTACACTAGAATAATTGTAAATTATATTTGTGTATTCTTATCCTAGAATTTATTTATAAAGCGCTGTCGTTGCTCGCCTACTAATTTAAGCGTAGTATAGACATCTAAAGTAGAGAAGCTATTATGATCAGTATCAAAGAAAGCTTGTTTTGATTTGTAAAATTTGAAGCGAGCATTCTCTCATTAATATAAATGCATCGTGCAATGCTCATACATACGTATCACTTTAATATATCAGACTATAATCATAAAGCTTTGGCATAACCATAAAACTGCAATTTCTAAGGCCACAAGTCGTTATATTTTAGCTCAAGAGATTATTAGAAGCAGGAGAGGATCTCTAATGGCGCAAATTGGATAGTCTTCAAGTAAAAGTATTTTTCTACCATTTAACGGGGAACCACAGCCGAAGACGTTATCGTCTATTGACAGTGTTTGACGAAAACAATAATGCGATAGGTATTAGAATTTTATGTATGATAAAATGATTAACTGACTTTAAATTTTGGTCAAACACATTTCCCATTTAATAAAACACTCCATAAACGCAGTGAAAATAATCTGTGGTAAAATCTTTTCCTTTTGAAGTCTCTACCACATACCATTTAGACGTCATTTATGGAATGTTTCAAGAAATTATGATTTAATAAATAACAACTTTACTGCAGAGTGTAATTGAGATTAATAAAGTTTGACCGTCTAATCGACTGTATCCAGTGACAGTTAAAGACATACGTTCAATTGTGGGAAGGCGAGCGAGGCTTGTCAATTGTGTAACCCATCGGAGCGACTTCAGTACTATCCGGCAAAATATCTATGCACCTGCCACCGTCAGGCCGCCATCTTGCGAGTAAATATTTGGACGGGTTATACATCATGAAGTCAATGGTTCGACGTTTTTGTATAAAACCAATCCTAGGTTTACTAATGTATTGCCAAAAATCGTTTCCCAAAGTATTACTTCCCAAACTATTTTCCGCAAATTATCACTTGGCAAAAAAACATTTCTCAAAACAACTTAAAGCAAATAAACAGTTAGCAAAAGTTATTATGGCAAGTTATTGTTTACCAAATAAATACTTGGTCAAAATTCATTTTACCAAGCATTATTCAGTCAAAAGTATCGTTTGGCAAAAAGTACCTTTCCCAAAATATTGAATGGCATACCATTTTGCCATATCATAATGTAGGGTACCTATGACTTTTCCATGCACCAACCTTATTTAAGTTTGACTCAAAACTAAGTTTTTTAGTGAAATGTTTTTTTTTTCGCTTTTATATAAAAAAAAGAACTAACACCCGAAGTTTCAGGATGGAGCATCGCTGCGCTCCGCTCCATCCAGGAACTTCGAACCTATTTTTGCTTAAGTGTACTGACCTAACAACCAACCCAAAATTTGAACAAAATGCGAAATATAAATTCAATCAAACAATTATTTGCTATATAACACTTGCCAAAATAAAACGTTAGCATAATAAACGTTTGTCTTAATAAAACTTGACGCAGTAAAATTATGCGAAATGATAATTTGACCAAATGAATAAAATGCGAAATGAAAACTTGCTAAAGTTTCATTTGGGAAATGAAACTGATGCCATAAGTTTATTAGGAAGTAAAATTTGGCGAAAAATACTTTGGCTAAACGGCGGTATCCCCCAATCCTAAGTTACGCTGTCATTTACTATCGCCCAATCAACGGTCACGTCGTCACGCATGGCGTACAGCATGAACCAATCAGAGAATTATTTACTCTACAGCACATCATGCGCTCATCTCATTGGTACAGACCAATCGAGAGGACGCGAGGCGTTTTTGAGAGTGAATTTTGTAGAAAGAAATACTTCTGGTTTTCGTCTGGTTTTTTTATTCGTAGACTGTATCTTCTCAGTGCTAAAATAAAAAAAAAAAAACTGTGTTTGTTGATATAGTTGAACCGTCACCTCGAGTAATTATTATGTCTATCTATATCTTCATACCTACGGAGCCTCAAGCAAAAATGAATTATGAACATCGATACCTAAGACTATTCTACGAACTGTCTTAGGTAGGTACTATTGATGTTCCTAATTCGCCTTGTCGCCTCGTTGGACTAGCCGTTAAGGCTATAAATACCAAGAGAGAGGTCATGGGTTCGATTAGCACTGGGGGCCGCCGTACATTTGTACAAACAGCTTCAGTATGGGTGTATTTCCATGTTTGTGATGTCCTTGCCCGGTTACAATAGCACAGGGCATCCTAGTTTGGGACCAGGTCAAGTCATTTTGTTGTATAGAAGTTATTATAGCTATTAACTAAAGGTGAAAACCCTGTGTGTGGTAGCGGTTATCTTAACTTGATGCAATTTGCCTTACGAGTTATGGGTGTAGCTCTATCACTGGTGTGACTTGTAGGGCCTGAACTTTTACTTTTAATTAAGGTAACTTGGAAGCCGCTTACCTCGAAGGAAAGTTATACTGACATAGAAAACACATAATTAAATTGGTTGAACTTTCATCTGAGGAACAAGCTAACTATTTTTGCATATTGTTAAAAAACCGGCCAATTGCGAGTCGGACTCGCGCACGAAGGGTTCCGTACCACGTCAAAAATCACGTTTGTTGTATGGGAGCCCCCATAAACATTTATTTTATTTTAATTTCATTATTTCTTTTTGAAGCTAATATATAACTACGTATTCTGTAAATATTTCAAGCGTCTACCTATTGCCGTTATTAATTCAAAATTCAAATTCAAAATTCAAAATTCATTTATTTCAGGTTGCAAGACCCATATTGACAAAATAAAAATAAAAACAACAAAGAGAGACAACACTTACAGTACATACAAAACACATTCAAATTCACACTTCTATGCATGTATATGCCTGTCGCAGCAGTGCCGGATGTACGGGCAATCTATCCTATCCGCAATCATTGCCAGGGCGGTGTTGGTGCTGCCCCGCACCCTGCGCACCAGGGACGCTGCGCGCCGACGCATGCTCGCGTGAAAACAGTCCATGCGCGCCCACGCGAACATGCCCGAGGCGCTGCAGTAGCGAGGCAGCCTCAACACCGCCCTGAGCGCGTTATTGAATTGGACGCGTAGGGCACCGTAGGTCCTCTTATTATAGTCAGCCCACAGGCTGCACGTGTAAAATGATGTGCAATAGGCTTTAAAAAGCGTCAATTTTACTTCTGTCGAACAGCGTGCAAACCTGCGAGCTATCATATTTGCTCTCACCGATAGTGCCCTCCGCTCCCGTTCAATATCGGTATTATCTTTGAGATCGTCAGTGATCAGGTGACCGAGATATTTAAACATATGCACCTGTTCCAAAGGCACGCCCTTCAGGACAATAGGCGGTACTTTTTCGGGGCGCCTTGTACCTGCCGCAAAAACCATAAATTGACTCTTAGTTGCATTATATTTCAGCCCGTGACTAAGCGCATACTCCTCACAACACTGTAGAAGCTTTCTTATGCCACAGACCGACGCACTCAGCAGCACCATGTCATCTGCGTAACTCAGGTTATTCATGCTAACACCATCAACATAGCAACCGACATGCTGACTGCTGAGCGCGACGATCAGTGCATTCATGTACAGGTTAAACAATGCGGGAGAGGTTAGGCCCCCCTGCCTCACCCCGCACTCCATTAAATAGGGTTCGGACATTGTGCCCGCCCACCTGACATTGTTGACCTGGTGCCTGTACCAATATTGTAATATATAAACCAATTCACGCGGAAAGCTGATAGCCTTCAGCTTCTCCCATAAGATATCATAGGAGACCAGGTCAAATGCTTTTGACAAGTCAAGGAAGCACGCGTAGACTGGAGTCTTGCGATTCGTGTAGTATCCGACGGTATGCTTAAGACACAGTATTGCACTCTCGGTGGACAGATTAGGCCTAAACCCAAACTGATTATCATGTAACACTAGATACTTTTCTAACTGTGTATTAAGCATGGCGTCAAACACTTTTGCCATAATCGTCGCTAGGGAGACGGGTCTATAATTGCTCTTATCTCCAACATCTCCTGTTTTATTCTTTACTATTGGCACTACTACCGTTCGCAAAAGATCCACTGGAAGGTGAGAGTGGCTGATGCACAGTGAATAGAACATTGCCAAGACCCTAGATATATGAGGTCCCGCGTGTTGCAGATGCTCAATGCTGAGACCATCGAGGCCGGGGGATTTACCTCTAGATATTGATTTAATGGCCCTAGTTACATCCTTTGCAAGAAAGCGAGTTCCCACTTTCTCATTTGACACCCCTGCACCGAGCACTGCCCGCGAAGGACCCAGAGAGGACCGAACAGTAAATTGGTCTCTAAATATATCTGCAATGTCCTTAGGATCACTCACGCCGTCGACGCTCACCGGAAGACCAGGCCGAATATTTACCCGTTTTGTACTTTGCCAGAATCCACGAAAGTTACCACCGGAATGCTTTGCAGCAAGGGCATCCATTTTTACTTGTTCCTGGTTGTCCTGGCACCATTTTAGTTTCGACTTGAACGCCCTCCTAGTTTCATTCATGTCATCATAGACACATCCGGTTTTAGGCTTACCGCATAGTACCCACTCATGAAATTTCAACCTGGCCGCCCGGTGAGCCCCACTGACGTGTTTATTCCAGCCCACTATACGCGCACCCCTCCCACCCCCCTTCGCACCCCCCTGACTCGTCGTAGCTGCGTTTCGAAGTCCGGTCACAATTTCCGAGTACATTTTATCAAGCACCTGTCTATGTTCTAAGTCGTTACAATATCGATCAGCGCAAAGTCGAAATTCAACAGGAAAATCAATTGACCTTAATATTTGTTGACACTTGTTTCTATATAACGATACCTGATTGTCAGTTCTCTCACCCCATATCACCTCTCTGTCTGTCATTATTTTGTTGGGCAGCTTTGGTGTTAAAAGACTTAAATTGCACTTAACTATTACAGGAAAGTGATCAGACCATAATGTATCGTATTTCACAAATATCTCGGAAATTGTGTGCATAGATGACTCTGTCACAATACAGTGATCTAACCACCTACTCGAACCGTGTGCTTCACTAACAAAGGTGTACGTACCTGAGGAAATTCCTAGCTTGTCGACATCAACACACAGCCAGCTCTGTTCTTTGCAAAAATCCATGAGTTCCTTAAAAAATAACTCACAAGGATGGGCATTAAAATCACCCAGTAAGAAAACAGATTCTACCCCGTATTCATCGATAAGAGCACTTACAGTTCCAAGACAGTCCGTAAATTCCGGTAGGTTGTCTAACGCGTCCGTAGGCATGTAAATGCTCATCACAATTAAGGGACGATCACTTGTAATTATTTTTATTGCACAGACACGCGGGCTATTGCACCGCAACACCGACACTTTTTGGAAAACGCTATATCGCCACAACAGAGCGACCCCGCCGAAAGGTCTTCCGCGCAGGATCCCCGCCGATGTATCCACGGCAGAGGTCCCCGTGTATCCGAAATCACCGTCGATTGTACTTAAATATGGTATTTCCTCTGGTAATAACCATGTCTCTTGTAAGGCAATTAGGTCGCAGGTTCGACACAAGTCCCTAATACTGTCTAGGGACCGTTTTACATTTTTACAGTTAAAACTAGCAAAACTATGAAAGGGGCTCTTCATAATTCCGACTATTAAGACCGTTTACAGAAATAGCTCTGTTCGTGTCTTTGTATACAAAGTTCACAAAGCGCCTGAAAATTAATACCGAGCAAAGAACGGCAAACAAATTACGTTTGTTGTATGGGAGCACCCCCTAAAATATTTATTTTATTCTGTTTTTAGTATTTGTTGTAGGGGTAACAGAAATACATCATCTGTGAAAATTTCAATTTCAGCTATCACAGTTTCTGAGATACAGCCTGGTGACAGCCAGACAGACGGACAGACTGAATTGTACAAAATAACAGTGGTGGTAGCAGAGCGGTAGAATGCCGGCCTCACATTCGGGAGGTCTTGGGTTCGAATTCCGGCATGTACCTACCAATGACTATGTTTTTTAAGCTACGTACATTTGTGTACCAATACCACTCGCTAACTGTGAAGAAAAACGTCGTGAGGAAAACTGAGTTTCTGTTCTAAGACAGTTCTGAAACTGAGAGGTGTTTACATACCTCAGCGCTTGAAATTGCCAATCCGCGGTGGGTGTGCGGGTAATTAAACCCGTTATCTCTCTCTGAGAGAAGGCCTGTGCCCTGCAATGGGACGTATATAGGACGTTTATACGTGTATATCTATATAAAGAAATCCTTGCCAGTTTAACATAGCACAGAATATATTACATTATTTCATCAAAAAAAAATCTTTTAGAGGTCGTCTTCCTAAAATAGATAAACCTAATTGAAGCGAAATATGATCATACTAAAGTCGACAATAATGGGGAAATTCTTATTGCTTTCCAAAAGCGCCCTCTATATTTCCTTTTGATGACAGATGCGATCTTTGAAACCACCACAGTGATGAAGTGAAAGGAGTTCTACCTCCGCTATAGCAATTCCTCTTTGCTTTTACAAGCAAAAAGTTTTATGATTCTTAGCCAGATGGAGCTACAATTGAGTAAGTAAATCAAAATATCGGAATCAGAACAATAACTATTGTTGTTTGGTTTGGTTGGATCTTCACAGTAACACAGAGAAAGTGCATGTCGGGACGTACAGTCGACAGCACATCGATCTTTACATTCTTGCTCTCTAATCAGTTACGTTAAGGTTGACTTTGCAACAAAAATGTGAAGGTTGACCTGTTGTCGACTTTGCCATGCCGTAAAAGAAATGGCCTGCAACTGGATATCAGAATCATCATTATCATCATCATCAGCCACTCGACGCCCACTGCATGACACAGGCCTCCTTCGTGGTTTTCATAACCATGAGGGGTTTTGCCATAATCGCCACGCTTACCAGGCGGGTTGGCGATCGCAGTATAGGTTGGAATCTCAGAAAGACGCTGCTGCCTGTCTCCTGGTAATTGATTTCCTTAGTCGCCTTCTACGACATCCACGGAAGGAAATGGAGTGACGCTATTCTTAATCGGACACGGATATCAGAATAGGTAGGTACTATTACACAATGCAGATGAAATTAAAACCATATTAAACAAAAATCTAATTCAAAGTAAATTAAAATAATATGAAATTGAAAATTTCAACTGTCTAACTATCACGGTTCATGATAGACAGCCTGGTGACAGAAGGACGGACGGACGGACGAACGGATAGCGTAGTATTAGTAATAGGGTACGGAACCCTAAAAACCATAGAAGTATTTCTTCCTACAAAATACACACTCAAAAACGGTCCCAGTCTCTCGATTAGTCTTTACCAATGAAATGAGCGCAAGACGTGCTGTACAGTAGATCAATCTGTGATTGTTTATTCTGTGCGCCATGCGTGACTACGTAAACGATGATTGGACGATAGTAAGTGACCGCGTAACTGATGATTGGTTGTATAAAAAAATGTCAAACAATTGATGTAACCCGTCGAAATATCTATGTACGTCGCAAGATGGCGGTCTGACGGTGGCAGATGCATAGATATTTTGCCGGGTAATACTGTACTCGCTCCGATAGGTAACACAATTGACAAGCCCCGCCCGCCTTCCCAAAATTGAACGTGGGGTAATTTTTAGCGCTAGTTAGACATGTATGTTTTTAACCATCACTGGTGTGAATACTGAAAAGAAACTCTGCTGCAGATAAGCGATGAGCGACGATAAACTTGGATGTTTATACCGCCAATAAACAAACGAAAAACGGTACGATCATTACGAAGACTTGTGGTGACCCATCGGATGTAAAAGCCAGCGTTTACGTTAAAATTACAGTTCATTAGCAGACCGATATAACTTCCGACTATAGAGAAAATTAAATAATCGTAAAGCTAGCGTAGCGCTTTTTCCCCTGTGGTAGCGCCAATGAGCAGCCACAACCTATGATAATGTAGAAGGCCGGTTCTATGAAAAATTGCATCAGAATCTTTTCATCTCCTCTAACCACTCATCTATCGTCATCAATAAAAAAAAAAGAAAATTGTATCTTACACTCCAGACCGTTTTTATAAAAAGTGGCTTAGCCATCTCTCGGTCACGCAAATTGCAATTTGTACAACTCACGACCCACGATTAGGATAAGATAGAATTTCCGTTTTAGGCAAATATGCTGTCTACTCCCAGGTGCTTGATTCTAGATCCTCGGTCGCGGGTCCTAAATTGGCGCTAGAAAATATAAGGTAATCGCGGATATTTTAGAGATATTGTAAGTTTCATAAACTTATTCCATTTCTGACAAAGAAACATGGCGAAGGAAGTTCATAACTTCTCATGTCAATCGAGACTCAATCGAGTAGAAATATATTTTGGAGTCGGTGCCCAAAAAGGAATGTTTGGTGTTGTAACTTGGCACCGGCTCCAAATTATATTTCTACACCTAAATGTATGTAACTACTTATAATTTAAAGGCCGTATTCGTTTAAATTATTTCTGTGCTTTTTAGTGCTGAAGTGTTTTGAAGTCGGTTTAATTTTTTTATTTTTTTTTATTTTGCTTACCTATGGGTTTTGCATCTACGTAATGAGATGATTTATACAGCGTCCAGGGGCACCTTCACTCACACTAGATAGGTGAAGGGACCACTCAAGCGCTGCAGTGCCCGGGACATTGTTTTTTTAGATGGAGTAGGCCTGCCCAGCATTTCATCCTGACAGCTTAGTCGGCCTAGCCCACAGGAAAGACAAGTCAATACATGCGGAGCCAACCTAGCCGCGAGTTTCCTCACGATGCTTTCCTTCATAGCGTGCGGTATTGCTACTACAAGTTCGCAGATGTACGTAACTTTGAAAATAAACAAAGTCATAGGTACATGCCCGCACCAAGAATCGCACCTAGGTCTTTCGCTTCCGAGTCCATTGTTCTACCCACTGGGCTGCCACCGCTTACATACCGATAATATACCACTGCTTATATTAGATAGATAGATAGAGAACCCTTTATTGCACAACCAATAATAATTCTTTCAGAATTATTATATTATATTTTACTAGCTGACCCGGCAAACGTTGCTTTGCCATAATTATTAATTAGCCTGCGACCTATTCTCAGACCAATAAAAAATACACAATAAAAGTCATAAAAATCGGTGAAGCCGTTTCAGAGGATTGCGATAAATCGGATTTTTATATAAAAGATTATATCATGATACCTTAATCAGTGCATAGATAGGACTTGGAGCTCTGTTCAATAAAAGTGGCAATTAATCAAGGCGCACACAGGCCAAGTTCTCGGCTGGCCCACTCTGTGCATATATAATATTTACGCGAACCCATTCGAGCCGTTTTCGACCTCCCTCTATTTTCGCAGGCAGTTATGTCCCAGGACTGAAAATTTGCACAGTGATAAAGGTTCGAAAAAGAAACACAGACGCTCTGCAAAGTTCATGCATCCAGTTAAAATAGTTTACAAGAAATTTAATTTATTAAATTTGGCAAGTTTATAAAAACTTGCCAAGTAAATCTATCTAGAAAGTTAAAAGTTACAAAATTTTTCCTTGTTTATCAAAACACTGCTGATTTCGTAAAGACAAGGAACTTGGCAAGTTCTTACATATTAAATTTTTTTGAGACGAGAGGTTGGCTAGTTTTTTTACATCTATGTTTTGGTGAGATTGGTATTAAGCTAGTGCAAGCAGCTAATGTTTAGGCATGGGCGGGGGTAAGAGGAATGTTAGCTAACCGTATACCGTAGATTTTTTTATTCGTAGCGTGATACGATAAAAAAAATCGTTAGCGAATAGTCGAGCTGGCCTTCTTTCTGTCAAAGTAAGAAACAGTTTTTCTCAATACACCTTAGCCTAGAATCCGATTAAAAATTGTGATAGAAGTTCATAAACGTTTTTCAACCGGCCAGCTGGGTGATTTACAATCTTACACCTCCATCCTCCATCAGCTCCCCAATTCTGTAACTTTTCACAGGCTGAATTTTTTCTTCGGTGTGTCAAAATACAAAGTGCTTTTTTGTAAATTTTAAACCGGTCGTTGAATGATTTGACTCATTCATTCAGAGGCATTAGTTATTTTTTTATAAATAAGAGCGTCTATTTTTATAGTGAATATACATACATAAGCAGCCTATATACGTCCCACTGTAGGGCACAGGCCTTCTCTGGGAGAGAGTGTGAGCTTAGTCACCACGCGTCCCCACCGCGGATTAGCGATTTCAAGCGCTGAGATATATGAGCTCAGACACTCAGGTTTCCTCACGATGTTTTTCTTCACAGTTAGCGAGTGGTATTGCTACTATTGCGAAGTTTCACAAATGTACATAACTTAACATAAAGTCATAGGTACATGCCCGCACTGGGAATCGAATGTGGGTCTCTCGCTTCCGAGTCCAATGTTCTACCCACTGGGCTACCACGGCTATTAATAAATATTATATTTTTCAATTTCAAAATTTTGGAGTTTCCTTAAACTACTTACGTAGTCAACGGCGTCCCATTTACCTTTACAGATCTTTAGTCTGTAGTTGGCCTTATGAGATAATCTGACTTAATTCGACCGACAGTATATGCAGTCTTAATTTTGTTTAATTAATTTAGTGGAGAAGACGTTCGACTCGCTCATTCAAAACATCGCCTCTGTAATAATATTTACATAAACGAAAATGCATTTTGGATGGAGCTGGTGCATGTGATATCTTGATCATCATAATACGTGCGACCTGATATCTTGCTTTTAGAGTATAATATATGCAGCAAACACATCCGCTGCTGCAGGGCACAGGTCCTCTCTCAGAGAGACATAAAAAGAGAATAGGAGGTACGGAACCCTTCGTGCGCGAATCCGACTCGCACTTGGCCGGTTCTTTTATTAAATTTAAATTCTGCTGAAGACAAGTTCGTCTCAAAGACAAATTAATAGCCTCAATGCGACAAATTTTGCCACTACCAAGCTATACAACAATGATTTAAACTGGTGTCGAAAGCTAATCGGAGTATCACTTGAGAGATATTTGAATAAAAATACGAATTAATTTCGAATTTGTTGTTATAGCGGTAACAGAAATACATCATCTGTAAAAATTTCAACTGCCTAGCTATCACGATTTATGAGATACAGCCTGGTGACACATAGCCAGACAGACAGACGGACAGTGAAGTCTTAGTAATAGGGTCCCGTTTTGCACCCTTCGGGTACGGAACCCTAAAAAAATCAATGAAGAGCTGACGTTATGGTGTTCCCAATATAGCATACTTATCAATATAATCTTCAGGGGCTTGAAGACCCGGTTTTGAGCGGTAGAACCCGAAAGTGTAGCTTTTGAGATTCGTGCTACATAAAACTACATTTCGTTCGAGGTCTAATGTGATGAAATCACGCGTGCCCACAGCGGATTAATGATTTCAAACACAGGGGCATGTAAACAGCCTATACACTCAGGTTTCCTCAAAAACAAAAGCCAGACCACGTGCCTTCTTTCCGACCCAACGGGTAGGCCGAGGACTGGCCGTTTCGTTCGGTGGGTAGGTCTTTCCCAACGGCCTACCCGATGAGAAAGACTATGGACGAGATTAGCAAGGGACCGGCGAGGTTGCCGTGATGGTGAAGAGGCCTATGCCCAACAGTGGCATCTTTCATGAGCCGTTTAGATAGATAGACAACATGCGAATTCGTATTTAGGACTAGCTTCCACCCGCAATTTTATATTCTTCAGAATTGGGTCCAGAGAGTTTGGCAACTAAAAATTCACAAAATATACAAGTAACTTAGAAACAAAACCATTGGTAGGAACACACCGGAATCAAAACCAGAACCTCTCGAATGCCAAGCTAGCGTTGTACCAATGCGCTACCATGACTCTCTTGAGTGTATCAGTATCGGTTGTTCAGTAAAAAACATCGCTAACCGCTGGTTTCTGTAAATAAGTAACTGTCTGTCACTTATTTTATAACTTCTAAGAGACAACATTAAACTAAACCGTAACTTACGTATTGTATAACATTACGTATTTACGTATATCTATAAGAAATCTTTCTGGTTGTGCAATAACTTCTTTTTCTGGTTGTGCAATAAAGTGTTCTCTATGTTATTAGTATTCTTTGTTTATTCATAGGCCGCCCTTCTTCACTTCTAATTTACGTACTACATGTGTGAAATTTGCTTAGCTGTACCACTCGCTATGGTCTGTCATTCGAACAGTAAATTTGGATTTCTGTTGTAGGTTATTTCTCGTTTCGTATAGAGACTTGAAAAAATATATCTGTCAAGTAAGAAGTCTTCCACAGCAATTTCAACATGTTTTTTTAATCACTAGGTAGAGTAATAGACCTAACGGACTTTCCCAGACCTATGTATGCAATTTACACAAGTCCAATTGGACTAGATTGCACAAAGATAAATGTAGTCTATGAAATGTAGTGAATCATATGTCTTGAGTAATCTTGCCTATTATGACTTTGTATCTAATTTAAATACTTAGAAGATGACCACGAAAGAAATCGATTACGCGATCACCGCCACCGCCGGCTTAGGAATGGCAAAACCTCATAAAATAAAAGCCGATGGAAATAAGACTTTTTTATGCTCTCAGAAAAGATTGTTACATAATGAGTTTTATAAGAATTCGGAAGTGGCTCTGTTTGCATTAAAGTTAAGCTCTAGTTAACTCGTGTCTGGGACCGGTCTGTTGGAAGTGGTACTAAATACTTACGGCCTTATTTATAAAAACACGATTCCTCTAAAGCACTTACGTTGGTTACGTCTTTTCCTTGTAAAATCGCCAACAAAGACTATTCGTTTTAAGGAATCGTGTCTTTATAAATAAGACCGCTAGACTGTAACAAACTCATTTTTTAATAATGGTTTCTGATATCTGGGTTGGTTTATTGTTCAAAAAGTTCTGAGATGTTTTAGGGTCATTTTGTTGCATGAATGCACAATAATATTTTCTTTACAATCTCCACAGTTACAATAGTATATAACAATACAATAGTGTCTCATTCATGTTGTATAGTCGACTTCACATCGACCTTCTGACAATCTAAAATCTGCTCTAAACTGTGGCGATAAGAGTGGTCCAGAGCCCATCATGTAAAGGACTGTATGCTCTAAAATTTGCCTATTCAAGTAGGTCCTTCAATACGCGACACGCGTACAGTCGACGGCAGATCAACCTTTACATTAATCTATCAAATTTGTATCAAATATGCTCTTAACGTAACTGATTAGAATGCACCTATACCAACACTCTACTCTACTTAGATTTTTTCTGGTGTGTGCAATTAAGAGATCTAATCTGCTCGGTTCCGTAAAGGGCGACTATGCAACAAAGATGTAAAGGTGTTTGAGCTGACAGCACATCAATCTCAATCTTTACACACGTGCACCGTACTCGGTTATAGAATAGAATAGAATAGAAACGGTTTATTTTGTTTTGACGGATGGTCAACCAAAGAAATACATAGATATTTAAAACTAGGGGCTTACATACTTAGTCGGATGTGATACTGTGTGTCGTGGCAATAAATGGGTACCAGACTCAGCATGTGTTACGGGTTTGCCCGTAACGCTGGTATGCTGTCAGGACCCTGGGTGACACTCACGAGAATCCGGGTTATGTTACGGGCGATTTTGCAACTAAAATGTAAAAGTTGATTTGTTGTCTAGTGTGTCTACCTACTAACCATTTATCTTCTTAGATAAAGATGGATACGGATGTGGCTACAAATAATGTGCATTATTATTTTAACGATGAGATAATTAGGTATTTCGGTTTTTGAGACGACCGACCATTTGTCAGTCACATTTTGTTTTATGGTAAACTAAGAGTAATAAATCATTACAGCTGTTGAATTACTTTGTCATCCAGTCAATATTAAAAAGCTCGTCAACGTGCTTTGTTATTACCTCCGTTGTCACAAGTCTTCTAGTTATTGATTCGATTGGCAGTAACGAAGTAAAATATTTCCAAGTCAAGCATGCAGCTTCCAAGCAGTTTCTGTAACTTTCCTTCAAGTGAAACTGCATAGAAAAGCTATCAAGTTTGCAGACACCGGGGGCCGCGCAGGTTGCTCATATCTATTTTTACACGCCGCCGCCTGAACCACTTACTTAGATACACCTCGCAACGTAAATAAAACCAACAACAAATCATTCATTTTTTATTATAAACAACAACAGTTTTCCTTGTTTACTAGCTAAAAAAATAAATAAGCTATCTTAACTAACAAGAACAATATTTACAGAAATTCACGTCGCGACAGGCGCACAGACATTACCCGCGTTTTCTAACTGTCTAAGTAATGAAGCCCTCCAACCCGACATCGCAACAAGCTTACAACAAAACGACACAATTATGCGCATATTACGAAAATGGAAAGCACTCCCTCACATTAACGTAGTGGTAATCTTGACGGAGTGGCCAGATGGAAGCGTCCACACATAATTAGCGGAACGAGAGGTAGGTGTGCAAAACGTCACAGCACCAGCACTTTCCCTGCTTTGCGGCTTTTGCATCCACATTACGTCCTTCAGACTACCTAACGTTCAGATTTTGGAAGAGTAGTTGACCTAAGGTGACCTAAGAGCTAAAATTGCTCGTAATAGCAACTGCCAGTTACCCACTTAGTGAGAACGGGGCTTCAATTCCTCGCTATACTTGATCGTGTTGTAAGTGTTTTCACTGTAGGAACCTTGGATGTCCTTAGGGGCATAGTGCGAGCTAGGGGCGTTGTAGCTGTGACCGTGGTTACCATGATTGCTGAATTTGGGACCTAAGGAGAACGAGCTATGACTCTTTGCGGGGGCCCGGTGTGCAGAACTGGAGTCTCCAAAGGAGCTTGAAGGTATCTTAGACTGGGAGATGTAGTACTGAGGATTTGAGGCCGCGTGAGCAGAGTGACCACCATGCCCAGACCCGGACGAAAGACTGTAGGAGCCCGAAGGCAATCCGTGTGTTGCACCGAAGGGAGAAGCTGTGTGTCCAGCGGCTGCGGCAAAGGCAGCAGAAGAGTCAAATGAACCGCTGCCGCTATAAGATTCAGCTTTAGGCGCATAAGAATACTTTGAGGAACCGCCTAAGCCTCCCAGAGAGCTTCCGAAGCTGGGAGCGTGGCCAGTGCTGAGTGCCAAAATTCCATGAGAGCCCGGGTTGCCAAAAGATGGAGCACCGCTGAAAGGTCCTGCTAAACCAGACGATCCATGTCCGGAGTCACCAACCGAAGCGCCTAAGAAGGCAGAAGGCTTGAAAGATGTTTTACCGGGTGCTACGTAGGTCCCCAAAGATTTAATATATGGAGAGCCAATAGATTTTCCTAAAGATACACCACCGAAGCCATGGCCATGGTCCGCACCACCATATGCGTGACCCAACATAAGACCGGAACTACCCAGCAATTGACTGTGCCCAGATCCTCCCGCAGAATAACCAGCACCGCCCAGAGAATGTCCAGCAGAATTTCCGACGGACAGGCCAGGGAAAGATCCAGCAGAATCACCGAAAGAATGAACAGAGTTGGGGACAGCAAAGCTCAAAGCTCCTTGTTGACCATGGGAGTCTGACGGATTAAAAAGAACAGGACCTGTTGAATAAGATCCCAGTCCTTTAGTACCAGCGGCATAAGATGGTGGGCTGGGATGAGCTTGTTCAGAAAGACTGTACTGCTGCAACTTAGGTTCCCCGTAAGTATATTGAGGAAGAGCAATGTCTTGAGCACCGAACTGATGGGACGGCTCAGCTTGTTGCAGGGAGATAGCGCCAGTTTGCAGACCGTGAGTGAGTTGGGACATCAGCTGGGACAAGTCGCTTCCGGAGGCAAAGCTACCGTGTTCCGGCTGAAGAGTGATTGGAGCTAGTTGTATGGTCTGGTGCTGTGGTTGGGGAGAAGCGAACTGGTACTGGGCTCCTTGATGGCCTTCGTAGCTAAAGCTGGGCTTCCCTCCGATACTGTAGCCTGCTCCTATGCTAATGGCGTTGCCATCATCGTGCGAGGGTTGGATCTGCAGCGTATGTGTGGCATGCCCCGAGGAGGGGTAGCCCACGCCGGCTTCACGCTTGTCTTTTAGCTCATTAGCCATTTTTTCCACCTTGATGGCGAACGACGATGATATGCCGAGAAGGCAGATGATTGCAACCTGAAATTAAAGACAAATATAGCTTTAAACACAGTGATCGTGAATTCTTAAGTGTTAAGGTTTTACTTTCGTTAGAGGTCACGGAACCAGTTGTGGTGGTTGGAAAAAATCGAAACTGTTCATCTGATTTTTTATGGCCCGCATGGATGCTGCCGCCAGCAATGTTGAGATTAAGCCTTCATTATACATTAATTTCACTTTTGCCGCTTTTACTTTCCACATATTTATGCTCCGTCTACTTTGATAATGTACTGATTGTTATCATCAATCTTACGAGATTGCCAACACGAGATGGTGATTGTTAGAAACGCTAGACATTAATATAATATCTTATTATATGAATATCGTCGAATAAGAATTGATGAACTCCAATTAAACATCTAAAAGGTATGCAACAAATATAATTTTATTATATAAGAAAAACTTTTAAATTATTTTCACGTAAAGTTCATCAATTCAAACGGAGCACTGCAAACATGTCGGGAATAGTGAATATCCTGCGCGATATCCGAATTACGTAGCACTGCACTTTATCACAGACACCGATCACAGACTCACCGTGAATCTCATATTGCTTGCTTATTCCGTACGCCGCTCACGTGGTTTGTATTAAACTCCCCGAACGGTGTTGGACGGAACCCAGTCGATCGGACAGCTGACGCGGGCAGCTGCCGAATATGTAATGTGGTGTCGCGGTAATTTCACCGAATTTATAAGAGAACGGTCGGTGGTGTGCGCACTGGGTGCGCGGGCGCGAGGGTAAAAGTGTATCAGAGGACCCTTTCACTGTGTCGCTGAAAGAATGGAAGCGGGCCATCGGGCTTCCGAGCCCAGCAATGAGGTAATATCTGGCCGGAAGCAGTTTGCGTCACTGCACGCTCCAATGCACCCACTGCAATGTCGACCAGTGTCCCAAATATAACCTGAATTAGTGCTATCTTGAGACATTTACTTTAACTCGCCCGTTGGCTGAAACGACGAACTCAAATTACACGAATAGATTTTTAATATTTCGGTAATATTTCATATCTTAGTTTTACCCCAAGATTCAGATAAAATAAATAATTTTACCCGAACCTTTTACGAAAACGGTATTAAATGATAGAGATTCTACTATCTTCTAGGCCCAGAAAATATCTTGGAATAAAGGGTTGAAAATGACTTGCCTGATTTACTGTGTCCGTGCGGAACGGACGACAGCACGTCAACCTTTACGTGTATACACTTTACTCAGTTACGTTGCGAACTACATTGGAACCAAAATTTAAAGGTCAGGCTGCTCTCAAATGTTTCAATGCGGAAATTATTTTAGTTCTGTTTCTTTCTATCTTGTTTACAATTACGTAAATTGTACTTTCTTCGTTGAAGATGAGATGAAAATCCAGTTTACCTATATAGGAACCAGTTCCAGCGAATCACGTAGATTGTGCAATTAAAGTTATACTTACATTGCTCGAAAACATAATTTGTTTTTGATTGATAGTACGAGTTAAATATTAATTGTAATAACTTAAATTCCGATGTTACAGTCATTAATCACACTTTATCTGAGAGTTCACGGATCAAGGGCCTCACTCTTAAGGCAAAAACTGTATCGACATACTACGCCCCATAACAATACTGGCATAGATGGACAAGAAACTTTACGAATGCTAGATCATACCAGTAGGTACCAAACTTATAATACGGTAATATATCTTAAAGAGAGTAAAATTTTCGGGAAAATGTCGTGAAGAAATTGTCAGTGTTAAGAACTTGCACTTAAAATATATATTAATAAATAAAAATAAAAAATTAATAGAATAGGAGAGGACACGTTAAAAAAAATAAACGTGGTATTTTTTTCTCTGCGTCGAACCACTCGAAAAGTCATTATAGTCACGTCGTACCTACTGAAACGCGCGATACAAATCGACCTTAGATTATGACGGCACTCCCTGACGTAACGCCTTATACTTAATATTTGAGTTATCTCGTAAAATAATGTCTTTATGCATGTGCACCCTTATAAGCAAACGTTCAGAATTCAATAACAAAACGAAATCTAATAAGTTTTATGTTATTAGAGTAACTTTATTTTTTGCATAATATGTGACCCCTAAAACACCAAAAAAAATGTTTTATTGTTTTATTTTTAAATTTTTCCTCGGTTTTTATATTATTTCTATGGAATAATAAGTTCGACGTAAGTTCCCCATTTCAATGTGAATAGTAATCTAAATCCATAGCTGGGCATTAACTCTTTAATCCGTTAATCGTTAATTAACATTAACGGATGAACGGATTAACTTTTAAATTTGCTATAAAAAATGTTAACGGACACGTTAACTTCCGTTAAATTTCCTCAAGTTCGTTAATCCAGTACCTACTATTTAACAAAAAGATACTGCAATATCGAGCCTCGCCGCGAAAACCGTTATGATAAGTACGTCATTTTTTAATTCAATGCAAAAAAGAGGCAGTGTTACCATTTTAAAATATACTCGTAGATTTTTGTTTTACTGTAAAAAAGCAGACTCGTGTGTCCAAAAACCTTATCGCATAAAAGACATTAATCTTTAGTTACTCATAAAAGAAAAGTTATTAAAAAAACACTAATGTAGCTCATACAATTTTTATTTGGAAGTAAAATGGGATTATTAGTTTGTTACGTAATGGCAAAGAGAATTTTGGTAATGGCAACATTTGGATGTTGATAACCCTGAGTTTGAGGTTTGACACATTCATAAAGATGTAATTTATGTTTTAATATTAGGTTTTCTTCTCGGTTCCGTGAATCTAGTTTCCCGTGTTCCCTTGTGATTTCGACAATTTGTGCTAGCTTAGGTATCTATTTTATCGAACAATAAACTTGTATTGATATCCTCATGGAGTAGGTACGTCAACCAATGCAATGGGTTATGATGGTTTACGCCTCCGGCACATGTCAAAGTGACAGTTTTTTGTGCATAAAATTAAAAAACGTCTTTAGGTGGGTGTATGTATGTATGTGTATGAGTGAGAAAACTGTAAAAAAATCATAAGATTCGTTTGATCGTTTTCGTATATAATATTTGCTAAAGAGTAGCAACCAAGCCTCGCCTTTAGATGAGAAGGGGAATATCCACATTATCCCAAATGACTAAATTACACACTCCAATTATTCACGTCTTTTTTTGTTCCTAACCTGTTAACCCAGAATCTAAATCAGCAGTCTTTATAAGTAAATCACTAATGCAACGATATACAAATGCAATTTTAACGATTAACGTTAACTTGCGTTAATTGTCCGATATTTAACGCATTAACGTTTAACGAAGTTAACTATTTTAGTAACGGATTAGTGATTAACGATTTTGATTATTTGATTAACGGTGCCCAGCTATGTCTAAACCCTATCTGAATTCTACGGCAGGCCCGACCAGATCTGATGAATTATACATTCAGTTCCGTAACGTCCCCTTTCTCAAAATGTCTCACGATTGTTTTTCTTTCCCAAAATGTTAATTTTCCATAATATCCGTCACCCAGAATGTCCCTTTCCCACGACGTAATCATTGTCATAGTGTGAGCCAAATATTATTACATAAGTCATTGAATGTTTCCCATGCCAGCCCAATTTTATTGAATGAGATAGACAATAATATTTTCTAGCGTTTATCTTTTAGGTGTCTAAATATTTTGACGTCTAGGCATACTGTACAATAACTTGTATATATATATATATATCCTCCTAGCCGTGTTCGGCCATAGCGACCGCATACAGGACTCTCATTTCTTTATGGTTGAGGGTTTCGCTGGTGTGCCCTCAGGTGACTGGTGTAGCCGATCTTGGCTCGGAAAGTGCGAGCACATTGGGCGCACGTCAAGACACCATTGACGTAGTTATATTGTATGGCCGCCGGTGGTCGGGCCTTTAGCTCGTCGCGCTTGGCATCTAAGTCGAGCAGTCTCCTCCTTTCAAACTCGTCTACACTGCCCTGCACCAGTAGTCTCCACGCTGGGCGATCTTCCGCTTTACGCTCCCACTGAGAGGGCTCAATGTTGCACCTTTTCATATGCCTCTTCTGAACATCCTTGTATCTAAGGAGCTGGCCGCCTTGTTTCCGATTGCCTTGTATATATTGTGATATAGTCTAAACTAAAGACTATATAAAAAAACAGTCGGCAGCACATAAACCTTTACACGCGTGCACTCTATTCAGGTAGTGTAAATCAATTGCCTCTCATTCAGGAAGCTTTGATGCAAATCCAGTGAAATGTTTTCTTTCTTATTTAGATTAGGTTAATACTCTTCATTGCACACCATACATTATTTGTAACACAAATTTAACAATGCTCGTAATTCATTAGAAACCCACAGTTACTTAGTTCTAAATAAAAATAATAGATAAGATAATAACTTCCACACACAATCACTTGTCCTGGTCCCAAACCAGGATACCCTGTGCTATGGTAACCAGGCAAGGACAAACATGGAAATACACCCAGACTAATACCATTTGTACAAATCCAGTACGGCGGCCTATAGAGCAAATCGAACCAACAACCTCTGTTTTGGTAGTCAAGCGCTTTAAGCTCTAGACCATAGTAATAAATACTTAAAATAATAAAATGTCTACAAAGAGTAGTCTGCACGCGACTTAAGCTATTAAAATAATAACATCATCACGTGTTAGTGTTATTATCACGCGAGCCATCTCACTGAAGCCAATCAAACGCGGACGTTATTTTGGAATAAAGATAAACATAATCCGTTCATTCTTTTTCATTAGGTCATTAAAGGGCCCTGCGTCTATCGATTTCTTACATAATGTATCTTCTCTCTCGCAGGGAATGTCCCTTTTTCTCCCTAACCTAAACATTTTACGTAATGTTAAGCTTGATATTTTAAAGACTAAAAGCCTTATTTGTACATGGCCTCAGTCTGGGTGTATTTCCATGTTTGTGATGTCCTTGCCTGGTTACCATAGTAAAGGGTATCCTAGTTTGGGACCAGGTCAAGTGATTGCGTTGTGTGGAAGTTATTTATTTATTTAAACACAATTCCTCTAACGCAGTCCTCAGAGATAGTTTATTTAATCTGTGGTTACGTACGTCTTTTCCTTGCAAAATCTCCACCACATATTATTTTAATCGACGTTTGTCGTATGTTTTAAGGAATTGTGTTTTTTATAAATAAGCTCGTCTTTCTCACGTGTTTTTAACCGACTTCTTGATGTTCGGAATTGTTAAAACTCAGAAACCAATAAAGGTGTTTATTATTTCAGACCTGCGCTGCCCACTCCACAAAGAAGATTATTCAAAAAGTGCAAAGTTGCACGCTCCGTGGGAGCCGTATGAAAAAGCCGCACATATTGGGGAAAGGATGACAGCTTTAAAGTGGAAGATGGCAGGGCGCTAAGCTCGGCGCGGCGACGGGTTTGCAATCACTCACGCAATAACGGCTCAACGGATTTACATGAAACTTGGTGTACAGATAGACAAAGACCTGAATTGAGACATAGCATACTTGATCCGTGTGGTGCCGGATTAAGAATAGCGTCACTCCATTCCCTACCGTGGATGTCGTAGAAGGCGACTAAGGAAATCAATTACCAGGAGACGGGTAGCAGCATCTTCCTGAGATTCCAACCGCATACTGCGATCGCCAACCCGCCTGCCAAGCGTGGCGATCATGGCAAAACCCATCATGGTTATGAAAACCACGAAGGAGGCCTATGTCCTGCAGTGGGCGTCAAATGGCTGATGATGATGATGATGATTAAATGTATAAGTCCTTCGATATCCATAAACAATTAAAAGAACTATTGAGTTGGCCGGCGCCGACCATAAGACCACATAGATTTTTTTTTATTTTTATAACTTTTCGTCCTGATATTGTTTGTCTATGCTTAAGTGAAGTAATTTTAGGAAACTAAAAATGATTTTTTTAACGCCCCATTTTTTTCAAAATTAGTGCCGTATGAGTCCAAATCATGGTTGGAATGTCCCCTTAAAGTTTCTCAATCGAATTAAAAGTCCCGCTATATGATTCCCGGTGTGCAATAAAGTTGTATATTCATCCAATCTAATCTGAACGAACAGTTTTCATGTTTTGCCTTGATTCTATCAAATTACACGTTGCAAAATGCGAAGACACTTTGACAAAAGAACTACGAGTATAACGAGTAAATTAATATCGCCTTAAACGGTACCTCTTGCTCGACGATTACAGATAGAGATCCATCTATCTTCTCTTACAGCGAATGCCTTTGTAAAAATAGATAAGTAGCTCTACTTCCGCTAGCATTGTCTAGTGCAGTCACAGATACAAGTCTTTTGAATATTTCGATACTCGCACAATACCATAAGAGTTAAAAGTTAAAATGACTATAAGAATAAAAAGCAACTCTCAACTCCTAAGTCCTAAAATTATTTAAATTCATTCGATGTAATTAAAACAAGGAATTTTAGGTAATATACACTACAAACAGGTTTTACATGGCACCAATGCCTTAGCCACATGCATGCAGCTTCATGTTGTAAATATATGAGTGAAAATTATCTTTATGTTACAGATCTCAGCGTCAACGTGACTAATCACTGATCGGTCAAACTTAATTTAGCGGGCAAAAACCATTTCATGCCCGCTAAGTAAAGTTTCACCTTATGTTACAGGATATATAAGCGAGACCAAACAACGATCGTTGCAACTTCATTTATAAGGCAACGGAGTATTCCTTACCCTCTAAATAAAGCTTCACCTTATATTACAGATATCAGCGTGACCTATCACCGATCAGTGAAGCTATAATTGACGGGCAAGGAATGGGCACTAGGTTTAGTACAACAAGTAGTAAAAACCGGCCAAGTGCGAGTCGGACTCGTGCACGAAGGATTCCGTACCATTATCTATACAACATTAGACACAAAGATAAAAATCACGTTTGTTGTATGGGAGCCACCTTAAATAATAAATTTATTTAGTTTTTAGTATTTGTTGTTATAGCGGCAACAGAAATACATAATCTTTTTGAAAATTTCAACTCTCTAGCTATCACGGTTCTTGAGATACAGCCTGGTGACAGACAGACGGACGGACGGACGGACGGACGGACGGACGGACGGACAGACAGACAGACAGCGAAGTCTTAGTAATAGGTTTCCGTTTTTACCCTTTGGGTACGGAACCCTAAAAACCGCCCAAGTGCATGTCGGACCACGCGCAGTGTAGGGCTCCATAGAAGGAGGGGTTTCTTGATTGATTTAAACAACTAACAACTTTTAAAAAGTACTTTTCAATGGATTTTGTACGAAATTTTCCTTTTATAAGTTGGTCGCCTATTACTCGTTAACTTATTAAAACTACTTAGCCGCAATAGTTTCTCTTTTTTGTTCATTATATTTGCTACTGCCTTGATTTTTTTCACGTTTCTATAATTAACCGGGAGAGGGGGAGACTCCCTCCTTTGATAAAAAAAATGCGTTTTATAGCTTAATCACTTTTAGTATTTCCATGTGGCGCCGGATTAAGAATAGCGTCACTTCATTTCCTCCCGTGGATGTCATAGAAGGCGACTAAGGAAATATGAGGAGATGAGCAGCAGCGTCTTCCTGAGATTCCAACTGCATACTGCGATCGCCAACCCGCCTGCCAAGCGTGGCGATTATGGCAAATGTCCTGCAGTGGGCGTCAAATGGCTGATGATGATGAGGATGATCACTTTTAGTAATAAGGCCGCCGTCTGTACTCTTAGATTAAGAAATATCTGTGTAATTCAATTTTTATCTACAATAAAGTGTTCTCTATCTATCTTAATATTTCGCAAACGGAAGTCTAAATCGAAAACTGGCATTCCTATACCCAATATATTTTTAAACGAATAATCCAATGATACCCCACATTATGATGTAGGCGAGAAAAAAATCGCATCCCTAATTTAAGAGTCTGTGTAGGTACCAATATTTTTTTTTTCAATATTTTATTCTACCGTTTTGTTGGTGTAATAAATATGTACTTAGTACTTATCGTCTCTGTGCTAAGCCGCGGACAGACAGACAGACAGGACAGCGGATGGACATGGCGTTTCTTGTTAACTACGGAACCCTAGAAAGTGCAATTAATTTGCTTTATTATTACGCCAAATAATACACGCTAGCGATGGCGAGTCTATAATAATAATCTCTTCAATAAACATTCAAGACATAAGTTACACAAAGCTTGTGACATTTTAAACAAATAATCCCATTGTATTCGGCTTCTGCATAACGAATGGTCGAAACGTTGATGAATTTTAAAAGAAAAGTCATAACATGACATTGTGCTTCTTTCATTGTGAGCATTCATTAACAAACTGTCGTCGGGTCATCGCGAAATAAATGATGATTACTTGCACCTGACACAAGCGGAAAAAGTAAGTAATGTTGGAAGAATCAATCTTGTCTGGAGATTTGCAATCAAGGCGTGGTATCTGCGCTACCTTCTTTTAGAACAGTGCTTAGGTAGAGTAGAGACACACTAATTGGTATCGCATCCGCCTTTGTACAAAGAAGATTCTCGAGGTAACCAGTAACCACCTGTTTATAAATTGTGAATTTCAATAAATATTAAAGTGTCGTTTTGTCGCGTTCTTTTCTGAGAAACCTGGAAAGAAATACCGATCAGTGAAATTTTAATTTCAGGAACCGTCGGTAACTGGTTGATTCATTTTGAAATATACCACCCGCAACAACTCGCAACGGTCGGAGTTAGGAACCAAGTACCTCCAAATAAAATGAGAAGTAGCTAACTCCATATACCTCTTTAGATTTATTGATACAAGGCTTATAAGAAGTTACATTATACTTTTCCTTTCCTACTAATTTTAGCACAATCAATCAATGCCGGATTAGCCACGTAGCAAGAGTAGCGAGTGCTACGGGCCCCGCGCATTTGAAGGCCCCGATTTCGGACCGTAAAAAATTTGAATTTTCAAGAATATAAGATAAGATATTTGTTTATTTTCTATCCACAAAATAAATTCGCATATAAAAACCACATTGAATAAATGATACACAGCACCTACTATTTGTGGAACTGCAAAAAATTAGTATCATATTCATGTTGGTATTATATTGGTTTATTTGTCAGTTTTCTTTTATTGCATACCTACACTTGCTAACCTAAAGCAAACCAAGGGCCCCTTGACAAAATTTGCTACAGGCCCTGAGGCTGGCTTAAGCCTCACTTTAGGAAATAGTACCGTCGTTAAATTGTATACAGCTTGTTGGGAAAAGAAAATAACAAGTCCATGCCCATGCACTTTATTTCTAAAAAAACTGTTCGTTTGAAACTTTAAAAAAAGCGAGGAAATAAAAAACGCGTTACTAGCGATACTTCTAAAAGCTTTTACGGCGAGCTTGCCGATAAAACCTACTAAATACATACCTACTCATCATCAATATACTTTCAGCTTCTTGGAGGATCTTCTACATTTCTATTAATTCCGAAACTAACAGCTTCGAAATTAAGTACACATTTTGTTTTTATAGTGGTAACAAGTTTTGAGTTTGAGTGTTCATTTCATTTTAATGTTAACCTAATGTTATTTCTATGCTCTTAGCTTATGACATTTTTAAGTATTATCAATGCTTGAGACAATTAATTTTGGGTTGGTATAATTACTAATAATGTTATTTGATTTGAGACACCCATTGGACACTTTGACTGCGTTTTCGACAGTTGGAAATGGAAAACTGCATTTGTTTTCATTCTGACGTGACCTGTTAATCGCTAAATTACTTTGTTTGCTTGTTACTCCATCGTTAGCAACATTCATAAAGTTCCTATAGTTTCACACTTTCTGGACGGATTGGAGCCGATTATGTCGCGATTACAATCTTCCTAATAGCTGTTACGTGAATGCCATTGTGTTTGTGACACATTACACATTGCTCACAAAACAGTAAGATTGAAATGGTTTTAACTAAAGACCATAATGAATAGCTTTTGTAACACAATTTTCCGTTAGCAAAAGGTATACTTATTTTCCCTTGAGGATTTGAATCAAAAATGATTTAGTTTTATACGAGATGAAAGGGTGAAAGAGCCTTACATAAATCATAGATACCTACTCAAATAGAATATTCTTTATTGATAAGACTAAAAGTAAAGTGGCAAACGAAACACTTGAGTCACTTATATTTATTTTTACCCTACTATGGCAGATGTATGTTTGTATTTACAGATGTTCCGCTGTAGCGCATAAACTACTTATTTGATTTTGAAGAATAATGTGTCAATCGATTTTTTACTATGGTCCGGGTGAAATAGGCTTCATTTTAAATGAACATATTCAATATGGCGGATATTTCATACAACAATTAGCTATATTTCAACGTTTGTGAATACTACTAGTGTATTAGCAGTTGTGATTATTAATCGTATAAAAATAACTTTTTCTGGAGTCGGGTTTTAGTTTTCAAACTTTTGTTTAAAGAAGTTCCTAGCGGCCATAAACTCATTAAAATTATTAGTAGGTATTTACTTCTCCAAAACTCTTCAAAATCTAAACAATATCAAATAATTTACTAAAGTGAACCTTTTATTTCTGTCCCCCAACCGGTGTAGGACGCGCAATCACAATCTCAAATGCTGATTATCGCAATAAAAATAACGTTACACTTATGAGCATCATTGTAACACATTTAGAACAAGATTTATGTTCACATATTCCAGCTAGTTTGAACAAAACATACGTTTGTTAAAGCAATCATTAAGAGCATAGCATGAGTAACCTGACCTGAATGCGTCAGCACTTTCCGGCAAGTTATGCAAATAGTCCCTAATATTGCCAAAAACGATACATCTTGGGTGTAGAGATCTTTTCACTCTAAAAGCATTTTCTTATTCGCAGACAAGACGCAGCATATTACCATCTACACTCGATCGGTTAACAATTTCACACTGGTGTGAAACTAGGCGCATTTTTACATGGCACTTGTCTACGTAACTCTATTACAGCGTACTGTTACTTTTTTAATTGTGCAAAACAACCAAGTAAACCTCAATAAATTTGCAACAGAATGCCATTAATTCCAAAATTTAATTTCCGTAGACACTGTGACATGATTTTTTCTGGCTGCACTGCTATAGATGTTCTATTTCAACGAGATCGAAAACGTAGCAGTTAGTAGAGTAATCTATCGAAGTATCGTTCTAGGTGAGTCCGGTAGTCGATCCATTTCATCCGTCCTGCTATTATTTCTTATGTAACATCGATCTAGGTGACTCACGCCACTCACAGCTGGAAAGGCGGAAAAGAGTACGACTCTACATCCAAAGGTTCGTATGAAGAAAGTCATTAAAGGCGATATCACGTTTCAAAACAACGTACATTGTATGTCTGTGGAGGGAAGGATCGTAAACCTGTTGTAGGTTTGCGTTGTTAGCTGCATGAAAATGTTGCTCATTCTGATTTTGGCATGAATTCCTCAGTTTTCTCCTAGTTACGGTATAAAGTTCGGTTTACATGTGAAGCCGAACCTTATAAAACAAACCGTTTTGAGCCTTTTTATAACAGCTTAACTCATACTGGAATTTTGGATACTTAAACAGAGACCAAAATCTGCCACTTACTACGATTTTCCGTTTCATCGATTACTCATTATTAACGCCTGAATCTACAAGAATATTCTATCAAAGTTAGATAGGTTGGGTGAAAAGAGAGAGAGAAAAAGGGGATGCATGCTTGAACATCCGCGGGGAGCTCGCGTTGTGATTAACCCCGTACTCTCTCTCTCTCTCTCTCTCTCTCTCTCTCTGTGAGAAGGCCACAGGCTATACAGGCTACCTACATTATATTATTTAACCCTGAAAGTAGGTGGATAGATAGAATATTCTTTATTCTATGTACACCAGGAATTACATATGAGAACTAAACAATAATGTAGTACATTACAACTGGCGGCCTTATTACTAAAAGTAATTTCTTCCAAATAACTATCCAACCAACCCAAGTATTTAAGGTTTCATTTAGTTTGTATTGTTGCGCTTGCATGGCGCCATCGCCAGCCCTTTGTAATGTGGATAGCCCTTAAAAATAGCGCCCCGGCATATGGACAATATTGCCTGGCACTGTGCATCAATACTCATTACGCATCATTTATTACATGCCACATCAAACGTAAACTGTATTTCATATGCAGCAGAGTCTTTGCATAAAGGATATCAAATTTCGACGAATGTAGAGCACGCGTGCAATAAAATCCTTACTTGTTGCAATGATGAACCAAATAAACGAGTTTTTTTCTTATATTCTGATTCAGATGTAGAAAGTAGGCGGCTGCGGCGTTATCTAATAAATAAAATATGCATCTAAAGAATGTGTTGCACCCACTGGTCAACTCGGCTGCCAAAATTGACGATGCTATGTGGACTTGCCACAATCAACCATCCTCACGGCAAAGCCGAAAAGTCATATTGTCTAAATAACAATTGATACGTTTTAGGATAAAGGGCCTAGTAGGTATAAAAAAATCCAATCATTTTATTTAATTTCATGATGACTAGCCAGATGCTTGGGTTGTGCTGATCGTTTTTTCACAACAATATCCAAATACCTAATACTCAAGTAATTGTAATATCCATCTATCTTTTAGGGATTTGTAAATTCCGTTACATACCAGTCAATTTAACGCACCTACAGATATAAATTGTACTGTATCGTGAGTTATAACCGTGGTTAACCCATCAATACTGACAAAGGCAGACAATGGGGAAGATTTTAATATTTTTTTATTTTAATAATTACTTCAAATGTGATACTATGTCATCGCAGTAATAACAAGAACGTACTGAAGCTTAGGGCTTAGTGAGATGCCAAAGCCCAAAACCACCGTGGGTATACAAAGCCAAGAGGCCCAAAAGATTGCTGTAACCAGGTAGCCAGGCAAACATGGAAATACACCCAGACTGAGGCCATCTGTACAAATGTACGGCAGGCCTCAGTGGGAATCAAACCCAACGAGACCAGATTCGCTCAAAATCATGCGTAAAGACATTGAAATTTACATAATTATATTTTTCGAGACGAGCTGAGATACGAATTTATCTCTTAACGTCGGGATCCATTTAAACAGACTGAAAAAACATTGCAAAACATTGGACTCGGAAGCAAGACCCAGATTCGAATCCCAGTGCGGGCATGTATCTATGACTTTGTTTTCTAAGTTATGTACATTTGTGAAGTTACAGTAGCAACACCACTCGCTAACTGTGAAGGAAAACATCGTGAGGAAACCTGAGTGTCTGAGCTATTCCCATACCTCAACGCTTGATATCGCCAATCTGCGTTGGGCGCGTGTGGTAATTAAGCCCATAGTCTCTCCCTGAGAGAAGGCCCGTGCCTATTGTATGGTATTTTTTCATGTGTTTTTGATTATATGTTTACGTTTGAAATAAACACACTTTTACACTGCACGAGAAGTTACCGACTTCATTCAGGATCACCGGTACTTTCGATTATGCTTTCAATGTGTTTAGTTCCAGAGGCACAAAGGTATGTTGGATTTCAATGTTGAATGTTGGTGGTGAGTCGAATAAGAATACAAAATTTTAGCCAAAACATACAAGTCGAAAAAAAATGGTGAATTATTTAGAACCAGCCCTTTTATCACGTAACTTTCCACTCTATCGGGTTAAAAATTTAGACGACTTTAAAGTGTCAAAATATGTGTGTTACAGTGTGTATTTGACAGCTTGGAGTAGGCTAAATCAGACAACAGTAGAGGACTTACGTGGTCGCACCCCAGGACAAGCTATTGTGTTGTGTTAACTTATTATAATGAACGGCAGATCATGGTTTGCAACGGTTTATCAACCTTATGTACTCATGTGTGCTTACAAACAATTCGATCAATACGATGTTCTCTACCCTAGATTATAAAATCTTTTATCTACACTAATGTTGTAACATTCTACTTATGTTTTCAATACTTGACTTATAATTACTACTGTTATAGCGCAGACAACAAAACACTCAATTTAAGCAATTTCACATGATGGTATAATATTCACATCGATATCGTAAAATCTCATTATAACATCAATAAAACGCGACCAACTTGATTGCAGGGCCAATCAGGTTGGTCGCGTTTTATTGAAGCGCGCAGCTGCGCTCTCATTGGTTAAATTTTAATGGCGGCAAAATCACTGTGATTACACACGTACGCGTGAATTTAATTTTTAATTGCATTAGTGAAGATAAAGTAGTGTATGCAACTGCATATAACACGGGTATTAAAACACTCGTTACTATTATGAAACTCGCTGCGCTCGTTTCATAAACTCACACTCGTGTTTTAATACCCTTCATTATATGACAGTTGCATAAACTACTATTATTTACCTTTTATTCCACAAATGTTCATAACGTATTGTAAGATTTACCTTACCAGCCTTTAGCCGGGGCTAGTTTTCATTCTATTCTTATTTTGAATCAAATTTGATGTTTGATTGGTAAAAAAAAGTATTTGATGAGCGAGAAATTCATACAACTGGTACACTTTTAAAGTATTATGTCTTAAAGAGCAATCTATAATTACAATTGCACAACAATTGGCCATCCATTGTGTATCGCCGCAGCGATTACCCGTTAATTTTCCACTAAGAGAGAACAAATTCAATTTAGCCCAAATACAGTTTACGTAACGGAAATCGGTGTGAGTTTGCGAAGTCTGGTCGCGTGGGTGGTTTATTTTTTATTGGGTTATGCGACTATACATTCACTAGTGGGAGACTGACAATGGTTGGCAGCATCCAGCTGGTATTATTTTACTATCACTCTTCTATAATAAGCGCTAGGGCGCTGGTTACAGTTTTAGAGCACTTGTAAGATTTCAATTTAATTTATTGAAAACTTACAGAATAAACACTACTGCACTTAGTAGATGTCAAAAGTACCTGCATAATATTATTATTAGATTGAAGACTATTTAGACCTAATCCAAGAGTGAATGGGTAAATGACGTCGGAAAATGCGGCTGAGGCGAAGGAATTGAATTGCTCTACATAGCCCTCGTGGGCTCCCATGATCACATCACTTTGTTCTAAAAATGTCACGATCTTCAAACGGCAGATATAATAACACATCAAACATTAGGCATCGAAACTCAATCTAAGTTGGTACTTGATGATATGATTATCACATTATTGAAAAATATATACTTTCCCAGATATAGTAGAGCTACTTTGTGAGAAAAGCAATGAGGAAATAAATAGTGGCATTCAACAAAAAATAATTCTTTACACTGAATTTTTTTCTGGATTTATAAATTAAAAAAATATTTAAGTAGATTTATTTAGCTCGACTTGCCTATTTGAAAGTCGAACAGTACTGAGACTAAACTCATGAGTCCGTTGGTCGAAATGTTCAGTCAAGAATGAAAGAATATGACCCTCCTCTCCTAGATTATCCGACATAAAAGCGATTCAAAACAAGCGCTGCTTTGATTGAACTAGGTACCTACCTGCAGTCTGTAGTTCACCGTGCGACATTCTCTCCACGGAAGGTCCGACGTAATCTGTGCTCCAGATAATGAACTTTGTTTTTTTACGCATGTCACTGTCTGCGGGCGGCAGTAGTGCGTGATGTGTAGTAAGTACTTACTGTTGCATAAGTTGTTTGGATAAGATGGCTGCGAAGAGCCCATTGGTATGCGAGAGATCTTATACAAGAATTTGTCACGAAATGTAGAAGTCTTCTGCACGTTTAACATGAAACTGTCATTATGCGGGATCGATACAGGTGTGAAACGCAATAGGTTTCTCTTACTCTTTTTAAATAATATATCGAATTCCTGTTAAGCATGCTTACTTTATTAGTTTCAAGAAGAAATAAAATCTCACTGGAACCATCATGGATCTGGGCAACGGATCTACGGAGAATTAAGGTTCTCATAAATACATAAAACAATTTCCAATCATATCAACGGTCAACAAATGTTTCTAAAGCTACAGAGAATGAGTGACATTTCTATATTACTTACGTAGAAATGTATACTAAACAATATTCTATTCTATTCCACTTATAGGTAATATTAAGTGTAGGTAACTAAGCTGACAATAGATCAGGACAATACTGAATAAGGACATAATCAGATGAAGACATTGTATGCCGGAGGGTAGGTGAACCTGTTGCAAAGTCACCCGCTAAGAAACTAAGTGGAGTGCACGCGTGTAAAGGTTCATGTGCTGTAGGAAGACTGTACACCGATCCCCATATATACTGTACTAGGTATTTCAGGGGGTGGCTCATCAATACAAGCAAATCAAATCCAATAATTTATTTTGATAAAAAATTATTGATTTCTCCGATATACCGGGAAAAATATCAACCACACAAATCTTTAATGCTGCTCTAGCGTTGCTCTCATAATAAAAGTTGAAAAAACCCTTGAATTACATCGGACTTTTCACCCACTGTACACAACCGTGTTTTTAAACCGTGTTTTATTTTACGTCATAAGTTATTCACAGTTTAGGGTGTCTGAATAAAAGAGCTATAAATAATAGCATTTCTCTCGGCAGTCAACTTAAACATGCGCACGAGACGTAAAGGGAACACGACACGTCCGCCAGTAAAGAACTAAAGATACGTCATTCATATTTCACAGCATACATTTTTGACCAAGACAACCTAGCAAGTAAAGGGTAAAAAAACATTTTACGTAGGATTTGTTTTGCACCGTATTTCAAAGAGCAGCCACTAGACTCGTCGATATTATGTTCTAATGTTCGATTAGCATAATATTAAAACCGAAACTATGTAACGTTAAACGTTAAAATATGTAAGCGAAGAAAGTCCCATACGCTATTTTGCGTACCTATTACGCTATTACCCACTTATTTATAGATCCTAAAAATATATTCTAAAACTTAAGTTGTATGATGTGTTGGTTCCTATTTGGCTTAGGCAGCAAATATGACCATATCGCACTAAGCTCAAGTTTCTCCCCATCCGTTTTCGCAGGAATACTCACATCACTTCTCTTCTCTACTCAGTACTGTTCAATCCAGCCACCCCTCTATATCTTAAAGAGCACTTTATCTACCTCAGTGACTCCCACAGCCGGGCACTTTGGTCTGACCAAAATCTGATGCTGCAGTCATTCGACGAGGTTCTTAAGCAACTCATTTGCTGTTGGGGCCGTCCGGCTGTGGAACGATCTGCCGGTTTCAATAAGGCGCTCTTCTTCCCCAGCTATCTTTAAAAGCTGGATTCACGATCCGTATGTACCTATCACTCTAATTTACTAAATATGTAGTTCAATTATTATTTTTTCCTGAATGTAGTATGTCTTTTCTTTTGTCCTCTAGTAGATCTTTATTGTAACTTTGTCTATTTTTATGATTATTATACCTATAGTATAAGGTTTACGTAAGTATATTATTATTGAGTAGGTACCTATGTAAATCAATACCTATTCATATTTGCACCGTCTCACTTTTCCTTCAGCCACTTTCCACGTCGGTTGTCTGGAAGAACTAGCTATAATCAATAAGGCCGCCAATTGTACTGTATCTCTGTAAATATTTTGTTTGCGTTTTTTTCTGGGGTACAATAAAGAATCATAAGCAGCCTATATACGTCCCACTGTAGGGCACAGGCCTTCTCTCAGAGAGAGGTATGGGCTTAATCACCACGCGTGCCCACCGCGGATTGGTGATTTCAATCGCTGAGGTACCTATGTGAATAGCTGACACCCAGGTTTCCTCACGATGTTTTCCTTCACCGTTAGCGAGTGGTATTGATACTATAACTTCACAAAAGTACATAACTTAGAAAGAAAAGTCATAGGTACATGCCCGCACTGGGAATCGAACCTGGGTCTCCCGCTTCAGAGTCCAATGTTCTACCCACTAGGCTACCACCGCGTGTGACAATAAAGAATATTCTTAGCTTATTCTTAACTTATGATCACAATCTCTAGGTACACCATTACATCCTAATTTTTGGACGTTGCAAAAAAACACAGAAATTGCGAGATACGTTTTCTATTTCGGATCGAGTATTTACAAAAGAAGAGGATAGTTACTGATTATGCGACAAGAACGTAACTTTCATTGAGGGATGCATTTTCGAGGACGATGAGGGAGGTCGGGGTAAATGGGGTATTTAGTAGATGGTGCTGACGACTCCAGGAGTGACGAGGCGACCGGCGAGGCCAGGGTAGCCGGCCCAGCCGTTCCAACCGTTGACTACTGTCGGGCCAGCGACCAGGGTCTGGAACGGCATTTGAACATTACATTTCTGAGTCGGACTTTCTCAGGGTATCGGGTATCAGGCTAAGCTAAAAGGGAATTGTCTTTTAATGGCATTGATTGACTAGCGGTAGTTCAGCTCCAATTTACTATCAGTTGGGTGGCAGTCGGCAGTGACAGACAGTGTATAAGGAAATCAGTCACCGCAGAAGCAAATAGAGCTCAAACTCAAACAAACTAAGACAACTGCAGCGCCAGTGATAACTGTCCACAGAACACAATAACTGGCACGCACTGATTGTAGACGAAATGTGCATTCAATTCAAATGCAATTAAAATATTTTTATTGATTACAAAAACAAAATGATTGCTTACATAAGCAGCCCATATACGTCCCACTGTAAGGCAAAGGCCTTCTCTCAAGGAGAGAGTATGGGCTTAATCACCATGCGTGCCCACCGCGCATTGGCGATTTCAAGCGCTGAGGTATGTGAATAGCTCAGACACTCAAGTTCCCTCACGATGGTTTCCTTCACAGTTAGCGAGTGGTATTGCTACTTTACAAATGTACGTAACTTAGAAAACAAAGGCATAGGTACATGCCCGCACTGGGTATCGAACCTGGGTCCATCGCTTCCGAGTCCAATGTTCTACACACTAGGCTAATTTAGTGCAGGGGAGATACCCTTAAAAAACTTTTTTTCAGGATTTTATTCTACCGTTTCGTTGGCGTAATAAATATGTATGTCTATGCCAAATATCAGCTCTCTAGTACTTATCGTCTCTGTGCTAAGCCGCGGACAGACAGACAAACAGCCAGTCAGACAGACAGACGGACGGACATGGTGAAACTATAAGAATTCCTTGATGACTACAGAACCCTTAGAAAGTTTCCTGCTTCGTGGTAGTACAGACATATCAGTCTACCAAAAGGAAAACCAATTAAATATTCACCAAAAAAGATCACCGAAAAGATTGTGTAGTGTCTTGGGTAGCTACTGGGAGCAGAGTAATAATACGCGTCTAGTCCATACAAGCGTTTAATCCAACTGAACGTTAGTGTGCGTGCGTTGCACCTCATTAGCTAGACGTACGTACAGGGTACACACACAAGCACACTCCACTACCCCCTCTTTAAACACAATATAACATTGTTGACCCATAATACTATCTGAATTCTATATTATATACAATGATACATAACCTTTACTTTCAAAATCATTACGGTTTATAATTTGATATTAATGTTATTTACATATTTTATACCTGTGTATCTATTCCATAACGTTCTACCGGTCTTCGCATACGAGTTGATCGTCTCGGAATATTTATCGGCAGCGGCGGTGCCTCCAGCGGTCTGTTACCCGTCGCAGGCGCATTCAGTGCAGCTGCCTGTGTAACCGCGGTACCTCCGGCTCTTATTTCTTCGCGCGCAGTCGGTGACGTCACTGCGGCCGTCTCTGCGCCGCCCCCGCCCATGATCACCGAGGAAGACCGCATTTGGTCAGCATGGCGTATCCATTTCGACCCACCCACAGTCTGGACCTCAAAAACATTGTTTCCTATTTTAGAAATAACTGTTGCTTTTGTCCACTTAATAGATTGTCCTTCTTGGCTATAATTGCGCACCCAGACTACGTTACCCGGTTCCCATTTACTGCTTTTGCCCTTTTTAATAGCTGCTTGTTTGTTAAGTTTATCAGTAATAGGTTCTAGTAAGCCAGAGCGTAATAAGTCTAATCTAGTCCTAATAGGCCTTCCAAACATGAGATTTGCCGGGGTTTGACCCGTAGTGCCATGGACACTGTTCCTATAATCTGTCAAAAATCGTTGCAAAAAACTCTGAATTGGTATCCTTTCAATGTCCGCTTTTCTCAATGCCCTCTTGAATATACGAACGGCGTTTTCCGCTTCCCCGTTTGACGAGGGATGATAAGGAGCGGAAGTGACGTGTTTGATACCGTTTTTGGTCAAAAATTGTTTAAACTCCCGGCTGCTGAAAGGTGGCCCGTTATCCGATACTAATGTTAGTGGAATACCGAAACGAGCGAATAACTCTTTTAGCTTACTTATTGTTTCGTTGGCAGTAGTGTTTAAAGTCATCGGTATGATCTCTAACCACTTAGAATGACCGTCAACCACCACCAGGTACGTTATATTTTTAAAGTGAAAAAAATCTATGTGAATCCGCTCATACGGTTTTAATGGCCATGTCCATGGCTTGACCACACCTCTAGGTGGCATATCGGCTGCCTCCGCACAAGTCCTACAAGAAGCGCATGTGCTTTCTACATCTGAGTCGATATTAGGCCACCAAACAAAACTACGGGCCAAACTTTTACATTTTACCATTCCTAGGTGTGAACCATGAATCTCTGCTAGGACCTGGGCCCTCAACACGGACGGAACTACCACGCGACACCCTAGCATGAGACAGCCCGCCTCTACGCTCAGCTCGTCTCGCCGTCGCCAGTAGGTCTGCCAGTCCGTGCTACCAGCATCCTCGCCCCGTCCCGCTCGCTCACTTGAAATCGGCCAGCCGTGTCGTACGAATTCGATTACTTTGCAAATAGTTTTATCTTTCGTGGATTCAATTCTTATGTCACTGGTATTAAGGGCGAAATTATCTTCAACAAATTTGATAAAAACGAAATCGTCATTATTTGTTTTAAATTCATCCGTGGCTGCTAGTGGCAGGCGGGATAAGGCATCGGCCTGATTTAACTCTGATCTTACATACTCTATTTCGTACTGATAACCAGACAGTAAAATAGCCCATCTTACTAAACGCCCCGCTGCCGTGTGCGGAATGTCGTGTTTCGGTCCAAATATCATGACTAGGGGCTGATGATCAGTTCTCAAGGTGAACTTACGCCCATAAACATAAGTGTGAAATTTCTTAACACCAAAAACTATCGCTAACGCTTCTCTCTGCATCTGACTGTAATTCGCTTCTGCGGGGCTAAGCGTGCGAGATGCATAAGAAACCGGTCGCTCGCCGTCAGCTGTGCGCTGGGTCAACACTGCACCCACGCCGCGAGCGCTAGCGTCACACGTTAGAATCAGCGGAAGCTGCTCGTCGTAATGCATCAATACTGGACTAGTAATTAACTTGGTCTTTACCTGTTCGAACGCATCATTCTGTATTTCTCTCCACTGCCAAGGCACATTTTTTTTTAGTAATTCATATAATGGACATAAAATCTCTGAGAAGTTTTTCAAAAATTTTGAATAAAAATTTATCATCCCAAGGAAAGATTTTAGTTCAGTTACTGTGTTAGGTTTAGGCACTTTCACTATTGCTTCTATCTTTTTCTCATCCGTACATATGCCCTTTTCCGAAATAATGTAACCTAAGTAGCGTACCTCTTTAGCAAAAAATGTACACTTGTCTTTACGAACCGTTAGCCCCGCCTTATCTAGTCTACAAAACACTTCGTGCAAGTTTCTGAGATGTTCCGCCTCGGACTTTCCGGTTATTAAAATATCGTCAAGAAAATTGGTGCAATGGGGTATGTTAACTATTATTGCCTCTATAATACGCTGAAATATCGCTGGCGCTGATGAAATACCATAGACCAATCTGTTGTAAACAAAAAGACCTCTATGCGTATTTATCACTGTTAGTATTTTCGAATCGTCTAATACCACTTGATTATAGGCTTCGGATAGATCTATTTGAGTGAACCGCTTTCCCCCGCTCAGATTGTTAAATAAAAACTCTGCCCTAGGCAATGGGTATCTATCGACTTCTAAAACTGGGTTTAGCGTGCTTTTGTAATCGCCACAAATTCTCAAGGCTCCGTTACTTTTTAGTACTACTACAATGCATGAGGCCCAGTCTGAAGAGTGTATAGGTGAAATGATACCTGTGCTTTCCATGCGCTGTAACTCGGCGTCAACGAGTGGGCGCAGCGCAAGTGGCAGCGGCCGCGCGCGCCGGTAGACGGGCGCCACATCGGCGCGGACACGCAGCGTCGCTCGCGCGCCCACGTAGCAGCCTAGGCGTCCACTAAATACACGGGGAAACTTCTTCATGAACTTCTCTTTATCGAAAACTTCCGCTTCACACCTTCCGCTTTTATTTCCATCATTAGCTTGTTGTACTGACAGTACTGAATCCGATACTATCACGTTCATTCCTAGCGCCTTCAACCATTCACGCCCGAGCAACGGTACGCCACCATTACGAATTACATGCAGTTCTAGCAGTTTAGTCATGTTTTGATAGCGTACACTCACTTGAATGTAACCTAGTGACGTAATGGGCTGTCCATCATATCCTTTTAGTGTGATGTTACCTTTCACTAGGGAGTGCCGCGCGTATAGTTGTTGATATAGCGCCTCACTGATGCAGGATAAAGGGGAACCTGTGTCAACATGCATCTCCAGAGCGTGCCCGTTCACGTCCACCTCCGCTATCACAGGCTCGCGACCAAACAGCTGCACCATGTACAGTCCACTTGGTCCACTTCCATCGACGTCGTTTTCATAGCTGTCCTCGTCCTCGTCTGTGTCTGCGGTTTCCAACCGTAAGAGTTGCCTGTCATTCCTTTCTATGTTTGGGCACATTCTCTTCAAATGTCCTTGCCTCAGACACACTCTGCAGACATAGCCACGGAATTTACAGTTGTTTCTTGCATGATCTCGAGCACCACAACAGGAACATAAGCCTGATGAGCTTTCTGTCTTCGCGCCACGACCTGAAGACCACAGTCTCCCAGCGCCGCCGGCCGCCCCGCTCGCTTTCGTCACACCGCCCGCCTCGCCGTTCGCCACCTCCGCCGCCATTTTGTTGGCGCGGTCCTGTGCGTTTCCTATCCAGCGCGTGTACCGTCTGAACTAAATGTTCTGCTTTCCATGAGTTGTTTCGACACTGTTCGACTGCCGCCGCATTACTCGCCGCCGCCTCCAGTGTAACCGCCATCTTGAATGCCGCGGCGAAATCCACGTCTTCCATGAAAACGCGCTGCCGCGTGGTCTCGCTTTTCAATCCGCACACAAACTGGTCGCGTAAATTCTCTTGTAGATTAGATCCGAATTCACAAGTCTTTGCGAGGTGTTTCAAAGCAGCCGAAAATTGAGTTACGGTTTCGTCACTGCTTTGCACCCGTTTCCGGAATTTGTATCTTTCTGCAAGTTTCGACGGTACTGGTTCCACGTGCCTCGCTACCAATCCTACAAGGTTCTTGTAGGTTACTTTTGCTGGTTTCACGGGATTGCAAAGATCGACCATCAACTCGTAGGTATCGTCTCCGACGCACGAAATAAGTGTTGGTACGAACATTTCCTCTTTCACTGCATTCACTAAGAAGTATTGCTCCATTCTTTCCACGTAAGTGCTCCACGACCCTCCATTCAAGTTGAATTCGTTGAGTTTTCCGATTGACATTTTGATTTCTTTAGTACCGGCTGCGCCACTGTAGTGTCTTGGGTAGCTACTGGGAGCAGAGTAATAATACGCGTCTAGTCCATACAAGCGTTTAATCCAACTGAACGTTAGTGTGCGTGCGTTGCACCTCATTAGCTAGACGTACGTACAGGGTACACACACAAGCACACTCCAGATTGGACCATGCATAAATTGAAGCCCAACTCTATTCCGTGCCCAAATCGGATCCATGATCTAACGGAGACTCTTAAGGGAGAGTTTACCGCGAGACGAATTAGACAGTCAACCTTTAAATTGACCCCTATTGGGATCAAACCCATACTCACTCCAAGAGCCTTTGCCCTACAGTGGAACGTATACGGACAGCATTACAACATTATGTTAATTGTAAAATTGATTCTTCTTCTTCATCGTTAAGCTCTTACCAGAGCAATCGTAGTCCTCATGACATGAGAACGTGTGGGCCGGTGGTGATGCCTATTTCTCTTAGTCAGGTGCAGTCCTGGCGCATTCATGCCAAAAATCACGGAATTGGTTCACTAGGCCTCAAAATGCTTTGAAATCAGGTTTTGACTCACCCTGGGTCCTACAAGGCCAAGGCCGGGCCAAGCGCCCCACGCCAGTTGGGGAGCGGCAGCGGCGAGGGCCACGCACACGACGAGGAAGATCACCTGGAACGCCACACCAGCTATGTATTAGAGCTTGGAGCGTATGATCGAGAGACAGCGCTCTTGAAGTCATGTTTCTTTGTTGAGTTACTATTCAGTAGGATTTTACACGTGCACTCCGTCGACAATGTTACCGGGAAAAAATTATGATGATCTTGTCTCAAACACTCTGTAATTTGCGTTATAGTAACTTTATATTATTTATGTTATTAAGATACTAGCTATAGTTACTTGTTTATTTTTATGCATACGTCTGTTTTTAAAATCTGAAATTAGTTGTAGTCTAGTTTAATTCAATATCTTTTAAAAATAAAAGAATGTATGAATGGAAAGCTAGACAAAAAAAAATCCTCGTTTATTTTCGGCAGCCTTATACGGTGTCAATCATTCAGAAGTACAAGATAAATAATAGATAGAGAACAGTTTATTGCACACCAGTAATTATTTACAGGATTTTTCTTAATATCTAATACTAAAAAGTCTCACCAAAACTAAAGGCTTGCAGGAAGGGAATGAATGCTTCTTTCATTAAGCACGCATTGTAGAAAAAATTATGAAAGTATTCAATTGGCGGTCTCATCCCTAAAAGCAATCTCGTCCAGACAACCTCAGGCCGGAGTTTCTAATTTGTATCAGATCATCCACCGAGTGATGGGAGAGGGGGATGAAATGACAATCCATAAACGGGTATGATATTAAATGAAAGTGGACTTAACATCGTTAATGGCAGTTGTTTGAAAAAAACATTGTCTGTCAAATGCTGATTTGACCATATGACAGACAAAAAATATACCCACGTTCAAACCGTATCTTTGATGATTTCGGTCATTCATTACTGCCGTTAAGAATTCCTACATTGATCTTGATAGAAAGCGAAAAATTTAAAACTTCTAAGAAGACCTTAAAAGTAATAGATCGGGTAGGTATTAGTCCTACAATAGAAGCACAATTTACTCACAAAGTATTTCATTCTGGAGGTTGTGGGAGTTGTTTTAGATCTCACAAAGAACTGCTTCTGCTGAGCCTTCTAAGTGCAAACTATGCCAGTGGATCGGTCAGCAGAGGCATATATAGGACCTCAGAAGGTCGTCCAGACATGGCAAGCCCTAGACTAGAGCCTGTAAGGTCGTATCTACGCTTATTCTAATTTAATTTATACAATGAATTCTTGTCACTAGGTGATAAAAAATAGACGTCCATATTATCGCAGGCTATCTGATGCAACAAAATAGGAAATAACTTGTGACAAAGAATGTTTTTTCTTGCACATATGTAATGGTGCCAGTTGCTTGTATATATTTTATGATTTATGATTGATTTTTAATAGCACCTGCCATGTACCTACCATTCCTTTAACATAACCATTGAACTGTCGTTGCATTGTCTGACGAGTGAGAGGTGTGACATCAGGATTGTGTGGAACTAAGGCTAACAATTAAAACGACCACGTTTGATTACCATGACAGAGGGCGTCGGTTCGATTCCCATTGAGGATCCCCGTAACCACACTCTTGTTTGTCCATACTCCCAGGATAAGTCCGCAATTAAAAATACTCTAACAGTTCATATTTCTATGGAATATTCGGTCACGTAATAATTTTTTTCCTGATTATGATTATGAACCAGTAAAATTAAAATATTTAAAAACCCCCCACACAAAAAAACAAGCTCTCGAAAAAGTAAAACCGCACCAATGTCGCTAATTTCAGCCAAATCAAAGTAACAAAAATTTTTCGGCCATTTTTTTCCATTTTGTTTTTTTTTATCGCACTTAAATTTGCCCAAGGTGTACATTGTTTTCGTCAATACACCATCCCTATATCTCTTACCGTTTTGTCAGGCAGTTGACCACGTCTATAAACGGCCGATTCGTTTATTGCATGTGGTACAAAAGAGGTCTTAACATAAATAATGGTCCTGAACATGAGCCCTGGCAACGAAAATGCCATTTAATTGAAGTAATTAAATTGCAGCCATACAAATTGAAGGCCGGGAAGAACATGGATGTTATACAACATCCAGCCCTTGTATCAGGTAACTTTCCACTCTATCGGGTCTAGCATTTAGACGACTCCGAAGTGTCAAAATATGTATGTATTTGACAGTTCGGAGTAGGCTAAATCAGACAACTCCATACAGTGGGGGACTTAAGGAGTGGGCCGATGTTAAAACCGCGGAAGAGTTGTACAGAGTTGCACTAGGGTGATGGATAAATAAATTGACTTTTGTATGAGGAATTTTAGTTTAATGGCACTAAAACCCTATATGAGAAAGTACTGCAAGTCGACCTTAGTGTGATTGCAAAAAGCCGAGCAAATTACAAAGGTACCTTTCAATTATGCAAACAGTCTATTAATCTGTTTTCCTAAGTGGTATAATATGAGTACCTGCTAACAGTTAGGTAGGCGTTGTCTTTAATTTAATCGAATGCATCTGTTTAGCAACCTAGCCCCAGTTATCCTAATGCTTCTTTAGTTATGCATTTATGGAGCTATTATTGCCATGTTTTCTTTGTTAGATGCTACGAATACTGGTTAGATGCTTGTTGTTTCTCTAGATGTACTATTTATAACTATGTGAAGTTAAGCGGCAGCCAAAATTAAATGTTGACTACCAACTATAAATAAATCCCCTATATACCTGCATTCGAAAATACCTTCTACTCGTCAACACCTTCAGAAAATAATAATAATGAAAAATATCTTCTGCTATTGTTTAGTTACATACTACTACATAAGTACCTAGGTATATATTAAATTATTATGAATCACATTACTAACATTACTTAAAGTTTGTTAGAGAATTACATATTAAATTATCTAAGTCGGTTCCTAAGACATTTTGTCATGCAATAAGCGGATTTTATTTAAATCTGGATTTTCATGACTGATGGAATCCCTTTTCTATTTTGACATGTCAGGCTGTTTTCCATACGCAAAATAAATAAATGGCTGCCGAAAGGCAAGTAAAGAAAACGCAAAGAAACACTTAATTATATATAACCTTGACTTATTTTTTACTACAGCCCAATCGTACTATTTTAATGCATCATACTGCAAATAATGATACTGTAGACAGTCATTATAAATGGCGTTTAACATCTATCAAGCTAATAGACACATAGGCAGAAAAAAACACTTACCTTCTTTAGGTAAGCTTTGCCGGTTAATTCTCAAAATCGATCACTCGCCGAGGCCGACTCAAGAAAAGGCCGAGGCCGACCCGCAGTAGAAGCCGAGGCCTAATTACTGGACGTCGAGCCGCATGTGCTGGTCGGGGCCGCACTCGTCCTCGGCTTCCGCAGCCTCGGCCCGGTAGACTGCGTTCTCGATCCACACAGCGATGCGGTCGGATATGGCCACCATGAAACGCGGCAAGCGACCCGGGTGCGTGCGGGTGGGTTTTGGCTCACCTGGAGTTAGTTTTTAACATTTATTTGCCGTACACACACGATAGCACATCGATATTTATAGTGACAGCTGACAATAGGTGTGACTTTGCGATAAAAATGGGCTAAAGAGTGGTAATAGTGACTTTGCGAGCTGTTGTGAGTCGATGCTTATAACGGATTTGACGGAACCATTTATTTTACGAAGGCCAACCTCTAAAGCAATAACCTACAATTGGGTAGAAGCCATTTCCGTAGAGTTTAAGGATCAATCGCCGGTGACTCCAAAAACTAAAATAGTAATCTTCAGACGCTCAGGTTCCTCCACAATGATCATCTACACTACATTAACAAATAGAAAATGGTGACTTACCTAAAATTTCAGCCACTCTTTCCAAAACGACGTCGGCGATGCTTCTTAACCGATTAGAGACGAGGATTTCTTTGCCACCCTTGGCAATATAGTCACACATTCGGTAAGCCACCTAACGGAAAGAACAATAATAAGAGAAACATTACAAGGGAAAAGTTTGCTTAGAATTAAAATTTAGAGGCAAAAAAACTGGTAGTCGGTGACGAAAGGATTAATTAGTGAAGGAACTCGGGTTTCCTCAAGATGTTATCCTTCACGATTAGCGATGCCGGGAGCGCTCCCAGAAACTTGAATACTAAAGCGAACCTTACTTGTGCGCTGAAGTTGACGAGCCACTTTTGCCGCTGCCGCAGCTCCTTCTGGCGGTCAGCCTGCTCCTTGCGGCTCTCGGCGGCATGCCCGCCCGGCCAGGGCTTCTGGAATTTGCTCACCATCTGGAAGTACTCCTCTGTTTGCCTGTCGAATTGCAGTAAGTGCGGTAAGTATTACGTGTGCCAAAGAACAGGTAACCGATGAGGTAAGATTGTTTTCTAGTGTAGACCATAAATCGTAGACGCGTCGTGGTTTTTATTTAAATTGCAATGTATCTTTTTCATAGCTGTAAGTTTTCCCATTATAAAAAACAAAATAATAAAATTCCGAATAAACTACCTTCGGCTCACCTCCGAAGCGGGATTAGCAATCATTAAACCCGCCTTGGACTTATAAATCGCCTACTTTAACCACATCTTACTAACTCAGGGCTAAGAAAATAGTCCTCCTCGAGGGCGCTCTTTATCTTGTCCCGGCGCTCCGGCGGCAGCCGGCCGCAGTTGTCGTCCCAGAGCGAGCGCAGGCGCCGCGACGTCGGCCGCGCGAGGACCTCCAGCCGCTCCATGATCTGCCGCATGCGTTGAGACTGCTTCGCTTCACCGGCGTCTATGATCAGGGAGATTAATGTTAAGACGAAGTGAGCGCAGACATCAGGAGCCCCAGGCGCTCCATGATATGACTCATGCGCTGAAACTGCTCTACTTCACCATCGTCCGTGATCAGGTAAATGTAGTAACACAGTGAGCGAAGGCGGTGACATCGGCCGGATAAAGGCCTCGTTTCAGGGACCCGTTTTAAAAAGGGGCAATTAGATAAACTTACAATGGTCATTTTAATTGCCACTTCATGAAACGCTGGGCGTTCCAGGATCGGACACATGTGCTGCGTGCGCCTGCTTTGCTCCAGAGCAGATTGGTGGTGATGACGGCTACTTGCAGATGGCCGATGTGCATGGCCAAGTACCTACTCCCTTGCACAGACTGATTGGAAGAATCTATCTTATATCTCCCCTCGTATCTTTCACACAGAATATTTAATTTCTTTCAGCAAGACATCAACAAAATACATTAATAAATATTTCATTGCAGCAATACCTAGATAGGTATATTATTTTTCTAGACGTAGAGCACACTGGATTGCTCGGGCGCCTGATGATGAAAGATGATCCAATAGGTATCTATCAGGTCTCTTCAGGTATCTCTCCACTAACAATGTAGCTTCATTTTTAACCGACTTCAAAAAGGAGGAGGTTATCAATTCGACGCGTATAAATATTTTTTTTGCTATGTTTTCGCATAACTCCGTCAAATCTTAACCGATTTCGACAATTATTTTTTTTGTTCGAATAGATATAATGTCCCATTTAATTTGGTGAAGATCTGATGAAGACTTTCAGAGATGAGAACGAAACTCTTTAATGGACAGCAGTAAATAAGGCCTAATGGGGCCAATCCTTTAGTAATAACCGTATGTTTTATAAAATAGCGTAAAAGTAGTCCCAAGGTAATTTGGTGATCCTCTGATAAAGACTTTCGGAGATGGAAATTGAGAACATCAAATTTTAAAGCAACGAATTAAGTAGGGTAAATTATGGTTATAAGGGCCATGTTTAGTTTTTCCCGCTCCCCCACTAAAAATTGAAAAATAAAAATTTAAAAAATAAAAATAAAAACTGACTTCGAAACACTACAGCACTAAAAAGTTAGAAATAATTTAAATAATTAGAAGTACGTATACATGTAGGTATTATAGAAGTATAATTTGTAGTCGGTGCCCAGAATATATGTGCTGGTCATGAAACTGGGCACCGACTACAAATTATACTTCTATAATACCTACATGTATACGTACTTCTAATTATTTAAATTATTTCTAACTTTTTAGTGCTGTAGTGTTTTGAAGTCGGTTTTTATTTTTTATTTAATTTTTTTTAAGTTTTAAGCCTTTTTTATTATCCTGGATGGTTTAGCTCGAGAATTTGATTAGATTAGGTGAGTTTTGTATTTAAATTTGAACACTACGATCTGACCACCTGGTTACGGTGGCGGGGAGTCGCTGGATGCGGGCGGCACAAGACCGGGAAGCTTGGGAAACCATGAGGCGTCAAATGGCTGATGATGATGAAATAAATCGGTACGTCCGCTATAAGTAGATAGGCAGCAAAATCCGAATTTAGTCGCTAGAGTTACGGCGTCATTTACCTGTCGTTTTGCTGGCCCTCTCCGCCCTCTTCGGCTTACTCTGCCGGCGGTCGCTGCGAGAGCTGCTACGTCTTCTTTGTTCGCTGATGGCCGTATCAGAAACGTGAGACATTGCCCCCTCAGACCTGGTCGCGGAGATATTGCGGCTCTGAGACTTGCCTGCAGAAGGGGCGGAGCTTCGCCGCCTAGTCCCTGACATTTTGCAAAGAACACACTAGAATTTAGCGCAAAAAAAAATATGGCCAAAAAAGAGCCGATTTTTCAAGATTTTCCTAAATTATTTTCCCGATCCGACCACAGATCCGATTGACAGATTCGAAAAATAAATGCCAGAGTGCATCTGCTTTTTTATTGGTGAAAAGCGATCGAAAATTACCAAGAGGTGGTTCTTACTTTACCTACTAGCCAGTAGGTTTTTCTTTTTGACTATTAAGAAAAAAAAGTAGTTTCCGTTATGCCGAAGCATAAGAAAGCGCCATTAAAAGTTCGATTGTTTTCGGACCAAGGAAGTTTTCTTGTTTCGGACCCATAATACTACCTACCTATCTTTAGTTTTTTTTCCTCTGAGCTTGTAAATAAATCTTAGATGAAGACGGTAAGGAGAGCCCATATTTGAAAAAGAATGGGTCCGATAGGTAGGCACCATGGAGGTCAATAGCTCTTGAACAACAAATATCACCGACCTCTATGGTCAGTAATAAACCGCTAAGCTCCACTGACATCCACATAGCTAAATCTTTATATTTATCACTCCTGTGTACTTTCGGGCCTTTTAAAAATGAGTTTTCTTTTTATTTATTTTTTATTATTCCCTAGTCGCTGCATAGATGGCGCTGAACTTGGTAAGTTACTGCTTATTGATTGCTAATTATTGATTTCTGATTTCTGACTCGAAGGAAAGGAACGTCACATTATTTTTTTATTATTTCACTTGAATGTAATTTTTAGATCATAAAACGAAACTTACATAATAATGACATATTATGTCATCACATCACAAATAAATATCGTTCCAAAGTGATCAATTCACGTCACCGCAATATCCACTGACGTCCCTTGCGGAGCGGCTATCATAATCTGTAGTGCATTCCGATTTGCCCATGATCACTCACGGTCGCAAATCGGAACGCACGGCTAGTAACATAGTCAGTTCAGCGCCATCTACAGAATTCGGTCACATTAACTAGAGACTTGACGTTGATACAATAATGTCCAAAACAATACCAAAATGACAGAAAACTAAGCAAATTATCAATAGTATGGTCATTTGAGTTGCCATTAATATAAAAAAAAAAAAAAAAAAATAGTATGGTCAGTATCTTTGTAACCAATACGTGTGTCGATAATTTGCTTAGTTTTCTATCATTTTGGTATTTGTTTTGGACATTATTGTATCAACGTCAAGTCTCTAGTTAATGTGACCGTGTTGTAGGTATTACAGTAGGTACCATTTCATCGCTCCACTCAATTTTTACACACCCACCCGCATACGTCCTGAACTGATCGAAAGCAACGGCTGAAATGAATGAACAACGCTAGTCTTACCACGCGTTATGCTGGCGCGCTAAAACCCTTTGATGTACCGCCACCCGCGCGATAACGCACACGCACGCAGCCCGGATGTTCGCGACGATAGCCGGTAACATTATATTTGCGTGTATCGTGTCACGGCGCGAAGCGAAGACGATACACGCAGTTGCGGCCGAAGCATTTATTCTCTAACAGACGCGTGAAACGCCAAAAATTTGAGATGTTGTCTAACGTAAAACTCTTGAAAGAACATTTATTGGCTCGAATTTGTATTTTGTTGAATGGAAAAGTTTCTGCTAAAGGATTTTCGTTATAAATCCTTTTTGTATTATTATTAATTTGCCTTGAATAAAACACCAAAATAGCTCTCAAAATCACTTTATTTAGATCAGGAAGCTCCCGGTTGTATACAAAGCCAACTAGTCAGGTCAGGCGTGCCATCGGACACTTGCCCGCTTGTGTTCGCGTCTTGCTTCTCGTATGGTAAATGCCAACCATTGTTCTTCTTCTGAGCGGTAGGAGTGAACGTTAGAGGTTCCTGAAATGACGAGATAATGTTGATGTACCTGCTTATTTAGAAAACTACTGTCTATTTTCTTTCGACGTGAAGCGTTTTTTTATGTCTAAGAGCATAAAAGTACTTTATTGCAGAAGCTGGAAAACGTTAAGGTACTGAAGTCCAGGGAAATATAACGGACGAAATTTGGCCACTGGCGTCGTCTGGAATAAGTTTCTAGCCTGGATGATGTAGATCTCAATCTCACATAATTTTACAGCCGCTTCATTGGTTTATTGATTTCATATGATTCACACAGTCGATGAGTTCTGCAAACAATAAATGTGCACAGTGGATCATACCTGCAAAACAACTCCGTTTTTCTTAGTTGTAAACACCATCCATTGGTGCTGCCATTGCCATCTTCTGAACAGTATCCTCAGCTTATCATCGTTCATTTTGAACAGATGTCCTCGAAGTAAGTCTTTCGAGACTATGTCTGTTTGGGGACCACTCATTATCGCTGCTGTTATGAAGAATGGATCGTCTTGGGATCTGGAAGAGGAAAACTCTTTTTTACCCGAATGCGAAACCAAAGGATATATTTTTCGTGCATATGCATGAATGTTTATTTATGACCACCCAGAGGCCAAACGGCGTAACCAATTTTGACAAATGAGATGTCAAAGGTATTAACGACGCGAGTGTCACTGGTGGTAATATGACGTCACAAACAATACTTTAAAAATGGCAGACGCAGCCTTGCCAGATGGGGGGGAAGTTTTTTGGGGGATATTTTGGAGGAAAAAAATAGAGTTCGGGGGTTTTTGGAGGTTAATCTTTCCGTTTATGTAATCTCTGTGTACAATAAAAAATATTCTATCTATCTATCTTTTATCTCCAAAATAAGGAAGCACACGATTGAACGATAACATTTTCAAACAAAGAATCTCATACGGGCTTTTCATATAATTTTTAATGGCTACCCCATTACACACATTTGTGCTATAAAGCATTCATTCATACAAATTATAATCTAATTTCGTTGATTGTGAAAATTCTGAACAGATTGTGAACTATATTCTTTATGTTACATTAACCCGCACTGAGGACAATTTTTAAAAACCTATTTATAGGCTAAAAATTCCACCCATACCGGGACTTGAACCCGCGACCTCTGGCTCACCGTGCCGGCGCTCTTCCAACTAATGGGAAAGTGCAAGAATCGATGAAATTTCGAGCGGAAAGGAAACTTCTCTGTATTACGTACAGGCAGCGACATCTGACCGAAGCGATTTACATCACTTGCAGCTCGAAATTTCATCGATGCTTGTACTTGCCCATTAGCTCAGTTGGGAGAGCGCTAGCACGGTGAGCCAGAGGTCGCGGGTTCAAGTCCCGGCATGGGTGGAATTTTTAGCCTCTAAATAGGTTTTTAAAGATTGTGAACTACATTTTCCAATTAATTCAGTTATTAAGTAAATATAATTAAAGATAAATTCCGCAATAGGTTGTCAATTGAAACTGTAGAGGAAATTCTTAGAATTCGTTACTCCATGCCTAAAGGCCGCAATTGTGTTTTGTTCAGTCTCCACAAATGTTACCTTGAGGTTTAATTCAGAAAAAACCGGACAAGTGCGAGTCGGACTCGCCCACGGATGGTTTCGAACAAATTTGTAGTCTCGCAGTTTTCCCGAGATTTTCCCGAACTCCAAAGGCTATTTTTTATGATTTAATTACAAATGTATAGTATTTTCTAAGTTTAGCACGAACACTAGACGTACCTAATAAAAAACTGAAGTTGCACGTATATGTACACGTTCATTTTTTCATTTTACAATTTTCCGACGTTTCGCTACTTTTGCAAGTTCCGTAGTCTCCGTAGACTGAGGTGACAGGCGTCATTTCAACTGCCTAGCTATCAAGGTTCTTGAGATACAGCCTGGTGACAGACAGAGAGACGGACGGACGGACGGACGGACGGACAGTAGTCTTAGTAATAGGGTCCCGTTCGGCACCCTAAAAATAAACAGGCAGATAAGACCATACCCAATATTGTAAAACATAAAATATTTATTATCTGTGCCTGTGTTTTCTCAAAATAAAATAAATTAAATTATTGTTTTGATACGACGATATTACTTGCCAAATTTCACAGCGTCAACGGACTGTAACCACATATTGTAGACTTGTATATATGGTTTTAATTTCAACTCGATACCTCCATGCGTTCTCGAGATAAAGGGTTTTGACAGACAAACGAACGGCCGGACGGACGGACGCATGGCCAACATTGTCAATTTTATTTTTCATTTTGTTGTTCAAAAGAGTTATTGCTGACCAAAACCATTTCTTATAACTGTACCGTCTTATAATATGGATAGAGTAGATCACATTGTTGCGCCGCATAGTATGGGTAAAATCGTTTCCGGCAGAGCGTAAGTGCATTAGTGCAGCGTGTTGTGCAACCCTAAGTGAAAAGTGCGAACTTACAAATTATCTGTGAAAAAACTATGTGTATTAGACATGAGGTACTGCATCTGTTTCTTTGGCCACTTGAGCATATGTTTTCTCCCAAGAAGCATGATCTTTTTGTTCTGCTCCAACAGATTACTCACTATCACAGAGAGCAAATTCACTTTATTTACATTATGCTGCTGGCTTGTAGCGAATGCTATGTTCAATGCATCTAAAACTATATCATAAGGAGCAGTTCTGTCCAAGAAGTTAGTGAATCTTTTTAGTTCATCTGGTGACGTTTTCAGGAACAAATCTGAGCCAACTATGAGTTTCTCCTTCACATTTGTCTGTAAAAGTTGGAACTCTTTGTCTGTCAAGCTTAGACGGTCTAGGGTTTGCTTACAGGATTGGCATTTCCCACTGAAATAAAAAGGAAATAAAGTAATAGCTTGGCAAAAAGAGTACAAACCAAAAGTAAAATTCAACTAATAATTTCACAAAACATTCAAATCTTATCTTTATTTGAGCACAATGTTTTTTTTTTTAACTGTTTTTATAACTTGTGAGAATAAAGAAAATAGCAGACAGAAAAAGAGTATTTATCAGCAAACTTTTCAATCAATTTAATATAAGTCTCCTTTTTAGTATCTACCATTTTCTATAATTTTGTTATACATAATATAATATGCACATTAAGTAGCTCATTAAGTATGGACTAACTAAGCAACAGGCAAACTAGGGAAATATAAAAATTGTACCTTTTCTCGAGAGCAGAAAACTGAGCTTTCCATCCCAAGGAAGTATAAGATTCTTTAATTCTGTCAGCTGTATCTTGCTTCACAGTTACAAAGGTGTTAGCTATGTGCACACAAATTTGATCCATATGCTTTACTCTTGTCTTTTTCTGTTTATATTTCTTGAAAATGTATTGGATCCATGCCTCATAAGCTATGTCTTGAAGTGGCCGTCTGTCGTTTATACTTCGTTGGATTATTGCCTGTGCTTCAGAACTTTTATGGTTCCTAAACAATGTAGATATAAGAGTACTATAAGCAGAGTGAGTGGGAGTTGTACTAATAGTTATATCTTCTAAAACCTTAACACTTTTTTGGCATTCATCAATGACACACAGTGCATGTAATAGTCTCTCGCAGGTAGAATAGTCCAATACTTTATGCTTATCATAGAGTTTATTGTAAAGCTCCAAAATGAACTCTCTGTCCTCGCTCATAAGCTGACCTTTCTTGCCCAACACATAGTACAAAGAGAGCAAGCCGTTTATTGAGCCCAATGAAAGTTCATCATTTGTTTTCCTGAGATAATTTGCATAGGAGAGTGCAGCATCGAATTTCTGTGAGTTGACCATGGTCTTAAGCATTACTCCTTCAAAGTTTTTCTGGTTGATATTGCCAGGTTTGTTCAGTACAATATCTTTTAACTTTACCCAGTCAGTATTGGGCTCCTCTGCTGCGTATTTAATGCATTGCATTTGTTCATTGGCATTTCTAAAGCTGTCGCTACTCAAATCTTTTATGGGGCGAAGGATAGACGCGTAAGGACCTGAAATATTAAGACATAAGTGTTGGGTCCCACCCATCACAACACAACACATAGGTTACCTCAAAAACAATTTACAATTTATTGTAGAGTCAATGGGTTACACTTACGTGTACATTTTGGCAAAAATACAAAACGATGGACTGAAAACATTCTGCACGATTTACAGTGCGTAAAATCCTTAAAGAGTATTTTTTCGGTGTACGACGACGATGCAGAGCAACTCAAAGGACAAAACAAACTTTTTGACGTTTTCAGTCTTGTCTGTTTACGTTCCGTTCCGATCAAAAAGGCTTAAATGAAACGGAACGTATCCAATCTTCTGCTCACAGAGAATATAATCACTACGTTTTCTTCTGCTTTTCTTTGCTCTAGTCACTGCGTTCCGTTATAAGTAAAAATCTCACTTATGCCAAAGACTCCAAGGAAGGAGGCTACAGGCTACTGACTGAAGTTCTTATATATTGTTCTGTGCTGAAGTTGGTACCCTTGTCATGTCAGCTTCTGTGGCTAAACTGTGGCGTTTGCTTTGTTACATACAGTTTCTTTCTCTTTACTTTACAATAGTTATTTTTAAGTGCAGCAACTAGCGTCTATTTCAACACCTTAAATCCTAAAAAGCAGTCTAGGCTCAAAAGATGGACACGAAACCAACAAAAATGCCCAAAGTGGCAAAGGTACGCAATCGCCCCGTTTCTGTTATAAACTCGTCCTGCAGGGTTATTCAAGCTATTTACCCCATGATGTTCCCAGGTGAAGAACAAAGCACCAGCCGAGATCCAAATCACAGCTGAGCAGCTGCTTAGAGAAGCCAAGGAGAGAGATCTTGAGATCCTTCCGCCACCGCCTAAACAAAAGATATCCGACCCCGAGGAACTAAGAGAATACCAACATCGCAAGAGGAAAGGCTTCGAGGATAACATCCGAAAGAATCGTATGGTAAACACAGCGTAATCTTTAATGTTCTACTTTAAACTTCAACCTCTCTGGTTACCAAATGCATGCCTCATGTCCATGAAGTCATTTACCAATAACTTTGTTTTGAGAGTTACATTTGCACACTTCTAGTAGCAATACCACTCTAATTTTAAAGGAAACCTGAGGTGTGAGGTATTCACATATATCTCAGTGCTTGTGTGATGAAATCGGAGAAATGTATCTCAGATCTATCTAGCTAGCCTCTCCACTCTTGCCTGGAATGAATCTTATTCTGAGCAGTTCTCTATCTATCTCAGCAGTAACCAGTTACCTATCTATGAAGTTATTTTCACAGAGTTTACTATAAGTTCTATGCTTATATTTCTAAATCCCCTCTGGGATGCATGCATGAGTTTATGTTATATTTTTACTAATAGATCTATTCCAATGTGAGTAGAAAGGTTATAATTTTTAAACTAATTATTCTTTTGCCATGGCGACTAGGTAAATCAATTGCCAGGAGTCGGGCAGCAGTGTCTTCCTGAGATTCCAACCGCATACTGCGATCGCCAACCTGCCTGGCAAGCGTGGTGATTATGGCAAAACCCCTCATGTTTATGAAAACCACAAAGGAGGCCTATGTCCTGCAGTGGGCGTCAAATGGCTGATGATGATGATGATTTTTTTGCCATGTCAAAGTATCTTGCACTCTACTGTCCACACTAAAAACCAGCTAAGCCCAAAAAGTCATTGTTGAGTAATGACAATAAGGCTCCCTTATTGCAGTTTTTTCAAAAACTACTTTTTGGTTAGTGGATGGCAGCTCTGACACACAAGTGTATTACAAGTAGGTTTGCCATCCGTCCGGGTTTCCCCGGATTTGTCCTAGTTTAGAGGGCATCCAGGGAGCGTACGGGCGGGGCTTCATTGGTAGTCAATTAAAAAATTTACAGTTTATTTACTTTAGTGGGCATTTTAACTTTTTATGATTTATTAAAAGTTACAGCTACCAGTAAAATGCTTTTTTTTTATATCTTATTTCACTCATTCTTATGTAGTCCGTGGTTGTGTCAGAAACATTTAGTTGTTGTAAATTCTTAAAAAATAATTGAAGAAGATTTGAGTTTGTTTTTTAACTCGAAGTTTAATTATAGAAACTTAAAGGCAATGGAAAATATCTAAAATGGACCTCCTAAGTCGAAGAAAAGTAGCTGCAATTGCATTTTTTGCCTGCCAGCTTTTTTTCTGTAACAATGTTGTTTTCATAACAGAGTATATCAATAATTTGTGTTTTATTTTAGAATAAAATAATTTTAACTGATTAATAAAACAATTTGTAACAAACTGTAACAAGATTCTGTTTTAGGTACATTTAAAATGATGATAAAAGATGACTAAATTTAATTTTAAGGTCTGAAAATAAATAAAAAGGTGAGATTTATGACATTTTCAACTCTTTTTATTTATTGCACCGACTATGTTTAAAAAAAACCTGATGACATGTCCAGGTTCAGGCTCTAAGATCCGGGGTTTTCACGCGTATCATCCTGGTTGCCAAATTTTAGAGATAGCAACCCTAATTACAAGAGTGTTGTGAACCATCGTCTTAGTCAATAGTTCTAGCACATTCAATGGCACTTATAAGTATTAAAGCACTCATTTTAGTAATGTGAACTAGGTACTATTTTAGGTAGGTTTCTTCTCACATTTTGTAGTAGCAACCTCCTAAGCTGGACCAGACGATAGAGTGGAATACCCACTGGATTTCAATAATCAATTTGGTATAAATATTTCAGGTGATTGGCAATTGGCTCAAATATGCCCAGTGGGAAGAGTCGCAGAAGCAGGTGCAGAGAGCTCGCTCTATCTACGAAAGATCTCTGGATGTGGATCACAGAAATGTTACCTTATGGTTTGTATAGATATATTTCTATCTTCATGTTGTATCCCATGTGTGCTCCAGTCATTCTCCATTTTCCTGTACAGTTCAAAAACTGCCCATTAAATTGAAAAGACAAGACAGGATATGCATATTATGCATAACTGATGTACATTTGATATGTGGCACTATGGATACCTTGGCCTACTATGAGAACTGACACTTCTAGTCAAGATCCAAACCTGCCTATACATAAGCAGCCTATTTTCGTCCCACATTAGGGCACAGGCCTTCTCTCAGAGAGAGAGTATGGGCATAATCACGACGCGTGCCCTGGGCGGTTTGGCGATTTCAAGCGCTGAGGTATGTGAATAGCTCAGACACTCAGGTTTCCTCACGATGTTTTCCTTGACAGTTAGCGAGTGGTGTTGCTACTGTAACTTCACAAATGTACATAACTTAGAAAACAAAGTCACAGAAATCGAACCTGGGTGTCTTGCTTCAGAGTCCAATGTTCTACCCACTAGGCTACCACCCCTCCATTGCCTACTGGCCTAAAGCTTTTGATCGATTTATGGCAAACTTAATCAAGCGAGTATAAAAACAAAGCAAATCGGCTTGCAGAATATTTCTTCTTACTTTTTTTTTTCTTAATTTCGTAATAATATCCTATGGCAAGATAACATAAGGCTTCAGACTCTGAACAAGACATGTTTGCGACTGTTTTGCTCGTTAGTCGATCAGCGCCAACGAGCCGCGAGCCAAGTTCGTCGGTATTTAAAACCGCGGTCTTACTCGCCCGTCGATTACCCACTTATGCCATCAACCAATTGGAATCGAAATTTTGGTTACTCACTTCCCCTTAACATCACCTGACTAGCGATTATCCCAAGTTATCATGGTTCAAATTTCAATGCGTATGGTCCAAATATGTATTTTGTCCAGGCTGAAATACACTGAAATGGAGATGAGGAACAGACAAGTAAACCATGCCCGTAACTTGTGGGACAGAGCAGTGACTATACTACCCAGAGTGTCACAGTTTTGGTACAAATACACTTATATGGAAGAAATGTTGGAAAATGTTGCTGGGGCCAGACAGGTATGTAGAATGCATTGAGATCCTATCTTGATAAAAGACGAAAGTGCTTCAAAAACAATAATTTCACTGATAAATCTTGTTATAAAACATATAATTTAAGTGCTTGCGTCATATTCCAGGTCTTTGAGCGTTGGATGGAGTGGCAACCAGATGAACAGGCATGGCAAACATATATCAACTTTGAACTTCGATACAAAGAAATTGACCGAGCTAGACAGATCTATGAAAGGTTTGTCATGGTCCACCCAGATGTCAAGAACTGGATAAAATATGCCAAGTTTGAGGAAAACCATGGGTTTATTAACGGAGCTAGGAAGGTATTTGAAAGAGCTGTAGAATTCTTTGGTGATGAGGAATTGGACGAAAAACTATTCATTGCGTTTGCCAAGTTTGAGGAAAATCAAAAGGAGCATGACCGCGCTAGAGTAATTTACAAATATGCTCTGGACCACATCCCTAAAGACAGAAATAAGGAGCTTTACAAAGCCTACACTATCCATGAGAAAAAATATGGAGATAGATCGGGAATTGAAGACGTAATTGTTAGTAAAAGAAAATATATGTATGAGCAAGAAGTCATTGATAATCCAACTAATTATGATGCTTGGTTTGACTACATAAGGCTAGTGGAGAATGAAGGGAATGTTGATGATATCAGAGACACTTATGAAAGAGCTATAGCCAATGTTCCACCATCAAAGGATAAACAGTTCTGGAGACGGTACATATATTTGTGGATCAACTATGCTTTATATGAAGAGCTAGAAGCAGAGGATCTCGATCGTACCAGACAAGTCTACAGAACATGCTTAGAATTAATACCTCACAAAATATTCACCTTCTCAAAAATCTGGCTTATGTATGCCCAGTTTGAAGTGAGATGCAAAGATTTAAAACAAGCAAGGAAATCTCTTGGTTTAGCTTTAGGCATGTGCCCTAGAGACAAACTATACAGAGGCTACATAGATTTAGAAATCCAACTTCGTGAATTTGACCGGTGCAGAATTTTATACCAGAAGTTCTTGGAGTATGGTCCAGAGAATTGCATCACCTGGATCAAGTTTGCTGAGTTAGAAACTTTGCTTGGCGACATAGATCGAGCTAGAGCGATTTACGAGTTAGCTGTGGGGCAATCTCGCCTAGATATGCCAGAGTTATTGTGGAAGAGCTTCATAGACTTTGAAGTCACACAAGGGGAGACTGAAAAGGCGAGACACCTGTACGAAAGGTTACTAGAAAGAACTGTCCACGTAAAAGTATGGTTATCGTATGCAAAGTTCGAGTTAAACGCAGAAAATGCAGACAATATTAACGTAGAGATGGCACGCCGCGTGTACGAGCGCGCAAACGACAGTCTCAGAAGTGCTGGAGAAAAAGAAGCAAGAGTTTTGCTCCTAGAAGCGTGGAAAGACTTTGAAACGGAAATAGGCGAGGAATCAAACCTAGAAAAGGTTCTCACGAAGATGCCCAGAAGGGTCAAGAAGAGACAGAAGATTGTTTCAGAAAGTGGTGTGGAAGAAGGCTGGGAAGAGGTGTTTGACTACATATTCCCTGAAGATGAAATGGTCAGGCCTAATCTCAAGCTTTTGGCGGCTGCTAAGAATTGGCGAAAACAAAAAGAGGCTCCCGAGGCACAAGAAAAAGAACCTGAAGAAGACCAGAATAGCAGAGAGGCAGAAGAAAGTGAGGGGTCACAGACACCGCCAGAACCTGCTACTGCAAATGAGGAAAGTAATTCCAATACAGGTCTTGAAGAATAAACTGTGTTTGTGTTGTCATAAGAAGTATCTTTATTATTGGGTATTGCATGAACTAAAAGATTATGTAGAATTTGAATACATGCGTTAATATAGTAATGATAATCTTGATTTTCAATTATTATTGTTTATACAAGTCTGCATCTAGAAGTACCTATGCAGAACACAAAAATATTTAAAACTTCATGTATTATACTTGCACACAAAAATTCCTAGCCCAGTTTACACACCTTAGTTTCTGAAAGGTTATGAAAATTATGTTTAATTTTATTTCATTAATAAATATGAATTATATTCAGCTAATTAAATTGCTGATACTTCCAGACACCGAATACTGGTTTATCACTGGCTACTCAGTTTTTTTGTATATCAGTCAACATCTTCAGGCCTCACTGGATGTGCTAAAGGTATTACGGACTTCTTGTGCACATCCCGGGAGCAAGCTTTCCTCATATCTGGAAGAAAGAGGATATGTTTAGGTATAGAACCTAGAGTATTGCCATTCCAAGTTTCAGCATCGCAAAGATTGTGGCTGTAAAAGAAATGGGCAGATAACTTGACCAAAAATCCACATAGGTTGAGTTTGCAGATAGGTACCTACATATTTTTTATCATTTGATTAAACTAAAGTCTGAAGAATTCTAAATCATATCCTGTGCCCCCGCCAATGAGACCTGAAATACATTCATGCAAAGTCAAAGTAATTTTTCATTAATTTGTCCGAAGTCTAAGACAGGCCCGGCCTAGTTTAGATGATAGTGTTAACAATGTTGTATCAAGCAATTATAAGCAAGCACCTTGTAAGCAAAATGTGTAGATACAACTTTCAAAGTGCGTGAATAAACTTATTATTATTATTTGGTCAAGTTATTTGTTGGGCATTATACCAGAATCTTAAATAACTTCAAAATGGTAAGAATCCCATTTCTTTTACAAGTTTATTAGGTCTATCACAAAGACCATTTAACAATTGTAATATTTTAGCCACTGTCTTTTGGAGAAGTGCATTTATGGACTTGCCCAAACAATACTAGTCTCACAAATTGAAAGACAAGTCCTTTTTAAGCCAAGAAATATAGGGACTAATGAATAGTATATAGATAGGGTTGTTTCGTAGTAGATAAATACCCTGACGATAGAGCTAATAAGTTCTTTAACCTTACAAACATTTCTTACCATAGGCATCTTCATCTGGATCTCCAGAATAATATTCCAAAACTGTCCTATAGACAATGTAGCCCAAATTCTTGTACATATTTATGGCAACCTTGTTGCTTACTCTGACAAACAGATCTACAAAGTAAGCATTTTTCCTAAAAGAGAAACACCATTTCTTTTATCTCGTAGTACCAATAATAACAATTGTTTTATTTCAAATCAAAAACAAGGTCCTTTGCATGTGTATGAAACATTCTATGAATCTTCATTTGATTCAAGTGATTTCATGACAAACATTTACAATGTTGGAATGTCAGAAGAACTTGTGAAGGAAGTAGTTTCAATTAAGTTGGTATTATTTATTTCATTTCATTTATTTATTGCATGTCATGGTTATAAAACAGGTGGTAATAATAATTTCAAAAATAATTCATGCTCTACATGACACCCTGTGAGGGCACTACAATTTCTTAGATCTAATTATCATGCTACTATACCAATATTTATGAAACTACTTATTTACAAATATATTTACAATTTATCTATAATTTAAATTTAATCATCTAACATTTACAGTTACATACATTTATTCATAATTCATATTATTTATATAATTACTATTTTATATACAACCTTATTTGATTTGATTTATTTAACTTAGTTTATCATTATAATACTCATTAATTGTATAGAAGCTCTTCTCTACTAAATACTGTGTAAGCTTAGTTTTGAAAATATGTAATTTCTTTGTGTATTTGATATCTTCTGGTATGTTATTGTAAATTTTAGCAGCCTTAGGACCAGAGTTCACTAGCTCTAATTTTGATGTAGCTGTGGCTAGCCGAGCTTGAGGTCTTAAACCTGCTGGGCGTGTATGTTGCGGGAACAAGCTTGGGTTATTAGCTACGAACATGCACAGTTCTAAAATATATATTGATGTCAGCGTGAGTATTTTATATTCTTTGAAGTAAAATACTCCAAAACTTAGCCTTCTAATTCCAAAACTTAGCCTTCTTTTACACTAACGCCGACTGGCACCACTTTCTTAAATGTGGGTTAAACAGCATTTAACTAAAATTCGGTCTAACAATCGAGGCGCTTTTTACAAGAACAACCTTTGTCCCCAGAGTAAATTTGGTGTTTTTTAGCCAAAATGATTGTCCTACAAGCAAACCTTGGTGGTTTTTGTATAATTTCCTAAACTTTTCGATGGAATAAGCGTGGACATAGGAAGGTTTTGTAAAAACTGATTAGTGAGCATAATGCAGCTTGTTGAACAGTGTTGCCAAAAACCGAAAACAGAAATTCGTCAAAATTGGACATTGGCTGTTCTTGTAAAAAGCGCTTCAATCTGTTTATTTAATCTACTGTTAACAGCTGTTGGTTGGCCACAATGCGAACAAAAAGCTTTAGTGGGCATATGTGAAACAGAAACTAAGGTTAAGAATCTTACTTTTCTGACACATCTTCAAGGAGATTCATCAAAGTGGCAGCCAGACCAAGTCTTCTGTAATCCGGACTAACAGTCAGAGCTGTGACATGACCATGCCAGTTTTCACCATGTCCCTCAGCCTTGCCCATTACTGAAACAACATGGAAGATGGAGCAACATGAAGTTTTAGCGCATCAGTAGAATCAAATGTGAGGCACATCATTCACATGGGTAAGTCAGTAGAGTAGGCGCTCTTTTATTAGTCCAGCTATTCTTAGTGGAGCATGCTGTCTCTCTCGCACAATTTATAATTTTATGTGTTGTAATAATATGATACAATTTATAATTATGCATCAATCTCAGACATTTATCAAAAGTATACTCATTTTATTACAATAACTAAATATGTTAAATTGTAAGAACAGCCTTAAGACCTCAGAACTAAGACCTATACAAAAACCCAGCTTGTTGGGAATTAAATACATCATTACAAAATCTATATAAAAAGTCCTCATTGATCCTGCATTTACGTTGTTTTTTCTAAGGTCAAAGGTAAAAATTTCTTTTTTGCCTATATGTATCTCTGAAGCGGTGAAAGCTTTCGGAAAAATGGACCCAAGAAAGTTTGTAGAACATAAAATTCTCTACAAAAAAAGTATCGATACCTTTTTCCTTATGAAAGACCATTCTCGAGTTATCACTTCCAGTCTGTAGGAAAGTCATATTATCAATAATGTGTACACATTTCTGCACCACCTCTGAAGCAGTGCTTTTTTAGAGTTCCGCAGTCAACAAGAAACCCTCATTGTTACGTGCGCAAATCTCAGTTATAAGATAGAAATTGCAGTTGGGATAGAAACAAACCAAGTCCTTGTTTTCATGACTGTTCTAGTACCTATATAGCAATAAATAAACGTTAATACATATATATGAATGAAACGCGGCATGATTACATTTCTGAGCTCACATTATAGCGTAGGTTCGTGTTCGTAATCATAAGTGTATAAAGGCAGGGATTAATTCTGTACTTACTGTAGCCCATTATTTCTCCACTTGGCGATTCCACAACTTGGAAGTATTCCGGCCAGTGTGCTAAATATTGTGTATAAAACGATAAACCATACGTTTCAGTCAAGGGGTCCAAGTTACTGAAAAAAAAACAAGATATAGGGTAAGTCTCAAGTTTTTGAAGTTATATTCTTTTTGTTGATGAGGACAAAATAGGTTTCAAGTTTCGCAGTTAAAATTAACTTACACGTTGTTAAACTTTAGCATATCTTCACAAGTAAAGGGCCTTATGGTAGTCATTTTAGTATGGTTTCGGGCGCTCTGAAAAAGCAATAAAAAAATAACCTCTTACTCTCCTCCCAATCCACCTTCCTTCACAGAACACTCGATTGTAATTTTTTATTTCATTTTTCATTCACTCTACCTGTGTTGCCAGACGCTATCACCAAAATTTGGAAAAACAGTTGCCCAAAAATCGCATGAGTCCTCGTAAACATCCAAAATTTTCAGACATGTGGCTCAAAATCACCGCAATGCAATATAATGACTTTTTAGGATAGTAAAGTTGTTTAAAATAGTATGCATCTTCCCAATTAATCTTAAAAATATGAAAAGTATTTTTTTACGAAGAAGTGGTATATTTTATTTAAATAGAAATTTATTAATAATAACTATACAAGTAATAATTAAAACTAATACTAATAAAAATAATTTACATATTTACAGGTAAAAAACTTGCCCCAGGTCGGTGTCCCGCGGCGCGGCAGGGAGCCCAGGATGCTGGCAACATTCCCCCTTTGGATGGCTAGACTAGTCTTATTCTCTGGCCGAGGTATGCGCCAGCGCCAGCCCTCCGGTCTCCCGTAGCGTCGATGAGGCGCGTCGACAGCTCCTTAAAGAGCGAACGCGCCTCTGTTCCCCATGGTCCCAGTGTCTTGACCCCAAACGGCGAGAATATGTATTGGTTACCCAATGTTGCATATTTCCGCCGTTTGAGGCTCTCCGCTGCGCCGGTCGCCGAGCCAGCCGCCCTTCTACTCTGAGAAACATGGGAAGGCGCTAGCGTGTTGACGCAGGTTGAGTCCCATACCAGCGGTTTCCCATGTTTTCAGGGTATTGACGTGATTCCGTCGGGCCTCTTTCCATTATCGGGGAATATTCCCGGAGGTTCTAGCATTGCTGGAACTCCGGATGTGGCGAGGGCCCTTCGGATGACGTCATTTAGGGCTGCGTGCCTCGGTAAACGGTTAGCACTCCGTTGACAGGATGGCCCGTGGTGACCCATATGGTCGACGTCAGCGCCGCAGGGGCAGTGATGGGACACAGTGACAGCGCACCCCAGAGGCAGTCGCACAGCAGAGCTGAAAGAGATGTTGTCCATGAGTGTGCCAATTGCTACGGATGGATTTGCCTGTAACCAATAACCAGACTCGCGCTCTGAGACAGCAAGGAGGCGGGCTCCCTCTGCGTCGCTGACGCTAGATTCTACTAGCTGTTTTTGCGTCAGCTCACATAGCGGCCCGTCCCACTGTCTCTGGACTTACGGGTCCTTCGGTGGGTTAGTGGACGGGCAAGCCAGTCTCCATGCTTGCTTGGCTTCCCCACAGCATGAGACCTGAATCGTGCCCAGCGATGAGCAGATAATTTGCTTATACAAGGCCTCGATGCTGTGGATGGAAGACAAGAAGGCAGCCAGTGCCACGCTTGTCACTTTTCTGACTCCGAGGCCTCCTAACCTAATTGGGAGGGAGGCCTGGAGCCAGGCGCGTTCGGAAATGGGACAATTTAAAATTTCAATTAGAGCCAGATGAATCATGGAGTCTATCTGCTCCAAGAGCGCCGCCTGGCTAAACAGCGGACTACACCTTAGGTAATATGTGAATTTTGGTACAAACAGACAAAAGCGGATAATTTGAAAGGCCATGTGGGTGTTAATTTGGCTAAGGTGCGGAATGGTCTCGAAAAATTTGTTTCTTTGATTATCAGGAAATTGAGAGAAAGCTTCCTCGAGGACTGGGCGCCCCTAAGAGATGGAGGTTCTCATTATTTAATATTTTTAAATTTGGTGCCAATGTGTTGAATTCCTGAATAGGGTTTTCTGAATTTATGTGGTCTATAGGCTATAATTCGCATTTGCTGTAATTTAGTTCCAAGCTTACTAATTTTTCCGAGAGTGTTATTAGATCTTTTTGTACTTCTTTTGAATTCCCTCCCAGGGTGCCGTCATCGAGGCACCAGATGTTTAATTTTGATTTTAAGGAGGTTGTTATTTTGTGGATAGCCAGGCTGAAGATGAAGGGCCCGAGTGGGTCGCCCTGCTAGCAGCCTACAGCAGACTCGCGGGCGTGATCTTTGTATACTAAGTTAGATGGGCAGCTGTAGGATTGCCACATGTAAGGATAACTTTTATTTCAGGGATTATTTCTTTTATCTCTGCCAGCATTGCGCCCCTGTCCACCGAGTTGAAGGCGTTTTTAACGTCAACCTTCAACAACACCTCACCTCCTCTCTCCTTGACGTAAGTCCGCACAGCGTGCACCGCTGCCTCGCATCCTCCTTTTGACCCAAAACCAAGTTGGGTTGGCTGTAGTATTTTTTGAAGCTTTGGGAGGATGCCGCGACAGCAGAGCTTTGACGCTATGCGTTTTTTTTTACGTAAAATAATTAAACATGAAACCTTTACGTGGGCCAAGACAAATTGAAAAAAACATAAATAAAAACATGGTAACGCAATAAAATCACACAACTGGTTTTTATTGTTCAAATAACACAAAAGTCACCGAAAAAAAATTGAGATACTATTATTTTTGGTAGCCATTTCAGCTTCCGAGATAATCCAAATGGCGATGTATCGCTTCATCTGGCAGCACTGCCCCCCCCCCCCCCCCCGCTCCCCACCTCGCTTTACTTGCCCCCTTTCAAAGATTAGGATCACAGACTAGATTAGAGATAATTCTCGAGATGTCACAGACTTTTCGTGAAAAGCATAGAGAAATAAAAGTTACACGCTCAATAACTACACGCACTCGCCACGTTGAAAACTAAAATAATGAAAAGCCTCTCTTGGATGCTTGAGGGTATTCAGACGTAGCTCCTTGGTTCTATTTGTTCACGATAACTTACTAAATTACCTTTATGCAAACAATCAACTGAATTAGCATGCTGAAGTGACAGTGGGCCGGCCATATCATCCGAAGAACTGATAACCGATTTGGTAGACGAATTCTTGAGTGGAGACCGCGGATCGGTAAACGTAGAACGTCCTCAGACTCGGTGGAGCGATAATCTCCGCAGGGCGGCTGGCAAGGCCTATGTTTAGTGCAATAGGAAAGGCCTATGTTCAGCAGTGGACAAGCGTAGGCTGATGATGATGATGATGATGATGAAACAACCAACACATGGATTGATAGTGTCCGAAACAATCAGTCTTTCTTCAAAAGTCTTTTGACACTGCCGATCTGTGTGTTGGTTGGCATCATTTTCTTCAAGACTTTTGAAGAAAGACTGATTGTTTCGGATACTACCGATCCATGTGTTGGTTGTTTGCATAAAGGTAACTTAGTAAGTTACCACGATTAGACCCGTTTAATATAATTATAATTAAGTAAGTTGTTTGGTATACTTGAGGATAATCTTGGGCGTCTGGGTAGCCCTTTGTTATTTGGCGTGTAGTGGCCACTTGTTGTGTTAATAGACAAGATAGAGTATCTCAGGCTGCGTTTGGGTGCGTTCCAAAACTAATAAAATATTTGTGATTTCATTATTATTTTAAAATATTGTATTTTTCATTCGAAGCTCAAATTTAAAAATACTTTTGAAAAATTAATGCATTTTAGTGTTTAAATAAATTAAAGACGCGAATACACCAAAATAGTGAAAAAACCTTAACGTTTAAAAATATTACAGTTGCCACATGAAAATTTGTAGTTTCCGCTTCTAAAAATTATCATCCTACTCCTTTTAACACGCGTAAAATGCATATTTATCACTCTTTTACAAGCTAAAAGCATCAGTGGTGCGATCTATGGGAATTTTACAGTTTACCAACACGACAATGGCCGAACAGCCCGTTTGAGTATTTTTTATAGGCCATCACAGCGAGACCTGCCATGTCTTTGGTTTAAAAATGGCGTATACAAGCTTTTTGTTTGCCGGTTTACGCTGTTGAAAAGATTCGAAGACCCCGCGCGTTCACTGCGAGGTGTATACTTCGCGAATATGAAAATAAAATACATGTGTACGTATATATCTCACGATGGTCCCCGTGAACGGATTTATGTAGCGTTATGGTGAATTAGAATGGTGCCTGTGGATTGTCAATCTTGCACGTCGCTAGAGTTACTCGCCCAATCGCCCATCCATAACGTAAATATCACCCAGCGAGCCATTTATATTTCAGATATGACAGCATCGAAAAACAGTAGATAATGGAGGGTTCGGAAGATGATGCGGGTGCCGCGACGAACGCTTCCCGCCGCGAATCGGCGCGGGAAAAAGATACCGAGCAAGCGAATAACGTCGGCTCTACTGCCGATAATCAACAAGAAACGTCGGAGGCTCGGGGCGCCTGCCGAACTCCCGCGATGTCGGATGACAACTTCGACGGCGACAGCGTCCCCTCGCCATCGGCGCAGGATGTCAACACGAGCACGGAAGCGATACTCGACATGATCGACGAGTTCGTGGACGGCCCCGGGGCACCGAAGCGGGTACCGAGCGCGCCTGCGGAGCCTGACCGAGGACCGCCGGACCCCGGCCCTATCCATACTGCCAGCTACGCGCCCGCCAAGCCTACCGATAACCTCTCGCCACCAGAAATTGAACAAGCCAAGGACTCTAAACCGGACGCTGCAAAGCGCCCTATAGTGCCCCCTATGTCCCCTGTGCCGTGTGCCAAAAGTGAAATCTTATTGGAAACAAATGTATCAGTGTCTGATACACAAGCATTGAGTGCATTCAATGTTGAAGCCAGTGATGCAAATGTCGCGCCTGGGTTCACGGAAGCCCCTCTCACTTCAACAGTGCCTGAACCTCAGACAGAGGCAGCTCCTTCCATGCAAGAGGATCATCCGGCCCCCAGCAGCTGTCCATCACCTAAGGCAACAACAAGTAGCATCACTGATGCTAGAGTCGCTAGTGAATGTCATGAACAAGAAAGGACAGTTAAGTGTGTGACATCCAGTGAAAGTAATGACAATGTGACTGTTGAAAGTGCTGAATCAACATCTAGTGACAATGTGTTCAGTGCTTTACCGACCCGGTCGCCGCTGCGTCGGAGGCTGGTCCGCCCGGCCCGTCCCGACACCACTGTGTCTTCCTCCACAATTGATGTGCATACAAACATTGTTCAGACCTCCGAACCTACTCCTAATGAAAGTGTTGTGAAAGATGTGTCTAGTTCTTCAGATGCGGTTGTATCTTCATTACAAGGACAAGCTAGGAATCAACAGGCTAGTAACATAAGTGAAGTAAGTGTGTGCAAAGCTGAAACATCGGTGAGTACACCCAAGAAAATCAAACTGATTAGAAATAAAGTAACAGCCCCAGTGAGCCATAGCATACAAGTTACCCAAGAACTAAAACCACAGCAATGTCAGTCCACCTCCTCATTACCTGTGCCTTGCAGTTCAGATAACCTTCCAGTGTCTTTGCCTGAACCAAGTCGGGAAAGCAGTATTTCTGAACAGACCTGTATAAGTACATCTGTTTCAACTCAAGAAAATATTAACATGGAAGTAAGCAAGGATAACACAAATGTTGAGCCTGTATTGAAAGTGCTGGAAACACCCTCAACTGAATCAGCAATCAAATCAACCTCAGATAAACTTCCCACAGAAGATAAACCTGTCCAAGTTTTGGACACCCCTGCTAGTGCATCATCTTCAATAGAAGTATGCCATGACAACAGCATGCCTCCTGATGTTGAGGAAAGAAGAGTTCCACCAATCAAGCTGAGCTTGAGCAATTCATCTGAGCAAACAAGTGCTTCACACTCAAAAGTAGAAAGTGTTCGAGAACAGTCTGAAAACGAGACCGTAACCCCTGAAGGTTCAGACACACTAAAGCAGGTGCCCAAATTGACTATAAAACTGAGCAGTAAACCAACAGAAGAGATTAAGTCTTCTGTACCAAAATTAACAATAAAGCCTATCCGGCCACCTGTTGAAGATGTCCAAGCAATATCTGAGAGCAGTGAACAAATCCTTAATGTAACAAAACTGAATATCAAACCAATACCTAAACCACCTGAGAAAATCAATGACATACATAGAAAATCAAGTAGTAGTGAAATATCTGAATCAGAATGTTCTGAGAATGACGAAACTAGTACATCGGACCAAGCTTCTGCTTCAGATCAAGGACCCTCAGAAGTGGTTCCCAAAGTCACTATAAAACTTGGGAAACGAGGTACTGAAAGTGAAGGAAAGTTTTACACTGAACAGAATGCGCCCAAGCTTACAATAAAAGGCCTACAAAGTGAAGAACATGGAGAAGATGAATCAGTCTCTAAATTTAAATTAAAGATAAGTCAATCTGATGATAGAGCTTACGAGAAGATTCCAAAGTTAACAATAAAACCTGTTGCAAAGTCTGATAGTCAGCCTTTGAGCCCCAAATTGACAATAAAACCTATAAAGCTTCCAGAGAGTACTAGCAAAGATAGTTCTGGAGAACACCAGGAAGTCCTTCGAATAAAAATATCATCACAGGAATCTCTCAGTCCAAGCGAAGCAAAAGAAAATTCGCATATACCTAAAATAACAATAAAGCCAGTTACAAAACAAGATGGTGATATCAACACAAAAACTGTAAAGAAAACTGCAGCTAAATTAGAGGATCCAGAACATATCCCAGTTGTAACTAAACTAAATATCAAACCCATACCTAAACCTACAGAGAGCAGTGGTGAATCCACAGTCCTGGAAGACAAAGTTCCTGTAGTATCAAAATTAAATATTAAACCTATAGTCAAACCTAAAGATGATGAAATAGCTTCTAGTATAGAAGATTTACCTAAAGTTACGAAATTGAATATTAAACCTATAAAGAATCCTGAAGAGCATTTTTCAGAATCAAAAGACTGTGATGAATGGAAAACTGGCAGTGATGAAAAGAGTATACCTGTTGTTACTAAACTTAATATTAAGCCTATAGTTAAGCCTTCAAGTGAAGATGCATTACAGGATACTGAGAATCAATCATCAGAGACTGGAAACTCCAGTGATGACAATATTGATCAAATTCCTGTGGTCACAAAATTAAACATCAAACCTATTGTCAAGCCAAATGACATTGTCAGTGCCCATCAAAAAGCTAACTCATCTAATGATGAAAGCATACCAGTTGTGACTAAATTGAACATTAAGCCCTTAGTCAAACCGGACGATAGTAGTGCGCCTATGTCACCGAAAAAAGATTTTTCTAAAAGCAGTGACTTTAGAAACTTAGAAGTCCCTGTTGTGACAAAAATCAATATAAAACCAATTTTGAAACCTGATGAAGTAGAACAAAAATCTAAAGAAATGGAAGAAACCACCAAAAACCCACCATTGGTGATGAAAATTAACATAAAATCTATGACAGACAATTTCACAAGTGATGACAAACTTGACCCTAAAGTAAATAGCATTGAGGAACATAAAGAGAGCAATCATATTGATGAGATTCCTGCTGTAACTAAAATTAATATAAAACCTATAGTGAAGCCATTAGAAAACGAACTTTTACTGAAGGAACTAGCAAAACCAATTGAAAAAGTCAAGCAAAACATAGAAGTTAACTGCCATGTGAAGACTACTACTTCTACTTCTGAGTTGAAGCATTCTTCATTTAACTCTGAGCTAAACAACATGCTATCCACACAAAATTGTTTACCTGACAAGTCTAATGAACAAATTACAAAGTTGTTAAATAAACCAATAGAATCAATCACAATAAGTCTTTCAAAAGATGAACCGTCAGTAACCTCTAAAAACTGTGTTAGATCTGATTCATCATCTTCTGAAAGTAAAGACACTGACACCTCAGAGGAAAATGACGTAAGTACCACCCATAAGCGTGATCTGAAATCCAACGACATACCAATTGACTCCAACAAGAAGCAAGCACTTGAAAAGTTAGCACAAGCAACTCTCAAACCACAACAGAGCTGTACATTATTGAAAAAGCTGTTGGAAGACACCAGTAAGAAGGTCAATGAACATAATTTAAATTCCAACTTTATACCAATCCAAAAACTGGATGTCCCTATTGAAAATCACACCATTTTAAACAAGGAAAAGTCAAGCACTGAACTAAAAAGTCCAATTACTATCGATTCAGACACGCCTAGCGTTGATAACGAGGTGCTTGGTAGTTCTGACGAACCAGGTAGCGACGACAATAGTCATGTACTTAGAGTAAATTGGTCAATGCCTAGCAAGGAGAAGATGAACGAACTTGTCGCGAGACCACTGGAAATTAACACGACTTCCGATAAAATCGCAAGTTCGGGGCAGGACTCGCCACGGATAATTTTGAAGATAAACAAGACTGATCATGGTGCCTCTTCAGAAATAATCACAGAAGATGGGAAGAAACCTGAGGTTGCTTCGCCTGTTCCAACTGACGTAAAAACTGTCGTCAATGACCAACAACATGTAAAAAGTATTGTAAATAGTAGGAAAAAGAATGCTCCTGGTGAGCTTACAACAGATGTGATGATAGCCAAAAGATTACGAAGCTCTAGGGTCGTGCAAGAGGCTGAAAAATCTCCCCTACCAAAAAGAAATGCAGGGAAGAGGTCACAGGCTGATCTAAGTCCAGATAAAAGTAAGGAGCTTGAATTATCTGTTCTAGAATCCAAGAGGGTAAAAATGAATAAACTATTAATGAAGAAATCTTTGACGATAACACCTGTGTCTGTAAAAGCTAATGAGCCGAACTTAGATGTCAGCCTAGAAATTAACCAAGGCGAAAAGATCGTTAACAATTCTGTTCTGAACAACCAAAACTGTTCAAAAAATGGTAATTCGAAATTGCACAAAATCCTGTCTAACTTGCAAGCAAAACAAATGCAAACCTTGCCTCGTAACGACACTAACTGTACAGAAAAGAGCAAACCCACAATTCCTGACCGGGAGTCAACAAACACGTCCACAGGAAGTTCAGATGTCTTAGAGGTTATACCCATTGAAAACTCTCATGAAGAAATGCAGGAGATGTTAATCAACGAAAGTTCCGCATCGCGGGACTTCTCCATTGCCAACGACGACGCTGCCCGAGACCCCTTGGAAGTCGACTTGTCGAAAGCCTCTACTAAAAACAAAGAAGTGGTCGAAGTACTGTTGACGCCGCAACCGAAGAAGCGGGGACGGCCACGGAAAATACCGCTGTCTGAAGGCGCCAAGCCCACTGCGCCGTTGCCCACCCCGGCTTTGGAAGAGCGACCGCAGAGATCGCTGCGACTTTCCAGGTAAACTGAACTTAAAACAAGAACTGCTTATTCAATTTGGGTCCTTACCAGTGGCCAATGTGCTGTATTGTATTTTCAGGGACCGTCCAGTAATAGTACCGAAGCGGCGAGGCAGGGGCCGTGGGCGAGGCGCCAAACGACCGCCTGAGCCCGTAGTTGTCGCCGAGAAACATCCAGTCGTCGAAATAGCCAACGAGTTCTTCGTCGAAGAACGAAAGTCTACAGAAGAAATTGACCCAACGAGCTCTAGGATCAAGCTTCCGCGGCTGACTGAGGCGCTAGATAAGATGCCGTCGACTCCTTTATCGAGTAGACGAAGGAATTCCTCAGTGAGCAGCAGTGAGGTGAAGGCAGGGACGCCAGAACCTTCCAAAGATGAGGAAATTATGAAGTCCCCAGAATTTGTGAAGAGCGGCCGCGGCGGCCGCGGGAGAGGGGGGAGAGGCCGAACGCCTGGCCGAAGTCCTAGGAACAGGGGCCGAGGGCGGGGTGGCGGACGCGGCGCTACTTACATGAAGGTAAGCAGTGGGGTATAAATCTAGCTTATGTTGCAGTCGCATCAAAGTGACTGCCATTTACTTGCTCACTTTCCCCCAAGTTGAGCCAGCAAGGGTTGGATGATAACGCAAGTCACGCACTCAAATGTCGCCTTTTGATTTCCAAAACGTGCTACTCTCACCATTATGCTACTGGTGCAGGTAGCGTAATAGTCGACTTATTATTTGCATCATTACCAACATTTTTTCCTAAGGGTTTCAGCAAAGGTTTGCATTTTGCAGAAATGTATTTAATATTGTATACCAAACATTTCTTCCTAAGGAAGCTTAGCTTTTAGAAAACGGATTTGAAATTTCACGGCACAATATATTAAAAATATTGAGATCTCAAACAAGTTTAGCGCAGGTTGACGCATAAGTGTCTATTCCATCTTCGTCGTTCCCACATGTCTGAGAATCGCGATCGTGGGTCGCGCGTTTCCACAGCGAACAAAACAATTTATTGATGTTATAGCTATAGTTACGTATATTTTTTTGTGTAGGGCGTTACGTTCTTGCTATAAAGTTAAATTTCATCAGGTGCCTTAAGTTTAATATTTTTAAATTACGTTTTCAGGAAACGATGGGCATCTATGGCCGGGTGTGCGGGCCCGCCACTACAACTGTGCAGCTATTTGAGGAGGAAACTTGTATGATGGACGACAATGCTACTCCCGCCAAGTAAGTTGCATGATATATTGTGAACCTTATCAAGCACAGAATAGAGTGGAGTTTTAACCCGATGTTGTATTGTTACAGGCCCGCGCATTTAATGGATGAGGATTCGCAGAGCTCAGTGAAAAGTTCAACGAATGACAGCAGTAGTAAAGCAAGGAAATCTAAGTTCGCTGACTTATTCGATAGGTGCGTAATTTTCTCCGTGGCTTGAATACGTTACTGAATAAACTGGCGCGCAACTAGCCAAGTCTCTTTCTAAAAGTAACTTGTGGTTCTTGGATATAATTTTGTTAACCAGAGATTAACACAACGTCCAAACCTCACAACCAATTGCTGTGATTGATTCTTGTTTCAGTATTTGTATGATTATTTACTCCTACGACTCGTAGTCCTAGTTCGTATCTAATTTACGTATTCTTGGTTCCAGTAACAAAGTATGGACGGCAGCTGATGTCAAAGAGTACATGTGGCCACAGGACGATAGCTTAGAGGCTGAGAAACAGGTATGTTTTATTTCCTGTTTCCTACCCCTATTATTGATATTGATATTTGGTAACTCAACAAAAATCGATATGCAAATCTATATTCTTTTTTTTGCACTAATCCGTGCTGAGGACAATTATAAAAACCTAATTAAACCTATGTTTGTTTATAATGCAAAACGTCAAGTGTCTAAATAGAACTTCACATGTCTGGCTTTTATTGATTGTCTTCATTTTGGCAAGTTAAACTGTCATAAATAAATAAAAAACTGGCATGCGGCTATGAATTCGCCCCCCGGTGGACATAGACCGTGGCGTGGGGAACGACTTTTTTCTGTCTCGGCTGTCCAAATCCAGCCGCGCAGATAAGCAATCGAGCGGGCTAGCGGGCGACCCACGCTGTGTTGGCCAGTTGGTGGTCTCCGCTCGAGGAATCTTTTCCCCATCGGTTATCGGTTATTCGACAGCTAACCAAATAAAACTATAAATTAAATAAATAAGACATCAGTAACCAAATCACTCCCGCTTCAGCTTGCTTGTCTAATAGGCCCTCTTTTTTGTGTCCATGACATGGCGGGCGTGAAATGCGACTCGCAGTAAAGTCACAACTACTTGGGAGTCGCATTTAACGCCCGTCCCGCTCGTTCGCAGGTGATGATGATCCAGGAGCAGGTCGCGATGTTCCTCGGCGTGAAGAGCTTCAAGCGGCGCTACCCGGAGCTGAAGCGACGCTCCGTGGTCGGGGAGGAGCGCCAGTACCTCCTAGACACCGGCTGCGTCGACGAGGCACTCTGTGATCTTGGTAAATTACTATTGGACTACTTTGGAATTCTGATTGTCCGTGTCTTCTTAAGTTTCTGTAAGTTTCTTCTTCACATAATCTATGCATCCTGAAACTGACAACTTTGATTACGTTACATTAGAACTATTTTTTATGGCAGAATTTGTCTACATCGGCTGGCTGCAATTTCAACAAGAAATAGAACAGGGGCCTAATTATGCGCACCAAATCCTGTTGGAATCCTGACGTTTGCGATAGCAATTATAATGGAATTTGACAGTTAGACGATTGGAATCACTCAGGATTTGGTGCGCGTAATATAGGGGCTGAACTCTTTATTGAACACACCAGACAAAGGCATTTTTATTTTCGTACAATGTTGTTTTACAGTTAATAAAATATTTTTTTTATGATTTCTCGATTTTCATGCACACCCATTCTAATACCAGTTAGGGTGATCAGGCGGCAGATGATCTTTGGTAATTTTTTGGTAACTTTGATAATTTCATGTGAAATTTAGTCACCCAGGTGGAATAATCTATCAAACCTAAGCGAATTGTCATCAGCAAGAGATTCTATTTAAGTGGTTGTAAGCTAGATTTTAATCATACAGAGCGGGTTGTTAATTCTAACACTCATTTGGTATTTAATACAAAGTTCAATGATTGGTACAATCAACATCATAACAACTGTGAAAGTACATAATTGATACCATTTGTTTCACGAGCTATGATAAGTGTCAAAGCAAATTTAATGTGCTTTTAATGTTCGCAATCATTTAATAGAAGTTGTTATGCACTTCTTCTGCAAGTTTAAGTTCTGTCCTGACTCTGGCATACAACCTCTCTCAACAGGCATAACAGCAGTGGACGCCAGCGAGGTCCTCGACATAATGCTGTCGGATTTTCCACACAAGTACGAAGAGTATCGCGCCCATCTTCGGCAGAAACAGATTGAGGAACAAAACCAACAGCCAACACCGGTGGACCCGCTGGCTGACGTAAAACCCATGGAGTTGGGGGCTGCCAGTAGCTCGGTCTCTGGTGAACTGCTCGAAGTGAAGATCGAAATGAAGCCTGAGTCCAGCAGACCAGAGCCTCCGAAAGTCGATCCAGAAAAGTTGAGACAGGTTTGTTTTTTTTTACTTTTACAATCACCCTCAATGGGCATTGTAAAATAAAAGATCTGTTGTAATATATTTTTCGAGAAAAGAGGTAATTTTGAGGGCCTGGCCCGATTATTTAAATTTGGGCTGCTTTAATTAATTTTTAAAGTGGAGAAAAAGAATCTATGTCTACAAAATCTAGAAAAAGTACGTCATACACGGAAGTAAGTCATCAAAACAAACAAAACTAAAAAGAATCCTAATCTGTACAAACATAAAAGTTATGTTTTTTACGGGGTACCGAGATGACAACGGTGTTGTATATACAAAAATATTAAAACTTCTTTCATTCAAGTGCGAGGCGAACGTTTCAAGGTCAAATTAAAGTTATACATTTATTCACAAAAATACAATAAATCAGTGACTATGATTAATTTATGATTTTAGCATTATATTTACTAAGCTTAGACCGTTAAAATGTCGCATCATTTGTTAATTTTATCAATGCTTAAGACAATGCCCATTGCCATAAAAGCTGGCTGACGGTTGAGTGTGCGAGGTCTCAGCACTGATCACAGTTCACTCTGCTATATTGTTTGATAAACCAGTCTAACCCTTTACGTACAGGAAATGGCTGCGGCAGCCGTAGCCTCGGCCAGCGAGTGGAACTCGCGGCTGAACGCCATCCGGCGGCCGGCCGCCGTCGACCTGCAGAGTATGACGATCCACCGTCGGCGGGCGCCGATGCCGGCGCCCCGGATACAAGTGGTGCCGCCGACCGGGCTCTACCCGCACGCTCTGCTGCCCGGCCAGTACCAGCACTGGTGCCGCGTCTACACGCCCGAGGAGCTGCGGTGAGTACGAGACGGCTGTAGCAGGCGATCGTTCCCTGACGACTTTAGGCTGAGCATAAGGCCTTTTGCCTAGCTATTAAGATATTTTTTTTATTATGTATTTTATTATTATTCCGTGTGGCGCCGGATTAAGATTAGTGTCACTCCAGTTCCTTCCGTGGATGTCGTAGAAGGCGACTAAGGAAATACATTACCAGGAGACGGGCAGCAGCGTTTTCCTGAGATTCCAACCACATACTGCGATCGCCAACCCGCCTGCTAAGCGTGGCGATTATGGCAAAACCCTTCATGGTTTGTAAAACCATGAGGGAGGCCTATGTCCTGCACTGGGCGTCAAATGGCTGATGATGATGATGATGATGATTTTATTTAATTTTTGTTGGCAATAAAGACAAGTTCACTTTCAGTTTCATTGTGGTCTGTAGTCGTGATTTTTCGTGAGTGGCTAAACCACGAATAATTATTTTTAGGATCACTGTGTTGTTCGTCCGTCCGTCCATCCATCCGTCCGTCCGTCCGTCCGTCCGTCCGTCCGTCTGTCTGTCTGTCCAGACCCATTATCTCGGGTCTCTAGGTATCGAGTGGAAATTAAAACCATGTATCAGGTCTACAGTCCCTGGATGCTGTGAAAAAATCAAAGTTCGAAGTTAGCTTAAAAAAAGATGTTTATTTATTTTAATTCTTTATTGCACTAATGGCGCGGGCAGCAGCGTCATCCTGAGATTCCAACCGCATACTGCGATCGCCAACCCGCCTGCCAAGCGTGGCGATTATGGCAAAACCCCTCATGGTTATGTTCGAAGCTTGGAAAACCATGAGTGAGGCCTATGTCCTGCAGTGGGCGTCAAATGGCTGCTGATGATGATGATGATGATTGCACTAATGACATTGTAAATGTACACGGGCGTGCTTAAAGCATTCTCTTCCAGCAAACCTTTGGTATTGACGGCCGTTTATGCCGTTTATAGGGGTCCATTGACCTATAAGTATGAAATTTGGCAAGTAATATCGTCTTATACTACAAATACAGGGAACAATCTGAATACATTTGTAATAAAATAATTAAAAAAAATTGTCTCTGAAGTTCGGGAAAAACTCTGAAGAAACTGCGAGACTCTATTCATGAACTATTTATAATATGTACGGAACCGTCGGTGCGCGAGTCCGTCTCGCTGTTTTTTCTGTTATCTCATTATTGGAAGCATTCTCTTTCCGATTTCTTATGCGTAATTTAATTTCAATTATTTTAAAAATCAAGGGACGCTACTAAGATTATCTATATTTTTAATCAACTTCGAGAAAGGAGAGAGACTCTCAATTATTCGTCGTAATCTTTTTTAGATACAAAAAAATATAATTTGTTTAATCATTATCCCTTCAACTCAGTGCTAAGCTCGACCCATTCATTTGCAGGTACTTCCCGTCTCTATTCATGAACTATTTATAATATGTACGGAACCGTCGGTGCGCGAGTCCGTCTCGCTGTTTTTTCTGTTATCTCATTATTGGAAGCATTCTCTTTCCGATTTCTTATGCGTAATTTAATTTCAATTATTTTAAAAATCAAGGGATGCTACTAAGATTATCTATATTTTTAATCAACTTCGAGAAAGGAGAGAGATTCTCAATCGTCGTAATCTTTTTTAGATACAAAAAAATATAATTTGTGTAATCATTATCCCTTCAACTCAGTGCTAAGCTCGACCCATTCATTTGCAGGTACTTCCCGTTAAACACGGCGCTTGCGGCGCCGCCCGCGCCGCCTTCGCCCGCTGAGAGCGAGACGGAAACTGAGCCCGACTACACTTCGCTCAGCTCCTCGGAGGAATCCGACCGCGAGCGGAGCTCCGGAGCAAAGGTAGGCAACGTAACAAAAAAACTTTTTTGTAAAAAAACGAGTTCAAAAGAAATACACACTAAGTTGGAGTTGGAGAACTTTGAGTGAAACGCGTCTTCTCCCGATTAAATCTGATTTATTGGAGAAATAAACAGGCGCCGCGCGCGCTTGCGTTGTTGGAGTAAATTAAAGTGAACACATTGTTGCAAGCAGTGTTCCAATGATTTTCTCATTGATCCTGCCAACCATGTATGGCACCACCCGTAGTTATCCTCTTACTAACAAAAAAGGAATTAATGCTATCGGATAAGTTGTGTAAAAAATTATCACTGAACATATAAAAAAATATATTAACTGAGAACCAACTTTTTTGATGTCGGTTAAAAAACTGGACAAGTTCTAGAAGGAGTTTAATTGACGGTGGAAAAGTATGTGCTGCTATAGAAATCGATTTAAAATAAAGTTCGTAATCGTAATTTTATTTGAAATAACTACAAATTAACATTTCAGATCTGATTTTTTCTTCACTTTAACTGCTTTAAGACCTTGCATCTTGCCAAATTTCATGAGTCTAGGTCAACAGGAAGTACCCTATAGGTCTTAGCACAAAATCTGTTCATATCTTTTGATTGAGTTGTATTTTTTTTTATTAGTATTTTTTTTTGACTCGCGATGCTCATGCATAGTTCCGCCTATACATGAGATTGGTCTAATCGTGATTATTTATTAGGCAAAATGGACAGAAGTAGTAGTAACTTTGACTTAGAAGCTCGAAATCTCCACACGGTCGAGGGATCACTGACGTTAGTAGGTATTTGAGATTTATTTCAGCTTGATAGCGTTACCTGTTTTCAGAAAAAAAGGGTCGGACGGACACTTGGACAAACAAACAATTGGACATCAAAGTAATCAAAAACCCTTATTGGGTTCCGTTTTTCGTAGGCCTCCTCCAAGGCACGCCACTTTCCTCATCATGCCGCCACGTTCAAAACAAACCTCACTAGACGAGAAATAACCGGTTCGGCCCAGATTTTTTTTCTTTCTCCGAGAGTTTTGTTTATCAAGCCAGACGTGGGATTCGTGTTACAGTGAAGGAATAAATTTATTATAATAGAACATTTAATATTTCAGGCGTGAGTTGTTCTATTGCCCGCTTTTTACAAAATAGTGGGCACATTGTTCACTCGTTGTCCCGATCTAAGATGATGACTTGACAGAGAAATATATAGAGAAATTACAGACATGGGAAGTCAACCCTGAAAGGACGTCAACAAGAACGTTGTTTTTAATACAGTTGCTCAAAAATTAAAAAAAAAAGCGTATTGCAGGGACGTATAGCGTTCGGGATGTGGGCTATTACATACTCGTGCTTTTTTTTTTACCTTTCCCGAACTCGTGCGTTCTCTTTCCCAACTGTCAAAATAATGTCTATTAAAAAGAAAAACCAACCATGAAGTTTTTACTAAAAAAATTCATAGAAGTTTTTATGATTCATGCAAATACGTATATTTCTAAAAAGAAGCTACTAATTTGTTTCAATATCAGATTTAATGATTTGATTGAATGAGTTTGGTTAGGTTTCATTTCATTTATTCATCTCATTAAATTTAATTTTCATTTCATATCAATAAAAAACTTCTACTGAAGATTTGGCTGTATGGGCATAGTTCCCTTTGCCTACCAGAATGGGTGAAGAAAAAAAAAACTGCTTATATTCTACGGTTGGCGCCATTTTTCAGAAATTTTCTTTGCGAGTTTAGTTGTTTGTTGCACAAAATGAGTAATTTCGACCCGTTTTTTTTTTAAGTAACACCACCGGAACGCAGTATAATTGCACAAAATGCTTCGGAGAACATTTTACCGGAAAAGTCAAAAAGTCTCTACATATCTACATACGACGAATTTATTGCGTGGAGAGAAGAGAAAAAAGCAAATAGTTTTTAATTTTTTCGCAACTGTATTAAAAATAGTCGTTCAGTACACGTGCGGAACCGTCATTGCAACTTGTTCCGACCGTGTACCGTACCGTGTTTGTCGGAACTCTTTGCTATGACAGCCTTTCCACACTTGTAATGAAATATACTATTTTTTATTTTACATATCTCTTGCTCTGTAAGTAGTCACTTACTTCCCTGAATGCCGGGGTGTATAGATATCCAGGCCCTCGTCACTCCATACAAAAAATATTATGAACGTACTTTGTGCCAACATTGAAACAAAAAATATAATCCTGCTAAAACAAAAGGCATTAACTCCGCAGTGAATCACGTAGATGTATCATGATTTAAAATTAAGTCGGGTTATATGGGAAATCTTATGGTGGTAATGTTGGTATTACGTATTTTGCAAATGGCCGGTAATTTTGTTCGTTTGTTGTTTTTGTGTGGCATTATTTTATTTATTTTAACTTTAGCAATTGGTGTAGTGCGTGAAAAGTGATTAAACAAGAAATATGGGAGGAAAAGCATTGAGGAAATGTGAAATTTGTGGCATTAGAAGAGTCAGAAATTAATGTACGTCTGGCATATTCTTAGCCAGATACCTATCCACTGGAGCCAAACAGGTAAAATTAGCAAGTTTATCATAATAAATGTACGCAAATTTTGATATTTATTTAATGCGCTTGGATAAAACAACTGAATTATTTAGAACAATTTACGATTTTGACAAATTTAAATTAACGCCGGTTGTAGTGCGGTACCCATGTGGTAGGTACATTTTTTTTTATCGATATTTTGGACGATTGATTTCTGCCAGATATTTGTGCACGCTGTCTAAAATTGATCACAACTACTTAATTTTAAACGTCGAACACCACACAGCAAGAACAGAAATGATTTATGTTGTTTTATTTTGCTCAAAGCATTCAGTTTTGTTTTATATTTTTAAAAATACATTGTACCGCTTTGTTTTGTATTCTAGATGCCGCTTATGGGTTAAAGCGACGGGCAATGAGGATTTGCATGGTGGAGCTGTAATAGCCACCGTTATATGACGGAGAGAATGATTGCCTTAATTGTAAAAAAATTTATTCGAAGACAATGTCAAATATATAATTTTGATTTCATAAAGGCAGAAGAAATTAACGCGAACGCAAATAAAATTTTGCAAGCTCAAAGTACAGCAAAATAGTAAACAGGTTATACAAACGTTCCTTGACATTATTATTATTAGCAGTACCTATACCATATTTATTTGGGGCTGAGACAAAGTGTAAACAACTTTTCAGTACTCTTTAGATAGTCTAAAAATGTTATATCGGTTTTTACACTAACAAATTAGTAAATTAGATTAAATTAGATTTAATACTTTATAAAAAAAATTACTTATACAACATTATCAGACAGTATCATTTTAAAAGTATTAAAAAGTTTCATTTTGTCTCAGCCTCAAATAAATATGGTATAGATAATATATTTTTTGACTTATTGTTTTGTTTGTTGCAGACTCCAAAGATCTGAAATTCGACCAGTGCAAAGTTTTGATAGTGACGTGACGCATTGGTGACATTAAGCTTTCTACCCTTGATGCTAAATAAATGATTTGATTTAAAAAAATGCCTTTTTCGTTAGGAAAGTAAGCGATAATCCATTCACACCATGTCATACTCGAAATAATTGATTTGATCTACTGTGTTGGGATTTATCGCCTACTTTAATTTCCAAAGCATGAAAATGAGGTAAGAGGAGAGACGTCTCGAATTTTTTTTATCGATATCGATATGTGAAGTAGTCAATCACTAATGTTTTGCAATTTCATTCTCATGTTGGTATTATACTATTTTTTGTTAGGTTGGTACAAACTACGTTCATAATTTTGAAAACGTGTTGTTAGCAAGTGCCGACTCTTATAACGTAGTGATTACATACTCTTTGTGGATATCATTACAGCATAGGTTTCAAAACATACCATGTAATGTTAACATTACAGCATACGTTTTGGAATTTGAAAAAAGAACTGTCATACTCATACTGTAAGAAGAATATTTTTTAAAAGTTAATATTTTTTTTCTCGGTATCGATTATTTACTCGAATCGGAATCGAGACAATTTATATTAGAATTTATGAAGATTTTATTTTAAATATCGAACAATTTGTTTCGCAGTCACATCGTATGTTAATTGAAATCGATTTAAAAATCAAACTGGCCAGCACGATTTGACGCGCTTGCGTGCCATAAAATCGTGAAGAGTAAAAAAGTCAGTCGACTAGCTAGGCGCGAAAGTAATTTTTTTTCGTGTTTTGGAGTTCTTTCTCAAAAGTCCTGCTTTCTTGTTTTTTTTACTTACCTCACAATCGATATGTAAAGCAGAGTGTTTACCTCGCGTGTAAGCATCAATTGCATACTCGTTCTAATTAGCGCCCTCGCTGCGCTCGGGCGCCAAAAACCTCATGCAGCCCTTGGTTAACAATCTACTATTTTGATAAGATTACAAAATTATGTTGTTACAGGTCAATTACCGACGCATATCTTATCTGGCGTAAACGGAGTTAATGTCCTTTACGCATTTAGAACCTACAATGCACACACTATAAATTCTTCTCAATACGTTGGCTTCATTGTGATTCCATTTCCTTCTAAATAACACATTCATGTTAAGAGCAGACAGTTGAATGACCTCGTTAAGTTGAATCAGCCCCTATATTACGCGCACCAAGAGCGATTCCGATCGTCTAAATGGAATTGGACGATTGGAATCGCTGAGGATTTGGTGCGCATAATTAGGCCCCAGATTAGCGGTGGTTGCGCATCGGCAGGAGGCTGACCTCATACGAGAGAACGTGTTTTCGTACTAAAGTCATATTATTATATTCTTTTTGTTGCACTAACCCGTGCAGAGGACAATTTTAAAAACCTATTTAGAGGCTAAAAATAGGTTTTTAAAGTTCTCCTCTAAAATTGTCATATTAGTACGGTAATGATTATTTCATTGACACTATTGGAAGTCTAGTAGAAGGATGCCTGCACTTGCCCATTAGCTCAGTTGGGAGAGCGCTGGCACGGTTAGCCATAGGTTGAGGGTTCATGCCCGGCATGGGTGGAATTTTTAACCTCTAAATAGGTTTTGTTTTAAAAAAAAGTGTTCTCAACACGGATTACTGCAACAAAAAATAGAAAATAAAGTCTAGTAACCAATCGCATTCCAATGGTATAACCCGTCAAACATGTGAGCATGTCAAACGAGTACTTCGTGCAAACAAGCTGCAAGTTCTGCGCATCCGTCGCAGAGGACGTGTCAAAGCAGACACAGTCTAGCAAGTTCCAGCATTTCTGCCCTTTGTGAGAGGAGTGACTTACAAAATTGGGAGTATTTTGAAACGCGCACAAACCGCCAAGAAAGATACACCAATTCATGCGAAGTGTCAAACACAGGATTCCCTTACAAGAGGCAGCAGTATGCAAGCTTGACTGTGAATGTAGTTCCTCGTACATTGGTGAAACTAAGCGTACCATAGCTGAACGGGTGAAGGAACATATCGTGGACGTGAAACATAAGCGCTCTGGTAGATCTGCAGTCAGTGAACATACACTCAGCGGTATCAACCACTTCATTCATTTTGATAAAGTTCAAGTTCTAAGACCGTTTCTTTCCTAGAATGATACGCGAGGCAATAGAGATCCGCCGGCATGAGTTTATATAAAATAGTTATTTTGTAGATTGAATTTTAATTTTAATTTCAATAACTAAATTAATATTTTTGAGTTTATACAAAGTAATTGTATTGCCAATTTAAATTAAAAAAATCGCCAAAATATTTTTGGAACGTAAATTAATAATGTTTTGCCGAGTACTACCCTCGGCAATTATTATTAATTTACATTAACTGACAGTTAGTGCTTTCAAAAAGACGCCTTTTACCTCATTCTACCGAGATCACGGCGGCACTTGCAAAAGTACCGAAACGTCGGAAAATTGTAAAATGAAAAAATAAACGAGTGGTCCGTGCAAATTCAGTTTTTAATTATGGTACACCCCGTGCAATTAACTCGGCCTTTTACGCGATTCGAACTTATTCGCGAGATATGCCTATTTAATTGGCGCGTGTTATACCATTGGAGTCGCATTGTAATGCTATTGCTAATAGTAGCGGCAAATAACAGCCATTGTGGTGCCATATCACTCTGTTGAACATCGATGCGTTTATTAGACTCTAGGCTTTATAAAACACTGATGCAATTTGTATTTGAATGTAAATAGTACATCATCATCATCAACCCATTATGTCCCCACCGAGGGGCACGGGTCTCTTCCCTGAGGAAGGTATAGGCCATACTCCACCACGGGGGCCAAGTCCGGATTGGTGGAGGCTTGTAGACTAGTACATACCAAATAAGTTTATTTTAGTGCTTAGTGTTCTTTGAAAGAAAGAAGACATTTATTTAAATTCTCACAGAAACACAAAGTAAAGATACACAAACTAAACACACGAGCGTCAACAAAACAAAAATAAAAACAAAACAATCGTGAAGAGAACATGTGAGGCATATAGAGATCTCATATTGGATCTCAGTGTCTTGAAATAAATAAATATGGTATTCTAAATCTAACGCAAATTGGCCAAGTTAGCTTCGAGAGCTTCGAGGGGCTGGTCGTTCATTCGTCGACGACATTTCTCTTTGTTTCTCTTTGTACATTTGCACTGGCCTATTAGACATAAAAGTATGTATTTGCAGCTCTTGCAATAAACGTATGTGTCATTGTGTATGCGGGCTCTTTGTTGACGCAGATGTTGCAGTCGAGTGTTAATTGCGTGATGACTTTTGTGATTGTGTTTGAATTGGCGTGGAATTTTAATTCAATCTTAGTAATTGTACGAGCAGAGGCGTCAGATTGTACTGTGCTGTAAAGGGATGATAAGGTTGTATGACGATGATGGAAATTCTGATTAGTGGCTTTTTGATATTTATTTGATATTTACGAGAACACGCCGTGGCGGCTGATTGAGTACTAAATACATTTACGAGTAGAATAATACAATTAAAGAGGTGAAACGAAGAGAGGCCCAAATGACAACTTTTCACTACAGCGTTTTTTTTATAAAACGTCAAAAATCAAAATTCTAAATTCTTTATTCAAAGTAGCACAGAAACTGCGACGTTACAAGTTAAACTAGGTGTCCATTCCAAAATCTAGATCATTTTGGAGAAAAAATGGACAAAAAAAACTCCAAACTTAGTCTCTTCAAGTCCTTAATTTACAGGATTTATATAAATGTTCTAAAACTCATGCATTGAACTGGCTTTAATTCCAGACATCATTGTCATCTATATAATCTTTAATGTTATAGTAGCTTTTTTGGGACAAAGTGTGCTTCACACATTTTTTGAACTGCGTTTCTGGCAAGCTTATTATATCCTCAGGGATCTTATTGTAGAAACGTATACGAATGCCCCATAAAGGATGTATTAACCTTTGCCAGCTTAAATTTTGGGAACGAAAGTTTATGTCTATTTCTAGTATTTACATTATGTTGGCTACCTACAGTTTTAAAGTCACTGATATTTTTCCTAACGTACATAATATTTTCATAGATATACTGACTAGCAACTGTTAGTTAACGAATCTCTATTGCCTAGCTTATATATGAATCTGATCGCTCTCTTCTGCAGGACGAAGATGGTCTCAATGTCTGCTGCCCGACCCCACAGTAGTATACTATGGAAGTAACTAAAATAAACAAGCCTAGCAGTTGCGACATCAGTTAGTTCCCGGATTCTTTTAACTGCGTATGCTGCAGAACTGAGCCTATTTTGCCAATTTTCCTATATGAGGACCCCATTGAAGCTTTGCATCAATTGTGATACCCAGAAATACGGTTTCTTCTACAAGGCCTAGTTTATCATTCCCCAATATAACAATGCTGTCAACCATTTTGACAATTGGTAGTGTGAATTTTATACATTTTGTCTTTTTTGAATTTAATAAAAAGGTATTAGAAGTAAACCTATATAGTACCTTAGAGAGAGCATTATTTGTATCCGCAAGGTCATTTTCTTGTCTCTTAATTTTAAAAATAAGTGACGTGTCATCTGCAAACAATACTATCTCTGACATGTTTTGAACCATGAACGGCAAATCATTTACATATACGAGGAAAAGGAACGGCCCCAAAATAGATCCTGTGGCACTCCCATCTTAACCTCCGACCCTGATGATTTAGTCCTATTTATGTCAGCTTTTTGAACCCTCCCTTCTAAATATGATCTCATAAGTTTTAAGTTTTTCCCATTTATTCCGTAGTGTTTTAATTTTAAGAGAAGTGTTTTATGGTCTACGCAGTCAAATGCCTTCGACAAGTCACAGAAAACACCTATAGCATCCTTCCGATCCTCCCATGCACTAAATATATGTTTAACTAATGTGACACCAGCATCCGTCGTAGACCGCCCTTGCGTGAAACCGAATTGCTCACTATGAAAAGGTTGATAATTATTAAAGTGTGTAAGTAGCTGACCTAGAACAATTTTCACGAATATTTTACTCAAAACGGGTAGAACCGAGACTGGTCTGAAATTTGTGGGATCTTGCCTGTCGCTACTTTAAAATAAAGGAACGAGCCTACTATATTTCATTAGGTCAGGGAATGTACCCTCATCTAAACATTTGTTAAAGATTCTGGCCAAATGGGGTGCTAGGACATCGATTACTGAGCTAAGTATTATTACTGACATACCCCATAGGTCTTCAGTTTTTTTAAGGTTTTGCTTTTTAAACGCTTTATTCACGGTATGAGCTTCAATATAATCAAACGAAAAATCGTGATCGCAGGGAGGGAAATTATCTTTCAAAATACTTTCTGCAAGATCAGGAGATGAATCTAAAGGAGCCGTAGTTATAATTGGAACATTTGTAAAGAATTGTTCAAAAGCCGTGGCAATGTCTTCATTTGACGTTATTAATTTATTATCTATCTTAAGTGAAAATTCGTCTTTTGGGTATGGCTTCTAGGTGGTCGTATGAAGAACGGCCCAATTTTTGTACTTTAGCATAGGCAAAAACGACATTTGATTATTTGGTGACTAGAAGACAGGTCTATTTTGTGTGAAAATGCTAGATGTGCGGCTTCGCCCGTATAATGATGTTGATAAGTTAGACATTTATTGAAATTGTCACAGAAACACGAAGAAGAAAAAAGAAAACAAAATACACGAACGTCAACAAAATAAAAACAAAACAAAACAATGCAAAACATGCTCTCATCAAAACTTAGGTTAGCTGGTAGATAATGCTAAGTAGCATTAAGCTCGCCTATGTGCAAAACTTTCTGTTTTATATGCAATAAAGGATTTAATAATAATAAGAGAACATGTGAGGCATATAGAGTCGATGGCAGCCGGGTACCATACAGTAATGTATGGCACCCGAATAAATTACAATAAATGTTATACACAACGATGTCATATAAACGAGAAGAAAAAAACAAAGTATTTTACGAGCAATAAGGAGGCCAACGCTAGCTCTTATTTTGTAACTGTTGTCTCTGTAATTAATTAATTTATAATTTACTTATAATATACCACAAATATTACATAATATTTTCTTCTTTCAAAGTTCCTTCCGTGGATGTCGTAGAAGGAAATAAATTACCAGAAAATGGCGTCTTCCTGAGATTCCAACCGCATACCGCGATCGCCAACCGCCTGCCAGGCGTGGCGATTATGGCAAAACCCTTCATGGTTAGATGATGATGATTAAAAATTTGCATGATAATTTACACAAATTTAGACCATGAACGTATTAAATTAAAACAGGGTATTTTTGACCGAATTCACTCGCGGACGACGTCGGAGGCACAGGCAGTTTGTAAAATTGTTCCATCAACGACTTCAAATGGATTTTTTTTATGATTTATGCTTGATAGTTCGTTAGGACGAAATAAATGTGATAGGTTTTTGCGGTCCACTTGGACACGTGATTCGATTACTGGTACAGTTAATCTTTTGTATCCTTTACTAGATGACTCCGTGTACTTCGTATCACCGACGTCAACCGTTTTTTTTCTTCTCACCGTTTAAACCTTCCCTGGACTTCCACAAATATATAAAAACAACAATTAGCCAAATCGGCCCAGCCGTTCTCGAGTTTTAGTGAGACTAACGAACAGCAATTCACTTTTATATATAAGAGATGTGGGACACCAATGCTTAACTGCACCTCGTAAGTTAACCTATAACAATAGGTGATATTACTGTTTTCTACAGCCTTTTATTATTTTTCTTCTGATGTATTTGTTTATTGTATCATCCAAAAGTTCGTCTGTATCCTACAAGTCTATTAATTTTGTTCCATACAACGGTTGTTCTCAAATAGGTAGTTAGCTGGAGAGTCATGTTACAAATGATTAGATCACAGGACAGTCCTAATTAAGAGACAGTACGATAGATAAGTAAGAAATCAATAACTGTATTTTTTTATGTACTTTGTACGAAGTTTTCCTTTTATAACTTGGTCGGTCATTACTCGTTAATTTGTAAAACCTACTTAGCCGCGATAGTTTTCCTTTTAAGTTCATTCTTATGCTAATTAGTGTGTGCTGCTCCGCTGAATTTTTTCACGTTTCTACAATCCGCCGTTCAGCCAGGAGGGGGGGGACGTCGGCCTCGGACAAAAATTTGCGCTTCAAAGTTAATATTTCACAAACGGAACCCTAAATCGAATCGCCTTTGTACAATATGTAATTTCTTATGTCATATTTCCGGTTCCGGTACTGTTTTTCGTGTTCAATAAAGTATTATAATAATGCTCTTCCTCCACCCACAATATTTTTGAACGACCAATCTAATGATACCCCACACTATGGGGTTATACAAAAATATTTTTTTTAAGATTTTATTCTACTGTTTTGTCAGTGTGATTAATATTTACAGTTATCAAGATTTAATAGGCCCGTTTGGACAGCTGTCATTATGACGAAATTAGGGATGCGAATCAAATAAATCGGTACCCTGAATATGCGATTACTATGACAAATCGATTTCAATCAAACTATCATCATCATCATCAGCCCCTTGACGTCCACTGTAGGACACAGGCCTAACACAGGTTATGAAAACCATGAGGGGTCTTGCCATAATCAAACTATATTACCTCTGATTTGCTTCTTAATAGTTTTTAAAAGTTATAGAATGACACACAAAGAAAGCTGAGTTTTGTAACAAAAATAAACGCAATCGTTGATTTCATCATAAGTTACAATACGATTAAAATCAGTTAACGATTCGGCTTTTCTCGGATATCATCGCCTAAATCCCGAGACGGAAATGACACGAAATACATTACCGCGATTTCTTTTAGGTAGCATTCAATTTGAAGTATCATAAACACAATGTATAGCACCTGCCAAGACGACATTACTAATCGGTAGACCTAAGAAATTTATTATGCAGAAGTGATCGCAAAGTAGGAAGCTCTTTAAATCTTTCATGAAAGTTATATATCATTCGTCGTATCACGCAATACTCAAAATCATCCATTCTTAAACGATTTTTTTTGCCGGGCACTTCTTTGGATTGTTGATCTTTAGGTGACTGATCTGAGAGCTTGTCGTTTTCCTTCAAAATTTTTAACACTGCTGCTTTTCGAAACTCCGGTTGCTTCACAAATCCTGTGTAATTTTTTTTTATGATACTTACTTTCTAATTTTTTTAATAAATTAGCTTCTTTTCTGAAATCGTTATATACATTATTTACAATTTCACGAGATTGAGCAACAATTTTTTTTTGAAGCCATGATACATAACTATTGTAAGTTAATTTTGATAAAATTTGATAGAATCGCATAATTTCACGAATTAAATTAGCGTTCATAAACATAAATGTATCATATACGTCAAACTGTTTTTATTGACACTAAGAAGTCATACCGTCAAAATAGTCAATTATTTTTCTTATTTCAATATAAAGGTTGTGTTAGATTTGAGCTACAAAGGAGGTTTTGTTGATCATATCGTTCTTGTATTGTATTCAATAAGACAACGAGTAATATAACTAAAGGTCATATCTGTAAATTGATAACTCTATGGGAGAGATGAGGGATTCACGACAATTGAATCGTGTGATTTTAAAACGACACATGTCCTTTCATTACAACTTTGCAGGAAATAGAAAAAACTGTTTTATTCAAATATTAATATCTACAACAGCAATATTTTAGCATATTATATTGATTTCTGTATGAATAAACTACAATTTTTTTTTCTAATGTAAATCAATTGGTAGGTGTAAATAATTTAATAAAAAAAATGGGCAAGTGTTATTTTAAAAACACATGTGACTTGTGTTGTTTTAAAATCACACGATTCAATTACCGACGTTGGCCGAATCGTTAACTGATTTTAATCGTACTGTACATTCTATTGTCATAGCTAGCTAGCTATCAAAACGGACCTATAAGTTAGATCTTGACTACTGTATGTATATGCCAAAATTCAGCTTTCTAGTACTAATCGTCTCTTAGCTAGAGGACGCGGACAGACAGACAGACAAACGGACAGACCTGGCGAAACTACAAATATTATTTGTCGACTACGGAACCCTAAAAATTACCTATCAACTACAAACTGTATAGTTAAACTCAAACTTGAGGTGTTAGTAGTGGGCGTCACAAAGCGTTTATTTTTTTTTTACAAAAACTACTCTAGATGTCTAAACACTTCGTAACATAAATACCTCTGAACTCTTATAATAAACTCTACAACTTAAGAGTTTTGTAACGACTGCCTGTTTCTCCACGCATCCATAAAGCCACCTCCTCTCCCGCAGAGAAAAAAGTTAACGAAGGCCAAGCGACGCAGCAACACCGACGCGCCCGACCAGCCGGAGGCGGAGACGTGCCGCACTTGTGGCCTGCGCGAGGAAGCCAACCGCAAGTACTCGCACGAGCGGTTCCTGCAGTGCGCCAACTGCCGCGCCAACAGTAAGTGCCAGTTCGCACGAGCTCTCTTTCACCGGACGTTAAAAAGCGTTTAAATGACACAAGTGGATGCCCATTTTTTTTATTTAAAAAGCGATTTTAGAGCGCGGCGCTTTTTTATCGAGCACTGTTGGATTTTCGACGTTGAGCGATGGACGTTAAATCGGACTGAGCATACGGAACTCCGTGTTTCTCGGGCGTTAAAAAAAGTGTCGGCGCGCTTGGCGGGCACTGCCATTTGGCCGCGCGCTCATGTATGTTTGCATGTATTATTATTTTTCGCGCCATTGTGATGCCAGACGTGCGTGCTCGATCCCGAGTTGTTAATTTTACAGGACAAATCTCGACATAATATACTTTATGTAAAATCACTGCCTGAGTACGCCAATAAGTTAAAAATCTTATTGGTATAAAGCCTCTCTCATAAAGCGACACAAACTGTCTTTAAAAGAAGAAGAACGACATTTATTATACCAACAAGATACATCACAGAAACAAAATAAGCAGATAAGTAACATAATTATGCACAACAACAATAAGAAAACTAAATACACAACAGACAAAACGAATAAATAAAACAGGACCATAGATGTAGCCTGTGGTGTATCTAAGTTGCCACAAAAGAAAGCTGACTCAGCGTTGTGCTGAGGAAGTGATCCCTCAGCGCTGATTTTCAGTCAGTGTCTACGGTAACCCATAACTGTACTACGGAGTGCGTGCCGTGGTGCAGTTAAAAGAATTAAATCAAATTCAATAACATAAATAAAATAAAGTAAAAAAATATATATATATCGTCATAAAATACTTACATATATTATTAGTTAGTTAATATCGTCGTTCATTAAGGGGATGTACCCTATAGCAATTGGCTATTGTCAATAATTTTGGATACGAATTCATAATTTACTATGTGCACACCCCAGCGAGGACTATCACACACACTGCTTTTTAAGCGTTCATATGAATACAACTATTGGGAACGCTAAAAAAGCGCCAACGTCGGGTTTTAACGCTTTTATCTACACTCATATCATAATCTTCAAATTAAGAATTCAAAGGTAAACACATATTGACAGGCATTAAACAATACATAACTTTAAAGAAAATAAAAAAAAAAGTGTAATATAAAGTTACATTAAAGGTCAGATTTTTCACTTTATGTTACAGTTATTTTTTTAAAAGTGTTGCTGTGATCACGGAACAAAACTTAAGTTTTTTTTTATGTCAAAAGTTGACTCTATAAAAAACCTAATTTCATTTTCGTGGTACCAAAAGTGCAACTAAAAATACCTAAAATTGCGCGCGCAAAACTGAGTGCAGACGATTGAATGTCAAGACACTTTTGTCGAAATTGCGCCATTTTGTTTCAAAAATTTCATTATGAGTGTAGATAAAGTAGTGTATGAGACTGCACATAACTTGGTATTAAAACACTCGCGAATGCTATTAAAAACCTCGCCAAGGCTCGTTTTTTAAAATCTCGCTCGTGTTTTAATAACCCTCATTATGTGACAGTCGCATAAACTACTATTAAAACTCTTGTGCGAACTAGGTCTAGGTAACGTACCCATACTACGTGACACATTTTATTACCTCTCCTCCCCCCCACGGTGACCACCCGTAGTATATATGCCAAGACCCTAAATAACGTTTTAAATATTTGTTTGCAAACAGAAAATTTGAAATAAAAATTTGGTACTACAATTATAAAAAGTATAAAACTATCAGTTTTAAATCAGCTGGCGGCCCCGTATATGTGCTGTGCCACATGTGAGTAAAAAGCGGTGAACGCTGCGCGCCATAATTTAAGTATAGCTCGAAAAACCCCGAGATTTCGAAACGGGTCGCGTAGTATGGGTATGTTTTACCTCTTGCCTATCTTGTTCAGCACAGGGTAACCCTAGTTTAGGACCAGGACAGGTAATTGTGTTTAGTGGAAGTATTTAAGTATTTATTTACCTTCGTGATCCGTGGGCATTTAAATATAGCAGTAGAGCTGCATAATTAGGGAAGTCCTGGCGGTGGAATAACAAGGACGCTTTGAAGAAACCGGAAGCCTTACAGACTAGAGTAGAGAAGACTTACAGCCATCAACAGTCTCAAACATAAGGAGATAAGCGACCCGGCCACCACGCCACCATTCCAATGGCCTTTGGCAAACTTGTGTAGTTTATTTTCGTCAGTATTTTTTACATTCGTCTTTATACCCGTACTAGTACTTTAGATTGTAGTGGGCCATCACAGTCAATCGCTAACCAGTCCGCCTCTCGACAGTCCACCCGTCCTTTCTAGAGCAAAGAGGGGACACTATGGGCACGTGTTGCGAGTACGCGTGGCAGTACGTGTATTACTAAAAATTGGCAATCATCGTGATTGGTCGTGACCACTGCCTGTTTCCCGCAACCCGCTGCGACGCACCTATGTCGTATGTCTCGCTTCTTGTGTGCAATAAAGAATATTCTTATCTTATCTTATGTTTGGGCCCGAATTCTCGTAAACTACCTGCAGTTCGGGTATACAGTGTAGTAACCTACAGTAATGGTTCCTTCTCTTCAAACTTACGGTATTCGAAAACAATCATCATCATCAGCCATTTGACGCCCAATGCAGGACATAGGCCACCCTCATGCTTTTTCAAGCTTCCCGGTCTTGTGCCGCTCCCATCCAGCGACTCCCTGCCACCGTAACCAGGTCGTCAGACCATCTGGCGGGGGGCCTGCCCACGCTGAGTGGGTAAAACAATATAACAATACAAAATTAGTAGGAATTATTCAACAACCGTTACAGTCAACAGCTAACCAGTCCGCCTCTCGACAGTCCACCCTTCCTGCCTGGAGCTCGGGGCGGACACAATCCGCAAGTGCCGCGAGTACGCGTGGCAGTGCCCGGACTGCAAGTCGTGCTGTGCGTGCCGGCAGCCGGCTGACGATGATAAGATGCTTTTCTGCGACCTCTGCGACCGCGGCTTCCACATTTACTGCGTGGGGCTCGATAAGGTGCCTTCAGGTATGTACGGGCGACTAGTATAACTACTATAATTATGAATTGTGCGGTTAATTGAAGAAAGGCACTGTATTGTAATATGTGCCTTTCGCTCGCACCTCGGCAATATTGTATGAGCGAGATGTAAATAGTTGTCCAGTCCCTTTCTTATTTATGCAGTGTTAGATGAGCATCGCAAGTTATAAAAATACTATGAACGGATAAGCTAATTAATAATAAATTTTATTACCATTAATCAACTGTATAAAGTATTCACTCAAGTATTTTATTGTCGTAGTAACAAATCCCGAGAGGTAAAAGTTGCGACTACTGTTACGCTATTTTATGCAACACACGAATATTACTAAAGGATGGGCCCCATTAGGCCTTATTTACTGCTGTCCACTGAAGAGTTCCGTTTTCCATCTCTGAAAGTCTTCATCAGATCTTCACTAAATTAATATTGGACTAATGAGACGTTATATCTATTCAACCTATGGGTCTCATAAGAAGGCTCAAGGTCACGCAACAAGCTATGGAAAGGGCTATGCTCGGAATTGCTCTACGAGATCGAATCAGAAATGATGAGATCCGTAGACGAACGAAGGTCGTCGACATAGCCCAGCGGATTAGTAAGTTGAAGTGGCAGTGGGCGGGGCACATAGCACGCAAAACTGATGGCCGATGGGGCCGAAAAGTTCTCGAATGGAGACCACATATCGGCAAGCGCAGCGTACGACGACCAGCCACAAGATGGACAGATGACCTCATTCAAGTGGCAGGAAGGCGCTGGATGCAGGCCGCTTCCAACCGGTCTTTTTGGAAATCCATGGAGGAGGCCTATTTCCAGCAGTGGACTTCTTGTGGCTGAATGATGATGATGACGATGATGATCTATTCAACCAAAAAAAGAATTGTCGAAATCGGTTTAGATTTAACGGAGTTATGCGTGAACATAACCAAAAAATATATACGCGACGAATTGATAACCTCCTCTTTTTTTAAAGTCCGTCAAAAAAACCTTTTCCTCTATAAAGTTGACATCCCATTTTCAAATATAAATGGGTATTTCATAACACGCGGCGCTCAGAAAAGTTGGTCCCTTATTTATTTTAAAATTTAATCTGAAAATTCTTTATTGCATAAGAAATCAAGCTGCACAAAGGTGAGCTTAATACTAAAAAAAAACTCGGACAAGTGCGAGTGGTACTCGCCCACTGAGGGTTCCGTACAAATTTATAGGTACTTACATATTATTATAAATAGTTCAGGAATCGAGTGACACAGTTTTTTCCGAGCTTTTCCCGAACTTCAAATATATAGTTTTCAGTTTTTGTTATGTCTAGTGCTCTTGTTAACTTAGAAAATACTATTTCGATCTTTACCTGTATTTATAATATAAGACGATATTAGTTGCCAAATTTCATAGTTCTAGATCTACAGAAAGTACCCTTTAAATTTTGATTCCCTTAAGTGTCAAAATATACGTTTTTTGCGGCATAAATTGTTTATTGTTAATTGTTTGTAAATGTAAATGGACTGATTGATTGCCCCAGGTTACTATCGTTGTTATCATTCAGGGTCCCAAGAGCGTCAACCAGAATAAAATTACTTTTTAAGTTCCATTCAGCCGCAGCAATTATGGGCAATAGTCCGTGTGGCGTCGGATTAAGAATAGCGTCACCCCATTTCCTTCCGTGGATGAAGGCGACTAAGCAAATACGAGGTGCATTCAAGTACCTAGCCTCATCGCCAGAGGGCGCTGTAGTTTCAAAAGAGTTTTACCACAGTGTAGCACATTCTTTTTTAATTCTTTTTTCAAATTTTCATTGCAATCCCTTCATTTGTTTTAATTTGACAACTTATGGAAGCGAACGTATCGATCGGTTTTACAAAAATGGAAAAAGAGCAATATCGTTCGGTGATTCGATTCCTATTTTTGGAAGGGAAAACGCGCATCGAAATCAAAGAGCGCTTGGATGCTGTGTACGGTGACTCTTCTCCATCGATGGCCACCGTCAAGAATTGGTTCAACGAGTTTGCACGTGGCCGTACGTCGGTTTTTGATGAACCACGTCCAGGTGCACCGAAAACAGCTGCTACGGAGGAAAACATTTAAAAAGTCCATGATATCGTATTGGCAGATCGCCGATTGAAGGTTCGGGAGCTAGCTGAGACTGTAGGCATTTCAGAAGGAACAGTGCATCATATTCTTCACGAGGAACTCGGCATGAGAAAGCTGTCGGCGCGATGGGTGCCGCGTTTACTCACACCGGAAAACAAGTGCAACCGTGAGACCACATCGGAGACGTGTTTGGCGCTGTTTAAGCGGAATCCAGCGGAGTTTTTGCGTCGTTTTGTGACCGTCGATGAAACTTGGATCCACTGGTACACACCAGAGACCAAGGAGCAATCAAAACAATGGATCCATACCGGGAACGTGCTCCAAAGAAGGCGAAAGCTGTAAAATCGGCCGGAAAAGTTATGGCCACCGTTTTCTGGGATTCACAAGGTGTGATCTACATCGATTACCTCGAGAAGGGTAAAACAATTACAGGGCTGCCGATTTATTGGGCCCATTCGACGCCGAATTAAAGAAAAAACGACCCCATCTGGCGAAGAAAAAAGTGCTGTTTCACCACGACAACGCACCGGTTCACACGTCTGCCGTTGCCATGGCCAAATTGGTCGAATTACGCATTCCGTATTCTCCAGATTTGGCCCTTTGTGACTTCTTTCTGTTTCCTAATCTGAAAAAATCTCTCGCCAGGAATAGATATGGATCAAATGAGGAGGTCATCGCCGCCACGGAGGCCTATTTTGCAGAGTTTGACAAAAACTATATTTCGGACGGGTTAAAAAAGTTGGAGCATCGCTGGGCTAAGTGTATCGAACTAAAAGGAGACTATGTTGAAAAATAAATTGCCACTTTTCCAAAATTTTCGTTTACTTTTTGCAGGCTAAGTATTTATTGAATGACCCTCGTACATCACCAGGAGATGGGCAGCAGCGTTTTCCTGAGATTCCAACCGCATACTGCGATCGCCAACGCGCCTGCCAAGCATGGCGATTATGGCAAAACCCTTCATGGTTAGGAAAACCACGAGGGAGACTTTTGTCCTGCGGTGGGCGTCAAATGGCTGATGAAGATTGCTTTATTTTATTTTAGTAAGGAATTTTTTAGGAGTCACGTCTGCTAAAGGATAAAAGCTTGACTACCTGTATGACTGCGCTAAAAAACTGTTAATGTGTATTATCTTCCTTCATTCTTTTTGCGTGTCAGATTTTTATAAAGTGTTCTAATGTTACCCTTAATTGAGCCTTATATTAAACTTTTGTTATGTATTTTTTTATGTTTTGTCGCGTTTGTTGGTTTTCTAATAAATAAACGGCCGTATCTTTTTTGACGTTAGCATAGAAGTATAATGTAACACAGCTTCAAGGGACTGTAGACCTGTGTATATGGTTTTAATTTCAACTCCATACCTCCACGCGTTCCCGCGATAAAGGGAAAGACGGACGGAAGGACGGACAACAAAGTAATCCTGTAAGGATTCCGTTTTTTTCTTTTGAGGTGCGGAACCCTAAAAGTATTAACGGACAATAGTGCTATAGAGGCACTGACATCGTCCTTGTCATCTCCCCAGGGCGATGGCACTGCGTAGAGTGTGCGGTGTGCAAATCGTGCGGCGCGCATGACGCGGCGGGCACGGCGGGGGGCACGGGAACGGCTGGCGGCACTGCAATGGCGGAGTGGCACCACCAGAGTAAGCGCGGCCCCGGCGGACACAAGGTCTACTCTCACTCGCTCTGCACGCCGTGCGCACGGTAAGCCCTCGAGGGGTCGAGTCTCAGGCGGCCACGTCCTAGACGGCGCGTGAAGTTTCTCGGGATGTGACTGGGCACCTTTTGCGGTGTCGTGGACGAGTCAGATTTCAAAATTTAAGCACCAAAATGGCAGAAAGTGTACAGTAAAAATAAAGTTTACAATTATTAATAATTTATGTCACCATGCAATGGCGCTAGGGCAGTTCTGCGGATTTGGTTAATCTGCACTGCATGGTGGCCTTGCCTTGTACGATTGTGTGTCTTATAAAATTGAGTATTAAATAATTTATACCTGTTTGTAAAAGGTGCTTAGTTCATGGCTTGAAAAACGTCACTTGATGATAAATTCTAGTGAAAGTTAGAGCCTTTCCAATTCATATTAGATTACTCATAAACTGTGTATTTGTAAACAGATAACGCCGCTTTAATAATAATAAATAATTTATTTCAGGCAATATCTAGGCCCATACAATAAAATTTACATTAAAGTTTAGAATTGTTTAACTATTGGCGACTTATCTATTCACTAATACTTCATATCGATAATACAATTCTAGGCTGCACAGGAGAAGGAAACTAATCGAATGTTGCCTTTATTATGAAGACAAAAGTATGAAAACACAGTCCTGTTTTAGTCTTTACATTGAGAAGTAGAAGCTCTAAAACTAGCAAAATCCATGTAAATAATCATGTTTGTCGTAGATTGTTTCCCTTTTAAAGTAAAGACCAAACATCATGTTTGTTTTTACATCCATAGAAAAGTACAGTTTAGGCTGATATTTACGAAGGAATATTTGTATTTGTACTAAACTCTGCCATATTGTTTTCAAGTAAAAGCAAGACGGCGCCGCGACATAACGCGAACACAAAAGCGACCCCGTTAGAAGACAAGTCGGGCGCGGCTGACAAAAAGTACACGTTACACTTTTAAATGATCCTTTAATACATGTGGCATTGTTCATGTCATAAACTGGTCTTGGTAGTTAATGTGTATCATACTCATCTTCATTGTGTGAACTAACACGAGCCTTCATTCTATGTCGACATATTCTGCCTTCATTCCTTTCGACATCCGCTTCTTTGTTTCCTGGTAACTTGTAGCATTTTGGTCCCCGCAGTCTGCAACTACGCCCCAAATGCAGCATATTTCTCTACTCAGCACAGAGCCCAGTAATGTTTAAGTTGCATGCTACACTTAAATTTTATGATTCAACCGTAGATGTAGTCATGACTGTGCTATGAACATGGTGATTCTCTTTTACGAGTAATGTGCGCTCAACAACTTTACATTTTAACTGTGATGCAACTGACGAAAGTACACGCGTGTAAAGCACATCGTGCTGGCGATTGTACTGCAGGCATACATAACGCCCTCCCTTGTTAAAAACATGTTCTGTGCGTACGTTCACGCTACAACTATAGATAAAGATTGTCTACTTTTCAGTTTATATAAACATATTGTTTTATTAAAGACATTACTTAATTTGCTTCAAAATTTACGAGAATTCCAAAGTAGACAATCTTTGGAATTAACAGCAAAGTTGGTGTTATGTGTTGATTGATGATGAGTGATTGATGTTTTAACACGACTGTGTCAATTTAAATGTCTGAAGATTTATGTAACCAACTTTTCTTTTTATTACTTGTAACTACGTAATAAAAATTATTTTTACTACACCAATTTCCTTGCATTATCCAAGCGTCACACAATATCCGGTAAATTATCCGGTCAGGGCGACGTGACTTACATCTGCAGACTAACTCTCATCGTGATACTAAAACTTGGCCAAATTAGTACCGATTACTTCTACCGGTGGTTGGATGTTTTAAAAACAGATTGTTGAAGAACAGTATTGTTGTCCGAAATTCATAGTAGCTGACGAAGTGTTTTGTTAGAGTTTTATATTTTTCTGATTTCCGAAAGAAAAAAACCCGGCCAAGGGCGAGTCGGACCTGCGCAAGAAGGGTTCCGTACCATTATCTATACAACATTTGAATATTTCAAGCGTCTACCGTCTAAAAAAGTAAGCGTCTAAAAAAAATCACGTTAGTTGTATGGGAGCCCCCCTTGAATGTTTATTTTATTCTGTTTTTAATATTTGTTATAGCGGCAACAGAAATACATCATCTGTGAAAATTTCAACTGTCTAGCTGTCACGGTTCATCCGATGCAGCCTGGTGACAGCCAGACAGACAGACGGACAGTGGAGTCTTAGTAATGTCCGTTACCCTTTGGGTACGGAACCCTAAAAACAATGCTCGGACCAAATTAAGTCACCCACCGGTATTCCGGTTTTCTGAAAATGTTTGCTAAGTATTGTGGCCAAGTTATAGTTATAGTTCTAGACTAACGCAGGTTCCTTCCCCATCCGTTTTGTCGGACAACTAACAAACGGACAACAACTAACGACCTTATTACATTTCTTCGGTCCTACGCGTTATTATGTTAGCACTATTTGTATTTTTGGTTTAGCACATTTAACACTTTTTATATATTTTAACACCACTACTTATTTGGCCAGTTTTAATTTAATGAAATTCAATTCGAAGTTAGATTTAGGATTATTTTTAAGTTGGGACATTTACAATATGTATTTAAATATCATAAAATTATTCCGTATAAGTATTATTATTACTTAAAATTATTTTAAAATGGATACCGAAGAGAAGTAATAAATTAATCTAATTCTTACACCGAAATATTATACAGGTCGCTCGCATGGGTTCATTTATGTGGGTGCTAAGATCGTTCTAGTAACTGACGAGTCAATCTTAATAGATCAAAGATATAAATATATAAATACTTTTGTATTGCAACTCGGAAGCATAAAAAGCTTCCCACGGGACTGATCCCGAAATCGTGAAAAACAAATCAACTGTTTGATCGAACAGTTTATTTCCTTTTCACGATAAGTATTCATTGGACGGAACTTCCACACACCAAAGTTCAAGTGTTGTTGTAGTACTATACCAACGCTCTGGGCTCAGTGCATTGTAAACACTAGACGCGCTATCCCGCGCTGGTGACGTCACACCTTTCTCCCTCAATACCGGAGTGGACCACCGAAAAAAGATGTCTTAAAGAATTCGCGAGTCAAACAACTTGTACATAAGAATAGCCTTAAAATACTGAATAAATACTTTACTACTTAGGGTATTGTGTAGGGGAAGAGTTCGTTTGATTGATTTAATGAATAGATCAAATCTGTACATAATTATAGCAATAAATCTATAACGCTAGTAACTTTCAGTGAAATTTCTAAGACGTCGCCCGAATTTTCGAAAAAACGCAACATTTCCAAGGTTCCACTAGCGAAGTGATTATTCAATATTTCCAACGCAATTTTTATGCAAAAGTAGTTCGTCTCGCGAGCCCTTAACGCGGGATAGCGCGCATTGCGACCTCGTCAGTTACTAGCGCCGCTCCCCGCAACCCAAGCGACCGTCCAACTAATAGCGTGTTCTCTGTGTTCCGGTGCTTTCGCGCGCGTCCGTGTGTGTGTGTGACCGCGTAGGGCGTACCGCATCGGCCGCTACTGCCCGCTCTGCGAGAAGTCGTTCATCGGCCCGAAGGGGACCATGCAACTCGTCATATGTAAACTCTGCGATAGGCAACTCCATCAAGGTACGTCTATAGTCTCTTCATTGGCGGGAGGTGTGGTTCTCGTGGAGAAACTGTTTTGAGACGCGTTTTGAAAACGTTTCGTATTTAGCTTGATACGCCGTCGGAGCGTCGTTTCGTCGAAGGCCTTTCGCGCACTACGGATGATGTGCTGTAAATAAAAATTGAAGGGACGACACTTGTGTGACTTTCATACATCTTCATTTGTTGTAAAGTCCGTGTGGTAATTTTACTGCTGTTTGAGCCTCTAGTTTCTTCACCTTAATTACTCCTTCCAACTTCCAAATGAATGAGAGTATAGAGACGAAGTTATTATTTCATATATCCATACATTCGTCTCGCTTGCACAGTGCCCTGGCTTTGCTTTGTTCCCCCTCTGTGATTGTTCTATCCCCTACGGCTTGATGCTGAGAGAGAACCTTATGTATTCTACTCAATGATCATAAGGTTGTTTCTCGCACATTTTTTACGCTTGCTTGATGCTGTTTGATATTGCACTTTGTTTCACTTGTTTCTCATTCTTTCATACGTATAAACAAACTTACATTTTAAGTAAAGTCTAAAGAACTCTTCCGTAAAAAACGGAAAGTTAAAAACTGTTTTGAAAATGAAATACATTTATAAAACGTTATCCAAAATGTTATCCAAAACGTTATTCCGAAATCTTCTTAAAGTTTTTTATTACCGCTAGGTTTTGATTACAAAATAATGCATGACTGTATTGGAACAAACAATGAAATCGATTACCTAATGTACAAATCGACTAGATGTTAGCTACAAATTATGTAAAAGAGGATAAACATTAAGTGAGCTGATTTTGTGTGAAATGTATTATGTAGTCAGTTTTTATCTCTTAAAGGTAATGCAGTACTTAAGATAAGGGACAAAATCAAAACACGAAATCTGATATCACTACCAACCCTTTTACCTGGCTTGAGATCTAGATAAAGACTGATAAAAACGCCTGGCGCCCTACATTCATCGAAATGTGAGATTTAGTGTCAATCAATTTTATTGGATTTAATAATTTTATCATGACGACAATTATTTGTTATTTTAAAAACCTATTTAGAGGCTAAAAATTCCACCCATGCCGGGACTTAAATAGCCTCTAAATAGGTTTTTAAAATTGTCCTCAGCAGCGGGTTAGTGCAACAAAAAGAATATAAAATTATCTGATAATGGAGAAGTGCATTTTTTTTAAATATAAATGGAAAGACCATGTTAAAAGATAAATAAACGTGGTATCTTTTTTTCTCTACGACTATTACTTTTCATAATGTGACTTGTCGAAAAGTCAGTCTAGTCACGTGGTACAAAAACGCGCCATACAAATCGGCTTCAAACTCACAATATTCGAGTTATCTCATAAAATAATGTATTTATACATCTATATCCTTTTTAGGAAACGTTTAAAATCCAAAGAAAAAACGAAAATTAATACCTACGTCTTTTATCATTGGAGTAACTTAATTTTTCGCATTTTTTGGGACCCCGAAAATAATATTTTTATGGTTGTTTTTTAATTTTTCTTGAGTTTTTCTATGTCTTCCATGGTATAAAAGCCATACACTTTATTCTAAGTTTATCGCAAGTTCCCAATTGTAGCGTTCAGTTTTGCCGGTGACATTAAAGAAGGGAAGGGCCGATTAGTATTTGGAATATTTAGATAGATAGATAGAATATTCTTTATTGTATGTACACCAGGAATTACATATGAGAATTTAACAATAATATAGTACAGTACAATTGACATGTTTTCATTTGTAGCCAGGTGAAAAATTTTTATGTCCATTAATAAAGCCCTAAAAACTTACTACGAAACCAACTTTTATATATTTCTTTGTTCATTCGTTTTAGAGATATTTTAAAAATAAATCAAATATCAAGGATGTGGGCTGAAGAGCGGCAGTACCTATGCCTAGAAGTAAAAAAAAACTAACTGTCAATGTCATGTTGACATCCCAATATAATCTGTGATCTTTCTGTGAATTTGACGTTTGTTTGACGCGTTGACATCAGTGTTGCCACTTTGATGGTTATAGTTTCCCACGTCTCGTAGGCTATAGAGGCATGTATGTATTCACTTCTTCTTCAAAATTATTCAGTATGATTTAGGTAGTTTTTTAGGATTCCCTACAAGAAAAAAAAACCCATTTGAAATACATACGCCATTTTAGATTACTTCCAGCTGCAATGGCACAACTGAAACATAAATGTATGAATAGGTAATTAATAAGCGAATTATTTTAAAATCAATGGAATAAAAGCCGTACGTCCTAATGGGAGAGGGAAACTTTTCCCTTCTTCGCATCTCAAGCCTAAATTCCTTTCAAAAGGGAAATTTCTCTCGGTACGACAACACTGCTTGCAAGTTTTATGGCAATGGCTCATGAGTTTTTCAGCCCACAAGTGGTTTTTACAAAAAAAAAATATATATATTTTAAAAATTAATATTTAATAAAATAAAAAAAATCAATATTTTGGAAAAAGGTTCGAAGCAAATCCCTTAGTTTTTTACCTACGTTCGGCTAAATATTCAGCTATTAAAATATCCGGGTTACTATTTTGAAATGTTGTCAATTGGCGGCCTTTAGTAAGTTATTTACTGCGGTTAGTGTTAATAAAGCTGGGGAAATTAGGACTAGCACGAAGCCCGTAACCAAGTTAAGATTAAGGGCCTTTTTCGCCAACAACTCCGCCCGGCCATTAACAGGCGCTCTCCTCAACAGACTGCGTTAGGCAGACGGTGTCGAATCTGAACGTGCTGGACTACACGTGTGGCGAGTGCCGGCGCGGCGGCATCACGTCCCGCGCCGCCGCCGCGCGCCTGGCGCCTCGTACAATCGCCACCCTTTTCATGGCCAAGCGGCGGTTCAACAAGTACGCGCACCGACAGTACATGAAGAGCCGCCTTCCTAAGCCAAGCCAGGCCAAACCCAGCGACGAGGACAGCGTAGAGATGGTCGTCCCGGAGGCCTGCGACGAGGAACCAGAGAACAGCGAGGTTAGCGACCCTCTAGACGGAACAGCCGCGGTGGACGAAGCTGTCGCTGTTGCGGAGGACGCAGACGCAGAAGCCCCCGCAGAAGACGAGGCCGCAGCGGCGGTCAAAGCCCTACAGATGGACTTCGGTGATTGAGTACTCAGTGAGTGATAGGAACCAGTGAATAGTGATTATATTTTTGTCTACTAGACTCGTTGCAGTAGCGAATGGTCGGGGCCGCGACTGTATAGAGGACGATTGTAATATATGTAGCGTCTAGCCTATTGTATAACTTTTATTCGCTTACGGTAATACGGTTGTAAGGTACACTGTTGCATAAATCTGATTAATATAACTATTAAGTAGTAGGCTATTGTATGTTAAGTTATCGGATAGTGGAGAGATACTAGCCCTATTGGCTCTTTGGTTTCGCTGTGTATCTTTTTCCTTGCGTCGGAAACTCGGATGGTTACATTTTAACGGTTGGAGCTAAATCGATCTAAATATAGTTATATTTATCCCTAGTGGAAGTAGACAGTTTAATTTTAACACAAACTATATAACATCATAACGTGATTAGTTAGCCGTAGGCCGCAGTACACTAACGGTATACATTGTACAGTAAATAGCTACTAACTGGACTATTGGGTAGTTGGGTATTTGTTTTTTTCCTAATTATTGTTTTCAGTGTATCTCTTGTGCGAAATCATCTTGTAGCGTCCACGTTTTGTTAATGTTAAAGGAGAGTAAACATGAGATTGATAAGTGTGCTGTTATGTTGTTTGGATTTGGCACCATTTATTTACGACATTGTGTGCGTAGCCGTTTGAGTTTTCATTGTGGATTTTTTTTACGAAATCATGTAACAGCTTTTCTATATCGAGTTAAGAGAGGGTTTTTTATAATTTGAAATGTAACCGTGTTTATTATTACTATAGGTCTGTCAGAATCTCATGGCAAATAGGGATTTTTTTTTGTGTACAACTGTACAATGCTGGGGAAATTGGTTCAAACGATCTTGATACTGTTTAATTTTTATTTATGTCTTTAGTTTAGTGAACATGCAGTATATTAGTTATGTGTATGAAGAATGTTGTTATAGGAAAATATGTCATGAAAAATAAATCAATCGTAAATTACTTTATGTACTAATTTATTAGATATCATTTCAATTATACGAATAACTTAACACCTCATTTAGAACTAGAAAACGATTCCAAGAACTCCACTTGCATTTCTTGTTCTTCATCAGATGATGAAGATAGAGAGGTATTTATTATAAATCGCTCTTCCAGCATATTAATTGTTCTATCTTGCTTGATGAAAACGTTTTCAATTTCCTTTACATGTTCACAACATTTTCGCCAATCCTCTGCACCTATTTGTGAGAAAGCTTCTTCTGTTAATAATTTCATGTCACTTGCAGGCCTATTCACACTTTTATCAGCAACTTTTTGCTTCATTATTTGCATTTCTATGGGATTCAATGTGCAATGATAAGGAGCCTTAAAACTTCGTCACCGTGTGATCTTAATACTTCATCTATCTCATATAAGGGCGCGCAGACATGTTTTGTTTCACTACTTCAAGTAGTTGACATTTACGCCAAAGATCATCATGATGTAAATTATTTGCACGGAGCTATTCTTTTACATCAGCGGTACTATTTTTCTTGTGTGGGCGGTTTGTTTATACGTACGGAATGATATCTAGCATTATTCATTACAATTAGTGAAGGTCTTGTCAGATTTGGAATAAGCTTCCCTGGCACCCATTTTGTAAAATTGTCCTTATTCATATCGTGGTGGTAGTCAGCAGATACACTTGTTGACCTGTACACTAGACAGTACCTATGACTTTGTTTTCTAAGTTAAGTACATTTGTGAAGTTATAAGTAGCAATACCACTCGCTAATTGTGAAGGAAAACATCGTGAGGAAACCTGAGTGTCTGAGCTGTTCAAATACCACAGCGCTTGAACACGCCAATCCGCGCTGGACTCGCGCGGTGATTAAGTCCATACTCTCTCTCTGAGAGCAAACCTGTGCCCTACAGTGCGACGTATATGGGCTGCTTATGATATTCAAAACCAATCTCCTTAAGTATAAGTCTGTAAAAAAATAATAACATTTATCATGTTATTCAGACTCAAACGATAGCTTAGTCATTTATTATTATCATCATCATGATGTCTATATACATCCCACTGCAGGGCAAAGGCCTTCTCTTGCGAGTGAGAGTGAGAGGGATTATTACTTAATATTTTTCTTACCTCAGAGATTCTCTCCCTCAGTTGTAATCAATATATTATTGAAGAATTTGTAACAGTTTCATTACTGTTCGGATTTCCTTCCGAACTGTGTAACATTCGTTTACTTTATTACTAATCAACTGTAAATCGGAACTGATAGGATATAATGAGAGGATCTAATACGGATAAAAAAAACCATAGAAGTATTTCTTCCTACAAAATTCATTCACAAAAACGGCCCCTGTCCTTCCGATTAGTCTGTACCGATGAAATGAGCTCAAGATGTGCTGTAGACTAAATCACTCGGTGATTGGTTCATTCTGTGCGCCATGCGTGACGGCGCGAACGTTGATTTGGCGATAGTAAATGATAGCTTAACTTTTGATTGGTTTTATACAAAAACGTCAAACCATTGACTTCATGATGTATAGCCCGTCGAAATATCTAGTTATGAATGAATGAATGATTTTGCTATGAATGTCGTGACTTGAAGGGAATTTCCCCACGCAAAAGTGTATTGGAAAATGTTTCAGTGTGACTGGTTGGGAAGAAACGATTTTATATTAAAGCTTAACTCCGGATTTATTTACTTAATTTTGGTCAAGCTGGTCGGACTCTTCCGACACAAACATCAGGTGAGTGAATCCGGAATTAAGCTAATAATGCATAGTGCTTACGTTTTTACGTTTGTACCTACTAAAATCGACAGCAGATTGGTAAAGGTTGACTTTACATTTTTGTTGCAAAGTCATCCTAAACGTAAATTAATAAAATGCACATGTGTAAAGGTTGATGTGCTGTCGGCTGTGCTACCTAACTCATTTACATAGACGGCAGTGTGACGGTGGCAGGTGCATAGATATTTTTGCCAAATAATATTGAACTCTCTGATTGCTAGCACAATTGACAAGCCCCGCCCGCCTTCCCACAATTGAACGCGGAGTCATGTTTTAGCACTAGTTAGACATCTGTTTTTAACTATCACTGTGTCAAAGTTGATTCCCCCCCCCCAAACAATTCTGTGAAACTTACCGGTCAACTCTACCACGCGCTTTAAAATCAAAGATTGAGTTTGATATACACATTCTTCTTCCTTTATTTTACGATAAACATTGAAAACAATATTTCTGGCTTTATATCTAAGTGGCTTTTTCGAATTGTTTTTGTTTTATGCCATGAGATTCTGGTAGACCTATAATCGTAACTGTCTGTTTAAGGATGCATTTGACATAGATCGGAATATTTCGGCTCTAAATTACCCCGAGGCAGACAATTAATCTGACGAAATTCCCAAAACAAGGTCCAAATAAGACAGCGCATTTTATTTTAGTATAACATTAGATTATTTTTGAATTTTGCTTAATAAGGTATTTATTTTAGTTGTTATACTTTTATAACGGATACATCTGTATACAAACATGTCTCATACTTAATTGTGCAGTTTAAAAATATACCTGAGTACCGAAATAAGTGGTCACAGAATAAAATAGTGTCCACAAATGAATTTGCTTATGAAATACGTTTACCACATTGGCTGAGGCTGCAACCACTGTGAAAGGTTCAAGCCGATTAACCTGAATTATGTTAATTTTTCTATAAAGTTTTTTTAATTAAACAATAAGCGTACTCTAAGGCTTGTCATCTGGTTAGAATAATAGTGTGATTGAATTCCAACAGCTTCTCATACAACCATAGCTTTTCACTTACGTTTCAAAGTACAAACTATTAGCTGGTAGAAGTACTATTACCTAGACCTTTTAATTCGGAAGTCATATTGCCCAATTTATATAGATTCTAAATATATTGTAAGATCCGAATCATTTAGCAGATATGAACGTTTATTTTGATAACGATAAAATTATGTAAGTATTTATCTATGGTATGTTATTAGGAAACTGGTAGTATTAAATATTTTGGAAATTGGGCAGTACTGGTTTCCGGGTGTTACTCTTTTACTTAGTTTTATTGAATAACTTAGCAGCTACATATCCTAACGATATGCCTTGTCCCGTTCCGCCGTACCATACGTAAACCATGTGTAAAGAGCGTTTGCTGTACTTACGATACTCTACGTGCTGTCACCTCTCAACCACTTCTGTGTGCAATTGTCCCCAAGATGTTGTGTATTATAATTTATAAATTGTATTATGAATATATAAGAGCAAATAACGATATGTGGCTACAACGCGTTATAAGGAACGCGTGTGCGTACTATGTATTGTTTAGTTTATAATTATTATGCTTCTTTGGTTATTATTAATCATCATTTACTAAACGACAACGTTAAGATAATCATGTCCACAAATTATTTGATCGAATCATGTTATAAAGTTTTGTATCGGTATATCTACACAATTGTATTGGCGGGGGGCGCACCGCCCCCGTATGTGAATTGCTTTATTGACACAGGTGATTAAGACTTACTTGTAAGGAAATTATGATAACTCTATGTCTACTTAATGCAAGTGTAAACGTTCTAGAAATCTCGCACTGTTCGGTCAATTTTGTAAAAAAATAAAGTAAATTTAATTTACCAAACTATTTCAATTTCTAGCCCAAATCACCTAGTATCTCAAACGGTTTGATAGCATGATGCCCACTATCGCACTTTGCTAGTTTTATTCATTTCAGTACAATCGGTAGCACAATGACAAGTTTTGCAAATTCATACGTTAGATCGCACCAAGCCCACCTTAATGTTTTCGTTTTTCTACTTTTACCTGATTTAAATTGATGGCAATCTACGCATTCAAAGTATTGTAATGTAATTGGGATTGCGCTATCGATTGTATTGAAAAATAATAAAAGTAACAAAGTGCTATAGTGGGCATGGGGCTATCAAACCTCCCAAACTAGGAATTTAGTAAATAAATTCATACAAGAATATGCAATAAAAAATAATTTATATAATTTGTCTTACTGTATGTTAAACTCGGTAGCATAATTTAACAAAAGTTTAAAAACCACTGAAAATATTCAGCAAATATATTATTCCATATAAACAGGCAATAAAGCATCTGAATTCACTTTTGCTTCTTAGGAAGTTCACCTGTAAAAGAAGAAAAAATTGCATCACAAAATGGTCGTTATAAGAGGTATAGAAACGCCACGAGAATTATTAAATGAACTAATAAGAAATAGGGCTACAGTGACATCAGTAAAGCCACCTTAGCTGTTGTTATAAGACCGTATTATAAATCAATAGAAAGCCGCTGCGAGATCATCTGACAAAAGTTAGCTGTTTGAGTATTTAGACATTTTTGAAGTGATACCTATACTACAGGCGCACTGCGCTATTTTTGAACGAAACTGAACCATCGCGCTTTCGTTATGAAGCGCCACCAGTACTAGTGTACAGGCAACCCTAACTAGCTCAACAGCGCTGTACTCACGTCACTCGTCCAGCCGCAACGCACTGGCTGAGAGGAAGGTGGTAGCGTTATGCAGCGCTGCCACCGGCACGAGGGTGCAGGCCACGCGCTCGCATAGCTTCGCCCGCACCCCGTCAAGCGCTGACAGAATTAGGGAGGCGGGCGGTGCGCTCCATACCTAGGGAGAACATAATAATAACTTCCACACAAAAAAATCACTTGTACTGGTCCCAAACTAGGATACCGTGTACTAAGGACATCACAAACATGGAAATACACCCAGACTGAGGCCATTTGCCACAATGAACCAAAAACTTAAGAGCCTTTATGATGTTAGCATACCCTTCCGCTCGCACTTTGTAACATTTTAATTATTGTAAAACTTGATAAATGTGGTCTGAGGCTTTGCTAGAGACAATAAGATTACAAAAAATTTAGGCATATTTAATTAATTATCGAACATTTTTAGTATTGTAAAAAAATACTTTTGATAAATGTAATGTATTTGAACTTCCGGAAAAGCTCGGACAAACTGCGAGACGACAAATTTGTATGGAGCCCTCGGTGGGCGAGTCCGACTCGCAATTATCCTGTCTTTTTCACTAACTCTACAATCTGCATAAGAGTCCACTGACTTGGTAGAATATTGTCATATTGATAGCAGTCTGCGTCTCTTTGTCCCGACATTCGTTGAGCAACTTCTTCAGTGCGTATTCTAGGACTTGCTCCAACTCTTCGCGCGTCATCTGCGCGGCGAGCGAGCGGTGCGACCGACAAGCCTCCTCTGAGGGGAAGGACAGCTGACACGTTGAGGGGGATGATCCTGGAAGCAATAGGGAGTAATATCCTCTTAAGTCTTGACCTCAAAAATAACAATCGAAACTTAAGGTTACTTTCAAGGTCAGGACTTAGGAGGCTTAGAACCTGGGGTTTTTTCGTCCTTTTCCTCTCCAACATGATTTAGAGCTGGAAAGAGACACCTATGTTTAACTTGCATGGTTGAATATTCTTATCTTATCTTATTAAGTCGCTAGTGTTATTTTAAAGAAAATAAGAAAATTTTGACTTTGATATTCGTCATTCATCAGTCAATATTCGTTCACTGCTGGTCATAGGCCTCCTCCAAGGGCCGCCACTTTTCTGCTGCACAATGACGACTATAGTGTTAGTTAGCACCTAAAGTACGCGCAATAGTTGTTAGTGAACGTTGGACAGGAGTTATTTAGTGATTTGTCGGGATAAACATATTTAGCATAGGGGACGTAATTATTACTATAAAAATTGCGAATGTTTATTTCGCTCAACCGCACACCGCAGAAACTTATTGCTGCACATGTTCAGTAAAACATTAAGGTTGTTTTTCTTTAGCGGCTATAGCTGCAATCCAGTTAACCCATCATATATTATCGGATGCCGAAAAGTCAGACTTAATGTCTAGATAAATCTACCTAAGAATATTGAGGGGTTAGAAAATATTCCTTTGGTATTCAATAGTAAGGCACAATAATCACTTCTACTACAGAACAATAACATTTTAATGAGACATTTGTCATAATTTAAAAAAAACACTACATACATACCTGTGGCGACATAACACACGAAAGCGGCGACAGTATTCTCGTAGTTCCATCTCCTCGTGATGGCCACTTTGTATTCGCCGACGTTGCAACCGGTCTCCTCATCTGAAATATAAAAATACTATTAAGACAAAGTCGAGTGCCACCTTCCTACTTCAAAGTTCCACCTTTATCATGCCAACAACGTCAATTCACATAAGGTTACAACATTCTATGTTTAAATAGGTTTTTTTGAGCAAAATCTTAAATCGGCGATTTATGATTTTGCTCTTAGAGATTGACACCTAGCCCTCTATCAAAATTTAAAATGTTCTTATTCAAAGTGGCACAGAAAATGCGACTTAATGAACGTTACACGTTAAACTAGCCCTCCATTTCAAAACCTAGATCGTTTTTTCAGAAAAAAATATGTATATACAAAACTCCAAACTTCCAGTCTTTATTATAATTGTATTAGAAAAGTCGATTCCGCGAAAACACTCTTAAGACGGAGTTAAAGCCGGTTTACAGCAGGACTTCTTATTATAAATTCCGTCATGCATGGAAGCACGTCATCAATTGAGATCACACGACTCGATACAAGAACTCTTTAAATAAACAAAACTAAAATAACTCCTAACCTGTGCAAACGTTATATTTGTTATTTTTTACGGAATACCGAGATGTCAACATCCTGGCGTTTTTATTCAAAAATATGAAACCTACCGGGTCAAATGATTGTTTTGTGTTCGAAGTTATTATTATTATTACTTTTATTCAAGTGTGAAATAACGTTAGAAGGTAGACACACTTATTCACAAAAATACAAGAAATCAGTGAATATTTAACAATTTATAATTGTAGCAATATATTTACTGACGTTTTACCTTTAAAATAAAGTATCAATTGTAACTATAGTCACTATCTAAGGCCAATGCCCATTATGCACTCACACTCGAAGCCGTTGTTGTTGGTGTGCGCCCAGTCCACTCGCTACTTACCTAGCTCTCGGTCTGCACTCACACTCGAAGCGGCTGTTGTCGGTGTGCGCCCAGTCCACTAGCTAGTTACCCAGCTCTCGGTCTGCACTCACACTCGAAGCGGTTGTTGTCGGTGTGCGCCCAGGCGTGCCACTCGACGGCGGCTGCGCGCGGCAGCGCCTCCACCACCGCGTACTGCACGAGCGCGCCGGCCGTGCGCCGCTCCAGCTGCCGCCGCGCCTCGCCCGCCGACGACCCGTGCGTCATGTAGCACACGCTCTGAGGGGGGGAAAGTTTCTTTATACCATTCCCCCTCTAAAAAGCTTATTTTATTCACTAAAAACAGTGTATCATCCATCTGTATCCTACAAAGTCTATTCATTTGGTCTATAAAGCGGTTGTTCTCAAATAGGTAGTTACCTGAAGAGTCATGTTACAAATGATTACCTAGATCGCAGGACAGTTTGCTTTCCTAACTAAGAGACAGTACGATAGATAACTAAGAAATCAATAACTGTGAAGGAAAACTTGATACGCTATAACAAAAAAAGAAATGTTCATACGCTAAAAAGAAAAACTGGCCAAGTGAGTGTCGGGCCACGCGCAGTGTAGGATTTCGTAGAAAGAGGGGGTTTTATCTGCTTTACAGAAATTTTATAAATTCAATGGATTTTGAACGAAGTTTTCCTTTTACAAGTTGGTCGCATATTACTCGTTAACCTGTAAAGCCTACGTAGCCATGATAGATTTTCTTTTAAGTTCATTATATGTGCTACTACCTTGAATTTTTCACGTTTCTACAATCAACTGTTTAGCCAGAAGAGGGTCTCTTCCTACATCCACAATATTTTCCATCGATACAGGCGAGAAAAACAATTGCATCTCTAATTTAGGTGTAGGGGAAGTACCATAAAAACATTATTTTTTTCAAGATTTTATTCTACTGCTTTATCGGCGTGAATATTAAGTATGTCTATGCCAAATTTCACCCTTCTCGTACTAATCGTCTCTGAGCTAGGCCACGGACAGACAGACGGACGGATATGGCGAAACTATAAGAGCGTTTACACTTTATCTGATTCGATATCGGTGTCGGACGCCGCGGATCCGATATCGGTGTAATGTAAGTAATTGTCCGGCCGATAAGTAATTAAAAAAACTTTCTAGGTGCGTTTTCTAGCTTGCTGAAAGGCATATAAAATGCTCCCTCTGGACATCTAGCTTCCACAATCTTTTTTTGAGTCTCAAAATCGGTGTAAGTAATTGTCCGGCCGATAAGTAACTAAAAAACTTTCTAGGTGCGTTTTCTAGCTTGCTGAAAAGCATATAAAATGCTCCCTCTGGACATCTATCTTCCACAATCTTTTTTTGAGTCTCAAATATAATAGACACAGCAAATATTTTTATAGTCTGTCATGATGACCTGCCCGCACTAAGCTAATGGCCCGCCTAAGACCCGTGCGTCATATAGCACACGCTCCGGAGGGTGAAGGCAAAACTTTGCTGACTGTTAATTGGTAGCATAGGAGAAGTGGGCCGTGTCCACCCCAGGATGTTGGGTTATTTAAATCATAGATAGGCGGCAGCTCGGTGGTCCATATCCACCCCAGGATGTAAGGTCAGGCATGGTTAGATTACTACGCGCCTCGTCCGCCGACGACCCGTGAGTCATGTGGCAGTATTCCGTAAACTTTTTGTGGTTAAGATACACCTACGTTATCATAAAATTTCATACGTAAGAACGCAATAATTTTTTCACCACAAATGAATAATCAATTAGTGTTCTCATTCCATCTAGTCAATCATCTACACTATATAATATATTTTATATAATATTATAAAGAGGAAAAGATTGTATGTTTGTAAGTTTGTAGGGGGTAATCTCCGAAACCACTCATCCGATTTAAAAAAATCTTTCACCAGTATTTAGAGGGTTCTTCAGGATGGACATACGCTATAGATTATCTTATTAAACTAAAGGACCTTTGCGTAGAGACCAATTTTGCATTTCTTATAAACCCGACCTAAACGGTAAGAGATAATATATGAACGCTTTTTATGAGAAAGATGAAGATCTTAAAAAGGCCTGTAAAAAGTCCGTGATTACATACATTTATCTCCTAATGTTATTTCACAAATCGTTAAATAATGTTAAAAAAATTATGAAAAATTAATCTTAATCTTTCGAAGCTAATTTAAGTATGTAATATTAAATCCTTATCAAAATAAATTCGCCTATCGTCAAGATGATTTTAAGTAGATTTACAAGGACTAAAGAAAATACATTGTGGACTGATGGAGTGACATTATGTAAATGGTTAAATGTAATGAAATGGAGGTTAAATGTAGAAAATTTTATGAGTACTATTATTATTAAAACTCTTTATTGTACAAAACACAATGTTTGGTACAAAGGCGTACTAAATGCTAAATAGCATTCTCTACCAGTCAACCTTTGGTCAACATACATCGAGCGAATGTGAATCAAATAGCCGGTAAAGGACGTCTAAGCACCTGCTCATACAGAAGGGACGTGGGACGAGGGCGCGGAAAAGACGCGTCGTTAATCCAATTCACTTTCATACTAAATGTACTGAAGGAACGGAACGAAGCCCACACAGAAGAGACGACGCGAGGGCGCGATTTCTATACAACGCGTCGCGTCTTTTCCGCGCCTCAGCCCCACGTCCCTTCTGTGCGGCCAGGGGCTAAGGCAGAGATATAAGTTTACCAAATAGGGGATGCATTAGCGAAGGGCAAGATAAAAAGTACCTGACACCGACGTGTGTGCATGCAGCGACTATTTAATGTGTTTGAAATGGAAGAGATTTGTCAGAGTCATGGCAAGTCGTAAACCCTGGTCTCTGCCTACCTCTCCGGGATACATGCGTGAGTTCATGTGTTCCGGAGTGAAGAACGGTTAGCGGGGGTGAGGGGTAAGGTATGCTGACGATGTACTGATGTGCTGTTACAGGGAACGCTTCCGGCAACGTTCTCAAGTACTTACTGGGTACAGCGAGAATGGTATTAATTAATTTAGTTACCATCGAAAGCTCTTGAAATACTGCACTTACGATTATGATCTAACATTCTAGACCACAATATATTTTATCTACACTCATCTTCAAATTAAGAATTCAAAGGTAAACACATATTGACAGGCTTTAAACAATACAAAACTTTAAAGAAAATTGAAAAAAAAAAAGTGTAATATAAAGTTACATTAAAGGTCAGATTTTTCACTTTATGTTACAGTTATTTTTTTTAAAGTGTTGCTGTGATCACGGAACAAAACTTAAGTTTTTTTTTTTAATGTCAAAAGTTGACTCTATAAAAAACCTAATTTCATTTTCGTGGTGCCAAAAGTGCAACTAAAAAATAAATTTATAATTGAAAATTTTGTTTTATTTCGATATGAGTTTAGTTAATAACCGTAGATTTATGTATAGTACAAAGCTTGTCAAACGTGTTTTCCTTTGATTCCTTACTTTGAAGATTAAGACATGAGTGTAGATAAAGTACTGTATGAGACTGCACATAACTTGGTATTAAAACACTCGCCAATGCTATTAAAAAACTCGCCAAGGCTCGTTTTTTAAAATCTCGCTCGTGTTTTAATAACCCTCATTATGTGACAGTCACATAAACTACTAAAAATAATGCGATATATATGAAAACAAGTAAGTTGGTAGTGATAAGTAAGTATTTATGTAAATCATGGTCACAGTGCAAATCATGGTGGTCAGGGTCTAACAAAAAGACGCTGGAATTCCTTAGTGGTCAACAGTCACCTCACCGGCGACAATACCATGGGGACCGGGCGTGTGGTAGGAACCGGTATAGTGGAACTGATGAGGTGAGAGGGAAGACGATAACTACGTACAAATTTACAATGCTGAGCTTGCTTTGAGACTGATTGTATGCGGGGTGCTGCGTGAGCAAAGGAAGGTTGGCAATGTTCTGTCGAGGGTCACCGCTGTAGGGAAGAGCGGGTGATCGTGCTCTTCCACTATAAAGGCAATTTCTCGCCAGGCAGATGGTATGCCTAATGTTCGTCGGACGATAACGATAAATATAAATTTATGGTATGTGAAACATTTTACTTGCGCGATGCAGGAATGTCAGCGTTTATAGTGCGCGCGCAGAGTTAACATGTGCTCGCCACAAGCATATTCCCGTGAGATTAGGTTCCCCAATTGTGACTCAGTACCCACCTGCACAACGCTCCGTATATGCGCCCTGGGATGCACCGCCCTTATGACCCTCGTGAGGTGCCTCAGAGACAGCGCACACTGCCGCCGAGCGCCCCCCTCGACCAACTGCATGGTCCCCGGCACCAGGGCGATCTGGCCGCACGTTCCTATCACTTCGCCGACCTGCCGGGAAAAAGTTTTTATTGTGCTGGACTCTTTGCTCTGTAAGGTGATCGATACACATCCTAACCTTTATGGCTTGATTTGCAAAAATTGTACAGCTACTGGTCAGCAGAGAGAGCATAATTTTTCTTTAGTGGCGATCATAATTATTTGAAGGCGTTCGAAACCCACTTCGTAAGCCACCGACCATTCAGGTCTAATTTCTCCAATAGATGAACTATAGAGTGTTCATAAAGGGTGCTGGCAGTCATACTTTATTCTTTGGTGGCGAAAATGTTCGAAAAAGGTTTTTTTTTTAAATGAACGGGCATGCCTCGATAAAAGAGGTTTCAATCTTTTTCGTGCGCTACCAACCTTTATGGCTTGACTGTATGGTCCAATATTCGCCGGCGCCCAATGTGAGATTCCCTGCACGTGCATTGTTAGTCTTTCCTTCACGACACTGTTGTTCTCCAGTTCAATAGTCGCGTTTGACTTATGAGCAACCTGAAGATGAAAGGGGCCTGCTCAGGTGATTTGCGTTTCTTTACTGAGTTTCTTCTCCACAGATCCCTATATGTGGATATGCAACCCTATAAGTAAGAGTAGAGAGTAGAGGGGCTGCAGGAGAGCCAATGGTACATATTTGTCATTAAAATTCAAAGTTTATTTATTGCTTTAATGTCATATACAGGGTCATACAATTCTACAGTTCAGCGCATAAGCCCGCCACGCTGCTTTAAAATAAACTTTAACCTAAAATTGAATTATTTCGATTCGACTCGACCTACATCAGTAGGTCATCAGACAACATCAGTATAGAACCAATTTATTTAAATGTTTTTTGTATGTTCGAGTAAAATCGAATTTAATTTCAGAACGCAAGCCTAAAAACTAAATGAACTTGAATGGATTAGAAATATGAACTGTTAATTAGGTTAAAACTTGTTTTAAAAAGAATAAATGTGGAGTTTCTTTGTTAGCTTCTTCTCCACATCGAGGGTGCGCCAGGCCAAGTTCTCGGCCGGCCCGCGCTGTGCATATATTTACACGAAGCTATTCGAGCACTTTTCGACCCCGCTCTATGTTATTCACATTTGAAGCCAGTTATGTCACATTACTTAACACTTTCGGAGGGGTTAAGGTTACCAAATTGAAAGATTAATCTAAATTTCATGCTTCCAACTACTGTAGTTTAGCAGATGTGGGGGTCCAAATGACTCACTCACTGATGGATCATCAAAAGTGTAGGGTACTTCTATAATTTGAACTAGAGTTTTGAAATTTGGAAAATAAACGTGTTTATTGAGTAATTAACGGAAAAAATCATAAAAAATATACAGGGTGACAGTATCATAATTCGTAATTTGAGGAGAACTACATAAAAAAAGTATTAAAATTTCGTCGCAGACAACTTATTAGGACCTAGACATATGAAGACCCTGTAAAAACTACAATAAAAAAAATACATCTATAAGGTGAACGTATTATACAGGGGAGTAAATTGAGACGCTGTATTTATTAAGTGCTACCATGTAATCCGTTATAGGTAGAAAAACGCTTTATTAAACTATTTTCTTATCATAATGGCCATTCTCGTTTCTAAGTTATTATGCACTTCATCAGACTAACGTTCTTAACAAAATGTTTTGAAATCCTACCAAAATATAAATGTAAAAAACTGGCCAACTTCTCGTCCCAAAAATACTTGATTTTATAAGAACTTGCCAAGTTCCTTGTTTTCGCGGAATTATCAAATAAGAAAAATTTGTCTAATTTTTGACACTACAAATCCTACTTGGCAAGTTTTTATTGTGAAACTATTCAACATCTTCTACAAACTTGCCGAGTTTGGTCTGTAAATTTAATAGTTACACAATTTTTTCTTATTTATTTTAACAATTAGCAGTGTCCGCGAACACAAGGAACTTGGCAAGTTCTTAAATATCAAGTATTTTTTCGGGACGAGAAGTTGAGCTTTTTTTTTACATTTATGTCTTGGTGGGATAATCTATCAATTGTGAAACTAACAGCTCTGACGTTCATTAAGTAAACATTTTGTTTTCATAGTGAATAAAAATTTGAAATTTGAGTTTGAACTTACCGCGTCCATAATCAACCCAGCACCCTTTGGCAGCGGGCACTGAACACACACCCTGGTGGGTGGGTTTGAGAAGCTAAAATGTTCCAAGTAGACTTTGTTCAGATCAGTATAAAACGCCATGTCTCGCATGTAGAGGTTCACCGAGCACACTTCTCGTAAAGTTATGTTCTCGGACTGCAGTAGATCTGAAATGATCACTTTCGTTAAGATACATTCTGTGAAATCAGTATCGGACAGAGCCTAGAGTCTACTAAAGGCATAGTTGTTCAATAGTGATATTGGAAACAGTAATGGGCACTGCCCTAAATTTTGACAATAGTTTTACCAAATTTTAAAGGTTTATAGGGTCAGTAAATATAATGCTACAATTATAAAGTAATAATATTCACTGATTTCTTGTATTTTGGTGAATTTTTGTGTGACAATGCCCGATTTCACCAACGAGCCCCTAACGTCCACCTAACTAGGGAACTCCTAGCTTAAGTCATTCCCTAAACCATCCCGTAACTTAAATTCATTTTCACCATACAAAGAATCACCTAACTAGGGGTTACTTACTTAGGTGATGTTTTGTCTATGGTCTAGTGTTGTGTTTTGAGTCACTTTAATGAAATTGTAAGCTTTATTACATATTCATTCTTGATTGAGCAAGTAATATTTAGTAAAATATGTAATAATACATGCCTGTCTGATGATATCTCATTGCGACATCAGTAAAAAAAACAAACTGTCAAAAAGTCAAAACCATTTGCTTAAATCCTTAGGGTAGCCATAACTAAGAATTGAATTGAATTGCTTTGCTTTCTAAAATCTCGGTCGGTTGTGTGTGGTATTTTTGTTTCTTTCGTGTCGTGCGTGATCATAAACTCTAAAATAATGGCTGAAAAAAGGAAAGGAGGGCAAAAATTCTCTTCAGAAGAGAAAGAAAAGCTGGTCAATCTTCTACGAGATCAACGGGACGCCATTCTTAACAAGAGGACAGATGGCACAACAAACGAAGCCAAAGCTTTGGCATGGGCTAACCTCACGATAAAGTTTAATGGTACATATGTATGATTGTATTGGGTTAACATATAGTATAATAATTATTGTACACTTTCCCCCCTTTATAATGTTCGTATCACCACATCAAGGGTTGGCTGGAAGAGATTTCTGCTGAAATAAGCTCGTCATGTACACTTTAATTTTTCTGTAAATGTTGTGTTTTGTTTATGTGTTTTATGTGTACAATAAAGTATAAAGTATTGTGTACAAAACTGAAACGGTTCAGTACCTACTCACTTATTATCTTTAAATTCGAGGCGAACTTCAATTTTGTTAAGTAAAAAAAGAACAGTTTGGATAACCTATAACGCTTTGCAAAATTCGCATCGTCGTAGGTACTTTCCAAAAAAATCAAGCCTCGATAAATTTGAGGCCGCGTAAGAAGCCTTGGGTTCGACAAGAATTCCAGGTCTTCAAGACCTTCAAAGTCACCAATAAAATCCAACAAATTGTCCATTTTACGAAAAAATAACCATTTAATATGTCGGACAGACGGCAAAGAAACCGACACCTAAAGCTAGGGGCTCAATAAACGGTCTCCTAAATTTAGGGGCTCCCCTAGCGGCGTAAGTGACGCTTTACCGTTGGTGAAAGCAAAACAAACGATAAGTAGCCCCTAAAAATGGATAGGTGTCTCTTAAAAGATAGGAATTGTTGGTGAAATCGGGCATAATTCGACATTCCAACGTTCGCTTCACACGTGAATGAAGGTAGGTCCAATATTTTTAAATAAAAAACGCCATGAATTTGGCATCTCGGTATTCCGTAAAAAAAAAAACAAATATAATATATCTTTTACGTTTGCACAGATTAGGGGTCTTTCAAGTTTGGTTTATTTAAGAAGTTCTTGTATCGAGTCACGGTATCACTAGAAACTGACAGCTCGTAGGACCTTAGCTGATGACGTACTTCCGGTTTCGTAGACTGGTTCGATTTTTTTTCGTTTTAAAAATTGATTAAAGCAGCCAATCGTAATCGTAGCCCAGGCTCTCAAAATTAGCTATTTTCTTGAAAAAAATTCATATTTTTTTAGGGCAATGCCCATTACTGTTATTTTGTACTATTTCCCTACGAATCGCTACGAATATAATATTGAGTGAAAACGCCATAACTTTTGTACAAGTATAAAATAACTTTTACGTTGTATTGTATTATTAAGTTACCTATATAAATAATTTGATAACGAAAGGATGAACAGGTTGGCTGCCGGCCTATACTTGATAGGCCATGCGCCGCTCTCGCTGCATGGACATTGCACCTTGTGGAGCCTCTCGCATTCGCGCTCTCGCCCGTCGCTGAGCGACAGCCCCTGCCATTTTAGCTAGTGTAGGCTATTATGCTTCGCACGGGCCCGAAGATTACTTACTGTCTTTATTTGTACTGTGCCCCTGCTGTGAATCTCCATATTAACAATACCCAAAAGCAACGTGAAATAGTTTCTATTTTGAATTACACAAATACTCTTACGACATTGCCTGTCGCAAGTGATCACGTTACCAAAGGAAAAGAAACGTTAACACGTCGCCTAGAGCTGCTGAGATCTTAGGTCTCAATAAAGCTTTAGTTTTGACAGGATTTTACTTGAATTAGAAACCATGCAATTTAGCTCCAATATTCGACGGTTGATAATAAAAGAAAACTGTTGTACAAGTTTACCTACTAATAAGTTTTTTCATAGCGTCCTCGGTCGCCGCGCCTGTATCGTTGCCCTCGCCAACAATTCCGCCGATGAAGTACCAACCGTGTTTGTTGCCGTATATGCATCTGTGGTCGGCTATAGGTGGCATTTCACCCTTATGGCGCGACTGGTCGAAGTAGTAACCATCTTCTATGCTTTCTAGGCTATCGTTTTGGCTATCTATGACTTCCGTAGTGGGAGAAGCGTCCGTCTGGTCTCCGGAACAACTGAGTAGAGGATGCAGTTCTTTTTGCTTCTTCTTCTCTTCCTTTTCAAGCTTCTCGATGGACTCTATCTCCGACTCGCTGAGTTCAATATCGCTTATGTCGCTAAAGACGGTATCGCTAAGGTCGCTGATGAAATCTATCGAGTTCTTGACGGTAGGGGGCAGCGTTACGGTGTCAAAATTTTCCTTTGGCTCGAGGTGGAGTTTTAAATTTAAATAACCTACTGGTGCGACCGAGTCGTCAGAGTGCATGACTAATTCCTTTTCGTCTCTGGAACAAGGCGGAAAATTCTTAATAGGTTATTATAGTTTACCCGAGTAAGAGAGCATCATAGAATGCCTAAGTTATTAGTTAACAGAGTGGCTTTGGGCATTGAGTCCACTTGGATTCGTGGAAAAGTAATTGACCAACATTAGAAGTGGGATCAATTCAGGAGGACGTAATTGATCTGGGAGAAGGCCTAAGCCCCTATTCACTACCACGGCAATTATAGTGGTCTATAGCTGAGGAAGTGCGAACTAAGTAAGTTATTAGCCGTAAGCGAATCTAATCTTAGTCAGAGAACACTGCTCTGCAGTGCATCGATGCACACGATTTGCGACCACGGAGCGCTGGCTGGATGCAGCCACACAATCAGTGCATAGTTTACCTATCCCACTCTCGAGCTATCTTCACAAAAATAGCATACGCTCTCCTCAGCTGGAAGCCTGGAACCATAATTCAATAGACCCTATGTCTATTGAATTATGGTTCTGCAGGACATAGGCCTCCCGCATGGTTTTCCAAGCTTACCGGTTTTGTGCCGCCCGCATCCAGCGACTCCCCGCCACCGTAACCAGGTCGTCAGACCATCTGGTGGGGATCAGCCAAGGATGTTTTAGCCAAAGGATATGACATGACCGAAACTTTGTAGGAAAACACAGACGACCACTTTTTGGGGGGCGGGAGGTAGCTGTCAATGTCAAATTATGACTTAAGAGCTTGGAAAAGTCGATAAAAATATTATCGATGAGTGATGATTGAACGAAATGAATGAATGAGGGAAACGGAAATTTAATAATTTTATTTAATTAATTTTAACTAATAAGTAGTTTGGAGGCAATAATAATATCAAAAAAGTAGTAATATATATGTATTTATTTCTCTAAAACAGTTTGCTTTCCATTATTTCCATTTTATTTTATTAATCTTTGCGGGCCATTTGTCAGTAATTTGCCAGTCGGTTAACCGGACTGCGAATCTAAAGAAAAGTTGAGTTTTCTAGCTAATTTCGTTTATTTATTTGGTTTACAAATCACCTCGTAACTATGACATAATTATATAATAATAAGTATGACTATGAAACAAAAACTAAATTGTGGTCTAAAGCGCACACACACACACACACACACACACACACACACACACACACACACACACAAAGACAACACATACATAACCTCCTCAGTTCTGACCTTGAAAATATCAATGGTTTTTAATTGTTAGGACTGAGGAGGTTAAAGCAAATGTTATGAAAAAATAATATTTTTTTTAAAGATAGTTTTTGCCAAATGTTTCTTCTTATTCTCGCAATTATTTTATTAGTGGTTTTTAAAACTGGTCACCGAGAACTTAGTAAATTTCATGGAATTCCTGTACTTATTTTTTTACTAAAAACTGGAAAATTGTATGGATAACCTAGATAAATAAAAACGTTTCTTTGGTATAAAATAAATAATTGAACTACTTCAAATAAGCAAAAGCTTAAAAAATGACCGTTCTCACCTAAATATTGTAGGAATGTATGGTTTATTACCGATAACTACTGAAGAAATATTTATCAGGTTACGAATTTTTTTCACAGGCTGTATCTGACGAAACTAATGAACTGATTTTGAAGATTTTTTTTACACACCACATAATGTCTGTCTCTTCCTTTGTAATTTGAATTCAATGCCACTTATGAAATGCGACTGAAATATTAAAATATAATAGTCTTATTATGGTATTCTTGGTCCGTGTACTTCCAGGGGTGCATAACAGTACATTAAATCCGAATGCAGCAAATGCTGTATTGGAAAAGAACAGTTATTGTCAATAAAATGAATGCCCGATATACGTCAATAATAGTTTGTCATTTAAAAAAAGCATTTGCTCTACGGCTTGATTTTTTTGTACCTACTTTTTTTTATGACACACTAGTTGACGCGTATCACTTTTTTTGTTCTCACCTTGACTTACACCAATAAAAAAAATTGCTACATCCGTCCAGCCGTTCTCAAGTTTTAGCGCGACTAACGAACGGAAATTTATTTTTATACATAAAGATATGATAAACAGAATGGATATACAGACTTCTGTTTAAAACAATGATTTACCGGAGGCTGCGAGATTAGTACTATCCTATAAGCGCAAATTTAATAAGTGAAATAATGTTAACCCTGACATTTGGTACAATTAGATTTGAAATCATAGAACAAAAGTTGTTGTAAAACACAAACACTAAGTTCCGTTAAAACGCATTTCCCTCTAAACATTTTAGAGGAAACTCCGTATAGCCTGCACTGATTTTTGCGTTTTGTAAATATTCGGTTTGAAATTAATGTTCCTTATGAACTGATACCAACTATTTTTTTACTTTTCTTGATAGCTTGATCAACTGCTAATCTATAAAACGTTTTTAATAAAACACCGAACGAATATTTTATGGATATTTAAGTAAGATAACAATGATTTCTATGTCATGTTCAGAAGTCAATTAAAACATCGAAAGATTTTATCGACTGTCTCAAACCCTATCGCAAGGAAAAAAAACCCAAAAAGCACAGAATGAGGTCTGAATGAACAATATTACACCACTAAATACAGCTAATGTGAAAGTGGCATAAATAGCCTTAAGCAGGAACCATTTTTATTTCGGGGTATTTTATGTTGTTTACGATGCACGTTTTATTAATTTACCAAAGAAATACCGCTTACAGATGCATAAAATCAAAGTTACGAGTTATAAGAAGCATTAACTGTTTTGTTGCTTTAATTTTTACAGAATAATAGGGCGCATTTCGTATATTTTTTTGCAATTTTCTTCTGATGTTTTCTCTATAATCTCTCATGTCATACTGATAAGACAATATCAGGACCGTGTTAATTTTTACACGGTAAGTGGCACGCGGGTAAACTAGGAAAACGTCAACTGTGTCGTGTCCATTGGGTAAAACGTTCTTGGGATCAGCCCACCCGTACAGGGTCATAGAACGTACGATTGACAAGACGAGCCACTGACGGAATGGCGGGCTGTCCAGAGTGAAGGTCTCGTACTTGTCGCAGGTCTTCTGATCACATTAGCAGTAGAACCAATTGGATCACCCACAACGTAAGTTCCACGAAAGCTAGAAGGATTTAAGCACAGAAATGCTATGAAAGGTGCTGAGACTCACATGACACGCCACTGCCGGAATGGCGGGCAGTCCAGACTGAAGGTCTCGTAGTAGACCTTCAGCTTACATTAGCAGTAGAACTAACTGGACCACCCATGAAAGCTAGAATTTTGAGTACAGGAATGGCAGGAATGAAAGGTACTGAGACTCACATGACGAGCCGCTGTCGGAAAAGCGGGCAGTCCAGAGTGAAGGTCTCGTACTCGCCGCCCTCGCCGCAGACATTCAGCCCGTACTTCTCCTGCATTAGCAGTAGGTGCGGCTGAATCTCGCGCAGCGTCAGCCCGAGGTGCGTGCGCGGATCCAGGCCCAAGGCTGCCACCTGTGGAGTGGGAGGGTTGAGTTTTGAACTATAAAATGTGATTGAGTTTTCAAAACCGCTGGTGTTCACTAAAAGCTTATGTAAATTATAAAGCTTTGTGTAAATTTAATTTTTCGTGAAAATTATTTATCAATCCTAAGTATATTTTTATGCAGTATTATAATATAATCGAGTGTTTTCTGTTTTGTAGAATAAATAAACTAAGTTAACAATTTAGTTTACACTTAACAGAACCTTAACAGCCACACAATAGCTCCGAAGCGGTAATCCGAGGCACAAACTTTTTCCGGGTATTCGAAAAAACGTAAGATAAGTGCATTCAAGGGTAAGCTTGTCGCCGATATTCCGGAAAAACGATGGACCAAACATCTAGCGGCTCTTTTTGGTCTAGCGGCAAATTCCAAGTTCAATCCAGAGGTTGTGGATTATATTACCGCGGAAAACTTTGACTTGTGCAAATTAATGACCGCAGTCTGGGTTTTTAAGATTTTTCCCTGTGCCGATGACCTTGAGCGTTTGAGACAGGTGTGACAGAAATGAGACAGCACTTCAACATTTCACCGCTAGATGACACGACTGAATTAATTCCTAGTAGTAATCTCCATAGAAAGACGCGCGCGCGGCCGCACACACACAGTCTCATTCCCTTCGCGTAAGCACACGCCGCCAAACGCACACATATATAGCCGAATTTCGAACGCGTCGAGCGAGCCGAGCGGTTTCTACTTTTCTAGCCGGCTCGCCAGCCCGCCCGCGTACCTACGACGCGTAGATTGAATAGACTTCAATCTAATGCTTTCTTGTATAGCATGCGCCATTACAAACAGAAAAGATAAAATAACATCTCTTCAAAACTTATCTATGCTTTGTAGAAAGAATAGCTTTTAAACAAAAATCACATGTTTAGTACGTATTTGTTTACCTACCTACTTACGAAATAGTACCTACATGTTTTTTCACAACAACAGGTTTTTATGTCAAAAAGTGAAAAAATATCATCTTATCTTTTTTCAATAAAGTGAATTTGACTTTGATTTCACATGGATGTATTTCGGGACTCAGTGGCAAAATTGGAACGTAGGAAGCGACTTCCCCATATGAAATAAAAAATATATTTCAAATGCCAATTCCATGGAAAGTAGAAATTACGACCATTTTAATTGTTATCCGGATTTTACGTCGTTAGGGTTGTCACGCTCTCAGATACTAATTTATAATCCGGATCTGATTTGATTTTGAAAAAAATCTGTAAATACCTGGTGCCATTATTATTGATATATTAATTAAAATAGTAACATGATATACATCGCATATAACAACTTTATGTACACGGTGTGACGTGAAGAATGTATATACCTACATAAAGTTGATCAGCGAAAAACAGCTAGATAAAATTGTTGTCCCATTTTGATGTTACTAACTTGAAATTTTCTATACGATTAGTTTTTTTGCTAAAACTGACGGAGAAAATCGAAAACTTGGAGAAGCTTCTTTTTTTTTCAACGGCTTGGGATAATGGTAACACTTAGGGGTGGTCTTTTAAAACAACATAAACTCGTTGCATAAACCCTAGATAGGACGGTGACGTCAACAAATTTTTATGGCAAATTTAATAGTGCCGATTGAAAAGTAAAGTTGCTTAAATTTTCAACCAACACCTAATGCAGGTTTTGCCACCGGGCCCCGCTGGTCTAGCGGCTGGACTAATATTGTATCAACTTTATAGTCACACAGCATTTGAATGCTAAAATAACTAGACGTGCGAAAATTCTTGAATTTTTGGTTGTTCTAATTTCGGTCTTATCAGGTGCTAAAAGATTTTCAAGTTCCACATATGGTATAAACTTGGTATTTTCCATCCTTACAGGGTGATCCCTCAATCCGATAAGAAAAATCTGACTTGGAAAATCCGGTCTTTACAGCTTTTTTGTCAAAGCCTGAGAAAACGGTAACATTACGGGGTAGTCTTGTCGAACAAATGTTGAATAAGACCTTGGGTTGGATGACAACGTTAACTTACTTTTTACAAAATGGCGTAAGTCGAATTTCAAGCTGGCTCCTAAAAATTTAAAAATTCTGATTTTTATCTCTGGCTCCGTTTTTGTATGAAAATTAGTATTGGAGGTTTTTGTGGTTACTGATGACTACTCTGCGCCATGTTTATAAGCAGTTTTCGAGGGTCCTCACGAATCGTCTTGAACGTAGGTTTGATGACTTCCAGCCTCCCGAACAAGCCGGTTTCCGAAAGGGCTTTAGTACCATAGACCACATCCACACGTTGCGGCAAATTATACAGAAGACTGAGGAGTATAATTTGCCATTACGCTTTGCGTTTGTGGACTATGAGAAAGCCTTCGATTCGATCGAGTTATGGACAGTGCTCGAGTCTCTCCAGCGTTGCCGTATTGACTATCGGTATATCGAGGTGCTGGCTGAAATGCTTGTACAACAGTCCACTATGACCACAGAACCACTATGTCGGTCCGAGTACAGGAACAGAGTTCGGAGGCAATTCCATTGAAAAAGGGCGTAAGACAGGGAGACGTTATCTCTCCAAAAATGTTCACAAACGGACTGGAAGATACCTTCAAGCTTCTGGAATGTCAGGGACGCGGCATCAATATCAATGGCGAGTACATCACTCACCTTCGATTTGCCGACGATATAGTAGTCATGGCAGAAACGATGGAAGACCTCGGCATAATGCTCGAAGACCTCAGTCGAGTTTCCCAACGGATGGGCCTTGAAATGAACATGGACAAAACGAAGGTCACATCGAATACTCGTTTCGTGCCCACCCCAATAACATTGGGGAACTCGACTCTCGAAGTTGTAGACGAATACGTCTACTCAGGACAAACAGTCCAACTAGGCCCGTCCAACTTTGTGAAAGAGGTCAATCGTCGAATCCAACTCGGCTGGGCAGCATTCGGGAAACTTAGAAAAGTCCTTTCGTCTAATATACCTCAATCGCTCAAGACAAAATTATACAACCAGTGATAACTTATGGCACTGAAACGTGGTCTCTCACTATGGGCCTCATAAGAAAGCTCAAGGTCACGCAACTAGCTATGGAAAGGCCTATGCTTTCTCTACGATATCGAATCAGAAATGATGAGATTCGTAGAGGAACGAAAGTCGTCTACATGGCCGAAAAGTTCTCGAATGAAGACCACATATCGGCAAGCGCAGCGTAGGACGACCAGCCGACAGATGACCTCATCCAAGTGCCAGGAAGACGCTGGATGAAATCCGCTTCCAACCGGTCTTTTTGGAAATGCATGGAGGAGGCCTATATTCAGCAGTGGACTTCTTGTGTTTCCATGACTCAAGAGGTTTATTTACAAAAGCTGTTGAAAATCTTTAAATATAGTGTAAAAATACAGAGGAATATAAATATTTTAAAAGAGTGGAAATTTTGATAAATTTGAAGCTTGGATTAAGATTTTGGCTCAAAATCTTTGAATTTAAATCATCGACTTTACGCAATTTTTTATTCTATTTTACACTACGCGCATTTACTGAAGCGGTTTTAAAAGGGTGAATATGTGTCATCGCTTCCGTGCCTGTGTGGCCACATAGTCCATTAAGCGAATCTGACAGGAGTATTTTTTTTCTATGGTATAACACAAACAAAATAATAAAAATTTTAAGAACAAAAGCAAAATAATTTATTTTTTACAGAAGAAAAAAAAACATTTCAAAATGGATATTGACCAAAGAAATAAAACAAAAATTATGAAAATGGATAAAGACTTTGTTGCTAAGGATGTTGGCAAAAGAGCTACAAATGGATTTGAGTGCTTATTTGGCCTGCATCCTTGTTTCAGCACAAAGACTGATAAATATAATTATTAATAAACATTGCCGCCTCGTCTTAACTTATATTGGTATATTATAACAGATTAATCTGTTGATAATCGTATTAATAGTGTAATTCATACCATTTCTATTATTTCATTCCAATAGCACAGGAAACATACAGCATTTAAGTGATTTTTGTCATTAAAGCTGATAGTTAAAAACTATCCATACCATAGTACAGGGAATTTTAGTTTGATTGCGTTGTGTGGACGTTATTATTATTATTATAATTTTGGAACTCCCCACCGACGAATGTTTTCAAGATACATTAAACTATTCATTGTGACACTTAAATAAAAATATGTAATATCGGTAAACCAGGAACGCAGATTTTTATTTAATCTATTGTGTGATATAGTACTTCTATTTCTATTTGGTTACTTTTTGTTACACTTTTCCTTTTTGTTAAGGTTTCAGTTGTTTTTTTTTTGTCACGTGTACAAAAAACCTACCTACTTTCTTTTGTTGTCATTATGATTACGGAACCCAAAAAATATTATGAGCGTTAAATTATATATTTAAATTACATTGTACCTAAAAATGAGCATCGAATAAATCATGAATAAAAAAACCCGGATTTTGTGACAACCCTAGCGAAAAACAATTGAATAGAATCAACTTATACATGTCATGGAAGTGTGATTTATATTACATGTAGGGAAGGTAAAGAGCATAATTATTGCAGTGTAGATAACTTATCCCAATACGGCGGAATTTCGCGAAAAAAAAAACTAAAAACAAGTACACACGTATATAAATTATAATTGCTTTAAAATTTTTAGCATTACGCCATTGATTCTTCTAACAATACTTCCGCATGTACAATAAAATGCGTGATAAAAATATACAGCGTTTTATTTTATTTAAAACAGAAAAACATGTCAGGCAGATAGAAAAAAAATTCACAGACGAAATCTACACAGATTCGTTTATGAATCAAGTATTATTCGTAACGCCAATCGAAGTTATTATTTACCAACACATTATTTACCGCCTATGTACCCTACAATCTAACGAGGAGGCGAAGTGCGAGCGCGAGGACTGAAACAAAACTCCATCAAACTAAAATGAACCTTAAATGCTAGGTATTAGAGACTACAATACTCGAGCAGAAAGTCTAGCCGCGTGCGGCCGACCTAATCGCGACAATAAATGGATTATAATACATAGGTAGTTAGGTTTCATTTTTAGTGAACCTCGCTTTTACTGTGATTTAGGCACAAATAATAGAACGATGTTTCGCTTAGATTCGTAATGTTACAATAGCTCGGATGGGAAGAGGCGTCCCTTGAGCGGCAGAGAGCTTTTGGTTCGAACTTCGAATAATGATTATAATTAATGATCGGTTTCCTTTTTTTCTTCTTCTTTGTTCTTCTTTTTATTTTCTTTTTTAGTTATTTACTTAAATAAAAAAATACAGGAAATGGGAATTTACATTTTATGTTTTTCTAACGATTGAAGCTCGATCACTACTACAAAAATCAGTCGCCGTGCGTTGGTCTTGCAAAAACTCGAAAATGTCTCCACCGATTGGACTAATAGGTATATAATATTTTTTGTTTTGTTCGGACATGGGACGTGGGGCGAGGGCGCGGAAAAGACCCATCCCTTCAGGAGCCTGTTTCATAGAACTACAATTCATTGTGACTATGACCGAAAGCCGATTAACCCACAGATTAACAAATAGACTCTGCTGCGCAGTGTACCTCGAATTGTCATAATAAACTTTGAAATTATAGTTTTGTGAAACTTGACCCAGTACATTTTGTACGAAAGTGAATTGGAAAGATGCGGCGTCTTTTTCGGTCCTTCACCCCACGTCCTTGGCCTACAATCGGTAATTTTGTATGAGAATTGCTACTTTGAATTAATTTCACTACCTATATGGCGCTCGAGGTGAACTTTGGAAGGTTGATTTATGATTGATGAATCGCTTATGAAAAGTTACAATCAAATCAATGGTGATGCGAAGAGCGCCTGGTCACAGACAACATGCAACGAGTAGCTGGGCTTTTCCTCGTAAGGCGTAATGTGATAAATTGATGAAAACGTTTTTTCTGAATGAGTAACGTTAGTTTTAAACATCAACATACAATATTTTGATATTGCCCGTAAGACTGTATAAGCTTAAACGTAATCCACTGCGCATTTAAAATGGCACATAAATTCTTAAAGCATTCTTACGGAATATATTTACTCATAGAAGGCGTAAGGTTATGACAGTTGTCATACATGCCATAGGGAATCGAGGAGTTAAATTATATCATATATTAATTTCAAAGATCTGCCATTTTCCTAGAGGATGTCACAAGCGATTCAAAAGCGTCTTCCAGCCAGTTCCAGCACACTGTAGCCCCTTAAGGTCCGACCGACACAATGGAATTTTGTCTGGGAATGGAAAAATAATTTTCACTATCACTGACAATAATTACTATTAATGATAAAATAACTGGTTCTTTACCTTTATAATGACAGCCTCAACGCCGCTGGCGATCATTTCCTGCAGCAGCTCTTTCTGGTTCCTCCGCCACAGGAACGCCAGCGAGACGAGGCCGAGCCGGCCGCAGCTGGAACAAGGGAGTCGCTACTCTATTGTCGTCTCCACAAGTGAAACTCAGGGTACATACAGTCTCATTAAAATCATCGTAGGTACCATCTATCTAGTTTAACCTCCTAAACTCTAGAGGTAAAAAATACTACAATTCTTCTAAAACTACATAGTTATTTAAAACAAAACGTCCAAATATATGAGGAAATTAATAAAGAAAAGTAAGCATTCAGATTTCTTACTTTAATGTGTGAATTATGACAGTTATAGTTAAAGTTAAACGAATACTCATCATTCACAAGTGAATTAAATAAAGCCCCTCCTTATCCCTTCTCAGCCAAATTTTGGACGAATAAATAGACGTGTCAGGGCCTCCTCTGTACTCTGGACGCTGATTTAGCCAATTTGTATAGCATGCAACTGAATGCGTTTATTTAATAAAGCCAAAACATGCCTTCAGTTGCCGGTCCGCTCGAAAGTTTCAATCAATAAGTATAATGCTTCTTATGACTAAAACGATGAATGTATTGCATATTGGATTTAAATGTGGCGCAAATATTTTCCACATGCAGACGCTAAACGAAATTCATCCGCAGCTACGAATTGCAGAGTCGCTATTCAATTTATTTTTTAATCAGAGAAAGAGAGAAGGCAGCCCACATGAAAAAGATGCGACAGTAAGGCGGGCAAACTGATTGAAATCGTTAAAATGCGGAAATTAATCTAATACATGAAAATCTCGTGTCACAGTGTTTGTTATCGAACTCCTCCGAAACGGCTTCACGGATTTTTATTAAATTTTTTGTATATATTTAGTAGGTCTGAGAATAGGTCGTAGGCTAATTAAGATGGCAAAACAAAAAAAGTCTGTTGCTCGTTTTAGCAATTCCTTGATGTTGACAGTTTTTTAACAAAAATCTTTGTCAAATTCAGTACTAAGCTGAATGGAATGAAACATACCGCACCTTCGGTAGTACAACGGCACAACTTACAAAAAATGGTAAAATGAGTTAAGTACGCAGAAATGAGTTAAAGGCATTCCTCTATCTGGTGCGATAAAGACTCCCATTAGATTAAGTTAAAAAGTAACTTTTTAACTAAATCTAGTGGGAGTCTTTATTCCACCAGATAGAGTGTTTTTAAGGCATTTCTGCGTACTTAACTCATTTTATCTACACTAATGTTGTAACATTCTACTTATGTTTTCAATACTTGACTTATAATTACTACTGTTATAGCGCAGACAACAAAACACTAAATTTAAGCAATTTCACATGATGGTATAATATTCACATCGATATCGTAAAATCTCATTATAACATCAATAAAACGCGACCAACTTGATTGCAGGGCCAATCAGGTTGGTCGTGTTTTATTGAAGCGCGCAGCTGCGCTCTCATTGGTTAAATTTTAATGGCGGCAAAATCACTGTGATTATACACGTACGCGTGAATTTAATTTTTAATTGCATTAGTGAAGATAAAGTAGTGTATGCAACTGCATATAACACGGGTATTAAAACACTCGTTACTATTATGAAACTCGCTGCGTTCGTTTCATAAACTCACACTCGTGTTTTAATACCCTTCATTATATTATGACAGTTGCATAAACTACTATAACCATTTTTTGTAAGTTGTGCCCCTGTACTACCGAAGGTGCGATACGTTAAATGACAGTGAATATTGATTGATTTCGATTTTACTGTGTCTCCTCTTTGGTCCCCCAGTTGACGAATATTAAAACTACAGTTTTAGTTTGTCTGCGATATTGACTAAGAATATCAATGCCAAGGTTGGTCATATTTGGACACCGCTTTGCTTGATCAAAACAATACCAGTGTTGGCAAATAATAGAATTCTGAGACCAACTTAGCTCAGTGTTTGCGTAGTTTATAATGTCACAGTAATAAATTAAACAAGAAACTTGATGATGTTATCGATGGGTGAAGGAATTCACGCGAACAAAAAAAAAAACTAAAATGTAGTCCAGCCAAAATAGACGAAAAACAGCGCTGACTTTGCATTAATTCTCAACAAGCTGGATTTTTCTATAGGCCAATGCTCATCGATCCCGCTTGTGCGTTGTTTTTTAACCGAGGTCAAAGGTCACAACTTTTTCCAGCTCCAGCTTGTTGAGAATTTAAATGCGCAATTCCTAAAACGCTCCAATAAGAGTTTGTGTTTCACAACAAGTTTTGTTCTATTAGATAAGTTTTTGCTGAGATTTTCGTTTATCGTATTATCATAAATTCGCGCTTTACGCGCTCTGCTAATGTCGCAGCCCTCGGAAATCTTTGACGAATATGGAAGAATGTGTTTAACCCACATGGTTTAGTGCATGATCTGTCAAACAGTTGTGGTGTCAAACAGTGGTCTAGTGGCAACTACAAAGCAGAACCATACTGAATAAATGGAACAAAAAATTTTCATTGCTTGTAGAATTTGATTTCAGAAATTACGCATTTCCGAGGTAAATTGCAAGTTCGGTGGTAGCCTAGTGGGTAGAACATTGGACTCGGAAGCGGGAGACCCAGGTTCGATTCCCAGTGCGGGCATGTACCTATGACTTTGTTTTCTAAGTTATGTACATTTGTAAAGGCATAGTAGCAATACCACTCGCTAACGGTGAAGGAATACATCGTGAAGAAACCTGAGTGTCTGAGCTACTCACATACCTCAGCTCTTAAAGACACCAATCCGCGGTGGGCACGCGTGGTGATTTTTTTTTTTAAATTTATTGTATCGTTTAATATCGTTATACGTTTGTATAGCAATTTTAAATTTTATAAATTATTTGCCAAACTGCGTGGCAGTTGGCGAATTAATCGCACTCTTTTAACATTTTTTAAAAATAGTACTAGGTAACAATAAACTAAATTTTAAAGTTAATTAGACCCATACGCTCTCTCTGAGAGAAGGACTGTGCCCTACAGTGGGACGTATATAGGCTGCATATGAATTGCAAGTTTTCCATCCTAAATAAACAAACATTTACATACAAGCACATACATTGCTTCTGGCCCCACACTAGGATACCCTGTGTCGTGGGAACCAGAAACAACGACATCACAAACATGTAAACATCCAAGACCTGGGTTTTTTTTTTCCCCAGCCGGTATTCGAAACCGGGACCTCTTGCATAATCTGCAAGTTGCTTTTGCTTATTAAATTAGTACCTATATTTTAATGAAATTAATACTGGTTTGAACTTACACATTTTCGACTCTTATTCTTTGGTAGTCTGACAAGATTGCACCCACAGCCACTGCCTCTATTGCTAAATCGTCCTGAAACAAAAACAATAAATATAACACGGTTAATTACAGAAAGTGACAGACAAACGTTGTAGGCATATTATGGGTAGTAGGGGTGCTGACGGCACCCCTTTATCCATAAGTGTTCTATGGAACACTTATGGATATTAACTATCTCAATTATTAATCAAACAATAAGATAAGATAAGAATATTCTTTATTGTACCAGGAAAAACACAAACATGAAATGTTTACAAAAATGTAGTACAATTGGCGGCCTTATTGCTTATAGCAATTAATTATAATTAATTCGTTTAATTAAGTTAAAATATGTTTTGAAAAGAAAGAATTTTGAAACTTTCATAGTGAATAAAACTATTGAGTTTGAGTTGTTTTTTTATTTCCACATCTTAGCTCAGCTTTCGTAAACATGAATAGTCGTAATCTTTAGCTATAAGAATAAGTACAATAACATGCTGTAGGTACCTATTGTTATCAAAACCCAGCCCGGGGGTGGGGTCATTAGTTTATCCAATTACTCCTACCTAGAGGATGAAAGAAGATATTAAATCGATGACGATGAATTGAGGGCACAGTCACATGATAACTAAGATAAACTGGCACAATAAACTGATAACAGTGAGACATCACACACTTTCTTTTTATCAGGGAGACTGATTGTTAGTATCCAGATAAAACCACTCCAATGCTGCAAACAAATAGAGGGCTCTACTTTATATATGCAAGGAAAAATAGGCTTTAGAAACTTACCATGTGTCTACTATGTCCCGTTTTTAGCAACTATGGTCCTAACCTCACGCAACAGCGTCTTATTGACCAATTGACCACATCAATTTAACTTAGGTTAGCTGGTAGATAATTCTAGGTGGCATTAAGCTCGCCTATTTGCAAAACTGTGTGTTTAAATGCAATAAAGGATTTTAATAATAATAATAATAATCATCAAGTTACAATATCGTATAAAATTAATAAAAATGAGAATTTTAAACTTTAGCTGTGGAAATGGTTTACTAAAGGAACAGCTTTCAGTTTGCAATATTTCAATAACATTGTAAACGCAGTCCCAGTGGCTCCACAATAGTACATTGTTCACCGAGAGGAGAAAGTGACCGATTACCGTCGAGGGTGTCGTTTGAAGCCCGAGCCGTAGGCGAGGGCTTTAAAACACCCGAGATCGGGAATCGCAGTTTCTCTCGAGTGATACATAGTGCTTTATACTACACCTGCTTGATAGTTTTATTTTACTTTCTACGAAAACTGAATCCTCAAACAACACACAAATTGGAAATGGCGCCAATGGCGTCTGCAATTTTCACATGTTCTTTTTTCAAATTGTTTATCCTGCCGCCGCAGGGTCGCACTGCCAGCCCGACACCATCCAACACACAGCTAGTGGCCAGTGTCATTTTGCGAACTTGGAGATCAAACTCACTCTAAAAACTTTTTGGCTTTTGATATTTAGGTTACCGGCGCATAGTCTTACCCAAAATTAAAAAAAGAAAAACCACGTAAGAAATGGATTTTCATACACTTTTCTCTCCCGCTCAGATGCGTTTTCTCCCCGCATATTTGTTCGATATGCAATGACGTACTTTCTACCGTAAATTTGATAAAGTATCAAGGTACTTTCCAAGCAGGTGTAGTATAAAGTGTATTCCTAGACTCAAGACATCCCCATAGGGATTTATTAGCTGATTAAAGGGCCGCCTAACTGCTTATTTCTTTGTGCTAGTTTCATCATCATCATCAGCCTACACTTGTCCACTGCTGGACATAGGCCTCTCCTATTGCACGCAACTGAGCACGGTCCTCGGCTGCTCTCGTCCAGCTCTTGCCAGCCGCCCGGCGCAGATCATCGCTCCACCGAGTCTGAGGACGTCCTACACTACGTTTACCGATGCGCGGTCTCCACTCAAGGTGCTAGTTTGGTACCCACTAATAAAAAATGGGCCTTAAGAGATGCTAGATGATTTACACAGGATTCAGTGGCAACTACCACCTACACTACATAGACGAAAGAAAAAAGAATTAAAGAAAGAGAAACATTTATTACAACAACAATGTGTGTTGTCACACATAAATTAAAACATAAAACAAAACATAATATGGGCAATAAAAAATTATAAAAACACTTTACAAAATTGGTCGCGGTGTGTCTCTCTCTGCTGTTGCAAATGGCAGCATAGCTGAAGTGACCGATCAGACACTGTATGCCTGGAATTTATTTTTAGATAGATTGTGGTGTGTACAATAAAGTGTTCTAATCTAATCTAATCTTACCCTGCACCTTATAACATCCACTTAGCTCCGGTTTCTTGAACGCTAACAGTCAGTTAATCTACTGTTAACAAATGTCAGTTGTTTTTTTTTTGTATGCACTTTTGACAACTGACAGCTGTTAACAGTAGATTAACCGATTGTTAGTTTACAAGAAACCAGAGGTTAATCTATTCTGTTCTTGGTAAAGTTTTTTTCTATGACTTTTGTAAGATAAGATAGAGACAGATAAGAGAAAATGACATAAAAAGTTGTAAAGATATAGAGTACAATTAGATTAGAAGCCATATTGCTAATAGCAACTTCTTCCAGACAACCCTGAAAAGATATTGTAGAGAAATCTGATTGCATAGTATGCAATTTAGTGTAGTGTTTTCCTTGCTGTCATAGGTAATAACAATATTACAAAGAGGATGTTACAAAACAGACTTTTATGCAAATAAGATAGGAAACACAACAATGCATAAAGTTAATTACTGTTGGAACGGTTAAATATGTACTCCTACGGTTGACTATTACCTAACTCATTTTACATAGTAGCACATTTGACGGGTCTAATCATGATTATTTATTAGGCAAACTTTATTACCTTAATACCCAACGTATTTGTATGAGCGTCAAGTCATTAAAAATACTACCTCCTTTTGTCAAATAATACTTCTGGTACAAGACCAATCCAGTGTAATATGACTCATTAGGCAGGCAAAACTTCGTAATGGACTGGTAAATGGGTCTGGCCGCGAAAAGTTGTACCATAACACATTGGAACATGTAACACACATAACACACTAACACACTGGAAAGAGGCAGAAATTAGTAAAGATGGGTTTACATTGGTTTGGAAAAAGTCACTTTTTGCAACTTTAGTATGGAAATTGTTGCCATACTTAATATCTTGACGTTTTTACCAAGCTGTATGTTAGCATGTTTTTGCCGGCCACACTAGAGGTACCTACTAGGTTAAAAATGAAATATATCTTAAAAAAGTAATTTAAGCTTCTTTATTTATTTATTTTCCATCTATAAACAATATGAAATCAAACATAACAAAAATATTTCCAAAAAGCCTCAAATAATTATAATCTTTCATTACAATTTTAGAATAACATCAATTAAAATCTTTATCATAAATAAACACAATTTCTTACATCTATGAATTCTTACGGCTTTCTTTTAAACCTGTTTAAATATAAAACTCAACACAATGTATGCATCTGAAATCATATGACAAAACTAGCTCGATATGTTTCATGGTTTTGTAAAGGTACCTACTTATACAAGTTGTTGTTTTGGTTGGAATCAATTTCTTTTAGTTATTTAAAAGATTACCTATCACCTCCGATCACAGTCGCTTCAACACAACCTCAACAAAATAATATAATTGCAATCTGGAAAAGAGTGAAAAATACTAAATATTCATTAATGAACTTAACTTTTCACTAACCATCACAACATGTCTTAGTTATTAAAATAAATATCGTCACTACTATATTTGAGTAAATATTCTTTTGGGCAGTGTTCATTTTGCACCAGATCTATTTTTTTTACAATAGAAACTAGTGGCACGCTGTCGTAATCTTTTTTTTTTGGTAACACAAATTTTAGTGAAGGCTTTTTCACCATTTTTAAAAATGAAATCAAATAATTATTAGCTTCTTCTTTTGTAGTTATACTTTCGACAAATCCTATGTAATACTTCCAATTATTTCTTTTATAATAACGCACAAGTATACAATCACTGACATTTATTGTATCATTTTCATCAAGAGTGTTTAAATTATCATCTTGACTGAGCAAGTCTTCATCTAAGAATTCTACATTTTCTTGTATCGACAATATCTCATTTTCTTTTGGTACGTTTGGTTGTGTAGCAGTGCGGTTATCGTCCTCCTCAGTCGTCTCAACTTGGGGAATAAAAATTTCATCTTCCGATGAATCTTGTAATGAATAATCATCATCATTTTCTGTAGAACTATCGTCATCAATTTTTGGTTTCTTGGGCTTCACTACTTCATTCAGCAGTTCAAGTTTACGTTTTATTTTTTTCGGTTTTACTTTTTGAGTTATTTTAGGATTTAGGATATCATCCATTCTAACTTTTGTTGTATTAAAAGGATCAAAATCTTTTAAGTCAAAATATTTCCTGTTTTGTTCTGTATTTTTTATATCTGATAGAACTGTCACATATTTCCTATTCTCTTCCCTGGTTTTTGGTTCTGGCTTTTGCAGACACATTTTTTTTAAATCGAAGCACTTGCAATATGAATTTTCTGAACTTTCTAAATAGCAGAAACAACTCAGACTTCTATAAAAGATTTCATCATTGTTAGTATTAATAATTTGGTGAATCTTCATTGTCCCTGGTATTGTGAGAAGTTCAATTGTCAGCATCTGAATAGTGTCTTCTGGGATGAGAAAAACTTTGACAGTAGTATCAGATTCCGCAAGGAGCTGAAATGCTATATCCGCGTTCACAACGTCGAGGCCGCAGTTGACAAAAGAGTCCAGCTTTCTTTTGATTGCCCCGCCTACACCATCGGCTGCCCCTTTCCCATGGGAGGCCTCCGAAAAATTCCATGTTGAGGTGGTGAATCCATATTTTTTCATATAAACAGAAAAATAATGAAAATTTTTTTTCTGGCGGTACTGTGTGGTGGGACCATCAGAACAAAAGTGGGCTTTGGTAATAGTAGGATACTCATTTTTGACGAATTCAAGTACAGGGCTCATATGCGCCCATATCGCTTCGGGACCGTGATAGTTATTATTTGATAATGAACAAAATGTTACTGGTTTCTTTCCTTTGAGATACATCACTCCAGTATGAAGAGTTATTTGTTGTCTGGAAGCACCGAAGTGCATAGACTGTATCTCAGTACCCAATTTGCAGCCATAGTTCTCCGAATAATCAATATGAAATACAACTGAATGGTCGTCTAAATTATTTATACATCTCCGATACTCTCTGTATTGATGAATTATGTGATAGGCATGCTTTTTAAACTGCTCTAATTCTTGAGAAAATGCATAAATAAAATTTTTGAGAGGTGCCGTTTTCTTTTCTTTTATTACCTTCTTGGTGGTCTTTGTGTCTTCACTGTTCTTTTCTTTATATTCATGTGCTTTCGTTATCCATTCATGCCAAGAGACTGTTTCATCTGGCATGAAATTATGAAATTCAATTTTCTTATTCTTGCATACCTCACATTCACCGTATGCGCATTCTTTAGACCGTAGATCACAAACAACCATGGAAAGCAACCCGTCTAATGATTGAGTTTCAATCATTTTCATAGATCTTAGAACTTTCAGTTTTAATGATAAATTTTCATGCTTTATGCAGGCGCAGGTGTTGCGACTATTTGTTTTCGGCGATAAAACATAAAAAGGTCTATATTTTTTAAATGTCGAGTATGACAATAAGCCACCTTCTGATTTATATTTTTTGTATAAATTCTTTAAACTGTTTAACAGGTACCTTCTTTGCTTTTTATTCTTTTTCTGTACCTTAACTTCGTTCTTCCCGGCTGTGGCTCTGCTAACATCGTCGCGCTCGTAAAACTTGGTTAAATCATCTTGTAGCAAGGAATTTTTCTTTTTTTTTAATGTGTGTCTTATCTTTCCTTTCAGTCCGATGAAACCAGCCAACTTAGTTTTGAGCTTGTACTGTTTGACTTTTTCATTATCAATTATAAGAGATTTTATCCTTTGCTTGGATTCAAGGTCCTTTGCATGTTGGTACCCGGATTTTATTGAGTCTATAAAAACATTGTACTCCGTTAACTTTCTTTTAACTTTATCTTTGTCTACAACTGATATGGTAGGCAAATTTTCATTCATAAAAACATCTACAGATTTTGTTATGGGAGTCATATCGTTTATGTCAGTAGGGTTTGTACTAGCTGAATCAACGTAGTTTTCATTTTTAATTTTGTTTACTTTCTCGATTAGTTCCTCATTTTTCTTCTGCATACGTTTTAACTTTTGTCTAAATTTTTTTAGTTTTTTTTTCATAAAAATTACTTCTGTTTTTAATTGAAAGTTTTCGTTTTTTAATTTTTTATTTTCAGACATTATTTTTAGCTTTATGTCTTCCTTTTCATCCTTTGTTTTTCGTTTGTATTCTTTCCACTTTTCTAGTTGGTTTTCATACTCATTTTGCTTCTCCTTCTGTCTTCTTTTATATTCCCGCCATTTTTTTCGCAAATCTTCAATTTCCTCCGTCGAACGACTTTTAGTTTTATCACCATCAACACAATTAGAGTGTTGCTGTAGTAAAATATTTTCTTCACAGCTTGTCTTCGATATTGCTGTGTTTTGTTTAAAATCTGGTTCAAAATGGAGGATGCATTTTGAATAGGCCAATTTAAAAAGGGAAGGCACTGTTCCATTATCTTTGGTCCCGTTATTTTTAATGTTTAATATTATTTCTTTTCCCGTTTTTGTTTTGTTCTGAACCTTTTCTTCTTCTTCCATAAAGGGATTTTCTTTTTCGCACTTAGCATCTTCTTTCTTCGCTGTCTTTTTCTTTTGGTCTCTCCATGACTTACGAAGGCTTTCTTTTTCTTCATTACTACAGTCTGCAATTTTTTTTCGATTACGGTTCATTCTTTCTGCGTTCCGCTTCTTAGCTGCTTCGTATTTTTCAGGCTGTAAAGCTTTCAACCTCTCTCTGTACTTTTTTTGGCGTTCAGCAGCTCTAGATTTAGGCTCCATCTGCACAAAAAATATAATTTCATAAGATCCTTAAACTACAAAACTACTGATTCCAAAACATGGGGCATGAAACTGTATCTTACTGAAATGCCATTATGCAGTGTAATACAACCCTACTGTTGCCAATCTAAATGAGGCTAGCCTAACCTATGTATATTTTTATAGTTATTTATAACCAGCACCTCGCCCCGGATTATCTAAAAACTTTCTTTCACCCAACCCTTGTCTTGACAATTACAAACACAAACAAAAATCCAAATCGGTTAATCCATTTTCAAGTGCAAATAATGTGCTTACATTATATGGCGGCAATTGATTTTTATTTGTGTATATTTGTATGTAAACCATCCTTTATCTAGTTCCAGTGTGTTATCATAACACACAACATAACGCACATAACACACATAACACACAACATAACGCACTTAGATAAACACACCAGATAAACACACTGGAAGAAAAATCAAACTGATATAACGCCGCCATTTTTCATGCTACGACTATCACAGCTCTTTACAACAGAGAAAATTGTTCATATTTTTGAATAGAACAAAAAAAACAGTCAGTTTTTAAGCTTACCTTCACAAAAAGTCTCTTCGAAGAATGTATCGTTCCAATATTCTCCCTTTTCACATTAAAATATATTAAATTGTGCCGACAATAAAATCACAACGCCCTTCAAGACATTTGACAGCAAACCTCTATGGTGTTGCCATACCAAATAACAAGAGATAATGTTGCTAAGTTGACGCAAAAAAAAATACCATTGACAAAATTAAGTGCGTTTCGATTGGAAAATTGTTTGGACACAAGAATTGAAAACACATTTTGATGACTAAATATTTATTTACGGTTATGATTATTTCATTAATTAGCACATAATTTACCAACTATTCCGCTGCAAATAGTTTTATTTCCACACTTTATTGCGTAATTTTTTTATGTGACTTTATGTATAGACGGGTAACAAAAATCACGCATTTTCTGACTAACGTACTGATAATTTATTAAATTTTTGCTATTTATTTCTACAATTTATTAAACTTTTATTATTCCGCCATGTAAATTTGTGTTTAAGATTTATATATATTCAATAGTCACGTTATGTTTTAGTCGTTTTTTATTTTTATGAGCCATTAACATCGGGCTTCAATTTAAAAGTACAACGTTTCGCGGCCATACCCAAATGGCAATTAGCTGTAATGGAGAACCTTCACAAAAAAATGTTTTAATCTCATTGGTGAGACCAAGTTAAAAGTGAAATAATCGTGGTTATTGTTTTTCTCTACGAATAATACTTTTCATGATATAAGCTGGCCAAAAGTCATTCTAGTCACGTGGTACAAAAAGGCGACCATAGAAAGCGGGATCAAACGATGCCGTCGCAGCTTGAACATAACGCCTTATAATGTATGAAGCGTTTATTAATACTTGAGTTATGTATCTCATAAAATAATGTTTATGTGCGTCTACACCGTTATGAGAAAACGTTTAGAATTCAACGTAAAAACTGAATGTAAAAAGTTGTTTTTAGTAGAGTAACATGATTTTTTGCATATATTGAGACAATCTGTCAAATCCTAAAAAAAATATTTCTATGGTTGCATTTTTAATTTTTTTCTAAGTTTTGCTATGTTTTCTATTATATGAAAACAATGACACTCCAATCTAATTTGGACACAAGTTCCCATTGAGCTGATCATTTGAATTATATTGGAGATCATTAAAAACTAAAGTACTAGCAGACCTGCCTAGCACGGAATTTGTAGCTTTGCTCATACTGTACAACAATCCTTGACAAGTTCTTCTTCTGTAAAAATACCTGTTTACTTGTTTTACCTATACTTTATCACCTATATGTTCATCATCATCATCATCAGCCATTTGGCGCCTACGACCTATATGTTATTCACACGTTATAAAACATTCTTTTTATATTTAATGGTACCAAACTGTGAAAACAGTTTGTTGGTATATTGTTCTCTTAAGTTACATTTGCGCAACTTAATATACTTCCGTACGAACAAGACTATACCTTATTTAGGTAGTTTCTTTAATAAATTTAATTATTTATTTATTGTACGGAGTATTGCAATAACTCTATAGTTTGAATAGTCGGTTTTTTGTCCTTGTTTCTATTTATCCTATCTAGGTCTTATTAGCGATACTTTTATTTAAATAGGATATAAGCCTTTTTGTAAACCTTGATTTAAAAATTTCGCAATTACTGGGCTTATTAAATCTTTAATTTGCTTTAAATCTTTCACCCTGATGCCGTCCGAACCTGGTGACTTATTGTAGTGCAAGCTATCTATCACCTTTGATACAACAAAAGCTTCCACTTTTTTTAACCTAAAACTAACGTTACTTTCTTTTAACGTAAAAGAACGAACGAAATTATCCATCAAGGACAATTTTAGACAAAATATATCTATATTTTTTGTTAATAAAAAAATTATGACAATTATTTTCTTAGGAGTCGACAACGAACCCTTATAGTTTCGCCATGTCCGTCCGTCTGTTTGTCTGTCTATCCGTCTGTCCGTCAGTCTGTCTGCGGCTTAGCACAGAGACGATAAGTACGAGAGCCGAAATTTGGCATAGATATACATATTTATTAAGCCGACAAAACAGTAGAATAACATCTTGAAACAAATACCTCCCCTTATACTTAAATTAGGGATGCAATTTTTTTGTCTGTGATATTATTGGATTGGTCATTTGAAGAAATTGCAGGAACACATATTATAATGAACTTAAAAGGAAAATTATCGCGGCTAAGTAGGCTTTACAAGCTAACAAGTAATAGGCGTCCAACTTATTAAAGGAAAACTTCGTACAAAATCCTTTGAAAATTACCTTGGTGGAGATGTTAGTCCTCTAAAACAGATAAAACCACCTCTTTCTACCGAACCCTACACTGCGCGTGGCCCGACATGCACTTAGCCGGGTTTTTTATTTTTTTATTAATACACTAGCAGCTTTAAGCTAGTATGTGTATAAGATTGATATCACTCTTATCTTTTCTTAAAATAATCAAGTTTGGTTTTAATAGAGTTCACTAAGTTAGCACTAATTACTGCCTCTGATAATGTCAACAGTCAGTTACCAGGCTGGTAATGAATGACAATATATAAGATAATTTTTCTTAACATTCATGTTACTCACCTTAATCTTAGAAAGAAGCCTGTACAGATCCTCCACCTCATCATTCTCTGTGGGCTGGTAGTTGCGACCCTGGTCCACCGCCACACCGCTGATCACCTCTCGGTAAAGCGGCAACCCCATAGCCCCTGCATACAGCACTATACCCTGGTGGCCCACTGTCTGGTACATGTAACTGTCTAACTCATCTGGAATTAAGGTTTTTGTTGTAAGTTTTTTCCATCGACTTTGGAGAACCATTAAAGTCTTACATAAGGAAAGACTTAGTGTGGTAGTATCTCTTAAGCCTTGTTTATACGAACTCCTCACCAGTATCTGCCAGTATTCAGTGATTCTGGCCTTGCATAAACAGTTTTTCATACCAAGCCAGTGCTGGGTGACAGAGCTAGCAAGAATAGAGCACCCATCCATTTCTCAAGCCTCAAGTGACCTCCGTCCGCTAACCCCTCATCCCCGCGCCAGCACATGTGTAGATGTACACATGTACGTGCACACCACAAGAAAGATGCAGACTGACTGGCTTCATCTCAACAACACGAGCCAAGCCAGCGGTGGCTTGTCTGTAGAACTTGTGCCAGCGCACTGGCTTACTTTATAGCATGGTGAAATCCACAACAGATCAGCTGTAATATTGAACTACAAAACCGATGGTAATGCAGGAGTGCCCAGGGGGGGAAGTATACTGCCATAAATATGCATAAGCCACAAAAACGAATAGGTTATGTTAGACTTGCTATGTCAAGTTGTGGAATGAGCATGCTGCAAATTAAGTACTATGGTTATGTTCTTTTGTCAAAATCTAACTTGTTACTGGTAGGATACTTGTATATGCATCATCATCATCATCATCAGCCATGTCATGATGGGTAGGACGCACTGATTGAAAACTTTCATCTTGAGACTGTGCTTGGCGTTTGTAGACTATGAAAAGGCCTTGGACTCAGTCGAGACCTGGTCTGTTCTGGAATCTTTGCAGCAATGCCAAGTCGACTGGCGAGGTCTGTACGACGCCGCTACTGTGGCCGTCTAAAACCAGAACCAGCAGTCTGAGCCTATCCCTACACATTGTGGTGTGAGACAAGGGGATATTTTTTCCCCCAAAAATGTTCTCAAATGCAATGGAGGATATGTTCAATACACTGGACTGGAAGGGGTAAGGCATTAACATAAACGGTGAGTACTTTTCACACTTGCAATTTGCAGACGACATCGTCATCATGGTGAAAACGCTGCAAGATCTACAACATAAGCTGAGTGACCTAGCTGATTCTTCCCAACGCATTGGTCTCCGGATGAACTTGGATAAAATAAAGTTTTATCCAAACACGTAAATCTGGAGCCAATTGCAGTTCAAGGCAGTATTCTCATAGTTGTTAAGGAGTATGTTTACCTCGGGCAAACCATGCAGTTAGGTAAAAACAACTTCGAGAAAGAGGCCAATAGAATACAGCTGGGCTGTGCAGCATATGGGAAACTACGTCGAGTCTTCACATCACCAATCCCACAGAGTCCCCCTTATATACCACATGACAATGCAAATAGTTTTATCATTTGTACTAGTAATACTGTAGTTGTAATTCTTTTTTTCTATTTGTGCAATAGTGTTCTCTATCTATCTATCTGTCTGCCACTCGGTAACGTGAAGCAAAATATCGTGAGAAAACCCCAGTATCTAAGAAGTTCTCATATCTCAGGTCTTCCTACATACAATGGTCCATTGGTCCATGAAACTATGTACAAATATCTCAGATCTAACCTCTATGCTGCGGCTGCAGGTTAGCGAGCGCGACGAGCGTGTGGCCGGCGCCGACGCACTGCATCATGTTGTAGCAACTATCCTTGCCCCCGCTGATCAGAGCCACGACCCTCATTTTCCAGAAACACTTCCCGACACCACGATAATACACAACAAAACCCGTTACATAACATTCATAACATCTTCTGCGCCCTTTGCAGCTCCAGAACTAATTTTATACCACGTCCACCCGAGACTTGGACATAATCAACCGAAAAACTTTCAAGACTAAAGTCTAGGCCGAGCTTATCAAGACAGAAATAAAATAGTTTAATTTATCAACACGGTCTCCGCTCGTACGAGCAGCGAAGAAGCAACATAATCGTTATCTATTTTGATAACAATAACGTAGCCAGCCATGAAAAGAAAAAAATTCTCGCTCGCGACGGGCGAACTCGCTCGACAGCAACGAAAAAAACCACAGCACAGCAGTCAGACGAAAATTGTAAAAAATAAAACGTTATATTCTCTGTGATTGTGATATAGAATCGGTTCTATGAAAACCGGTAGGCAACCGGTTTTTGTAATTCTTTGTAAGGACATAGGCTTATGTGCCTACTGTATGTAATTCTTTGTAATGTTGGTAAATAAAGTTTATTCTTATTCTTTTAATAGTGTGATTTATAGGGTCCGGACAGGAGGCAAAACAAATTCACGTTGTTTTTTTAAGTAAAACCATTATTTTCCAAGTAAGACATGTATTGCATAAAAACTAATTTAATTCTATTTATGGTTTGGTAACCTCTGCCAACATTAATTGGTATTTTCAAGCGCAAGCAGAGATTATAACATTGTGCCGTTGACCTGTTTTTGCAGCAAAATTATGATTTTATGGCAAAACAGCCATAATTATACTTTGTTTTAAGTTTTTAACAATGCGTTTTCATGACTTTTCATAAATTATAAGACTTATTTGATTAAAAGAAAAAAACCAAAAGTAACTAAAAAAACCAATTTTCCTAAAAGTAATTGGCAAATACCGGTTCTGAAAATTGTAATTGGTTCATCACTAGACGAAAACACAGAACATGGACGAAAAGTCGAATAGGTACGTAATTAGCTGTCAAAAATCGTAAACGTTAATATTGGTTGTGTGTCGGGTGTGTGTGTGTGTGTGTGTGTGTGCGTGCGTGCGTGCGTGCGTGCGTGCGTGCGTGCGTGCGTGCGTGCGTGCGTGCGTGCGTGCGTGCGTGCGTGCGTGCGTGCGTGCGTGCGTGCGTGCGTGCGTGTGTGTGTGTATATTGTGACAGCTATACTACCGCTATGGTGCAGCCACAGAAGTCACAGAACATAGGAATAAGGTAGAAAGCGCATGTAGGCGGGGCGCGCGTGCCACGAAGTTGTACAAATGATCATATTATGCAAAAACATACCTAGTCGGCCGCGGAGTCTTACCGAGCATGTTACTAAAGTAAATCTGCTAAAAAAAAAAGGTTAAAAATGCCATCGTCGGCAATTATTACCCGCAGAGCTCGAAACAGAGTCGTTAGTCTGACTAATGGAGGGATTTCTTTTCATCATCATCATCATTCAGCGACAAGAAGTCCACTGCTGGACATAGGCCTCCTTGTCATGGCCGCATTAACTCAATGGTTGGCCGGCGTCACTGGCCAGTGTTTTCTGAGCAGTGTTGCCGGATGGTCCTTTGAATTTCCCCCCGAATCTGAAAAAATCTCCCCAAAAATAGCCATTTAAAAAAACCCTTCGGTAATTTTTAATTTTTGAGAATGAACATAGAAAATTCGTTTATAAGGTACGTTTTATTCAAATAAAACACAAACTTTATTTAAGAAAAAAATATATTTCCGCCATCACTTTCAACATATCTTCGTCGTTTCCAATTAGGTACGTACAATTTTCCGGAATTAAAGTTTTCAAACCTTTGCGGAGACGGAATAAAATGCACGCACTCTTTGGGCATAGAATAACGTATTCTCAGCATTCCTTCTGCAGTTTCAACAGATAACCTAATTGCACAATTTATTTTTAATTATATTCACTTGACATAAGGCGCTCTCGACAACTAAATTTGAAAATGGCAGCGACAAAATCCCAGTACCAAGGCAACATGTCTGTAAGTTCTTTCACCAATTGCATTTTTCATGTTGAACAAATGTATTTAATTGGGGCTACCATTAAAATTGTGTGAAAAGTCCATAATATGAAATTAATTGTCTAAGAATTTTATATTTTAATGGTGTCTTCCTGATTTTGGAGATAAAAGATTAACCTCCCCTCCATTTTTTCCCTCCAAAATTCCTCCCAAACAACTTCTCCCTCCACAATTCTCCCCTAAGCAAAAAAAAAAACCTCCAAATTTGGAGGGAAAACCCCCCCATCTTACAACACTATTTCTGAGTCCTTGTTTACAAGGACTAAACTACCTAGCTCTTTTTGAATAGATGTGATAAAAAAAATCTTCGGGCGCAGTTACATTGTATTCTAGAATTTTGGCACATTATAATTCGCAATGCAAAGTTTTGAAACAGTTGAGTTTTATTTTTTTTTCCCGATAGTATAAGTCATTTTAAGAAACTAATTTCGTTTTTATTTTTGTGATTCATCAAGTTAAACACTACTAAATAATTTTTTAAAATATTAAACTGCGTGACGTCATATGCTACCCTTGCTGTGTTAGCCGCGCGATTGCGTTTGCCGTGTGAATAGACCAATATCTGGTTTGTCCTTGGTTTACTGTCATTTAAAATCGTTTTCAGTGTTGCCACCTTAGTCGTATCACCACTAGAATGGTGGTTTGGACCCCCTATCTGGTTTGAAGGAAATCAATCTAGCAATCGGGGAACATACATAATAAGTCCCGGTGGAATGTATTGAGAACCTCCTCCTTTTTTATTCAGTCGGTTAAAACTAAGTACATAATAGAACAGAATACATAATAGTGAGTAGTACCAGTGGAATCGTGGTTGGGCGGGTTGCGTTTAATTTTAGTGGTCGTCGTGAACAAAACTTGTTGGCAACACTGGTCGTTGTATTTGTTTGACGTGACACAATGGTGGGAATCGAATGACATCGATGTGTTTGACAGACCATTGGTAGTTTTTCCACAGAATAACTACTACAGACGATATAACATGTGACGTCACCATAGAGGTCAAATGAAGGGCATTTAAATATTATTACCTATTTACTCAAAATAAGGCTCATCTTTTAAGATAAAAATCTCTTACACTAAAAATACTGTAGTTTGGATGATTCGAAATGGTTTTCGATTCAGGCAGTTCACTTTTTTTATATCCCGAATTTGCGACATTATGAGTTACAGTTTCATAACACGGTTCATGAGATACAGCCTGGTGACAGACAAACAGCTAGGGTTGATATCCATCCGGGTTTCCCCGGATTTGTCCTAGATTGGAAGGCGTCCGGGGAGCGTCCGGGCAGGGTTTTTATGTCAGGGGAAATCCGATACTTTTATGTCAGGGAAAATCCGATTAACTTTATAGAATGGAATGAATTGCAATAAATAACAGCATTTCATAGTTAAAAATTCGGTGCGGCAAATATACCCGCGCACTATCCCCTCCTAGTCGCCCCGCTCCACGCAGTTTATAATAACTTAGTTTTTAATCATCATCATCATCAGCCATTCGACGCCCACTGCAGGACACAGGCCTCCTCCGTGGTTTTCATAACCGTGAAGGATTTTGCCATACTCGCCACGCTTGGCAGGCGGGTTGGCGATCGCAGTATGCGGTTGGAATCTCAGGAAGACGCTGCTGCCCGTCAATTACCAGTTTTTAATAAATTATAATAATGTATTATTTCATTGAGGCCAAAAAGAAGAGGTACTAATTATATTTGTTACCAGAATTCATGAGGTTTAAGTTGATTTAAGTTTTTATTTTATTGTAGGTACCTACTTTCTTTTTCGAGGGAGTGCGGGAAGTCTTTTTTTTTAACCCAAATGTCCGGGTTTTTAAAGTTTTTGTCCTGGGTCCGTAATTTAGCTGATCACAACCCTAAGACAGACGGACAGACAGACAGGCGGCAGTGAAGTCAGTAATAGGGTCCCGCAAAGAGTATGTAATCACTACGGTCCCGTTTGGCACCCTTCGGGTACGGAGCCCTAAAAAAACAAAAACCCGACTGTTTTTAAGAATAAGTCTTAAACAGAACCTAAATGAGTCCATTGAATTGAAAACCTCCGCAGATGAGATCTTATGTTAAGAAATTTAATTCAACAAGTGGGAAAGTTTTCTATAAGCCTGTTAAGTTAAGATTTATTTGTTAAGATTTTTTGTCAATCAAAATTCGTCCTGTTCTGCTCCTGTATTTGTCCTTTTCTTTGAAATGCGCGGAACATATAATGTATGTTTGATTCAAAGTTGTTTCTGTTTCAAAAGGTTTCTTCTTTTCGGTTGTATTGAACTTATTTGATCCATGACTCCCTTCTGTCATCGCACAAGCGAAGAAAGCTACAAAAAATATAATTGTGAACAATCTCCATTATTTTAATTTATCTAAACACTATTGTCACTGGTATGACGTAGGCAAGGATACTAGTGTAGAGTATCCTTGGATGTAGGTAAGTGAGCTTGTAAGTTGTAACTGCTGTACTTTTTAATCTATCAAATTATCACCATATTAGCCGCCTATGTGACAGCGCATAAAAAAAGTAAAATTAATCGGTAATCATAGTTTTATCAAGAGTTTTGCAGAACTTTCCGATGAAAAGTAATTCCACCAGTTTTTTTTTACTTTTTGCGAGTAGTTGTTACAATATCTAAGAACACATGCATGAAGGCTTTTTGGTAATGTGTACAATCGTGTTCTCGCGGCAAACACTCGTAACGTAGTGATTATAATATATTATACTCTTTGGCACTCGTCATGGACTAAATCACGACTAAATGAGGTGCGGCACAGTAACCGCAAAGCTTGCGACACATTGTTCGGGATGGGCGTCTCTGTTGCTCTCACATACGTAGTATAGTACCTACTTTAACTCTAATGTCTTCGAACTGTCATAACATAATATAATAATATACATATTTTGACATTTTGGATTAGAAAGTTACGTGTGACGGGTCTGGTTAGACTGACGGCAGACTGATTGTCTATTCAATGGATTGATGGATTGATGGACCAGACTGACGGATATTCGAATATTTTGATAATTTTCGTCAGTCACGGTCAGACTGACGGCAGGCAGACTGATCGTCTGAATGTGTTATCAGTCTCGCATCAGGCAACGCCAGCCAACGCTAGGTCAACACTCAGGCTCTTCAGGCAGCATACTATAATATTGAGGCAGCATGGAGGAGGATTCTCTTTTTAACAACCATTATGTTTACACCACATCCTTTTTTGACGTTTTTTCATTGCCGTAGCTATTATTATTGCAACGCAGGTTTTTTTAAAATCCATAATCACAGATAGGCCCCTATATTACGCGCACCAAATCCTGAGCGATCCCAATCGTCTAACTGTCAAATTAGTATCGAATTTGACAGTAAGACGATTGTAATCACTTTACTTTAACGTCTGCCTATTTTTTTTCTTTGTTATGTTTATTTCATGTTGTGTTATTTCGCTTTGCGGGTGTGACTGTAGTTGCAAATAAATGAATTTATAGTAAAAAATTAAAGGGAAAAAATCCGAAATAATATGTAAATTAGTAGTTACAAAAAAAATATATCTTGGAAACTAGATTCCTGCAATGGACGAACTATTTACATACCTACAAGTCTGAACTGAACCCTCGGTGCGCGATATTAACTCGCACTTAGCCGGTTTCTAAGAGCAATTAAATATTCCGTAATAACAAAATCGAAACAATATCGACACCACGACAAACTGACCCAACACTATCGATAAGTTATTCTCTTCGCTACTCTTTTTTGGGGAGTACCTATCACGGAATATTGTGAAGTCTATCGTTCACGCAGACACACATGCTTTGCATTGCTCTTCGCGTACATAATACCTTGGCGCAGCAATTATTTGCGTACAACACCGGCAATGTATTCTTCAACTTGCGATATTTTTCACTATTGCTGGAAAACATACTCTTTTATTTTCGATCAAATCACTCAAAATAAAGGTTTAATTTACTTAACGATGAAAAGAAATCCCTCCATTAGACAGACTAACGTCTCTGCTTCGAGCTCTGCAGGTGATAATTGCTCACGATGGCATTTTTACCCTTTTATAAGCAGTTTTTCTTCAGTAACATGCTCGGTAAGACTCCGCGGCCGACTGGGTATGTTTTTGCAAAATATGATCATTTGTACAACTTCGTGGCACGCGCGCCCCGCCTACCTACATGCACTTTCTACCTTATTCCTATGTTCTGTGGATGCGACCATGTAAGTCCTCCACTGTATAGAGTTGTCTGATTTAGCCTACTCCGAAGTGTCAAAAACATACATGTTTTGGTACTTTGGAGTTTTCTAAATGCTTAACCCGATAGATTGAAAAGTTACGTGATACAAGAGCAGTACCTAGTCAACAAGGAACCCTTATAGTTTCGCCATGTCTACCTGTCCGTCTATTTGTCGGCGCCTTAGCACAGAGACGATAAGTAGGTAGGTACTAGCTAGAAAGCTGAAAGTCGAAAGTGTAGTCTCCTGCCCTTGTATCACGTAACTTTCCACTCTATCGGGTTAAGCATTTAGATCACTCCAAAGCGTCAAAATATGTAGGTATGTATAAGTTCGGAGTAGGCTAAGTCAGACAACTACAGACAATGGAGCACTTACGTGGTCGCACCCCTGGCTGAACGGTGGATAACTGAATATAGGAATTGAGGAGACTGTCAGACTGAACAAGAGCGACATTATTTGGCCGCGGCGAACAAAAAAACCGTTTGGCCCTTCTTTCCTGCTTTCGTAGCGACATCTAGTAGCAAGAATATTGACAGTCAGTTGTGCTTTTTGTTGGCGTTTTTGGTAGATAATTGGAACTTGTCGTTATAATAAATTTAGTTAAAAGACTACTCAAAGTATCATTTAGGTCATGCAATATTTTAAATGCTCCTAAATTAATAATTTAGCGTAAAATAAATTAAAGTCATATGTTTTGGTACATTTGAAAAAGTCTTTACATTGAGTGTTGCCACTCGTACACATAATTTTTTCAATATATTTTCACTTAACTAGTTATACAACTAAGATTTTTGGCGTTCTTAATAGATGTTATTAGCTAATTATGTAATGTATTAATTAATTACAATTTTAATAATGAAATATCGTCTTTTCCTTTCAATTTGCTAATGACCTCAGTTGAAAGCTCATGGTACAGACGCCCTTTAATGATCTATTACCGCCCTGTGACGATTTGTCAATTTATTGATGCGGTGGTTTGAAATTGAAGTGCGAAGCTCCGCATCTTCGCAAAAGATAATTTTGTAGTTTTATTCCAATGAAAATAATCTCTGTGTGCAATTAAAGTGAAGTAAATAGACACTAGTGTTTTTAAACCATGGTTTTGGCTGAGCGAAGTGCCGACGTTCGTAATGGGAAGCGGTCGAGGGGGCCAAGCCCCAATGGCCATGGAAGTCCTGAATCCAGTTCCGAAGACGAGAATGGTTCGTACCTTAATTAATTAATATAATCAAAGAGTAAATGTAGACTTCATGAGTGCGCTTTAGTTTCGGTAAAAGGTGTCATGAATACAAAGCGCATGTGGTAATTCCAGTTCACCAAGATTGCTTGATTACTCATACGTGTTCGTCTCACGTACATTTACACTTTGATTATCAGTCGCTGATCTCATTTAAAATTTCATCTGGATAATGTGCTTTGTTTTGTGCTTTTTTTCATTATTCGCGTCCATGCTGCTCATCATCCATCACCATGAACCATCATCCATGCGCCTCGTAACGTGAAACAAGCAGTAATACCGTTTGCAGCGGAGAAGATCAGAGTGGGTAGGGATTACCAGGCTGTGTGCCCCGAGCTGGAAGCAGTGGAGACGAGGAGGCCTGAACTTATTGCTGACCGAGCTCTGCTGGTCTGGTCACCTACAGCTGACATATCAGATCCCAAGTGTGAGTTTTTGTATATTTTTTGTGACATTTTAACTTAAGTTTTGAACTTAAAATCTTATTAATTTAAAAAATGTCTTACAATTTTAACGCAATATGATAGACTTCGATTATATTTATTAAAATATTCAAGAAATTTGGTTTATTAAAATTTGTCAATGTTTCTAATCTTTGTGATGGGTTTGATGCGTAAGGAAAGTAAATTAGTTACTACATGATTCACAGTATTTCTGATAAAAATTATAGATTTTACAACACGGTCACATTAACTAGAGACTTGACGTTGCTACAATAATGTCCAAAACAAATACCAAAATGACAGAAAACTAAGCAAATTATCGATAGTATGGTCAGTATCTTTGTAACCAATATGTGTGTCGATAATTTAATTCAATTTTCTATCATTTTGGTATTTGTTTTGGACATTATTGTATGAACGTCAAGTCTCTAGTTAATGTGACCGTGTTGTACATCCAAAATACAACAGTGATGGGTATGACCAGACATTGTGATGGGTGTGATGAGTACAGAATTAATTTTAAAAAAATATTCCACTACAGGCATAAATATGTTTTTTTTTCAAAAATATATAGGTAAGAGATCTAAAGTTGATGTCATCATATAGACTTTTTTTTCGTTATGGTTTAAATATAAAATTTTGGTCATTACAATAGATAATAGAATGTATTCACTTTTACTTAGTATGTTTAATAATAATCAAATTTAAGTAACAAAATATTGTGGTATTGATTATCGTGGAATGACCAAAGGGGATTGGCAAATGAGAAAAAAATATTAAAAATATAAAAATAAAAAACAATTTGGTCGGCATCAATATGGCGACAAAAATATTGACGTAAGTGTTTTCAGATCAATATATTTAAGAAATATTCGAAAAATAAACACATGTCGAAGTGATTACAAAGTTATTACTTAATTAAATCAGTAATCCTCGGATACAGACAGGAGACAATCTCTGTGTTGGCCAGTGTCTTACTCGAAAAACAAATTCATCTTTTCATACCGAGATTAGAAATGTTGAGGATAAAAACCAAATTTAAACAAAAATGATCGATTATTCATGCATATAATAAGTGTGTATGAATTGTGGAATGCAATGGTTTTATCTGTAATGTTATACAATTTAAATAATTTGTAATAATCAATATGCTCCACTCGGTGGAGCGATGATCACCGCAGGGCGGCTGGCAAGAGCTGGATGAGAGTAGCCGAGGACCATGCTCAGTGGCTTGCAATAGGAGAGGCCTATGTCCAGCAGTGGACAAGCCGGTGGCCGAATGGCCGATGATGAATATGATGAATCAATATTTTTAGCTAAGGCTTGTGAAATCAGATTTGTCTAATGTTTTTGAGAAATTACAGGAATTTGCGATTCCCCTGGCCCTGGAAGAGCGTTGGCGCGGTACGCGGGTTCGAATCCTGCTTTTTACGAAACGTCTGTACGATCTTAATTGATAGATAATTGTTATTTATTAATCTGAAAATAACTTGTCTTATTTCCATGGGTGTTTTTCCATGTTTGTGATGTCCTTGCCTGGTTACCATAGCACAGGGTATCTAGTTTGAGACCAGGTCAAGTGATTGTGTTGTGTGGAAGTTATTTATTTTATTTTTATTTATTTATTATATTGTCTTATCATCAAATTGTTTTAGTGGACGAATACATAACTGTAGCTAAAGAGAAATATGGTTACAACGGTGAGCAGGCCCTAGGCATGCTATTCTGGCACAAACACGACTTGAACCGAGCATCCATGGACTTGGCCAACTTCACACCATTCCCTGATGAGTGGACTGTGGAAGACAAAGTGCTATTTGAACAAGCCTTTCAGTTCCACGGCAAGAGCTTTCATAGGATACGACAAATGGTAAGCATAATATTTGATTTTTACTTTAAGAATCTTTGTTAAAGTGTATCACTCATACAATCATCCAGTTAGGTTAGGTTAGGTTTTTACATTTGAAAATTGGGCTGAAACTTAATTACAAATTATGTAGGTACCTATCATGTTTATCCTTTCAATAAACCATTATGAGTCGTCACTTCACTTGTATTTATTTGTTATTGATTATGGATGGAAAGGCAGGAAACGATAATGGAGACTTAAAAAGGAGCAACAATTTTTTTTTGAGATTTTATCATCTAGCTTTCTGTGAAAAAAAAACTATTTTTTGTGCCATAATACAGTTAATCTTCCCTTTCGCTCTATATTTTCCAAAATTACTAATCAATACCGGTTTTAGTAGATACTCCTGAAATAAAAAAAAAAATCTTCTGTTCATAACAGTTGCCAGACAAGTCTATAGCGTCACTGGTCAAATACTATTACTCGTGGAAGAAAACCCGCGCGCGTACGTCCCTCATGGACGCAGTGGGCGAGAATCGCAGCGCTAACACATCTACAGGCGGCAAGCGGGAGTCTGGGGGATCAGAACCGGGCGGTTCGGACAAAGAATCCGATAATGATGAAAAGGTCAGTACGATAGCATTTTTTTCACCGTAGTATTTGTAATATGCATCCTTTCTTATAGTAACACATTTTAATAAATTTTTCCCCATCTGTCCGAACTATGGTTTTCTCATATTATATTTTTTTAATAACAGCGTATCTGGATTGTCCAATAGATTTTTGTACATTTAGGCCTTGGAAGTAACGATGCAGAGTTCATAAAACTACAGTTGAAACTGAAGTACAAAAGCAAGTTTAATTGCCTAATTATTTTCCAAGCTAAAGATATTATTTGCTCTGCGTACAAAAATCAATCATCTCTGTTCAAATTCAAACCCACGAGTTAAGGATCGCTCACAATAGCGCGAATCCGCAGTTTCGCCGCGAGATGTTTGCGGAATAACGTTGAGGAATTCCGTTGAAACATCAGCTGAGCGTTGGATTTGCGTCGGTGTGGGCATCCCTAAGTTGCTAAGATCATCAGGGTGGCAAGGCTAGTGTCAAGTAATTATGTTGCTTGGATATATGACAGAGGTGGACTTTCCACCGCGGTGTAGTCCGCGGCAGCTCGCCGGCGGGCGGTGGCACGCTGCGAGCTTCCAACTCCCAGCAACCCCAGGTTGGTGCCGGCTAGAGTCCACCTCCATTCCTCCTACCATCAGTGTTTGATGTTCAGTGTCTTCCATTTCTGCCCACAAGCCTCACTCTAAAATTTGAGTTGAAACTACTTGTATCCTTCTATAAGTAGAAATGCGTCTTGCTGTTTCGGTCAGTCCTTCTCAGCGAGGTTATAAGTCCATACAATTATCGAAATAAATAAGTTAATAATACATACAGTTATTGATTACTGCTACAGCGCACTAATACAAAAAACCGGCCAAGTGCAAACCGGACTTGCGCACGAAAGGTTCCGTACCATTATCTATACGATATTAGATAAAGATCGCATTTGAGAACAGCGCCATCTATAGAAACCAACCAGAATCGTTTAACATTGATATTTAACGACACGACATCGGCGCTGTGAAGGTTAAATAGATGGCCGCTAGATGGCGAGCGCTGTCATTAGACAACGTTTGTTGTATGGGAGCCCCCCTTAAATATTAATTTTATTCGGTTTTTAGTATGTGTTGTTATAGTGGCAACAGAAATACATCATCTGTGAAAATTTCAACTGTCTATCTATCACGGTTCATGAGATACAGCCTGGTGACAGTTAGACTGACAGACAGACAGACGGACGGACAGTGAAGTCTTAGTAATAGGGTCCCGTTTGGCACCCTTCGGGTACGGAAACTTAAAAATTGCAATTCCGTGGTTCACACGTCTGCGCCAGATTCTGGCATACAAATGTCGCTAGATGGCGTATCTATAATAATATACCTACCTACATGTCAATTTAAATAAAATTACACAGTTAATCAAATAAAAAAATTAAAAAAATGAATGCCATGTCAAACAACATATTAGAACAATAATAATTATAACCTTAAGTAAGCAAGTGTGACCCTAATTGAATGAAAGACTCTCTTGGCCAGATTTTTTAAAACTTGTCTGTGTCTCATATACCTACAAGCAATCTGCATGTCACGCGTTTTGTGGCGCCAAAATGTCAGAATTTGACAGTTAATGTAGGTACTAAAAAGTCGCGACTTTTGACATTTAAAACGCGCTACTAACGTCGTCGTTCTACCCAGGCTGGTCATCTACTTTTAACCGATACTTTTGTTTTGCTACAGAGAGTACATTTGTTACAGTGTACTAGAAACAAGGGGCGCATGATTTCTTTAAAATCACTTGTAAAACAAAATCACTCTCATGAAGTTGGTGTATGGTGGAAATTATCGCAATCAACATTAATTTTGAAGTGAGGCTCCTTTTGGTGTGTGAATGATCCTTCGGCTGATTCGAACTGAGTCTTTGTTGTTGCCCGATTCGCTTGTTCAAAGAGCTCGTATCTGTCTTTATTGTGACTGCACGGTTAAAACATTGTTCATGAGCCATTAAGCTAATTGTATTCATAAAATCATGCTTTGGCGCTTCCTTAATTTATAATTTTTATTTATGTTGAACAGTAATTTGAACAAACTCTAGACCCATTGATTCAAACAACTGTTTTCTTTTTTAGCAATTTTTTTTATTTTTTATATCATCACTATCGTTGTTCATTCAATGCTTGTTTCAATGTTTAGTTTTGTCAGCTCTGCATTTTTAAAATGTTTCCTTATCGTCTTAATATCATACCTCTATTAAAAACTGGGCACTTTTACGTCCGATCAGAATCCGATCCGTGTCCGTGAAAATACGGTCCGAAGTACCTAGTCTTAGAACTACTTCTATGGTACTTAACATGTTAGGTTAATGTCATACTAGTAAGAAAATACCTATGGGTCATAGTGACGGTGAAATCCGGTGTAACAAGTTACAGGCATGGCGCAACCATTGTATGCTTACAGAGTTGTAGCTTGCAACTACATACACAAACAAGAAACATGTATACTTGTTTTGTTTTCAGCTAGTTAGAGCTGGAAAATCTACTATGTTTCTCATATTTTAAGCATGGCGTCTATTGACCCTAAGAGCGGTTTCGCACTACGTCCGATCCGAATCCGATCCGAGCACGACAAAATAGGGTCCGAGGAAGCCGTAGAACTATTTCCATTATAGTTTACGCTCCTAGATCCGGCTTCCGTCATCCGATATCTATCCGTCATCCGTGAACCTCCGTTGACAGACTGAAGTAGCCATAGAATCCGAGCTGCGTACGAGCAGAGAGGCAGCGGGGCGGCGGGGGGTGCGGCGCATCCCGTTTAGTTTGTACAATAGCAATGTCAGAAGTTGACGCCGATTGAAAGGACTCATGATAAACGACGTGAACGCGCGAATCTGCTGTGGTCGTATGCGTAGCCCCGTGGCCCCTGAACTGCTTGGATTTAGATCAGCGATCGGACTAGTGCGTAAGCAATATCCAAATTCAGTCCGAGATTTTCAGATCCGTATTTTCACGGATGCGGATCGGGCGTAGTACGAAACCGCTCTTAGGGTGAATAGCCGCCATGCTTAAATGAGAAACATAGTAGATTTTCCAGTTCTAACTAGCGGCTAACATAGTAACATAGTACATCGACATTCAGCAAACAGAATGTAAATTCTTTACGTTGAAATAAATTATTGATTTCTGATTTCTGATTGATAACAAAACAAGTACATGTTTCTTGTTTGTGTAGTTGCAAGTTATGGTTGCGCCATGCCTGTAACTTTTTACACCACATTTCGCCGTCACTATGACACATAGGTACTTTCTTACTAGTATGACATTAACCCAACATGTTAAGTCTACTTTTACTCCTGGCATACCTCTCGCTCGCACATATTTTAAATGATTGTAGAAGAATCATACAGATGTGCTCTGAGGCGGTACTAGAAAATAAAATCTGAGACGTTTTAGATATATTCTTGTTATCCTATACTTAGGTAATTGCCCCGTTGAACTTACTGTGCCTAGGAAAATATGAAAATTTGAATATGTGTAAAATGCCCGTAATTTTATATTCTATCACTACATTTGTTAAAGTATTCTGTTACAATAATTCAAAATTACTAAATGTGCGAGCGAGAGCGATGCCAATGGGAAGAGCGGCCTTAAATCTTCTAACAAGTCTCATGGTTCTTGCACTATCTCATTGTCTGTCTACCTCCTCTTCCCGCTACATCCCCTCAGTGTTCCTGCATGCTTCCTTTTAACTACCTTTGAAAGCCAAACTGTATAAAAACAATGTGTGCAGAATATAAATTGTAAGACAAGTATCGGTCTTTAAAAGAAGTATGTGAGGAATTATTGACGGGCGTTTTCATTGTCATGTCACGTGAATCATTAGTAATCTGCTTGTTGCGACGCGAGATTAAAGCTATTGATTATTGGGGTTTAGGGCGAGAACGGCGGCGACCAGAACAAGTGGTGCACAGTTTGCGGCATTCTTTGCTCCCAGACAACGGCACACAACTCGCAGAAGTTGTGCCAGGCATGCCTCGTGCACGCCAGGTCGGTAACGATGAACATTCTACCATCCAATAATAACCAACATTTTAATCGCATGATTTATACGAGTTTTTTTTTTGTCTTATTGTGGAGTGTCTTGAGTAGGGTGTAGAGTGAAAGTGAGTTTTGACACGTGTGCGGTGATGTGACAGACGGACGGGCACGATGCGGCCGCTGTGCGGGCCTTCAGGACGGCGCGGGCCCGGCTCGAAACACAAGTACAAGCATCGGCTGCCGCGCGGCATTTACATCAATCACGATGATCTCGTCGCCATGGCGACCGGCCCACAGCCCGGCGACCCTCCCCAGCCGGGCTTAGTCAATCAGGGCGACGCAATGCTCAAAGCAATGGACAGAGAAATTATATCGCTCAAGAGACAAGTAAGACTCCACTCGCCGATACGGATGCAATAGTCGAAGCAGCAAGACACATTTTCAAACATACTCGCGAGCAGTGTCTGGTTAATAAGTAGTACTTTTTGTGGCGCAATCTAGATCCGATGAGCTTGCGTGATGTAATGTGAGAATGTGTTTTTCTGATCAACTTCTATGCTCAATCAAGTAGATGCCGTAACTTCTGCGCTGTTTTAGACAGTTTCGCAAAGATAATTATTCTGCACACATTAGTTATAGCAGTAGGCTTGCTACATAAACTCGTGTTTTAACGAATCACCCACGAAGCTTTACTTGGCTTTACGCTCTAGCCGTGCTGCGTAACTTGGCTAAAACGCACATATTGGATCTAAGTATTATCTTACTACTCTGAAGCGGTACTTGGATAATCCAGATATGCTCATTATTTTACTTTAATTCCTTACTATCACGTTTTAATGTAAGTACAGTTTTACTTGTCCGAAAAAACTATTTTCAGTCCAATCCGCTGACAAAAGCAATCATCAAGTGTTAATCGAAACAGTTTAACCAGCATATGTCCGCTTATGTTTTTTTCCGAACGCGTAGGTGACTTCCGAGGTGTATCTCCAAGCACCGAGGGCTAAAAGTGAGACGTCATCGCAGGTCCAGTCCAACAAACAGCAGCTGAGCGCTATGAAACGCAAAGTGGGCGAGGGAACAGTGGAGGCTTTGCGACCCGGGGAACCCCCCGCGAAGATCAACGCGCGGTGGACCAGCGAGGAGCTCCGCATGGCTGTTATTGCTGTGCGGAAATACGGTGAGAAAACTTTACTGATTTATTTGAAAAAGGTATGAACGTGATAAGGGGGCGTCCAGAGAACAATGTGAGTGTGGCTTGGAATTGAATAAATTAGAGACAAAGTGAGATCACAAGGAGAGTAGTGGGCCGAACTCTTTATTGCACACGAGACAATACAAAGTGAGGTCACACGTCCAGCAGTAGGCTTCATAAACTAAGCGCTCCGCATTTTCTTCCGCGTTTTTTAAAAATATGTTTACTTATCTTTTTTTTCTTTTGGAAACAGCACAAAATGCTTTTTACGAAAGCACAAAATGCTGTGAATCACGAGTACATAAAGCCCACTTGAACTCTTCTATGCTTAAAATGTAGGCAGCAATATCAGTCGCTGGGCCGACGATCTGAGGCAGATTGCTGGCGGCGGCTGGATGAGAATGGCCGACGGCGGAAAGAAGCGGCGTGCCTTGCGGGCGGCCTGTGTCCAGCAGTGGACGCGTAGGGGCTGATTGTTTGACTGCACCCAACATTGTCCTCCAGCGGGGGGAGCACGAGTTTCTTATCCTATCTAGATAGATAGGTTAAAATTTTAAAACATTACGATATTATATCCCATCCTCGAGCATGATTTCGCTTCGATATACATATCTTCCTTAGATAGGAGATAAGATAGATTTTTATTTTATCTGCTTATTGGTATGACAACACTGAATCGGCAAATAGCGATGTCACGAAAATCACTATTTCATTCGTTCAATTTGCGTTTTTTGACAGATTGGAATCTGATAGGTCTGTGATCTTTCCTTTACTTAGTCTGTGCTAGGTATCAAATAAAATGTAAATAAACAAACAAATAACGGATAATAGATGCTTAGATGCCGAAAATGAAGTAAGTACAAACTTTATAGCCATTGCAGTTAATTTATACAATACTACAATAGTTGGAGATCCTTCCTACAAGCTCATACGGACATCACATCATATACAAGTCACTCATCGGCAAGAACTATAATATTTTTCTGTTTTAGAGGGCGCAGTAAACAAAATCAACTGGGGTTCGTTCGAGTATATGACGCTCCACAGTAATTTAGCCAACAATGAGTTTTCTGGCCCCATGGGTAGCGAAAGGTTGTTGAAAGAGTGGGGCGCGTTGAGCCTTGTCGAAGGAGCATGGTCCCGACACGACTGGAGCAGTGGCGGAATGTAAGTGTTGATAGTACTTATTATCTAGTGATATATTAAATTAAGTTCAATACTTGACTCACCATCACCAACCGAGTACAATAGGTAAATAATATGCTTGTCAAACTAATGCAAATGTGTACCTAGGCAATGCTCAGTGAATACCTACAGTATTTGGATAGATAGACCATAGAGGTCTATCCAGTATAGCGTCAATTTTTGCTCTTAGGGGCATCTAAAATAATTTTCGTAACATGTCTTACCTTTTTTCTTTTCGTCTTAAGCTATTACATCATATTGGAATGTTTTGGACTCCTTTTTAATTATGCTCTTTATTTGTTACAGGATATTTTAAACGCGCTGACTACAATCATATTTGGTCTATGCTACAATCAATCAAATCTTACAAATAAATCAAATATTAAAACGAAGGAATATGTATGTACGAATTGAATATATTTTAAATTTGGCAGTAAAAAAGTCACAGCCCACCCTATTTTTTCAAAATAGTAACTCAAAATTGGATGCTTAATTACCCAAGTTCCACTATAGTTTTTTTATATTACATGCACAGGGGCATTCATTCAAGGGTTAAATATAATTTTGAACTATAGCAGCTCGTTGGGCTGTTGCCTAGCATAGGGAATGTTCCATTGAGCTGGCCATTCCTCCTCTACTGGGTTTCGGGCTCCACAATGGCAATGTGTGTACCGAGCCTCGGGAGTCTACTCGGCCTCTCCTCTTAAGGGGCTTCATCAGCCAAGGCAGGCTCAAGGGCATATCCAGAGTCTCCTAGGAAATGCATTACATTTTTTTTACTTCTTATTTTTTTGTTACAGATTACATCAAAGGTGAAGAACATATTAATTTGTTATTTGTTTGGTAACAATTTCCCGTTTTCAGAAGAAAACATATCATGCTTATTTTCTCCATTGGGTACCCAGTTATGTAGTAAACCACCTATTTCATTGTTTAAAGTTACAAAATAAATATTAGATTTACTTATAACCAAAAGCATTTTATTATTAACGGACTTCAAAAATGGAGGAGTCTGTGTCAAGCTTTTTCCAGAAAACTTCCTAGAAACCATATATTTGTAGTAAATACACCATACATACTTAGGTACTTAGTAGAAGTTAGGTATGATTTGTGGGGTGAGTAAATGGCTTGGGATGCAAGTTCATTAGAGAGAAATAATTTTTGCCTTTTTAGTGCGTCAGTTTAAATCTTTGTTTTAAAGTTTCTTATTTTTAAATTTTTTGTTGACTGGTACATTTTACCTACTATTATTTTAATTGAGATAGGCACTGGACGACGGTCTGAGCAGGATGGCAGAGGGTGCTTGGTTGCGTGGAGTAGGGCTGAACGGAGGTCAGTGAGCGGATCCTTAAATCCCTGGAGACGGCCACTGGACGTCGGTCAGTGAGCAGAAACAGAGGAAGGGCACGAATGGGATGCGTAGGTGGCCCGAAGAGGCACCAGTGGACAAATCATGACAAATGTGATGATTTTATTCGTAGAATGACTGACAGAAACGCTATATGTAAGTTTATATGCCCCTCTCAAAAGTGGGATAAATTTAAATGAAAAATCTGTCAAAAGTCGATAATATATCTTTTTATGTTGTCATCATGCTCGCATTTGCGATAGGGTTTATCTTATAGTGACAGATGTTTTTTTATCTCACGGCACTGGGATAAAAACGATGCATTGTGCTCGCGACGATAAGTTAACCTACTATAGACGTCAAAACTCGTTAAAACGGCCATTTTTTGTAGATAAACCGCCTCGATAAAATCTCATGCTCCCCCCGCAGGTAAGGACTTCGAAGCGATCGCCTCGACACTCGGCACAAAGACCGAGGCCCACGTCCGCACGTTCTTCATCTCGTACCGGCGCCGATACAACCTCGATCAGATGCTGCGAGAACACGAGGACGAGAGACGCAACTCGCATCACATACAGAGCGGTGAGTTGTAATCCCGAACGATCTGAATGGGGAACTAGGGAAATGGCGAACTTAGATTGGAGCGACATTGTATTTATAGCATAGAAAAAAATCTGAAAAAAATAAAACCTTAATGATATTTTTCGGGGTTGTACAAGTCCCGAAAAATGCGAAAAATCAAGTTACTCTAATAATAAAAAACTTTCGATTTAGTTTTTTTATTGAATTCTAAACTTTTTCTAATAAAAAGAGATACCTTTTAAAAGATAAGTTTTGATAAACGCTTCAGAAATTATAAGGCGTCGGCACTCTACATCAGCACTATTTTGGATTTTGTGAAACAAGTATGGCTAGGGGAATTTTCTTATGAGCGCGATAATTATGGAGATAAATGTAACTTATGACGGGTGATGAAAATAAACTGTTTCCTAATTCTTTTCTTTGTTGCAGGTACATCAAGCACAGAGAACACTGAAAGTACTACAGATGGCAACGCCAATAACGGCACTGTGTCCCCACCTAATGCTAGCAAGGAGGAAAAGGTCAGTATTATTCTAATTATTTCGTATTTTGGAATGAAATAGGGGATGTGAAGGTCGGCCGGCATACGTACGAACAGCGACTAATGAATGTCGATAAAACGAAGATGTTGGTCAGGATCGCCGCGCGTGGCACAACCTAGCCTCTGCCTACCTGTCCGCGACACAGGCGTGAATGTATGCACGCATGTATTTCGTAGATAGTTTGTTACAAAAGGAAAAAAAAACGGGACCCCTTATAGGATCACTTTGTTGTTCGTAAGTACCTACCAATTTATACGGTACACTCGATGGGCGTGTCCGTCTCGCACTTTTCCGGTTTTTGTGATTGATAAACGAACTTATTCTGCGTTTAATATGATTTACTTTTCGGCATCCTCTAGTAACGCTTATTGAGGTGTCCCGCAACTTTATTCTGGTTGATATCTGCGACAAACGCGATTAGATTTCAATCTTAACAAAGAGTCGAGTCTTAATAAAGACCACCGTCCAAATAGCCAACCAGTGCACGTAAATTAATATGATACAATAAAAGTAGTTTTACGGAAATCTGCACCGATACAGATATAAAATCACCACCCGACTTTTGTCTGCAGCCGGGAACAGTGGCAGATGCCTCGAAAAGAGGCCCACATTCGAACCCTTTATTTATTAGTGGAGTGAGATGCTTTTCAATTTCGTTCAGTTTTCCGCACCTTTCGCTTGAGCAAATATGCGAGCAAGATCGATACCGTCCATAACAGCAGTCTTAACGAAGACCTCCACCAACAGACGGAGGTGGACAGCGAAGGTGTCGCGATCGGGGCGCCAGCGGAGCAGGGCGGCGCGCCCACGGCGCCCCTCCCCGCGCCCGCGGCGGCGCCCGCCAAGCCGCGCCTCGCCAACTGATGCGACACGGGCGCCCTGCCCGCACTCCGGGTACGTCTCGTCGACTTGCGCCACCGCGTCGGTTAGCTGGCTCCACCGTTAGGAGGTGTCTGCAGGAACTTGCAGCTGTGTTTATAAAGGAAGCTATCGAGTGGTTTTCTCGTCCTAGGGCATTTGTTCATCTCATTAATTCAAGAAATATCAGCTCGTATTATAAATTTCTTGACTTAATAGTATTTAAAAAAAATGGTTACACCCAGACCAGCCCGGGCGGTACAACGACGCTAGTCACGCGTTTTTTATGTAATTTGTCAAATTCTGACATTTTAGCGCCACAAAACGCGTGATTCGTAACATCGTACTACCCATGGCCTTACGTAACTGGTGCGTCGTAACCAGTTGCGTTCGAATATTTTTTCATCCTTGTACGTACGTTCAATGATTCTATTTCTACATAGTTTCGTTCGTTCGCAACTGGTTTTGTACAAGGATGAAACAATATTCGATCGCAACTGATTACGAAGCACCAGTTACGTAGGCGGCCGAAATATACATCCAAATTCGCCATCCAGTGTACCTCTAATTTTCAATAATTTTCTGTCATACAAACCTTGCCGAAATAATGAAGACAACGAAAAAAAAAGGAAATCTGTCGATCCGTTCTCAAGTGCTTCGCCGTCATACATTTGCTGCATGCAGTATGCTCGGGCCTGTATGATGTTTTCTACAGCGCATAGTCAAAATTTCTGCCCTCTAAAGACATGTCAAATTACCACTAATGTTCGTATTCTATATTCAAGATAAGCGTACCGACAGTATGTTTTTGACATAAATTGTATAGAAGACCTGATAACTTTAACCAATAGTGACGCAGTAAAAATAATTTTAAATGGTTTTTTGTTTTACACTGCATCTGTATAACCATACCATAATAACAATAGTATTTTTAGTGACTCGCGATGCTCATACATAGTAATATATTAAACAGGTCTAACCGCAATAACAATGCTGGGTGGCGGAAGTGACTTGGCAGAATCGTGCCTTTTGACAGCTCTATTCTCTGCTGTAATTATATACCCATAACAATATGCTTCTTACATATGTTTGTATACTTTGCATATTATTCTGGTTTACTATGGTTTTATACAGAAATCTGTTTTACAATTGATATGATGAAGTGAAATAGCTTCTATATTTGTCTATTTACTTCACATTATTTCACGTACTGAGTGAGATGCTATGTATTTAGAAATTATCATACAAGTAAGGAACTACGATGGAATATATCACGGCTAGTAAGGCACATAATTGTGCCTTAATTTTTAAGGAAAGTTTGTATACGCTTCAGGAAAGCATTATTACATCATAACATGTAAATATAATAATTGAATGTGTAATTTTGCAATATGATATGATAGATTGTGTTTAGTGATTGTTTTTAAAAGATATGTTGTCGCTTCTAATTTGACCAGATATCAATTTTAAATGTGTTAGTTTTAAGAGAAATTCCATTCCGTGATCTCTACAGGATGGTATGGACATTTTGTGTGAGATTAGTCCAGTAAACTGTATGAAACTGTGCTGAAATACGTAATCGCATTTGCATTTCACAGAATCCTGGTAACGACGTATTTCAGAAAAAAAGCTCTTAATAGTGCCCCTTGTTCTTGGGACTGGCCATGTACAATATTATGGTATGTTAAAATGTCATAAGGGGAGTTTATTTCCACTCATAAAAAAAACAACTTGATTGATTTATGGTTCATCCAGCCTACAGCTAATTTGTGTGGAGCAACATTTGCAATATGATAACATCAAGTAACTTCCATAGTAATTCATAATTATTATCCATGATGTGGAATGTCGGTCCAAAAAAAAATAATGCGGCAAAGTTGCACCGTCATTAATTACAATCATGAAAGCAAGAAGTAGCATTAAAAATTGTAAGTAATGAAGTAAAGGGCGTTATGTTGTCTTATGTAACGTTTTTGAAAAATGTGAACATCATAATGCTAGCAATTTTTAAAACCTACTGCCTAGAACCTAGTGTCAATAACGTAGGACTTGATGATCTAAGTTCTTGGACTTAGTTCCTCGATTGTAGGTTCCACTATGTTTACGAAAATAACTTTTTCAAGAACGATTCAATTAATTAATCAATTATAAGAGAAGTTTTCTATTTCCAATGGTGGCGATAGTTAGCACAGGTTCCCCCCTTAAGTGTTTAGTGCATGTCTGGTCCCAGCATTAGAATAATCATTGTAAATATAGCAATATATTCTCAGATAGATAGTCAAACGTTTAACTTGCCTTATAATGATTACATTGTATACTCGCCTGCTTAAAACACATACCTACTATTAGATAACGTAAGGATATTCCAAGCTTACAGAAATGATTGGGTGTAATAGAGATGTTACTGAAAAAACATAGTTTTTTATCGCATTAACGAATAGGATTAATTTTACTGGTTGACGAGAAAATTGTGTGAAAATTATAGGAAAGCATTTTTCTCGTTTTGCTAAGTTTCTAAACAGGGCTTTCCATACCAAGTTTTTACAATTGCACAGTGCATAGATAGTGGTAGATAGCGAACTATAAATTTAAAAATAATGATGTGAAAACAGGTTTACTTGATTACATTTTGGTTAGTTTATTATTGTGGTCTAAATCTACATAGTTACTAATAATTCGTGTACATCGTAAATATAAGACGTTCAATTCAGTCCACCAAGAAATTATTTGAATTATGATTTTACTCATTTAATTTTGTCACTAGTGTGTGTCGATAGGTAACTAGGCTTAATTATATTTTTATGCACCTATAGACATATCGAAGGATGATGTGAGCGTATTGTGTGTTTAATTACTATTATTTCATAATTAACGTACGTTTTTGTGTCAAATTCAGCTAACAGAGTTCTTACTCCGCTAAAAAATTATTAGTTTAACATTTGTCAGATGAATTGGATCCAAATCCAAGCATTCAAATGGCTATTTTTTGGCCTATGTTCACTACTTCATTCTGAGCTTGGATATGCTTGATTTAGCTTGAAGCAGTGGACGCTGGCCTTAGCTATCAATTTAGGCTTATTCCTTAGCGACGATTATAGTATAATTCGTATTAGCTTTTGTTCTACATCACATACGTAACCGTAGGTTTACTTCGGTAACGACCAAAGACGTGGTTACCGATGTAGTTAGCGCGAGTTTCGTTTTTAACACTTCTTAGTATATATTGTGTTAATTATTATTAGACTAAAATAATCGACTCACACTATCGTTTAAAATGACAACCTCACAAGCTACTATTATATAGAATTTACAAAATGTCCGCCTAGACTTTTTTTTAGGATTCCGTACCACAAGGGTGCCTATAGGACCCTATAACCAAGACATGCTGTCTGTCTGATTTTTAACCCTCCGTCTCCTTAGTACCATTAGCTAGTACCATTAATGGTATTACTGATACCAACATGTATCGCTTGTTGGTATCAGTAGTACCATCAATGGTACTAGCTGATGGTACTAAGGAGACGGAGGGATTTTTAATGAGCGGTGTCATGAAATTAAAACATGTGTTATTATGGCGGTTTGACCACACTCAAGAGTTTGTTTTTGCTCTATTGTAAAAATTAATACATACAAGCGTCAAACTTGGTGTGACCCCACCCCACTGTGTTTTTTATGACACTGTCCCAAGAGCAGAGTGAAAAATGAGAAAAAAATCGTAAGAGTTTTATGGATGAAGATACAAAAGCCATTTTAAAAAGATCTACTTTAGTCAGAATGTTACAAATGATGTGCGAGTGAGAGGGTTACTAGAATAAAATAATTTATACGTTTTTGTATTAGGTACTTGGGTCATGGGTTAGCTTCTATTTAGTTCAATCAATGTAAATAATATTAGTTATTAGATTATCGAGTATAGGTGTTCATCTTACGAAGAATATGGCTCTCATATATATTTTTGCATTGAACAGTCGTATTTAAATATCGTTTTTATACTAATAACTCCAAAGAAAGTGCACACAAAATGAAGTCAGATGCTAAATAGAGCCTTATGGATATTGTAATAGAATTAAATTATTGTTATTAGGTTATGTGTTCTGTATATTAAGGATATAATCAATTTTTTACTTGGTAAGCGAGCGCTCAAACATGCTGTACTGTTTATTGACCCAAACTAACCGGCTACTAAATAATTCTCACAATCAGATTTGTTAATTCTTCAACTTTCAAGTTCAGGGAGCTATTACTTTGATTTTAATATCGAAATAAAGATAAGTATGTATAAACAACCTCTTTAATTTGTACTTGCCAAAGAAATCTATATTTATTGTGGTAAAGCTAATCAACAATCTGTATAACTATATAAATCCTAAATTCTGTTTCTCGTGGTCTCTGTGTACAATAAAGAATATTCTATCTATCTGTCTCTACAATTTATGTGCCCACTACTAGATGTACACATAAAAAACCAGCCAAGTGCGTGTCGGGCCAAGCGCAGTGTAGGGTTCCGTAGAAAGAGGGGATTTTATCTGCTTTACAGAACTAACAACTTCATTAAGGTAATTTTCAATGGACTTTGTACGAAGTTTTCCTTTTATAAGTTGAGGATGGTGCAGCTTAATATTGTAAAATTGCTCAACAAAAAAAAACTGAACCCTAAATCGGAAAAAATGTCTTCCTCCACCCACAATATTTTTAACTAGGTACCTACTTCACACTATGGTGTATGCGAGAAAAAATATTGCATCCCTAATTTAGGCGTAGGGGAGGGGGGTACACATTTTTTTTTAACATTTTCGACCGTTTTGTCGCTGTGATTGCCAACCCGCCTGCCAAGCGTGGCGATTATGGCAAAACCCCTCATGGTTATGAATGTATGTCTATGCCAAATTTCAGCTTTCTCGTACTAACTAATCATGTCGGAGTTAGGCCGTGGACAGACATGGCGAAACTATAAGGGTTCCTTGTTGACTACGGAACCCAGTATCCTTAGCGATTCGGGATCTCGATAGTGGACAGAAGGGGGTTTTACCTATATGAAAATAAGGGTAGAGGCTTTTCCCCGTTTTTCATCAGGTCCGTGTCTACTTCTCAGATCATTTTTTTTCCTTGATTATTTTTCTAAAGTTATGTGGCTGTTTATCCGGTAGATTGTCATCCACTGTCAGTTCAATTCAATTCTTAATAACTAATGGCTACCCTAAGGATTCTGCCGATGTCAAGTTTGGCTGCCTCTTTTACCTTCTTGACCTGTCAGTTCCTGACAGTTCAGTATGGCAGTCGAGGGCAGTCACCCAAATTCTAATCTGTGGCTGCCACTTCTGAGTTACAAAAGTGAATTTCCTGCTAGGTACATTTTTGTCAGAAACTTCATTAAATAATGGGGTCCCCACGCACCTCGGTCTACGCGCCCACTCTGCTCACGAAAACGCGCTTCGCGGCTACAGAAGATGCGCAGAGTATATACTGGATGATCACAGAGCCCATGGCGAAGACTTTCAGGGTTGAGACTTTGGACGCTCTCACCTATCTTATGTATGTTTTCTTTCAGTATGTATAGTTAGTCCTGAAATCCTGTAGTGCCCTTGACAAGAATTCCCCTTAGCGCTTAATACGCGCACCAAATCCTGAGCGATTCCAATCGTCTAACTGTCAAATTAGTTCGGAATTTGACAGTTAGACGATTGGAATCGCTCAGGATTTGGTGCGCATAATTAGGCCCATATCTCGCAAAGATGTCGGTCATTTTCTTCGTCTTCAATCTATCTACTCCTCCGCGTAAACACAAAGGGACTCCATGGTGTGAGGCATTATACCACAGAGGTCGGTAATGCAATAAAATGTGTTCTTGGGTAGAGTTACGTTCAGTTATGTTTCTTATTTATACCTAATAATTACCTACCTATTGTAATTGTATTAGTTCGACTTCCAAAGACGAGATAGGCAACGTTTATTTCCGAGACGTCATAGAAGATACCTAAGCATAATTTTATTTTATCAAACGCATTGAATTTGATTCAGCTGGGTTCGATAGCTTTTTTGCCTGAAGCACTTTAATATTGATTTAACACTTGGAAATAAAAAAATCACGTTCTGTACCTAGAGTCAGACAAATTAAAATAATGTCATTCGTGGCAGAGATAGAAAGCAGGAGGCCTTTGCCCAGCAGTGGAAGATGTAACGGGTAGGATATAAAATCCGTATAAAGTGCTTTTATGTTGAACTGCTTAAGATAATATAAGGGTACTATAAACTCTGTAGTTTACTTATTCTTTAGTGTAATAATTCTAATTCTCTTGCCACTTGTGTTTTCAGTAAGAACTCTGTGATGGCCATATGCCAGATGGACCACCAGGATGCGATCGTGGGCTTCCTGGCAGTCCACGACCATCCATTGGTGCCATCAGTTGAGCCTTCTGCCTGGGAGAGCTACTTGTGGATGAAGTACAAGTAAGGACGTTATCCTTAACCTATTTAAGGCTGTTCTTAAGTAGCATGCTGACTCGCTTGCGCAATTTAATAATTTTAGTGATTGTAATAAAATGAGTATACTGTTGGTAAATGTGATGTGGGGGTTTCTATAGACCATAAAGTTGCGAACATTCAAGGCATATGTTTCTTATCCTGTACTAAGTTTTTGATTGAGAAAATTTGATTACAAAATTAATAATTCTGGAAACTACTTTTCTTTATTGAAAGCTACGTATAGAAAAACAAAATATATTTAAAAAGTCCATAATTTAATCATGCATCAAACCCTCAGACGACATTTAAAGTTTACTCATATTATTGCATATTAAAAAAAAAATTGTACGGGCGAGACAGCACGCTCCACGTAAGAACAGCCTTAAGGCTGTTCTCGCCATTTCAGTCTGCCCGTATTCAAAGTACGTCACACGTGACTTTTGACCCCTCCCCCGTCCTTGTCACAGTTGGTCACATTTTTTTAAGACACATCCGTGGACCTCCCCCTGCCTAGTGTGACGTCACATATTTTGCAATTTTACATTTAGAAACAGCAGTTCCGAAATTAGTTTTGTTTCCATGTAAATTATTTTTCAAAGTCAATTTTTATTCACTATAAAAACAAAATGTTTACTTAATGAACGTTAAAGCTGTTAGTTTCACAATTAAAAGATAATGCGGAGAAGAAGCTAACAAAGAAACTCCACATTTATTCTTTTCAAAAAGGTTTACTTAATTAACAGAGTTTTCAACTTAGTTACACTACACTAGATACAATCGTTCCTGTTAACATTATTTAAATACCAGACATCCTTGTCTTCCAAATAATCCTTAATGTTATAATAGGCTTTTTTGCACAGAGTATGCTTAATACATTTTTTAAACCGCGTCGGTTGTAACTCTAATATATCTTGAGGAATCTTATTGTAGAACCGTACACAGTGCCCCATAAATGATGTATTAACTTTTGCAAGTCTAAAACGTGGAAATGACAATTTATGTTTACTCCTAGTATCAATATTGTGATGGCTACTGTTTTTGTTTTGATGCTGATGTTTTTTCTAACATACATTATATTTTCATAAATGTATTGACTTGCAACTGTTAAGATGTTAGTTTCTTTAAAGAAATCCCTTAACGAGTCCCTACTACCTAGCTTGTAAATAAATCGGATCGCTCTCTTCTGTAAGATGAAGATCGTCTCAATGTCTGCTGCCCGACCCCACAGTAGTATGCCGTAGGACATAATACCTACTATGGAAGTAACTAAAATAAACAAGCCTAGCAGTTGCAACGTCAGTGAGCTCTCTAATTCTTTTGACTGCATATGCTGCAGAACTAAGCCTGTGTGCTAGTTTTACAATATGAGGACCCCATTGCAATTTTGAATCGATTGTGATGCCTAGAAAAACGGTATCTTCTACAAATTCTAGTTTTTCTTTTCCGAGTACAATGTCGTTTTCAACATTTCAATATTATCAACATTTCAAAAATTAGCAAAACAATAAATTATTAACTATATTTTTGAAATCTGAAGTCACCAAACGGACCCCTCCCACCCCTTGTCAAACAATGTCACACTGTCGACCCTCTTCCCCCTTTAAGGCTGTTTTTACGTGGAGCAGGCTGTCCCGCTCGCACAATTTAACATTTTTTTGTGATTGTAATAAAATACTTTAGATGAATGTGGTCTGTGAGTTTGACGGATAATTAAATTTCTTATTCTTTACTAAGATTTTGACTGAGTTAATTTTGATTCCAAAATTAATAACTTTGGGAACAACTTTTCTTTGTTTAACACTACGTATAGGAGAACGAAAATGTGATTAAAAAGTCCGCAATTTTATTATGCATCAAACTCTCCGACCACACTTATCAAAAGCTTACTCATTTTATTACAATCATTAAAAATGTTAAATTGTGCGAGCGAGACAGCGTGCTCCACGTAAGAACAGTCTTATCGTGTGACGTACGCGATTAGACCAGTTAAATTTATAACTACTGGCTGATCTTTTTTTTGGCATCCCTCCCTCTCGTTCGCTTTTGACAGATGGAAATTGAAAAACGTTACGAAATGGGGAACTTGCCTCTAACTTAGATTGGAATGTCATTGCTTTTATACCGTAGAAGACACTTACGTCAAAAATTTAAATTTAGAAAAAACTACGAAAATTTACAAAAAATAAAAGAAGTACAAAAATTTTTTTCAGGGTTTTTCGGGATCAAAAAAAATGGATAAATAAAGTTACTATAATAATAACCTACTAAGTGTGGCGCCGGATTAAGAATAGCGTCACTCAATTTCCTTCCGTGGATGTCGTAGAAGGCGTCTAAGGAAATAAATTTATTACCAGGAGACGGGCAGCAGCGTCTTCCTGAGATTCCAACCGTATACTGCGATCCATAAGTTACTCTATGCTGCGATCGCCCCAACCCGCCTGCCAAGCGTGGCGATTACGGCAAAACCCTTCATGGTTAAAAACCATGATGGAGGCTTATGTCCTGCAGTGGGCGTCAAATGGCTGATGATGATGATGATGATGATGATAATAATAATAATAATAATAAAAAACTTAATAGATTTAGTTTTTTCATTGAATTCTGAACGTTTTCTTATAAGGGTAGATGCATTAAAACATTCCTTTACGAGATAACTCAAATATTGATAAACGCTTCATACATTATAAGGGGTTACGTGCAAGTTTGAGCTCGATTTGTATGGCGCGTTTTTGTACCAAGATACTTTGTTGACTTTTCGACAGGTTATATTATGAAAAGTATTAACCGTAGAGAAAAACAATACCACGTTTATTAAAATACCACCTTTTAACATGACTTCTCCGATTATATTAAGAGATTTTTTTGAGTAGGTATGTTCTCCATTTAACACACTTATACCTAGATGCAGCTGAGGCGGTACACTCCACGGTGGTCCATGATGCCCTAATCCAGGTTTTTGAATTTAGCCTTTGCTTGTTAATGTGAGCAATGGAGAGAGCTATCTTTTGAATCAGGAATGAGAAGACCCGCAGAAAAACCGGAATAAGTGATATAGCTCGAAGAATTGCTCATTTGAAGTGGCAGTGGGCGGGGCACATAGCTCTCTACGAGCTCTCTGATGGCCGTTGGGGTAAAAAAGTTCTGACCTGGCGACCGCGGACCGGACGACGCAGCTTGGGAAGGCCCCCCACCAGATGGTCGGACGACCTGCTTATGGTGGTGGCGAGTCGCTGGATGCGGGCGGCACAAGACCGGGAAGCTTGGAAAACCATGAGGAAGGCCTATGTCCTGCAGTGGGCGTCAAATGGCTGATGATGATGATGATAAAGCTTGTTGGCTGTTGCTTGCTGCAGATACAAAGATTCGCGACCTTGGCCTATGAAAAGAGGTATAAACACGTACGGTCTTATTAATTTATAAAAGCATGATTCCTCTAAAGCTGTGCTTTGAAGCAACCCTCAGAGACAGTTTAGGTTACGTCTTTTCCCTGTAAAATCTCTACCGCAGACTATTTTAATACGCATTTATCGAGTGTTTTTATAAATAAGGCCGAATACTCCTTTCGATTACCTTATCTCCTTTCCAGAACCATAGAGCTGAAAGCCCGGAACACTCTCTTCATTCACATGCTCTGCTGGAACCCGATCTATGGGCGAGATGTGGTGGATAAACTGCTCGATTCCGTTTTTATGCATGATCCCTACGTGCACTACATTGCCATGCTAAAAATGGTTAATAAGTACCCACGTAAGATTGAGATCTTGTTATAACGGTTTATGTTCACTAAGTATAACAATAATATGTAGGTAATCTGTGGCTCCCGAAAAAACCACGTTGTTGAAAGTTGCAAGTTTCCAGCAGTGGCGTGGGACAAAGAACTGATTGCGCTACCAATCCACTTCGATTGGTCAACTAAACCGCCATTTATTTATGTTGCGTTATTACTAGCCAGCTTTAACTTCCAGTTTTGCAAATTGTGACCGGTCAGCATGGGCAGCATAACGCCGCTACTCTTTTTACCCGACTTTAAAAAAGGAGGAGGTTATCAATTCGACGCGTTTATATATATTTTTTGGCTATGCTCTCGCATAACTCCGTCAAATCTTAACCGATTTCCACAATTCTTTTTTTGTTCGAATAAATATAAAGTGAACACAATATAAGATGAACACTTTCAGAGATGGAGAACGGAACTCTTCAATGGACAGCAGTAAATAAGGCCTAATGGGCCCATCCTTTAGTAATATCCGTATGTTTAATAAAATACCGTAAAAGTAGTCCCAAGGTAATTTGGTGATGTTCTGGTGAAGACTTAAGGAGATGGAAATTGAGAACGTAAAATTTTAAAGCAACGATTTAAGTAGGGTAAATTATAGTTATAAGGGCCTCGTATATTTTTCTCCCGCTCCCCCAAACAAAATTGAAAAATAAAAAAATTTAAATATAAAATAAAAAACCGACTTCCAAAATTATGTGCTGGTCATGAAATTAGGCACCGACTACAAATTATTCTTCTACAATACCTACATGTATACATACTTCAAATTATTTATTTTATTTCTAAGTTTTTAGTGCTGTAGTGCTTCGAAGTCGGTTTTTATTTTTTATTATTTTTTTTATTAAATGTAAAAAGTCCCGAGTAAAGGAGAATGATCAATTTACTATAGGAGTTAGTCTATTTTTGCGTGTTCTTGCGCATTGATGAAACCAACGGTAAACTATAAGAAATTAGCTCTGGATTATGCAGGAAAAATACTATGAAAATATTAGATGGGAGTTTCGAGAAATCTTAATTTTGAGCCCATGTTTTGAGGTTATGATAACTTTGGTGGTTTGGTGTTATTTTGGGTTGGCATTGGCACCTAGTCAGTTTGAATTATAAACATAGGTCATTATTAGGTAGGTATGGTTAGTTAGTGCTAAGTAATAATTCTGCATAAAATACAAAATATCCGTAGGTTTCATGCAATAAGTAATAGGGTTCGTCTAATATTATCGCATATCTGTACGACAGTTTGCAATATTATATCTTTAAAAAAAAAGTCATAGGCATGTCTAAAAAGAAAAAAAATTAAAATAAAACGAGGTCTTGTAAGTAATATATTTTTATTTAAATACCCTCTTCAAATATATTATCTGAGAAAGGAGCTGGGGCATTTATATCATTAAATCGTCCACAGCTCATGTACCACACCACTGTCATCACGTGAGCGCAACATCCTACTGATCTTTTGCCTACAATGTAATTGCAGCAATAGCACACCAAAGAGCTCAATGTGTTCGCTGTGTCAGTATCTCGGTTTACCAAAATGTAAACAAAGTATGTGCGTCCACTGACATGCCTTGACTTTATGCGTGCTCTTACTAAATAGTTATTTAAGCCAAGAATGAGAGGTCTTTTTAACAATAAACTACACTAATTAAACAGTATAAAATCCACTGGAATTAATTTGCAAAAATATAAGCGTAATAAATCCGCTCGTTTGAATTACCGTCAAAAACTCCCCGTTTGCAGTTTGCAGTTTTTATGTATGTACACGATTTGCGATTTTTGCAATAATGTAATCTAATCTGTGTTTGTAATCTCTATTGACTGACTGAAGTTTTTTAGTTATACAATCAATACAGATATTTTTTAATTATTACTTTTAAACCCCTGATTCTTTTAATTTATCAAATGGAACTATGAAATCATTTTTCAAAAGAAACATTTTGAGGTATAAATGCTTAAAGCGCAACATAGACTGTTTTTGATCATTCTCCTTTTCAAATTGTGACATTTTAGGCCCACAAAACACGTGATTCGCGCCGTCGTCGTACTTCCTACGAAAGACCTGCCAACCTAGCTCGGAACTAGGTCAAGTGACTGTTACGCGTCCCAGTTCTTTATTTATAATTCCAGTCTCAGGTGTTCACATACCATGCCAATCCGCGGTGGGCACGCGTGGCGATTAAACCCATACTCTCTCTCTGACAGGAGGCCTGTGCCCTGCAGTGGGACGTATATAGGCTACATAAAAAAAAAAACATTTCCAGTGCTGGTCCCCGGCCAGACGCGGGCTGAGATTTCATTCCGCTACGTGCAAGCCATGGAGAAGGGTGTGCCCGGCGACCACATGCCCGTACTGTGTATAGCGGACCGGAGCGAGGTCCGGCCGCGTCTTCGCGTGAGGAGAGCCGTGTTGGTCACTTTATACCTCAATAGTTTTTTGGGTTCCGTACCCTTAGGACCGGCCCACCGGGTACTGTCCGGGAACTGTGTTCACTGTACTACTACTAAGCGAAAGAGGTTTCTTAAGATATTCGTAGAGATAGTGAGTTCTTGTAGTGTATTACTAACCCTACGCTGGCTGTCTGTCTTAAATACAGGATGTTCGGTAAATAGTGGATCGAACGAAAATGGTAAATAGCTCGCTTGATTACCAATAATTAATTTGAACAGTTTTTTTAAAAACCTTAGGGTTGTCGAGAATAAAATAATGAATTTTTTTTCGTTTTTTTCAGCATTAAGTTAGTTTTTTTTGCCATGGTCGCAAATAATGACATTTTTTAAAATTATTTTTAGGGTTCGGTACCCAAAGGGGTAAGGAACTCTAATACTAAGACTCCGCTGTTCGTCTGTCTGTCTGGCTGTCTGTCACCAGGCTGTATCTCATGAACCGTGATAGCTAGACAGTTAAAATTTTCACAGATGATGTATTTCTGTTGCCGCTATAACAAATACTAAAAATAGAATAAAATAAATATTTTAGGGGGGCTCCCATGCAACAAACGTTGTCTAAAGACAGCGCTCGCCATCTGTGTACCTAACCTTTACAGCGCCGATGTCATGTCGTTAAATGTCAATGTTAAACGCTTCTTGTTGATTTCTATAGATGGCGCTGTTCTCAATGTACCTAATCTATCTTGTCTCGATCTTCGTCTAATGTTATATAGATAATGGTACGGAACCCTTCGTGCGCGAGTCCGACTCGCACTTGCCGATTTTTTTCTTTTGAATTTTGCACTAATTCTATTTCATTCCTCTAAAAAAAAAGAAAGTGAATATTTATTTTATTTCAATCTGGATAACGAAACTTCAAAAAATCTCCTATAAAAATGTACCACACCGAAGTGTACCATGACTTAAAAAACATGCACAGTTAATAAGGTTAATAAAGTTAATGACTACATCCAGCTTGAAATAAAATAAATATACACTTTCAAATTTTTTTTTAAAGAAATGAATTGTAGTTAGTACAAAATGTATACGATAATCTATCTAGTAATATACAAAAGAAAATAACCTAAAAAATGTCATCATTTGCGACTTAACGATAAGCGAGAAAAATGGGAAAAAAAATGCTGGACAAACCCAAGGTTTTTAAAAAAACTGTTCAGATTTGTTATTGGTAATCAAGCGAGCTATCTCCCATTTCCGTTGGATCCATTATTGACGGGACACCCTGTATAAAGTCCCGTGCCAGTGACGTGCAACCACCTGCGATCTCCTGACATACAGTGTACTGGCACGCCAGCTACGGTCAGTAGGTAGGTATCTACCGGCGTAAATACTTAGTACCTACTTACTAGCCTGTACATCGAGCATGCCAGTCATAGAACTGGCATGCTTTTGTACGAGCAACTGTTTCGTGCAGGTACACGGGCTTTTTTCTTTTTTTAAGCGACTTTGTAGGTCGTCATCAGGGTAAATATGGAGCAGCCCACTTGATCGGATCACCACATGTAACAAATGTTCCTACTAGGAGATGACGTAATGGCTCTTCAATAGAAAGTTTATTTTAGTGAAGAAGACAACGACGATCTGATCCCGATTTTGCACCGTCATGCGCCGAGTCTGGTGAAAATGTACGGGGAGTACTACATCAGCGAACTCATATCGAGACACCCCGAGTCTCAGCGAGTGCTGCTCGTTTGCGAGGTATGTAAGAATGAGCTAAGTTGTTTTGATAACGACTCCCAACCCTACAGAGATTCTAATAAAAGTAATAATTTTATTTTTATCACGTCTATTCAAAAAGAGCTAGTTCGGTATTGCTCGTCGGCAGGAACCGAAATAGCTCTTTGATAATAAAATAGAAAATGGAAAATAGGTCTTTTACAGGCCTATAATGTAATTTTCAACACACCTGCTCGTAAAGTAGGTCTTATTACAGCGTATTTACACTGATAATGCAGAATATTACCCATGCCGTGCCTTTTACATTACATTATCGCACTAGTGCCTTTTCATTACATATCTTTTTAAATATTAGCAAGAAGTATTAATGTTTCGAAAACAGCTAAGTAGTTATTTGCGTAAATATAAAATTAAATTCAAAATGTGATAAATAATTAAAGAATTTCATGAAACTGCTTGTTTTAGCATTTTTAAGCAAACACTACAAAAATTAATGTAAACCTAATAATTAACATAAAATTTATGAATAGGTTAGCAACCTCATTATATCTAGATGGCCATGCATTGCAGCCATCTTTGATGGATGCGCGCGCACAAGAATACTGTTTTGAATTTTACCGCCATACATAACACGAATCACGCACGAAAAATACGCCATCTTTTAAATGGGTTTCTGTTTGTTAAGTTTATTCACAGTATTGCATTTCGTTAGTGTTGTTTTTTATTTACTTTTCCTCGCAAGTGTGTTGAAAAACGTCGTATGAAACACGTGAGCATTGGTCATTACACTTCTCGTCTCCATTAAGCCTTCGCCTTCGGCTCAGGCTTAAAAACCGACTCGAGTGTAATGACCAACATACCACACTTGTATCATAATGTACTAATAATGTTCCATTGGTCCCATTTTAATTTGGTGAAGATTCATGACCAGCACAAATATTTTGGGCACCGACTCTAAATTATAATTCTACAATACCTACATGTAGGTATACATTATACTTCTAATTGAAAGGTATTCTTTCAAATGATTTGTAACTTTTTATTGCTGTAGTGTTTTGAAGTCGGTCTTTATTGTTTATTAAAAAAAAAATTCTCCACTTTTAACTCAACGCTACCAAAGTCAAATTTCCTACAGGACCAAGGCTACGCCGTGGGTGTGGTCGTGCTAAACACGCAGATCAACTATGAAGAACTAGAGGAGTCTTTCGAACTCTCACCGTTTGGTGGCCTGAGACATTCGCAGGAGAAACCTGCACATCAGTCTGTTATCAGCCCAGAGTCCGTCTTTAACCTGTAAGTTAACGATTTTGCTAAGATATTACAGACTGATCGAAGAGGTGTTACCGAAACTGGCGAACCCTTAGGCGAGCAGAAACATTGATGTCGGCGGCTCACGAAACACCGCTTCGCCGATGCTATTGTTCGGTTCGCCCCAACAGCTCCAGATATTCAAATGCTGCATGAACAGCATCGCAAGCCTTGAAGTTTGACTGAATGTGAACTGATCAAAGACTCAATACGATGTGTCGGGGTCGAGGTAGATGGGTAGGAAATACATTACGAAGACGAGTTGGACCAGTTATAATATCTAACGCAGCACCGATAACGGTTGAAAGTCGATGTTGGTGCTGCGACCGCTAAGCTACCTATAGTGGAATTAGGTGGACCCAGTGGCGGATTTACAAATTTGCCGCTTGTAGGCTATTCAATTTTTGTCGCCCCTACTGACCTTTGAAATTTAATACCTACGCTACGCTAATTTAGTTTACAATCATATTAATCTAATCATATCAATCTAATAATCTGCTCTGTCAATTATTTACAATAAGTTATAATTCAAAAATGTATTGAAAGGTATTAGGCAGTTGCGTAGCATAGGTCACTAGTACCCGGTGCGGATTCCAAATTTGCCGCCCTCTTATTTTTGTAATCCATTATAAAACATTTGGACATGGTAAAAAGAGTACTTTTATTAGTTTTATTGAATGATTTATTGAATTGAAAAGTGAAATTAACATTTTTTGACATAGGTAGAATATCACAGAAAAATTACAGAGAAAACGTAATAGGTAGGTACCTGGGTATTTGGTAACATAAAAAAAGACGAAAAAAACACTGAAAGAAATTATTATTTTTTTAAATTTTAATTTTTTTTTCTAACTGCCACCTCCGCAGCGCCGCCCCCGGCAAAGTGCCGCCCGGTGCGGACCGCACCCTCCGCCCCCCCCATGCTACGCCACTGGTATTAGGCTAGACAAGAACCACATAGTATAAGAACTCTGTATTTTTGTGCTTAATACCTGTTGGCTGTGTCAATAAAATATATAAAAATAAAAAAAATATTTATTCTGAAATTGCAACTTTATGATTTGTGTTCTAACATCCTCATTACGCTAGATACGAAATTTAAATTGTAATTAATATTGAAACTAAGTTGAAAATACGTAGGTACCTATATTTAACAGTGCGTTTAGTAATCTTTTATTTTATTATACGGATTACGGACGTCAGTTTTCAGTATATACTGTGCATTACTAAAATATTAAAATTTTTGTCACTCGTTTCTTTGTGTATATAATGTTTTTTTAATTTCTGTAAGATAAAAAAAATTGGGCCAGCCGCCCCCTAAAATCTGCCGCCCTAGGCTCCAGCCTACTCAGCCTACTGGTAAATCCGCCACTGGGTGGCCCAGGTGGGCTAAGATCATCGATGATTGCATTCCATGCAACATATCACATATCCCAAACGTGACTGACAAAGCGGAGATGGCGGGCGAGACGACCTTACGACCTTTATACCGGGGGTGGCAAGTGTTGGAGAGCAGATGAGGCTGTTGCGACTGAGCGCACACGTTTTGCATTGTCAGAAGTTTTGTTGAGTGCAGTCAGTCGCGCCCCACCGCTCCTGGTGTACAACTGCCTACAACGTTGCATAGCCCAAACCTGTAATTTCGGTATTAGTTCGTGTACGTGCGTTATTAATATATTCCATTCTCTGTGTCCAAAAGACTCTTTCAGTCGGGTCAGTCGGGGCTACATGAAAAAAAATATTTCAAACGATCGGTACCTACTCTTATAAAAGTATGACTGTCTTACAGGATGGAAAATGCCGAAGGCGTTTCCACAATCCAGATGGAAATGTTGGCCACTGAGAAAGGTGAAAAGGCAAAGGTACGATCAAGTTCTACAATCCGAAATAATGTGTAGATATAGGGCGAGTAAAAGTGGGTGAGGCTTGCAGATAGATTTCTGTCACGAGTCACGAAACCTCCATGCAGTTGTGTGAAATGGGGTTCAGGTTTACTGGTCAGCCGACGATAGCTGCGCCACCCTCTCTAGCAACCCGAGCCCTGAGTTGGAGAGGTACCAGCCAAGGTCCCCGCCCGCCGGCGCCGCCTATCGGGCCTGCGATGTATTCACATCGAATTGTAATAGTAAACTATGTAGTTGTTTGGAATGGGGCCTAGGTTTACTGGTCAGCTGACGACGACAGCGCTACCCGCGCCGGCAGCCTGAACTTCGAACCCGAGCTGGAGCGGCACCAGCCACGGTCTCCGCCCGCCGGCGCCGGCTTCACTACCAAGCTGGATTACCTCAACCTGTTGGAGGAAGAAGAGGACGAACTCGAATACGACATCGTGAACATCGACACTAAACTGCTGCGGGTACCCGAGATGCTTTCTTCGGATACTCTTCCGGACGAGTGAGTGCCTTCGTTTTGTATGACATTATTTAATTTCTTCATTACTTTCATCCGTTAATTCATTAATTTATTGGGTCTTAGGAAAATCGTCGAGTAAAAAAATAACAAAATGTATCTAAGGTACATTGTACATCATAGTAACCAAGAGTTACCTATACCTAGTGACGACAGAGAGAACAGAGATTATTGTTAGTTGTATTGTTATAACCAGGTTATGACTGTTAATTATACTTTGCCTGTCGCGATGGGATGTTTGTGAGCTCAGATTGTGAGTCACTAGAGGCGAGGCCCTTGCCGAAAATGTGTGCTGTGCGCAATAAACGTGCAGCAAATACTGAGCCTGTTTTACCGCCGCATGGACAGGACAGGACACGGCTCGTGTCCACTTTAATAGTTTTTTTTTGTTACCCGTGCCCTGTCTAATGTCTACTTGTGTGGCGATACAAATTTTCAAAAATCATGAAATTTGTGAGACGCAATTCATGGTTGACCCCTTAAGACAAGGTGAAGTTTCCTAGAAAATGGATATTTTGACCGTAGGTAACTACCCGTGTGGTTCTTCAGCTTCGTCAGCCGCTTTTTTAACTGAATAAATAATACATAGATCGTAACTGTAACTGATTGTAATGCATTTTTATGTGTTCTTTGTCTAGACTGACAGAGTCGTTTTTGGCAATGGTCGATGGCCATAAGGAATGTAATGATGACCCGGCGTTTATTAAGGTTAAGAAAGCCAGTAAGTATTCTTAATATCTTTAGATATGAGAGAGAAATTATGTAATTATGTAGGGCAAGATAAAAAGTACCCGAAACCGGCGTGCGTGCATGCAACGACTAATGAATGTTGAGGAAGCGAAAGTGATCTGTCAGGATCGTAGCAAGTGGCAGTCCCTGGTCTCTGCCTACCCCTCTGGGATACAGGTGTGAGTTTATGTTATGTTAAATTATGTAAGTACCCTATTTCTGTCTTCATCTTACATAGTGCCAAAGATTATCATAAAAAAACTCAACTTAAAATCATGTTATTTTTCATGTAATGTCCTGTTAAATGTCTTGTGTGCAATAAGGTATACTAATAATAATAATAATGTTTACTTAATGAACGTCAAAGCTGTTAGTTTCACTATTAATAGATTATGTAGAGAAGAAGCTAACAAGTAAACTCCACATTTATTCTTTTATAAATAAAATCGGATAAATCGGAAATAGAGATCGCTCTCTTCTGCATGGTGCAGATAGTTTCAATGTCTGCTGCCCACGGATGCTATGGAAGTAACTAAAATCATAAAGCCTAGCAGTTATAACGTCAGCGAGGTATCTAATTTTTTTGACTGTATATGCTGCAGAGCTAATCCTGTTTGTTAGTTTTACAATATGAGGACCCCATATCGGTCCTCGGTACGGTATCTTATACAAGTTCTTGTTTTCTTTTCCGAGTACAATGTTGTTCTCAACTAATGTTACGTTCAGTAAGGTAAACTGTCCTGTTAAAAGTCTTGTGTGCAATAAAGTATAATAATAATAATAACTTTATACATTTTGTCTTCTCGGAATTTAGAAGCAGATTATTACCCGTGATCCAATGTAATATATACGAGAGAGAATTATTTGCACCGTGAAGATTATTTTCTTGTCTCTTAATTTTAAAACTAAGTGACGTGTTATCTGTAAATAATACTATTTCTGACATGTTTTGTACCATAAATGGCAAATCAATGCACATATACAAGGAAAAGGAATGGCCCCAAAATAGATCTTGTGGTAATCTCATTTTTACTTTTATAAGATGTGGATTTTTTACGATTAATGTGCGCTTTTTGAACCCTTCATTTTAAATATGACCTTAATCAGTTCTAAACCTTTCCCCTTTACTCGGTAATGTTCTACTTTTAATAAAATGAGGGAGAAATCGCTGAACCTTGTGCTATTTGCGCGCTTTTAGGGCGTATCTAGGGTTATTTTACGGCGGGGCCTGGTACCTGGGGAGCACGGTAAGTGGTGGTTGACAATCGCTTATGATAAGTCAACAAACATAAAGGTATGAAAAACCTATTTAGAGGCTGAAAATTCCACCTACGCCGGGACTTGAACCCACGACCTCTGGCTAACCTGCAAGTGATGTAAATTGCTTCGGCCATGTCGCTGCTTATACTTAATACAGAGAAGTTTGTAAAGAGGCTCGAAATTTCACTGATGCCTGCACTTGCCCATTAGCTCAGTTGGAAGAGCGTTGGCACGGTTAGCCAGAGGTCGCGGGTCCAAGTCCCGGCATGGGTGGAATTGTCCTCAGCACGGGTTAGTGTAACAAAAAGAATATAAGCATACAGGTACTCCGTATTCTAATGTAAACATTTTGTGTAGCGTCCGTGTTCAAAGCAGAGGGTGTAAGTATGGCGCAGGAGCCCATACGGTACCACGGCCGGCCTAACGCTTTCCTCCTCGAGTTGTTCGCCATACACCAAGACTATGATGAAAGGTAAATTGAATATTTTTAATGGTTCATGCGAAATCATTTTTTTCAGCGAGTACTCATTACGGTTAGACAATGTCAATACGTACGGAGCCAACTAACTAACTTTATTTATTTACTTATCTACCTATTTTTTCCATTAACAGGATAATAAATTATACTAAAAATTTACATTTATGGGATATAATCTCAATTACAAAGAAATATAAAACAAATTAGCCGCTACAAATGAAATTGAATATAAATTTAATTCACCGTTAACTAACTTAGGTTGGCTGGAAGAAATTTGTTTTGAAATAAGTCCGCCTTTGCACAATTTTCTTTCATCACAAAGCCAGTTATTAAGTTTTATCTTTGTTAATGTTTTTTTATTGTGCAATAAAGTGTAACAAACAAACAAACTAAGCTGAGAGGATGGTATAGGTGTAACGCAAGCCTACTCCATCTAAAAATATGCCCAAGGCACTAAAGCGTCTGTGTGGTTACTCCAACTATCTAGTGCTATCTACTAGACGCTGTATAAATCATCTAACATACGCGTAAAATGCCTATTATATAATATTATTAGGTTTACTTATCTTAATAATACAAAAATTGAGTAGGTAATCCATTTGCATTTTTATTTTTGTCCTTAGAGTTGGATTCGATATCTTAGAAGTGGCATTTGAGGTTTTCCCGGATTGTGACTACTGTGTCTTATGTCTGCCGTCCAACCACCCTGCATTTCCTTTGCTGGAGCATTTTACGGTATTTCCATAATCTTTATAACAATTTCCACTGTCCCTCGTCGTTTGCAAAATGTAGATCCAATCAAATAAATTGATCAAATTTCTCTTTCTAAACCGTGTTAATTTGTTAATTTTAAACCGATTGAGCGGCAGATAATTCTCATCATATTGAACTATGTTCTAAAAGTTAAATTATTTCGCAATTTACAAATCAACACTGTTTAGGTAATGTGGGTAATCTAGGATAGTATCAGATAGGTGGACTCAGGTATAATGCAAATTCAGCAGGCGTTCTTGCTGAAAGAGAAGAGAGCACCCTTGCTCTACTAATATTCTTTGCAAGAGAGTTGTAATGTGAGGGCAGTTAGACCGCTGTTCTCTTTTTCAGTTGGTGACACCTTACTCAATCAAAATGAGGTTTATCAAGGAGACTCTTTACGTGGCACACGTCAACTCTATTAGAGGGTAAGGCTCGGTACACATGAAAATCACTTAATAGTAGTTGTAGAGTATAACATTTTACTATATTAGTAAAATGTAGATTTATATAGTAGAGTTGACCTCATCCAACTGGCAGGAAGGCGCTGGATGCAGGCCGCTTCCAACCGGTCTTTTTGGAAATCCATGGAGGAGGCCTATGTCCAGCAGTGGACTTCTTGTGGCTAAATGATGATGATGATCAATAGTAGAGTCATTAAATATGGTAGAACTAGTGTCTAAGACGACTGAAAACAATTTTCCTGGCGTCTCTCCTAATGAACTTCTTCCTTCTTCTCACAGTATCGGAGGCATGCAACATAGGCAATTATTTTGACGTAAAATTTTACAATGATGACTGCATTAAAACTTTGGCCTTTGCATCTACGTAATGAGATGATACAGTGTCCAGTGGCACCTTCACTCACACTAGATGGGTGAAGAGACCACTCGGACACTGCAATGCCTGGGACTTTGTTTCTTAGATGGAGTAACTTCACTTTAAGAAGAAGAAGAACATAAATGAGGAGAGTGCACGGTGAATTAATCTGTAGAATTCTAAATGACCCGATCGGACAACCATAACAATAGTTTTTTTCTTTTCAAGGTCATGATCTAACAGGTTAAGAAAGAGACAGACGCAATTTTTTTGTTGGGCAGTGTGTAAAATGTATTTTTGCAGCGACCTCCGCGTCCGCAAATCGGAGCCATACGACACGCCAGCCGTGAACATACTGATGGAGAACGCTCCAAGGCAGGAGGCCTGGATGGACCTGTACCAGTCCAGCCTGCACTCCAGCACTTACACGGCGCTCGTCATGCTAAGCGAGAACCAGCCCGTAGGCGTCGTCGTGCTGGGGTGAGTTTCTTCTGAAATACGTAAAATCCTGTTCGGTCATGTCCTGTCTATTGCCGTAGATTGACGGAGGGGCGGAGGGGGGATACCAAAGAATCTCTGAAAGTGGCCAACGTAGGATTTAAAAAGAAGCAGAGGTCGAGCAGCAATGCGATGGAGGGACTCTGCGAAGCTATGGGAGGGACCCTACAAGCGGCCATGCGTCTGGCGTATAATCGGGTCGAATGGAGAGCGTTGGTGGCAAAAGCTCCTTCCTAGTCACGTCCCTCAGTCCTGAGGCTATGACCAAAACGAATAAGAATTCATGCTTTGGGATTTCATGTGATAGATCATTGATTTTTAGGAGCCAGGCCCCCCTGTAAAATAATCTGTGGTTTGACCTATATCGATCCTGACCAGCCGTGTCATATCCTGTTCCGTTCTAACCTGTTCTGTTTCGTTCTATGTTACCCTGTTTTGTGTATTCTGTACTTTCTTCTTTTACTAGTCTATCTCTATCAATCTCTCTTATCTACAAGGATCCAAATAATTTATTTACAGACCCCTGGAAGATGCGTCGCAGGTTCGCTCGCAGTTCGACTTGGACCCCGACTCACTCCATCCCGGGAGTGATGCTGCTGTGAGTGAATCAATATTTACCTTATCATAATTCTATTATATTATCAAGCAGTCCTAAAATTACCCTCCGTAGCTTTCGGAGTTGGGTAAAAAAAGAACTTTAATCACTTCGAAGGGTTTGTTTGGCGAAGTCATTGTATGGGACGAAATCATAGCTTCTTGATTTAATAACCAAGTGTTGTCATATAGGCTCGAGGGTATCTCTCATAGCTCAGAAACCAAGTTTCTGTAAGTTTATTAAGCGTCCTAATGATAAAAGTTTATCTTACGTGATGTCAGTCATACAGGACAGCCCGCAATCCAATCCATCAGCCTCCATTCGTACACTGCTGAACATAGGCATCCCCAATCTCATACAGCTGCCGTTGGCAATCCACCTCAGGGCCCCATTTCCATTGCCATTTCATACCACTACAATTCATGGATTACTGTGAAAGATGGTCATTTCATAGTCGATAATTGTACTAATCGGGAACGCTTTTATGAAACGCGGCCCAGATCGTCGGTCTAACGAGCCGGCGGTCGTCCCATGCTGTGTTTGACAGTTCGTGGTCTCCAGTGAAGAAGCTTAGGCGTGTATCTTTCCCAGGTGCTAGTCGGCGTGTTGTCTCCGCTTTTCGAGCCACACGCTCGCTGGTTCATGCGTGACATACTACGGCATACGTGCTATACTTCGCTTTTCTGGACCACTCGTCTCCTCGGCAAGGGCGATGCTGTGAGTGGAATGAAATATTCTTTATTGTACACCAGCCTAGGCAGCACGTGCGTGGGCGCGAGTCACGCATTTTGTGGCGCCAAAATGTCAGAATTTGACACTTAATGTACTCGAAAGTTGCGACTTTTGACGCGTTGTCGTGCTACCCATGCAGCACAGTTAGCATGACGGTTGGCTGCCGGGTAGAAACCCCATTTTCTGATGTAAGTGCCTATATGGATTTTTTATACACCCTGTATAGGACCTATTAAATGTATTTTGTGTACCTATATCAGAATGCCCGATCCTTGTGCTTACTTAGGTATATATTTTCAGAATCCCACACGGAATCTGATGTCGTTGGGCGGTCGGATGGCGCCGATCCGGCCGCGTCGGAACATCCCGGACATTAGCATAAACTCCTGTCCAGATACCCAAAGGGAATCGACCCGACCAAATGAGTTATGTCGAAATCAGACGGTTCACTTTTCATTTATTTCTGTTTTTTATTCTGCACCTTTAGCATCTGCAGTAGAACGAGCGCCGACATTCCAATGCCGTATGAATTCTTTAGTGAACAGATCCAACAATGTTGGTTTAGTTGATTTTTTAGTCCACCTTCCTTTTTTCCAGAATGAAATACGAGTAAAAAGTAGGCGTTTCACTCTACTTTCATTTTGTAAATATTAAAGATGCCGAATTGTTGGATTTCGTCAATAATGAACTAATCTGGAATGTGGCGTCCACACTGCGTTTATACTGTTCACTCCCAGTGAAAGATCGAAAGATAATCCGAAGTGAACGAAAAGTGAATCGTCTGATTTCACCCTAACCGATATGAGTCAAATCATTCAATCCCAGTTTTTCCCAACGCACAAGCTGGGGAAAGTCACGCCGCTGATCCTTTAGTTAACCTTATACCTTTAGGACCTCTAGAGTATCAAGCACGAACACTCTGTGCGCGCTTTGGAACCTGGACCTTCCGCTGACGAGTTTACCGAAGGTGGATATAAACAATAGCATTGTCGTGGTCGGCGCCAGTCGCACTGGCCTGGCTTTCCTGGAAGCGCTTATTTTGGGGTAAGCCTACCTTAATCTATGGTTGGATGACCATTTCATATATTCAATCGATAGACAAGCCTATCTACACTTCACTTAATTTGTACGGAAGGACTGAAACATTCTATAAGTCCTGCCTACTCTAATCTGACCTGGTCCATGATCAAAGATGTGCCTAACCTAACCTGTGATCGAGAACTATAAGTTCTGCTACTATAGAACTACCTATATATGTTAGAGCTACATTTATATAGATAAAGTAGTATTGTTCTATACGTAAATCGTGTTTCCCACGGTAGAAATCGAAGTGACAATATCGCGAAAGAGAGAGTCTACTCAATGATCTCTTAGAAAGCACACTAAAATGACATGATATTTTATACTTATAAGAAAAAGGATGTACAAAAAGGAGCGGGCTGCAGAACACTGAAGTGCCCAACTTTAGCCCATTCCCATTCCCAGGTCTTCAAACCCACCATGCCATGTCGGGGGTCGCGGTTTCGATTCCAACTGTGGCCACCGTACTTTGATTTATACAAATGGCCTCGGTCTGCGTGTTATCCGTGTTTATGATGCCCTTGTCCAGTTACCATATCACAAGGTGTACTATTTTGGCACCAAAACAAGTAACTGTTGTTTATTTATCCATCTACCTTATCTTATTGTTGTTACCATTTCATCGTCCCTAGCCCTTCCTCCACCTACTTGACCTTCACAAACATCACCCTGGTCTCTGAGCACGGCATCCCGATCACCTCAGAGTGTCTCCGGGCTGCCGACACATGTTTCCCGAGGGACGGACGCTACAATGACAAGTACATCAAGCGAATACCGTTTTATTACTACTTGGATGTGATGACCGCTGTCATGGTAAAGATTGATAGGTGCGATTTAGTTTGTATAATATCATTGAATTAACATCAAGCGGGACAATGTTTCAGACGTTTCGCGTGAGAGAAAGGACAGCCTTTCTTGCGGGCATTTTGTCGCTCTTCAGCTTATATTATTTCCTCTCTTGAGATTCCTACTAGTTTAACGTGATCAATCTACACAAGCTCAAAATCCAGCTGGACAACCAGAACTGGATAACCATTTTGGTACAAAATATGGTTCTGGCTTTCGTTCATTTTCTTGCTTACATATTTCTATAGGCAACAAAAATGCATACATCTAAAAGGTGGCAACATCAAGTTCTACGACACACTAGTGCTTACCTGTGGGAAGCAGTTCCAACATCCGGAGTATTTGAAGGACTCGCTGAGACTTGCTAAGGAATTAGAGTGAGTATTATCTATTATCACGTGTTGAAAAGTAGTTACAGGACCAACTGAGAGTTTTTAACGTGCACATACAACGATTTACTTTGTATGGACATATCACACCACAAACTCTTTAGTTGGAATAACGGGCGCTGGCAGAATTATCTAAGAGTACTATTATGATCAAGAGATAATTGAAATACATAAATAGTAACAAGGGAGGGCACCCCTTATGATTGCCAACATCTTTCAATAGGAGCAAAACGTTTGAACATAGTAGATTGAATTGAAAATAATTATCATGACAATTTTGAAGCCCACCTAACAAACAGAGCCGACGCACCGTGCATCCGCTTGCTGATGGACGACCCGAGCTTCGAGCCGGACGCGGTGCAGATGACGGCGGAGCTGCCCGAGAACGTGATGTTGATCAACTCCGTGTACGAGGCTAATGAGAGCCTTCGCGTGCTCCTGCGCATGATCTCCGAGTTCAGTGAGCGACTATTCCACTCCACCATTGTTGGATGATCATTATCAATCCGCCTACAGTGGGTGAAGGGGTGGGTGGGTGAAGGAAAACATCGTGAGGAAATTTGAGTGTATAAGCTGTTTTCTTACCTTAGCGTTTGAAATTAACGTAATGGCTGTTCATTCGGGCGCACATCCCAAGGAATTATTATGAGTAACGTGTGTACCTAATGGCTATTGCTGTACTGAGTAGTTTTCTTTTTTCTAATTATGCTTTGGTTAGGGTATGGTTGTATAAATTCCTTCTTTCATCTGTCTATTGTTCTATCTTTCGATATGTCCATCGGGGTGGGTATCTAATTACTTGATTCCCTTCGGTTTACGTCTATCTACCTGTACAGTGCTGTATAACCGTAAATGTCGTTGCCCTGTGATACTCCAGATCCGTTTTGATCTCCACGAGAATGTTCGCCGTACAATCGTGTACAGGGCGTTATATCCACATGTCTTTACAACTAGGTAATCATACGTTCTTCATCCACCTAGCCATTGATTAATTCATCGGTTTATCCGTCAAACAACATTAAAACCTCAATACTTTCACCTGCAGAGGGAAATCCTAATAAGCTATCGCCAGACAACCGCGTGATCGTATACGGCGACTGCTTAGAAGCATACAGCTGCATAGCGGCGTTATTAGAGCTGGGTTTTGGACCTGAACTTCTGATCTTCGTGGAACCATACCCAGCTGGCGATGGGGCCCTGAGAGTCAACTGCTTCAATGATGAGAGGGTACTTTGCTTAGTCATATAGTATACTTTCCAACTTGTGTGCACTTGTATACGTTTAGGCTCCTTTGAGTTACTCGAGTAAGATCACTAAAAACCTAACAAAATACTCATTCTATGTTCATAGCTTTACGTTTGTACTATAATGAACTTAAAATGGCACTGTTGCTAAACCGTTCTGTTAAAAGCACAAATTGTGACTGATAAAATAATCATAGCATTTAAAGTTAGGTAGATAAGATAACAGTATTCTTTACCATCCTTAGTTCTGAAAATAACAATGGTTTTCAATTATGGAGAAGGTTATTGTGTGCACAAATTGCGATCTTTTTACCAAAATCGGAGCTGAGAGCTCACTCCCTCCATCCTGAGTCAACTGCCTTTTTTAGGAACTTTGACACACCACAGGCTACATCTATGTTTTTGGTCTATTTTTATAACCTACGTTTTCTTTCTGTTGTTCTTCATATTATGTTGTTTTGTTTCTGGCTTGTTACTTGTTGTTATGATAAATGTCTAATCTAATCTCTTTTTCATTCTAAAAGCCATTTCCTCCAGATACCCATATATAAATGGCTAAATCAAAATACAACAGACAATAAAATAAGTCAAGACTACATATTATGTCACACCCATGACTCTCAGGTAGACGCGCGCGTGCAGGCGACTCTGAAGGCGCACGAGATCCGCGTGTTCCGGCACAGCAAGCTGGCTGGCTGGCGGCTGCAGAACGAGCGTGTGGCCTTCGTGCGTCTCGTTACGCGCATGCACGCCTACCAGCTGCGCGCTTTCGCGCTCTTCTACTACGGAACTCTGGCTGTGAACCTACACACTTTCAAGGGTAAGTTTACGGGACCCTGGCCGGCAACCTGCACTCTCTCAGTGGCAAGTTTCGTTTGGGGGAACTCCGTAAGATCGTATATGGCGTCGGCATTACGTCTCGCTCGCACCAAGAACGTGGCTAAAACGTCCTTGGCTCGCACATTCTAATTAGAGCAATTTGAGTCCTGATTATGCGCAAATCCTGTCGGAACCCTGACGTTAGCAATAGCAATTAGTTTGGAATTTGACAGTTAAACGATTGTAATCGTTCAGGATTTGGTGCGCGTAATATAGGGCTGCAGAACGAGCGCGTGGCCTTGTGCGCCTCGTCACGCGCATGCACGTTTACCAGCTGCGCGCGTTCGCGCTCTTCTATACTACAGTACTTTGGCCGTTAACCTGCACGCTTTCAAGGATAAGTTTCGTTCAGGGAACTTCGGAAGAACGTGCGTGGCGTCGGCATTCCCTCTCGTTCTCCAGGTAATTTTTGATGATTGTAAAAGAATGATTATACTTTTCACATACATACGTAAACTCACGCCTGTATCCCAGAAGGGTAGGCAGAGACCAGGGACTGCCAGATCCTGACAGATCACTTTCGCTCCCTCAACATTCATTAGTCGTTGCATGCACATACGTCGGTTTAACTAGGGACGTCTTGCGCATATTTTGCTACTTACAAAAAGTACCCGAAACCGGCGTGCGTGCTTGCGACGAATGGATGTTGATGCGGAAAAAGTCTGCCAGGATCATGGCAGTTGGCAAACCCTGGTCTCCGCCTACCGGATACAGGCGTGAGTTTATTGTGTTATTGACACCCTGTTGGTACAAGTATACCTATAGTCTGGCAATATGTTTTAGTTGAAAAGTTGTGTGTTGCATCGAACAGCAATAAACGAGTGTGGCCTGGTGTACGACGGCGGCCTCATAGTGGGTCCCAAGTTCGAGACGAACGACCCTAACATCTACGGGGCCGGCCCCTGCACGCGCTACTCCAGACGTCTGTACGCGAACCGGTTCCAGCACCATCATTACAGTTCAGAGGACGTGGGTGAAGCGGTAAAGTCGAGATTTCACATTTTACGTTCTGGGCTGCTTTTCATAAAACTTAAATTTTTATTTTGACCACTCGATGTACATTGCGTATCAGAGTCTTCCTACAAGTTAATCTGTGGGTTAATCGATTTTGCAATGTACATCGAGTTGAATTGTAGTTCTATAAAATGGGGCCTAGGATTGCCTAGGAAAACGTTGCCTTCAAGTGCTGATGATTAACGGCACAAACTATTCGCATAATAATATGGAAACGATACAGGGTGGTTGGCTAGGTTAGAGTAAGGAACTACGATTTCAATCGAACTCTAGCATCGGTGGGAACTACTAACGAGTAGAAAATATGTTTTCGCTGTGTTGATCACTTCATTAAATATGGGACAGTAACCTTTTAGTGGGCCTCATCAAAGCGGTTACCTTGACTTGGATTTAGACTAATGATATGGCGTGGCTTGAGAACGGCTTACCTTCTTTAGTTAAACATTTGAAAAAATGAAAAATGAAAATGAGAAAAAAACTTTATTTAGAAAAGGGTTAAAAAAGTGGTTACTGGCTCCCAAACTAGGACTCCCTGTGCTATGGGTAGCATTTGTGATACAATTATGGAATCTCAATTGAAAAGTTTCAACTTAGTTAGTATTCAGGAATCTTCAGACGGTTTTTTAACACTACCCCGGGGAAATATGAGAAGAGCACCTGATGATTAATCTTTAGTTCCTTTATACCGCATTTTCATTATAACATGGTCCGTATGAGGACGAATTATAAAACAATTAAATATTTTTAGCTAGCGGCCATATTCTTGAAGAACCTCGATCCGTTCATGATGATAACCGATGATGACGAAGATGTGTTACCGACGTTTAGCTCTGCGCTTGTGACGTAAGCCTCATTTGCTCTCTTTGATTGCATAACTGCAGGAGTGAAGTGTTTACAAGATTGACCTAATTGACACTTGCGACAAATGTGGTGTGTTTTTCATAACGCTCCTAGTACGCTGATGTGCTATGTAGTAGTCCAAAAGGAAAGACCATCAATTTGTGTGAACATATTTTTTATCAATATTTATTTTCGACCTTATTAAACATCAACAGTCAACACTCGTCGATCTCGTGGGCTTTCCAGGAATTCCGAGTTTTGGCCAAATTTCAGGCATTATTTTTGCCTCTAATTCTCGCACTCTGAGTCAATCGATCGATTTTCAAACACATAGTTCCCAATAACAAAACGGGCTCTTGTCACTTACAGGTTCTTACACTCTCACATGAGTATACCGAGTCTTCCTAGTTTCTTTGCGCTGCTGCCACAGGCTAAAGGGTAGGTAAAAAGTAAGAGTGAATCGTTACAGTCTGAGGTAACACCACAATAACTTCAGGAAAAATCAGACGATTCACTCTGATGAACTTTCATTTGAGTGATCATTTATTTTCTCTTCATTCTTAGAGTAAACGAATTGGTCAAAATTATCGTTCATTATAGTATAATGCAATTAAAGCGGCTCATCGATATGTATTCAGCCAATAAAGGGGGCCCGAAATATACCAAAATTTAGATGAAATGATTTGCTAGATCAGCTAACAAATAATCCAGATACAGTTAAAAGAAAGGGTACCTTAACGAACCATATAACTTATCTTCTTTTTAAGGTCTCTCCATCATTTGCAGTCTCCATCTTTTTGCACATTTCTCTGTTCAGTGTATTTCTGGAACATTCTTCCGCGGGTTCAACATAAGCCCACTCAATAATGTCTACGACCACGACGTCGTTCTTCCATGCCTTATCCTTCTTGCCCATCGTAGTTGGTAGCAGCTGGCATATTACGTAAGCCTTATCCCAGCCACATAAACCCTACAGCTAAAAATGTATCCTCCAGTTGGGAGCCGGTGACGAGATACAAGTCTCCGCTGGTGGTGTTCGCGACTCTGCCCGGCCCGTTGTACTACATGCGTCTACGGGCGCCCGGTCCCGATATTCCAATGGAGGTTGCTCTGTGCTTGCCCCATCAGGTGAGCTTCCCAATTTATAGAAACAGTCAATTCTTCTAGAAAGCAGGATACTAACCAGTGAGCTTCAAGTATTTTTCTAGGGATAATATTTTTTTTATTAAAGTACCATTTAGAGCAATAAGCTTTCTTGTTCGACCAAAAAACGAGGGTGGCTGACATAAGTCTATAAGATTTGCAAGTTGAAGTAGCAGTTGGTAATATCTGCAGAAGAATCGAGATAACGAACTGAGAAATGCAGTGCAGAACGTCCACCAGCTCGCTGGACTGACTATCTGATGCAGATTGCTGGCACCGGCTGGATGAGGATGGCTGACAACAAAAAGAAGAAACGTGCTTGGGGGAGGCCTGATGTACAGCAATGGACGAGTGCAGGCTGATTTGATTGATTCGCTCATTTTACTAATTATTAGTTTCAAAATTGGGTTTTGATATTGTGACCTTTAACTTTATGTCGGTTTAGTCAAACATTGTGTGCGTGTAATGATACTCGTAACTTCGATTTTTTTTTCTTGAACTTTCAATTTCGGTTGCAGCACTGGATTTTTTATTTCTTCACACAACTCATCCAACACATTTCAGGGCCACACACTGGAAACGGACAAGAACGGAAACCTGTTCCGCCTCCAGCTCAGCGACCTGCACGTGGTGAAGGCAGCCACCTGCCTCTCCACCAAGCCGTTCTGTATGGAACTAGTGGCGCTACTGTACGGGAAACACGAGTCCTACTTCAGCCAGCTCCTGGTGAGATTCAAGGTGAGTTAAGATAGGAAGCGAAAAGAGAGAGAGGAATAGCAGATAAGAAGAAAATAAAGGCAGCCATTTGCTTCTACACCAAGCCGTTCCACAAGAAACTATAGTTCCCGATATAATGGCGCTACTGTTTGGGAAACACGAGTCCTACTTCGGCCAGCTGCTGGTGAGATTTAAGGTGAGTTGAGAGATATGGGGGAGAGAGAGAAAGAGTGACGGGAGCCATTGTCGTTTGTTTTGTTAGAGCAACTTAGGACCAGAAAAGAGCCTGGAATATAATTTGAGTGTCACAGTCGCGAAAAAGCGTCGATAGTGATCAGATCTTCTTGTTCCAGCTGAACATGATAGATGACCTGTACACATACTTCACGCAGCCATGGACATCTGCAATTTACCAAGAGGCTTTCGAGGACCTCATCGATGACGTCAAAACGGAGGTGGTAGTTCTGGTAAGGACTAAGCCAAATAGTTTTTTTAAGTAACTTACTTTTCTCTTTCTTTGAGACTTAAAATATCTGTGTAAGTTCCTTTTTTATGTAGAATAAAGTATTATCTATCTCTATCTATCTTAAAACACTGAAAATAATGAGGCTTTTTTGTGACATACAATTTTACCCCGACCTAATTCTGAGTATTGCGAAAAGTGGTGTTGAGATATTTTGTTTTGCAATTTTGAAGTTGTCGTGCTGAGGGGATCCATGAGCTTCACTGTCGCCACCGGTGGAAAATAATATTGTATCTTTTTTACTGATCACTTTTGCAAAAAATGACTATTAAAATCAGCGGTCTTGTCCACGAATAACTTTGTGTCATGAATGAATAGTACGCCCGCAATACATTTTCAGGGCAACCAGAGGTTCAACTCATTCCACGAAGTGGTTGATCGCATTGTCACCGACAACGAACTCGAAGACGTAAGTTTATATGATTAAGAATTCATGACTGTTATGGCTAAGTTATTCCGGATGTAAGTTATTTTAGTCATAAGGTCATTTTAACTGTTAATTGTGGGCGATCGATAATAAGCACGTTTTTAGGAGCGGCCTTCTGACCTTAGACTCTTATTGGCATCAGCAGACGTTTGCATACTTTACTTATTGTAAGTGATTGTGTTGTGTGGAAGTTATTTATTATTTATTTATTTATTTGTTTATTAACTTATTTATTTATATTTTATTTACGTTTAAAAAGTACACGGTTCACAAGAACAATGTCGAACCATATTTTACAATAGGTAATCATTGATTACTAATCAAAGTCAAAATGTTTTTTTAAAGTAGCGCGCAAACAGCTACTTGAGGCTGCTGTTACGTCTGGCATGCGGTCTCGCTCGCACAATCTAACATTTTTAATGATTGCAAAAAAAGTATTATTTTGGTAAATGTGATCTGAGGGTTTGACAGATAATAAAATTACGGACATGAAAGACATATTTTTACCGAGTTTTTAATTGAGAAAATTTGATACTAAAATTAATAATGTTGGAAACAACATCAAAATCAAAAACTAAGTATAGGAAAACAAAAATCTATTTACAATTTCCGTATTTTTTTTTACCCTGAGAGCATTTGTATCAAAGTATCCTAATTTTATTAAAATCGCTAAAAATGTTAGATTGTGCGAGCGAGACACCATGCCTGACGTAAAAATAGCTTTAATGAAAATTACATGCGGAATACCTACGTATGTAGGTACAGTACATTATGAATTCCGCGCTCACAAGTCAATTTAACGTTCTCTACAGTTTTGGTTGCAGCCGAAGGAGGGAGTCGCTCGTGTGGGCGAGTTCTTGCCGAAGGTAAGGACTTACAACTCGACCAAGCTAAGTTTGCACCTTGCTGGAATGCGGATCCTTCACGTGATAGCAGTGGTGTTATACGTGCCATAATTATTATGGTACATATACCATAACTCGGCTGTTCGTACCATGTACCATAATACATCATTATGGTACGCGAAAGTACTATAATTTTGGCAATTATCATGACAGCCTTAATTATGTGTCTTGTAATGAAACATAATGGTTTTGTAAAAGTTTCATTCGATTTGGCTGTTGACTTCTTGTCTTCAAACTTCGATTGCAGATTGCTGGTAACTTCTCGTTTTCCTGGTTTTCTTTTCAAAAATATCTTTAGAATCCTAGACATGCCGCAATCACAAACTAAAATTAATGCTTTTGTTCAAAGTTATACGCTAAATTGGGTAAAATTTTTTGTTAAAATCATTTTTTAATCCACACAAAACTTGTACGCCTATGAAAGAAAGATTTAAATTTATGAAAACAAAAAAGTTATTTGGCGCTATTTTGAAAATTTTTGTTTTTATATATTTTTGCCTTAAGTACCGTAATGTACCGCCTGGACTGGATACAGGCTAAAGGTGAAACCAGACTTATCATTTTGTCGGTAGAGTCCGACCGTAGTAATGTGCAGTGCTAACGAAAGACCTAACCTTGATGGTGACCATTCTACCCAGGAGTGCGGTCAAAGTGCGACTGCGCGTAACGATGTCGCGAGCGCGTGGAAGGCCTTCAAGGGAGACGACAAAGTCATCTCGCACTTGGCTCGCTATCTGCACAGGCAGCTCAATACCATCAACAACCAGCACTATGCCAAGCCGAAAACCACCTACTTCACATGATTAGTAAGTGTTTACGAGTAACTCGGTCAGAGTGGAGTATTTTTTCGTGGCCTTTTTCTCCACTAGAAACTCCTCCAATAAACGGAATGTAAATTCTTTACGTTATAATAAATTTTTGATTTCTGATTCTGATTTCGGAACATCTACACTGGAGAGCACAATTTACAAAAGCTATACTATATAAGTAGCCGTTATAGAATGTCGAACTCTTAAAATTTATTACACCTTAAGATTTTTACAGATATTTTCAAAAGAGTAGTGCGAAAATGTCTATCTGCGTTGTTTGTACGGAATGTACTTACTACTTGGTATTCAATATTCTGATTAGGCGGAAACCTTAATATGGTGAAGCAAATAAAAAGAGTGGTATAATCTAAATAATCTAGGAATCGTGTAATGTTTTATTGCCTTATTGATGTTCTATTTATAATTTGTTTTAATAAAAAAAAAGACAGTTATTATGTCTCTAGCTCGGATCTGAATTTATCAACATTCAGTAAGAAAAGAAGTACGTTTTAGACAATTTAATCAATTTTACACATGTTCATTATTTAGACAAGTTTCCTTAATTTATATTTACATAAAATGCACAACATGGCCAGTGATGATGATTCAGTTACCAAAACAGTCTTAATTGATATGATTCGTGCTCTCTGTCTCTCCCCTGATGAATTTATAACTTTATATCATGCTTCAAGTAACTTTCAAAAATTCTTACACCGCTTGCATATATGATACGTGGTAGCTTGTGCAAGTGCAGTCGACAGCACATCAGCCTTTAAATTTTAGTTGCGAGGTCGCTCCAACATAAGTGAATAAATAATAATAAAATAATAACAACTTCCACACAAAACAATCACTTGTGCTGGTCCCAAACTAGCATACCCTGTGGTATGGTAACCAGGCAAGTACATTACAAACATGGAAATACACCCAGACTGAGGCCTTTTGTACAATTGTACGGCGGTCCCCAGTGGGAATCGAACCCACATGGTAATCAGATGTGGTACCGTACCGCTAGATCAACGAGACAGTCAAACGAGGTGTGCACGAGTGTAAAGGTTGATATGCTGTCCACTGTACAGGGCGTTTGTTCCTACACACGCCCGGTGCAGTGACCGCCAGTAATGAAATATGTCAGTTAAAATAGTTTACACGACGAAATGTGTTTAGGTATAATAAACAATCTTGATACGTCTTTTTATTGAAATATACAGTTTATAAATCTAAATCTTTAAACTTTACAAAATTCAATGTGAAATTACATAAAATTTTATGAAATTCAAGTAAAATGTAAGTATTTAGATTTATAAAGTGTATATTATTTGAATAAAAGACGTATCAAGGTTGTTTACATTTAGTTAAATACTTAAACAAATGAACTATAAGTAGAGCAACCACTGTGTATCGTCCGCATGCGGCATTCATTATTGCACTGATAAATTCAAGATTCATACAGTCCAAGGTTATTTTAAAATAACGCAAATCGTGAAAACCATTCCTTCAGCATTAACACCTATTAGATACCACTTCCGATTAGGTACATATTTTTTACTTTTCATACGATATGAGCGCGTCATGTTTCAAGATTGTATAAAAAGAAAGGATTGTGAATTTTAAACTTTTGGTTATTGGAAGTGGTATTATACTGCAACCCGGTTCCGGTTCAGATTTTGCGTTATTGTAATAAGACTTTGTATAATAGGGGTTAAAGTATAAAATTGCCGTTTTATTGCAATAGGTTCTTTGAATTGACATAGAATCTTCATGGTTTGAGGTTTTCGAATGGAACTTTTTTCAAATGGTTTCTATGATGTTCTTTTTTTAAAAAATGTGAAACATTTGAATATCGACTTTCAATTGTTTTTGTTATTCAATTTAGACAAGAAAGATGGATACTGCGAAAATTCGAGTGATTTTTGAATACGAGTTCCGACGCGGAACTAACGCGGCAGAAACAGCCCGCAATATCAATGCTGGGTTTAAAGAGGGGTCTACTAATGAACGCACCGTGCGATTTTGGTTTAAACGCTTTCGTGATGGAAATTTCGACTTAAAGAACGAGCCACGAGGAAGACCGCCCACACAGGTGAATAACGATGAATTAAGAGAGATAGTGGAAGCCGACCCTAGTCAAACTACTCAGGAATTAGCGGCATGGTTTAACGTTACCTTACCCACAATATTGACTCACTTGCGTCAAATCAATAAAATAAAAAAATACGAAAAATGGGTGCCTCATGATTTGACTGATCTGCAGAAAGAAACGCGTGTTGAAACTTGTGTTGCCTTGTTGAACCGGTACAGAAATGAAGGAATATTGGATCGAATTGTAACATGTGATGAAAAGTGGATTCTCTATGATAACCGGAAAAGAAAAATGCAATGGCTGACCCCAGGTCAAATGCCACAACAGTGTCCTAAAGCGAAACTTACCAATAAAAATGTAATGGTAACTGTTTGGTGGTCTCAGTATGGTGTTATTCACTATAGTTTTCTCCGATCTGGTCAAGCAATAACGGCAGATGTCTATTGTGCCGAACTCCGCGAACCATGTTGACAAAACTAGCAGTAAAACAGCCCCGACTCATGAATCGATCTTCACCATTATTGCTCCACGACAACGCGAGACCTCACACAGCACGAGAAACCATTTTGACCCTTCAGGAACTGCAGTTAGAAACCATTCGTCATCCTGCGTATTCACCAGATCTTCCTCCAACGGACTACCATTTTTTTCGTGATTTGGACAATTATATACGTGACAAGAAGTTTTCTTCCCAGGAGGCAGTACAAAATGCTTTCCACCGTTTGTGCAGTCTAGATCGTCGGAGTTCTATCGCAAAGGCATTAATGACCTTCCCATTAGATGGCAGCAATGTATAGATAATAATGGCAACTATTTTGATTAAATAAATTTGTTAAAAATTTAAAAAATAAATAATTTAGATTTTCAGTACAAATCGGCAATTTCATACTTTAACCCCTATTATTTTATCAGCTGGCTACAGAGTGTATAGAAACAGCAACGAAGTATTTGGTTGAGGCAAAGAATTGTAGCCAGTTGTTATAATTTGTTACTTTTTCCAGTTTATCATAAGCAAAGTAGAAATGGTAAACTTGTGAATTGGAATTGATATTTCAAATGGCCGCTTAGATTTTACATTTGACTAGACGATAGGTACTTATTACCGTTATTATAGGTATCGTTGAGCCGGTAACACCTTAAGTTATCATGCAAAATGACTAGTTATTTACAAGGATTGTCTTATTGCAAATTTCTTAAAATGATGCACTTATGATAGCTTTTTTCTACAGTGACAACGAAAAGGTAGAAATACTGTTTGCATACTGTCAATAGGAGCCTGGTGGTTCAAATGGAAAAAGTGGTTTTCGTATAAACGCTATCAATATTGCAAAGTTTTAAAAAATCGCTCCTCATTACAACAATCAAGAAAAATACGTTACTTATGAATAAAATAGATTTTGAAATGGCTGTACAATACATCTAGCATACACGATGAATTATTCTCTTAGTATCGCGAAAGAAACATACTCTTAAATAAATTAAATTCCTATTTGTACCTATGATTACAGTTAACTAACGCAGTGATGCTGCGTGACTTTTATTCTTAATTTGATAGAGTTTTAACTTTTACGCACTTACAAAATGTTTAAACGCGCACGACCGCTTTTGATAATTTTTGTTTTCAATTTTGTACAGTTACTGAGACTCGCTACCTCAATTTGTTCGATGGTAGCCCTTAAGCCGCGAGACATAAAAGCTACCGTGAAGTATCCTGTCTTCGCTGACTGTTCAGAGTAGTTTGACCCACATTGGAATTGGTAAAAGGACAAAATGTTAACTAGGTATCCAAGAACACAAAGGTGAACGATCGATTTTATAGCTGCCAGCGTAAAGTTGACCTTTTAGCCTCGAAATTAAGGTTTACAAATACAACGACAAATTAACAAAAACATAAACAAAATAATTTACAGGAATACAATAACGTTTTATAATTTATATCAAGTCGATTCGAGTTAAAGCCGGTTTATGAGAGGAGGTCCTATTGTAAGCCGGCTTTAGCGCCCTCTTAAGAGTTTTTCAGTGAAATCGACTTCTTATAAATAAGACCGTAAATCTTTACATACGTGAAGGGGTTTAAAATCAGGAAAATACGGGCGGATAAGAAAATTTCGTGTTAAATCGGATTCACGCGCCTGGGCGGCATCAGAAGCACAATCCAGGGCCTCGATTCTGTTGGTGCTTATTCTGTTACAATGCCTGATACACGGTCAAGCAACGTGACGTGTTTTTTCAAACCATCGAAACTTCTAGGCATCGTAGAAGTTTTGATGCGTGTTCGCGCGTAGAATGAAACCAGCAATGAAATGAAATCGCCGCATTCTACAGTGCATTAACAGAATCTAGGCTTGTACGTCTCTTTCCGGTTACGGAATCATTCAACTCTCAGTAAAGCACTGATTCATCAAGCGGACTCCGCGGAGCAGTTGAAGGATTGAAAGGGATTTGTTGGTAAACAGTGAAATCCGCCTATGTGGCGGAAGCGGTCAACCGTAGACCATAGACAATGTTGTCACCTCTACGGCGGTGCGAAATCGTGCGCCGGCGCCGGCGAGTACTCGGCGCCGTGGAGCAACGATTAGGTCTGGTACTGCAGCATCGGCGCCGCCGCCAGGTTCGCGTGGTGCCCGCTGTTCATCCGCAGGGCCGACAGCGACTTGTTGTACCACTCGTCCTCGGCTGTCATGCCTGTGGGGGAAAGAGATGGCGAATGAATGAAAGTGACACTTTTACTGCTGGTGCACCCTTCTTTTAAGGATGACACAGACACCAACGCGGTGGCGGTCCATACATACATAATTTAAGGCTGTAGTATTTTTACGGCAGGTGAGTTTTGTCATTTAGATCTAATGTGTTATGAAAACACGATTCCATTAAAACACTTCTCAAATGCACTTCGAATAGTCTGTGGTAACAGGAAATACTAACTTGAACTGCATTTGAGGAGTGTTTTATGGAATCGTGTTTTTATAAATAACACTGTTAGTGTATATTATGGATCCTGTGAGACCAAATTTTGAATCGTGGATTTACTGGGAACGTGAGTGTTCCATGAAACCATTTCCATGATTGTTTCTATTGAAACATTCGGTATTTATACAATGGGAAACTTGCGTCTAACTTACATTGGAATGGCGTTGCTTTTATATGAAAGATCATATAAAAACTTAAAAATTTGAAAATAAAAGAATAAAAATATTTTTTTGAGGTTTTCGGGGTCACAAAAAATGCGAAAAGTGAAGTTACTCTACAGGTTGACTTTGAATTCATTCAACTTATTTTGAATGAATGTTTTCATTGTGAAAACACGTTTTATTAATGATTTATAAGTAATGGTAACCCTTGGCTCCAAACGGTGAATCCAAATTCGAAGTTGTAGGAAGTACCGTAACATTGGAAAATGTTTTCTAATCAGTTAAATGCTTAATGAGTCTGACATTCGATATCCGTAAACTATTAAAAAAACAATTGGTCGGCGCCGACAATAAGACGCTCAAAAGTTTGAAAAGCTCATAGTTTTTTTTAGATTTTTATTACTTTTCGTCCTGATATTGTTTGTTTATGCTTAAGTGAAATAATTTCGGGCAACAAAAAAAAAAAATTAATGACACGTAATTTTTTTCCACAACTAGCACCATATTATTATGTTTCTTAATCATGGTTAGAATGTCCCCTTAAAATACGGTGAACGAATTCAAAGTGACCCTGAAGTAACAAAAACTTTATCAGATTAAGGTTTTTCAATGAATTCTGAACGTTTTCTTATAAGGGTATGCATGCATAAAAACATTATTTTACGAGACAACTCAAATAAACTTTTTAACACGTTACGGTGTTACGGCGTAACACGTTGGCGTTACGTGCAAGTCGTGACGCCATAGTTTGAGCCCGATTTGTATGGCGCGTTTTTGTACCGCGTGACTATATTGACTTTTCGACAGGTTATACTTATGAAAAGTATTAGTCGTAGAAAAAATAATTACCACATTTATTTATCTTTTTAACGTGGTCTCTCCGATAAGTATATTAAAACATTTTTAGTGCAAGTTCTACATTGTTATCCTTATGGGACGCTCTACTCTAGCACAAATTTGCTCTTTGAAGCTACATTTTTCGCAAAGGGACCCGAATCGAAAAATGCTTTTCGTACACCCACAATATTTTTGAATGACCAATTCAACGATAAGACCAGCAACCACACTATAGGGTAAGTAAACGAGAAAAAAAATCATCTGTTATTCATTAGGTGTAATTTTTTTTTTCTATGATTGTCTACCGCTTATTAAGCTCGCCAGTTAATATTTATATCTATGCCAAATTTCAGCTTTTTAGTAACATATCGTTTCTGAGCTAAGCCGCGGACGGAGAGAAAGACAGACATGGAGAAATTATATGGGTTCCTTGTTGGCTACGGAACCCTAAAAATTGAGGGCGCCACCTAAATTTAATCAGGTGCAATTCATTAACTTTATGCCTATACTTATTCTAAAAGGAGTAAGCGTACTGCATAAACCAGATCTTACATAAGTTTGAAACAGCGAGTTCACGTACACACTTAGCTATACAAAATGTCGACCGAGTTCTCGATATAACGCAAACTCAGATGCCAATCCTTGAGTGTAAGACGTCGCGTCGATTGCAACGCAAGCTCTACGTATAAGCATACCGTAGATAGGTGTACATGGGAAGGGAGAGGGGTCGGGAAGCGAATAGTGAGGCGCCGAATCGACCCCGCATTTTCTCAAGATGCAATCTCGCCGCAGGAAATAAGATATTTGCCAAGACGCCCCGCGCCCTCGTAAATGTAGTGGAAATTTTCTTATTAGAATATCTACGGTACGATGCCTCGCTCGCTACGGTTTTTTCGCTACGCAGGAATCTCGCCGAGTCGCCCTCGAATTTTTCGCTTTATCACGCTTCGCTGTTTCCGTGGAAAGGCGCTTTTGAAAGGCGTTTTGACGGATGAAGCGAAAAATTTATCAGCCCGAGGCGGGATTAGGTGCTCGCCGGTGTTTCGGCCCAGATGTACTCGATAGTTTCTCTGTGCGCTTCGATGGTTATGTTAGATCATAGATAATAATGTAAAACATACATTTTGTAAGCACCATACTTAGCGGTGGTAATGTAAAAGTAAGACGCTGTCCTCTTATTCGAGAAGCCAGCGTTTTTATCGAACCCAGGCCGTTCTATACTGGCATGTATCAATGACATTGTTTTGTTAGCAGTGCAACTGTAAATTGCAGTTTTAAAGGTGAAACTGACGCAAGTTAATAACACCATTGTTCTGAGGGTTCCGAACACAAAAGGAAAACTCTAAATCATTATTAAATCACTTTGCCTATCCCCCGTCCGTCACCTTTTTCTCAGGATTATTCATGCAATGAAACTGACAATTTTAATGTAGGGTACCTTCCGTTGGCCTAGCATCATGAAATTTGGCGTAAAGCAATGTGTGAAACAAGCACTGCTAAAGAGGAAAGAATAAGTTAATTGGTAGTTATTTCACATAAAAAACATGTTCTTGCATTGCAATGTTAAGTTTGTAATCGTTTGTTCGGAACACTCAGAGCACGAGACCTACTCGCACTTATACGGATTTTTTATCTCATTTAAAAGCGAATGATCAGTGGAGGCAAATGACCGAAAATCTTGGTCTATACCTAAGGAGGGAGGCCTTTTCCCCGCACCCATGTTATGGAGGCTGCATAAAAAAGGGAGGACACTCATTATTAATTAGAATTAATCTAAAGGTCGACGGCTACAGATGGCAATATCCGCTAAGGAACGTAGGAAAAACAAAAGTGGACGGTTGTTATATCGCTCCCAGCGCGTTCCACGCTGGTGGCTTCATGGCCGACGAGAAGTTTTCTCATTATTCTGAGGAATATTTCTATGAAGGAGGAGCGTCGATCATCCGCCCGCGTCCTCTCGCAACTTTTTAATTGTCTTGACGGATCTAATAGAAAGTTGATGGGAGTTGCCGGCTGCCGGTCGTTTTTCAGTACCGAGCGCCCTCCTTACAATACCTATGCTAACTTCGGGCTTGATAAGTTTGCTCTTAAAGGAACGTGTACCTACTAAAAGCTTTTCTGTAGGTATTTTAAGAATGTTTGGTATCTGTCGTTAGAGTAAAAATCCGTCATTAGGGGTAGCTTGATATCAAGCCAAGATTTTTTTTTGTGACTGCGTTTTACCTGCCAGAATTTACCAGGTAACACAATCATGTCTATATAAAAAAATCGGTCGGTCTACCTAACCGCGCGGTCATTCGTCTAACTACGTAATTCTTTCTTTATGGTTAGGCTAGGCAAAAGCCTAAAATAATTACCTACTGAAAAACATAATAGGTACCACTAGTTCCTTAACCGATATGTTCAACTAATAGGAATGAACGCATTCAGACTTCATGTCCAAAATACTTGACTATTTTAAGTGAATCGGAATAAAATTTTAAATGTGTACTTTGCGCTGTGTAGTGCTCACGAAAGTTCAGTGCAAGAGTTCTAGGTTCAGAATTAGAACTACGGACCAAAATTTAAAAGACTCTGTTTCTCGTACACTAACAAGCTGTTAATCTACTGTTAACAGCTGTCAGTGGTTTTTTTTGTATGCACTTTGGTCAATTGACAGCTGTTAACAGTAGATTAACACTGGGTACGAGACACTGGGGGTAAGTATGGAATTTTTTGTCCATTATGGCACAGATCTGCGCTCCAATGTACACAATTGATTTAATTTGATCAATTTTAAACTGCTACCAGGCATCATCCCCTCGAGGTATATGTGTGATAGGATGTTACTCACCCATGGTGTCTTGCCGCATGCCGACTGCACTCATGTTGGCGCCGTGGCCCATGGAGAAGCCCTGCGGCATGGGGTACGAGCCTCCGCCCATCTGGGACAGTGAGAAGATGTCCTTCTGGAGCTCTTCGTAACTACCGTGGTGCTGTTGGAGGAAAAATTGTTAGGCGAGGGAGACAGGAGTTTTATTATGTACCTGGTTAAAGAAACATGGTCACTGATTGCGAAGGAAACATCGTGAGGAATCTAGGTCAAAGCCTGAAATTGCTAATCCAATTACTTGAAATTAAAGCGATGAAGCCCATATACTTAATTGCAGACAGAAGGTTTGTGTCCTACAGTGGGACGTATATAGAGTGCATTATTTATTTTAAGGTAATAATAGTTCCCTTTAACTTGATAAAATGCTTATACTCAATTATAATCAATAAAATTGTGCATTTTTATCAGCTCTGTCCTATAGCTTAATCTAGGTATATCTTTACTGAGATCCATAATTAATATGGAGTGATAGTGATACGTTTCAAATACAATAATAATAATAATAATAATAATAATAATAAATCATTAATTTCCAGAACAAGTCCAATACATATAACATAATATAAGGAGCCTATATACGTCCCACTGTACGGCCCAGGCCTTCTCTCAGGGAGAGAGTGGGCTTATCACCACGCGTCCCACCGCGGATTGGCGATTTTAAGCGCTGAGGTATGTGAAAAGCTCCGACACTCAGGTTTCCTTACGATGTTTTCCTTCACACAGTTAGCGAGTAGTATTGCATGTACATAAAGTCATAGGTACAGGCCTGCACTGGGAATCGAACCTGGGTCTCTCGCTTCCGAGTCCAATGTTCTGCCCACTAGGCTACCACCGCTTCTACCTCGCGACTCCTTGCACAGAAGAAAAAGACCAAGAGTATGGAAACTCTGAATACTTTCAACAACATATATTATAGAATCATATTTTAAGTTTCGTTTAGTAGCACTTTGATGAAAGCTCAGTTGCTTCGTTCCCGCTCAGGTTCTTGCACTATGCGAATTTGGCTGCACTCACGATACCTGTTTGTGGTTAGATCACTAATTGTTTCCGGCGAGTCGCTCATTTCATCACAATAATGCTGCGTTTTTCGTACGGCCACTTTTGTGATAATCGAGCGGTGTTAAGTGTATTTATCGAGTGGGTTTACTCTACGGTTAATCAACACTTCGGCTAAGTACCGGTATCTGTGTGATGTTGCCGGTCCGGCAAATTGTCAGATTCGTATTGAAACAAGTTGCTGATGGTGTTATTATTTAAATTACTTATACTTAACAAAATCGTCTTACTTGACCTCAGCCTATAGTGATAATGGGGTACGAGGTGACAACAAGTACAGTCGGCAGCTCGACGACTTTTAAATTTTCGTTGCAGTCACCCGTACCGTAACTACGTAAGGTGCTTGTATAATATAAAGGTTGACGTGACGTCGACATTGTACATTGTACAGTCATTAGTCATTACACTGAGCCTAGTCTTGAGCTTATTTTGCAATAATTTTCGAGCTTATTTCTTAGCCGTGCCCAATTAAATTTTATATATTTTGACGAAGTTTTGTGAATGACAGTTGTACCTAAGTATATTATATCATTATCATATGCCAAAGTGTAAATAGATGTGTTTATAAGACTGTAAAGCTGAGTATGCTTTTAATTTAAAAAGGTAACTTGAAATCTACTTTACAACTAACGGTGCGCTATTATTACATTGGCCCGACATAAAATATCACAGTATGAATTCATTATTGTAGTGTTTTCGTTCGTGAGTGAATACCATACCTACCGGCATAGCAAACACATTCCGAAGCGACGAAATCCTCATTTGCCGTCGCTATGGAAATTTGCATCATTTTCGTTCGTCGCGCGCGCTCGGCGCAATCACATTAACGCGTAATCAGCGCCGATGATTAGTGCCGCATGGTAAATCAGCGGCCAAATTGCGGCCGTGCAATACTTTCAATGCACTCATTAATCTACTTTTCATCGCGGCGTGAAATACTTATATATATTGGAAAAAGCGTGCGACTGTCGAGAGCAGGCGAATTGAGTTATTGACGTGAATATGTTTCTCTTGAAGCGTGGGAAAACGACGGGATCATGGTAAAAATACGATGACTTCAGCACATCAAAGCTGCTGGAAAGGGATCGGGCGGCTAAGGTATACTTGCAAAAGGGTACAATGATTGTCTAACTACAAGGCTAAGGACGAAGATCTCAGTGCTGACAGAAACGTTCCGTTGTTTTTCCCGCTAATTTCTAATTGCTACATCCGCTTCCTTATAATTTTCCTGTTCGTTCCTGGTAGAAATATTTCCTGCTTATTCCTGCCACTACTCAGATCTATGCGCTGTTTCAAATCTTTATTTTAACGTATCTTCAGCTGTGGATATCGACGGGCTGGCTGAAGATAATTGGACATTTGGATCTGCGCTTTTCTTCTCCATGTCTTTCCTGCTACCTTATAGATGTCATTACGCCACCTGACTAGTGATCGGTCTACGCTTCTACGTCCCGTTCATATTTGCCACTACAGTAGCTTGTGACTCTACTTTTCATCCTCTAGACATGAGAAACCCAACTCTAAGTTTTTCCTTGTACATTCCACCGACGCTTCGTACAATTTTCCTCTGCTTTACCATGCTTATTTCGCAGCCAAAACCTGTAAGTGTCATCTAACTATTTCTTCCGGCCATAAACAGAGCCTACTGTTGGGCGTAGGCCTCTTCTCTTAAACACCAACACATCCAGTCCTTTGCTAGTCTCGTCCAATGTGAATGTCGTATCGTAAGACCCACCTGCGGATACCGGTTGATGGTATTGGGGTGTGGGTAGGGCTGGTAGCCCCGGTAACCCTGTATGTTACGCATCATGCCGTTGCAGCCGGGCAGCACTGTCGGCGCCAGCGCCTTCTGCAGCTGCTTCTCCTGCTTCCGGTACTTCGCTCGCCGGTTTTGGAACCACACCTGGGGAGTAAGGCGGCATGAGTCAATGGTAGTTGGCCTGGATGTGTTTAATAATAATAATAATTTATTTGCCTCGAACAACAAGATTCATATTTGGTTAGTACATTTCAAAACTTAAAATTAAATGCATGGCTTACTGTAAACTAGTAACACGGCACTGTCCTAGTAACACGGCTCGACTTTTGTCTAGCAAGACTAAGTTTCGAGGTTTTTGTCCAATTTTTCTCCAAACGATCAATCTCAGTCGATCGATGGATCAGATCTGATCTGACCAGATTATGGATCTAGTGAGATATTTTTCTATTTTTTACTAAACTAGATATCAGAGACTTTTTCGATTAGATTTTGAAATGGACACCTAGTTCAACTTGTAACATTTAGGTCGCAGTTTCTGTGCTACTTTGAATAAAACAATTTTGAATTTGAATGTACTTCTTAGTGAGACGATATTGTCAAAGTTTCGTAGGCTATAAAGTAATGCAGTAAGCGTAAACAAAAGCCAAGTATACGCCTATTATCTTGGTCCGGCTTGATGTACAGGGTGTAACAAAATCATCATCAGAGGGTTTTGCTTGTCAATACTTTGAAATAGCTAAAAATGTTTCAGCTTTTCCATACAAAATTCACCGGCAGCATTAAAATGTATGGAACAACAGATATATTTTTCTTTAGTATTGACGAGGAAAACCCACAATATTGGGTGTACCTGTACGAGATTTTTTTTAACCGTGTATTTTCCGGGGTGAAAAAGATTTGAGGTACGAAATAAGAGTAATGAAACATGGAAACCTTCGTAGAGAGAGACATACGAAGCATGATAAGGCTTCAAATTCAAAGTAGACAACATACGACAGCTACAGGCAACACATCAAGACCCTTCAGAGCTGTCACCAAGAGAAGTTTCAAAACCAACACCATTACGCCGACTAACATACTCGCTTCTAATCTGTGTTGTCGACAGAAATGTGAGCATGCGTCGTTTGATATGGTGATTAGAGCTGATTAGAGGGAGAGAGGGCGGCCCCCACAAGGGGGCGGGGCGCGGACCCTCCGCACGCACCCTCCATATAAATAAACCGATACACCCCACACCTAACTTGACAAGTCGAACAGACTATACTTATAATTACGACGTAAATGTTGTCTACAGTTAAGATTGCTTTAATTAATTATTATAAACTATATTGTTACGTAGCACTTAAGGTGATAAGCTTTTCATTTCGTGAGTCTTTAATGCCTACACGGTTTAGTCACTGATATAAATGGTTAAATACTTTGCGATAAGTCTATTCAGATCATGCATTGAGTAAGATAACGTATACACACCATAGTGTGCGGCATAACGCATAACCTGTTTCTTTCTCTTTCATATAAGCGTTCCTCATTCGCAATATGGATCATCTACTGGGCAAGTGTCCACCGTAGTAGGTACCCAACTAGTTTTTTAGCCTTAGATAACCACTAGAGCCGCGTTCCGCAAAACTACAATTCATAGTATATTACGACAATTCGATGTACATTGCGTAGCCGATTAGTGCAATTAGTTATTGTCTATGTAATGTAGATCGAATTGTAACCATGCCTTCCTAATTTGAGTTCCAGTTAACATAGTTTTTTGTCCATTTTTTCTCCAAAATGATCTAGATTTTGAAATGGACACCTAGTTTAACTTGTAACGTTCATTAAGTCGCAGTTTCTGTGCTACTTTGAATAAAAAATTTTGATTTTGATTTCATTGTGATATTAAGTACTTAAGTAAGCATAATGTGGTGAATAATCTTGAGATGTGTAAATGGACATATTATCCCGTGGGATAATATTTATTCCCATGGGAACGCATTACCGGGATATCCAGTATTCTATGTCTCAATTCAGGTCTTTGTCTACCTGTACGCCAAGTTCATGTAAATCCGTTCAGCCGTTATTGCGTGATTGAGTAACAAACATCCAAACATCTTCACAAACTTTCACATCTGTGATATTAGTAGGATTATTTAGTAATACTAAAACTAGGGAACCTAGTCACATATTAAGATTATTCATTTAATTCCGGATTCACTTACTCGGTTTCTTGTCGGACGAGTCCGACCAGGTTTGGCTCTGATTAATCTCAATCTAAGATTGTTACATCAGTTATAATTGTATATATTTAATGTTTAAATAAAATCTTTACAAAATTATCTCATTAAATTTATTATACAAAAATTTTTCTGAGTCGAAATTGCACTATTTGAACACCAATAATTCGTAATTTAATCAAACTTTTAAAAATGTTTGCCTATGCAGCTATCAATATCAGATATCTATTCAGATTTTGAAATAAGTTTGTATGGGTAAACTTGTAAAAAGAGTGCTCTTAAGTACTACAAAGTATAATGTTAAAGTGTTCTTTATCTATCTATCAATTAAAGCCCAGTTTTGAAATTGAAGAAACTGTGATCATTTGAAATTTCTCGCTACAATGCTGTCTTATCAGCTCGCAATGCACCATCCTATAGCTATTCAAGCACATTCTACTTATAACTAGTTATAAGTTGCAAGGTATGTGGAAATAATAAAATAACGGGATGAAGGTATTAGTTTTTGAACGCGCTCATCCCACGGCAGGGAGCGTTGTGACGAAAAACGAACCAATTTCCGAACGGTTTTGTGATGAACCGTTTTTTTCCTTCTGGCTGATTGAGTTTGCCTCGATTGAAAGTCATTTTAAGATAATCTACAGGCTTTGAGATGTTACTTACGTATTTCACTGACTATATGTAATATATAAAATCTCGTGTCACAGTGTTTGTTATCGAACTAGTCCGAAAGGGCTTCACCAATTTATATGTTTTTTGTTTATATTTGGTACGTCTGAGAATAGATCTTAGGCTAATTAATATGGCGAAACGACTTTTGCTGGATCAGCTAGTACAATTATACAGACTGTGATTTTGTACAGTGACGCCGGAGCCAGGGTGGTCTATATAGACAACACTGATGCAAAAAAATTATGTATTTTTTTTTGTAAAAAAGCAAAATATCATTAAATAAATTATCACGTAATCAAAGCATTAGAACTTTGGACTTTGTCCGGTCTGACGAACCACCGTCACCGCCGGTTTGAAGCCTCAAATCCCCACGTCGCCTCGCGGTCATTTTAGAACGAATTGAACAATTCAATTCAATATTTCCGTGTGGCGCCTGATTAAGAATAGCGTCACTCCATTTCCTTCCGTGGATGTCGTAGAAGGCGACTAAGGAAATCAATTACCAGGAGACGGGCAGCAGCGTCTTCCTGAGATTCCAACCGCATACGATTATGGCAAAATCCCTCATGGTTATGAAAACCACGAAGGAGGCCTATGTCCTGCAGTGGGCGTCAAATGGCTGATGATGATGATGATGATTTCGGAACAAGTACATAGTGTTAGTAATAATAAATATTAGAGATATTTTTAAAGTAGGTTTGGTTAACACATTTTATTATTTTACATATTTTTTTATTATATAATATTATTTTATTATACATGAACTGAGATCCAGTGCCTCATCATAAGACTGTCTGTCCTAAGTCTTTTGTTGTCCTAACAGGGCAACAAAATTATGTGTAAAAAAATATAAAAACACATGCTTACGAACAAGCAGTAGTTAGCCTACCCTCCCTGAGTCGCCATTTACTAAAACCACAGCCTGTATATGTTTTACAATAGGTATTTCATATCTTGCAAACTGTAACTGTAACTGTGTTTTTCCATTGTACCTGACTTTTTATTTTATTTATCTTTGTCTTATTTTATTTAGAGCACAGACAGTCATACAGATTCGTAATAAATTATGTCTGTACAAATATTGACATCGAGGTCCTTTGGGTAGAGAAAATAATATATTAATTAATAGATAATTGTATTATAATAAAACCATACAATTGATTATGATTTATGCTTTGCGGGTACAAATTGGTGATGAGAATTTGCTAAAATAATCTTTCAAATTATATTGTAGCAATGACCCGAGTAAACAAACAACTCACGACACGAATAAAATAAACAATCCTCAGCTCACAAGATTCGCAGTCAAACGCAATTGACTACAACAGAGATCCCCTAAAACGTTTACACTGAAACTGTCGTATTCTTTGCGAGCGACGCCAGCTGAGGCAAACGGTCGCTCCCTTTAAATAGAAAAGCACAAGATCCAACAAAACATTTTCTTATTTCCAATTGTAGAATTCATTTGAGGGCAGAGACAATGGCGAGGGCGCGCGGGGAGGATGAGCACCTAACTTCGTTACGTATCCATTTGATGGGATTGCAATGCCTCGGGGGCCCCCGCCCCTGCCGCGCCCCGTCGCCCCCACCCCCGCGCTCGCCCGACCTTGCCGTATTTTTATATCGAAATTCCCTCTAGAAGCTCCCTCGTCTTTAACGTTTACATTCTTATGTACCGTCGCCTAAATGTTAATAGCCTCCTACGTGCACGACACCAACACACAAACACCTACACTACGTATATACTCCTGTTGTTACACACACGGTTTCACATATACGTTTTACGTGCTTTTAACGGCAGCGGGGTAGGTAAAAGTCTCCGATCTAATGACATTTCGTCGAACCTTTCATTTTCGTGACTGGAACTTCGTCACATATTGCCGCGACGCTAAGAGAAAAGTGTAATTTTGTCCTGATGAAGCAGTAGAAGGAAAATGTCTTGAAAGCTTAGTTGATATGGCTGTAGGGATGTTGCTAAAAGGTCTCGCGTCAAGAGGGTTCAAGGAAACCTTTCTTCTTTCGATAGGTACCTGGGTTTAATGTGTACCAATTTTTTATTTGCCGAGTCTAATATTATTTAAAAGCCAAAATAAGCATCTTTTTAGAGGTTGTCAGCAGTCATGTATTGAAATTATCGCCAAAGATCAGTTTCTTAGCATCCATCTCGCTACGATTTTCGTAGCTACGTCTACGCATTTCGTAGCAGCCAGCGCCTAAGTCGACTACGCCGTACTAATATGCAATCGCGATAAGCGATTGTATCAAATTCTGAGAAATTCCAGAGATTTCATAATTCCAAACCTTATTTGAATCATTAAAAATGGTAAACGGCCGGCTACGTTTGAAGTATTTATTTCCAAAGCGATTACCTGTCTCGGGAATACCCAAGAGATGTAGCTTTTATTTTGTAGAATGGAAGTGCGACTATTATCCAAAAAATGTAGATGCTCAGGATATCAGGGCCTGTAACTACCTATGTATCTATCTAATCAGCCCATAAACAGAGCCCACTGTTGGGCATAGGCCTCTTCTTTTTCACGCCAACCCATCCGGTCCCTTGCCAGTGTCGTCCAATGTTTCCCAGCCGCGTTCACAATGTCGTCGGCCTAACTACCTACTGGGGACAAATCGATAAGTGCCTCAGGGGATGGTTTCATTTTAAAACCGATAAGGATCAGCGCGTATGTATAAATTTACGAACACAGTCGTGCTCGTCGCTCTTTGTTTCATAATTCTTAATACGGCGTATTAAAAGCTTTTTTACTGTTGTTATTAGTAAGTTGCTCCGTGGTTAAGTGTAAGCATTTCGCATTCATACGGTCGACGTCGACAGATGGCGCTTTAATTCAATCTGGCTTCAGCCTTCGCTCCCAAATTGTATTAAGGGAGTATTCGCGCATCATTGATATTTCGACAATTCGACCCGAAGTTCAAGCTAGATAAGCACGGAAGTCCCAAGTTGATTTTTGATAATAAAATAAATATTCCAGAATTATATAGGGTGTCAAAATCACCTTATCTTCCTAAAAAATAAAGGTTTCTACTCGTCAATACGGTCAACTTTTACAAATGAAGTAATTTCAAAACTGAGAAAAATTTATCAGATGTTCCCCGGGATAAGGGGAAAACGGGATTTTGAATTAAGGCTGCTCTTACGTGGAGCATGCTATGTATTAAAATGAGTATATATTTGATAATGTGATCTGAGGGTTTGATAGAAAATTTAATTACAGACGTTTTAAATACAGTTTTGTTTTACTATAAGTATTTTTAGATAAAGGAAATCTGTTTCCAAAATTACAGGTCAGTTGCCTCGTGGTTAACCAGTTGCCAAGCTGGTCTAAGTTGGCAAACCATTTCAGATGAACCCTACCAGGTGGAGCTTTGCTCTAGATTCCTGATTCAAAGCAGTCCGTACTACTACAAATTTTGGAATCAAATTTTCTTAATCAAAAACTGGATACAGAATAAGTAAAATATTTCTTGAATGTCTGTAATTTTATTATCTACTAACTGCCCCGGCGAACGTTGTTTTGCCATATTAATTAGCCTACGACGTATTCTCAGACCTACCGAATATACACAAAATATTAATAAAAATACGTGAAGCCGTTTCGGAGGAGTTCGAAAACAAACACTGGAATTTTAGTATATTAGATAGTGTGTATTCTAGGTATTTATGTTGATGTATTTGGCATATTGAGAATTATACTATAACTATGATTTTTATTATATTATTATAGCCTATGTAATTTTTCGAAATAACTCTTTCCTGGCACTACACCATCTACTATCTACATATAACAAGGATAGCTGGAAGAAAATACTCATAAGTAATAAGCTCCCCATTATACAAATAAGCTTATTGTGCAATAAAGAATTTTCTAATCCAATCTAATATTAAGTGCCCTGACCCTTAATTAAGGTTTGTCCCTTGAAACCTTTTCGCGGTTGTATTAAATTTAATATTATATCATTCTACCAAACCACACCATCTTCCGTTGGCGCAGCTTGTCGCTCGCTCAAACTCATTCCAGTTGGAATAGAATTCTTGATTTTTATGGCTATATTAACTCACTTTATTACAATCACTAAAAAATTTTATATTGTGCAAGCGAGGCCGCATGCTCGACGTAACAGTGGCCTTAAGAATTTTCTTCTTTTCGTTTTTCCACTGTCAACAAATATTTAATAAGCTTTCTTACTTTTTACCATTATTTACCAAGTGACACATATTTTAAACTGTTCATTTAATATCCGTCCAACCGCCGTTTCCATTTCTTTTCGCACCAATCTTACCACTATCTCGATACTCGCGATAACATCTATCGAAATGATGAATAGTAGATTGTGTCTCAAGGGAGCAAAATGATATATTTACGGCGAGGGCGGTATATTGAATCCTGAGTGAAGCGAAAGATTCTACAATAGAATCCCGAGCGTAGCGAGGGATTCTAAAGTAGAATCTTGAGCGTAGCGAGGGATTCAAGTGTTTACGCCCAAGACGGAAATAATTTTGCTACCGAGTGACACATACTGCTTTTCACACCTGCTATAAGGAAAATTTAAATCAAACACAATATGTGCCGTGGAAGACAATTATGATCGATTGCAACAAAATAAAAATCGAATTGGAATTACATTTTGTGAAAATCTGCACACGGATCATGCTGAGGGCAATAAAAAAAAACTAGAATATCAGGGAAGAAAAGTACAACTTTGATCCCTCATTTGAGGGAATCAAGGGATCTTTTCTGAATAGCAGGTGTGAAAACAATTTTTTTGTACCTACTATTGGACAATGGAGATAAAGTAAAACTAAAGGTTAAGACTAAAAGTCTGATACTTAAAGAATATAATGTCCCATAGAGACATAACAACTATTGTAATGTTAACTTTCCCTACGATGTTGATGACGAGTTACTAGACTGATGACCTCATAGCAGGTTTTGTATGTCATGTTTTATAAAAAGTGAGCTACGTAAGTAACGTTGGACTTCTGGATGTTTACATTTTGTGCTGCTGACGTGGTCCCATTTTTGCATCTCATTCGCACTTTGGGTTTGATTGCAATAGGGATAGACACGGTGTATAGACTCTTTTCATCCTACTGTGGAGTGGACATTTGCAAGGATATTGTTTGTGTCGGCACCTTGTGATGTGAATTGCAACACCGAATTTGCTTGACGTTCATTGGTAACTACAACATATTTTTTTGAATCACACACAAGCCTTTTTTACGCTTTTCAGACTTTTTGTAATCTAAAGAGTTGAATGTTGGCTGGATAAAAAGAAGAAAAAACCGAACACACGATTACAAAAACTATGTTCTCCCATACATAAAATTTTTCGGACCTTTTCTTTACTAGTCTTGTGCTGTGAAATCTTGCTTCTTGCTCAATTTCATGACTGACATGAAAAGGGCAAAAACGTTTTTCATAAACCAAGGGATAAAGTTTTACAGAACCATTCTCGAATGCCACGTAGAAATTTGTTCATCAAATAATGTTTTGTCAATTTTACTTTACGCATTTTCCTGTACAAAGAATTAAGTGAATTAGATTTATTTTTATTATTTGAAAGATACCTAATTTTTTTGTTTTATTTGTGCATTTTTTTTTGGTAACAGTTAATTCTCGATTTTAAAAAAACATCGGACAAAGGATCATCTAGCCTAACCGAATAAAATCTTGGGCGATCAGACAGGCCCCGTTTGTTTTTTACTTTAAAATGGCATGTGGACCAATTTTTAGGTATTCCTAAGCCATGTTAATTACGTTCGTAACTTTATCTCTTCCTGAGAAAACGGTCCTCGTTAGACGGACGGACGAACGGACAACAAAATGATTCTATAAGGGTTTCATGCTTCCTTTTGAGATACAGAACCCCAATGTATATCTCCTCTTCTCGTAATATTAAAAATGCAAGCGTTCGTCGTGTTTGGAAATGAAAGAGTTAAAAGTATGAAAGAATTATAAAAAAACTACCAAAGGTTCATTCCTTCTATAATTAAATGTTAGAATATCATTTTACAGTTCAGGTCGCTTTCGAGTGATGGAAATCGGTTTTTATGTGACGAGGTTGAATCTACTGAATGAAGTCCAATAAGAAAAATCATGATCCCATTTCGATCGAAACGAGAGAGGCGATATCTTCAATTACCAAAGGAAAGATTCGATTTGATTCCTTGACAATATTTATGGATTGTCGTCGATTTAAAAGCAAACCCTGAAAATTGTTTCTTCTGTATTGATAATTAATCGAGTTTATATAACAAATTGTAAAAAATAATTACCTAGAGAGGAAAGAAAGAATACGTTTTATGTATGTAGACCACCTTAATTTTTATTATTTGTTGGGCAATCTGCCAATAATGCATGATTCTGTGAACATTTCAAATACCTACATAATATGATTTTCAAGAGATAAAACCAAGATAAAGCCCTTTTATAGATTTATTTAGTTGCAGAATTAACGGGTCTAGTCGCAATTGCAAAATATGTTCAAAATCGAAATATTCTAGTGCATACTTAAATAAAATATCCAGAAAAAATTGGGAACAACATTTTATGACGCAGCTGTTTTTTTGCTCAAAAGCGGTACCATTTGCAAATCCCTTATTTTTGGTGTAGCTGCGTAGCACAGTATTGCTGTAGTATTTACGTAGCACGCGCTAGACATTTCGTAGCAGGATTACCCCGGCGCCCCGAGATCAATTTTATTTTATTCAAAAAACCAACAGCGTTACAGAGTTTCATAACTTAAAGTAATTTCTAATAAGTAAGGCCAATAACAGGTTTACTATTTAAACTGATAGGATACTTATCGTAAGCTTAGCGCTAAACGTGAGTGAGCGTTGGGCTGACCCCACCAAACCCGTGCGAGTCTCAGATCGGGTACGAAATTAACCCCTCACCAGTAAGAGGTCAATACTCACCCGGGCCAGGACCAGGGAATCCCGGTAATATCGGCTCCAAACCAACTAAACTTTTATTACAATTACCTATTTTGCCATTATCATCATCTCTTATTATTCGGGCAATGACAAATCGCGCTCGCGAACACAGAAATTTGGAGTACAAAGACTGGCGTTGTGTTTGCTTTTCCGATTAATCTCGTTTCGGTATGAGGCTGAATTTAAGACGTACTCAAGTTTGCTTCCTTCCTAGGCCACCGGCTTCCTAGATCTGATACTAGCATTTCAAACGAAAGGAGGAGCAGAGGGCAACGTGCACTGACCTGTATTCTCGCTTCGTTGAGTTTGGTCGTCCGCGCCAGCTCTTCTCTACAGTAAATATCGGGATAGTGCGACTTCGCGAAGGCCGCTTCTAATTCAGCTAATTGTTCCTGTGAACAATGAAAACACTCGGTATTACTGAAACGTTCATTTGATGTCAAATATACCGTTTACTTATCGGTGACGACAAAGCAGACAAAACATTCAAAACGAGACAATAAAATTTTTGGAGTGAACTACCAACTTGTAATTGGCAGGAGGCAGTTCTATATAGTAAAGTATGGTATATAGTAGTAGTATATCACAAGAGTAATGACAGCGCTGATGAAAATCCTGTAGACAATAGAGTAGCCAGCTACAAACCTGTGTGAAGGTCGTCCGATGCCGCCGCCGCCGCGTCGTCGGCGTGTAGCACGAGGCGGTGGGCATGTGTCCCGTATGCTGAGGGACCAAGGACGGTGACAGTAGGTATGGTTACAAACAAAATTAAGTGGGTGTGGGTAAACACCTGTGTATAAGCCATCCTCCCTGACTCTTACGCCGCTAGGTACCGCTGGCATGGTCCATGGGTAGTGCTGCGCGTGTCCCTCGTATGCTGAGGGTTCAGGGGCGGCAAAGGTTGGATAGGTGAACCCAATAACTAAGTACGTACGGTACAAAATTGTGTGTCGGTCGTCTGGTTCCGCTGCCGGGGTGTAGCACGAAGCGGTGGTGGGCGTGTATGCCTTACTTTACTTTATTCGTACAAAAAGAAAGACGGTTAAACAAAACATAAGGTTAGTAAACGAGCAAATAGGCGAGTTTCACATCTTCATCATCACACCTGCCTTTGAACCCTCAGCTTGCCTCACAACCTAAAGGTTCAAAGACAGTAGGTACAGGTGAAAACCTGTAGTGGATGGATGAATCTGATTCTGGTTAACAGTATATTAACAATCTGTTAATATGCTGTTAACAGATGCCAGTTGGCCAAAGTGCACACAGAAAACGAACAACTGACAGCTGTTAACGATAGATTAACAGGTTGTTAGTGCACGAGAAACTGGGGTGAGGGTGGCGATAGGATAGGTACAAACAGGAATGGTACAAACCTGTGTAAAGGGCGTTCGGTGCCGCCGGGGCGCGGTGGCATGGTCCACGGGGCGGTGATGAGCGTGTGCCTCACATGCTGAGGATTCAATGTAATAATGGGATGGGTACAAATAGGAACTAATATACGAGTAGTATCTTCTAAGGTTAACACGAGCACTAGACATAATAAAAAATGAATTGTGCACGGATATTTACTCGTTAATTTTTTAATTCTACAATTTTCCGAATTTTCCGTGTACGAGTATATTCAGTTTTTATTAGGAACTAATATGTACGAGTAAAATACCTGTGGTGTGAATGTAACTTGCACGCTGAGGGTCTGAGGGTGGCGACCGTAGGATAGGTACAAACAGGAATGGTACAAACCTGTGTAAAGCTTGTCCGGTGACCCCAGGGCGCGCTGGCACGGTCTACGTGGCGGGTAACAGTACTGAGGGTTCAGTGGCGGCAATAAAACGATGGGTACAAACGGGAACTAATAAGGCACCAGTACGAACCTGTAGTGGGTATATAATCCGTATGCTGAGGGTGTGAGATAGGTACAAACAAAAATGGTACAAACCTGTGTAAAGGTCGTCCGGTGCCGCCGGCGCGCTGGCGTGGGGCACGAGGCGGTGGTGGGCGTGTGCCCCGCGTGCTGAGGGCCCAAGGGCGGCGACAGTGCTGACGAGGCCCCAGATACTCCGGAGCCATTCCCGCCCGGCTCCGGTTTTAATTTCTTGAACGCGCCCTCCGCTGTAACAACAAACAGCTCTTAGTCCATAAGTTTTCATAGTTACATTGTATACATAATATGTGTACCTGTATTATAGGTGTAGGTACTTCAATGAATCAGCGCGTGAGTATTCGTCCACTGCTGGACATAGGCATAATACTCGTGTAAGTACTTAATAAAGTTAGATCATAAAATGATAAAACACACAAAAAATAACATGTTGGCATCAAAGGTAAAGAATAATAAAAACTAGAACACAACACAATGGCTTGTTCTGGTCCCATATGTATAAATGTACAGCACCCCCCCCAGTGGGAAATTATGAAAATTCACGCTATCGATTTACGAAAACGACTTAACTTGGAATAAGTACAAATAAAGTTCCAACCTATTTAGATGAAGTACCCACCCGAAAGTCCTTCAATATCTAAACTGTCCGGCGCCTAAACGGACTGAAAGGCCCAACGATCTCATATTACACGGCGCGCGGGTCAACACTCGCGAAGAAAACGTTCCCCGAGTTCTTATTTGCATAGCGGGAGCATCGATCCGGACCGTAGGTCAAGTTCGCGGCTGCCCCGCGCCTAATTGTAATTGTGTTTCCCTAACTAACGCTGTTAGCGGCCTAATGATTCGGCGACGGATGCCTGCGAGCAGACGGTGTGACCCACTTGCCGGGGACAGCCTGGGCTTTAAGGTTGCTCCACAGTGGCCTTGTAGCGCGGATTTAGGTTGCAATGGTGCGCGGCGGATTGAACGGAAAAGGAGCGGTTTTTCAGTGTGAAGGCGAGACAGGCGACAAATAGGATGTCTTATTGGGCGAGGTACAGTGAATGTGTAGTTATTGTCTTGGTGATGCAATGTATAAAGTTATTTCCAAAATATGCAATGATTCAAAAATTTTGGTTAAAGTTTGTTTAATTTACAACAACTTTTGTTCTACAATCTGAAAAATGAGTAACAACTCGTAGAATAAACACAAACTTTATTTAGAGTCAAAGGAATTAAGCATTTTATAAATAACCGTGTGTCCATTAACGGCTCCTTTTACTTGAGGGTTGTTCCCATACGCGCACATTCAAGCACTCTTATGATTGTTGAAGAATTACCAAGAACACTTTTGATAAATACGTTACTACATTTTAAGCATATTTTAATTTTTTTAATTACACTATTTAAGTATTGGACTCGTAACGCTCATGCATAGTTATACGTTTTTTTGTTAGTTTTTTTTACTTATTTAATAGACACAGCCAACAAATGTTATGTTAAAAAAATATTACAGACACATTGTAGTACTCGTATAATCTAGCCTAACACCCGTGCAACAACACATACGTGCAACAACACTCTTGACTGACAATTACTTACAAAAGTAATTATCATGTGGCTTAAAAACGAAAGTGAGATCCGGTAATGAATTATCACAATTTTTTGGATTTACATCTAAATAAACTATAGAAAAAAAACAGCATTTAAAAGTTAAACAAACATTAAACACAGCATTTAAAACATTTAATGGGTCTAATCACGATTGTCTATTAGTAGGTACCTACTTAAGTTTTATTAATTAATTTTTTGATAGAGACACATGGAGCTAGAAGTATCCTTGCCAATTTGTTTTATCTAAGCAATGATTTTTATCACGATACAAGCCAAGTTTAAAACCATTGAATTTGACTGACGTTTTATTATGATGACACTTCGAAGATGTGCTTGTGCGTAGGAACTTGAAGCGGCGATGACCATATGAAATAATTTCTCTAAGTATTTTATCGTCATCGTGTCATTAGTGTGTAACGAACACGTGCAAGTGGCATTTGAGACATACTTAAATTTTTGTATACATAACATAAGCAGCCTATATACGTCCCACTGTAGGGCACAGGCCTTCTCTCAGGGAGAGAGCATGGACCCAACCACCACGCGTGCCCACTGCGTATTGACGATTTCAAGCGCTGAGGTATGTGAATAGCTCAGACACTCAGGTTTCCTCACGATGTTTCCCTCCACCGTTAGCTAGTGGTATTGCCACAATAACTTTACAAATGTACATAACTCAGAAAACAAAGTCATAGGTCCCGCACTGGGAATCGAACCTGGGTCTCTCGCCTCCGAGTCCAATTTTCTACCCACTAGGCTACCACCGCTCCGGTGGCTCCAAATTTTTGTATGTTGTACAGTAATATATCGCCAATCGCGATTGTTGATTAGTACTTCATCATCGTCATCATCAGCCATTTGACGCCCACTGCAGGACATCATGGTATCCTCATGGTTTTCCAAGCTTCCCGGTCTTATGCCGCCTGCATCCAGCGACTCCCCGCCACCGTCTCCAGGTCGTCAGACCAGCTGGTGGGGGGCCATCCCACGCTGCGTCGTCCGGTCCGCGGTCGCCAGGTCAAAACTTTTTTGCCCCAACGGCCATCAGTTCCCCGAGCTATGTGCCTCGCCCACTGCCACTTCAACTGCGCAATTTTATTACCTAAGTATTTTAATTTTGTTTTATTACTACAGTTTCTCATAGAGTAACATGAAGTAAGTAGTTTACTTGCCAACTGTTTTTTTTTATAAAAAAAATAACTATATGAGAATGAATCAAAAAACTTGTTTTAAGTGTAAAACAGAACAAAAATGTTCCAATGCGGATGATCACTTCCGGCAACTAGCAGATTGGCTTCAAGCAAGGATTGGGTAAAACGTTCTTGGCTTCAAGCTTCTTTTTCCGGCTCTTCCATTACACACAAATAGACAGACATCCGCACTCGGTGTCTAATTATTGTGTTCACATGCGCTCTCGCGTCTAAGGCGCGCTTTGTAAACGTTTCGGCGAAAAATCCGCATATTGGCGACGTAATCACTTTACCTTCGGTTTCTCTGAGCCGAATTACGAGGGGAAGTTTTAAAAGCTGTGGAGGGACCAAGTATTCATGCATTCCCTTTGACGGCGTCCCAGCTACTTATTAATTAACATCGCAGCTAAGTGTTTGCGTCCGCGGTAAACGGAGCCTTTTAACGTTTAAAAGGCTGCCTTTTTTTAGCTCCTCTGTGTGTTTTCCGAGGTGCTTTGATAGCATATTTTTTCGGGATGGTTTTTGACGTTTTGGCGGATGGTTTTTAGAAGCGATGCAATTACTCCATTATGGTCGTTGGACATTTTCCAGGCGTTTTCACCGTTGAGTGCCCGTGTTTAAAGTACCTGTAATGAATGACAACACTTCCAAATTTTCTTGAAGCACTGCAATCACTTACAAAACATTGGCGCGACGATGTTTCAATCACACAAGATACTATCTGCACTGACCGCCGGCACATCAATGGGGTGGCACAAATAAGGCAAGTGGCAGCAGATCCCCGACCGCAACGACTGAGCAATATTTACAGAGTACAGACGAGGCGACAAAGGCGAACATTTGTTCGGGGCGTCACTTAGATTCAATGTAACGTGTCATTAGGGGTTGTAATCCCCTAATTATGACGATTGACATAAAAGCGACATCTGGGCCGCGCGAGAGGTGTCGAATGACCGACACTGTTGCGAACATGTGGATGCCATTGTTGTTGGTGACTGTACTCTGTAATCTGTGACTTTGTGTGAAAATATAGTTGCTGTGTTACTTGATAGAGTGCGTCGGATACTGAGTGGGGTTCTTTATGTTTATGTCGCGAATGCGTAGTGTAACTTTTATTAACTTTTGCGACGCTTTGAAGAATTAAGCCAAGTCGACCGTAGATCCAACAATGCTACGAGTGTCCAAATACATAGGTAAACGTTGAAGTATTTTAGTCTATATTAGGTAACGACAAACAGCAACGAGAACCAACCCGTAATACTACGAATCTCATTTAAAATTTACAAGTAAGTTCTATCATTCCTTTCGATCTGAAAATTTAAATTTTGAAGCCCCTTTGTGGTCTCACCTGGTCTATGGTAGGTACATTCGAGAACATAACAACCTTCACATCCATGTACTCTACTCAGTTATGTTACGGGTGACTTTGCTGCTAATATGTAAAGGTTTATGTGCTGTCGATTGTTACAATTTGCGACTGCAGAGCTCATGTAGGACTCAATACCTTTCCATCTCTGGCAAGTCTTTACGTTCTTGGCTTCCGTTTGAACACAATAAAATAGACATAAAGCAAAAAAATGTGTGTTCTCAAGGGTATTTTCGAATGCACTTTAAATTCAATCAATCAACGTTTATAATGTAGTTTCAAAGTTACCTGGAATTCAATCGAGTAGTTCAGGCGTTTAAAGTTGGACGTACTATCGGTTGTAGGTACCTACTTGGTAACCAAACAACCTACTACGAGTATAACCAAGCTAGATTTGTAAAACAGCCTCGGTTTTACTAATTTGCACTGTTTATTAATTAATTCTGACTAAAGATTTTGTTATTTTCAATGATTAATTGTGATAATGAAATTATACGAATTCTATAAATAAATAAATAACTACCACAAAACACCATCACTAAAAAACGTGAAATTAAATATTACGCGATTGAATTAAAAAAAAAAAAATGGATCAAAATCTAAGATTTAGTAACGCGCGTGGTATTGTGAGTATTTAATTATTGTTATAATTAATTTTATTACGTGTATTTTTGTGGTTTTATAACGACTATGTTTATTCATGAGCTCGAATAATGAGTACCTTATTAACTTAGCTAGGTGCTACTGGATAATTCAATTGCTTTTTCAATTATCTTCTGAAACTAGTGTGTGATTGTTTCAAATGTAAAGGAGTCTTAAAAAGCTATGTAATCGCTCTATATTTATACAACTGAATCTTTTTGAAATGCTGTAAGTAAAGTATATTACGCGGCAGATAATTTGAAGAAAAATCCGCGGAGTCGGAACGAGTTTTGCGATAAACACGTAATTACGCATTTTCATTTTTAAATTGTTAGATATGTAAACTAAAGTTTGAACAATTTTGAGCCATATCGCGTCCCTCGCCATTAAGACTCATAATAGGTTCATGCCAAGTCAAATTTATTTGGTCACGTTGTTTGTCGTTATAGCTACTCTTGAAAAGTGCAACAAAGCCCCGCTGGAGCCCCGAGCCACCTCGGGCGCGACGCGGGGGGCTGCGCTCCGGGTCCCAGCCTCCATATGTTGCTTCGAGCTACTAATCGGGCTTTAATCGGTCGCAAATGCCACAAATCTCTCTCTAGATTGTGACCACTGATTATGAGGAAACGAGTAAAGTGATAGGGGAAAACTCAAAATCTTCTGGGATATTAAATAATTCTGTAATAATTTTAGATGCCTTTGGAGGTTCTCCAAATTACCTAAAATGTTAAATTTGGTATATTTATTTTTTATAATTATCGAAATTTTGACGTTCAGAATAGCAATTTTTATATGAAGGAACGTTTGGAACTGTCGAAACAAAAACTGTAAAAATAGTTTTGGTATTTTGTTTTTTACAAACATTTCTAGTCAAATCAATGAAACAAAGCCTGAGTACACCTAAGGAATTAATTACACCATTGATTAACTGTAGGCACAAAAAACTATGTTTGGTTGGATTCTAACTAAAGTAAATTCACTTTCTAAGTAAATTCACTACCTTACAAAGTATTTTTTGCTCACAACAGCTGATCCTTTAGGCACGCTTCAAATGCGCGTAATTACAATAGGCTTAACAGATTCGCACGGAGACGGCGCGAGCGCACGTTTACGAGGGGAGTTCGTCCAAACAACTCTATTTTTCTCACCGATTAAAGTAATATGAGTCTTATTCCGTGTAGTTAAGAGTTAAGCCCGCTAAATAGTTGTTCGTGTAAGTTGGTAGTAATTAGTGCAGTGGGTGTGAGTAGAGTGTCACTCCATTAAGTCGAGTGGTCTCTTTACGAGAGATTTATTACTATGGGCATATAGGAGCCAGAACTATAGTATAGGACCAACCTAGTTACATTTTTGAAATAGGATCCCGCCGGCTTAGTAGTTAACGCTCAGCAGCAGGCTTGTTGGTAATTTTTTTATTCTAGTTTTTTATTTTGGTCTTTTTAGTGATTCCATATAGCCTAATCACACCCGTGCAAACCCGACGAATCGATTGAGATCTTATTTATTAAAATCTGACCATTGGTTAAGACGTTATGAGGGAAGATAGAATCGGAAATACTTACAAACATACATACCTACATATGAATCAAATACATTATTATTTGGGCCCTCCTTTTCGGCTCCACCGCAGTGGGGTGAAAAACCATAAAACCGCAGAACAAATAATAATTAATTCACCGATTAGTGACCGAAGTCCTATTTATTGTTTAGGTTATAGGTAATCCTGCATAGTTAGGAAGGTTAGATATACCCAAACTAATCATAAACATCGAATGGCTTGTTACTAATTTATCTAGGTATGTATATAAGCGACGGCAGAAAAACCTAAAACTTTCAGTACCAAGTTGGCACTTACAGGTGCTTAGATAGTACCGCCTCTCTTGACAACACTAACACTAGCCTCTACTTACATCGGTACCATGATTGCATACTGACATCTCTAAATGTAAACTAATTATGAATGTGGCAGAAAAATGCTTGAAATATTGAGTTCCGGGACTCAACTGTTTTCCTTTCCAGACGTATAAGAACAATTTAAATTGTAAAATATGACTGGCTCTCAATACGTTAAAATAACAAACAATCAAATACTATAACCTAACCGCTTCATTCATAAGGATTATCATTCATTCATAGTTATTATAGTAGGGAACTACGTATTGAACTATGGTAAAGGGGTGAGTGAGATGGTGTGGAGCACAAAGATAGGGACAGGTGTCAAGCTGCGCACGCGTCGGCCACGCGCCACGGATTATACCCTACATCCCATATTTAGTGATCCAATAAAGTAGTCCTTATTTCATTGGCAAAGAAGGGTTAAATTGAGTGACACAAAGGAAGACTGAGGATTTTGGATTACTTTGAACAATTTGTCAAACAAACAGCTGCTGACCATTGGTCACGTCAAGGTGCAAGTGATTTGATTATTCGGATCATTAGTATTTGAGTAGTATTCGGATCATTAGTATTTGCTTATGATTGAGTGAAACATACTTAGACGCTAAATACCTGTGGTTAAAATGGATTGATATTTAATTAGTTTTGCTAATGGTTTTAGGCAATGATTTAGTTCAGAGACTTTTAGAGGTTATACTTTGTAGTGGTATCTTATAGTGAACAACATGGCAGTGACTTTTAGTTCCCAAGTGTGCTCAGTTATAACTATAATAACATGTTAGTATACATTCGAGTAAGATTACAAAATATATTTTTTTTTATGTAGGTATCCACCGTATTCATCATCATTCAGCCACAAGAAGTCCACTGCTGGACATAGGCCTCCTCCATGGATTTCCAAAAAGATCGGTTGGATGCGGCCTGCATCCAGCGCCTTCCTGCCACTTGGATCAGGTCATCTGTCTATCTTGTGGCTGGTCGTCCTACGCTGCGCTTGCCGATATTACACTTTCATTATTATTTTGTAGTTTCACGTAATTCTATTCTCATATCTTTATCAGTCAAGCTTAAGACTCAGTAGAGGTATAAAACTAAATTAATTTATCAGTATTTATATGTATGATATATGCGAAACTGTACAGCAGCCAGTATCCTGGATGCAGTGACTTTTACCGGTTCGATTCTTTTTAACAAATTTCTACAGCGTCAATTCGAAATGTTTAACAATGTTTGAAGGTAATGTTCTTTTTCATATGATAAACAGTTATATATATTTTCAAAAGACATTTTCGTAAATATTCGTATTTTTTTACGTTTGGTTTGAAACTGTGAACCTAAAGAGTCTTATATTTTTTGTGCTGATGCATAAGCGAGTACGTACCACTGTAAGGCACAGGCCTTCTCTCAGGGAGAGAGTATGGGCTTTAATCACCACGCGTGCCCACCGCGGATTAGCGATTTCAAGCGCTGAGGTATATGAATAGCTCAGACACTCAGGTTTCCTCACGATGTTTTCCTTCACATTTAGCGAGTGGTATGATTGTTTATGATTAAGAGAAGTAATTTTTGGTACATTTTTTTGGTCACACCATTTAAAAAAAATCTAGTCTTCAAGTCTATAAATCGTGGTTAGAATATCGTCTTTTGCTAATCACTTCGATGTCACCCTGTAGTTGTTATTTCGTAATTTTTTGGTGCCAATCTAAATAAATAATGTTTTTAATAGGTTACTTAGCAAAAACACATTTTGCTCTCCTTCGAGTGGTTGTGTTAAAAGATAAATAATCGTGATAAACATTTTTCTATTCAATTAATACTTTTCCTAAAATAATTTATTGAAAAATAATAATAAAATAATAAGAGTCATGTGATAAAAAAAACACTCCATACATATCGGCCCAAACTATGACGTCACAAGCTGCAAGGAACGCATTATAGTTATTAAGCTTTTATTAGTGTTTGTGTTACTCATCTCCTTATTAGAAAACGGTTAGAATTTAATGGAAAACTGAATTGAAATTGAAAACTAATGAACTTAGAAACTGAAATTTAATGGAAAGCCGTTATTTTAATAATAGCCCAATCAAATTTTAAGTCAAATGCCGTATTGTAGTGAGATATCCTAAGCGCTTGTAGTAATAGTTTGAATGTCTGTTGATAGCGCTAAGCACATCTAATTACAGTGCCTCAAGATTATTATCCTATTCTTGAAAAACGACTATTGTTCTTCTATTGTTATAAAAAAAAAAACAACCGACCAATAGGTTAAAAAGAATTGGCTGCATGACAGTAACGTGAAGTAAATACGTAACTAATGGTCCTAATTATTTCAATACACAGGTATACGAATATCGATGAACGAAGCCGGCCTGCTAGACGCAATCAATATACTCAACACCGCAAATTCAAACAACAACCAAAACACCGGTCTTCCCGATAATAGCTTGATAAACCTCCCTTCACTCATCAACTCGAATGGGAATGGTCTCATAAGCTACCCGGCTTTAAGCGGGCACAATCTCCTGCCTAATATTGGTATTCGTAATCCAAGTCAGCAAAACAAAGAGGCGGCAGCAAACTTAGCAGAAAGCCAGAAGCTTCTAGAACGACTGGACAAACTTAACAAACAACAAGAACAAGAAAGAAAGAAGAACGCTACTATTGAAATCAGTAAGAATAGTCTACAAGATAATGCGAAGAGACCAACTGGTTCACAAGGAGTTTTGAAGTCGATGACAAAGAGACGATTCTACTTCCAGGTGAAACCTGTAATACCGGAAAATGAAGTGACCTCGCATGAAGAGACTGTGTTCTACTTAGATTAAATTATAATTCATTTAACATGATTCGGTTATTGATTATTTGGTTTTCAGTAACCCATCTTTGCAAAAGTCGTGCAAAAAGAAGGATCTTCTTCTATAGATAGAGTTAAAATGTAGGGTATATGCAAAGTTACCTTTGAAATGCGTTATCCCTGATATAAGTTAGTGTTTTACAATAACTTTTGTTCTACGAGTTTGTTTTTGTCAGGTTGTTATTTTTGACATCAGGATTGATCGAATTTGATTAAATTCGCGTTTTATGCACTCTACCAATGTCGCAGAGCTCAGCAAATCCTTGTCCTACTTTAAGAATCTCGATTCTATGTAACGGATTATGGTTTTAAGCGTTATATATCAGCTTCACTACAAGAAAGAAAAACCGCGAAAATTCATAAATAAATATATATATATTTTAAATGAAAATCTGAACAAACATTTTTCAAAAGTCGTAGAACAAAAGTTTGTAAATGAAAAACTTTCACTGACATTTTTCAGGGATTGCGCACTTTATAAATAACCCTGTATATTGAAGTGTCCTCAATAAAATGTCATCATAATTATAATAGTCATTACTAGAGAATAACTTCTATTATTATTATTTAATACTTTTATTGCACTTAGCCTAATGTCCAATACGGCGGACTTAATGCCGTAAGCATTTTCTACCAGTCAACCCCAGGAAGTGGAAGAAATATTGAAGCTCTGCTATATTCTACCACTGATTGCATTCTGACGTCATCTATCCTTTCCATCCTCGTCGCGCGCACGATTTGAAAGTTGAAAGCGGAAAAGGGCCACAAACCAACTGTCTAGGTGTACCTATTAGTTGACTAGTAAGTTTTGCACTCGTCATTACGCCATTACCTAAATCCCACACAAGGTACCCGAAGCCGAACTAGCGCAGTTTAAACTTAGTTACTCGCACATGCCCGTCCAGCTGGGCAAGTGGCAAGTATTTAGTTTTCCGCAACTACGCTTGCCGTTGGAAGTTTTGTTTTGTAGAGAGACCGGTTCGGCGGGCACGTAGCGGTTATAAAGGGCTGTCACACTGGCAGCCAATGTAGCTCAAGAATGCATAAGGATGTTCAGCGTTCTACGAATGCAGAAATAAAATATACATCCCCTTCTGTGTGGCGCCGGATTAAGAATAGCGTCACTCCATTTCCTTCCGTGGATGTCGTAGAAGGCGACTAAGAAAATCAATTCCCAGGAGACGGGCAGCAGCGTCTTCTTGAGATTCCAACCGCATACTGCGATCGCCAACTCGCCTGCCAAGGGTGGCGATTATGGCAATACCCCTCATGGTTATGAAAACCACTAAGGAAGCGTATGTCCTGCAGTGGGCGTCAAATGGCTGATGATGATCCCCTTCTGCAGGATACTAGCTTAGTCTTTTTGATAGAACAAAAAAAGATGCGACGAATTGAGAGCGTCCTCCTTTTTCGAAGTCGATTAAAAACGATGCTTGACAGAACGATCAACGTTTATTCTTTCAACCGGGTTTATCGAATTGAATACAGATCGTGTAAAGTGCGAAGTAAAGTCGGGTGTTCCTCTTTTACTTTTGTTTCAAAATATCAATAGGTCTGGATCATGTACCTTTCATGGTTCAAGATTGGCATAATTATAATAACTGATAACCTACTCAGCTATTAACATATTTTTAAAGTAACAACGCTCATATTGCTTTTTATTCGCCCTTTGTGGCAACTTTGACATACCAAAGGATGCACTCTGACGCTCTGGATTTCCCTTGTCCTATGTTGTATTTATGTGACATGTTTTTCCTTTGTATGTTACTTGTTAGGCCTTTTTTTCTTGTGACGTGTTAATTTTTCCCAATAAATGTCCTTCTTTCTTCTTTCATATCTTAAGTAATAGTAATAATTTTCAGAGATGCAAAACACTTTAGTCTTTGTCTTTTCACAAGGCTAGTAGGGCTGTAATATTACTGGTGTTTTCGTCCAATTGAACCAATCAAGATCAATTAAGTTTGCCCAAGCAACCACTCAGCTTACTAAAAGAATATACATTTTAAACTATTATGCTAGTGATTTGTATCACCAATTAAATCTTTTCAGGCCGGAAATTTCAGCTACTTTCAGGCATAGTGTGAACAGACACTTATCCAGTCATACGGGCACGTCTCACCGCCATTGTTAGCGCCGCCTGCGTCTACGTGACGTGCGTGTGGACGTGCCTTTATGTTAATAATCTCCTACTACGATTAATCTGGGACTATATACACAGTGGTTTAAGATAGCTGGAAAGTTACTGACGTAGCAAATGAATGGGTAAGCAATGATAGCATAGCTTTAGCTTAACTAATTACTTGGTTCAATTCTCATGTATTTTATTGGGAAACGAACAGTCATACTGTTTAAGGTCTTTCAATATTTTGTTATTACTTTATGCTATTTAAAGTAATTTAATTATTATTTAAATATAAGATCAGTCTAACACAGTTGCGAGATACGAAATAGAAGTATTAGGATTACCTAATACCTACGTCCATTTTGCATCTCACAACTTTTAGCAGATTACTGCCTAATGCTTCAATAGTGTTCCTTCTATTTATTGCTACTAGGCATATTACTGAATACTTATATTTTGCATAGTAAGTAAATGGGTAACTGAATAAAAAGTAATATCAATTTATCCTATCTCATTTGGGCAACTAAGTGGCGAGCCAGTCCTTTCTCTGTCTGTGTCGCACAAAAGGATTTAAATATATTTATTAGCATAGCTCCAAACAACTTCAATAGGTCCAACAAATCGAAGCAACATTTTTCTTCACTAAAATCTACCTACAAAGGTGCCAAAAAATAGCCTCACCAGCCTACACTGTACCCCGAAAGCCCACGCAGCCTTCGGGGGTGAAGCGGGACACGAGGGGGCGGGTCGTTAGCGACGAGCATTTCGTATTCATGGAGCGTGCCCGAGGCCGATTGTTTGCAATATTACTCTAATTGGAAATTGTAATTACTTGCATGTATTACGTATCTCTACGTGTTGCGAGGAGTGCATGCATAGTAATTATGTAGCTGCGTGTATGTGCTTAGGCAAAATAACCAAAATAACAAATGAAATTGTATTTGTTCATGTTTAATTATCTTTAATTCTTGTTTATTTAAATAGTTTCTTTATCTATTGAACTATACATTTAATATCTTTACGTGTATTACAGTTTTGTTAAGTCTTATATGTATGATGAGACATCCTAAATAAATAAAACAAAAAAAAATTAAATAAATTAATTAAATAAATTATTTAATAAGTAATAAATATTATATTATAAAAAACCGGCCAAGTGCGTGTTGGGCCACGCGCAATGTAAAGTTCTATACGAAGAGGGTTTTTTTCTACTTTACACAACTAACAACTTCATCGAAGTCATTTTCAATGGATTTTGTACGAAATTTTACTTTTATAAGTTGGTTGCCTTACTCGTTTATTGGTAAAGCCTACTTAGCCGTAATACTTTTCCTTTTAAGTTTATTATATGTGCTACTACCCTGAATTTTTTCGTGTTTCTCCAATCAACCGTTTAGCCAGGAGAGGGGGGGGGGACAACTGACTAGAGTGGGACGGGCCAGAGTAATACTAAAGGCAAGTTAAAACAACATATACGAGATACAAATTGATTTCATTTTGCAGTTTATGTGAGCTCGTTGAGGTCTTATAGTTTGTCGTTTGTGCTACAAGCCACGAGCGTCGAGGCCATAGCCGCTATGCTTAGCGACGGAAAATGCGGGCTATTTGCTTTGCTTAAAAGAAAAGGATAAATAGATAGATAATCATAGATAGATTGATTATGGTACACCAAAAAGGAAATTACACAGATATTTCACAACCTGATAGTACGGAAGGCGGCTTTCTCACAAAAAATGTCTCTTCCAGACAAGTGATCAACATAAATCGACTGAAATAAAACAAAATTTTATCTATCTCTGTATTTATCAGTGGCGGATTAGCCAGGTAGCAGGAGTAGCAATTGCTACGGGCCTCGCGCATTTGGGGGCCCCGATTTCTGACCGTAAAAAAATATTAATTTAAAAAAAAATATTATCTGTCTTTATAAGATAGGATAAGATATTTGTTTATTTTCTGTCCACAAAATACATTCACATAAAAAAAACATTGAATAAATGATACACAGCAAAATAATGTATCTACTATTTGTGGAAAGCCTGGAAGCCTAAGCTAGATCAAAAGATCTGTATCTTAGCTTTCCAGGCCTGCCGAACTGCAAAAGATTGGTGTCATATTGTATTATATTGGTTTATTTGTCAGTTTTGTTTTATTGCATACCATACACTCGCTAACCTACAGCAAACCAAGGGCCCCTTGCTAAAATTTGCTACAGGCCCCGCGCTGGCTTAATCCGGCACTGGTATTAATATGTATCGAAACAGACAATGTTAGGAATACATATTGTTAACCAATGTTGTTTTAACTAATGGAAGTCAAAAGAGTATACTCACTTACCAAACAAACTATTTGGTAGGAATACAGAGTACCTAGTGTCGAAGCGGTGATTTTTGATTACTTTTTAATACCTACATCAGATACATCTTCGTTTACTGAATCAGTATTTAACATTTTTTGAGTGCCCATTGAACTCACATTTGAGATTACACATTGGACATCCTAAATTATATAAGCAGATAAAGTATGTAGGTGCCTGATTATCTGCTTGTAATGGTGTGCCATAAAGTGTTATGTGTCCATCCACTAGCTAGCTAGGCAGTTTTAGGAGTTTCTAGTTATCAACAGGCACAATTAAAGAGGCAGATTGGCTTTAAAAGACGACTAGAAGGAAAATGAAGTGATGGGAAATACATAGGGGTAGAGGAAGAGACTACTAAGAGAAGCAGCACGGCGTACCTGAGTGGTCGTGCAGCGAGCGCGGCAGCGGCGCGGGCGGCGTGGCGGCGTGCTCGCCCGCATAAAGAGCTCCGAACTCCTCCGCCGAAGATGATGACGCGTTGCTGCACTTGCGCGCCTTCTCCGGCGTGTACTTGCTCTCCGTACCCAGCCCGCCACCGCCCAGGAACTTGCTATCCGCCTGATGCTCATCCAGCAGTCCACCCACCCCTAGTAGGCCCCCCACGAGGTTCGGCCTCAGCTCCTCCATGATCTTGGACCCTTGCCCGCACCCTCCCCCGCCCGTGAAGTTGAGCTGGCGGCTGAAGAACGCCGGGAATATGTTGAACTGCTGCGGGTCCGGCAGCGCGGCGAGCGGCGGCGCGGGCGGCTCGCCGGCCCCCGCGCACGCCGTCTTGAACTCCACCGTGTTGGTGCACGGCGCCCGTGCCGCGAGCCAGCGCTCCCGTTGCTCCTCCGTGTCCCCGTCGCCGTCGGCCCGGCCCCGGCGCTCACTGACTAACCACATTATAGTGACGTCGCGCCGCGCGCACTCGCGCAAACCGCCCCGCGTTTTAATTGTCGGCGGCTGCGCGAGAGGGCCGCAGTGGGAGCGCGCGGGTGGGAGCGAAACAACCTGCCTACATACCCCCATAATCGATGTAAAATCTTTATAGGGGTGCTGCGTCTCGTTCCGACTCGAGCTCGAGTGTACACTCACATTGTAGGGCGGTGGAGAATGCGCCAATCACAGGGCGAGAAGCTTGTAGGGGCGGTGCGACATGGGGGCGCAGGCCTAAGGGGGGAGCGCGGGCGCGCGGGGGTGGCGGCGCTCCAGGCAGATACGCTTTTGTTTGTTTTATTGTCCTCATGGTTTCTCGTCGATCTTGCGTTTAAAGTTTATGCATTGCACAATTGTCTTGCTCTGAAACACGTATGCCTTCTTCGATAGGTATTGTGGAAGTTAAAATACATAGGTACCCGCCTATTTTGTTACAAGCAAATTTTGGCATGGATTTGTTTCTATGTGTAGAGTACTTACGTGTTTGGTTATTTCTATTCATATCCCCAATTTCACGACTGGATTTAGCACAAACAGTGCATGTTTTTTGTCTTTTGAACATAATTTGTATCTCCACCATCAAAGCATAAAGATCAAAAGGGAGACCCACTTGTCACTCTCTGCGCACCCTTAAAAATCTAGGCCCGCGCGGTTTGCATATTAAATTACCTGACAATAATGCAACAAACAGCGTATAGTGCGCTGAATGCAGTCCTCGAACAAATGAGTTTATTTTAATGCGAGATAGCATCGAGATAGCATCTTCGCTTCAACCCTTCATAGCGATGCCTTTGTCGCGGCAAGGTTATGAATACCATTAGCGGTATCAGGTTCCGAGAGGCATGTTGGAGGCTCTGATATATGCTAGTGAAGGTACAGTGCATTATCTTTGTACATAATGACAAATTATGACTAAGAGCAAGCTTGTCTTTCTGTTAAAAAAAACATAACCGTTTTGCAAAATTGTATTTTCTGGCAATTTCCCGTAATGCTAGCAAAAAATATACAAAAAGAAACATTTGGGTATTGTCGGTCGAGCGTCCCTTCCCAGTTCAGTATGTACAGGTCAAGCTGCCGCTTCCATCTCGGAATATAAGATAGATGGGTACTCTATGTAAACTAAAAACCATAAACCGAGACACTAGTTTGATAACTAAGTGACTGAAGACAAAATTAAATAGTGACGTAGTCGATATTGATAATCAATATCGACTAAACTGTGTGGTTTGCAAAGTTGTAAAATTGGCGAATCTTATAGAATTAATCCTCACAATGAGTTTTATAAGCTCACCAAGTACTGTTCCGTGTGGTGCCGGATTAAGAATAGCGTCACTCCATTTCCTTCCGTGGATGTCGTAGAAGGCGACTAAGGAAATCAATTACCAGAAGACGGGCAGCAGCGTCTTCCTGAGATTCCAACCGCATACTGCGATCGCCAACCCGCCTTCCAAGCGTGGCGATTATGGCAAAACCCCTCATGGTTATGAAAACCATGAGAGAGGCCTATGTCCTGCAGTGGGCGTCAAATGGCTGATGATGATGATAATGAAGTACTAAGGAAGGAAGTAAAAAGCACTTTACTTTACTGTAAGTTTCAAGCTCTACAGCAGTTACAACGTATTTGAAACTGTTAAAGACTTCCACTTTAGACTTCAGAAAACACACAAACGTTTCTTTAGTAAGTTTCTTCAATCCAAGTTTCTCACGTGCTCCCTCACCAGTTCTAGCCTGTAGGATCCAGATACTTCACCTGCAGTAGCCAAACGCCTCCCCGAAGTATGGTGCATACATGGCACTTTTTAAGTTAATTTGATTAGGTCATCGACAAAAGCCGTAGTTTTAAAATATCGATGAACTATCAAACTAGTCTCTCGGCTTATGTTGTTTAGTTTAGCCATCAATGTGCGCGAAGTATAGTAGGTTGACTTACTGTATCCTCTTAGTCTGCTCGACATTTTGTTGCAAAGAAAATGAAGTACACTGCGTTGTTCCCACTCTTCCCTGATTAATTGCGGGTTTGCTATCGTTCATCCACAAAGAATTGACTCTATCAAAAGCTGCACTCGATTTTTAAGCTTACCTTTTTTATAGGCTGTATAGGTGATCGTCATTTTGAAGATCGACATTTTTGATATGTAAATTCCACCAAGAAATAAACCTAAATAAAAATTACTTTTAGTAATAAGGCCGCCAATTGTACTGTACTATATTATTGTTAAATTCTCATATGTAATTCCTGGTGTACATACAATAATCCACTGTCCCACTAATATAAGTTCGTATATTTCGGTGTTTCTGATTTCCAAATATTTTTTTAAAGTTTGATAAACATTCACGCAATCACGGCTTAGGCCAACTCGCACCACTTATCTTCTTATTTAAAACGACTTTTGTATGACGAATTTTAGTTAAATGCTGTTTAAGCCACATCTAAGAAAGTGGTGCAAGGAGGCCTTAGATTTGGACTTGGTTTAGGTACGATCCGAATTTACACAAAGAATATTTTTTATTTCGATTTAATAAAAAATATCTGTGTAAATTTTGACGTTTATAGTTTTTTTAAAGTTTTTTTTTATTCTTCAGATAAACATAAACATCACTGATAAGAGATGGGGTATATCCCTTTACACATAGAATGATGTTCCATAGTCAGCGTATCACTTGAGAAGAGCTGGACCGGTTGGTAATTTTTTTCTTAATATAACTTTTTGTAATAGTTCGAACAAAGCTTTAGAGAAAATAAAGATTGTTGAAATTGCACGGAAAATTACAGAAAAAAATAAAAACGCTAAGTTAGTTACGAGATTTTACAAAACGATTACAAAGTTATTCTACGTCTGCCGGGTCAACCAGTTAATGATAAAAGGAAAAATAGTCTATCCTGCATACTCTAGAAACGCGTCTTCCAGCGAAATTGCCCCTCGCAAGTTCACTTACACGTTAAGATTCAACTTGTGTAAGACTCGGGGCTAATTCCCGTGTAGGGCGCAAGTTTTAATGAGGCCCCAACTTCGGAGTGGCGTGAAAATTTCATGCACCAACTTACGCGAACACACGTCAGCGTCGTCGTTCGCATAGAAAGTGAAGAGCAGTTTGCATGAATTTTGCTTACTTACGTAAAACGCGTGGCCAATTTGATACGTGTTTTCATACTTTGCTCTGAATGTTAATATGGTGATAGGCTTTACTAGACGACGTCTAACCATTAAGGAGAATACACGGATCGATTTCAGTCACTTATCGTATCACCAGTCAAAGCCAAATCACCACCCCATTTACACAAGTCAATTTTAGTTACCAACGGCTGTTCAAAATCAGATGCTACTCTATTACTTACTTGAAACAAAATATTTGTTTTCATAGCTTAACAAATAATTTAAAATGAAAAAAGTAAAAACCTAACGTGGTCTCCGTACGACGTGTTTTTTAACGTTTTTGCAGTTTAAACGCTCTTTTTCTGAACACGTTGAACGAAACTGAACCGTCACGCTCGGGTCGGTAATGCTGAATCTCGTATACTCGGCTCCAGTTTTCATCTTTTAAAATATATATAAGTTTCTGTAATATTATTATTATTACTAACACTATGGACTTGTTCCGAAATAAATATATTGATTGATTGATTGATAAGCACACATTCTGATACACTCCATGTAGTAGGTTTGACATCAAATAATAAGAACTGACCAAGTGTGAGTCGGACTTCTGCTTAGGATCACGAACATAATGCAAGAAAAACACATCCTTGTTTGGTACATCGGTAATATTTTATTGGTTGTTGGTACTACAACCCTCGTCGCACGAGTCCAACTCTAATATTTTCAAACCAAAACTGTACAGTACGGTTAAAAGAATTAATGGCGTTGAAAATCTTTTTATGTTTCGGTCACACAAGTTAGTTAGTTAGTTAGACCTGAGATTTCCGCACTTAGCCTCATGGTTGGGCCATTGTACGTGGCAAAGCTGTGAGCTCACTCCAGCCAGCCTATCTCATTCCAGAAGGCCAGCAGTGCTCTGGTGTCACTACAGGCCTCCTGAAGGGATCCCAGCTTCCCAATGATGGCGGTCCGTTGCTTTTCCACGCCTTCACAGTGAATGGTCACGTGGGCGGGTGTTTCCTCTTCTTTGAAGCATCCCCGGCAAAGCGGGCTGTCGGTTAGTCCCATGTTGTGAAAATGTCTATTTAGTGAGCAGTGGCCTGTTAGGATTGCCACAGCTTTGCGCAGATTATCCCTTCTCAGACGCTCGGTCACACAATATACTGCAATATTGTATGAGCGAGAGGTAAATAGGTATATCCAGTCCTTTTCTTTAATTAACAGTGTTATTACGCCCTTAATGAGAAATCTATTTTTCTATTTTAATTGATTAAAAAATAATCTATCCGAAAGTGCCAAACAAGCTGTTCTATGGCGTTTAAGTATAATTTTTTTTTGTTCAATTAAAAAATTTTTGAGATTTATTTTTAATGATTTTTCGCTTACTTGCGTTGTTGTGGCGCCGTTTTATACTTATACAATGCTTTAACCCATATGTGTTACCTAGAATAGACATTTTAGAAATATATTGCATTTGTATGTGAAGGGTTATTAGAACAACCTGACAAAAACCGCGTTAATTAGAACGACACCTTTGAAGCGAGGAGTGGGAGGGTGTATGCTAACTACTTTTATTTGCTACCTGACGCCCTGAGAAGTTTTAAAAGTTTTCGGTATTTAGGGAGAAGCGTGCCATTCTTAGTGGGACTTTTAATTACAGGAAAACATTTTTCTTGTTCGAAGAAATGCATTTTCGCAAAGTAACACCATGTAAATTGTTGAATACACGTTTATCTACATACTTATTTAATTAGTAGTAATAGATTTTATATTTTATAAAAAAAAAACATAAAAACGTGTACTGCGACCCTGCCAGGATTCGAACCTGGAATCTTCTGATCCGTAGTCAGACGCGTTATCCATTGCGCCACAGGGCCGATGTATCTCTTTATTAAATTTTGAAACTGCATGATTTAATTCGTTTTTATCAAATAGATAAGTGGAACTTCCTTTTTTCCTCTGTGGTGGAACCAAGGGGTGACTGTTAATTAAGGAACATAAATTTGAAAAGACTTGGAGATTTTTTGTCCGTTTTTTCTGAGAATTATGTAGATTTTGAGACCGACAGCTATTTTTACTTGTAACGTTCAATAAGTCACAGTTTCTGTGTTACTTTGAATATATATATATTTTTTAATTTTGATGATGGACCAAGTTTCATATCTTTAGCGATTTTACTTATATTTATAACCCCCGGGTTTGGGTTTATGAATTGAGAGCATCACTTAAACAATACCTAGGTACTTAAATATCAGTCTATCTCTTCAGATATCTCAAAAAAAAAAACAGCGGCACATAACTATTAAGCAAAAAGTTAATACTTTTTAAGGCCTAATTCTGAAACTCTCAATACTTATGCAAACAAAATACGGACCAGGTATTTGAATTTTCTACCTATTTCGTCTGCGCTTATTGTCGACTTTCTTTGCAATGTACCTATATTCCTCCGATCCCAATAGGTAGGGTACGTACAGTAATTGCCAATTTATTTCATCAATGAAAGCAAGCCTTCCCTAGGACGAAATTTGCGACATTTGTTTCGCCATGTGCGAGTTACGCCCTCGGCCCGCCCAGCCCATATCGGGAGAAGCAAGCACCAAATTATAGGCCTTTCATCTGGTTTTATTTGACACGCGGCATCACCCTATATCTTTCTCAATTGGGTTAAAGTAGCAAGAGTTGTTAATCTAGCTGGCAGGTCTAGGAATACTGTTGCATAATAATAATAACACAACACAATCGCTTGTCCTGGACCCAAACTAGGATACCCTGTGTTATGATAACCAGGCAAGGACATCACAAACATGGAATACAATTCCACTTAAACTGAGGGTATAAATGTACAGAGGCAGCCAGGGCGAATCGAAACCAGGACCTCTGGCATGGTAATCACACGTGATACCGTTAGACCAAAAGATACTGACTGTCTCGTTGGTCTAGAGGTGTCACGCTTGGCTACCGAAAACCGAGGTTGTGGGTTCGATTCCATCTAGGGCGCGCCGTACTTGATTTGTACAAATGGCTTCAGTCTGGGTGTATTTCCATGTTTGTAATGTCCTTGCCTGGTTACCAGGGCGCAGGGTATCCAAATTTGGTACTAAGGCAAGTGATTGTGTTGTGTGGAAGTTTTTTTGTTATTTATTTATCTGTCTTAAATGAAACTTAGGTAGGATTTAGCTAAGAACTGATCCAAGTCGGCTCAAAAAGGAGATATGAATGACGATGACATATTATATTGATTTTAGAACAATCATGTACTTCCTTTAATTGTATAGTTTATCTAATCTATCTGGTTTTGTTACTTCCTTTGATCTCAATAAACGCTGGTCTGTTTAACCACCTCAGTCCTGACCTTGAAAATAACAATGGTTTTCAATTGTTATTTTCAAGGTCAGGACTGAGGAGGATAATACGCACAGATCTTTTTGGCGGTAACGTGAACATAGCCACAGATCGTTTGCACATCGCTTACTGTCTTTACAGCGTATGCGTAGTAAATTACTATTAGTCAATTACTAAGGAAGTAGTCAATTACTCACACATACACTGTAAAGACAGTAGGCGATGTGCAAACGATCTGTGACTACGAGTATGTTCACGTCACGCCTTCTTCAATTCCTTCACCGACAACATCAACAACCTGCCATCCACTGCGAATCACAACAGTAGACTTTAAGGCCAGCTCTGCTAACACAAACATCGCATTTTAATCATGCAGACGCCTCGCCAGAGATATAAAATGTAGTGGAAATGTGAAAGTAAATCCCAGTTGGCAGTGCCGAGGTGACAGTTTCCGGCGGTGCACCGCACTCACCACTTCCGGTCCGGCGAAGCCTCTGCTGCAGCCTGCAACGTACGAATGCACCTTTATGGATTTAGTTATGTAGGGTTGTGACTAACATGCAAGTTTAGTGCCATTTTAGGGTGGTTGACTTGGTCTGATCTCTACAGGGTGACTTTGAATTCGTTCAACACTTTTAAAGAGGACATTCTAACTATGATTCAGAAATAATAAGGTTAATTTGAAAAATATATATCGTAAGCAGTTGCTTACGTACGTAATAGTAACGTAGCGTAGATAGTTATATAGAGTAATAGCTGGCTATTACTCTACTTTTGTTTGTCAAAACAAGTACTATCTCTAACCATACGTAACGTAACCAAACTCATTTATGAAATTTGTAAGTGTTGTTGTCGGTGGGTATGTTGTGCCATTTATGTCTTAGTGTCTAAAAATCCTCCCACTTCCTTCCAATTTTTTCATACGCGAATCATAAAAATATACCTACCTAACTTCCAAATTAAGACTTCGAATTGTTTTCTGATTTGACCATGTTTGTAATGTATTTGCCTGGTTACCATATCACATATTCCAGTTTGAGACCAGGACAAGTGATCGATAGTGTTGTGAGGAAGTTATTATTATTATTAACTTAGAGATGGTACTATTTCTCGATTAAGTTTAGTACCTAGGTACTTACATGAAATATGACATCTACTAGTCGCTACTTCATTCTGTCTGCCTCAAGAAGGGCTGCAGGGAGAGGAGGTGGGGGAAGGGAGGATGTAATTGCCCGAGATGATGTTTAATAAGTTTTTAATGGCAGCGACGGCGCGGACTTGCCGTTTATCCTGGCCCGAATGTAACCTACCAGCTTACCGGGATCCTCTTTCAGCAAGGGCATATCGCAAATACGATGACCCTTTTTGGTTCTAAATATAGATAGATAGAAAACACTTTGCTGCCCAACCAGAAAAAAGAATTAAAAAATGTAAAGTGAGTAAAGTATAGTGTGGAGTTTTTTTGTCCGTTTTTTCTCCAAATGATCTAGATTTTGAAACGGACACCTAGTTTTTCTTGTAACGTTCAATAAGTTTCAGTTTCTGTGTTACTTTGAATAAATTTTTTTTGACTTTGACTTTGACTTATAAAAAGTTCTTTATTAATAAAAATAGTTACATACACAAACAGTTTACTGTGGTCGCCATGCTAGGTCTAGCCTGTATTGTGGAAACCTTCGTACCTATATGTTAACATAAGGAATGGCGCATGTTTATAAAATATAATAGGGAAAATTTGAAAGAACTTGTGTAGAACTTAAGAATGTACCTAGGTACAGGTAATAACTTAAATATGTAGTCAAACAAAAGAAATAGTTTTATAAATTAAACAGGATACTAGAAATTTCAATTAACAGTAATGCGCCCTAACTGACCCCCGGTTTCTCGTACACTAACAAGCTGTTAATCTACTGTTAACAGCTGTCAGTGGTTTCTTTTTGTATGCACTTTGGTTTTATGTTTAACTTATACATTGATTTTTTACATCTACGTAATGTTCTATAAAAAGGTTTTTGGTGTGGTTTTGATTATGTTCTCGCAGTTTTAGCTAGGATAAGAAATTTATCAAATTTAACATTTATAATAACGACAGTAACACACATTTTAACGTTTTGATCGATGGAGTATTTAGAATAATAAAAAAAAGAGTAAAGAATAAAAGAGTTCGAGGAAGCCCGGCTCGACACTCTGGACCGCCAACAGCGCAAAGCTCTGCCAAAACTCACTTAGACACACACACGTACAATGATAGTGGCGAACTATACTGCGGACTTAAAAAAAAACCGGCCAAGTGCGAGTCGGACTCACGCACGAAGGGTTCCGTACCATTATCTATACAAAATTAGACAAAGATCGAATTTGAGAACAGCGTCATCTATAGAAGCCTACAAGAAGCGTTTAACATTGACATTTAACGACATGACATCGGCGCTGTGAAGGTTATATAGATAGCCGCCAGATGGCGAGCGCTGTCTTTAGACAACGTTTGTGGTATGGGAGCCCCCCTTAAATATTTATTTTATTCTGTTTTTAGTATTTGTTGTTGTAGCGGCAACAGAAATACATCATCTGTGAAAATTTCAACTGCCTAACTATCACGGTATCACGCACGGTTCATGAGATTCAGCCTGGTGCCAGACAGACAGACGGACAGTGAAGTCTTAGTCCCGTTAGGCACCCTTTGGGTACGGAACCCTAAAAACAAGCTGAAATTCGCGAGTCACATCCGCGCCCATCGTCGCAGAAGTGCCACAACCAATGAGGTCGATGTCGTCAGATCACGATGAGGAGGTCATCATCATCATCGTGATTTAGAAAAATAGAAAAAAAATACTGGACCGGGTTGCCCGCAGGCTCCAAGAATTAATAACGACACAATACTAAATATTATAGCAACATAAAATATAATAGAGCATAGAAAGATAAATTGGATTTGTAGTAATTTCGTCCTCTTATGGTGACAGGGAAATAGAGATAGTATTTTTGTGATTAATGTCAATTCAAAGACTTCTCCGTAGTAAAAGTTATTCATATGGAAAACTATACAGGGTCATGTATAATTTTCGAAGTGCGTTTAAATGAGCCTCAGGCTTATATAAGCAGGCCTCTAAAAGCAACTAATTGTCGCCATAATAATTGGGGTGACATGGTCACATAAGTCATGCAACAAAGAACCATATTTTGACCAACATTAATTCCATGTGAGCCATGGAAATAATTCTAGCCAAACCACTTTTCCTTCAAATTAATCATTCCGTTTTTTTAAGTGAACTGGCTATACCCAGTGAAGTCTTACTTCACTGAGTTTTCTAGTCTCCTGTTCGCCCTCCTTGGTTTTATTAGCGTTTGTTTTGCAATATGCCCTCAGTATGAGAGTATAATGTGTATAGCAGAGGCCATGTTACGATGGTGGTTGGTGTTTATATCCCGTCGCTATCTGGTAGACTTCAATTTTACTTTAAAATGCACCCCTTGCCCGGAGCGTTTAACTTTTCATTTTCTGTCGACTGCTGCTGGTAGTTTAGGTACGTGTAGGGGTATCTAGAGTACTTTTAAAAAAAAGTTTATGGTTCAACCTTAGGTAATTGTTTACTTAACGAGGGCCCCTAACGAGACGATTCCTGTACAAACGTAGTTTGGTTTTAAATTACAAACGACGTGTCTAATCGCAATGAAACTTTACCAATATGTTAAGAGGACACAATTTGACGTTCCATCGTCTTTAGAATTAAGAATAATAATAAAGATAAAATTCTCAATGATCAAATTTAATTTTAACTAGATGACCCCGTGAACTTCGTATCACCGACGTCAACCGTTTTTTTTCTTCTCACCGTTTAAACCTTCCCTGAACTTCCATAAATATATAAAAACAACAATTAGCCAAATCGGTCCAGCCGTTCTCGAGTTTTAGTGAGACTAACGAACAGCAATTCATTTTTATATATAAGAATTAGTTTATTTGCAAATCTAAGCACGATCATAACTCGATCTGTGTCCGCTAAATAAAGAACAAGTTTCATTGCGATCCATCATGTCGTTTGTAAATTCAAATCAAACCACGTTTGTAAGAGAATTGCCGCTTGAAGCACCCCCTTAAAGCCGTTTGGTCACGAAGACGAATATCACTATGTTCAGTACCCGGTGACTTTCCATAGATTCCACACAACCACACAAACTACTTTTGAAAACGCAATCTATGTTAAGAAATAAAAAAATCGGAATGCATAACTTTTGAATCAATGTGATTAATTAATGACCTAAGAGAAGCAAGTAAATACATAACGTACATACCTACATAACCGGCCTATAATCGATCCACTGCAGGCAATGCATCGATATATATGCTATGTAGGATCGCAACAGCATTTCATGCTTTTAGAATTCAATCCAAAAAAACTTTATCTTATTTGTTCGCGTGAGTGAACGCACCTAATTTTTTATCGGCAATGCAGCAAGACAACCTAGAGCAACCTAAGCAAAGAGGGGAAAACTAAGACCAGCCCTTTCATGTGAAAAGGACTCCAGCATTTACAAGTCAAGTGGGTCCAAGCGACCCCTAAAAACCAACCTATCCTCTTCTTCTCTGCATGTGTAAGGAGTAAAGACACAGAAAGATCTCATCACTGATGTTAACGTTTTCTGAATGAAACCAACCGACATGTCTATCTAAACTGATGGAAAAAATGTATGGAAAAAATGCATGTAGATGCAAAGTTTTTTTTATTTAATTCTAGCACTTATGCAACATATAAGGCTTGAAACTGTTCCTGTTTTCACCCTAACCCTGTTCTTGTTCGTATTGCTATGAGGCAAAGCTTCTATGCCTACCAATTTTGTTTGACGTACGACTTAAAAGGACACCCTTTTGGTTTCAATCGAAATGGTTCCAGAGTAATTTCATAATGAAGCCTTCGCGGTACTTTAAAAATATTAATAATTTATGTTGTGAACCGAATGGGATTCCTGTGGGTATATGTTTTCGGATGACCTAATTGGATTTGCGATGATAGATTTCGGTATGGGAATGGAAGCCTGAAAGCTGTAAAATTGACCATTGGGGAAATATACCTACTTGAGTTGTGTTAGAAATAAAGGCGAATCTTCCTAGGTTTGCCTGTGATGGAGAAGCAAAAGTCCTTATTTGAAATAAAATATTTAATGACACGTTTATATTGAGACTTGTCACCTTGTCAATAAGTTAGTATTTATACAGTGAAAATTCGCAGAAGATACTAAAATCATTACTTGAGTAATTAACTCTAAAAAATAAATTAAAAAAAACGACAAGCCAAGATGGCGCCTCCCTTTCTTTTTTATAATGACGTAATGACTTTAAGGTTAGGCATACCTTTGTGTTTAACCATGTTGGCCAAGTCAATTTCTGCACTATTGAATTAGGAACTACTCAAATGGAATACGGTTAAGTTATTATGAATAGGTGAAATATCCAGGTATTTTTATTCATCTATCTGAAAAAGGAAAAAAGCGCACTGTTAGACATAATGCCTCTTAACTATCACGCAAACACCGAAACCAAGTACCTACTTAGATTAGATTAGAACACTTTATTCTACACACCAGAAAACAATAGTAAGTAGTTTATGTGACTGTCACATAATGAGGGTTATTAAAACACGAGCGAGATTTTAAAAAACGAGCCTTGGCGAGTTTTTTAATAGCATTGGCGAGTGTTTTAATACCAAGTTATGTGCAGTCTCATACACTACTTTATCTACACTCATGTCTTAATCTTCAAAGTAAGGAATCAAAGGAAAACACGTTTGACAAGCTTTGTACTATACATAAATCTACGGTTATTAACTAAACTCATATGGAAATGAAACAAAATTTTCAATTATAATAGGCATTTTTAGTTGCACTTTTGGTACCACGAAAATTAAATTAGGTTTTTTATAGAGTCAACTTTTGACATTAAAAAAAAACTTAAGTTTTGTTCCGTGATCACAGCAACACTACAAAAAAAATAACTGTAATATAAAGTGAAAAATCTGACCTTTAATTACACTTTTATATTACACTTTTTTTTTTATTTTATTTAAAGTTATGTATTGTTTAAAGCCTGTCAATATGTGTTTACCTTTGAATTCTTAATTTGAAGATTATGATATGAGTGTAGATAAAATACTTTAAAAGGCTTACATGGCAATGTTATTAAATGACAAAGGCATAAATAAAAATACAGACGAATTAATTAGCAGTTCGAGTAGATGGGCGGACCTAACACTTATTCAGCAAAAGGATTATTACGAGCACTACAATGTAGCCATTCAACAAGTAGCTATTATGCTAATTGTGGTTTTATTTTGTTGCTGAAAAGTGGGCGTAGGTTAGCGCCCCACTGTCGATTGTTTGCGAAAATATTTTGACATCGTAATTTTCGGTAGCGCGCTGTCAAAGTTACGCGCCTAATTTACCAAGCGTGGCGTCCATTGTTAATTTGAAATTGGAACTGTTAACTTTTTTATTGCCACGCGGCCGCTCAGTAATAAGGATGGTGGCCAAGCATTATGGTAGTTAAAATGGTTCCTTAGCTAAAGAGAGGTGTTCATTATATTTGACATGTATTACGACTAATTTTTCGGTACGTGTAGGTTGTGTTTTAGATAGTTAGATAGATAGAAAACACTTTATTGCATAACCAGGTGAAAGAAAATATATGTAAATGTAATGTTATCTGTACATGCCCATACAGAGTATACCAAAAATCCCCATTTACATCTGAAAACGGAGGGTTTTACTCGTTCATACTACTAACTTTACTACGCGAAAAAGTTCCATATATTTTAATGCCGCAGCCACTTTAGTATGGAACAGCTGATGCTTTTTTTGCGATTTCGAAAATTTCCTCCCATAAAAAATCGTTCGTATTTACGAGTAGAATCCCCTCACTTCCGGGTTTATAGATACATGAGGATTTATTACAGCGTGTTCTAGTTCTAGTTCGACTGGAGATTTCCGCATTTAGCCTCATAGTTGGGCCTTTGTACGTAGCAAGTGCTGAGCTATGTAAAAACCTCAGACACTAAGGTTTCCTCACAAGTTGCTGGCAAGTGACTGGCATTGCTACTATAACTTCACAAATGTACGTAAGTTAGAAAACAAAGTCATCCGTACATGCCGGGATTCGAACCCACGATCTCCCGAATAAGAAGCCGGACTTCTACCGCTCCGCTACCACAGCTCAATTACACACTGTTTATATGAGGACTTTCGACCACTGCAGACAGCTTTCTTAAAATCTTGGTCATACGAACACGCATTTGCTATTTTAAAACTACTAGGATCATTCGTGCAGAAAAAGTTTCGTCTACACATAGTTTTTCGAAAACATGGGCGAAGCTAAATAGTAGATAAAGAATACTTGTACAAACAATATCGAATAATTTAATGGCGATAAGCAGGTGCTTTGATATTGAAAAGATAGTTCTTTTGTCTCACCCAGAAAACCAACGAAAAATCCCCAACGTTTCCATTAGATGCTTTTCTCGCCGACTGTACCTGAAATCTGAGGCGGGCGAGCGATCTCGCTGAAGTTAAAAGCTCACCAATTAAGCTCCTAAAAGCACCTTCCTCCATGTTTGCTTGTCTAACCGCGGTCGGGAGCCTCATCAATGTTGTACGAGCACTCTTGCCTTCAAACTTGCCGTTTGGCGGCAAAAAGAAGGCTTAACGGTAAGAAGAGAAGAGTTTACGTGTTTAAGGTTAAAGAAGGTGATTCTCATGAGAAGTTAAGAGATGATTTTTGATATCTAATATTTGCCATAGTCAAAAAGAGTTACAACTATTCATACTAACCTACCTACTATAAAGTGAAAGGGAAAGTGAAGGTGAAAGTGAACTACACTAAGTCGAGCAAGCCTACCAAGATAGCCAAGCCAAGCCAAGTTGCGGTAAGTAAATAAATAGATGAATACGTATCTAGGGATATACGAAAAAAGGTAGCTGATTGACAGGGTTGTCAGTCATACAATTTATGTTTAGATAGTACCGCAAATGATAGTGCAAGACGCTTTTAGACTAATTCACTGGATGAAGCTGAGGCCTGGATAAATAGATAGATAAAACATTTATTCACATTTGCACACACAAATACTCGTATAGTGCTGTCAGATAGCGCTGGCGCAAGCGATCCCAAAATCGAAATTCTTTTTTAGAGACATTGCAGGACATCATAAGCAACCTATATAGTCCTGGTCTGGTTAGGTTATCATATCACAGGGTTATCCTAGTTTGACAGTTAAAGTTAAATGTTACGTTATCCTTATTTGAATTTTGCTGGTTTGCACCAACGCTATCTGACAGCACTATCTGTTTATTCAGGGTTAAGCTCTGTGCAGTACATAAGCAGCACCATAAGATGTTTTTTTTCACCGTTAGCGAGTGGTATTGCTACTATAACTTCACAAATGTACATAGCTTGGAAAACAAAGTCAAAGGTACATGCCCGCACTGGAAATCGAACCTGGGTCTCTCGCTTTCGAGTCCAATGTTCTACCCACTAGGCTACCACCGCTCTTAATTGCAGGATATGTCAGGGAAAAGGTACATTGAGTATCTGCTAAGAGTTTGAGTTTGCTCAAACTCTTACTCAAACTCTTAACAGACACCTTGTCTAACGGAGTAGGTTTTTTGCATTATGATCTAAAATTTTTTAGACAATCGATATTCCTTTTACCTATTTTGTACGACTGCGTGTGTGTGATGCCGATGATATGTGATTTCCTTTTTGTATTAGATATTTGCAACGAAAAGCGTATCATATCGTTCATAAATTAAGACCGCACTTACCTACCTCCGTACCTATACACTTCCCGATAAGTCGTTTCCAAGCCTGAAGTGGCGTATTTTTTACGAAGGATGCTAAGCGATGTGGAAAAATTAATAGGACATTTTCCGGAGCAGGCAGGTGCGGGGAGGTATGTGTTTACCCTTCAAAGCTGCGGGAGATGTTAACTCGGGTATCTTTTTGCGTTATTTTTCAAGCAACGTTCCACAGCTTGGGTTAGGGCTTGATAGAAATTTAATGTACACTTGCTTTTGTTTTCGAGAGGATTTTTTTTAAGGATGGAAAAATTGAAGGAAAATTTGACTAAAACTGGAACCGTAAAATCGCTGAGCGGTCATTTATTAATGGTCAAATAGTTAATCCATACAAAATGTAATAGGTTTGTATGACGTTCTCAATGAGCAAATCGACTGTTTAACCGTACATCGATGAATCGCCTCTACAGGTAGTAAAGTAATTGCTGACCCATTTGTGAAATAATGGGATTGACACGATTGACATAAAAATAGTGAACAGTAATTAGTTAAAAGTGAAATGCATTGAAATGTCAAAGATCAACTAAAATTGCGTCTGACAGATGTTTAAAATTATTTAAAATTACATTAGGGCGAGCACTTTTGACTTAGCGAGCATCCCATTAAAAGGTAGGTACTTTTATGTTTTACATTTCAGAGAGTTGGTGTTTCATTTTATTATTTATGGCGGAGTGCCATCTTGTTTTCAGCAAAGGAGCTTAAAACAAAAAGACTCCAATCCGAGCGAAGGTTGCGAGTCGAGGAAACCTGAAAAAGTTTCCAACATGAAAGTTTAAAAGTGGTCGGGGTGTTGTCAGGGAGGAGTTGGGTACAGGGCGTGGGGGACGCGGTCGCCTAGCAACCAGCCACCCACGGCACTACCGCCTGGTTTCGCCGCAAAACTGAGAATTCTAAAAATGATAAATAAATAAGTGGGAGGTGATAAAGATTCCGCGAAAATGTTTCTTTGGTTTGGTGTCTTCAGCGTGAATTTGAAATTTTTTGCAATGTTTTAAGGGCATGATCTTTTCACTTTCGTAAGAATTAAGTAGTGTTAATGATCTTTAAAAATAATGGTAAGTATGCTATTATTTTTTGCATAGATTTTTGTAAATATTTGTTATTTCGAACTTTTAGTAGAATGTCCCCATAAAATTTTGTCAACGAATCCAATCTGTAGTTTGTTTTTGCCTAACTTATTTTGATTAAAAGTAGATTAAGCATCTCAATACACCTGTATGGTGTACCGACTTATATTACGATTCATTCAGCTTTTTTGTTCATTCTTACTTTAAAATATATATTTTTTTTGGAATTACTATTGTGCACGACTACTGTGCATCAGGAATTGAGGATGTAGAGTCTTTTTGTTTCCAGTAGTTATAAGTTCATAGACCTTTTTTCTAGTTGCTTGGCAACACATTTTTGGAAAACTATGTATGTCAGATAATTCTAATTTGAACGAAATAAAAATGAAATTTTATTAAAAACATTTGGTCAAGCTTTTATTAATATTATAGCTTCGAGACGGCCAAAACTATCAAAATCAATTTTTCATTTCTACTGGGGGTTCACGAAATTTTCTATGTACGGTTTCTTAACTAAGTTGAATGAAATGCGCTCAAAACTAATAACTCATTATACCTCGATTATAACTTACAGTGTTATAATCGCTTACGCTTATAACTCAGTGTTATAATCCTTGTACCTTAGTACATATCACTATTTTGGTCGACGGTTTTCATGAAATTCAATAAACAAAATACGAACATCGGTTCCAGCAAAGACTGCATAACATAATAGAACAATGAGAATATTACGTTGTAAAGAGATACGACAAAATGGCTTAGTAAATGCATGCTAAATGCCTCAGCGCCGCTAAATAAAACGTGACGTCTCTGAAACAAGTTGCGAGTCCCCGCACATTGCGTCACACGTGACGGAAAAGAAGAGAGGAGAGAACACTAAGTGGAGAAATCAATTACGATGCAAATGTAAGAAAACGATCATCAGGAAGGCGCGGTAGAGTCGGCCAGAGGGCCTGACGACAGTGAAACGCAACGACACCGATAGAAACCTTGCTAAATACTGTCGCATGACATTGCTGAATTCTAAGGGCGACTACAAGTCCAAGTCATTGGATAAGTAAGTTAATAGATAAATACGTATCCAGGAATAAATAAATAGCTCAAGAATTCGAAAACTTATTACAACGCAACGAATTTTCAGTTAAAATAAATTATTGACGAGGTTGTCAGTTATACAATTTATCAATGGAGATTTCTGCAAATATCATGGTGCAATAAGTTTTTGGATGTAATCACTGCATAGAGCTTAAGAGCGGTGGTAGCCTAGTGGGTAGAACATTGGACTCGGAAGCGAGAGACCCAGGTTCGATTCCTATGACTTTGTTTTCTAAGTTATGTACATTTGTGAAGTTATAGTAGCAATCATCATCATAAGCCATTTGACGCCCACTGCAGGACAAAGGCCTCCCTCATGGTTTGCCTAACCATGAAGGGTTTTGCCATAATCGCCACGCTTGGCAGGCGGGTTGGCGATCGCAGTATGCGGTTGGAATCTCAGGAAGACGCTGCTGCCCGTCTCCTGTAATGTATTTCCTTAGTTGCCTTCTACGACATCCTCGGAAGGAAATGGAGTGACGCTATTCTTAATCCAGCGCCACACTGATATCCGGCGCCACACGGATAGTAGTAATACCACTCGCTAACTGTGAAGAAAGTGAAGCAGCACATACCTCAGCGCTTAAAATCGCCAATCCGCGGTGGGCACGCGTGGTGATTAAGCCCAATCTCTCTCCCTAAGAGAAGGCCTGTGCCCTACAGTGGGACGTATATAGTATAGGCTGCTTATGTACTGCACAGAGCTTACCTCTGAATAAATAGATAGATAGTGCTGTCAGATAGCGCCGGTGCAAGCCAGCAAAAATCAAATAAGTATAACGTAACATTCACGTTTATGCTTGACTTTGTCTATCAAACTAGGATAGCCCTGTGATATGGTAACCAGACAAGGACATCACAAACATGAAAAAAACCCCGAGCTGAGGTCATTTGTACAAGTTAAAACCCCTCAGCCCTCAGCGGGAACAGCACCCACGACTTCGGGTATAGTAATCAAACGTTTTACTGCGTGACCAGTCGTGAGGTCGACGTGAGGCAGTCAAATATTCGCATATTTACATATCAGATCCACGTACGTAATCGTAACATAAAATCAGTCTACGACTAATGGGGCGTAGGCCCTTTCACACCATATGATAGCTTAGGATCCAAGCTCTAGGATATATGAATATACTTCATAGGTACATCCACGTATTGTTTTTTAAACAAATAAACTGAAATGGTGAGAGTACCGGAAAAATGGATATATAAAAGATTGCACATCATAAAATTCTCTACAAAAAAACTACAGACACTTTTTCCTTGCGAAGCACCGTTCACCGGTCCATTTAAGATCTATACAAAATTCCAGCTTGTCGGGAATTAATGCAAACTCAGCACCTTCTTTCGTATATTTTGACTGGAGTAGATACTGGGGACAAACTATCTTAGCCTTCGGGAATCAGAGACTTTACTCTCAGTATTTGAGCTCCAACTAAACTTCGCTCCCTGCGGGTCCTCGTCATTACAAAGGCACCGACTTGAGAAAGGTGCTGTAGGTACTAGCTACTAGTATCTCAGAAGGTCTTGAAACAATCTCAGAAGCAGCTTTCCGAGCCCTTTGCTACTTTCCATTTGTGTTAGAAGCGCGGCGCGGCATTACGAATGTATTGATCTCCCCACACGCTTACATACGTCCATCTCTTTTTAACTCGCCCACAACAGATCGCTATAAACATAAACCTTTTGAGCCTGAAAAGCCTTCTCTGTTCCACTGTAGCAGCTGAAAATAAAGCTTATGCAAAGACTCGAAGGGTGAATTTAGAATTTGAGGTCTTGGTTGTTTGGGACGTTTTTCCAGTTGCCAAGACTTTGTTGTGCCAGCAAATTCTATTCCTCAGTTTAAAGGAATAAAGATCTATTTCACCGCCGAGTTACGACAAAATGAGTCTTATTAGGGAAATCTCAGGAGTGATTATGTCTCTGCCGGTTTTGTGAAAGTTTTTCAGTTGTTGACAACGGTCTAGTTTCGCGAAGGGTGTTGTGTGACTGTATGTAAATGGGAAGTTTGAGCGTTATGTAGCTTAAATGCTGACTGGCTAGATGATTGTTGTACATATAGCCGAGCTTGACGGGATGGTTCATTTGTTATGTTTAGTAATTACCCTACTATGTGAGTCTGTACGGAGTAGATATTAGTTGTTTTGTTTTTGATGTGAAATAACGGCAGAACAGAATGTTGCAAAACAGGGCTGAAGAGGGACGCAAAATGAGTAGATGTAGTTACAACACAATTTGCTATGGTAGTAATAATACAATTTTTATGGATTACTTGCTGACTCGGCAAACGTTATTTTGCCATATTAATTAGCCTACGAGCAGACCCACTAAACATACACAAAAAAATTCATAAAAATCAATGAAGCCGCTGCAGAGGAGTTTGATAAAAAACACTGTGACACGAGGTTAGAAATATGGGTTTAATAGTAGTTTATGCAACTGTCATATAATGAATGAAGGGTATTAAAACACGAGTGTGAGTTTATGAAACGAGCGCAGCGAGTTTCATAATAGTAACGAGTGTTTTAATACCCGTGTTATATGCAGTTGCATATACTACTTTATCTTCACTAATTCACGCGTACGTGTATAATCACAGTGATATTGCCGCCATTAAAATTTAACCAATGAGAGCGCAGCTGCGCGCTTCAATAAAACGCGACCAACCTGATTGGCCCTGCAATCAAGTTGGTCGCGTTTTATTGATGTTATAATGAGATTTTACGATATCGATGTGAATATTATACCATCATGTGAAATTGCTTAAATTGAGTGTTTTGTTGTCTGCGCTATAACAGTAGTAATTATAAGTCAAGTATTGAAAACATAAGTAGAATATTACAACATTAGTGTAGATAAAGATTTTTTTATCACACCTGCTCTGAAAATACATACTAATTATACCAATTAGAGGGAAGAAACGCCTTTATCCCGCCCTTCAAATCCTTTCATCCCAAGGTATGGAAGTTTGTATGAAAATCCTTCCGGCCCAAGGGTGGGAAGTATGTATGAAATTCCATTACATACCCTTTTTTAATTTGTCAGCAGTCATACTGCAAAGAGACTTTTCACACCTCCTGCTCGACAATGCCTTATTACGTACCGTCAAATATCATCGTAAAGCATGGCCTTGTCTCTCGAGGGCAATAATAATGAAGAATTTCCCTAGGGAATAAAGTGATTTGAATTTAGAATGTCAAAATTCGCATGAAAACTATGGAGAAGCCCCGCATTGCAATTCGAAATTCGAATTGTTGTTCGAAACTCACCTCTTTTTTTTCTTTTTTTTCTGAAATACTGTGTCCTGTGACCGCGCGAAACACCAACAAAAAAAAGAAAAAAAGGCGCGAATTGCAAATACGAATTTAAAAGTTATATTCAATTTAAGTTGCTAAGCCGTAAAAGAGTGTGGACTTTATATTTAATTTCAGGTTTTAATACATATTTTCAACTTATGCAGCCCTGTCTTTTTATTGTCTCCCAGATGGTGTGAAAAGTAGAGTATTCACCTCTGGAATAAAACATGTCTTAGTCTCGGGCGGTATGAACCCCTCGCTTCACTCAGGACTCTACATAACTCCCTCGCTTCGCTCAGGAGTTAAAATTTAACTCCCTCGCTGCGCTCGCGAGTTAACTCGGAGTCCTTCGCTCCGCTCAGGGTTCAATATGCCGCCCATGACATAATACATGGTTTTATTCCCTTAGTACATAATCTACTATTAACTGTCTACTAAATAAATTTCAAGTAAATTGTTACTGGCCACATACAGTTTTTTTTTACCAGTTACCAACCTCCTTGGTGCATGCAGAAAATTAAAAACGAAATTATTTTTGTATATAAAACGCGCGGAATCACGGAAGAAGTGGTTGCATGACCTTATGATCTTAGCCTACTCCAGAAACGGGCGAATAAAAAAAGGAAAAGCCCGCGCATTTTCGCAAAAACTTCGATTGATTTAGCATTTATCTTTGTGATAATTTTAATAAAAAGCACTATACATACCTCAGGATAAAGTACAGTTCCATACCTCAAATGGTTTGCGCCCCTCGTAAGCTCGTGGCGCAAATGCCATAATCTCGGTATGGAACTGTCACTTTCTTCCCTCTGAAGTAATGTACTATTTCGGTTGTTAAAACAAAAATCGTAGAGTTGAAAATTAATTTGTAAACTTTGATTCGATACTCGATACCGACACACAAAAAAAAATGTTTTTAATATCATTCCACTAGTTTTGGGTCCGTTGAAATAAAATCTTGAAAATTGGTTTTTGCATAATCATCTAAGATATTATTTTATTGAATTAAGAAAGAGCGAACTGTGACGTGACAAGTTCTTAGTATCAATTATCAATATCGCAGTTATCTCGTGAAATAGGTAAGGTTTTGCATGTGTAGAAAACGGTTAGGATTCTATGAAAAAAAAAAATCTAATATATGTTTAATATAACACAACCTAATTAGATTTTTTTATCTGTGGTAAAAATACAATGCCACATTTGATCAATGATTCCTGTTTTTTTAAATATGGTACAGGTAATATGTATGGATGACGAAAGTATATTCTCACCGCAATAAAACTATTGGGACTTTATGACATTAGATTAAATAAGTAAGATTAGATCAAGATGAAGGAGTGTCAAATATTAAGAAAGCGTTACCTGCTACGGGTGCACGGCGTAGCTTCTTTTTGCTACGAATCACGTCTTTTATCCGGTGATTCTCACCAAGCACAGTATTGGTACTTAAATCCATAATATGATTCTGTGTTGAATTTCACATTCCCTTTCAACCGTTTCACAGTATATTTTTCTCCCTAAAATTCTGGATTTTGACAATCCTTCTTACGCCTGGCGTACTGTACTCTATTGCCCTTTAGCGTGTCTCTAAAATGCATAGTTGTTCAATACAATGGATAAAGATTATCTATCGCGTTGCGTCAGACAACATTTCTTACCGCTACAGGTTCGTAGGAGTGTAGCCGATCTCATCTATCTCCTTTAAATAGCCAATGGTTCCATAGATAGCCCTGAATTACTAGCTAATATTAAAATTGTTATGCCTGCAAGGTCCAGTTCGCGGAGATCAATGAGATTGCGAAGACTAGCTGTAGACAAAATAGCTTCTTTGCACGAGCGAGTAATCTATTTAACTCTTTAAGTGATAGTTTAGACATTGATCTATTTAATTCAAACATAGCCACAGTAAGGCAAAAGATCGTCAAACATCATTTCGGTTCCCTTTCTGATGCGTGAACAAGAAGTATTCTCCCTGGAGATACCTAGTTATTTAATTTGGTCTAATGGCAGTGGTGAACTTTCTTTTTCTAATTTGTGAACATTCAACGACGCGCCCTCGGTGTTGTAGTGTGTAGTGTGGTGTAAACTTACTTTAAATTTTTCATTCACTTGCACATGTTTGCCACTTAGTTACTATATGCGGAAACTTATTCTTAGCTTATGTGTAGTTATTCCACGAAGGGTCGTGGGACGCGTCGTTAATCCAATTCACTTTCATACAAAATGTTCTGAATGGACGGGACGAACCCATAACTGCCCACTATACAACGTGTCGCGTCTTTTCCGTACCTCCGCCCCACGTCCCGTCTGTGTGACCGCTGGCTCTGGCCCTAACGTAAAAGAATTAAATGTTTTCTACATACCTATCTCTTGCCCTGTAAGTAGTCACTTACTTCCCTGAATGCCGGGGTGTATGGATATCATTACAGCATAGGTTTCAAAACATACCATGTAATGTTAATATTACAGCATAGGTTTTGGAATTTGAAAAAAGAACTGTCATACTCATACTGCAAGAAGAATATTTTTTAAAAGTTAATTTTTTTTCTCGGTATCGATTATTTACTCGAATCGGAATCGAGACAATTTATATTAGAATTTATCAAGATTTTATTTTAAATATCGAACTATTTGTTTCGCAGTCACATCGTATGTTAATTGAAATCGATTTAAAAATCAAACTGTACTTGCGTGCCATAAAATCGTGAAGAGTAAAAAAGTCAGTCGACTAGCTAGGCGCGAAAGTAAATTTTTTTCGTGTTCTTTCTCAAAAGTCCTGCTTTCTTGTTTTTTTACTTACCTCACAATCGATGTGTAAAGCAGTGTTTACCTCGGGTGTAAGCATCAATTGCATACTCGGGCTAATTAGCGCCCTCGCTGCGCTCGGGCGCCAAAAACCTCGTATGCAATTGATGTCATACAGCCCTTGGTTAACAATCTACTATTATCACATCTATTAAAAAGAGCTAGTTTAGTCCTCGTAAACAGGGACCAAAATAGCTCTGATCCCTAGGGACGAAAAGTGATTTGAATTTGGATATTTCTAGTAAAAGTTCCAATCACCAAAGAGATCAGTCACGAACAAGTAACTGGCTGTATGACAAAGAAACCGCGCGCAAGCCAAATTTAAAAAAAGTTTGTGAAAATTTAAATAAAAGACGCGCGAAATGGATTCCTCCGCCATTGTTCGTAATTGTTTACATACCTACTCAAATTCGGATTTTACTAGTGTAAGATTCATGCAGTATGATTTAAATTGATTCAAATCACCTATTATAGATAGTATTTACATTTGTGACTTTTTAGATATCTGTCGACGCCTAAGTAAAATTTGCCTGTACCCGTTTCCGTTATTATTAAGATTAAGTTGATAAAATATTTAAAATAAGTCTGTATTTTTCCGTCAAAGTTAAAATTAAGATGATCGAATATTTGGAATGGATAAAATGTGCCTGGATCCGTTTCTGTCAGAATTGTATAAAAAATTTATAAAATCCATTTTAAAAGCTGTATCTGATTCCGTCAATATTTAAAGTCCGTCACGTACGCATTAAAGGGTTCATTTTTGACTAGACTAGATGAACGGCTTTAAATATGACTGCATTCGTAAAGCACGGGCAGTCCCGTCGGTCGTGGTCATTGGAAGAACAGTATCGCTGATAGTGACTATTATGATAAACTATAATATACAAGTTATTATTTGTGTCCCCTGAGTTTTATTCATAGTACGGTTCCCAAAGGGAGATTACGACGTAAGTTTTTATAAAAAAATGAGTGTGTCTTCAAGTACTGAGAATGAAAGTATTCTATTAACTCCAGAGAACATTGTATCGGACGCTAAAAATGTGGCACAAACATTCTATTCTATTGTTATTCATAAATTGCACATAAAAGTGTAGTGTCCACCTCGGGAGCAAAACTATTTTAAGCTCGAGTGGTGTACTTTCACTCACAAGAAACAATCTCGCCTTAAAAATAGTTGTTTGCTCTCTAGGTTAACAATAAACTATTTTGTGATCGTATGTAGTGCTTATTCGTATGTAGTACCTCCATTCCAGAAAAAATAAGAATATATAATATTTAAAATTACAATCCCGGAACTGCTACCGACATCTTTTGTAAAAGTAAGAAAACAACCAGAAAAGACATGCGCAAATCCTACCATAGACAACTATATCGATGTAGTTAGCGGACGTGTTTTGTTTGCGCTTGCGCGGTAACATTGATTTCTATCCGTCAGTCAAAGATGACGCCCGTCGGCGTTTTGGAGAAAAATAAACGAAACAAATGAAAATTTTAAGTAATTTTGAACGAGATGCATATTAAAGGTGAGTCAGTGTGTTTGTGATATTTCTTTTGAAGAATGTCTCTCTCAGTTTTTCTCAGAAGATATTGAAAATGTTTAGGTACAGTGCACTGTCGATTTACTCTACATGAGTTTTGTTCTGAACGCCTACCTAATGAATAAAAGTTTTATAAAAACTTATCGAGAAAAGAACCTTGTGTATCCTTCCTCAGATTTGCATTATGGTGTATTTATTTACTATCTGTGTAGCAATATTTTGCAACGTGATCAAATTGAGTACTTATTTTCGAAATGTTATCCATTTCGTACAACGTTACTCCATAAAATGGGTGAATACATTAAAAAAAAATTTTTACACGCTTAATATATCTCTTGTATAAGCATCATAAGCAGCCTATAACGTCCCTCTGCAGAGCACAGGCCTCCTTTCAGAGTATGGACTTAATCACCACGCGTGCCCACCGCGGATTGGTGATTTCAAGCGCTGAGGTATGTGAATCGCTCAGACATTCAGGTTTCCTCACGATTTTTTCCTTAACCGTTAGTGTGTGGTATTGGTATTGATGATCTAGATTTTGAAATGGACACCTAGTTTAACTTGTAACGTTCATTAAGTCGCAGTTTTTGTGCTTCTTTGAAAAAAAAATGATTTGATTTGATTGCTACTATAACTTCACAAATAAACATAACTTATAAAACAAAGACATAGGTACATGCCCGCACTGGGAATCGAAGCTGGGTCTCTCGCTTCCGAGTCCAATGTTCTACCCACTAGGCTTCCACCACATACCTCTTTAATTTACTATGATACGAGTGTGCCTAAAATAATTATTTCCATCACACACATCTTAACCAATCTTAACCAAAAGACCAAAACACGTCAACAAAGGAATGAACTATCCAATATAAGTGATTCTTAATCACATGGGATTAGGGTGTTATTGGGTGATAATACGCTACAGTTAATACGCTCTTTGGTAGGTACATCCCATCGCAGGGAAACTGGTTGTCGACCCTTCATAATAATTTGTATGGAATCACGTGTCTCCAATATGATTTTGTTTGATTGCCATAACTTTAATAAAACAGAAAGGTAGACCGCGGTTTCTCGTATGTTAACAGTCTGTTAGCTAGCGGTGAAAAACTCTTAGTTGGTACCTACTTTGGCTGAAAAAACTGTGTGATATTAGATCTCACGCCCTTACCACCCCTTACGGTTCCGAATCAACTATTACGAACTTAGATAATCTTGCAGTAAGCTGAAAACTATGTGCTCCTCCCGTACAAGTACGGTTACCAGAAATGGCAGCCGTTTGCCGTGTTTGACAGGCATTTTAAGGCTTAGACAGGCGTGCGGCCAGCAATGTTCTGAGACATGCTTTTTTATTTTGTGTCCTTGCTCTCTGCATTTTAGTCTACACTGTAGACTACAGGATATCAACATTAACTTGTACTGTAGTGAAGTGTGTATTGTTGTGAATTCGCCCTTAGTTAAGTACTTGTTTATTGGAATAAAGTTTCTTTTTTTCTTCTGTGGTAAGGTGTACAGTACACATGTAAAGGTTGATGTGATGTCCGCTCATCTTTACTGTGAATTAAGATAGGTAGTATTTGATTTAGTTATATTTAATTATCTCATTTTAGGCTAAAGAAAAGAAATCCGTGAATATTATTAATTTATGATTGTAGTAGGTATTATATATTGTTCATGTAAATAGAAAAAAAAAACAGAAATGTAAAAATCTTGTGCTTGCATCGTACTTAGTTTGTGCGTCACTCGTAGGGCTCCACAGAGCCGCTTGTGACAGACACCACGACATATGGACAGCTCCCTTTGCTCGCATAATTTGTTCTCCATTAGGGCTTTCTATTATAGACTCCTCGACAAAGAGGGTAGCAGGTTTCGTCTTTCTGCCAGCGGCCAACTGTTCGCCGGGGGTCGGAGAGTTACTTTTTATTTTAATCATGCATTCGATAGTGCAAGTGGAATTGAAAACGCAATGAGACATACCTACGTGAATTACTTTAGTGATTTCTCTAATGATCGAGAAGCTGGTTGGAATCTACGTATAGAAATGGGCAAGTCCACTATTCTTATCTTAGGGTATTTCAGGAAGGTTCAGTGAAACTAAAGGGGGTTATTTTCCTCATCTATATAAACAAATTTTATATAAAGGGAGCGAGTCCGATTACTATAAGTTGTACATTTTTATATTTTCCCTAGCGAATGTAAGGAATAGCAGATATTTGTTTCGATATTCAAAAGCTGCTCTTAGGTACTCGTATAATAAAAGTTGTTTATATTAGGGGTTAAAGTATGAAATTGCCGTTTTATTGCAATAGGTTCTTTGAATTGACATAGAATCTTCATGGTTTGGGGTTTTCGAATGAAACTTTTTTCAAATGGTTTCTATGATGTTCTTTTTTTAAAAAATGTGAAACATTTGAATATCGACTTTCAATTGTTTTTGTTATTCAATTTAGACAAGAAAGATGGATACTGCGAAAATTCGAGTGATTTTTTAATACGAGTTCCGACGCGGAACTAACGCGGCAGAAACAGCCCGCAATATCAATGCTGCGTTTGGAGAGGGGTCTACTAATGAACGCACCGTGCGATTTTGGTTTACACGCTTTCGTGATGGAAATTTCGACTTTAAGAACGAGCCACGAGGAAGACCGCCCACACAGGTGAATAACGATGAATTAAGAGAGATAGTGGAAGCCGACCCTAGTCAAACTACCCAGGAATTAGCGGCATGGTTTAACGTTACCTTACCCACAATATTGACTCACTTGCGTCAAATCAATAAAATAAAAAAATACGAAAAATGGGTGCCTCATAATCACTCGAATTTTCGCAGTATCCAAATTTCTTGTCTAAATTGAATAACAAAAACAATTGAAAGTCGATATTCAAATGTTTCACATTTTTTAAAAAAAGAACATCATAGAAACCATTTGAAAAAAGTTTCATTCGAAAACCTCAAACCATGAAGATTCTATGTCAATCTTTGAATTGACATAAATAACACCTATTGAAATAAAACGGCAATTTCATACTTTAACCCCTATTATTTATGATTAGAATAACCCTGAAACAGAGGTGAATGAATATAAAAAAATCCACTGAATTTGGTCTTTCTAAGGTCACTCTGAAATAACCGAAATGAATTTTCGCCTACGCATTTACTGTATTTATCAACGACGTAATTGGGAAGTCGACGTAATTGGGAAGTCGACGTATTCGGGAAGTCAATTTCTGATTTTAGGCGAGTAATAAAACAATAAAAAACTGAAATAAGAAATGACCAACAACCCGAATGCCGAGCAGGCGGGACCAACCTAGGTTTCTCGCAATGACTTACATTATTGAATTTGGGTCGCGTTCTTAGTAGTTAATGCACAGCAGTCGGGTTGTTGGTTATTTTTTATTTCAGTTTTTAGGGTTTCGTACCCAAAGGGTAAGAGACCCTTTTACTAAGACTCCATTGTCCGTATGTTTGTCTGTCACCAGGCTGTATCTCATGAACCGTCATAGCTAGACTGTTGAAATTTTCACAGATTATGTATTTGCCGCTATAACAAAAAATACTAAAAACAGAATAGAATAAATATTTAAGCGGGGCTCCCATACAACAAACGTGATTATTTTGCCGTTTTTTGCTCGATATTAATAACGGCAACAGGTAGACGCTTGGAATATTCAAATGTTGTATAGATAATGGTTCGCAACCCTTCGTGCGCGAGTCTGACTTGCACTTGGCCGGTTTTTTATTTTATCTTTTTAGTGATTTTTTATTAGTTTTATGCTAAATTCATACAATCTATGACACTCGCGCAAACACGACGAATCTATTGATATATTATTTGTCAAAATATGTCCTTTGGTTAAGGAGTTAAGTCGAAACATAGAATTGGACACACTTACACATACAGACGAGCCAAACACATTACCCTCCTTTTGGGCTTCGCCGTAGTCTGGTAAAAACTATTCAAACTATTTAGAGCCTAAATACACTGATATGTTAGCCGCGATAAAAGAAAATCAACCCTCTGATTTAAATAATAGTCACCCCGTTAATAAATTAGCCTACTAAATGCCAAATCGCAACCTCCCAGCACATTCCTTGGCCACACAACAGTTTTACTCCGCGTACGTTGGACTCGGACACGACAAATCGCGAATTAAATGGGCAGGGTCCTTGTGAAATGAGGTGTGAATATTGAGTCTCTGCAGGGGTCTATTGCCCCGGGGGCTGGGGCCCCGTGGGGTCCACAGCTGCCCCAAAGGCCCCTCGATAGTACCCTTTATGTAGCGAGTGACAATGGCCCTCAAATTACTGGCAGGTACCCACTTCGGGTGTCTTTGTTTCTATTGTCGAGCTATTTGCTGAATAAATTGGAAACGCGTGTCGACAAGTTTTGCGATTGTGACTTGTTATGGCGTTTAGTTGCGATAGTTTGGTTTTGTTTATTGATATTATGATTTGGTTGTTCAAATATCTTTGTATATTCTTTGGATTGGTATATTAATAAGACAAGAGAGTTTGTAGAGTGGTACTTGTTTGGAATAAAAAAATACGTGTACTAAGTTTATTGCTGGTCATCATTTAGTCGTAGAAAATAGCCTAGTGCCTTCTGCACTAACCAATACCTACAAAGCGCTTAGCTACTTGAACCAACTGTCTAATGCAGATTGTCTATGGTGACGATTGAACTCGATGTTTGCGGTCCTGCAAACCGGATTGCAAATGACCGGTTTCACATCCGACTGCAACCGTAACTGCACAACATCGCTAAATGACGTTTATACGAAACTACCAGTCCGATGAAAATCAGCGCTGAGGGATCAACGCTGAGTCAGCTGCCTTTTGTGGCAACGTAGATACACCACAGGCTACATCTATGGTCCTGTTTTATTTATTCGTTTTGTCTGTTGTGTATTTAGTTTTCTTTCTGTTGTTGTGCATATTATGTTACTTATCTGCTTATTTTGTTTCTGTGATGTATCTTGTTGGTATAATAAATGTCTTTCTTCTTCTTCTTCTATGATGCAAATTAATTAACAGCTCTAAATTAGATAGTTTGTACTATGAAATTAAGCTTCTAATTACGCTTTGTAAATTTTAACAAGAGAAAGTGACATTGTAGTGCGTTGCTTAATTTCACCGCAGTCTTTTATCTTGATAGCCCAGTAGTATCTAGGTATTGTGTACAAGATCCTAATACCGAGGATTCGGGCGCGGACCCCAACTATAAATTTTAAAGTTAATAGAATAATAATTGTTAAAGATGAAAGCAGCAATTTTAAATATGACTTGTTTGCATTTATCCGTTTATAGTGTAAATCGAGACGAGACGATCTCGGCCGGTGCATGCCGGAATGATCTGAGGCGGCCTAGCACTGAAATATCTCTGGTCCAAGTTGGAAGGAGGCCTTTGTCCAGAGTGGGTGACGTAAGAGGCTTCGTACAAAAAGCAAATCACTTATTGTAAAGATTGAAATGATATAAAAATGAAATTAAAAGAAAATAATTTATTTGCCTAGTTAGTTACATAAGTGCATCCTGACTCCCAAACTAGGAAACACTGTGCTATTGGTAGCTATTATGTTACCTTTGAGTAAATTCTAAAGTAGTTTTGAATGTACACGAAATAGAATGGACATTCTTCTATGCGGGACAATAATTCACCGGATGCTGCGACATCAGTGGAGCGCGTAAAGCGCGAATTGAAGAAAATTACATAAAGCATGATATTTAAAAAAAAATATCTCGGAAAAAGCTATGTTGTATTTCAAACAAAAATTGTGTGAAATAGAACAGGGAGTGTGTGTTTTGCAACAACGTTTGCTAGCGTGTTTCAGGAATCGCGCAATCGAGGTAGCCAACTAGGGGCCTGTTTCATAAAAGTATAATTCATGATTTACTATGACAATTCGATGTACATTGCAAAGTTGATTAACTCACAGATTAACAAAACTCCTCTACTACGCAATGTACCTCGAATTGTCATAATAATCTACGAATTGTAGTTTGATGAAACTCGACTCCTGTCTCCCTTCCAGTGCTCATGCTGCTGGCCCTGCAGCTGGTGCAGGGCCACGGCATGCGGCGCGGGCCACACCACCCGCACGGCCAGCTGCCGGTGTCCCACCAGCACCATCACTACAAGCCACGTGGGGCGGACTCGCTCACAGCCGAGTCGCAGTTGCTGCACGATGCCAAGTGAGACGTGATTGTCTTTATATTGTAAAGAAGAAAGAAACAAAGAAAATACATTTATTTGATGACGCAGTACTCAAAAGTATGAAATCACGCAACAAAACACAATAGTCAACGGAAAACACAATATTAGCTAAAATTTGCGTAACAGCGATGTTGAACGATATATTTTAGTACTTGCTTATTATGTAAATTTTTCGTTTTTAGATTTTCCAGGCGTTTTACAAATGTGAATACCTACCTATCTAAACTCACGTCGGTATCCCGAAGCGGCAGGCAGAGTCCAGGGATTCCACTTGCCACAATCTTGAAAATCCACTTTCGTTTCATCAACACTCATAAGTCGATGCACGCCGGTTAAATGGATTTAAAACTAATGACAACAACAATAACCTGCTGTTGAAGTTGACGATGCTGAAATAACTGCAACAAATTAACGTCACAGATGTATGACCTACTGTAGACAGGCAAAGATTGCGGCGCCGTGTGGCGCCGGATTAAGAATAGCGTCACTCCATTTCCTCCCGTGGATGTCGTAGAAGGCGACTAAGGAAATAAATTACCAGGAGACGGGCAGCAGCGTCTACCTGACATTCCAACCGCATACTGCGATCGCCAACCCGCCTGCCAAGCGTGGCGATTATGGCAAAACACCTCATGGTTATGAAAACCATGAGGGAGGCCTATGTCCTGCAGGGGGCGTCAAGGGGCTGATGATGAGACAGGCAAAGTAATCACTTCGAGTTGGGAAGAGACCTAAGTAATATCTGACACGATCAGATCACTCATTTTAAGGTTCCTTCTCGATATGTTCTTTCAAAATTAGCGTTGTATTGCTTTACTTAGAAATAATGTCCAATAACTGTCGTCGTTATATAAGTGATCCAAGAATCAATAAAATACTATCCTAAGAACGTTCAAAGCTTGAACATTCAGAAATAGCTGCTAATCATTGTTTTATTTCCAGACACTTGGAAGAAGATTCCAGGGTCCTCACAGCTGAGGCCCTAGCTAAGATGTCACCGGAAGAGCTGGAGTTCCACTACTTCTCTGCACACGACTTTGACAGGAACTCTAAGCTTGATGGCTTAGAGCTGCTAAAGGTAATGTCACTTGTGATCCAAAAACCAAAAATCACCCGAGACAATCAATTTACAATTACTACGCCAATTTTCCTTGATTGTTGGACCATCGTGTTGGTTCATCGTGTCGCGATCCCAAACTTTTGGTGGCTAAGAAGAAATGACTAAGGAACAAAACCCTCCTTATGACGCAAAAACATTCCTTGTCTAAAAATCCGGTGATTTTTCCTTCGTCACCGATTTTTATGAAATGAAAACTGTGTTGCCAAAAAAATATTCAGAATAAAAACTGGAGTTACCTTTAAAAAAATCTAAAATCAGTATAAAGCTCGCTAATTTCTTTCTTTTTCACATTTTCAGTAATTAACTTATAATTATCCATAACCTTACGATCAATAATTGTTATTGTAACAATCAATCAATAATAATTATTGTAAGTTTATTTCTAACTGTATTTTCACGAAACAGGGCTATGTGCTTCAACCTACCATAAATCTTGCTGACTGGAAGGCTATCTGCTACGGCCACATTGCTTATAATATATTTACAAAGTCTCATTTCATCACGATCGTATTTTCGAAATTAAAACCAAATTACGATTACCTATGTACGTAATTTTGATGATACCGCTTAAGAAATCCTCGTAGATATTATAACATAAAGCGATATAATATTGTTCCAGGCTGTATACCACACAATGGAACACGAGGAGCCCAACCCTGAAGCTGAAAACACCATAGAACCTGAATCCAATGATCTGAACGCTTACATAGGTAAAGTACCGAGTACAAAATTTCTCTTAAGGCCGCATTACGCTATTGTGAGTTTTATAGGCCCAATCTTTGTAAAACGATGGAGTAAAACCAACCATTGTGGTCTTGATATGCAAGAGCGATAGAGTTAAGTAATTTTTCAGTACTGATACAAACGATCCTAGAAAGAGCATGATCCGATAACAAATTGAAAAGCACAAGAAATCGAAAGAGGAAATCGAATCAAATCAAATGAATTTTTTTATTTTAACGTAAAGAATTTAGGTAAATTCTGTTTGCTGAATGTCAATGTAAAATGTAAGCCGCTGCTTTCGGGCCGTAGCTGTAGTGAAGAAAAAGGCAGGGGAAAAAAAAACTCCACTGATCATCTTCTCGAAAATTATCTTAAACCTAATACAGCAGTTCCTATATTTAGGAATTTAAAACTGTTTCATTTGAGCTTTCGAGTTGTAACTTATCCTTGATTTTCTCGAAGGTGCGATACAAATGGTAGCGTATTAGAATACGTTTCTTCTTCTTTTTTAAGGTCGTTCGGTTCTTCATCACCATTCTCATCCAACCACCTTCAACATTATTGAACAATTGAAATAGAAACCAAATTTGGAACAAATTTTCATCCTACTATGCAGTGTGACAAAAAAAGCTAACAATGTAGATAACAACATTATACATAATATGCAGTACACAGATTATAGTTACACCTTTCGTTAAATCGACCGTAGCTCAACAAAAGAACATTGCATTGCTATGAGTATTTGAATGACCAATTGTATTGTTTTAGTGCTTGCCCAGCCATCCACTGAAGTCACCGTACCCAATCATTTTGCAAGTTTATGATGGCTTCAATACTCATTTTAATCAGGGCCTTTTTATCGCAAATAGGTGACGTTATTCACTTTGAATAAGTATGTCATGTATAAAGTTGGCAATTTTTAGAAGTAAAGTCAAAGTGATTTATTTTTCTCAATGAATCGCAAAAACTGTGACCCTAGGCGATCTATAAAGCCATCATCCCGCAGCACAATTTAATTCACATTGTTTTGTTTGATCAATAAAGCAATGGCAAATAACGTAGTAAATATGACAGATGATCAAAACGTATCTTAAAACGTTTTTTTTAGACAGACAGAAAGACAGACAGACGGACGGACGACGTGGCGAAACTGTAAGGGTTTCTTGTTGACTACCTACGGAACCCTAAAAAGCATTATCCAAAAGTTGAAGCGATAACCGATACCTAAATGGTTTTTCACAAATGTAGGCACGTAACTTAGAAAACAAAGTCGTAGGTACGTGCTGGGATTTGAAGCCACTACCTCCTTAATGTGAGGACGGCGACCTACTGCTGCGCTACCACCGCATTTGTAAAGTAATATTAGCAATGTTACCCGATAACTGTGAAGGAAAACGTCGTGAGGAAATCTGAGTGTCTAAGGTGTTCACATACCTAGCTCTCGAAATTGCCAATCCGAGGTGGGCACGCGTGGTGATTAAGCTCTCTGAGAGAAGGCTTGTGCCGATGTATATAGTCTACATAAGAAAAGGTTATTACTAAAATGTAACTATATACATATTTTTAAAAAACTACGGGGTTAAAATATTCAAAATTACAAAATTTCTAAACAATTCAAAATCTTAATTTAGCGTGTAAACACGTAACTTCTTAGACCCCGTCTTCGTGTACCATTAATTAAAAAAAATCACTATAAAAAAAATATTTAACAGAAACCATGAATTTTAAATCATTTGCGCCAACTCTATCTCTTTATTTTAACTTCACATGTATAACAATTTTCTTCTAATTTCTTCACTTTTCTCTGACAGCCCTGGTGGACCGCACGCTACAGCTGGACGACACTGACAACGACGGGTTCGTCTCTTACGTGGAGTACCGCGCGGCCCGAGCCAATAATACCTTAGACAGAACTCCCAGGGTCCTAGCTGCAGATTGATGTGCCCAAGAAGGGCTTTCTGATGTTCCCAACGTGGTTTTCACTCATTGATGGGAAATGTTGGGTGGTTTTTTGGTAAAAATTTGAGGCGAAAAGTATGTGAGCTGACTTGAGAGATTTTTGCTGGGGACTTGACGTGGCTTAGTCTGCTGATTTGTCTGTTCTTATGGTGGGCATTTGAACTGATAAGTATGTAGTTGGTGGACAAATGTGATTTGGTTCTGTTGATTTGTTAGTTTTTTGCTGGGAATTTGAAAAGGTAAATCAAGTCAGTTTTAGTCGATTGAGGTTGGTCTGCCTAACTGTGGGTTTTTTTCATTGGCATTTAAAGTGATCAGTACGTAGTTGGGGAGAAATGTGCTTTTGTTCTGAGTTGTGTAGTTTCTGCTGGAAATTTGATGAGGTGAGTTTTAGTCTGTTGAGTTGTATTTGGTAGAGAAATGCGATTTTGGTGTGTTCAGCTGTGGATTTTTTTATATGGATTCGATGTGATAACATTGTTAGTTTTGTCAGTTGGTGGAGAAAAGTGATTTTGGTCTGCTGAGTTGCGGATTTCTTTGGTGGGAATGTAAACAAATAAGTATAATTTTGGTGGACAGATGTGAGTTTTTTCTGTTGAGTTGAAGACTTTTTGCTGGGAATTTGGTGTGGTAATTCTTGTCAGTTTTAGTCTGTTGGATTTGGTGAAGAAATTGATATTGTGGGTTTTTTGATGGACATTTGAAGTGATAAGTATGTAGTTGAGGAGAAATCTGATTTTGTTCTGTTAAATTGTGCTCTTTTTGCTGGAAATTTGATGAGGTGAGTTATGTCAGTTTTAAGCCATGATAGCCTAGTGGGTAGAACATTGAACTCGGAAGCGGGAGACCCAGGTTCGATTCCCAGTGCGGGCATGTACCTATGACTTTTTTTTCTAAGTTATGTACATTTGTGAAGTTGTAGTAGTAATACAACTCGCTAACTGTGAAGGCCAACATCGTGAGGAAACCTGGGTGTCTGAATTATATCTCAGAGCACATACCTCAGCGCTTGAAATCGCCAATCCGTGGTGGGCACGCGTGGTGATTAAGCCCATACTCTCTCTCTGACGGAAGGCCTGTGCCCTACAGTGGGACGTATATAGGCTGCTTATGATGTCAGTTTTAGTCTGTTGAAAAGTGATTTGGGTCTGCTAAGTTGTGGACTACTTGCTGGGAATTTGAAGTGGTGATTCATGTCAGTTTTTGGCTATTGAGCAGTAGTCAGTGGAGAAATGCGATTTTGGTCAATTGAGCTGTGGGTTTTTTGTTGAGGATTCGATGTGATAAGTTTGTCAGTTCATGGAGAAAAGTGATATTAGTCTGCTGAATTGCGGGTTTTTTGCTGGCCATTTGAAGTCGTAAGGATGTAGTTGATGGACAAATGTGATTTTGTTCTGTGGAGCTGAGGGCTTTTTGGTGAGAGGTGGGCTTTTTGCTGGGAATTTAATGTGGTGAGTTATGTCAGTTTTAGTGTGTTGGGTTGTAGTTAGTGGAAAATGTGATTTGGATCTGCTGAGTTGTGAGTTTTTCCGGGCATTTGAACTGATAATTATGTAATTGAGTTGTAGGCCTTTTGCTGAGAATTGAATGTGGTAAGTCATGTCAGTATTAGTCTGGACTGTTGAATTGTGGGTTTTTTTGAGGATTCGATGTAGTAACTTTATAGTTGGTGGACAAATGTGATTTTAGTCGGTGAAACTGTACTGTAAGGCTCTCAGTGGGTTGAAGATTTCTGTGGAAATTTATTGAATTGTTGGATTGTTTGTGGAAACTTTATAGGGAATTCATTGAGACGTGCTAAGCATTTAATTGGTGTAGAGCGTAATTTCGGTCTGAATAAAAACTTTATAATTGTCTAAATTAAAAATTGTATTTTATATAAAAATGTTTTATTTACAATTAATATAATGAAAAGCAAATCGTCCCTTCAGATTATGCGTACTTAAAAATACAATAAGGTAAGATTAAGACAAATTGAAACCATAAATAAAAAAAAAACCATACATACTTCTATATACGTAAATTACCTAAGTTCATAATGTTATCAATATCGAGCTTGTTATCTCTAAAACTAAGTAGGTCAAAATAATGGGACCATGAGAAAACAGTATAAAAAGCGGTATTAGAAACATTATCCTAATGTTTCAATGAGCAAAGTTAACACTGCATATGGGATGTTACAGAAAGATCCGGTTGGACTAAAGATGCTTGTTCTACTTAGGTATCAATACAAACAACTTCTTTATGTGGAACCAATTTATACCCAGACTCACTGTTTTAGAATTATCGTATGTCAAATGTCATCTGTTTTATACTACATTTACTGTATTACTGAACATTTACTGAACAGCCAATTATAAAACTGGTTTGTGTTGATGAGTAATAGAATAACTCTCGGATCGTTCTGTTTGTATTACTTGTTAACGATACTGACGAAACATAATATCTGGGCATAAACGTGTGAACACCCATGTACATTAAGACCCCTGTGTTCGATTTCATCAACAAACTTTAGTAACTTCTATCTATCCATACAGCCGATGAAAAACGGGCACTATTGGGCATAGGACTCTTCACCTCCCCAGTCTCCTGCCAGTTTCGTCCACGGCCTTCCTGCCGCCTTCTTCATAAGTTCTTGTGACTTATGTGAAATAGTTATTCCCCGCATTTGTACCGAGCGTCGCAGGACATGCCGTCCTTGCCCCAAGCCGCCGCTTGAGCGACGCCCTTGGAGATCTCTTCGTAGTCCTGTAGCGACACGTTGTTCCTGTAGAAGACAAGAAAAAGTTTTCTTGTAAACTTTAATTCGACTATTAATAGATGGCGGTAGTAGTGTTCATAAAAAGTGAAATAATATGATATATTATTTACTATATTATGGAAATTAAAGAATATAGGTGTCACCGGAAAAGCTTACCAAATATTCGACTCGTACCTGACAAACAGACAACAAAAAGTGAAGATAGGAAACTCTGAAAGAGATCCTCAAAACATTATTTGTGGTGTCCTTCAAGATCAATACTAGGGCCGCTCCTCTTCCTAATCTATGTTAACAATATCTCTGAGGTGGAACTCCATGGGTCAATCACATTGTACGCAGATGATACGTGTCTATTTTACTATGGTCAAAATATCAACAAACTGATTAAGGAAGCACAAGCCGATCTAAATAAACTATCAGAATGGTTTAAAAGCAATCTTCTGACAATTAACTCATCCAAAACCTCCTATATGATTTTTTCAGCCAAAAAGAAGAAAATTCCCGATCATGAACCGTTGTTGATAGATGGTGACGTCTTAGACAAATCGAATCAGGAGAAATATCCTGGTCTGCTCTTGGACTGTAAACTCACGTGGAGGGCGCAGATTGAGAGAATTATACTAAAACTCAAATCACTCTGCGGCTTGCTGCGTGGTGTAACTAGTTGCTTACCAACTCGCGTCCGCTATAACATCTATAATTCCCTGGTGAAACCCCATATTGAGTATCTAATAGAGATATGGGGCTCAGCGGTAGGCACACATATGATTTACAAATAGCTCAAAATAAACTTATTAAGGTACTTTTCTGTTACGATTTTCTTACACTTACACGAACTATTTACCTAGAAACAAAACTTATGAACATTAGGCAATTGTATATCTATCAAACATGTCTCCTTATTTATAAAATTACACACAAACTTATTCAGTCTAATATAGAGTTCAAGGCAAAGCACCACAGATATCAGACTCGCACTAAAAATCACTTACAACTACTCGCACCACGAACCCAATACGGAAAAAGGTCAATACTGTTTGAAGGAGCACAATTGTTTAACAAACTACCGAAAGATATAAAAAATTCAGATTCACTTCCAAAATTTAAGTTCCGATTAAGATGCCACATCAAAGATAAATATAAAATTTAGAATTTAAGCGTTTGTTACAATCTAATAAGTGAAATTGGTATGAGGTGTTGCATGTTCACGTTTATATTTCATTAGGATTATAGTCCTGGTTTTCTCATTTTAAGTGAATGAAATGTAAATCGTTCTTATGGGAAATAAATACTCAAAACCAAAACCAAATTGTTTTTTGTCACTTCGATGAACCTTCTCCGTGCATCACATAGAATGTAGATATAATCGAAATTTATATTATCTTTAAATTCGAATTGGTAGGTAGGTATCGTAAAAGTATAATTTGGGGTCAAGTTCGTGAGAAGTTTCAAGTTTTCAGCACATACTTATTGGGCACCGACTAAATAAGGTATCTTGTTTTAAGGACGTTTGAAGGACGTCGCAAAAAATTTGTGTCATGTAATTTTAGGGAAGACAGGATTACAGGAGATAATTTTCTACTGTCATATTACGCAGATTGATATTTTTTTTCATAGCAGGAGTTCGTCAACAGTTTTGTAGGGATATTTTTTCCAAGGGAGTGAAGCTGGCCTTGCGCTGGTTTCTGAAAGGACAGCCGGTAGATGAAAGTTAGTCGCTCTCTGATGAAGAGTTAAAATTGCTATTATATTTATGTAGAGATAAGAAGGATTTTTACTTCCGGTGGTTCTGATGTCTGGTGACGCTACACCTAAATAGCTAGTATGTAACATCTTAGAACTCGTTTTTATTTACCATTATGTGAGATAGAGGCCATGTATAACCATAATCAAGCCTATTTTATTAGACTGCTTCATTTATCTAGCCGTTGAGGCGCTTAGCTACCAAAACAGAGGTCGTGGGTTTGATTCCCACTGGGAGCCGCCGTACATTTGTACAAGCGGCCTCAGTCTGGGTGTATTTTCATGTTTGTGACGTCCTTGCCTGGTTACTACAGCACATGGTATCCTAGTTTGGGACCAAGTCAAGTGATTGTAACAATACACAAGTGGAAGTTATTATTATTATTTTGTACCACTGCACGACACAGGCTCTTTCTCAGAAAGAGAGAGAGTATGGAATTAATCACCGCGTACGACCATCGCTGATTGGCAATTCCAAGTGCTGAGGTATGCAATTACCTCAGACACTCAGGTTTCTTCATGATGTCTTCCTTCACAGTTTGCTACTATGAATTCGCAAATGTTTCTAACTTAGAAAACATAGTCATCGGTTCATTCCGTGTTCAAAGCCAGGACCTCTCGTATGTGAAGTCAGCGATCTACGTAAGTATATCGTGTTACACTTGGAGGCACTATTTTACGTCATGTTATACGTAACGTATAGAAGTACCCCCCCCCCCCTCCAATTTACCCCTGTACGAGTTTAGCGCCTTGCAGCAGTAGCTCAGCTCCAGAGGAGTAGAGTTGCGCTTGCGCAGGCCGTTGGCACGACAGTCGATACAAGCAGCCGAAGTCGCGATTCTGTTGCCCTGCTAGGTAGCTCAGGTATAGGAGGATTTCGTCCTCAGTAATGTAGGATGCGTTCTTGTTGTCTGGAAAGTTTGCAAAAATAATATTAATTACATGTCAAATTAAAATTGTATTAATTACATTCAAATTAGTAATAATAATAATAATAGGTATATAAACATAATATTATTTTAATAATATAATTATTCAATAAATGCCAATAGATAATATAAAATATCAATATTGTTTCAATGTAGGTAAATTTAATTTGTAAATTAATAGAAAGTATTTCAATGTCAATCATGTTAACATCATAAAAATAATAGAATAAAATTTCTAATGATAAAATAATAATTCTTAAGTTAGGAAATATCTGTGCAATTTAGTTTTTTTATGTACAATAAAGTGTTCTCTATCTATCTATCTAATTCCAATGGATACTATACACTGTATAGTTAATTTAATTGCTAAAAATCCATCGTGGAGGTAAGGTATTTTTTAAATGTGGACGTTGCATGCGCTCAAAATATGTTCCGCAAGTTTGTTAAACTTGTGGACCATTGAAGTGGATCCTAATTACCTGTCTTGGTCGAGTTACGGACGAATGCAGCAAGTCTCTGCGATATATTCTACTTTCTAAAGCATATGCAATAACTCACGATGCTTCATCATCATCATCAACCCATAGCAGTCCACTGCAGGACATGGGTCTCTCCCTGTATGGGAGGTTTTGCCGTAATCTCCACGCTTGGCAGGCGGATTGGAGATCGCAGTGTTTGGTAGTCTGGTATCACAGGTCAACGCTGCTGCCCGTTCCCTGGTTTCCGTTTTTTAGTCGCCTCTTACGACACCCACGGGAAGAAAATTAAATGGGGTGGCTCATTCTAGGCCGGAGCCACACGGCACGATGCTTATAATCTTATATTTAACGGGTCTAATCGCGATTGTTTATTATTAGATAAACTTTTTCAGCTACCTTAATTCGCAAAGATAAATATTTTAACCCCACTGAATTTGAAAAGAAGAAATGTGAATAATGTTGTTAGTTAGCAGTTTCTTTTTTAATCCTTAAACTGACAACTGCTATTTCGTACCTAGGTACACGATTAATAACATTTTTGTTTGCGATTACGATTAACAATTGTAAAGTACGGGAAAAATATTAAAAAAAATAAAAAATTGTAATAAAATATCAATTATCTCGTTAGTAATTTTAAAAACTGATTTTGTTAGGATCTTGCGTGAATATAGAATGAAAAAATTATTAAAAGTTATTTGGGTAATTTTCAATTGGTCTAATTGATGTTTTTCAGCAAAATAATTAATGCAATTAGCATTATTTCATAGAGCCCGTTAATAGAGATACATAGTACTACATCTATGTTAGGCATTAACTCTGTATCATCATCATCAGCCATTTGACGCCCACTGCAGGACATTGGCCTCCTTCGTGGTTTTTATAACCATGAAGGGTTTTGCCAAAATTGCCACGCTCGCGCTCTTTCGCCATTAACTCTGTATAGGACAATATTTTTGGTGAAAAAGACAACCACTTCTAATTTTGCTAGTCTAACAGAAAATCACCCATTCCCAGGATATTTTGAAGTTAGGATGACTAAGCTTCAAAATGTGTTATTCTAATATAATATATGCAGCAGATGTAGCGCATTCGGAAGAACCGGCCCCACATTCGAAAGGTCGTGGGTTCCAACCCCGGCATGTACTAATTAATGACTTTCTTTTCTATGTCACGTACATTTGTGAAGTTGTAGTTGCAATACCACTCGCTAACGTTATTAGCTGACTCGGCAAACGTTGTTTTGCCATATTAATTAGCCTACGACCTATTCTCGGACCTATCAAATATTTCTGTTTCGTAGGAAATCGGAGGAGTTCGATGATGACAAACACTGTGACACGAGATTTTTATATATTAGACTAGCTGTCCCGGCGAACTTCGTACCGCCACAGAATCCGTTTATACGATTCTTGCACAACGCCATCTATTTGTAAAACACAACGTTCGCTCGCACAACGCCATCTATTTTTAACTTAAAATTATCCCACGGGAACGCATTACCGAGTATGCTCTGCCTCAATTCAGGTTTTTGTCTATCTGCACACCAAGTTTAATGTAAATCCGTTCAGCGTGATTGAGTAACAAACATCCACCCATCCAAACATCTTCACAAACTTTCACATTTATAATATTAATAGGATAGGATAGTAGGATTTACATACCTCAGCGTACAAAGGCCCAACTATGAGGCTAACCTGGGGGCTACTGTTAACAGTAGATTAACAGCTTGTTAGTGTACGAGAAACCGGGGGTAGGTACGGAAATCTCAGGGCTAATTAACTAACTATAAATATTATTTTAGATTGAGGTAAAGTACGTCAAAGACAATATCCACGCACTCGCTCACCTCGAAACACTGTCAAACAAAACCCTCTTTGTGCCGAGCCCCATTGGCGATCGTGTGGCTATTTCACCGTCCACCTTTCCCTAGTCCGGATAATCCTCAGCTGATCGGATTACTGGTACCTCGACACAGGAAACGCATCCGAAGCTATTGAATTATGGACTTTGCTGGCCAATGGTCAGCGGTACAAAAGATGTAAGGTATAGAAAGCCCAGTAGATATAACGGGTGTAATAAGGGGCTACCCAGAGCCACCCGGAGCTAACTAGCGCCACTAATAACCTAGGATTTTAATCGATTTCTGATGAAGCGCCTTTTTTTGGTTTAGTGTTTTTAAAGTTCTTGGGCTTAGATTTTATAATTTTTTTCATTCGTAGCGCTAGTAAGCTCTCGGTATTGAGTATTGCAGATGCTAGAGGTATATTAACGACTGAAACGCACTACCGGCTGGATGCTGCATAAATCATATTTTTTGGACCTATAGGGAAGAGCGGGTGATCGTGCTCTTCCACTATAAAGGGAAATTTCCCGCCAGGCAGATCGTATGCCTGGGGACGGCCGGTCCGACTAATGTTCGTCGGACGTTATATTTATGGTATGTCATGTGAAACATTTTGCTTGCGCGATGTAGGAATGTTGGAGTTTATAGTGCGCGCGCAGAGTTGACATGTGCTCGCCACATCACTCCCCTTCAAGACCGTAGCTACGCATAGCTAGGTCTGATAGGAATCGAAGTCTGTGCTCTAAAGCGTGCAAGTGCCAGGAGGCGCTGAGTCAGTGAGTCGACTAGCGGTTGAGGGTGTTCGGCGGCTAACAGTCACTTCACCGGCGACAGTACCATGGGGACCGCGCATGTGGTAGGAACCGGTGGAGGCTGCTGTATAACTGGCAACGTACGCTGTTGCTGTGTGGCTGCCGTGCCGAGGGGTTGGGGGAGATCACCATCAGTACCAGTAGTCGGTGCGTTGACTGTAGTGGAACTGATGAGGTGAGAAGGAAGAGGATGCTGGCCTTGCTTTGAGACTGATTGTATGTGGGGTGCTGCGAGAGCGAAGGAAGGCTGACATTGTTCTGTCGAATATAGGGAAGAGTGGGTGATCGTGCTCTTCCACTATGAAGGGAAATTTCCCACCAGGCAGATCGTATGCCTGGGGACGGCCAGTCCAACTGATGTTCATCGGACGTTATATTTATGGTATGCCATTTGAAACATTTTGCTTGCGCGATGCAGGAATGTTGGAGTTTATAGTGCGCGCGCAGAGTTGACATTTGCTCGCCACAGACCTAAGTCATCATCATTCACTGGGCCTAAGTCGTTCAATGGACAGTATTGAAATCGTTCTATTTACTAAAAGGGTGGTCGACGTGCAACTTCCGTGGTTGTCTACAATGTGTGTACCTCACAATGGATTAGGCGCAGATGGAGTGTCCGGCAAACGGTAAAAGGTTCCTAATGTGGGCTTTAGTTTACTATCATGTATTTGGGTATTTACAACAGTTTATTGGATGTGTCACATGCGTCGTGTTAGTTCATAATTGGAATAAATATATTTTTTACAAAAACTACATATTAATAATTAATCAACCGAGATAACTGTAGAATTGATGTAGTTAACTATCAACAAAGTACGAATTACGACATAAAAGTTTGAACTCATCTTTTAAGGATATTTTTAAGAACCTATAATGCTTCAAGCAGCTCCTTTTAAAGCCTATTTCAAATTACTACCCTGTTTTGTACAACCCCTATATTAGTTCGCGATCAGACCCGTTAAATCTGTAACTGAACAACTGAATGTAGCAGGTACATTTTCGTAGAGCAATTTGTTTAAAAAAATTTACTATCTGGATAGAAATTTTGTTAAGTTTGGATGTTGCTTCAAAAAGAAGTGTGATCACTTTTTTCAGAGAATTCAGAGAAGTAAAAGAAAGAAAATTATACGTGTATAAAATAACATTCTATTGGTAACGTTAGGAATGACTTACCATCAAGGCTCCTGGCGTAGTGGTGATCACCCTTCCACGCGCCAGCTCCGAAAAACCCGGCAGCAAGAATTAGGGCCTTCAGCACCACCAGGATCACCAGATTGGTCAAGTTTAAGCTTAGGACCTGAGAACATAAAGTGCACTTTTCAATATCTCTACGAGGCAAAATTTTGCCTATGAAGTCCCAACATGACGTCACCTTTTCCATTCTCTATCCTTTCTTATGACTCAAACAACTTTTTAGCGCAGTTTCGACCCTGCGTTATCATCAAAATTCCAAAGACAGCAGCAATGCATTCCTCAGCTACTTTCTAAGCGTGCAAATGAGACTAAAAGGTGCGATACGAACCTGCGATATGCAGTCAAAACCAACCTGACTGCTACCAGTGGATCTCGCTATGAAGTCCTTAGCTAAAGACGTCACAACTTGTCCGCCGGCTCCACTCAAAAAGTCACCAGCAGAACTCAAGAATGATTTTCTTGCGTACTGATTTGTGTCATTGCTGTCACTGTCAAATCTATCGATGCTAGCTGAAGCTTGGATCTGAGTATCGTATTCCCCCCTGAAGGGCACTGTCCGCTTCTCTTCCGGCAACACGGCGTTGGCATCAAATCCTCTAGGGTAAATCTTCTTAGCGTACTGAGGCGAAGAATACGCCCCCGAATGTTCGGCTGAGGCACTCGCGAGGAAAAGCAGGAAAAAAATGGCGGGAAGCGATGCCATTTTCAATATTTGAATTTAGATTTCGCACCGGAATTAGATTATATATAGATATGTTTTTCTTTTTTGTTAATAATATGGTTTTACGACTGGTCGACGCGGATGGCCAGGGTGGAATGGTTTAGGGAAGCAGGCACTTCTGTTGAACAATGTGTACCGATGGTGATAAGATTGATGTCTGAGGTGGTACGGGCTTTGTCTACAGTTTTATCTCTTCCGAGTGCTTTTGTTAGTTGCACGCACGATGACATCCACTAATGGCGAAATTGTTGTTGCTTTTTAGTGGCGATGAGACGGTTATTTTTTTTCTGTGTTAAATGAGGCGTATTGTAAATATATTGAAATAAAACAAAAATTATTAAAAGTTTTATAGTTTAGACGTGAGGCGAGGAGACGCGAATTTAAAAATGTTTTAGTTTTCTTCTACTCAAGGCTACCATTAGAAAAAACGAAATTTCCGTTTGACTTTTGAGATTTAACATTTGCCAATAATTCCCTCTCTAACTAAAACTAAAATTTTGATTACGAAGTGTACCCATACCTACTACCGACCTACTAATTGCTACAGATTGATGATAACTTGATTGCCTCGACTGCCTCGTTGGTTAGAGCGGTATCACGTCTGATTACAAGAGGCTGTCTTAAATTTGTATAAATGGCCTCAGTCTGGGTGTATTTCTATGTTTGTAATGTCCTTTCCTGGTTACTATAGCAGAGAGTATTCTAGTTTGGGACCAGGAAAAGTGATTGCGTTGTGTGGAAGTTATAATTAATTTCACTGTTATGTTGTGCGCTGGAAATATTAAAAGACAACCAATCTGTAACGAGATTCACATAACGTTGAAAGTGAAAGCGGCGACGGTGATACCGGTGTGGACAATGATATTGTTGAGGGAATAGCTATTTTTCACCTCCGAAACCATTTGGGAACCAGTGACACTGTGAGAAGTTATGTGGAGCAATTAAACTCAAGCATTTTGAACACACCGACACAATATTAAAAACTACACTAGAAATTGACTTCTATTAATCAATCACTCTGTCAGATAGATAGATAGAGATCCAATTTCCATTTCACAATTTTCCATCGGTCTTGTCGATAAAAGCGATTTCTTCCAGAAAGCCTTAGAATTAATAGGATTGAAAAAAATTGTAAATAAAAAGGATAATAAATCAATCAATTAACCAACAAAACAAACAATTATTTTGCCAATGCGAGGACGTAAATATTTAGGTGGCTAAGATTGTTCTTTTGGATGTGGGACCAGTTTCAGAATCTCACCATTTGCAATTTTCAAAGTTGGTCAATTGTACAAAATTGGCCGTTTTGCGAGTTATCTATTTGGTAGAATTTGCCAATTTGTGAATTGGGCGTTCATAGAATTTGGCATTTTTAGAATTGGTCCTTTAAAGACCACAATGCCAATATAGGTATTGGACATTCATAGAACTCGCCACTGAGAATTATTCCTTTGCAGACCTTTTAATCATTCGGCATTCTGCGCCTAAATCCTTTTTAGCCTACGAAAAGGAGGTTCTTCTATTAAATTAGAAGTCCTATCGTATGGGAAGTATTTGACAAGAACGTTACGGGTCGGATGAGCTTATGGAAAAATGGATGTTTTAATAATGAATTACATTTGATGTATCCAAACATTGCCGAGAATAAATTTTTCGTTTTATGAGAGAATAACAAGTATTGTTTTTGTAAAATGGTTTTTGGTGTACTTATTTAATAGATATTTTATTCATAATTAAAATTATTATTGTTATATGTTTATAGCTACTATTAATTACTCACGAGATGGGGCAACGGGTAGCAGTTTTTGCAAAAATACACACTAATAACGATAATAATAATAAGTATTTCTTTATTGCACTACAAAACTATTTTTACAAAGGCGAGCTCAATACTAGGTAGTATTTTCATCCAGCTAAGCTACGTTGATGTGGACAGTCGAAGGGGTAGTGCCAGAAGAAAATTATGGGAGAAATATAAAAACAAATACATAGTGTAGTTGATAAACTTATATAACACACTACATTTTGACTCGACTGTACTTGCTGTAAGTACAGATTACGAAGCGATTTACAGACATTGTGCATAAGAAAAGTGAATCTATCGCTAGAAAGTAAAACTCTTATTTACAGTAAAAGTCAATTTTCTTCTTCGACGGATCCTCATTTGAATTGTTTGAAAACGACACACAATACATTGAATAGCATTGCTCTTACGATTCATAGCATTTTGGAGCAGAAACAACAAAAGTTTCCGAGTCTTTATTTTGTCCTGATCAATTTAAATGGTAAATGACTTTTACACAGTTTAAATATTTCCGTAACGAAAATATCGTAGTGAAATCCGCACGCAAGCTCGTAATCGTAGGTATCGATTACCGGAGCTTAAAAATGCTAATAAGAGCGCTATCAATGAAAAAATCCGGCCAAGTGCGAGTCGGACGCGAGCACCGAAGTTTCCGTTCAAATTTTTAGGTAGGTACTCACATAATTATTATAAATAGTTCAGGGATCGAGACTCGACAATTTTTTTATTTAATTGTATAGTTTTCAGATTTGCTCCCTGTATTTGTATTATAAGACAATATTCCTTGCCTAACATAGTTCTAGGTCATCGGAAAGTACCCTATAAATTTTTATTTGCTTGAGTGTCGAAATATACGTTTTTTTGCAGCATAAACGGCCGTATCTTTTTTGAACTTAGACTTAGAAGTTTAATTTTTTTACATCTTCAAGGCATTGCAAACTTGAGTACCTATATGGTTTTAATTTCAACTCAATACCTCCACGCGTTCCTTGACAGACAGGCGGACGGACGGACGGAGAACAAAGTGATCCTATAAGAGTTCCGTTTTTCCTTTTGAGGTACGGAAGCCTAAAAATTGTTTACAAAATCCTATGTCCTATGCGAAGAATCTACGCGGCGTAAAATAACAGTTTTTTTGGGAAATATCTAGTACTAGCTGTTGCCCGCGACTTCGTTCGCGTGGTAATTTTTCCGGGATGAAAAAATACCCTATGTGATAATCCAGACTATCTCTGTGCAAAATTTCTTCCAGATCCGTTCAGCCGTTTTTGCGTGAAAGAGTGACAAACATCCATCCATACATACAAACTTTCGCGTTTATATTATTAGTAAGGATAAGGATAAAACAGCGGTGGTAGTCCAGTGGGTAGAACATCGGACTCGGAAGCGAGAGACCCAGGTTCGATCCCTAGTGCGGGCATGCACCTATGACTTGGTTTTCTAAGTTATGTACATTTGTGAAGTTATAGTGGCAATACCACTCGCTAACTGTGAAGGAAAACATCGTGAGGAAACCTGAGTGGCTGAGCTATTCACATCCTCGGAATGAAATGGAGTGACGCTATTCTTAATCCGGCGCCACACTGATATCCGGCGCCACACGGATAGTAGTAATACCACTCGCTAACTGTGAAGGAAGTGAAGCTATTCACATACCTCAGCGCTTGAAATCGCCAATACGCGGTGGGCACGCGTGGTGATTAAGCCCATACTCTCTCCCTGAGAGAAGGCCTGTGCCCTACAGTGGGACGTATATAGGCTGCTTATGTATGTAAGGATAATTATTTCCACAAAAACCGGCAGTTTTCGGTAATAATCTAAATTGTATCCAAAGAAAGTATATGGGTCAGGCGTGAATTGTTTTGACAACCGTTGAGTTTGTCAATAATGTTGTAAACAATGTCACATTGACATAACAGTAATAAAGAGCACCGTGTCGTGTGTTTGCTCTCATTGTAGGCAGGGTTCTAGAGCGGAAAACGTGTTTCATTTGACTTATGTAATAGTCATCACAATGTCGCTCTACTTCCGATGTCGGACTTAACTGTTGGGTTTTACACGACACAGTACAAACAACTTTGACCATATGATTTTTCAACTCCTAAAGCAATTATTCAACCTAATTTTTCAAAGTAACACTTCACAAAGGGTAACGAAATGTGGAGTTTATTTCAGCAGTTTCCAAAGCAAGGCTGCTTATATAAATGTCTCATTGCTGCCATGACTACTAAGCTGATGCATATGAAAGCTGAGGCATTTGATTGCGTGGACCACGAGACACTTTTGCTAAAACTAGAGCATTACGGAGTAAAGGGGAAAGGTTTAGAACTGAGGAGATCTTATCTAAAAGGAAGGGTTCAAAAAGCGGACATAAATCGTATAAAATCCACAGGTTCACAAATAAAAATGGGAGTACCACAGAGATCAATTTTGGGGCCGTTCCTTTTCCTTGTATACGTAAATGATTTGCCGTTTATGGTACAAAACATGTCCGAGATAGTATTATTTGCAGATGACATGTCACTTATTTTTAAAATTAAGAGACAAGAAAATAATCTTGACGATGCAAATGATGCTCTCTCGCGTGTGTTGGATTGGTTCACGGCAAATAATCTGCTTCTAAATTCCAAAAAGACAAAATGTATAAAGTTTACCTTACCAAACGTAAGATTAGTTGAAAATAACATTGTACTCGGAAAAGAAAAACTGGAATTTGTAGAAGATACCGTTTTTCTAGGCATCACAATCGATTCAAAATTGCAATGGGGTCCTCATATTGTAAAACTAGCACACAGGCTTAGTTCTGCAGCATATGCAGTCAAAAGAATTAGAGTGCTCACTGATGTTGCAACTGCTAGGCTTGTTTATTTTAGTTACTTCCATGGTATTATGTCCTACGGCATACTACTGTGGGGTCGGGCAGCAGACATTGAGACGATCTTCATCTTACAGAAGAGAGCCATCCGATTTATTTACAAGTTAGGTAGTAGGGATTCGCTAAGAGATTTCTTCAAAGAAACCAACATCTTAACAGTTGCATGTCAATACATTTATGAAAATATTATGTACGTTAGAAAAAATATCAAAGACTTCGAAAATGTTGGTGGCCACCATAATGTTAATACTAGAAATAAACATAAATTGTCATTTCTACTATTTAGACTTGCAAAAGTTAACACATCCTTTATGGGGCACTGTATAAGGTTCTACAACAAAATTCCTCAAGATATATTAGAGTTACCTCCAACGCGATTTAAAAAATGTGTTAAGCACATTCTGTGCAAAAAGGCTTACTATAACATCAAGGATTATTTAGAAGACAAAGATGTTTGGCATCAAACAGTAGATTAATATTATTTAAAGGACGATTGTGACTAGTGTTCAACACATTCATGACTAATATTTTAAGTTGAAAACTCTGTTAATTAAGTTAAAACGTGTTTTGAAAAGAATAAATGTGGAGTTTCTTTGTTAGCTTCTTCTCCACATAATCCATTAATTGTGAAACTAACAACTTTGACGTTCATTAAGTAAACATTCTGTTTTTACAATGAATAAAAATATTTGAATTGAATTGAATTGAAAGATAAACTATTAACGACATAGGTGAATACTTCGAAATTGCAAAATAAATCATCTAGTATTTAAGTAAGGGACCCATTTGAATCTTCCTTAAAAATGATGGAATGAAGCTTTAAAAATAATAGCTCTTATTTATAATGCTTGTCTCATTGTTTCTATATGTGAGGACTACCTTAATTAATTTTTTTATGTATTTTGATGTGCCTTTTGGGTGTCAATTTGGCTTTAAACCAGAATATACAACAATATATTGTTACATTAACAATATACCTCTTTTACATGCCTAGTAAAAAAACCACAATTCGATGTAGATTGCAGAGTCGATAAACCCTTGTGGGATAAACCAATCTGTATTAATAAGTGACTCGGCTACGCAATATATGTACAGTCAACAGCAGTTCAACCTTTACGTTGGTTGTCACAATATACTATGAATTTTGTGAAACGCGGCCCAGTTTGAAGCTATTTCTACAAATTAAAGCATGTATCAAAATCAAAATCCTCGTGCGTGAGACTGAAAAACAGGTTTTTTGTAATCTATGTTCATAATCAAGCAGGTTTCTCTCTAGCTCTATCTTTTGCAAATATCGCTGTTAGAGTATAGCTAGACCAGCGGCCTAATTATGCGCACCAAATCCTGAGCGATTCCAATCGTCTAACTGTCAAATTAGTATGGAATTTGACAGTTAGACGATTGGAATCGCTCAGGATTTAGTGCGCGTAATATAGGGGCAGATTCGCAAAGATTTGTCATCAGCGCCATCTTTTGAATAACTCCGTTACTACTTTACATTTTAGAGCAGCAGGTACAGTGTGCAAACCAATGCCATTGTTCAGAGAGATGTGGGGAAAATATCCAGCGGCCCTCTAGCATTGATATTAGTGACAAAGCAATACGACAGATGGCTCTGGGGAGATTACAATTTATTTCACACACGTACTGTAACATACGGTATTTAAAAACTGCATGATGTTTATTGCCCTGTCATTTATTTAAAGTCAACATCAAAATGAAAGTAGAAAGTCAAAAGACTTCAACACATTTTTTTCGAGACAGGTACATACCTACCTATATAAAGGCTGGATCAAAGATTTGACAGATTTTTGGCAGTGGCTTCCTGAGGATAGCCGAGGACAGAAGGAAGTAGCGCCGTTAGGGCTTAGGGGAGGCCTATGTCCAGCAGTGGACGAGCACGGGCTGATTGATTGATTGATATCAAGGTTGTAAAATAAAAAAAAGTGAATAGAATAGTAGTAGAGAATTTTATGAGCTTTTATTTACTTACTATAATTTCCTCACTGTCTTTGGTAACATGTATAATTTTTGAAAGTGAGTGATTACCCCAAAAGTGGGACCTTCTTGGCCCACCCTATGCGGTTCCCTCCAAGTTTTCGAAGAAGTTTCTGAAGAAATCGCTTAGGTCCCTGATCACAAACGCTACACCCCTGTCACCTGTTGAGAGGTGAGCTTCCCGAATGTTAGGCGTGTACCCCAATTGCATCCTGCTGCATAAGTACTCAGGTGGTCTTCTCACACTTCTCCGTAGGGTAAATGGAGGGTCGAGGTGAGGGCATGGCCGTCTTGCCGAACCTTCCCGTCAGGTAAATTGGTGGCCTTCCAGGCGGTGGTCTTCATTGGGGGTCACAGGTGGGGTTCTTCATAAGCAGTCTATATCAGTGCCCGCGACAGCGCAAATGCCTTCTCTCAGAGAAAATAGAGAGTAGGTTCATAGTAGGAGGCATGCCCACTGTAGATTGGCGCTGCCACTCAGCGCTTCCCCACTTTTACCGCCGCTGATGTACAGTATAAATTAAAACTGTGGCTGAGGCTCCATTTGCAAATAAGCACAACATAAACATACAAAAATATTAGTCATTGTAAGCATGTAAGTGGAGTACGAAGGAGAAAAAATTAGGGCAAAGTCATAACAACTAACGTAAGAAATTTATAATCCCAGTGTCCATGGTACCGGAAGTATTATTAAAAAAAAACCTCTCCTGGCAAAATACGTGCCAGTGTGCTATAGTCCAGTCATATTCTTATCAACGGAAACTATCAGCGCTCGGCACATTTCTCCAGCGCGTGAGCAAAGCTAGAGAGCGCGGTGAAAATGTTTTGGTCTCAGAAAGTGAAACCGGGTAGCCAGCCTTGACCGTCACGCCGCGAGAACGGCCAACGCCGTGGAATGGCTGTTTGTTTTACATTTATTTAACTAATACGTTATTATAATTTTACAGCACAGCTCTACGATGTACGTAAAGATAGATAAGATCAACTCATATTACATAATTATGTTTTTAAATAGATGCCTGACGTAAACTGTCTTTTCTATTTACTCGATATGCTGAGTTTCAATGAATTCTTGTTTCTTTAATGTATCCCAATTTGGGAGTCATGAGTTGGTTGTTTGGCACCAACGTGGAACTTGGCGCCCAAACGTGAAGCAACATTTACCATCTCAATCGTTGAGAGAGAAAGACGACTGAAGTCTGCTCCATCCCATTTTCTGTCCGATATCATAACAACCAAAACATTTGGGCAAAGCACGAGGAAAGTGCTCAGTTTAGCTTTTATAACAATTGACGGGTCGTCAATTACGCTTTCAAACCATTTTGCGTGATGCAATTGTATTCGGTAAATGTAACAGGCAGCACAACACGTAATAATGCTCCAGTAGTGTGCCTACAGTTTTTTCTGATGTTCGCAACCTGCTGTAAGTTTGCGAGCCAGAAATGGCTTGAAAGGAGCTTTCTTGTTACGTAATCTCAGGCACTTACTTGTACACTTGCTGTTGTTTATTTGGTCGAAGTTGTTTTGTTAGCGTTTGCTATTAATTTATTCAGATAATTTGGTCGCAAAAGAAAACAAACTAAGGTTATGTTAGCTTTCTACTCTGGAAAGTTATGTAAAGAAATTGGCAGTACTTAGTTTTAAAAAGAATCACTCTTTTTTCGGTGAAGCTGTAGATGTCGTCATGTGTTCATGATACATAGCAATACAGAGTACGTGATGACCGCGGGTTGCTAAAAATTCATACTTGATTTTGCTAACGCTACCTACCTTAGAAGATAGCTCGAAATTGGTTGCGCCTAGTTGCGGCAGGTTTACATTGGTTGCGCTGTCTATACCGAGTTATAGCGAGTTTAAAGCTACGATTTTGACCCGCCAACCTGACGTCTGAATGGCGGGTTCAGAAGTTGTGTAGGGGAGTGCATAGAGCCTATTAGGTATTCTGAGTAGAGATTATTCAATTTAAAAAATGTATCAAATACTCTATTAATTGCAGGGACACTGAGCAAACATTCAAACATCTAACGACGGAACGTAAAGGCTGAAAACGGGTACTTAAATGGTTCGTAATCGAATGTAGAATCAGCAGTAAAAGCCAGGGCTTGTCCTAGACTACGGGGTGCCTCGCTTCGTGCAGATTGAATTCAGATAATATTTCCATTACTTACGAGCAGAATGGGAGATAAGGCCGGCGCTTGCAAACGGGCGCGCACCCCTTGGGGGTCGCTTACTCTCGAAACTAGAATAAAATAAATAAATAATAACTTCCTCAACAAAATCACTTTTCACAAATCCTGGTTTAGGACCAGGAAAACCAGGATAGGTATCCTGTGCTATAAATTTCAGTACTAATTTATTCATCATTATATTATTATTTAAGAAGAGGTGGACGGTCCAGCATTTTACAACGGTCACATTCCAGTTCTTTCACTGCTTGTTCTGTTCTGTTCTAGTCGCGCGATTTAAATTTAAAAAGACGAGTGCCATAAAACGCGTAACTCGTGCTATCGTACTACCCACGCTGGTACTGGCATGACATCTACCTTCTCCACTAATTACTAATTTAACGTGCATAGTGGTTTAAGCATGCCTACCCTATGGCAGACGAGGGCTGAAAATTTCATGGAACTGTTTATTTTGTAAAGTAAATTTGTATGGCATGGAGAACTTCGAGCTTTCAATTAGTAGCAGGAATAGTTAAATATTACGTATCGCTTGCAAGCTAAGAAAACTTCAGCTTCACTTAAGCTTAACTTGAGACTTTAGTTGATGTTAGAAAAAGTGACGAAAAGATTAATGAGGATCCATTTTATATGTTGGCAGGTAGTGGGTGTCTAATGGACATTTTCACATAGGTTATCGAGGAATGTGAAAATGTCCATTGGTCATTCATAAATCCTCTCATTTGCCTTTTTTTCGACGCCATGTCTTTAGCAGCTCATTCTTCTATTGCTTCTAGGCTAAGCTACTGCGTCTTCAACAAGATATTTTGTTAAAACAGTGTGTAGAGCTCACGAAAGTAAACGATTACAAATTTATTTTTTAAATGCAACGTACATAATTTACTTAAGTATATACTGTTTATTGAATGTCAAATAAAGGTACAAAGTTTAAAAGTTTAATTAATTGTTCATCTTTATATATTTTCAGGGGGTATGGACGCCCGTTATCCCAGGAAATGTTCAAACTAAAGTCTCTATTAAAGAGTAGTTTTTCTTAGCTTACAAACGATCCATTTAACTACTCCTGCTGCTAATTGAAAGCACGAAGTTTCCATGCCTTTACTCTAGAAAGCAAATAGTTTTCATTAAATATCTCAAGCTTTCACTATTCTGCAGTATTCTTTAGGTTGCATCTGAAGCATCTTCCGATAGAAAAATGTGAAAGACGTTCTTTGGGTAACATCAGAGCATCCGGTAAAAACCGACCAAGTGTGAGTCGGACATGGGTCCCGAAGTTCCGTACCATCATACAGTATACAGAGTGTGGCGTAAAAAATGGACAGTAACCTTAAAATCGTTTCGTCAGTATCGACAATGTGACCATTTATTCTTCTTCCTAATGGTGACTAATGGAGGTTGGCTGTTAGCTACCTATATTCTTCTTCATCTCTTGCTAAGCAAAACAGGTCTTTAAAGCTGGCTACATCCGTCCATTCCCTGAAGCCAAATTATAATATTTTTTTTATTTTATCATACGTGTTGACCGCGTTAAGTTTAAGGATAGTACGATATTACATTTGATTCTTAGGAGTGATTTAATCGTTACTAAAGAAAATGGTTTTCAGATTATACACTCTTTTATTTTCAAACCTATATTTATCTTAAAATAAAAAATGTGTTTTCTTTCATTCAGTTCAAAAACAGTTATTTTGATTATTTGTTAATATAGAATCAATTAATTTTAAGACTTATATGCATTATTGTTTTTTTAATCTCTATCTTAAAACGTTACAAAACCTTGAAAAACATGTTTCATGTATTGGGACTAATATGGGTTTGAGATAAACGTTCAAGAGATAAACCGTTTCGCGAGTCAGACAGATGAACAAACGTAGGCATAGTAGTTAGTTACGTAGTTTAGTAAAGAAAAGGTGTGTTTTAGGGTAGTTTTATAAATATATAAGGATATTTTTTATCTATCTTATACATAAAAATCTCGTGTCACAGTGTTTGTTAGCGTACTCCTCCGAAACGGCTTCACCGATTTTTATGAATTTTTTATAGGTCTTATAGGGAATATTTGGTAAGTCTGAGAATAAGTCGTAGGCTAATTAATATGGCAAAACCACGTTTGCCAGGCCAGCTAGTTTTTATATAAGAATTGCAATGCAATAAAGGCAAAAAAACAATTTGTGGCATACTTTTTAAAAGAAAAGCGTTTTTTGTCACGGCAAACTCGATTATCACTAATTGATGGTTTGCCACGGGCAGTAATGACCGTAGCCTTGATTTGAGCAAAGTTGAATGACCAAGAATTATTCGATCTAGCGAATTGATTCATTCGAGTCGGGTCGCGGCAAGATGAAAGTGCATTTAGAAACCCATGAAATAAATCCATTTGTATTAGGTACTAGCTGTCCCCGCGACTACGTTCGCGTTGGATTAGAATATGAAGTGCTCTTGCCTCTTAATCAATGCCATGGTCTACCTCCGTTCTAAATTCAGTCCCTTGAGACTTTTTCGCGGTTGAATTTTACTATTCTATTATCCTACCTCACCACGCCATCTCTCGTTGGCGCAGCTCGTTGCTTGCTCAAACTCATTACAGCAAATGCAGTACGAAAGTGTGGCTCACTCGTTTTGTGGCGCTAAAACGTCAGAATTTGTGAATAAATAAACAGGAGAGGTGCGCTTTTAAAATGTTGAAAAGCACGACTCATGTCGTTCTTCTACCCATCTTCTTATCGTGTCGGTGACCAAACCAGTTAGACCAGAACTCGGCTACGTGCATTTCAGCGTCTTCTGTGGCCTCCAGCAAGTCTTTTTGAGTGTATTTGGACTGGCACAAGGGACACACCGCGAGATGCTGCATAGTCTGAGGGAAGACTCCACAACAGCAGTGGTTTCGTCCGCAGAACAGAGTAACAGAGTATGTTCTGTGGTTTCGTCCATGCGATGTTATTACCCATGCTGATGGAATAGATGCTCAATATAATACAGTAATTTATCATTTGGATCTGTTTTCTAAATATTACCAAACGCAGCGTATGACGCCCAGCAGCTCACTGGACCGACCATGTAAGGCAGATTGCTGGTAGTGGCTGGAACAGGATGGTCGAGATCAAAACTATGTGGTGTGCATTGGGCAAACTTATGCCCAACATAAATATTATTTACAGCATTAACATTAACCAACATGAACCAGTTTATGAAGATATTTATAGTGATTTTCTCGCCTCCAAGGGAATCTAAGCTATAATCATATTATGGTAAGTTTTATTCAATTCCCTGCAGTGGTTTTTGCGTGATGCGCGCACAAAGAAACAGAGTGAGGCAGACTACATATACAGGGACAAAATTTACAGGTTTATTTTATGTACAGATAGCCGAGGACATAAAACAGTTCAGAAGCGTGGCACTACTTCATCATCATCATTCGGCCACAAGAAGTCCACTGCTGGACATAGGCCTCCTCCATGGATTTCCAAAAAGACCGGCTGGAAGCGGCTTGCATCCAGCGTTTTCCCGCCACTTGGGTGAGGTCATCTGTCCATCTTGTGGCAGGTCGTCCTACGCTGCGCTTGCCGATATGTGGTCTCCATTCGAAAACTCGGCCCCACCGGCCATCAGTTCAGCGTGCTATGTGCCCCGCCCACTGCCATTTTAACATACTAATCCACTGGGCTCTCATAATTTTTAATTCGATCTTGTAGAGAAATTCCGAGCATAGCCCTTTCCATAGCTCGTTGCGTGACCTTGAGCTTTCTTATGAGGCACCACTGTACCCTTGTTATTTAGAGAAGGATTAGGATTATAATAGAGTAACGTAACATCAATAGTGCATTGTATACCGAGGGGAGAAAACGATCTATTTCTGTTCGAGAGTATGTTTAAGCGGGACGTGCAGCGGAGGGCGTTAATAAACTCGAGAACCGAAATAGAACTTTCTACCGAGTGATACATAGTGCTTTCTACTACACCTACGAGGAAAATAAAATTATTTAGAATAATTAAAAGCGTACTGTTAAATTATCAATTTAGTAAAAACTAAATTTAACAAAACAAAACAAATAATTGCCGCGCTTTTTTTTCGTAGTGCAGAAAAAGGTTACCAGCCTCCTTTCATTTAAAATCCAGTAAATCCCACCTCTTTTTCTAATTATTTGGTACCTATAAGACCTTTTTGAGATTTGACGTTTGTATTTTTTTATGTTCGCTGGTAAAAAACAAAAGAACGCTAGCAGTGCAGGAATGGATTTTCATACAACAATCCTGCGCCGCTACGGAGGACAGGAATGAAATTCCATATAACTTTTCCCGCCGCACATATTTATAAGGGAGAAATGACGAACTTTGTAATCCATTTATGAACGAGCAATGAGACAGTTTCTGAATAGGTGTGGTATAAATATACTTCTAAGCAGTTCGCACTCTAAGAATCCGAATCGAAAATTGCTGTATTTCTAATTTTATTAAGTAACAGTCTTATTTATGAAAACACGATTGCTTAAAACGCTCCTCAAACGCAGTTTAAATAGTTTAAATGCAGTTTAATCAGAACAGCTATTTTGAAACAACAGACACTCCAAGAAACTGTCTCGCAGACAGCACGTCTAGCTGTACGGGCTCCGGGTGCGATTACATAAACAAACAGCACGAAGTAGCCATACACAAAAGGCCGACTTTTGCTGACTATGTAAAACTGCGGATGAAGGACGAACTGTTTCAAATAGAAACAGCAAACGCTGAAATAGTTTCAGTGTCACATGCACACTCCTTTATTTTTCTATTATTGTATGTAAGCATGTTTGTTTGTAGCAATAAATCATTCATTCATTCATTCATTCAAATTGGTGGCCGATAACTTGTCGTTCCACGGTAGGTAGGCCGAGGAGACTGGACGAGATTGGCATGGAACCGCGTGGTTGGCGAGACGGTGAAGAGGCTCAACAGTGAGCGTCTTTCGTGGGCTGTATAGATAGGTAGACACGCGAGATTGGTATGGAATAAATGTGGATTTTCTTTGTTAGCTTCCTCCCCGCATAATCTATTAATTGTGAAACTAACAGCTTTGCCGTTCATTAAGTAAACATTTTGTTTTTATAGTGAATAAAATTTTTGAATTTGACTTTGACTTCATGTAAGATTTGATTTTACCTGAGTAAGAATATTGAAATTCATAAAAAAAAAACTGGCCAAGTGCGAGTCAGACTTGCGCACCGAGGGTTTCGTACAAATTTGTAGGTAGGTTACATATTATAAATAGTTCAGGAATCGAATCTCGCACTTTTCCGAGGAAAACCCGAACTTCAAACATATTTTTTTTATGAGTTAATTACAAATATAGGTATATAGTTTTTAGATTTTTCCCTGCATTTGTAGTATAAGACGATATTACTTGCCAAATTTCATAGTTCTGGGTCAACGGAAAGTACCCTATAACTTTTGATTCCCTTGCGTGTCAAAATATGCATTTTTTGGGGCATAAACGGCCATATCTTCTTTAAATTAACTTAGAAGTTTGATTTTTCACAGCTTCAAGGGACTGTAGATTGAGTATATGGTTTAAATTTCAACTTGATACCTCCACGCGTTCCTGAGATAAAGGGTCTTGACAGACAGACGGACGGACGGATGGATGGACGGACAGACGGACGGACAATAAAGTGATCCTATAATGGTTCCATTTTTTCTTTTGAGGCACGGAACCCTAAAAACGACCAAGTCCGAGTGGAACAGTTCACCGAGGGTTCTGTGTTGCCGTAAATATTATATTCCGCAACAAAAGTATTTTTTTAATTCAATTCCTTACCCCTAACAGGAATTAGACACTTGGGCGGTGTTTATTACTTGTTGTTATACCATTGGTACTACCTACACCTTAGGATCATACCAAACGTTTTAAATAACATTATGTTTCTTATGTTTGTTCTTTGGATTTTTATTATTTGTTCAGCAATCCGCCATTACACAGTAAAAGCCATATGGACGGACGAACGGACGAAAAACCAAACAGGTAGACAGACAGACGTTGTAGGTATAGTAATAAGGTTCCGTTCTAATATCGACTGTGCTCAATAAAAATACGTTTCACAAACTCAATAGAAATACTTACGTTACCTATTTATGTATGTATGAATGTATGTGCCTGTATGTAAATGTTTGTTTGTTTATTTTTGATCATCCGTTGAAGATAGCATAAGGCTACAATCTAAATACAGTTAATCAATCAATCTTCATCTTTATTCCTCAGTTTATATTTCTCGACTTCTGTGGATGGTGTAACCATCTGACTTTCTGTGGTCTCCTCTAATGCTGATGAGTCAGTATGTAATCATTAGCTAGGAACGCTAACCGCGCGTGTGATTACTCGTAATTATTACTTTAATTGTAACTAGCGACTTGTAACATTACTGTTATTTTAATTTTCTATTGACAGCTTTCATTGAAAAACAGTTATAGCAGCAATACTCCTAACTGTGAAGGAAAACATCGTGAGGGAACCTGATTGTCTGAGCTGTTCACATACGCACGATGATTAAGCCCATACTCTCTCTCTGAGAGAAGGCCTGTGCCCTACAGATGGTACCTTCTAGGTCATTCTAATTAATGATAGTCTGTACAATTATGTTTCGTCACTTCTTAAAAATTGGACACTTGATTGACTAGGCGTCGATATACGTCCCAACGCATATAGGCTGCTTATGTTATGTTATTGAAGAAAACGAAGGAGCAGTCTTTGGTTTTGCCATACGAAACATAATTGTATAGACTATCATTAATGAGAATGACACAAGGTACCATCTTTATTCAAGTCATGCAAATAATTTTAACACAAAGCACCCCAAAATAGTTTGACAATGAAGGTTGCAGTTTTACTTCTATGCAAGTGATAGCGCTGCGCTATCGTTAACAGGTTTTATGATGACCGACGAAACTCTTATCAAAATTACAAATCATCTTATGTGTATTAACTGTAAAAAAAAATGGAGCAATTGGCTGTTCTTCATAAGCAGAGCCCACGAGCCTTTCATCGTATTGGTCGAAGGAATTTGTTGGTCGGTAAAAGCGCACTGTTCAATTAGAACGAACAAGATGGAGGCTAAGATAGGGTTAATAAGTGGGTAGTTGCGAGTTGCGATTACGGAGAGAGTGCCCCGCTTGTACCGAGAGCGGGAAAATAAATGATACAAAAGCCTAATAACTAGCTACCCGCTGTTGTCTTAGACGGTACATATAGTCCGCACAGAGCTTTTTGGCGGTAACGTGAACATAGTCACAGATCGTTTGCACATCGCTTACTGTCTTTACAGTATATGTGTGAGTAATTGACGTAGTGTGATGCGTAGTAAATTACTATTAGGCAATTACTAAAGCAGTCAATTACTCAGTATAGTCCGCACAGAGCTTTTTGGCGGTAACGTGAACATAGTCACAGATCGTTTGCACATCGCTTACTGTCTTCACAGTGTATGTGTGAGTAATTGACGTAGTGTGATGCGTAGTAAATTACTATTAGGCAATTACTAAAGCAGTCAATTACTCAGTATAGTCCGTACAGAGCTTTTTGGCGGTAACCTGAACATAGTCACAGATCGCTTGCACATCGCTTACTGTCTTTAGAGTGTATGTGTGAGTAATTGACGTAGTGTCATGCGTAGTAAATTACTATAAGTCAATTACTAAAGTAGTCAATTACTCACACATACACTGTAAAGATATAGGAGTGCCGAATAGAATGTTTAATTTACCCTCCCAGATTTTCTATCTACGCAGGGAGAGATTATCTGGAGAACAATGATAATAAGACCGTTTGGCCCAAGGCTTTATGACCCATCTTATCTAAGCGAAAACGAAAAACAAAACGAAAGCCCGGGAAAGCCGTGCGAAACAAAACCATTGTGGTTCGCGAAGGATATTAAGCAAAAGAAAATTTCGCCCATTATTATAAAGAGAAAACGCTCCGTAAAATAGAGAAAAACAGTTTCACTCCCGCATAGGTCACGGGCCCGAGACGCGCGATAGTCCATTAAGATAGGCGGTGGCAAGCGACAGTCGCCAACGTAATTATCTCGCTCGTTTGTCGTGACCGAACTGAAATTACCATTGCATTAGAGGGAGGGCGCGTTTGTTGTGCATCCACAATCAAAACTATATCAGTGGGTTGCGCTGGCCGCGCCGCTCAGTTCACGCGCGTCTCCGCTGCGCGCGCCCGCGACACAACGAAAGTGAAAACAAAAGGAAAATGATAGTGCTTGCCCTCTGTGCTTTAACCCTCGCGCTGGCGAACGCCTCGCCGGGCGACCAGACACAGCTCGAGAAATACGGGGACAAAAAATTCAAGAAATACCACCTAGATGTTCCCGGAAAGGAACCTATTACCATCATAGAAACGGCCACCGATGATGTTCCGAACAAGTGGATCGACATTTCAGTGAATCTAGGAAAAGAAAAAGATGATATAGAAATAAAGAATTTGATGACTGATATAATTCACGACAATAACGGAGAGCGTCCGCGCTGTTTTGGCCCTTCATGCCAGGAAGGCTTTATGGAAAACGAAGGACCTCAAGGTGATTTGGAAGAAGACGTGGAAGGCGAGGATTTTACGGAAAAATCGAAAGATTTCCGGGATTACCCTAGTGATCGAATAAAGGCCATCAATGCTTTAGCTGCCAAATTGAAGAACGACAAACTAAAAGCTGACCGATACTATGACCAAGCTCCTATCATAAATCCGTACATAGAAGAAGAGGAAGAAGACAACAGTAAAGTGTATACATCATGGAATAGATTAAAATTGAAGCAACACAAGCATCCTTTCGACGACAAAGATGGCTGGATTACTCTAGAACCAGTAGCCTGGTCCACCAGCAAGATATCGAAGTGGAAACCTAACGTAAAGAAGCATAAACCTACATCCTGGACTCAACAACAAAGTAATGATGATGATAGGTACCCGAACGATGACAAATATTCCGTTTATCAGGGCATCGGCGGCATCCAAATCAATCCACCGAAAAGGCCAACTATGTCAAACACTCGTCCTGCATTCATCAACAATAAGCTGCACGTGACTTCTTCATCATCAAATTGGGATACGGAAATGCCTTCCAAGCCTTCATGGAATAAACCTGATAACTCATACAGTTATCCTTCCACGTGGAACCCCGACGAAAGTAGGAGGCCAGATAAACCGAATTGTAATTCCGAAGTGCAAAGACCGGAGGATGATACCGCTTTCTATGGTGTATCAGATTCGGTAGTTACTGACAACCGACCTTCGTATTTCCCTTACGAGTATGAAGCTCTCAAGCGGCCCATGAGGAGACCAACTCAAGTGGTGTATGTAGGAACGCCTGAAATGGACAGTGAACGTGCGTCGAGACCTCCTCATGGAGATGGCCAGTGGGTACTTTTATCAACAACCAAAGGTTACAGGAACAAGAAACGTCAACGCTCCCTAAATGATGAAGATGAACTATCAGACCCTCTGACCTTGACATCACATCACGCTGTAGCGTTAACAGTCCTCCCGTCAGAGACTCGAAAGAATATGACAACTTCTCATGGAGGTTTACTAGAAGTAGAAAGAAGTTTTCAGACTGTTGATGAGTCGAAGCGCGATATGGACAGAAAGAATGAGTTTAGACCTGATGAAATGGCATCGTCGACTGAAGTGAAGCCGACCTACAACAAACGCGCTATAAGAAAGAAGATCATCTCAAACATGGGACCCGACAGTTCTGCGGTGCTAGCGGCGGTTGGTGCTGGAATGGTACCAGCTACTATGGCTATGGTGGTTCCTATGATGTTGGGGAAAAGAAGAAAACGAGATACTCTCTCTATTAGAAAAATACCATTAGATTTTCTGCAGCGAGACTAGATAAATCTGATACTTATGTGCTGGAAACAAATTCTGTAGAAAGAAGTTGGATTTAAGAGTATTTACGAGATAAAAGATGCCAGCAAATAAGAACTACGAATAACTTAAATTCTTCACAACGGCGTGTGTTTTGAAAGTTTGCAATAATCAATCAAATCGTGAAATTGAAATCCCCTAAACTGTGGAGTGCCGTGGACTGCAGAGTAATTGTCATCCCCTCAGAAGCACACCTGCCTCACTGTAATCTCACGTAGTGCAACATCAACTTTTTCCGAAATAAATTCAGCGTAATAGTGTTAAATGGTTTAGTGATAGAGGTATTTAAGGCCTACGTTATTATTTAATTTATTTTTAGCATAGAACGATCGATTGACTGTGATTATTAATGTTACTTTCTCCGCGTGTAGCGTGATTGATATTAATTGAACGCTCGAGTTAGACATTGTGTCGACAGTCATGCTTGTGGCAGAAACCACCTAACTAGGAACATACAAAAAGTTTTATTTATATCATGTTACACTAGTAAAATTTTTATTTTAGTAAAGGTTGTTTGTAATAATAAGCAAAATTATTTTTATTTAAAAACTTCTATCTTGGTGTATTGATTTGCAATGTCTAAATAGACGATGAATCAGATAAACTCTTTTTTTAAATATATTGAATGTCTCGAGACTGAACTGGCTCAAGTTTTGTTTCACATTTATTTACTGTTACGACCGATACGCACTAGGGTTACTCAGCATGTCTGCCTTAATAAATGATATAAATATGTACTGAAACTCGCGTACTGGTATTCTTTGTACGATTTTTGTGCTCGAAAGTTGACCGAAAGCCCGACCCACAGATTGACAAATAGGAAGACTGAGCTGTGCAATGTACATCATCATCAGCCATTTGACGCCCACTGCAGGACATAGGCCTCTTTCGTGGTTTTCATAACCACGAGGGGTTTTGCCATAATCGCCACGCTTGGCAGGCCCATCTCCTAGTAATTTATTTCCTTAGTCGCCTTCTACGACATCCACGGAAGGAAATGGAGTTGCCATAATCGCCACGCTTGGCAGGCCCATCTCCTAGTAATTTATTTCCTTAGTCGCCTTCTACGACATCCACGGAAGGAAATGGAGTGACGCTATTCTTAATCCGGCACCACGCGGAATGTACATCGAATTGTCATAATAAACTATGAATTGCACTTTTATGAGCAAGCAGTGCAGTCTCTAACCTTACTTTATTATGCCGCTGGTGGTTTGTTTTTTATGGAAGGGCTAATATTTTTTTTGTGATTTCGCAGTGTATTAACGTATTAACGCGTAGAACCCCCCAGTTTCGGATGTTGTGGGGATTTTGTTTCACCCTGTATCTTTGTTCTAATCATGTCTGTATTACTCAGTTAATGAAACGCTTATTTCTTTGTGAAGATTGACTTCAACATTAGACGCTAAGAGACTTCACTGTATTATAGAAAGCCTATTCCAACCTTTATTCTATCGTGGTTACTAGCTTATATAGACAGAACAATAACGTAATAAGAGGACTTCTGAGGCTTCATCTATTGTTGTGGATATTTCTGAACACAGTCAGTTCTATATTAATTATCTCTGAATGTAGCATATTTGTCTCGTATTTTTTAGATGTGATGAGAGGATTGTATTTTTTAGATGATATTGAAAAATCAGGACGTATTTCATCAACGAATGGAATCCACTACGAGACCTGGATTTAAACCTCTTAAGAATTCACTGCACCATTTGAGTCAATCTGTCTTTCAGATGTGTTTTACTACTGATGTTTTTCTTTCCTATATGAATATGATAGCACAGCAGACGGCAGCTCGACCTTTCCTATTTTGTTGCAAAATCACCCATAACGTAACTGAGTAGAGTGCACGCGGTCGATGTGCCGTTGACTGAAGGAAATACTATTGTGTACGGGTTTTGCGACGTAAACAACCAACGTTATACCAACTAAATTAAAGGTGAAGAATGTAGGATAGCCATCTTTCAACGACATACCAACTGGGTTGATTCAGCGGTACCTTTATTACAGCAAAAACTTACTCTAGAGGCGATTTTCTCGCGATGGTCACCTAACCTCCTGACTTTAATTACAGAGTTAAGAAAAAATATCTCATCAGTTCGCAGATGTAAACAAAAAGTGGAGCCATTTGTCACAAAGGTCACAGTCTTGATTGATTAATAAGAAATGAAAAATAATAATAATAATAAGAAAAATATCACCGTTGTGCGATCCCGACTTGTTATGTAACAATATACAAAATTTTCAGGAAATTTTAATTTATTTTAAGACTTTTTATTAGGATTCGTGATACTTAAATACCTAATTCCGAACAATCAGCCGGTACCTCAATGCGGAGGATTATGGCCGCTATGACGGGCATGGCTGTAGAGTGCTCTCCATCTGGACCTGTCGTTCGCTGCGTGGACCTGGTGGAATTTAAGTGTACCCATATCGCACATAGCTATTATTGCTCAACTCGAGACATGGCGACTTTGAAATATTGTAATAGGTAGCGTTCTAACTCCTTGATATTGCCTTACTAGTTATTATTGATAAATGTTAGATTTTGTCGGGAGACGCAGTATTTTTTCCCACTTACCCTTATAAAGGTGAACGTATCGTAAAACGGGGCTACTTTAAACAGGTTTTGCAGGTTTTTGGTTTGTAACTTTTTTTTGCGGCTCGAATTTTACTTTTTTTTACGCCAACAGAACAATGTGTCCTTTGGTTATCAGATCTATGGAAAATTTAAGACCTACTACCCTACGACCTACCCCCCTAACTCCCTACTTTTTTAATTTATTAAATGTCAAAGTAACCTTAGAAGTGGGGTTTCTTTGACAAGGCATTGAAATGCAACTGACGCCAAAGATAGTAAAAGCATGGGTTACTTTGATATCATTTTGACCAAAAAAACTATTATTTTATTGAAAACTACATGGATTTAAATGAAAACAAATATTTTTACAATTAAATTATTCTTTATTAACGCAAGTATTACAATATTTGTACCGAAGGTACTGTTAATGCCAATCAGTCTCTTAAGTAATAATATTACTCGAGGTCACGCACACTTGCTGAGCACACATGAAAACCGATTTTGGCGCTCTGTCAAAGTAGCCCCAAAATCTGTCAAAGTAGCGTTTTACGGTACGTTCTAGTGAGCCGACGAGTCGAACGAGCCGAATGAAACAAAATTATTCTTTTGAAATACCATAAAACTTCACTTACCTCTGCTGTTTCAGGTGAATTTGGAATTCGCAATTTGAAAATTTGGAAGGCTCCCAATTGCTTAGGTGCATTCGAATCGATCGGTCCGGATTGGTACGCATCACAGATATAGTCTCCTCGAAAATGTCACATATTTAGCAGGTTTTGACAGCGTATCGACCCTTCGACCCTATTATTATAGAGAGTTGATGACCAACCTACATTAGTGGAGAGGAACAGGAAAAAAGTACCACATAGTAGAACCAAAACATCATTTGCAAAATATTTGATACAAAGTTCAAATTAAATTTGTTATCCATTGGATAGAAACATTCATTGGCTGTTGGGTCACCCACATACTAAAAATTAAATAGTTTTAAATAACTGTAACGTCTTGTATTATTTGAATATCAAAAGCGTAAGCCAGAGACGGTGAAATCGTGAAACCTTAAAGATAAGATAAAGATAAAAAAGTATTTATTACCTCATCAGAAAAAAAAAACTTAAAACAAAGTAAGGCATCAAATACGATTTTATTCCCCTGAAACCCTCCATCATACAATTCACTTTGAGTCGGAACCTAAGTTAGGTTAGTCATAAGTCATAAACAGCCTATATACGTCCCACTGTAGGGCACAGGACTTCTCTCAGAGAGAGAGTATGGGCTTAATCACCACGCGTGCCCACCGCGGATTGGCGATTTCAAGCGCTGACGTATATGAATAGCTCAGACACCCAGGTTTCCTCACGATGTTTTCCTTCACCGTTAGCGAGTGGTATTGCTACTATAACTTCACAAATGTACATAACTTAGAAAGAAAAGTCATAGGTACATGCCCGCACTGGGAATCGAACCTGGGTCTCCCGCTTCCGAGTCCAATGTTCTACCCACTAGGCTATCACCGCTTTTAGTTCAGTTAGGTTAGGGTTACCTAAAAATGTGCAAATCACAGTTTGTCATTTACAACGACTTTGGAATTAATATGTGTCATCCTTGTTTTACAGGGACAACATCCTGGGACTTAAGATTTTTTTTTTAAGAAAAATATTTTTTTTTCTTCTCTTAAAGATCTTCTAATTTGTAGTGGCGCTGTTTGATAGACAATGCTTACAACAAATGTGTTAAATAGATGGGATATGATATATATAGAGCACTGATTTACCGGAGGCTGCTACATTAGTAGAGTGGTAGAGCGCAAATTTAATAATATGTTGTTAACCCTAATATTTATACAATTATATTATTGAGAAAAAACTCATAGAACAAAAGTTGTTCTAAAATACAAATTATAATTGACAAATCCAAAGTCGTGCGTTACTGAGTAGAGACCACCAACCACCATGCATGCCGGTTGCCTATACAATTGACCACATCAATATTAGAATCAGCGCCTGCATAGTCCAATGAAAAACTTGCACTAAAATATGTTTTAATATAATCGGAAAGCCCAAGTTAAAAGACAGATAAACGTGGTAATTTTTTTTCTCTAAGACTTAATACTTTTAGTAATATGACCTGTCGAAAAGTCGACATAGTCACGTGCTACAAAAACGCACAATACAAATCAGGCTAAAACTATGACGTCACAACTAGCACGTAACGCCTGTTAATGTATGAAGCGTTTATCAATATTTGAGTTATCTCGTAAAATAATTTTTTTATACATCTACACAAAAAGTATTTTTTTGGTTTAATTTTTAAATTTTTCCTGAGTTTTGAGTATCTTTTATGGTTTACAATCAATGTCACTCCAATCTAAGTTACACGCGAGTTCCCCATTAATTCATGGAATAACGTGTTAGAATTATATTTCTATGCCCCGACATATTACGTTATTCTATTTATTAAATTTTATTTATATAAAATTTCTATTTATTGAAAACAACATTGTACTCGGAAAAGAAAAACTAGAATTTGTAGAAGATACCGTTTTTCTAGGCATCACAATCGATTCAAAATTGCAATGGGGTCCTCATATTGTAAAACTAGCACACAGGCTTAGTTCTGCAGCATATGCAGTCAAAAGAATTAGAGAGCTCACTGACGTTGCAACTGCTAGGCTTGTTTATTTTAGTTACTTCCATAGTATTATGTCCTGCGGCATACTACTGTGGGGTCGGGCAGCAGACATTGAGACGATCTTCATCTTACAGAAGAGAGCCATCCGATTTATTTACAAGTTAGGTAGTAGGGATTCGCTAAGAGATTTCTTCAAAGAAAACAACATCTTAACAGTTGCATGTCAATACATTTATGAAAATATTATGTACGTTAGAAAAAATATAATTCCTCAAGATATATTAGAGTTACCTCCAACGCGATTTAAAAAATGTGTTAAGCACATTCTGTGCAAAAAGGCTTACTATAACATCAAGGATTATTTAGAAGACAAAAATGTTTGGCATTAAACAGTAGATTAATATTATTTAAAGGACGATTGTGACTAGTGTTCAACACATTCATGACTAATATTTTAAGTTGAAAACTCTGTTAATTAAGTTAAAACGTGTTTTGAAAAGAATAAATGTGGAGTTTCTTTGTTAGCTTCTTCTCCACATAATCCATTAATTGTGAAACTAACAACTTTGACGTTCATTAAGTAAACATTCTGTTTTTAAAATGAAAAAAAAAAAAAAAAAAAAAAAAAAAATGGCAGCTGTCAATTCCACACTAGTTTACTGTAACTACTAAATATTCGCTATTTTCAAAATGCAGCGGCATTACTTGTCTGCAATAGTACGAGTACTGGTGAGTGATTTAAAAATAGAATAACTCTGGAATAGATCTACAGATTGGCAAGGAAAATAGTAGAAGCCGGGATTTGGGGCTTGTACAAGTTAAAGGGCTTAGGGCCGATTCGACCAACTAAGCTTTACACCAGGAGTAACTAATCTCATAACAAATGTACTCCCTCAATATTAATCTCGGTATAATTTATTGCATTCTAGCGAATTATCCCGGGATTAGTAGTTGGTAGAATGTGATATAGATTTACTCCAGAGTATTTCTCGACTTATTCCAAGATTACTACTTATACCAGGCATAAATAGTTTGGTCGAATCGGCCCTTAGTTGAATAGTACTAACTCACGGATTTGAACAAAAATGCTTGAGCTCTCCATCTTACTGTGTTATTTTTATTTTTTTGCCAAGCTGTAGATTTGTGCATGCACATTATAAAGTTCTATCCGCGTTACAACGGGCCGGCGACCTGCGGGCGGCACGATTTTAATATAATAATAATTCTTCAATACTTACGAAGTTAAAAACTACAATACAAGTGCAAAAAAGCTCGTTCTTGTGTCGTGCTCGTTGGCCGCCCGTCGGCCGCACGTGGCCGGGCTTTTTCTGCGCTAGTATTTTAGCCCCTAACCTTAAAAGCATTTAAGGTCTATTTTAGTTTGTAACGTTGCACCCGCACGTCGCCGCGCCGGTCCGTTGTAATATGGATAGTATGTATGTCTATTTACAAACATAATATAATACACAATATAATTTTATAACAATAAAACTATCAGTATTTGTACAGCACTTCGCCGGGTCTGCTATAGATGTTGCCGGAGTGTATCGCCTCAATGAAGTACCGCACTCCGAACAAGCAGATTATCAGGAGTACTGGAAGTAAGACACGAGACAAGTATTATTGAAAACCTCGGGGAAACTTAGAATTCTTTACTTAGCTCGACTTTTAGAAAACTTTTAGGTACTATAGATGCAGTGCATCTAAAATTGCCATGAAGTCCACAGGCCTCCTTACTAAGTTGTCTTATGTAAGACGTACCAACTACTGAGAAGATCACGGACCCTCTCTCAGAGAGAGACGCGTCATCATCGTCATCATCATCAGCCATTTAACGCCCACTGCAGGACCCTCCCTCTGTCTGTAGTATTTAAAAGTTATGCTTGAACCCTCTTATGTTCAAGCATACCTTTTAAATACTACGGACAATCAATAGACGCAGTTCTTACCGTCCGAAAGGAGTATGAGGCCCAGCTGGACGTAGCCACCGGAAGTAGCCTCCCACACCACCAGCCCCACCGTCAGGAACAGGTGGAAGAAGCTGTACACGAAGAACATGCTCACCAGGCACTGGTTAGCCTGAAATACCAGTAGGAATAAGATTTATGAGATTGAATAAAGTGCTGACTTTGAAAGTTTCAAACGGGCAATTTTTTTCTAAGGATTTTCAAGTTTTTTCGCTACGTTTACGTTAATTTGGTTTAGTTTACGTCAAATAGGTACATTTTTGATTTCTGTTTTCTGAAATAATCACTTTGCGAATATTTTCCGTTCTTTCATGAAAACACTAAGACTTTTCTCTAAGACATTCCTAAAATACTTACACCAATTAGAGCTTGTGTTTTACAGCAACGTTTGTTCTATGAGTTTTTTCTCAGATTGATATTTTTGTAAAGGGTCATCATCTAATATATAAAAATCTCGTATAACAGTGTTAGTTATAGAACTCCTCCAAAACAAAGGCCTGAGAATAGGTCGTAGGATAATTTGTTAATTATTACCATATTTGTTAAAACAATGTTAGCTAGGTCAGCTAGTAATTTTTTTAAAGTTCGCACTTCATGCTCCTACCAATTTCGCCTTCGGTAGTTCATTGTCCTACGTAGAAGAAAGTTCATTTTTTTAACCACTCATTTTAAGCATGTCAAGCCCGTATAAATAGCGTAAACAACGCGGGTTTTTTACCCGCAAAATAAAAAAAATCAAATATATTTAACAAAATAATGGTCGAGATTAGCAGAGGACTTGACGATTAGCACTAAGCGGGACTGTGAGGACGCCTTTACCGAACAGTGGGTGTATTTCATCGCCTGTAGATATATTGATTTAACAAAAAAATCCATATTATTTCCATGTTCACCATAGCACAGGGTATTCTGGTTTGGGACCTAGACAAGTGATTGTGTATTGTGTGTTATTTATTTATTTGAAAAGTTCTAGACGAAAAGTAAGTAAATGATAAACGTTAACTGCTGTATAACGGGAATTGCGCATTTTATAGGCAACTTTGTAGAGCTCCAAGTGAGACTACAAACATTTGTGCATCAACATTGAAGCGTAAAGCGTATAGCGAGCTTTCGTAAAATTTGTCGCTAGGAAAGCCGATGAAAAAGCCTTATGGGCTTTCAACTACGAAAGTCAACTTTACTCTCGCCTGTCGCTAGTCATGATTGATCGATGGCTAATCGACCGAGATTTAGGACGCACTTAGGAAAATAGGTTCGAGTTCTGTTATTATTAGGTAATCTATGATTTGATCGATGCCTCATCATTGAGTCATGATAGCTTGCGTACCTTGCATGGCTACTTAATCTGTACCTACCAAAGCCTAATAATATTATTTATGGAAGTGTTTGTAGGTTTGGCTGAGTGCATAGGTCTTAAGTCTTGTCCTGGATTAATTAATTTATCTTGGACAATAAGGGTGAAGGATACCTACATCCTTATTGTCTCACATCTCACCGCATCGCCATAAATATGTACCTATGCAAAATATGGGTAATTTCATCGCCTTAATTAAAAACCTCACCTTATATACTCCACAGACGAACAAAGCACTGAAGACAAACAGCAGAAAGCCTATGCCCATATAAGACAAGTAATACAGTATTGTTATCCAAAAGACTAGCTTGCTTTTGTCTTGTCCGAAGAGTATTTCGACGTTCTCCCAGTTGCGAAACTTCTCCTCTTGAGGCTGATCTTTTTCTGGCACGACGGTCATCCCAAGGCAATACAGGTTATATGCCATTACAACGACTGCTATTATCTGAAAGAACATTTACATAAATCGTGAGTGAAATTTGGACGAATCTGTTGAGAGAAGTTTTAGCGACGCCTGATAAAATTGTTGTAGCTACAAGTTCAGCTGAACGACGTCTTTGCCATCACTTAGTATTAAGGGGCTTGTAACTGCCGAGAGGGTGTGAAGTGACGAACAATACAAATTGTTATGAGAACTTGCAAATGGGATTAAGAATACTAACTATAACTGTGTATCCGAAGACAATGTTTCCCACCCTGAGGGGGAAACAAAAGAGGAACTTTCTTGTCATCTCGCTGCTCCCATCCGAGAATCTGAAATGAACAAAAAGCAATTTAAATTTTAATTGAGTGTTAGGTGCGGAATGTTTATTTTACGGCGAGTTTCTGCTTTAATTGTGAAAAGGTAAATATGTATTTTTTCGGTAAAACGCTTTCCATTAAAACGTAGCTCCGAATACGTAGGTAGGTAAGTACCTCACAAAATGTAGAGCACAAAATAATCTCTTTACTGACGTAAATTGAAATATAGTTAACTTCGTGAACTCTTGATAACAGTGAATCAATTATTGCAATCTTCGCTTACAGAGCTTCATTAAAGCTTAACTTCTACGTCTGTTGCACTAAGACTTAAAGTCGGTTTCCGCTTTTCTCGATCTTAAACTTTTAGTCTAGAAACAAAGTACCTTTGCTCTACAATCTGGGTTATCTGTAAACCTAACAAACGTTTACTTTAATTTGAATAATTTATAGCTATAATTAATTAGTACGTAAGTCCAAAGTAGAGCCTACACCTTTATCACGTATTTTCCCTCACATACTCCACTGTAACACACATTACAAATACAAATAAACCAAGACTGTATCAGATCACACGACCGCATCGTTCATAATTAATACACGTTGTGGCTTTTCTCACGGCTTGTAGGGTCACACCAAGATAGTAAGGTAGACAGATAGGTCTGGGGGACGGCTTTTTTACCTGACCCGTTAGAGGCTTTTTTACCTGACTGCGGCGGAGCCCAAAAGGAGGGTAACGTGTTTAGCTCGTATGTATGTATGAATGTTTTTGTATGTATGTAAGTATGTCCGATTCTATGTTCCCTCATAACTCCGTAACCAATGGTTAGATTTTAACCAATAAGGTCTCAATCGATTCGTCATCCCTGCGCAAGTGTCATTAAATTAGCATTAATGAAATAAAAAGTAACAAAAAACCAAAATCGCTATTAAGTAACGTTGCTGAGCATGAGTCTATTTGCCAAAAACTTTCAGATAACAAGATTCTTGTTGTACACAGCAGAAAACAGCACCTTCATGTTGTAATTTTTTTATAAAAGAAAAAAGTTTTAATTATTTAAGCTTATTTCTATATTTATATACAAAGTGTGTTTTTGGCAATAAATGTAGTTCACTTTCACTTATAGTACAACTATGAGTCACTAGATGGCGCTGTTATATTTAATTTATTATACTCGGATCTTAATTTTATTTAACTAGTACCCCAATCACATGTAATGTATGTAAAACATCAGTACGCGGGTGTCATAGGCTATTTCAACATTAAAAAATCACTAAAAAGACGAAAGTAAAAAATTGAAATAAAAAATAACCAACGACCCGACTGCCGAGCATTAACTACTAAGCAGACGGGACCCAAATTCAGCAATGTAACTCCTTAGGTTGGGCCCGCCTGATTAGTACCTAGTTAATACTCAGCAGTCAGGTTATTGGTTATTTTTTATTTCTCTTTTTTTGGGAGACTGCACCATTAGACCCGTGTGTGGGACGTTTAGTGCAAAGTGGTCAAATGTTTATACAGCGATTCAAGAAAGGAAATGGAGTGGACTATTAGCTAATTACAATATGTAAGAGTATAAGCTCACGCTGTTCTTTAACCTCTTAATCTCTGGATCCTATACGTAAGACGTCACCTATATTTCACACCCGAAGTATGTATTTAAAGTAGGAAATTAGAAAACCAACTGTTTCAGGTTCCAAATTTATTTCGTAATTTTTTTTGGCGATTTTTCTTTATACTTCCGTAGTTTTAGAAGATTTGGAGAAAGGTAATTGTTATATCCAGGGGTTTACGGCCTATTCCTTAGGATGTTGACACACAACTCTTTCGCTTCAGTTATACTCAGCGCAGCGTAGGACGACCAGCCACAACATGGACAGATAACCTCATCCAAGTGGCAGGAAGACGCTGGATGCAAGCCGCTTCCAACCGGTCTTTTTGGAAGTCCATGGAGGAGGCCTATGCTCAGCAGTGGACTTCTTGTGGCTGAATGATGATGATGATGATACTCACCGTCGGTTTGTAAATTAAGAGTTTCACTAAATAAATACTTAAGTCTCCATATGACTCCATCTTTTTAGGGTTCCGTACCCCAAGGGTAACGGACCCTATTACTAAGACTCCACTGTCCGTCGGTCTGTCGCCAGGCTGTATCTCATGAACCGTGATAGCTAGACAGTTGAAATTTTCACAGATTATGTTTTTCTGTTGCCGATATAACAAAAAATACTAAAAACAGAATAAAATACCTATTTAAGGGGGGCTCCTATAGAACAAACGTGGATTTTTTCTCGATACGGAACCCTTCATGCGCGAGTCCGACTCGCACTTGGCCTGTTTTTATTTGAGGTATCTAAATAAATTTAATAATTTGCTCGGTGAATTTCTTAATTCAGAGACCAGCGGCAGTCAGTCGCTCGCGCGCTATGTTTAAAATTAATTTGGTTCTTGAATACAGGGTTACCTCGAAAATTCGCAATTCCCGAAACACCTCAAAAAAGTTTACAACAACTTTTGTTCTATGACTTTATGTTCAGATTTTGTTCAATGTATACGTGTATTTCATCAAATCCGCGCTTAACTTGTTTTACCAATGTGGCGGCCTCTAGTGAATTATACGAGAACGTCTATTATATATAACAATTTTTTTGAGTATATTTCAGATACAACGGAAAATTTAACAAGAAACAATCTTGATATGTTTCAGGATTTGTACATTTTTGGGATAACCGGAATATTTATTCAAGGTGTGGGAAAATACTACGCAGGGTTTAAGAACTTTTTATTAGCCTTTGACTATGATATATTTTTACGTTACCATAGGCCGGCGTTAGAGTCCCACCGCTGCTGAGCAGAGACCTCCCCAACATACTAATATGACTTATTTTTAAACTACTTTAGTAAAACTATATTTGTGAAGTATATATTATTTCTCATCGATGTACTTTTAAATAGCGCCAACTCACTTTAGCTTCAGTACATGGCACAAGATCTTGATGAGTACTGATATAACTTTACGGTTATAATTACGTTCTGAGACGTCCCCTATTTTATGGCTCACGAAGAGACCCCTAATAAATAAAGAGTGATTTCTAGACGACCAAGAAAAACTCACTGCCGTATCCGCGAAATTCTCTATTTATTAACTACGTTCTAGGAAGCTCCTCTACGTTCCGTTGGGCTTTACAGTTCGACCAACTAACCTCTACCTTTAGAGCAACCCAAACGAGCTTTTATTGCCTAGAAGGTAGAGGCCACCGAGGGCTGTGTGGGATCAAAAGGTAAATGGCTTGTCTCTTATAGGTCGATTGAGGAAGGGAGCCCTGCTAATAACCCGGTGAATGAAAGGGCCAAGGTCGGTAGACGGGGACACCGTCATAGAATACAGAATGCTTATGCACAGCGTTTGAATAGCACTAGATTCTGGGACCTGGTGATATCGAATAAAGTTATATTTCTTGTACATTATTAATTTATGATATGCAGATATGACTGCCTCCTTGGTTTAGCAATTATATGTTTGATTACCTAGCCATAGATCGTGGTTTCAATTCTTACTGGACGCCTTCGTATATTGATTTGTGCAAATGGAAAATGAATATGATCTCCTTGTCTGGTAACCATATCACAAACTGTCCTAATTTGGGGTCAGGACAAGTGATTGTAAAGTGTGAGTATTATGTTGAAAACATAGTAAGTAAAAAAATCAGAAAACAAACAAAAAAAAACCCACCAAGTGCGAGTCGGACTCGCGCACGAAGAGTTCCGTGCCATTATCTGTACAAAATTTGAATATTTTAAGCGTCTACCTGTTTATTAATATCGACCAAAAAATTACAAAAACGACGTTAAAGTTGTATGGGAGCCTCCTTTTTTAGTATTTGTTGTTTTTGTATTTGTTGGTATTTGGTCCCTTACTCTTTGGTAAGGGACCCTATTAACAAGGCTCGCATCGAATAAACAGGAAACACGATGCATGGAGACTATCGATTCATAAGTTTGTCGTCCACATCGCTCTATGGTCCACGTAGAAGCTCAAAACATCGTTCAAATAAGTCTCAATGTACATACTAAGCTTTAGGCCCAGACTGTGGTTCATATAGCGCCCCCTCAGGTTCTCAGCTGCAGATCTTTCTGAAAATGCAGCCCTTTGTATTGTATACTCGCAGTTTCTACTCTGTCCTAGTTGGGCTATCATACACTTACGTAATATGCATTGTTTTTTACCGTATGCAGAAACCAACCTTCTATATTCTCCTTAGATACAGATTCCGAAAAGGTCCTTCGTAGAGGTATGTATGGCCATGTAGCACATACTCGTACCCTGTAGGTGAAGGTTCATTCGGCGTACGTGACGAGTCACGATTGCTGGAGGATTATCGTTTGTTTGCTCTTCTCGCATTGAGATTGGGACTAAAGAGTTTTGTAATAACAACGCATAAGTCCCAAGTTAACATCGCTGACAAAGGCAATTCAAAAGAGGTGAACATGTAACAAGATTTTTCCTAGAATCGCCGATAATAATGAAAATTAGAAACAGTAAAAACATTGTGCATTTTGACTACAAGATTAATTCGTTGTTTCGAGTCAAGTAATTCTACAAAGTACAATGTGATCAATATCACATCAACCGTTCCTACAGTACTCTCTACTCGTTTACGTTATTGGTAAGTTTGCAATCTGCAATGATAGTGACAAAAGAGTTAATTACGTTATTACAGTGCAGAGGTTTAAGAATACGAATACATTGTACCAAGTGTTCTGAATGGACCTTCGAGAAACATCCTTTAGAAAGTTATTTCATGATGAAAACCATGTAAATTGTTGGTTTTCTCCTCCGGGACTAGACAATATGCCGGTTCACCGACCTTGGTTCATATAAACACAAACTAATTTCCCAAAGGATATCCTACACCGAATATACAGATTACCTAGGTTGATTGTAAGATCTATCTGTAAACACACAGTAACCTTATACTTAAAGTTAGGAACAAGCCGTCTGTCTAAACACAATTTCTGTCATCAATTTATTTGTGGCATTCCTAAAACACACGCATGGCCTCGCATCACTAGAATCACTTGACCTCCATTTCCATAGCATTAGCCGGGCTAGCTAGTCCACCGAAAATCGTCCTTTACTACGATATTCAATTCAATACAGAGCCGTTTGTATGCGACCATGCTTGCTGCATGCTGCAGTGACACCAGAATAATTAGAATGTATGGAGATATTGTACGGGCAAGACAACAAAGAAAGTTTGTTGGTATATAAGGCTCAAAAACACAAAACGGGATAAGTCCGAGTCATACTCCCCCACCGAGGGTTCCGTACAAATTTGTAGGTACTTACATAAACAATCTAATATATAAGAATCTCGTGTCACAGTGTTTGTTATCGAACTCCTCCGAAATGGCTTTACCAATTTTTATGATTTTTTTTGTGTATATTTGGTAGGTCTGAGAATAGGTAGACAAAACAACGTTTGCCGAGTCAGCTAGTAATATATTATAACAGTTCAGGAATCGAGTCTCGCAGTTTTTTTCCGAGCATTTCCCGAACTTCGAAGACATTTTTTTTAATGACTTAATTACAAATGTATAGTTTCAGATTTTTCCCTTTACTTGTAGAATAAGACTATTTGTTTACGCCTGAGTAGCAACTGGCACGGGCTGTTAGTTGTGAGCATATGGCGAACCGTGAGAGGGGTTCGTGGAGGCTTAGGAGTGGATGCAAACCTTGGTTTCTCCCTTCGTGGACTCCGCGGGTCAATCCAGCCAGCACTTGCGCTGGACTCCTGGCCAAACACTGTCTAAATTTGAAGTGACAATGACAACCATAAAAAATACAACTGACATACTTAGATACGTTTTTGGGATTGAATTGTAAAGTCGCCTTATTGTTTTGATCCGCATTTATATTGAAGCAACGTGAACTACTTTTGGAATACAAGACGCCGGGACAATCCAGCGCCCACCTAGGCTGCCGTGATCGTCCTTCGTCATCCGCGGGTGTGAAATCCAGGTACGTCCACCCCAACGCTTACCAACGAGCACCCTTCTGGTGTTGTCCATTGTTCGCCAATACAGTCCACCCAGTTGCCGCTCCCGCCGCACCATATTTTGGTCCTTCGAGCCGGATGGCCAGGATTTATTGAAATCCCACCTCGCTTCACTCGCTCTCGTTGGTTACGTAGTTCATGTCTCCATTACGATCATTACATTAGATTCGCATCTGCTCTGGATTTAACCGTGTTTTTCTTATCCTATCGCAACACGAGCATATCTCCAGAATAGATTTCAATCCCCATCGCTTCGCATTGTAACCGCATAGTACGCCGCGAGTTGACTGCTATTTCATAGCTTTATTTTCTCGCGTCTTCTTGTGGCTACTATTTTATAGTTCACGCGTACGTATCTGTCCAATTACTACTCGCACCTATTACTTATAGGTAATTAATTAATAACACCGCCGCGCTGTAATACAGTGTCGTATTGATAAATTGAATATTAAACCGCCACCTAGTTATACAGGGTCGTTTTTTTGTATCGCTTTATTTATGAGGTATATCATCGCACTATCTGTCTAATTATACTAAATTAACACAGATTGTAACCAGCTGACAAAGTTAATAACGCACATTTACCGCATAGCCTTCGAGTGCGGCTGCTAGTTTACTTATTTAAGTAAAATAGCTTCTGGTTTTCTCGCGCCGTCTTGTAGTACTTAGCTATTTTACTTAGGTTGCACATTCAGTATTAAACAATCGCTTCGCCGCTCTGCTTACAGAGCTGATTTGTGTATGTAACCGCATTTCAAAATATACAATTTGTTAATTCGTGTACTCAGATACCTGATTGACAATGTCGTCGGAGAGAAAGCTTAAGCTTCTCGAAGCAAAACGGGAGCTATATTTTTCACAAATATCAAACCTTTTCAGCTCTATAGCTAAGCTTAAGGATGAAAGGTCGCAGCAAGTATTTTTGTCGCAAGCCAGGCATAGTGACAAATTACGGGCGGAATATGTGCAGATTGTAGATGATATTAACCTGTTGAACTTGGAGATAAATCCCGACTATATCGTAAATTATCAGTCCGTAAGTGCCTTCGACGAGCTGTTTTTCTACATGAAGGAAGCTGCCCATCGCTATGAGGCCAAGACAAACCCGTCGGCTGATCAACCATCCTCAGCTGCCGCATATGCTTTACATCGCTCTGGACCAAGAATCAAAATTCCCAGCATTGAATTACCAGCGTTCGACGGAGAAATCGAAAATTTTCCGTTTTTCTTCGAAACCTTCAAAAGGGTAATTCATGACAGCTCAACGACTCGGAGCGAGTTCACTACCTGCTCAGTCACCTCACGGGAAAAGCCAGGAACATCTGCGCTGGTGTGGTGCCTGCTGGGGAAAATTATAACTTGATTTGGGATGCACTAGTGGACAAATACAAGGACGACAGAGCATTGGCCACTACCTATTTGAACCAGTTACTTTCCTTTAAGAGTGTGAATAGCCCTTCAGCGAGCAATCTAGAAGGATTTATCGACAAGTTTGCTGCTATCATAGCGGCGTTGAAGCAGCTGAATATACCAGACTTAAGTGATTTTATCTTTGTTCATCTTGGGCTGAAGTTAGTCGATGTGGATACTGCGAAGAGCTTCGAAATGTCCATCAGAGGTGAAACGAAAATGCCAAGGTGCAAGGAATTCCTGAAGTTCGTTCGCGAGCAAGTAAAAATCCTCGAACGCACATCTAAGGAACCAAAGCCAATTCTAATGAAGACTGGTTATCCCGCATCCGCTTCGAGTACTCGTAATGTCAATGCTAGACCAATGATGCCACGTTCTTTAGTCAGCACTCAACAAATAGAATCGCGAGGCAATGACTGCAAGCTTTGTAAGGGAAGTAGGCACGCTCATTTGTTCACTTGCAATAAATTTCAAGATCTGTCGCCGTTAGACAAATTTAAGTTTGTGAAGGATAACCGCTTCTGTATAAATTGCTTGAGCAGTCAGCATACGGCCTTTTACTGTAATTCGACAACAACATGCCGGAAGTGTAACGCCAGGCATCATACGCTGCTCCATTTTGGAAAAGTAGCCACTCAGGCACACCATAGCACGGCTATTGCTGGAGCGGACGAAGCTGAAATTGAAGAGGTGGTTGCTACTCTAGATGACGTCGATGAGGAATTCAGTGGAGAGCCTTGCTCCCCGGAGGTCTCGCTTTGTACGGTATCCTTCACACAGAGTGGATCAGGTACGACCCAAGTTCTAGCTACGGCAAAGGTGTACGCGACCAGCCGCGACGGTCGTGATGTGGTGATTAGATGTCTCCTAGATCCTGGGTCGCAAAGACATTACATCACTAGTAAGTGTTGCACTAAACTGAGACTGAAGATTAAGGCAAATGCACCCGTCGTTGTTAAGGGTATTGGTGGTTCATCACAGGTGCTGAAGGGTGAGGTGGATGTCCGGTTTAAATCACGCTTCAATATCGGCCCGAGCTTCAACATTCAGGCATTAGTGCTTGGCCACATTACGAGTGATTTGCCAACATGCCAGATTAAAACAGAATTTTTCGAAAGCATGAAGACAATCCCAATGGCAGACGAGACGTGGGGAACTCCGGGCGAGATAGACTTGTTGATTGGAGTAAATCTTTTTGCTGAGATTCTATTACCCGGGAAAATTCTCGGTCAGCCAGGATTTCCCGATGCACTTGAAACGGTTCTAGGCTACGTTATTATGGGTCAAGCTCCAACGTGGTCACCGGTAACAACGTCAGTTGCATTTCATGCAATTGCCACAACTGAACCACCACTTGACGCACTAATTAAAAGGTTTTGGGAATTAGATGAGGTTGAGGTCAAACAAAATTTGAGCGCCGACGAAAGGCATTGTGAAGAATTTTACAAGGCCACAACGACAAGAGACAACGCTGGGCGTTATGAAGTCGCTTTACCATTCAAGGAAAGCCCGGATTTACTAGGTGACTCACTACAGGGCGCCAAACGTAGATTTACATATTTGGAATGCAAGTTCGCTGCAAGCCCCAATCTCAAGGCGGCTTACGATGACGTAATCAAGGATTATCTGGATAAATCTTACCTGTCTCCAGTGGACGAATGTGATTCAGATACTGGAACAAACTTCTACATACCCCACCACGCAGTTTTGCGAGAGGACAAACTAACGAGTAAGGTTAGACCAGTTCTAGATGCTAGCGCTAAGTCAAGCAGTGGACTTTCCTTGAATGACATTTTACGCACAGGTCCCAATTTACAACGAGATTTGTTCATAATTCTTCTGAATTTGAGGCTTTTTCCTATCGCCATATCTTCCGATATACGTCAGATGTATCTCAGAATTGGAGTTCGACAGCAGGATAGACGTTTCCAACGGATTTTGTATCGATACAACGTTGAAGAAGAACCGAATCAAGCTGATGAAAGGTCAACCATTCTGCCTGAGGTGCAAACCTTCGAATTTAACTGTGTTGCATTTGGATTAAAGAGTAGCCCATATCTGGCAATGCGCACGGTGGCACAATTAGCCGAAGATGAGGGCAATCGCTACCCAATCGCCAAGGAAATTGTTATTAGAGATTTGTATATGGACGATGTTGCAAGCTCATTGATGAACGCTGAGCAAGCTATTGCTGCGTCACACGAGTTGATTGATCTGTTCGAGGCTGGGGGGTTCCAGTTAGTGAAATGGAGTAGTAACTCTAAAGAAGTGCTGGAGACAATTCCGGTAGATTATCGGCTCTCACAGAGCGTGGAGTTCGATAAGGATGAGTCCTTGAAGATTTTGGGTCTCTGCTGGCATCCTAACGATGATCAATTTGCGTTCAAGGTAACAAAGGATGAGCGACCTTGTACGAAACGACACATGCTGTCCTCAGTTGCACGCTTATATGATGTTCTAGGGCTGGTGGCTCCCGTAGTCTTGTATGCGAAGCTTCTAATCAAGGAACTTTGGTTGTTAAAACTTGACTGGGATGAAACGCCTCCACAGCGAATTGTGCGCTTGTGGAGCCAATTTCAAGCAGAACTTCTAGACATTGCGAAGATGAGATTTCCTCGTCATATTGGAGTGCTTGATAAATGTTACACAATTGTCATTGGGTTTTCTGATGCTAGTGAGAAGGCATATGGTGGTGTAGTATATCTTCACGTCACTACCCCGTCAAATGAAACAACAGTGAGGTTAGTATGTGCTAAGTCTAAAGTTGCGCCACTAAAGGTGGTTTCCTTGGCACGCCTCGAGTTGTGCGCTGCTCTGCTGCTGTCGAAGTTGATAAAAAGAGTTTACGATAATTATAACGCCCGTTACCCAATTAATTCAGTGATGGCATTCTCAGACTCGACAGTAGCTTTGAGTTGGATTCATGCTTCGCCACATAGATGGCAAACCTTTGTAGCGAACAGAGTTTCGAAAATTCATGATAACTTGACTGCTGAACATTTCTACCACATAAAGGGGATTGAAAACCCAAGTGACTGCCTTTCAAGAGGATTGACGCCCGCACAGCTTGTAGATCATACTTTGTGGCGGGAAGGTCCTCCGTGGCTCTATAAGCCTAGAATTCAGTGGCCTATAAGACCATTCATACCGGGTGAGGTTTCAGAGATACCGGAGGTAAAATCTGTGGCACTAGTCACTACTGTACCAACAAAGCCATTTCTATATATGTTGGCCTGCAAGTTCTCCTCTTGGTCAAGAGTGTTGCGTATCATATGTTACGTGTTCAAATTCTTACAAAAATTGTCAAGGGGCCCTATCAATGTTTCAGATTTGGAATACTGTGAACGAGAAATTGTTAAAGTAGTTCAGTTTGTGCATTTTGGGGATGTAATAACGAGTCTCCGCAGTGGGACAAAGTGTCCTCCTGTGCTTCAAAGATTAAATCCGTTTCTTGAAAATGGAGTACTACGCGTTGGGGGTCGATTAGCAAACTCGGATGAGAGTTTCGATTATAAGCATCCCGTGTTGCTTCCTAATAAGGATCCAATAGTAGAAATGCTCGTAAGATTCCATCATTGCAAAAACTTGCATACTGGACCGGAACTCTTGATGTCGGTTTTACGTACTAACTATTGGATACTAGCAGCTAGGCGATTGATTCGAACGATTATTGCTAAGTGCAATATTTGCTTTCGTTTCAAACCACACCCTAATTTTCCAATGATGGCGGACCTTCCGGAACTTCGAGTTAAGGAAGTTTATAAGGCATTCTTTCATACTGGTTGTGATTACGCCGGTCCATTCAATGTGACGCCCTACAAGGGAAGAGGTATTACCAGCCGAAAGGCGTATATTTGTCTATTTACCTGCTTAACTACACGCGCCGTACACATTGAGCTCGCTAGCGACTTAAGTACGGCCTGTTTCTTGGCAGCACTGAAAAGGTTTATTTCCCGACGTGGACCTGTCCACTGCCTCTATACAGACCACGGAACCAATTTTATTGGGGCACGAACTTACCTCAGAGAATTGTATTCGTTTTTGGAGAATAACTACAGGTTGGTTTGGGAGCACGAACTAGCTGCTAACCAGATTAATTGGAAACTTATTCCACCACATGCCCCTCATTTTGGAGGTTGTTGGGAGAGCAATGTGAAGAGTGTGAAATCTCACTTATATAAGGTTGTCGGACTCCAAATATTAACGTTCGAGGAGCTTTCCACTGTCTTGATCCAAATAGAGGCACTTCTTAACTCGCGTCCGCTGACTGCGCTAAGCATTGACCCATCAGAGCCGACCGCTTTAACACCGGCTCACTTCTTAAATACAGTCCCACTCAAATGTTTGCCAGCTTCGGAGATAACTGATTCTGTTCCCCATCTTCTCAGTAGATATGAATTACTAGATCAGATGGTGCAATCCTTTTGGAAGCGATGGCGCTGTGAGTATCTGCATACTTTACAAATTCGGCAAAAGTGGAACACTCCGGCATTCCCTGTAAGGGAAGGACTGCTTGTGGTTGTCATGGAAGACAACTTGACAGCCCTGCATTGGCCGTTAGGGATAATCGTAAAAACTTTTATGGGTAAGGACAACGTTGTTAGGGTGGCCTTAGTGAGGACTAAAGCCGCAACTTATAAAAGACCAGTGGTGAAACTTTGTCCATTGCCATCGCAGTGACATTGTTTGATTATTCGTTGTCTTGGGTATTAGGTAGATAAGAGTTTTGTTTAGCTTGTTTAATCATAGGTAAGTTGTTTGTTTTGGCAGTAAGGTGGATTATTATTTTAATTTCACTGAGAGCTTTGTTTTGTTCTATCTTATGTGATATTTTAGTTTGGCATTTAGGTGCTGGTTTATGTTTTGATGATATGTTTATTTTCAATTTGTTAACTCTTATGTGTTTGTGTTATTAGAGTGGTTCAAGTGAGAACCAAGGTTGCGACATAAGAGGCCAGTGGTTAAGTTGTGTCTGTTACCATCGCAGCGATGTAATTTTTTTGTTTTTCTGTTTAGTACTTATTATTCATATTTAGTTAGTTTGAGTGCCTATTGTGGACATTTTGTTGTTTTAGTGATTTACTTCCTAGTCTACTGTTGTCATTTAGTGGTTGTAGTTTTAGTTGTAGTCAGCAGTGGTCATTTTATTGGCTTATCTTTTCATCATAGCGCTTTTTGATAAAACTCGTCTCATCATTTTGAAAGAGGTCCTTTCAAGGCCGGGGGCATGTTTACGCCTGAGTAGCAACTGGCACGGGCTGTTAGTTGTGAGCATATGGCGAACCGTGAGAGGGGTTCGTGGAGGCTTAGGAGTGGATGCAAACCTTGGTTTCTCCCTTCGTGGACTCCGCGGGTCAATCCAGCCAGCACTTGCGCTGGACTCCTGGCCAAACACTGTCTAAATTTGAAGTGACAATGACAACCATAAAAAATACAACTGACATACTTAGATACGTTTTTGGGATTGAATTGTAAAGTCGCCTTATTGTTTTGATCCGCATTTATATTGAAGCAACGTGAACTACTTTTGGAATACAAGACGCCGGGACAATCCAGCGCCCACCTAGGCTGCCGTGATCGTCCTTCGTCATCCGCGGGTGTGAAATCCAGGTACGTCCACCCCAACGCTTACCAACGAGCACCCTTCTGGTGTTGTCCATTGTTCGCCAATACAGTCCACCCAGTTGCCGCTCCCGCCGCACCACTATTACTTGCTAAATTTCATAGTTCTAGGTCAACGGAAATTACCCCCTAAATTTTGATTCCCTTGAGAGTCGAAATATACGTATCTTTTTTTACGTTCACTTAGAAGTTTGATTTTTTCGCAGCTTCAAGGGACTGTAGATCGGAGTATGGTTTTCAACTCGATACCTCCACGCGTTCCCAAGATAAAGGGTTTTGGCAGACAGATGGACGCACGGTCGGACGGATGGATGGACGGATGGAAAACAAAGTTATCGTATAAGGGGTCTGTTTATTCCTTTGTTAACTTTTCTGAGTCAAGGCGTTACATTAGCGGGACTTGGCGAATGTTCTTTTTCTCGAGAACGTGTCGTGAAGTACTCAAATCGATGGAGTTTTATTGCGATCGCGACGCACACAACTCATCACTACACCAATCTTCGTCCGCTAATGTTATCAGGGGTGAAAAATATTCTCTCGGAATGTTTAAAAAGTGCCACTAAAGTACGCGCGGTACAAAATTGACAATGATATTCATCATAAGCACACACAATAAAGCCGGTGCTATATTTCGTAGCGACATTGTGGGTACCGTCGGCACGCTTTTAGGGTAAAAGCAAAGATTAATCTTCCATCCTTGCTTGTCTTGTAAATCATGCTTTGCTTGTCTTGTAAATCATGAAACTTTGGATTCCAGAATGATATTGAGGACTTTTATGGTTGTAGGTCCGGCTCCCATAACGGATTTTACCCATAAATTTTAAATCCGAATACGGAAAATACAGGAAGGATGCGTAGACAGAGACCAAAGTTTGTCTCTTGTCACGATCCTAACATTCCCCTTTTGCTTTATCAACATTAATTAGTCGCTGCATGCTCGCACGTCGGTTTTGGGTAGGTACTTTTACGATTACGATTTTTCCTGATTATTCATTAACAATTACCTAGGTAATTGTCAATCGTTATAGCCAGGTACAAAAGCAAACAATTGGCTTATGGAAGCGACTGTAACTTAGAAAACATGAAGATTATCTATCTTTGTATCTATCCCATCCACAGAGACCACAGTGAGGCAGTCGAGAGCAGCTCAACCTTTACATTTTCGTTGCATAATCGCCCGTAACGTAACTGAGTGGAGTGCATGCATGTGGAGTTTGATGCTCTTTCGATTGCATATGAGCCGAAAGAGAAGAGAAAGAAAAGATCTCTCATGCCAACCTATACGGTCTTTGGCTAGCATTTTTTTACTGCAGGGCATAGGCCTTCTCTCAGAAAGAGAGTATGGGCGTAATTACCTACCACGCGTTCTCACCGCGGATTGGCAATTTCAAGCACTAGCATTGTTAGATGTTACTTGAATAAGAAGAAGTTGAAGAGCCACTTCTATGATATTCTGCGTTTTGTATCTAGAAAGGAGCCTGTTTGTATAGACCCATGTTCCCATAAGGGAAACCTGAGCGGGGAACACGTCAATCAGTCAATCTGTTATGGATGTCGCTACCGTTATCAACCTTGATTGGTAAACCTACACTAAAAAGGAGACAAAGGTACTTATTTTCAATTTATTAATTTTCATTAAAGGATGATAAAAATATCGTGAGGGAAATAAGAGGATAGAATAAGAAGTTTTTTTTTATTTATCAGTATTAGGGATACACAATTATGATCAAAAACAGCGGCTAGGCAGATTCTGTTGTATACAGGATCAGTTTTCTTCTAAAGTAACAAAATGTAATAAAAGAAATGTTCTGTTAGCAAGACAGCACTTTGAGAAATTCTCAATTCAAAAAGCGGTGTATATGTAGAAAGAGTTCTATTCAGCTACCTTGGTAGATATGCAAATGAAGAGTTGAACGTCAAATACTTATTTATATCACCGAGGAAATTTATATCAATCAATTAATGAATCAGCCCGTAACCAACTCGTCCACGGCTCCACATAAACCTCTCCCAAGGCACACCACTTCCTTCTGACCTCCATCCTCATCCAGTTACTGCCAGCAATCTGAATCAGATCGTCGATCCAGCGAGCTGGTGGGCGTCCAGCGCTACGTACCGCGTATACTTATTTATATAAATATTATTAATTGGATGATCGGGCTATTAGGTAACTTGTTGTTTTGAGAGGTTCATAAACGCGTCTGTAGCTACAGATCTAGCGGCATCTCTTGGCATTGGCACTGCAGTCGTGGATATAAATTAGCATTTCATTAGAAACTGGTCCCAGCTCATAATAAAACCAAGACGGCTACCAGTATGTCTTCTGATATGGAACAAGTTTGTAATTTGATTTATTTAACCGCTTCTTGTTGAGTTGATACTGAATATCATACAAATACTTAAGAACGATGTGTTGACTCGCACTAATACTAGTTTTTTAGTTGTGTTTTTTTTTGTAGGTATGCGATTAATCTAAAGTAGTAATTGAATTGTAATTATTTACTGTGTTAACTGAGAATTCAATAACATTGTTTATTCCCATTTTCATTAGTGGCACCAGCCTGGCACCCTCAATGAAAAAGTAATAACTTCCACACAGCACAATCACTTATCCTGATCCCAAACTAGGATACCCTGCTGTTCTATGGTAACCAGGCAAGACTATCACGAACAAAAAAAACAGTTTTTCAATATGTACTAAGTCTCAAAAAATACTCTGTAGAACGATGCTAAAATGACTCGCTTATAAGCTGCAGAATAAACATCCGGCAACATTATGTGGAAGCAGAAATACTAGAATTCTTACAGACGAAATGACATTTTACTCTAATTATTGAAACACGTTCATATTGCACTGTTAAGCGTTATCTCAGAAAGTTTACGGCTGAGTCAAGTTTTAACGAACTTAAGTAATCACGTTTCCGATAAACATCAAAACACAGACATGATGTAAGTCTCGCTTACCTTCAAATTAAACACACCGATCTTTCCTCTTTGCAGCCAACACTGAAATCCAAAATCACTCAGTGTCAAAAGCACAAAAAATTGCAAATATTTTGTGTTAGACCATGTTTCCACTAATTTTCGCGTGTATTTACAACGGTGCGTCTGCGCCGGCATAACGCGCATGCGCTACTCAATCCGAAGATCACTATACTAGCAAAATGTCATCAAAGCCAGTTATTTCTAGTCTCTGTACTAGTGAAACTAATTGTATTAAGTCAGGGGTCACCATATCATGATGTAATGTGTGCTTGTCGGATCAAAAGAAGTGTCATCAAACGAAGTTAACACTTTAGCTACTTCGACTCTCTTACTAGATCCTTAAAGACAGAGCTCACTAGAATATCAACTTTATTTTTGTAAGGTATTGTGTGGTATTGTGATTACGTCACGTATACAACGGATAAACGATGCCACTTTTGTGACCTCAAGGTGTCTACAATATGGTTCGACATATAGGTAGCCAAAAGGTTCAGAGGTACTATGCAAGGCTACACGAAACGACCCACTCGCCTTTTGAGTTGGGTTTGGGGAATTAAAGCATTTATATTAAGGTCAGTGCCGTCATTGTGGTTTTTAATAGTTCGGTTATAAAGGAAAATTGAATTGAATTCACGGCGGCGGCGGCGGCACCGGAAAAAATCCTGCCGTGTAAAAAAGTGCTATCAACTTATGTCAAGAAAGAAAGATAGAGCTAGCTACATAACTGGTAGGTACTATTCTGAAGTACTACAATTTTCAAGGTTGATTTGATGACGTATCAAGTTCAGAATTCATGACATAAAATAATGATGAAGTCCTGAAACGTATCTTTAAAACTATATATTGCCATTAAATTTTTAGCTGTACGTAAATAGTTGCATAACTTTAAAAGTTAATAAGTTCTCATAAGATCTCACTTTAGTTACCATTAATAAGTAAGCAAATGTTGTGGGCGCCCTAGATAAATAAAATGTATGTAGGGCGCCCTCAATAAATAAAATAAACCTTTGCATGCATGCACTCTTTACGGATGACTTTAACTAAAATGTAAAGGCTGTACTGTATACTACTGCAATAGTACAAAAAGTGATCAGACGTTTTAACATATCTTATGAATACAACTTAGTTTATTTTTAACACCCCGCATTTTGGCTGAAGAAGTGCGAAGGTGCCAAATGCCTATGAACATACGCTTTCTCTCATACTTATAAGTAAATAATATCTTATCGCGCTGCTAAAAGCCCTGGGGGTCGTTATTATGACGCCGTAATTTTCCTTACTGCTCCCCAATGATGCGCTATTAAGATAAATTAGATAAAACCTTCCCTCTAATGAAGGAGAGAGGGAAAGCTAAAAGAACGAGATTTATCGCCTTATTCTAAGGCAAATATGGCAATACTGTGTAAAACTGTCAACAACATACGGTCCTAATGCACACAGGGGGCGTGGAAAAGACGCGGCGTCCTTTCAATTCACGTTCACAGTTTTATGTAGGTCATATTAATTCCAGTAGGCTTATACGTATACTTATGTTTGTGTAATAGTCTATTTTATTTTATTCTATTAAACTTGTAAAACTATCGTATCGATATAATATCTATAATAATATTTTAATAATATTGTATGTAGGTTTATTTTATTATTTGAAATAAAAGACTTGAGCCATATTATAGTTTGCTGTATGCATGTTTAACTTTTATTTTATTACTGTCCAAACACTATGTTGTGATATATCTAAGTTCACCCTGAATGGATCACTGTGGCCCAAGATACAATTTAATTTACTTTGGGGCTCAGAGTTACTTTATATGTTGTTAATTTTTGTTCAGCTCATTAAACATTTTTTTTCTATTTCATACAATATGTACTGAAGCGATGGGACATAGCCCACACAGATAAGGCGGGGCCAGGTCGCGAACTCGATGCGTCGCGTCTTTTACGTGCCCTCGTCCCACGTCCTTCCTGTGTGCCCCAGGCCTTAGCACACTTTTTGTGCTATACTTTTTTTTAAATGACCAAAAAGTCTGATTCGGGAGCGGCAGGTCCTACATATAGGACACACAAAGTAAGACAACGGAGTAGCGTCGGTACGGATTTCGTGCCTCCTGGCTCTCACATCCGCCAATGCCGCGTGCCGCGCACCATAGCTCATCGCAGGTTATTCGGTCCTTTCCAGGCGTCCCTGTCGCCAAGCTTATCCTGCGCTCGGCAGACGGGTACAATCCATCCGCTGTACATGCCTCAAACAACGCAAGCGACGCTGGAATGACGCTGAATCGACGCTGACAACCGCGTCGCTGATATATATTAAGACTAGCATAGGAAGCCTTTATACGCCCTGGGCCGGTCATAGGCTTTCTCTCCGAGATAGAGAGAGAGAGAGAGAGAGAGAGAGAGAGAGAGAGAGAGAGAGTTTTTTTAACTTTATTTTTTTTAATTGCACCACATTAATATGACTATACAATTAAATTTTAATATGACTACTGCATGCCACTGCTACTTCTGTATACAAATATTCAAAATCCTACTTCCTACTAGTACTATAAATGTAAAAGTTTGTGAAGATGTTTGTATGTTTGTTACTCAATCACGCAATAACAGCCAAGTTTCCTGTAAATCCGTTCAATTTACATGAAACTTGGCATACAGATAGTCAAAGACCTGAATTGAGACAAAGCATACTTGATATCCCAGTAACGCGGAACGGAGTGAGATAATATTTATTTTAAGTTTAAAATACATGGCGTTGTGCGAGCGAACGTTGTGTTTTAAAAATAGATGGCGTTGTGCAAGAATCGTATAAGCGGATTCTGTGGCGGTATGAAGTTCGCCGGGACAGCTAGTATAAAATAGGTAATTAATAATGGTAATTACTGTTAAAACTGACATAGGTAGTACTTTTAAAGTTTTTTGTGGGTATTCACCCAAAGAACAAGTAAATGTATCAGTAGAGAGCATTCAACGAGCGCGACTTCGGGGATATTTTACGAAATTGCCTTATTACTACGAAATACTTAGCGGTTTTCCTCTGTGTTAACGGTACAAAATATTGTCCCATACTTCAATGAACACATCTCGGTTTCTTACACGGTGTTATTCAGTTCTTCAAAAAAATAAAATTATTTTGAACTTGACCGCCCGACATCTTATTTCTACCCAATGTCATTCCTCCTAGACTAAAACATAAACAATCCTAACAAAAATTAATCTCTTGATGTTCTAAAACAACACAGATTTTAATGAGATAACCCTCAACGGTCCTCGGACTTTTTGAGGGTCTAAATAGAACACTAGGGCTCCGAGATGCTCCCGAGTGCTACTAGAGAAGAGAGCCTCGTTACCGCTGAAAAGGCCCAGTGTAACCATATTACGATACGAGTAACATATATTAATTGCTTCGGTCGTAGCGGTTTAAATGGCTTGTCTACCGGAAGCGACATCCAGCCCTAAAAAAGTTGTCTGGAAGATACAACCAAACATTTTGTGTAGTGCCCGGCAGATAACTTGAACAAAAATCCGCGCATCCGGGATGAGATTGCAATGAACACGTAAGAGCATTCTTTTCAATTCTTCGTTAATTTGACTAATTTCAGAAGAATTGTAAGTCACACCCCACATCCGTCGCCAATAAGACCCAAAATTAGACAATTATGTATTCTTATGAGAACAGAGAAGTCGAAAATATCGAAAAAAAATATATCAGCTGTGAACATTTAGTATGGAAAAGGTGATATTGTTTTCGATATTTCCGAGTTGGTCTCGAAAATAAATTTCTTTGTTCCAAGAAGTAGATCACTGCCCAAGTTTTACCGGTCCTTTCTGAAACACAAAGAATACAAATATTTTCTATTTGCTTCAGTATTTTTTTTATTATCATCATTTACTGGTACACTCCACCTTCAGATAATAACTTTTGCCACCTTTGTAAAAAGGTTGTTAGCTCCTATTGAAATAACACATAGCCGAAGGAGTACGCCTGTCGCCTGTTTCATAGAACTACAATTCATGGCTTACTATGACAATTTGGTATAGCTACATTGCAAAGTCGATTAACCCACAGATTAACAAGTACGAAGCTTCCGCTATGCCATGTACATCAAATTGTCAAAATAACGTATGAATTGTAGTTTTATGAAACATGCCCCTGGTGTCTAGGCTTAAAAGGGGTTTCTTTTATTGTTTTGAATGTCCTTGATCCAAAACAAAATAGTTTAACCATAAAATTTCGCTGATAAACCAATAAAAACTAAATAAATAAAATGTTAGCGCACAATGGACGTGTCACTTCTAGCGTTCTTACGGCACGAACAGGGTTGCTAGTTTTGCTGGCGTAAAAAAAAAAACGAAAAATTGCTTTTGTTGATCTTCGTATCGACTTTTCATACGTCGTATAATCCATTCGGCAGCAGGATAACATCCTTGGCAGCAGGTCACCACTTTATACTTTAGTTGCAAAGTCGCCCTTAACGTAACTGATTAGAGTGCACTACGTAAGGGTTCATGTGCTGGCGACTTTGCCAAGCTGTTGTGTTTTTTTTACTGCCTCGTTACCAGAGATCGTGGGTTCGAGTCCCAGTGGAGGGAGGCCGCCGTACTTGATTTGTAAAATCTGTCTGTCTGGGTGTATTTCCATGTTTGTGATGTCCTTGTCTGGTTACCATAGAACAGGGTATCCTAGTTTGGGACCAGGATAAGTGATTGTGATGTGTGGAAGTTATTTATTTATTTTGTAAGCCCAAGTACAAACTGACAACGACGGTCAGAACATTTATACAATCGGGGATGAGCCAAGTTCACAATAGGCCCACAGAGAACTGAAAAGACGCCCACGATTAAGGCTAGATTCTCCGAACGTACCCCTAATATAGGTGCTTTAAAATTTATTTTAGTGTATATTGGTTACTATTTAAAGTCTAAAAATTTCCTAACTAGGGCCATTGGTCATTATATTTATGATTTCTTTGACTTTATTGAATAAAAAAATATCGCGAACATAGATAATAGAACGCGAACAAAGTTATAGCAGAGAGGATGGACAGTCCAATGAGTAGACACTGGGAGATTACACACGTAAGATAGGATAACTGCACCATCCCTGCAGTTATGAGCTAGACTCATGCTCATATTTATGAAACTTAATCTTAAGTACCTTAATTTTGATTTCAGAAATTTTGATCTCACTAACATATATACTTTTATTATTATTATTTAATGTAATTTTACTAACAACCTATGGATTGTTTTATCCGAAATAAAGTGATACATACATAAGTCTAACTTATAACCAAATATGGTTTTATTTGAGTTGTACTGAGTTTTCTATAATAAAAAAATATACCAAAACGATTATCACCGAATATGTTAGGGACGTCGATCGTCAAAATTGGTAATTTAATGAGTCCAATAGAAATTGTGCGCTCAGAAAACCCGGCCTTAACCCTCCCGCGTCCACTCGCGGCTTTTTTACCTTTTCACCAGACAGCGAAAGCTGAGTAGGGTTATTACCCGCTGCCTTTTTACTTAGATTCGTATCATTAGGTTGGGTCCGAGTTTAACCGCTGAAAAAGAAGCTTCATGAATGAAGGCTGACCTGGGTAATCTGGACTTATTCATATGGGTTTCGAATTCGCAACGAATAATGACTAGTTTTTTCTAGGCCTAGCTGGTTCTTCCCAACGCTTTGGTCTCCGGGTGAACTTGGATAAAACCAAGGTTATGTTCAATGAACACGTAAATCCGGAGCCAATTGCAGTTCAAGGCAGTATTCTCAAAGTTGTTAAGGAGTATGTTTACCTCGGACAAACCATGCAGTTACGTAAAAAAACTTCGAGAAAGAGGCCAATAGAAGAATACAGCTGGGCTCGGCAGCGTATGGGAAACTACGTCGAGTATTCACATCGCCAATCCCACAGAATCTCAAGACGAAAGTTTTCAATCAGTGCATCCTACCCGTCATGACATACAATGGCTGGTCCACAAATTAAAAGTCGCTCAGCGTGCTATGGAAAGGAAAGGGCTATTGCTCGGGGTTTCTCTGAAAAATCGAATTCGAAACGAGGTCATCCGATAGAGAACCAAAGTCACCGACATAGCCCAACGAATTAGCATGCTGAAGTGGCAGTGGGCCGGCCATATCATCCGAAGAACTGATAACCGATGGGGCAGACGAGTTCTTGAGTGGAGACCGCGGATCGGAAAACGTACTGTAGGACGTCCTCAGACTCGGTGGAGCGATGATCTTCGCAGGGCGGCTGGTAAGAGCTGGATGAGAGTAGCCGAGGACCGTGCTCAGTAGCGTGCAATAGGAGAGGCCTATGCTCAGCAGTGGAGAAGCGTAGGCTGATGGTGGTGAATGACTAGCTTTTATTTAGGTCACTGTAAGAGCTAATAGTATTTCGAGCTGGATGGAACCCAACTTTTGTTAACCAATCAATCAATCAATCAGCCCGTACTCATTCACTGCTCCCCCAAGGCACAAGGCACGCCACTTCCTTCTGTGCACAGCCATACTCATCCAGCCAACTTGTGTTTAAAAAAAAAACAGCCAAGTGCCGGAAGGGATTTATAAATAGGGTTAAGAATAAACGTCAGTCAATCAACTGCGTCGATCCGTTCTTACTTGGCACAAGTAGTAAACAAACCTCTTCTATCACAAAACTCGATATTCCAAGAGCATCACTCAATGTAGATTACCACATTTAGTTGTAGACACTAGTTAAGACACATGGACATTGAATTTCACCGAAAGCTGGCCTAAATTGTGGTTGCGAATAAGATTTTTTTGCGAAATTCCGATTTTCATACAATTCTGATCACAGGTTAGCAAAACTACACAGATTACTTTGACATTATGTTGCAGTGATGGGACGCGGTTGGATGAGGTGAATGAAAGAACGAATGAATGAAATTGCGCAATGTGCTAAAATATTATTTTGTTCTTTAAAAATGGCAAAATATTTACCCGGTGGGTATTACGTAAATATTACATTATTCACGTAATACTGTATTATTCTATTAAAACGACGAAATACATGTGTTTTTATAATCAATTTATGGTTGTTACTTTTTTCTGCTATAGTAAGTTTGATTCTATCAATTGTCAGAGAGCCAGTGAAATTAAATTGAGTCAAAAATTTTAGTACCCAACTTCGTGCTAGTTTTTTTATGTCGCAGATAGATTGCGACGATATTATTATAACTTAAAATATTTTATATTCCAACTTAATTTAATTCATTTAACAATTAAATCTATGAAACTGTAGCAGTTCATTCAAGTAATACCCAACCCTATGTAATGTGACATTTTGTTGGTCCGCCATGTTTGTTTACTACTTGTGCCAAGTAAGAACGGATAGGGTATAAGTTGCACAGACTTCATAAAAAGTTCTTTGTTTTAATTAGCATTCAATGTTTATGTATCGCGTAGTTTGTAAGTTTGTATAAAAACCAGCCAACTGCGAGTCGGATGAAGGGTTCCGTGCCATTATCTATACAACATCTGAATATTTCAAGCGTCTACATCAATATCGAGCAAAACGGCAAAAAATCACGTTTGTTGTATGGGAGCCCCTTTAAATATTTATTTTATTCTGTTTTTAGTATTTTTTGTTATAGCGGCAATAGAAATACATCATCTGTGAAAATTTCAACTGTCTGACTAGGTATCACGGTTCATGAGATACAGCCTGGTGACAGACGGACGGACGGACGGACGGACAGCGGAGGAACCTTTGGTTATGGGACCCTATTACTGGATACGAAACCCTAAAATATGAAATAGCACTAGACTGCGTTAATCTGTTCAAAACGATGTACGATACGAAGGCAATTTGTAGGAATTTAAACCCATTGGCTTTGGTAGACAAGCGCTAAACCGCTATGCAAAACAAGACAGTCCAAAGCGCTGAGTTGATTGTAATTTTGTTATAAATTTCTCTACTTAATTTTACATTTATTTATGCGCATACATGGGCTACATGTGAGGCATAAGTCAGGGCTCAAATTGTTTTTAACTTATTAACTTAATTCCGGAATTACTTACTTATCTTGATTAACCTCTGATAGATAATCAGAGCTGAATCTGGTCCGACTCTTTCGACAAAAATTCAAGTAAGTGATTCCGGAATTTAGTTAACTGAGTATGTGTAGAGCTTACGAAAGTTTTAGTTCAAAATTTGCCTTTTTCTTATTTGATATCACTGTGCCCGCGTAATTAATTTCTATCAACAACAAATAAAAGGCGGTACCTGCCCAAAAGTTTTCATTTGCCTCGAGGTTTCTTTGGGCCGATTTCACGCGCCATTAGAGCGATGCTCATTTCACGTCGGTGCGCCGCAAAAATTGGTTGCCTTTGTCAGGTCTTGGGGTCCCGCCCCCCAGGGCTGTATTTCATAGAATCGCAATTAATTTTACTAAGACAAAATAAAAATAAAATACAAAACCGAAAAATATGTACTTGCCAAAGTGAGATTTACAAAATAACAAAGAAAACAGGAATATACAAGGTTAATGTTACTAAAAGCAAATGTTTTGACAAATGTTAAGACAGGATTTTCTTTTCCGCGTATTGATCTGCGATCCCACACTAGGCGGGCCTGTGTCGCGGCTTATTCCATATTAGGTACATTGCATAGTCTATTAACTCACCGAAGAACAAGTGAAAAGACTACATAGTATACATCGAATTGTCATAATAAACATGAATTGTTTTATAAAACGGGACCCAGGTAGCATTTTTTGACGAGCGTACCTTGGAAGGTTGTTTCAAAGTCATAAAACGCCTTATTTGCAATTGGAAAAATGCCTGACTAACTTTTACCCCAACATAAAAAGACATCTAATGCATCTAATGGACGGCCTCGTTACTTTCCCCCATTTACTCTGGGATATTTTCAATGTAATAGGCTCTTTCAAAATATAGATATTACTTTAAAAATATTGGCTGCAAGATAAATTTTACTTCGCGCTGTGAAAAAAAAATTATGCTGCAATAAAATAGATCTTCTATAATAAAAATACGCCTGAAACCTAGGGAGCAAACAACTATTTTTAAGGCGAGAGTGTTTCTTTGAACTAAAGCAGAGCGAAGGATTCTAGAGTAAAATCCCGACCGTCGTATACCACTCGAGCCTAAAATAGTGTTGCTCCCGAGCTGGACACTACTTTTTATCACCCGCTGTGAAAAAATAAGCAAATGCAACTTATAAAAAAGAAAAGAATATAATGTTACAAACAAAGACGGAGGAATCCATTTCGCGCGTCTTTTATTTTTCCACAATGTTTTTTATTTGGCTCTCGCGCGGTCCTTTATCATGCAGCCAGTTACTCGTTCATACAATGTTAGTGATTGATCTCTTTGGTGATTGGAACTTTTACTAGAAATATTCACATTCCAAATTCAAATCACTTATCATCCCTGGGGATTAAAGAGCTATTTTGGTCCCTGTTTACGAGGACTAAACTAGCTCTTTTTGAATAGATGTGATAAAAAAAATTTTCTTCGCTATTCGCTTCGCTAAAACTTTCAAGCTTTACAAAGATAAAGTGGCCTTAAAATGTGTTTCTCAATTTCATCGAAGTTAGCTCAGTGGAATGGTATCATGATCCTAATAGGGAAGATCCGGGTTCATTCTCCAACTAAATAATAAAATATTGTTTTACGTTAAAATTAGCTATTTTAGATTACTTTTTTATAGTTACTAACCGTAAAATTATAGCACAAACCATTAATTTTAAAGATCCTAAGTTATATTTGGAATACTCTCAAGTACGTTTAAATATAACATAACATAAACTCACGCCTGTATCCCAGAGGGGTAGGCAGAGACCAGGGACTGCCACTTGCTACGATCCTGACAGATCACTTTCGCTTCCTCAACATTCATTAGTCGTTGCATGCACGCACGCCGGTTTCGGGTACTTTTTATCTTGCCCTTTGTCAATACATCCTCTATTTGGTCGAAGTATGTCCGTCTGGGTCGTAAAATATGCCCCTTTTTATTTTTTATATTTCGTTTCAATATTTATCTTATAAGTCAAGATAAGGTAGGAATATTCTTTATTGTGCACCAGAGCACATAACACAGAAAACATGTAAAGATACAGAGTACAATTTTTATTACAATTATTTTAAGTAAATTTTGACTCGCTGTACAAATGTCAATACGAGAGCTCAATGCGAAACCTTTTGAATATAAATCGGACTCGCACTTGGCAGCTCATTGTTCTACCTTTTGCGACGCTCCAATGATTTGCTTTCTTCCGTAGATTATTTTCCTTACATTTCAAAACTGTTTGTTTTAAGAAATTGTAGGCCGTTTTGTGCACGCGTTCTCTGACTGAACCTTAATAATATCTGCGTAAAACATTTTTGATCTAGACACATATCCGCTATGCCTGAGACATGTTTATATTAGTGATAAATCAAGTCATTCGTTTCGAAAACCTTGAACCCGACGGAAAAGGACACAGTATTCCGTCATCGTTTGGACGGGAACATTTTCATCGACTTAGCATAACTTGAGTTTTTCCTTAGGGCTGAAACACACCAGCGGTTACTTAGCATGCAGTCAAATGCCTGCGTATAAAATGTATAAAAATGTACTAAAGCTTATTTACGTATTTTTTTCATTTTATTTACTTGCAATCGCACGAGCTCGCGGGTAAATGCCTGCAGATACGTTCAGTCTCTTAAACCTCGTGCTAGATATAATGTCCCTGGAATAAACAAACATTTTTGTTAACACAATACAAAAAATAGAAAATTTAATAACTACAGGGTGTCATCGAAATCATTGGACATTTTAAGGAGTCTAAAAAGACTCCTGGATGGCTTGGATTTAGCTTACAGAAAAAAATGGGAACGGAAAAATTTTTTTTGCGTAAAAAAACGAGACAAATAATTTTAACAATTTTTATACATGGTTTCTTTTCCTACATCCAGGGAAATCGTATCAGGCATAAAGAATACAAATTCTAAGTTAGGTGTTCAACTTGACCATTTATTTAGGTTCCTTGGCCACAAAATTGGTAATAAAACAAATTGTCAGTAACATAGTAACACAGACGGATGAGTTCATTTTAGTTGGTTTGGACAATATCTACCGATAGAGTAACGATCAATTTAAATTTACTTTTAAATTTGGCTACGAAGAAACTGCAATTGAGGATTCTAATGCGATTTCTTCGTACCCGACTGTCAAAGTAAATGAAGGTTCTTATTACTTCCCTCCTTTTGGGCTCCGCCGCAGTCGGGTAAAAATTTGACATGTCGCTGGAATTTGCACAGGATTAAAACGGCAATAGAATACAGTACAGGTAATTTAACTGCAGAACAGACTTTAAGGTTTTTACTACTCAACATACTTACTAGTCAATAAATAAGGGTTGTTATTGATCGCCACTCGAAAAGTATTTTTCATTTTTCATATTTTCCAATTATAATGGACCCATCCATCTTTTTCACAAGATAACAAGTTGCTACAATTTGGCCAAAAAGTGTTTCTATTTCAAGCTCTAACTCTGATGAACCAAAAATTACTTTCAAAAATAGGTACGTAATCTTCATCGTAAATATTAACTTTTCTGTTTCAGATATTAAGAGCTAGAGTAGGATCAGCTAGCAGTGTCAGCTAGCAGGGATGGATCGGTTCAATCGAAAGGCGCCTGTGTTCCGCTTGTTGGTCCCATATGTTTTAGTAAGTGCTCCACGCGAACTAAATTGAATTTCAGTTCGTTCTCTGCGGTACAAAGGGTTTCAGCGAGACGTGGGAATACTTGGGTTAGATTAAATCGGTTGTTTGATGTATTTCCCATACACTTAGGGGGCAGGTAATTAAGTAGATCCAACCCTCCTATTCCGTGTGGCGCCGGATTAAGAATAGGGAAGTGATCCATTTCCTTCCGTGGATGTCGTAGAAGGCGACTAAGGAAATCAATAACCAGGAGACGGGCAGCAGCGTCTTTCTGAGATCCTAACCGCATACTGCGATCGCCAACCCACCTGCCAAGCGTGGCGATTATAGCAAAACCCCTCATGGTTATGAAAACCACGAAGGAGGCCTGCGTCCTGCAGTGGGCGTCAAATGGCTGATGATGATGAATCCTCCTATTCCGTAACTGTCCAAAGCATTGGGTTACCCATTTTGTAGTTTCCGAAGAGTCAAAGAATGTACATATTTGACAGTTTGGAGTAGGTTAAATCGGATGTGTCCATACGTTTCAGAAGTTACAAAGTAGCGCCCAAGGTTCGGCATATTCCACAATCCTGATAAACCTCCGTTAGAAACTACTGTCGTGCATGTATGGAAGACGGCGTTTTATTTACCAAGACACGTACTGTTATTATGTGGCTTTGTATCTTTATTTACAGAATATTTCTGCATCTGAGTAAAGGCGCTCTTCCTGCATGCACTACACAAAACTATACATAAAAAAGCCATATTATTTTGTATAATGTTTAATGAAAAACATAAGCAGGAAACCTGATTTAAGATAAATAGATGGATACTTAACAATCGGTAGTCGTCCAACATCGTTTAAAATGCAGCCTTACCCCCAGTTTCTCTTACACTAAAACGCTGTTAATCTACTGTTAACAACTGTCAATTGACCAGTGCATACAAAAAAAAACCACTGACAGCTGTTAACAATAGACTAACAGCTTGTTAGTGTACGAGAAACCGGAGGTAAGTCTATCTACTACCTCAGCGAATGTTATCGATGTTCCTACACGAAGTCTCCTTTTGAAAATGGAAAAACCTATAGTATGATAAAACTTAATACCTTCTTTTTTACATAGCCATGATTGTGTCCCACTGCTGGGCAAAGGACTCTCCTTTAGACTTTCACTTCTCCAATTCCTCGCTACTTATAAATTACTAACAATACATTAAATAAAATAAGAACTAAGGAACTGTTATACCGAGTAATTGATTTTCCCATTTTTGATAATTGGTTTTCCCTTTTTGATATAGTTATTCGTGATATCGCAAAGTTCACTATGAATTAATTTGACTACCTACTCACTATCAACACAAAACAGGCCAAACAATTTCCCAACATTTGGTTACTATGGGGGCCATTTCATCACCCCAAATCCCTGGCCTCTATAATCGTTCCAGCTTACCGGGGCCTGCACACCAGCAATAGTACCTATTGTCAATATTATGCAATATATATTTTTAATAATTAGTATACGAAGTCTTTTTGTACAATTATTGTTTGATTGATGAGAGCATTTTTATGTGAACGGACTGGTGCCGTTTAGCGCAAAAGAAGGAAACGTCAGCAGTCAACAAAAGCGGCAGCCGAGAAGGCAGTGTTGCTACTGAGGAAAAATACACTCTTTCACAGACATTGATATTGTGTTTTTGTAACGGTTTTCTGTACTTTCGACCTTATCATACCTATATAAAGGTAATTATTATTCGAATAATAACTAGAAGCATAAATTCATAATTCTAAATTTCTACAAAACTAAAATTATTATTATACCTACAGGGTTACCTCTAAAATATACAATTCATAAAACGGGCGTGAAAGTGTAAATCACAAACTAGTAAACGATATACGAGGGGTGTTCAATAAGTAGTGAGAATGAGGAATAAACTCCTTGGATAGAGAAACCGAAAATACTGGTAGGCATAGCCCACTTATTTGTCGACATATTAGAAAAAAAGTATGATGCTATTTTGTTTTTTCAATTATAGAAGCTTCTTACTTGTATTCTGTCGCAACGAGTAATCAAAAATGGATAAAATTGAAGTTCGCGCGGTAATTAAATATCCATCTTTGAAAAATTTTACTACGGAACAAGAAAATCAAGACTTTCAAGATATGTTAGGGGTTCCAGAAAGCCAGCATTCTGAACTTTAGAGAACAGAAATCAGATGCAGACAAGCCAGAGAGGCTCTACGAACAATCTCGAAACGTCTTTCACGCAGCTTGCTGCGTCCGAGAAGAGATAATCTGCGCAAATCTGTGGCGATCCTAACACACTGCTCACTGGATAGACATTTCTACAACATGGAACTGACCAACAGCCCGCTTTGCTGGGGTTGCCTCAAAGAAGAGGAAACACCCGCCCACGTGACCATTCACTATGAAGGCGTGGAAAAGCAACGGACCACCATCATTGGGAAGCTGGGAGGCCTGCAGTGACATCAGGACACTGCTGGCTTTCTGGGAAGAGATAGGCTGGCTGGAGTAAACTCACAGCTTTGCTACGTACAATAGCCCAACCATGAGGCTAAGTGCGGAAATATTAGTTATAACTAACTAACGTTTGGGGTGTGCTGAGTTTAAGAGGGGAAGAACATCCACTAACGACGACTCACGCTCAGGGCGCCCTACGACTGCAGTAACTGAAGAAATGATAAAAAATGTAAAAAAAGTAGGTTATGGCAGATCGTCGGACTACTGCTCGTTTTATAGCTGAAGAACTAAAGATTCCAATAGAGAGTGTTCATAATATACATGACCATTTTGGAATGAAAATTGTCTCAGCGCGTTGGGTGCCTAGAATGCTAACGGGCGAACAAAAACGAACCGGGCTGAGAATTTCACAAAGCTGTTTGAAATTGTTACAACAAGATCCTGACCGATTTTTGGCTCGGTTTCTAACTATGAATGAAACGTGGCTTCACCATTACGACCCTGAAACAAAAAAAACAACCCATGACCTGGAAGAGAACATCATCACCGACCCCTAAGAAATTCAAGGCCGTCCTATTTGCCGTCAATTATCATGGGTTCTCTTCTTTACCTCAGTCATGGAGCCACTTTTACGGGGAATATGTACGCAGAAAAAATCAAAAAGTTGCGAAACAAAATATGCGAAACGAAATATACGAAAAACGGCGTGGCAAATGCGCTAAAGTTTCTTCAAGATAACGCCCCAACGCACAAGTCCAAAGTTGCGAATGCTGCCATTAGTGATGCTGGCTTTGAATTGGTAGAAAATCCTCCATATTCTCCAGATCTTGCTCCTAGTGACTTCCATTTACTTCCAAGATTGAAAGAATATCTAAGAGGCCAGAAATTCGACGATGATGACGCAGTGATCGCCGCAGTACAAGGTTTTTTAGGAAAAGAATTTTAGGTTTAGAATATATTAGAAATTATATAGAAACATATAATAGATGACTATGTTGAAAAATAAAATAACATAATGATAAAAGTTAATTGCATCTTATTCATTCTCACTACTTATTGAATCCTTCTAGTATCATGATTTACATAATTTTAAACTGTGAATTATTCGTGTACCTGCATACAATATTGATAAAAATATTGTGTGTGTATCGGCCCGTATGAAAATACAGCCAGTTCGGGTCGAGCGGTCTGGTGCAAATCTGCTAATTTTAACACAGCAGGGGTGAAGACATAACTAAGTTAATAGCTAGAATAGAAAAGAATACAATAAAATGCTAATTGTGAGGAAATAATTGCTGATTATGAAGAAATAAATAGTCGCTGGTAGCACTGTTTTTATCGTCTTAATCTTAGAACCAGGGAATGGATGGATGTAGCTAGCGTCGAAGACATGTTTCGCTTGACAAGATATGAAAAAGAATTTGGGAGCTGACGGCCAACCTTCATTAGTGGAGAGGCACAGGATGAAGAAGAAGAATCTCAGAATAAACATATAAATGGTACACCATCATCAGGATAGGATATTTCGAGAATGTTATGTAGCCTATATACGTCTGACTGCAGGGCACAGGCCTTCTCTCAAAGATAAAGTACCACGCGTGCCCACCGCAGATTGGCAATTGCAAACACTGAGGTGTGTGAACACCTCAGACCTCAGGTTCCCTACGTTTTTCTTTACCGTTAGTGAGTGTACGTACGTAACTTAGAAAAAAATCTCATTGGTACATGCCGGGATTCGAACCTTACAATCTCCCGAATGAGAGGCTGGCGTTCTGCCCCTGCGTTACCACCGCTTGTCTTCGAGGATATTGATTGGAAATTGCTGGCTTTATTTTAACTCAATGACGAGGTGATTTCAATTTGCGATTTATCAGCTGAGGCCAGTGTACTGGCACAAAATATAAAACATGTTGTTGAAATAACGGAGAGAGTTTCAACGCAACGTGATCTACGAATAAAAAAACCATATTAAGTATTTTTTCCTAAAAAGTTCACTCTCAAAAACGGCCCCTGTCCTCTCGATTAGTCTGTACCAATGAAATAAACGCTATTTTATTTATCACAGTTAATATTTGTTAAATGTGTCAAAAATCACACTGGTTTTTTAAAATAATTATTGGTTTTTAGAGAAATTTATTATATATATTTTTTATATACGGCAAATAAATATGGACCTGTTGAAAAAAACATTTTATCAAAATAATATATATTTGTTAATTGTATTAATTATATTTAAATTAGGTATTTCTTATAATAACTGACTTCCAAATTAAACAGATCATTGTTAAAAAGACAAAAAAAAAACTGATCAAAAAAATCAAAAAAACCTTTGTATATCCGATTTTTTTCATTTTTTTAATGGTACATTCATGATTATATATTTTTTTGCACTAACCCGTGCTGAGGACAATTTTAAGAACCTAGGTATTTAGAGGCTAAAAATTCCACTGTTAAAAATTCGGGACTTGAACCCGCGACCTCTGGCTAAATAGGTTTTTTTTAAATGCATGATTTATATCAACCCTGCTATACTATTATTATTGTTTACATAAACTTGAACTTTTATCTCCATTGGGTAAGATTCAGATTCAGTCACCCGAATGACGTAAAACAAGATGCATTTATTTATTTAAAAAATACATTTCCCAGCTAGGTTACAGGTATCTTTGCCAAAATATCTTCAGTCTTCTAACAGATTAAACTCGCCTTTAAGGCCCTGTGTTTGACTGTAAATAGGGCCGCAGATACAATTTTGCTGGTCGATATTCCCAGGGAGAAGGCCCATAATATTTACTACAAAGGGTTTACTCAAACGAAGCTAACTTAATCACTCACTAGTAATTTTTATGTGCATATACAGTAGATAGCATTTATTTTACATTTTAGTTGCAATCACTTGACGTGGTCCCAAAATAGGATACCTTGTTCTATGGTAACCAAGCAAACGCCCACATGGAAATGCACCCACTATGAGGCTATTTGTACAAATCAAGCACGACGGCCTCCAGCGGGAATGAAACCAACGTCCTCTGTTTTGGTAGTCATGCGTTTTACCGCCAGACCAACGAGGCAGTCACATTGACATAGTGACAAATAAAGTGCATGCGTGGAAAGGCGGATGTGCTATTGACTGATAACTTGAGAAAAGATGGTAACAGTGTTTTATATTTGAGGTATCAAAATTTTATGCAAAATGTAGGTAACTCATCACGGCAAGATTCCTTCAGCGACCGGACTATAGGCGGCATAACCTGATATCTGCTGTGTGGCCTCGTCTTTCTCGCTACCTTTTTCTCCACTACAACTCGACCCGAAGATAGCGCATAACATTCTACATTGACACTCAACAAACTGTGTTGTGACATTGTATTTTAGATGGCGTAGGCTTGCCCAGCACCTGCACCATCCTGACAGCTTAGTCGGCCTAGCCCACAGGAAAGACAAGTCAATACGTATTTGGCGTATACCTATATGTATACATATTAATCACGCCGACAAAAGGGCAGAATAAAACAAAATAAAGTTTTTTTTTTATAATTCAATAATATTCTCTATTTTGTTGATAAATATTCTAATCTAGCTATAAAGTATCCTAGTTTAGAACCAGGACAAGTGTTTGTGTCTTGTGGAAGTAATAATAGGAATATTAAAATCGTTTTTTTTTTTTGCGAAGTTATCAATCAAGAGATACCATGCCACCTTACCCAAGTTTTTATATGCTATGGCAGTCTGAAAAGGTCACCCCTCCGAATACAGTGCCAAAACTACCCAAGGTCAATCTACACTACCGCAGTATCACGTAAAGTGAAACATACAAAAGTTTCGGTCAGTAGATGCATATTTTTAATGTAAATATAATTTTTTTACGCTGAAATATTTTTTTTATTTTTGTTTTCTGATTTATCTCTTTTTCTTTCTCTCTCTCTCTCCGCCTCTCTGATGCTAGGTCAGCTCCTATATTACGCGCATCAAATCCTGAACGATTCCAATCGTGTAACTGTCAAATTCCATACAAATTGCTCTCGCAAACGTCAGGATTGCGACAGGATTTGGTGCGCATAATTAAGCCCCAGGACAAGCTTCTGTAGTGGGTAAAGCTAGTGGCAATATTTCGGTAGACGCCAGTACGTCGCGCCTGCCTGGCGTCGCGAGGTCCCGCTATCTGGTAAACAGAACTAGCTTTTCTTTACATGGCTATTCGGAAATAGTCGGAAATGCCCCGGGCTTTTTGGAGCGTCAAGGCCTCTATTTGTCCTCTACAATATGATTAGAGAATCCTTGTCAAAGGGTTTTAGCAGATTTAGATTATGTAGGTACCTACTTCTGTAGTTGTGGTGTACACCGATTTTTTTAGGTTCGTATGTACCTGAGTATGATAATATACTATACTCTTAGAGATCACTTAGTGATAAGGTCGCCATAATGTTCTCTTAGGTTAAGAAATATCTGTATAATTTCCATTTTTATGTACAATAAAGTAACGAGTTCTCTATCTATCTATCTATATGCTCGCTTGAGGTGTGAGATACTTTGATAAATTATAGACATAATATACCTTACATTGGATCTCGCGCTTGTATCCTGGTGAGATAGGCAGAGATCAAAGATTGCCACTTGCCATGATCCTGACATACCTGTAATAATAATGATAATAATAATAATGCCATAAGACAGCTTCCCAAGCATAAAAAAGCTTTTCCGAATGTCGGACGAAATTATCATCTGTCAATAGAAAAATAGCGATATTATGATTCATCATCATCAGCCTACGCTTGTTTACTGCTGGACATAGGCCTCTCCTATTGCACGCCACTAAGCACGGTCCTCGGCTACTCTCATCCAGCTTTTGCCAGCCGCCTTGCGAAGATCATCGCTTCACCGAGTCTGAGGACATCCTACACTACATTTACCGATCCGCGGTCTCTTCTCAAGAACTCTTCTGCCCCATCGGTTATCAGTTCTTCAGGTGATTATTATTATGATTACCTCTGTTAAAAATATATTCAAAGAGGCTTTTTCCGGGGAATTACCGTAGGTATGAGATTTTTTTACATAGCTTCCATAACATGGGTGTCCTCTTGCAGCACAAAGGCTTCCCCCTTTTAGGATTTAACGGTTTCCCGGAATGGAAGTGGACCGGTAACTGACAACTGCACTTTTTTCATACAACGGCTTGCCATTGCCACAGTAAATGTGCCGAAACTGGATGTCATGTCATTACGCTTACCGTCCAATGTGAAACTATAAATTTTCGGTAATTTAAATAACTAATAATAAGCTCCACACAACGCAATGACTTGTCCTGGTCCCAAACTAGGATACCCTATGCTATGGTAACCAGGCAATGATATCACAGACATAGAAATACATCCAGACTGAGGCCATTTCTACAAATAGGTGGCCTCCAGTAGGAATCAAAGCCACAACCTCCGGCATGGTAATCAGACGTGATACCGCTAGGCCAATGAGGCAGTCTTCGAGACCTCAACTACTCCAGCGCCATCGTCTTCTCAGCCAGCTCCGCTGAAGATGGTCACCGCGCAACACCTATTTATTTGTGAGCACCAAGGAGAATTAAACTCTCCTTGATTAGCATATGACGATAATAATTTCCTAGTAATTTTCGTCCCCTAGATTAAGTGGAGGGAGCGTTCAAAGACAACCCATTGATGGCAGCTATTATCTTAACAATATTAATTACCTATAGACAATTAACAGTTAAATAACTAATATTCTTAAGAAAAATTGTCTGATGCGATCGACTAGACAGAAGATGAGTTTTCACAAGATGATTTCACTAAAGAGAATAAATTGAATGTCATGGTTGGATTTTCTCAGGTAAGGTAAAGCGAGGATTTTGGTTTGAAAAGAAACGTTACTGAGAATAATTCTGATGCAAACTTTATGCACAGAATCGAAGCTCTGGAGAATATTTAGATATCTGTTTAGTCTATGTACAGTCAAAGAGTACTATCATGCACGACTCATTCTTTAGCTTGTTTAATTCCATCATTATTTCTGAGAGTTTAGGTATTTACCACACGGTTACGGTTAGAAGACATAATGGGTTTAGTTAAAATACGGTGTCCTGGGTTTAAAATAGAAAGCATTTATGACTTATTAAAACGTACTACGACAAAAGTTCGAGGCTCAGAATTAACACGGATTGACAGGTTAGATACTTACATTTGTTCGATTCAGGGAACAAAGTTACGGGCGCGTCTAGTAATATAAAAAAAATCGGCCAAGTGCGAGTCGGACTCGCGCACGAAGGGTTCCGTACCATTATCTATACAACATTAGACACAAAAATAAAAAAACAGCAAAAAAATCACGTTTGTTGTATGGGAGCCCCCTTAAATAATTATTTTATTTTGTTTTTAGTATTTGTTGTTATAGCGGCAACAGAAATACATAATCTGTGAAAATTTCAACTCTCTAGCTATCACGGTTCTTGAGATACAGCCTGGTGACAGACAGTCGGACGGACGGACAGACAGTCAGCGAAGTCTTAGTAATAGGGTCCCGTTTTTACCCTTTGGGTACGAAATCCTATGTTCCGGAAACAATGAACGGTTTCCCATTGGGCGGTAACGGTAACTGCATGAGATTTTTTTTCCATACAACGGCCTGTCAAGGTTGTAGTCAACATATGAAACTAGATGTCATGTCGTTACGGTTATCGTCCGGCGTAAAACCATCCGATGTGGTAGCTTGACCAGACATTCCAACAATTGAAAGTTTTTATAAAACTTAGCAGCCAAATATTTGTGCACAAAAGTTCCAAATACGGCAAATAATAACTGATCAAAACAAACAACAAGGCGAAAATACACAAGTCTCTCTTAACTAGCTGAAATTTCTCAGCTCGCCGCACAAAGGTTAATTCAGGGTCATGCTCAGAAAATACAAATCAATGACAGTTATTTAAGTTCAATAAAAACAGAAACACCATAACTCCTCTTAAGCCGCGTCTCCTGTGCGTGTTTTTTCGAAAAATTACACAAAAACATCGAAAGGATTTGCTTCATTTCTCGTCTTCCTCATTAGAACTCAATGATGACGACTCAAAATATTTTGTTTAAGACAGAAACAACCTTAAGCAGTAGACGGTTTGTGTATGGAAACAAACTTTTTTGTTTGGTGTTTTCTGTGTAATGTTTCAAAAACACACGCGCAGTAGACTTGCGCAAAGTGTGTCCTTAGAGGGAGTTGTTGTATCCCATATCTTTGCTCACCGGGACACACTATATCTGTATCATATCTGGCTCACCACTTGTATCCTAGCTCTTACGACATACAATCGAGTGAGTGTGTTTGGATACAAGAGCCGTAAGACACAAGTGGTGAGTGAGTCTAGTTTATCTGTTTCCTACTTTATCCAGCTGACGCGCCCTTTTTTATACTATCAGTCTATTCCAATAAGAGGAGTTCAAACCAGAATCAAAATGTTATCTAATAATTAACTTTTGACACTTTATATAGGTTTTCTCATGAATTAAGTGAACTGTAAGTTCTTTATGAGAAATAAATATCTTTGAACCCAATTAAAGCGTGACAAGCATATATGATTATCGTCTTTACCGTTCATGTTTTTAGTACGAGTACTGCGACCAAATACCCGATGTTGACCGAACAAGCCATCCGTACCAATAGCAATCAAAAAGATCACCAAGTCAATACATTTGTAGGAGTCTGGTGACCCCTTTCTCGTCTCTCGTTTATTACTGCGACGGAAATGCGGCCGAACGCATCCAATTTCAGCCGATCTCGGTCACGCTCTCGCGCACTGTGTGTGAGCTGGATAAAGTAGCAGGAGCTAGATGTCTACCGTACTGAGTTGAGAGTATAGTGAGGGAGCCAGATATAGTTGACATCTTTGGGATATAACTGAGACACAGTTGACGTCAAGGGAGATGTGTGTCCTCTCATATCTGGCTCCTGAGTTACCCAAGGCTAACGCACAGGAGACACGCCTTTAGAAATACAAGATATACCAAGTTCTATGCCTACACGGGACTAGAAGTATTTTGTGCAAATATGGAAAAATATTGTGTAACTTTTAAAACAGACCACCCTTGCCAAATTTTTAGAGGATGTTCAGATTCATGACGAGCGCCTAGATGTCACGGGATAGCTAAAAACCGGTTAGATTCCAGTTAGTCTCATTTATGTGTTTTCTTTCATGAGTCTGACTCAAACTTGGCCGGGTTTTACTATTTTATTACGATACTATAGAGGCTATATACACTATAAAACATATCTAGTTTGACAATTATGTATTAACGTTTTTAGGATGGAGCAAAAATAAAGCGCTTTCCCTACCTACCCCTATATAATCTGCGACAATAATACTAGATCAACTCTATTTCACACTTTTAAATTTTGTCCTTGATCGTTGACAAATCAATTATTGCATGAGATCAAAATACCTAATTGCTTTTCTGGCCATCGTCGCGTCGTTTATTAGAAAGTAATAAGCATAGCATAAGTACTAAACACCGGAAAAAAGCTGCACTTAAGTACAAATTTTGTCTTTTGAGAGGATTTGTCCAGATATAATCATACCAAACATTTACTTATTCAATAAATTGAACAAACTCTGCTTGAAATGACACGTTTGATGGAATCTCAGCTCTGTAGCAGTATGGAAAACTTTTTTTACTGCCACTATCAGCGCAGAAAGGCAAAGGCACAGATATCTCAATAGCTCTGAGGGTAAAGATCGATTCCTTCCGCATGATTCGTACAAATGTTCCCAGTGTAGATGTTTTAGGATTAACGTGATTTGTTTTAATAACATCTCTCATCATTACAAACAAAATGATAATGTTGAAATGTTAAAAAGTTTTAGTCTTCCCTGAATATTCTTATGTTATCGTAGAAAAGGAAATATAAGTTATAAGTATTTCCACCAAAAAGAAAAAAAAACTTCCCATTTACCGCACGTACGGTAGACTCATTGACACGTGTCAATACGACATCCGGAGCGAGCGCTTGCATTTCATCTTCGTAGTCACCGTTCGATTCCGTTGCACATGACTCAAATACCAAAAACGCTCACTGAGCGAAAAAGACGAAGAAGCTAGAAGCAAAGAAACTAAGTGCGAAATATTTGTCTAACGTATTTAGCAAAAATGTGTTTTCTGCGAATCAATTTGGGACCGGAAGTCTTTTATTATTTTATCATTTTTTGTCAAATAAAGCCTTCTTGGGTCTTGGTGACCCACGAAGGTTTTATTTAATTCTCCTTCGGCGACCTTTCCGTCACAAGGTTGTCTGAAAGAAATTGCTGTTAGCAATAAGGCCCCCCATTGTACTTTTTCATTGTCACTTTCATATTTTATGTCTCGATTCTTGTGTGCAATAAAGAATATTCTTATCTTATCCTTATTTTAAAACTATACATATTTTTATTAGACTATACGCAGCCTATCGACTTCCTTTAAAAAAAAGAGTGGGGCGTAATCTAATCTGTGGTGGCGCGGGTTCTTTTGGGGTGGACAAAGGATAGAAATGTATTCATTGAATTTTGTTTCGACTTAGAATAAAAATTAAAATTACGTAACTGTACAGTACTACTTATGGGATTTCATAACTTTTTTATTAAGCTTTAAAATCAGGGCTAAGAAAAGAGTCACAAGCAACTCGTTGCGCCAAAATAAAAAAAAGTTGCGGTAATTCTTTTTCGATCGTTGGGCATTTTATATCTTTGAACCAAATCATTCACACAAATTGAAAGGGTGATTTTAGCCTAGCGTTCCTCAACACTAAGTTCTGAATAGAGCTTCCATAATTCGCAATAACAAGGAGTAATTTCACGAACAAACAGAAGAGATTAGACTAATCCAGACATAACAGTCCTCCGGCGCTCTGACGGGGATGCGTGCCACAACTTTTCCGGGTCACAATTCCATTCATTTCAAAGGGTATTTTGTAGTTTTGGCTTTTAGTTACATGATTAGTAATCTAATACATAAAAATCTCGTGTCACAGTGTTTGTTATCGAACTCCTCCGAAACGGCTTCAAGGCAAGGATATCTATCACAAACAGATTCTTATTCTGAAACCTACAACTCGTGAATTATTTGTTAATTCTTTATTGCACTAATTACATTACGTAAATGTACAAAGGCGTGCTTAGTGCAAAAAAGCGTCCTTCTTCATTTTTAATTGAGCTGATATTAATTCCAAACATCTTCTTCATGAAAGCACCTTAAATTTAAAACTACATTTAAAAAGACTCAGTTTGAAGTTTTGTTTTTGGATATTTTGTCTTTAACATATTCTAGATCTTGCTTGCAGTTTCTGCACTTAATGAACGTTATGAATTAAATATGCTGCGCGCATTGAATGAAAATTTATTTATTTATTTATTATCTACGAAAAACCAACAGCTGATATAGTAGTTTATGCAACTGTCATATAATGAAGGGTATTAAAACACGAGTGTGAGTTTATGAAACGAGCGCAGCGATTTTCTTAATAGTAACGAGTGTTTTAATACCCGTGTTATATGCAGTTGCATACACTACTTTATCTTCACTAATGCAATTAAAAATTAAATTCACGCGTACGTGTATAATCACAGTGATTTTGCCGCCATTAAAATTTAACCAATGAGAGCGCAGCTGCGCGCTTCAATAAAACGCGACCAACCTGATTGGCCCTGCAATTAAGTTGGTCGCGTTTTATTGATGTTATAATGAGATTTTACGATATCGATGTGAATATTATACCATCATGTGAAATTGAGTGTTTTGTTGTCTGCGCTATAACAGTAGTAATTATAAGTCAAGTATTGAAAACATAAGTAGAATGTTACAACATTAGTGTAGATAAAACAATATATGCAACTTATATAAATAGGTAATATATATTATAAATTGCCGACTTTTACGTTTTTGTCGATACAGACATTATCGTATTGACCGAGGCATTGTAGCAAAAAAATTCCGCCAACTCCGAAAAACTTCTCGAATTCACCAGAGAAAAGAAATGTACAAGGGGCATTTATCGGTTTTCCGCTTCAGAGTTTGTTAAAAATATAAATGTATCAGACTACGGCGCAGCCCTTTGATCCTCTCGGTTGAAGTATGTAATTTTTATTAACATTCCGGGTTTGTAAAATACAGAATTAAAGTTTACGCTTAAAAATCACTAGAGAAACATTTAGGTATTTTACTATTAGAACAGGGAAAATGACGACGAGGTACACTCATGCGTACCATTTTAATTCTAGTTTCTATGTCACTTTTTCACTTGCAAAATAGTTAAATATAAACTGACCAAGTTCGTGTCGAGCTAAACGCAGAGTAGGGTACCGTAGATTGCTATTAGAATTTTATTTTACACACATTAACTATCTACTTTACAGCAATAATGACTTTCGTAAAGTATTTTTCAATGGAATTTGTACGATTTTATAAGTTGGTCGACTATATTTCGTTAACTTGTAAAGCCTACTCAGCCATGATAGTTTTCCTTTTGTTTTCCTTTTAACTTCATTATATGTGCTCTGACTTTTTTATGTTTCTACAATCAGCCGGAAGAGAGGGGGACGCCCTACCCTACAAAAAATTGCGCTTTAAAGTCTAATATTTGCAAATGAATCACAAAATGGTTTTCCTACAACCACAATATTTTTGAAAGGTTCCTATAAAGGTTCTTTGTAGACTACGTAACCCTAAAAAGACTACTTGAAATGTGAGACACAAGAATAGAATCGCTCTGTATTAGTGTTTGCCATTAGCACAATGTTTTCTAATAAATTTATTATCTATCTAAGAGCGATCCTGATAAAGGAGTGACCTCATCAATGCCTCTATTCAACCCTGGGTACGGGCGTACAAACGTAAGTTGCTGAAACCTAATCTAAGGCTAGGTGTTAGCAAATATGGCTGCAGCAGGAGATCTGTGGTTACACTGGCTCCAGCACTGTCACGTTTGGCTTTATCGCTGAAGGCTATTGTCTGCTGGGCCGCTCGGATAGTCGCCGGGAGCTGAAAGGCATCAGCTGATAGCATCGCTGTTCGTGACAGAGATTGCACTCAGCAAAACCGGAAGGGATTTATAGAAAGGGTTAAGAATAAACGTCAGAGTTGCACTGAGTTTATAAAAAGTTCTTTGTTCAAATTGGCACTCAATGTTTATGTATAGCGTAATTTGTATAAAAACCAGCCAAGTGCGAGTCGGACTCGCGCACAAAGGGTTCCGTACCATTATCTATACAACATTTGAATATTTCAAGCGTCTACCTGTTGCCGTTATTATTAATATCGAGCAAAAACGGCAAAATATCACGTTTTTTGTATGGAAGCTCCCCTTAAATATTTATTTTATTCTGTTTTTCTTATTATAGCGGCAACAGAAATACATCATCTGTGAAAATTTCAACTGTCTAGCTATCACGGTTCATGAGATACAGCCTGGTGACAGACAGATGGACAGTGGAGTCCTAGTAATTAATAGGGTCCCTTACCATTTTTCGTACGGAACCATAAAAATCAAAGAGAGAAACGTTAGCAAGAAGGTTAACTAACCTTATACTAAGGGTGAGCTTTTTCAGGCAATCGATATTGTCTATCTCGATCTCAACAGAAAAAGCCGGCCAAGTGCGAGTCAGATTTTCCATACCGCATTTTTTTGTGTCGTATCACCACATTTACAGTAGGTGTACATAACACAAATTGCGATGCCTATAAAAGTTTAGTATTTTTCATAAACTTGGTTCCTTAAGTTTTTTATTTGATTCATATTTTTCGGAATATCGGGGCTATATAACGTTATTATGTAGACCCTGATATTTGTGAGGCAATCACGTAGATTTATGTAATAATAAAGTTTTAATATAAGTGTGTAACGGTGCAAACCTCTTTACACATTTTTTTTCATATTTCTTTCATTCTGTCTATCATTTTTAAAATTATAGAATGAAAAAATATCAAAATATAAAAAAATGGTGTAAAGAGTATTACACCATTACGTTACTCGGGGGCGTCCGGTAAAAAAATCTTTTGCATAAGTTATTAATTTTTTTTTATGAAAAAATTTAACTGAAAGTCAAAGTCGATGCTGTCAATCGTCGGGTTTAGTCAAAGGGCCAATTGGAATTAAAACTAAAAAAAATTTACAGTGGGAGACGTAATTTTAAAATTTGATTTAAAAAAGATAGACACAATGAAATAAATATAAAAAATGGTGTATAAAGGTTTACACTGTTACCAAAAATTGTTTCTTTTTTTGTTTAGTTAACACGAGCCCAGCCACTATAAATAAACACGTTTCTCGAGTTAATCCTTTAATTTTTTTAATAAAAAAAATAAAAATATATGTTATTTATTGCCAAATAAACAAACATGAAAACTTATGCAAAAAAACACACAATAAATACATTGTAGACATAATTGAATGGCACATAAATATTAAAATTAAATCAATGTATAATAGGTATGTATGAAACATACCTTTTATTGTTTATTTCGAAATCAGCTAAGTACGTATAATAAACAGTATTCTATGTAAACTTGAAGTGGCCAACTATAACGGTTCAACGTCTTATTACAAAGACAAATACCTTTATAGATAAGATGAACGCTCTGGCAGAAAACGTGTGGGCATAGTAATAAAGTCCCGCTAGCATCCGTCGAGTACGGAACCCAGAAAACATTTAGTTCCCTTTCTGTAATAATAATAAGAAAACCACGCGCATTTTATCCCAAGTCAAACGTTACAGTTATTTATCCTTAAGAACGAGGTCATGCTATCGAGTTTGGGAGATGCCCGGGAAAACGGGACGCCACATTGTCAGAGGCTACGTCTCGGTATTCTGATCCACCAGAGAGATTTACAAATTGCAGCACCTTTTACCATGGGTACGACGTTTGAGAACGCACCAAAGGAAAATAATCTTTCTCCATTCATCCAAGCTAAAGCTAGCTTAAATGGTAACAAAGTTAAACCCAAAGTATACCCCTAGGGCTACTGCTAGCTTCACAAACGGCATTACCATTCAGCTTAATCCACTCGCTTGCCCGACTTATCTCCACTCCCCCAATGGTGCAGTGAATGCAAGGAAAGCGGTCCCTCCGCAAAGCGGTCGCCATGGTAACCAGACGCCGCAGCGCTTTTCCTGCCCGCCCTCCGCAGTCAACCCCCAGCCTCGCAGCCAGCCAGTCACGTTCGAAACTTCGAGAATTATTTACTACTTCGAATAGAATGAAGCCGATTCGAAATTAGAATAGTTTTGGTTTTTATTAGCGCGTGATTGAAGTGGCCAACGCGTGTGTTCGAAACTGTTTTTAAACCAGTGTTTTTGAAAATAAAATATTATGTATAGTTTACTGTCAAAGTTGAGCGGAGTTTGGATGCAGTTTTCGGTGATGGAGTTTTGTGAAGAGTGTCAGTGAGCCATGACGCGGATCTTTATTGAATACTGGATCTCTTTAGCGACATGACGACTCAGGACCGCGCCAATATCTTCTCTGATGACGACGAAGACTTGGTAAGTGGACTAAGGCTATTGTTATTTGGATTATCAAGTAGTAAGGTGTTATGTTTACCCCTCCAGGATAAAGGCGTGAGTTTATGTATGTAGTCATGTAATAAATTGCTTTTTCATTACTTGCGCAAAAACAAAAAAGTATGAAAATGAAAAAATAAAACGAAAATGTAATACGATAAGAATATTTATAATTGTAATTTTAACGTCCAATCCTGCGCCATGCTAAACATGAACATAAAATGGAAACAAACAAGTTTATATTAAAATTCATGACCGGTCGTTACGTAAGGAGAAACACTACCTTCCTTTAATTTTTTGGAAGCGTGCCACGGACTCCATTGAGCACGTAAGGTACCTGGCGCATTACGTAATAGTATATTTCATTACAAGTGTGGAAAGGCTGTCATTGCAAAGAGTTCCGACAAATGTCTACCCGAGCCGAGGCGCAGCCGAAGGCGAGGGTTGACAGTCGGAACAAGTTGCAATGACGGTTCCGCACGTGTACTGAACGACTATTTTTAATACAGTTGCGAAAAAATGAAAAACTATTTGCTTTTTTCTCTTCTCTCCACGCAATAAATTCGTCGTATGTAGATATGTAGCGACTTTTTGACTTTTCCGGTAAAATGTTCTCCGAAGCATTTTGTGCAATTATACTGAGTTCCGGTGGTTTTAATTCAAAAAAACTAGGGTCGAAATTACTCATCTTGTGCAACAAACAACTAAACTCGCAAAGAAAATTTCTGTAAAATGGCGCCAACCGTAGAATATAAGCAGAGTTTTTTTTTTCTTCACCCATTCTGGTAGGCAAAGGGAACTATGCCCATACAGCCAAGTCTTCAATAGAAGTTTTTTATTGATATGAAATGAAAATGAAATTTAATGAGATGAATAAATTAAATGAAACCTAACCAAACTCATTCAATCAAATAATTAAATCTGATATTGAAACAAATTAGTAGCTTCTTTTTAGAAATATACGTATTTGCATGAATCATAAAAACTTTTATGATTTTTTTTAGTAAAAACTTCATGGTTGGTTATTCTTTTTAATAGACATTATTTTGACAGTTGGGAAAGAGAACGCACGAGTGCGGGAAAGGTAAAAAAAAAGCACGAGTGTGTAATAGCCCACATCCCGAACGCTATACGTCCCTGCAATACGCCACTTTTTGAGCAACTGTATTAAAAAAACTTTTTGCAGTATTTTTCTCTTGGAGGGTAAGGTTTACTTGTTCAAAATATTCTATGCAGAATAACTCACTACGATCCGAAAAACTGCTAACTGTGGAGAAAATCGTGAGAGAATCCGAGCCCCAGTTTCTTGTATACAAAAATCTTTGAATCTTATGAATCTACTTTTTACAGCTGTGAGTTGGCCAAATCTAATATATAAAAATCTCGTGTCACAGTGTTTGTTATCGAACTCCTCCGAAACGGGTTCATCGATTTTTATGAATTTTTTTGTGTACATTTGGTAGGTCTGAGCATAGGTCGTAGGCTAATTCGCAAAGACTATTTTTTTTCTTGAGGGCTGAATCAAAAACCATTTCGAGATTAACATCTAAGTAACCATATTTTCTATATTTAAGATAAATATTAAGGAAGATGAGCGTTATTTTTGCCAAAAAACAATAACCTTCATTTGACCTTCTGATGACGTCACATTTTAAAATAAACACAACATATGGCAACACTACGTTACTTAAAAAAAAGACTTGCTGTCATAACTGTCATATGCATATCATTTCCTTGTCTGTGAAAAAAACGTCTGTGACAGCAAATCACAGAAACAAAGTGTGACAGTTTGCGCGACGTTTCGGCGTGTGCACTCGAAAAATATGACGTCACGCTTTCAAATATTTTAAATAAATAATTTATAATAATAAACTTAACAAATCGCTGAAAAAATTAAATTAGTCTCTAGAAATTACTTCTGCTATAAGAAAAAAATATAAAATAAGATCAAAATAAAAAATATACTGCCCGAATTGATATGGCAAAACAACGTTTGCCATGACAGCTACTAGTATATAAAAACAACTGACAGCGGTTAGCAGTAGATTAACAGACTGCCAGTGTACAAAATACTGGGTGTCTGATGTGTTCACATATTTCGGCGCTTGAAATCGTCAATCCGTGCTGACCACCCGCTTTCAGATAGAATTTTGTTTGAGTAGCGGTAACTTACTAGTTTGTTTTAGACTTGCAGAAAGCTCAAAAGCTTATAACAAACTTGTTAGTTATAATTCGTGAAGGAGATTTTATCTGTGTTTTTGATTAAGCTTATAATATATCTCAGAGGGAGTTCGGTTTTCTGCAGTGAATGTCTGTTTTCTGTACAGGATGTTAGAGAAGACTTACGTCAGACCCTGAAACTACGTATAGTGGACAGCATAACGAACTACCTTATTCCTACAATTTTGCTGGGAGATCAATAAACAATTTTAGCTTTATTTAAAGCTTGCAATTTTTCCTAGGGAAATTGATTTAAAGGCATCCCTAGAGTGATTCCTTTGGAAGAAATATTCGTGATAATTCAGAGAAAGTAGTCAATTAACTTGAACTTTACTTGTTTATGCTTAGAAATTTTATTTTATTTTTCTGAAGCTTATTTAAACGTAAACCATTCAGTCTCCAAGACATGGTTGACAACTCACGGCTGAGTAGAGTGCACGAATATAAAGTTAGTTGTGCTGATGATTGTACCATAAAAGCTATAGAAACTAACCTTTGTCGTTATCTCCAGTTTTGTTAAAATATTTGTAGCTATTGTAATCTGAAATGGGTTCGTAATATTATATCTGTCATATTAGAGCACATTGCTTTAAGCATGAGAGAGACAGAAATTCAATCTCCTGATTTCAGTCAGTGATGTAACCAAACTCGGGGTGCTATTACGAAAGCTAAGTTAAAATTGTTTCTGCGAGATTTATTGGCCAAATAAAATAGTCGTGATCGTCTTCATAATCAGCCATTTGACGTCCACTGCGGGACATAGGCTTCCCTCATGGTTTTCTAACCACGAAGGGTTTTGCCATAATCGCCACGCTTGGCAGGCGGGTTGGCGATCGCAGTATGCGGTTGGAATCGCAGGAAGACGCTGCTGCCCGTCTCCTGGTAATTTATTTCCTTACTCGCCTTCTACGACATCCACGGAAGGAAATGGAGTGACGCTATTCTTAAGCCGGCGCCACACGGAATCGTGATCGTCTAGTTAAAAAAATAAATGCCCTTATGTTGCGTTATAAATTATTAAAACAGACAATAAGAAAAGTCAAACAAGGACAAACAAAATAAACACATGCTGCTTAGCTTTAAATTGTGACTGAGACTTCGGTGCCACCCGGTGCCACCGCCTGTCTTTCAGTCACTACCGGGAACCCTATATAAACATAAACATAAACATTTACACATATGTTCACCTAAAAAAGCAGTGGTAGCCTAGTGGGTAGAACAATGGACTCGGAAGCGGGAGACCCAGGTTCAATTCCCAGTGTGGGCATGTACCTACCTATGACTTTGTTTTCTAAGTTATGTACAATTTGTGAAGTTATAGTAGCAATACCACTGGCTAACGGTGAAGGAAAACATCGTGAGGAAACCTGAGTGTCTGAGCTATTTACATACCTCAGCGCTTGAAATCGCCAATCCGCGGTGGGCCGTAGGTAAATAAGGACAACATTAGATCTCATTCATTTGGAGGGATTTTTTTTAAGTAAAAAACTGTTTATTTGACCAAAAAACATACACTCTTAATAATATTAAGTTATAAAATAAAAATGTGACAGTCTCTGGTAGCAAGTGTAAGTTTCTGGTAGCAAGGGTTCTGTAAGAGAACCTAGAAGAAAATTGACTTCGCATGATGATGGTCTCCCTTCCAGATCTTCACCCATCCCGACGAGTTGATGAAGAAACTCGCTCCTGCAAATCCATCGGACACAACACAACGTTTCACCCTATCACATTCAAGCCATCGCCTCCAATTCTAACAAAATGTATTCTACTGCTCTTGGTTTGGGCACTCATGCTCTACGCAAAACGAACGTCTCAAACTCCCAAATGAAAGAGAACTGAGCACCTTATGGTCATTACCCTTGGGCAAGCTTCCTGGTGTCGCCTTCCATTTTTCCACTAGAGACGAACGTTTGAGAGATTCTCACCCCTATTACCGTCCAATATAGAACGATCTCCTACTCTCCTACTCTCTTAATCAAACATTCACTTACCTGTTCATATCCAGTCCCTAATCGAAAACATGGGTTTCCGCTTTCTCAAGCTTAGTTCTCAGATTTCGCAGCAAAATAGAACTAACCACTTCATAGTCATTACCCGAGGGCAAGCTTCGAGATGGCCACATTTTGCTTTTCCATCAAAGATCTCCACTTGATAAAACGTACGCCTCTAACACTTAAGGCACCTACAGTTTTACAAATACGTCGCCATGCCAACCGAACCAAGGATAACTAACCACCTCAAAGTCATTACCGTGGGCAAGCTTCCATATGACCTAAGTAGCTACCTCATAGTCATTATCCAGGGCAAGCTTCCAGATGATCGCCCTTTACCTCGCGTCAAGGCTATACACTCGCAAAACCTAACCTCCTAAGCCTCCGTGGCTCGTACAGCGCTCGTTCATACATTAGAATTCGACCGACCCTGTTAATTTATTTATTTATTGATAGTACTTTTATTGCACTAATAAAAAAACGTACAATGCGGCGGACTTAATGCAATGAAATCATGAAATGAAAACCTGTAAACGTCGTCCGTTGGTCCTGTGGGAAATAAAATAAAAACACCGCCTACGATACTCCTTCGTAGATCTCCTCAACCTAAATACTTAGGAAATAATAGAAAGACACGTCCATCGTTGCACCGCTATTCCTTTTGCATCTGGACTAATATCTGAGTATTTGTACATAAATCCACACGACGCAGAACCAGTACTGAAGAACCTTCTGTAATTTGTTAACGGGCTCGGGGAAAGATTACAATAATATACATAGAGACATATTATAATAATAGGTATAAGATAGTAGTTAAGTAAGATTGATAACTTCACTGATGTCTTTGCGTTGACAAATAATTTACGCCCCTGAATCTCACTTTCTAACGGAAAATCACTTGTTGAAGAAACCTCTTATGGCACGGACTGCCTTTAAAATTAAAACGCACTGCCTATCACATGTATCTTGACTAGTCTTTTCAATACACCTTTCGGTGTCTTACGTAACACAACGCAACAAAAGAAAATCTCCGTCTTCGCTCACAATTCACGAGGAGGGTTTCTGCAGTTTAAGGTCAATGTAGGTGTGTAGAGTTGGAACCAAACTTTAAAACTTTCGTTGCAAAGTGGGTAGTAAGTAACAAAGTTGGGTGCATGCATCTAAAAGTGGATGTGCTTTTGACTTGTAGAGTCGGCAAGAAATATTTCGAGGGGAAAAAATAAGATGAACATATTCAGCGTATAATAAAATCCTCGTATACAATAGGGTTCTACTGATCAGCTGTTCCATACAAAAGCTACCACAAAATAGTAGTAGATATATTTTCGCGACTTCAAAGTCTTCTTCTACATAATAAAGGTTGTTCGCATTGAAAAAAGAAGATAAGATAAGAATATTCTTTACTAGCTGTGCCCGCGATTACGTTCGCGTCGGATTAGAATATGAAGTGCTCTTTCCCTTAATCAAAGTCATTATCTATCTCCGTTCAAAATTTCGTCTCTTGAGATCTTATCGCGGTTGTATTATTACTACTATTATCCTACCTCACCACCCCATCTCCCGTCGACGCAGCTTGTCACTTGCTCAAACTCATTACACTATATGTAGTACGAAAGTGTGAGTCACGCGTTTTGTGGCGCATAAAGACCAGAATTTGACGATACATAAACAGGAAAGTTGCGCTTTTAACATTTAAAAGGCGTAATTCGCATCGTCTTACTATCCATCTTGGTAGTAAAACGTGGGTATACGGTGACAAAACCTGTTAGATTTTATTGGCCCAGAACTCGGCTACGCGCACTCCAGCGAATGTGGCCTCCAGTAAGGCTTGAGTGCATTTGGACTGGCATAAGTGACACGCAGAGCGGTGCTCCATAGTCTGAGGGAAGACACCGCAACAGCAGTGGTTTCGCCCATGCAATTTTACTTAATACCCATGCTGGTTTCCACCAGCATGCTCAATTTAATACAGTGATGTGTCATTTGGATCTGTTTGGGAAATATTGCCAAACGAAGCATAGGACGCCCACCTTGGACTGACGATAAAAGACAGATTGCTGGCCGGCCGCACCGCAGGCGCCGCAGTCGCCGCATTCGAATTCTTAGTATGAAGTTCTGTGCAACCTCACACACCCACCCGCACCGTAGTCGCCGCAGTACCTGAAGCGGCCGAACTCCCCAAGCCGCAACTGATGATGTCATCAGCGCCGGCCCGCCCGCGTCGGACGCTGCGGCCGGCGCTAGTTGGTCCATTGCGGTGCGTGCGGCGACGGGAACGACTGCGGTGACTGCGGTGCGTACTGGGTCTGCGTTCACCAAAACAACTATGTTTAAAGAAAACAGAAGTTTACTCTAAATACTAAATTTCGTAGGTAATTTAGTTTCTTGATTTAAATAAATAATTAACTTTCTTTATGAGAAATAAGAGAAACTACAGCGATTTCTCTTAATATATTGATTATGTTTTATCTGTGCATTAATCTGTGAGTAAGCGGTGATAGCCCAGTGGATAGAACAATAGACTCGGAAGTGAGAGGCCCAGGTTCGATTCCCAGTGCGGGTCTGCACCAATGACTTTGTTTATTTTCAAAGTTACGAGTACGTACAGCTACGTATTTGCTACTACAAATTAGTAGCATTACTACACGGTAACTGTGAAGGAAAACATCGTGAGGAAACCCGTGGCTTGGTTGGCTCTGCACGTATTGACTTGTCTTTCCTGTGGGCTAGGCCAATTAAGCTGTCAGAATAGTATAGGCGCTAGGCAAACCTTCTCCGTCTAAAAAATTTCCCAGGCACTGCAGCATCCGAGTGTTCCCTGTACCCAAGGTCGTCTTTAACCTATTGGAGCCTGGGCACATTACGATAACGGGGCCCCTACAACCTTGATAGAACACTATTTTGTTAGATTAGACCAAGAAAATAGATAAGCAATATAACGTAAAATATATTTTGCATAATTTTTGTATGTACTTTCTCGATAAATATCGGTTATCGTCTGGTGATCTAGCAGAATCAAGGGGGCCCCTATCGATTGCGGGGCCCTGGGCACGTGCCCCGAGTGCCCAGTTGGAAAGAGGGCTTAGCCTTTACCCATCTAGTGTGAGTGAAGGTGCCACTGGACGCTGCATAAATCATCTCATTACGTAGATGCAAACGCCAAAAATCTGTGAATGTGTTGAATTATTGGGGCGTACAAATTTGGGCGCACAATATTTTGGTCCTTCAATATCGATACCCCAGCCGTACTTTCATTTAAATTGGAAGTTAAATATATAAGACAATAAATTATCTCCAAACTTATTATATTTCTATGTTGGGAATTATCAATATCAAATAAACAATTGCGTTGCTCTGTAAACAAAGGATTTTACTTTAGTACCTACTTAAATACGCCAATAATTAATTACACTGTTTAACTTAAAAGATATCTTACCTGTAATTCTTTTATATTCCTTATTAATAATCATTATAGAAAAAAAACAGGATGATTTTGTATCTGTAGCCATTTTATCGAAAACGGCCGGGATTGGCCGAATCTATGATGACGTCACAGGTCAGTATCTGTCAGCATCTGTCGAGCTTAGAATCCTCAAATTTCTTAGATTTTTCACGGAACTTATAGTAGTACACCTATTTGCTTTTCCGTGCCCGAATATTTAAAAGATCCCGCTCTAGGGGCACACACTAGATGGCGTTACAGTCAATTTTAGTACATACACCTCTTTTTTTCTAAGGAGTCGACATTATTGTTGTGTGGAGTTGACTTTTGTTTCCTTACAGACCAGTGACGTCACTAATGCCTGTGCGACGCCATATTGGCCATGACAGCGTTTTGGCGCCTTATTTTAAAAGTGAATTTTTATTTGCATTTTTTAAAAGAAATACACGAAAAAATTCAATATTACTACTTTTACTTTACAGCACTCAATGAACACCAACAAAAATCTGAGTTGGTTTTTAGAAACCTATCAAATACCCTATTGAATGCTTCAATAGAAGGAGATGCAAGAGAAATGAGATAAGAAGTATTGGTAGTTCGTCGCCACCTAACTAAGGATGCGGTAGCCTTATAGTATTTTTTGGTTTGTAGAAAACATGTTTTCAGTCGTGCAAAATGTCGGACGGTTCGTTAAAGCGACGAAACTACCATTATGTAATGTGTGTTGGAAAAATAACCAAGAGCGAGTATAAAATCAAAGTAGCGTCCCTGAATGTTGCCCGCAGTACACATCAGTGAGACATGTGTGTTCCCAAGGGTACGTGAATATTGCAGCGGCTGGGAGTGGCTCCGCGAACGGGAACAATGTCTTGTGCCTCGGGCTGTACGTGTTTTGCCGAGATATAAATACACAATGTAAATAATACAAATAAATACACCACCGTGAATTTTGGGTGGTTTGAGAGCCACAGAAAAATTAACGCAGCTTAACAATGACTATCAAATACCGCAGTTTTTTTAAGACATTTTACTAATCTAATCTGTGATAGCCATTAAGTAGCCAGTCCGCCTGTCATTGTTCTGATAGACCGAGAGCTGGTAGGTACAAATTATTTGCGGATTTTTCGAGACAAGATTTTTCAACTCGAAACAAGATTTCTCACGTATTATTTTTTTTTATTTTACGTCTATACCTTATAAGTAGTCTAAATAGATGGCATTTTTAAAACCGTGAGAGCCACGAAGTACCCAGATTTCAGCGTGTAAACACTTTCTCTCAAAATATTTAAACTGGCTAAGGTTAAATACTAAAGAATGTATTTGGGGGCATTGTTCACGCTTCTGCGACCCTGTCTCTGATAAGCTGAAGATATTGAGCTTATCAGAGACGGAGTTCAAAAAATGTATAAAGCCCACTTTGTGCAAAAAGGCATACTATAACGTTAAAGATTATTTAATAGGATAATGTTACCGTGTAATCTGTAGAATTCTAAATGACCCGGTCGGACCACCATAACAACGGTTTTTTAGGGCGGACCGGACGGACCCACCGCACCGCACTTTCGCAGAAGGAAGGCGCTGCTGTCTGTCATACAGTTTTATAACTAGTACAGACACCATCGTTCTAATCCTATCATTAGTTAAATAAAATTACATTCTCTCCAACTATGCTCAAATAGGATAAGTAAATTGTTAAACTTTTGTGGAATAAAATCAATTTCAATTTGTTCAAAGGTAAAGGACCCTATTACTAAGACTCCGCTGTCCGTCCGTCCGTCTATCGCCAGGCTGTATCTCATGATCCGTGATAGTTAGACAGTTGAAATTTTCACAGATGATGTATTTCTGTTGCCGCTGTAATAATGAATACTAAAAGCAGCATAAAATAAATATTTAAGCGGCACTCCTATACAAGGAACGTGATTTTTTTGCCATTTTTGCTCGATATTAAAATGGCAACAGGTACTCGTAGACGCTTTAAATATTCAAACGTTGCATAGATAACGGTAAAACCCTTCATGCACGAGTCCGGCTCGAACTTGTTAATTGTTCTTTTCAAGGTTATAATCAATGTTTTAGCCCTCTAACTTAGTCTAAGCCCACAATAAATACTTATGATAAAGAATCAAATGTCAACATTATACCTTATTTATCCTTTGGATCAAAGTAGACATGTGAGATATTTCCACGTGATATTGATAAACATTTGCACCATTATTGTGACCTTTGGCTGGAATGTACCTCTGGACTAAACTCTATACCTCTGTCGTTAAAATATTAGTTTCTTATTTGCATGCATTAGTTTTAAGTATTTCTGTAAAGTCCGTGTGGCGCCGGTAGTCCGTGTGGCACCGGGAGTCCGTGTGGCACCGGGAGTCCGTGTGGCGCCGGCAGTCCGTGTGGCGCCGGTTTAAGAATAGCGTCACTCCATTCCCTTCCGTGGATGTCGTAGAAGGTGACAAAGGAAATCAATATCTAGGAGACGGGCAGCAGCGTCTTCCTGAAATTCCAACTGCATACTGCGATCGCCAACCCGCCTGCCAAGCGTGGCGATTATGGCAAAACCCCTTAAGGTTAGGAAAACCATGAGGGAGGCCTGTGTCCTGCAGTGGACGTCAAATGGCTGATGATGATGATTTCTGTAAAACATAGTAATAATAATGTCACTATGTCTTATGTAAAAGACTCCAATGTATGTTATGTACCTATGTTAAGGTTGCAGAAGTTTCTTTCTTTTTTTTGTTATTGTTTTAAAAGTGGAGATTTATAATTGGCCTTTAGCTATTAATTTATTTTATGTGCAACTGTTATGCGGCTGTTAGTCTTCCTAACTGAAATAAATAAATAAAGAATATCCATATAATTTACCGCATCGAGTACAAAAATTTTCCTTCTTGGAATTGGTTTAATGAATAATAATGAGAAACTTTTTTCAGTTTTTGCATTATTTCAGTAATACGACACTTATTCTTTGCTCCGAGTAGTCCTTTAAGTGTATAACAAATTCCAAAAATATACAGAGTTTTAACTGCCTAGGAAACGTAACATCCCGTGACTCAGCTCCGCGATCACACCACGTGAGGCGACATTTTGTTGTTCATACAGAATCAGAATCAGAATCAATAATTTATTTCAACGTAAAGAATTTACATTCTGTTTGCTGAATGTCAATGTACTATGTTACTATGTTAGCCGCTGATTCAGTACTAACTTTGCAGTACCTACTTGTTTGGTCTTAGTGGTAACGGTAATCTATACCTCTCGGCGCACATTCACGTTCGCAAAATGTCACACTATTTTTCGCTTGAGCAGAATGTCACGTTAGAGACAGCAGGCAGCAGGTTGACAAAATAAACAGTTCTTCTTTTGTCGTTTGTTCCCTGGCTAAGCAACACTAACTTAATCAAGGCGTACGGAGTGCGCCCGGCCGAGTTCTCGGCTGGCCCGCACTTTGTATATATTTATATGAACCTCTATTTTCGAAGCAAGTTATGTCACATGATTGAAAATTGACAGATTAAAGTAATCAAAAATAAACGTTGCTCCAAAGTTCATGCATCCAGCTAGCATAATTTACAAGATATGGGGGTCCAAAAATTAACAATTTTCGGCTCTTACTGACTCACTAGCTCCCTGGACGGATTATCGAAAGTCCAGGGTACTTCTAATTGAGCTAGAATTTTGAAATTTGGAACATTAATAGTGACGGATCAGTCAGCAACAGAAAAATCGGAAAAAAATTTAATTATTTACATTTATGGTTTAGTAGCATACAACGTATATACGGAGGAATACTCCAGAGAGACTGGCAAAACGTTCCTTTCATCCTTTGTATTGAAAAGTCTTATAAAGGTGTAACAAATTACGTCGAAATTGGATAAGGAATTTGAGCAGATTGAAAGAAATGTTGGGAATAAATCAACGAAATGTTTCGGATTAAAACCAGAGGTAAATTTATCTCTACAATACCTCCAATGACGCTGGTTCGATAAGACAATAAAATAAGTCAGTCGTTCCCTGGAAAAAAGTGATTTGATATCTGTAGGAACCCTGTATATTAATTTGTATAACTTAGTCTGTGTGCTTTCCATGTATTGCGACCGGCTGGACAAATGATTCCCAACCAGCGTAAAGTAGAAAACTATAACTCTTACACTCTTGCAGAGCACGCAATGCTACATTTTAGTAGTCGTTAAAGCACTAAAAGGGTGCGTTAGAGACGCTAAAAGAGAAGGCTAACACTTGCAGCTGCATAGCGGCTCTTCTGCAACCAATAAACCGCCTTACGGAATCTTGTGATAGTTAAGTTGCATTGTGTAGACGTTATTACTCATATTACCAAAATAAAGTAATTTTGGCATCGATTGATAGATTATCTTGACATGTTTGATAGATTGTCGATTTTATCTTTCGACGATTTCTTGATAGTTGAAGATCGAAACCGCAATCGGCGCGAGCTTTTTGAGAAAACGCGAAACATCAGCCTTCGTTATAACTTCACAAATGTTCATAACTTACAAAACAAAGTCATAGGTACATGCCCGCATTGGGAATCGAAGCTGGGTCTCCCACTTCCGAGTCCAATGTACTACTCACTAGGCTACCACCGCCTACCAGTCTAGCGGTACCACGCTAAAATACCAAAACAGAGGTCAGCAAACTTGATTTGTGTTGTACAAATCATAAATTAAATGGCCCCAGTATTTCCATGCTTATCACGTCCTGTCACATTGTGTGATTTTATTGTCCATTTTTATGTACATTAAAGTTTTCTCTATCTATCTATGTTATTGCTAATTACCTACTATAGTAAAATTTACTTTGTGTTCCATGGAAAGAGAGTTTGAGTTTCAAAAGGTTAGTTTTACTTGGTTTTAATTTAGTTTGAAATAACTAAAATAAAACCCTCAAAAAGTGAAACACTTAAACTTCTCCTTAATTTCTTATTTCGGCCACTTGAGTATTCCTTCTTAAGCGAAAGACCTTTAAAGCTACTGATAGACTTGAGCATTCACGAGTAATGAGAATTCTAGCGAATATTCATTACAGGTAAAAGTTCACAAAAGCGAGCGTTCTAGAGAAACGGCAGTAGATTTGCTGCATGCTTTTTGCCGAGCCGAGCAATTATGTCATGGTTCCGCCGCCTGACATCTGTACATTTTATGAGTAGGTATGACCAGAATTTGCGAGCGTTCGCTAGATTGATCATGAAAGAGTTCGTAGCGATGTTTGGCTCTATGCTTGCCCCTGTTCGTTGTTCAGTTCGACAAATTTAGAAACAGCTCGATGTTTTGTTACAGGTGATTGCTCAGGTCTATCATACCATACCTTGGCTTGTACGGACCGAACGAATGGACCACACTGAAGTCATTGAGGGCCTTCCAAATTTCGAATTCCAAATTCGCGCTATGCGGTGCGGGTTGATGAGTGACGTCCTATATGATTTCATGCCTCATTGCCTCGATTGCCTCGTTGCTTCATCGTTGCCTTCACTGCCTCGTTTATCTAGAGGTATCACATCGGATACCGTGCCGGAGGTCGTGGGCTCGATTCCCACTGGGGGCGCCGTACATTTATGCAAATTCTGTGTATATATCCGTGTCCGTGATGACTTTGCCTGGTTACCATAGCACAGGGTATCATCGTTTGGGATCACAACCAGTGATAGGTATTGTGTGGAAATTATTATATTATTATTTATGATAATAATTCTAAAAAACCGGCCATCGTTACGTGTTCCGCATTCCGTACCAGTGTCTATAAAACATTAGATGCAAAAATCGAGAAAAAACGTCCTTAATCACGTGTTTGTATGGGAGCCCCCCTTAAATATTTATTTTATTTTAATTATTTATTTTTAAAGTGAAAATAGAACTAAATATTCCGTGAATATTTTAAGCTTCAATCTGTGACCGTTATTAACATTCAGCAAAAAACGGCAAAAAAGTTACATTTGCTGTATGGGAGCCACGCGGCCAATCTGAGGTGGGCACCCGTAGTGATTAATCCCATACTCTCTCCCTGAGAGAAGGCTTGTACCCTACAGTGGGACGTATATAGGCTGCTTATGTATGGGAGCCCCCCTTTATTATTTATTTTATTCGGTTTTTGTATTTGTTGTTATAGCGGCAATAGAAATACATCAACTGTAAAAATTTCAACTGTCTAGCTATCACGGTTCAAGAGATACAGCCTGATGATAGACAGACAGACAGACAGACAGACGGACAGTAAAGTCTTAGTACTACCCTTCGGGTACGAAACCCTAAAACTGTTTCGTTCGGCTCATTTAAACGCGTGAAATCCTATGAACGAACGAAAAGACAAAACGCTTAGGTGCGCGCTCATCCTAAATCGGAAAGCACGTTGAACTAAAGATAAAGGTGGAATAAAGTCCACCTTTTCAGTTTTGGTGCCCGAGGCTTTACAATAAGGATCTCTAAAATTTGCAAATACTTATTACTGTTTGAAAGGGCCTAAAAATTGCTTAAATTTAATTGTGTATTTGTAGCGACTGAAATTATTACTTGCGATATGCAAATTACGATTTGAAACTGGTACATGCGGTACTGGTGCAACACGTCATCAACTTAAAGTTTAGTCGCAAAGTTGCCGGTAGCGTAACTGAGTTGAGTGCACGAAATGTGCTATTAACTCTACCTATTTTCTCAACGATAAATCTGCGAAAAAAAATAATTTACTGCATTTACAGACTTTGTTGCTAGCTATTCCCGCAACTTTGTCCACGTGTGATTCAGATATCCTTATTATTAGTTTTATTCGGGACCTGGTCTGTCTGTAAGTTTCAACCAAATTGACTGAATGTCAAATGTCTAAACAACTGTCACGTTTATAATATTAGTTCTTCTCCTAAAATTAAGCTGGTCGGACTAAATTACAACAAGATTAATAATTAATATTATGAATATTTAATTTCATTATAAAGTGTTCTCTGTCTCTTTTCTATCTAATATTAGAGTAGAACCTACCTTAACCTGCGTGCAATCTTCTCAGTTACATTACTGGAGAATTTTCAACAAAAATGCAAAGGTTAATCACCTGCACATTGTATAATAACAGGCTAATAAGTTTCTGACTCTCCTACATAACAATCCGCGTAGTATGAAGAAGAAGAAGAAGAAATACATTTATTGGGACAAATTAACACATCACAAGAAAAAAAAGCATAACAAGCAACATAAGTACAAAGGAAAAACAAGTTTGCGATGGGCACTCAAAATCGTTATTTTTTTAATATGACTAAGCTGAAGTCCGGATAATTCTGTCATCTCTCGCGTCCTCCAAGACCTGAATATGAGTGATGAATTTGAATATGAGACCTGAAATACTTCCATCCATAGTCAAGGTCAAGTTGTGTGGAGGGCATTATAACTGCTTTAAATCTTCAAATACATGCAGAAGTCTCTCAGCTAAAGCTGAAACCCTGTTCAGAGTCCCTTTACTAAAATAAATACAAGCGCAAAGTTTTAACACAATAATGAAGCTTATTAACTTCTCCGCTCTTGGATAAAGCAACTTTTATCAAGAGCCTTCCCCACGAAGTTTTCAAACAAACCTCGCCAATGTAACTTTGAGGTAAAGGTAAGGTATTGCGTGAGAAGTTAGAAAGACTGTTCTGCCTTGTCTTTTCCGGCTGGGGTGCATGACGTCTTTTGTCACTTGTGAAAGTGGCAACTTGTAACATTGTTGTTTTAATTTCTTCGATATCCGGCTCAAAGTTATCTCCTCTGAAAAGCAACTACATTACGGTATTAAATCTTGAGATTGCGTTGATTGATTGCGTCCTTGACACTGAAGGGCGCTTTTTATCTTTGACATGGGATAGCTAATTTTTATTTTTCTTGGGGAATAGCATGATTGAAAAATTTGGATTTCTCCCACAAATTATCTCAAACAAGATGGTATTGTTATTTTGTTTTTATCAACCTTCTGAGAAGTCTTTTGAAGAAAGATATTTAAATTTGATATTTTTTGCGAGTTACAAACACGTGTCAGAAACAAAATATCGTTAGTAAGAACATCGTTAGTAAGAACAGCATAAAAAACGTACTTCTCTACATCTTTGCTAGATTATTTGCTGGGTGGTTTTGAATGCCGCGGTTACGTATGTAATTAGCAATAAAAAACCGGCCAACTACGAGTCAAATTCGCGTTGCGCACGAAGGTATCTATACAACATTAGACACAAAGATCGAGAAAAAATGGCAAATCATCAGTTTGTGTATGGGAGCCCCCCTTAAATATTTATTTTATATTAATTTAATCACTCATTTTTGAAGCAAAACTAGAATTAAATATTCTGTGAATATTTCAAGCGTCTACGTGTTGCCTTTATTAATATCGAGCAAAAACCGGGAAAAATTTACGTTTGTTGTATGGGGTCCCGTTTGACACCCTTCGGGTACGGAACCTCACGGAACCTACGCCTCAGATAATCAGACACTCAGATTTCCTCACGATGTTTTCCTTCACCGTTAGTGAGTGGTATTGCTACTATAACTTCACAAATGTACATAGCTTAGAAAACAAAGTACATGCCCGCTCTGGGAATCGAACCTGGGTATTTCGCTTCCGAGTCCAATGTTGTACCCACTAGGCTACCACCGCAGTTACACTAAGGGTGACTGTAACAAAAAGGCGTAGGCGTATCCATTATGAAAGGAAATTTCCCGCCGACCAGATGGTATGCCTGGGAATGACCGATCAAACTGTTGTTCGTCGGACGCCGTATTTACGGCGGCGACATGTTTTTGTAGGGATACTCGTAATGCGCAAAGAACACATTTATTAATATTTAAAGGCTTAAATTAAAAAATACAATCTATACCTATGAAGTGAAAGTCAAAGTAAAAAAAATTTTATTCAAAGTAACACAGAAACTGTGACTTATTGAACGTTACAAGAAAAACTAGGTGTCCGTTTCAAAATCTAGATCATTTGGAGAAAAAACGGACAAAAAAACTCCAAACTTAGTCTTTTCAAACATATTCCTTAATTAACAGAGTTTACATGTCATATCTTCTAAAAAGCTAGTACTAGGATGCATTGAACTGGCTTTAATTCCACACATCTTTGTCATCTAAATAATCCTTAATGCTATAACAGCCCTTTTGGCATAAAGTGCGCTTTACACATTTTTTGAACCGCACTTCAGGCAAGTTTATTATATCTTCAGGGATCTTATTGTAAAAACGTATACAATGCTCCATAAAGGATGTATTAACCTTTGCCAGCCTAAATCTTGGGAAAGAAAGTTTATGTTTACTTCTAGTATTTACATCGTGTTGGCTACCTACGGTTTTAAAATTACTTATAATTTTCCTGACGTACATAATATTCTCATAGATATACTGACTAGCAACTGTTAGGATGTTAGTTTCTTTAAAGAAATCTCTTAACGAATCTCTACTGCCTAGCTTATAAATGAATCTGATCGCTCTCTTCTGTAAGACAAAGATGGTCTCAATGTCTGCTGCCCGACCCCACAGTAGTATGCCGTAGTACATAATACTGTGGAAGTAACTAAAATAAACAAGCCTAGCAGTTGCGACGTCAGTTAATTCCCGGATTCTTTTGACTGCATATGCTGCAGAACTAAGCCTATTGGCCAATTTGTTTATATGAGGTCCCCATTGAAGCTTTGCATCAATTGTGATACCTAGAAATACAGTTTCTTCTACAATTTCTAGTTTGTCATTCCCAAATACAACGCTGCTGTCAACTATTTTGACATTTGGTAGAGTAAACTTTATACATTTTGTCTTTTCTGAATTTAACAATAAGTTATTAGAAGTGAAACAGTTTAGTACCTGAGATAGAGCATCATTTGTATCGTCGAATTCATTTTCTTGTCTCTTAATTTTAAAAATAAGTGACGTGTCATCTGCAAATAATACTATCTCTGACATGTTTTGAACCATGAACGGCAAATCATTTACATATACAAGGAAAAGGAACGGCCCTAAAATAGATCTCTGTGGCACTCCTATCTTAACCCCTGACCCTGATGATTTAATTCTATTTATGTCAGCTTTTTGAATCCTCCCTTCTAAATACGATCTCATAATGAAAGAAGGCGTTTCAAACTAATTCCTAAAATTCAGTTAATTCGATACAGTCTTCTTTATAAAAATATGATTCTATTAAAACACTCCTCAGAAGCAGTTTCATTAATCTGTGATTGCGCTTTTCCCCTTACCACAGACTATTTAAACTGCAAAACGACGACTACTGGGGATGTATTAGTAAAGGGCAAGATAAAAAGTACTCAAAACTGGCGTGCGTACATCGGCTAATGAATGATGATCAAGCGAAAGAGATCTGTCAGGATCGTGGCAAGCGGCAGACCCTGGTTTAAGAGTAGAATAAGAATTTTTAATATGATGATGTCTACAAGATAAAGATGCTTGTTACCTTCTTGATGTAACATTGTTCGTCGGGAGCAGACACTCGTCACAAGATGTTCTATCTTTGAAATCTTAACCTGAAGAAAATTAAATTTCAGAATTTAAAAGTTAAATGTCGGAATAGTTTCTCAGGAAAAGCAACGAAGCCATTACCACTAGAACCTTTCCAGGGAGATAAGGTGATTTTAAAACAACTTGTACATTTTCTCTTAGCAAATTCAGTCCAAACACGGTTATGAACAAAATTCTGGACTGCGTGTTCAAATGATGGTTGAACCTTCTGTACTACACACGATAAACAGTACAGGAAGTACGCAGTAGGAATACTGTAAGGGTGGAATTGGTTGCTTCCGTAATAAGTCCATTCCGAGGCCAGGCCGCTCTCGTTGTATTGTGGTATACGCCGCCGCCGCGGCCTTATCTGGAAAACAGATAGAAGCGGGTTTCTTTCTGACAATAGATGCCCGTATAAATATGGAGTAATTTTGCTGATACTGGCTTGGGTAACCAAAGTAAGGCCGACTTGCACCACTTTCTTGAATGTGGCTTAAATAGTATTTAACTGAAATTATTCGTACAAAGTCGATTTAAATGGCGACTTAGGTGACATTTAAAAAGTGGTGCATGTCGGCCTTAAACAGTTAAAATCTTAAACTGTTGTTTATTCATTAAAACACAATTCGTCAAATAAGAAAATGACATTCCCTTTTATCCATTCATATTTAAACTCCATTTGAGGAGTGCTTTGTCGGTAACATGCTTTTATAAACGACATTGATAAGGTTTGTTCTTTTTTTAAAGGATTCTTAGCATAAATAGGCATACAGTGTACTCCGTCGTGCTTTATGAAGCTTAATATTGCACCGTTTTTTAGGGTTCCGTACTCAAAGGGTGCCAAACGGGACCCTATTACTAAGACTTCACTGTCTGTCTGTATGTCTCTCTGTCTGTATGTCTGTCACCAGGCTGTATCTCATGAAGCTCGGCAGTTCAAAAATTTTCACATATGATGTATTTCTGTTGCCGCTATAACAACAAATACTAAAAACAGAATAAAATTAATATTTAAGGGGGGATCTCATACAAGGAACGTGATTTTTTTAAAATTTTTTGCTCGATATTAATAACGGCAACTAGTAGACGCTTTAAATATTTAAATTATAACCTTGAAAAGAACAATTAACAAGTACGAGCCGGACTCGTGCATGAAGGGTTTTACTGTTATCTAGTAAAACCCTTCATGCACGAGTCCGGCTCGTACTTGTTAATTGTTCTTTTCAAGGTTATAATCTATGTTTTAGCTATGTCTAAGCCCAAAATAAATACTTATGATAAAGAATCAAATGTCAACATTATACCAAATTTATCCTTTGGATCAAGGGAGACATGTGAGATATTTCCACGTGATATTGATAAATCTTTGCACCATTATTGAGATTTTTAGCTGGAATCATCATCATCCATGTGACGCCCACTGCAGGAGATAGGCCTCCCTCGTGGTTTTCATAACCATGAGGGGTTTTGCCATAATCGCCACGCTTGGCAGGCGAGTTGACGATCGCAGGATGCGGTTGGAATCTCAGGAAGACGCTGCTGCCCGTCTCCTGGTAATTGATTTCCTTAGTCGCCTTCTACGACATCCACGGAAGGAAATGGAGTGACGCTATTCTTAATCCGGCGCCACACGGAATATACCTCTAGAATAAACTATACCTCTATCGTTAAAATATTAATTACTTAATTGCATGCATTAGTTTTAAGTATTTCTGTAAAACATAATAATAATGTTACTATGTCTTATGTAAAAAAGACTCCAATGTATGTTATGTACCTATGTTAAAGTTGCAGAAGTTTCTTTTCTTTTTTTGTCATTGTTTTAAAAGTGGAGATTTATGATTGGCCTTTAGCTAAATATTTAAGGAGGGCTCCCATACAACAAAAGTTGTCTAAAGACAGCGCTCGCCATCTAGCGTCCATCTATGTAACCTTCACAGCGCCAATGTCATTTCGTAAAATGTCAATGTTAAACGATTCTTGTTGGTTTCTATAGATGAGGCTGTTCTCAAACTCGATCTTTGTCTAATGTTGTATAGATAATGGTACGGATCCCTTCGTGCGCGAGTCCGACTCGCACTTGGCCGGTTTTTTACATTCATTTCCTCCTTCGTCAAGTATCGGGCTTACCAAACATCTATATGTCTATCCAACCCAGGAATAGAGCACACTGCTGGGCATAAGAACACCAATTTATTTATTATGCGAGTGCTAAAATATATATTTAACTTAAAAAAACAATACCTATTTTACTCTTTAATTGTTAGTATTAACAATCTGAAGAAAAAATGCTTTTCAATGTCCTATCAAAGGCCTTAGGTCATTATTTTTGTGATTATTTAAGCTTTATAGTATCAAAAAAATTACGAAAATGAGTCAAAAGTGACCTCGGTCATCAAAATTCTATTAATGGCATTTGTATTTCTGTAACTTAAAAATGCCTGCTTTTCCCCTAACTAATCGTTCGCGCAGCGCAATATGTCCCATATAAATCCGTGCGCTCGGAGAACCCGGCCTCAACAGAGTTTTAGTTCAAGCCAATAGCACAAATTTTCAGCAAAGCACTTTGCAGCTGGTTATACCAAACCCTTCATCATCATCAGCGATTTGTCGCCGACTGCAGGACATAGGCCTCCCTCATGGTTTTCCTAACCATGAGGGGTTTTGCCATAATCGCCACGCTTAGCAGGCGGGTTGGCGATCGCAGTATGCGGTTGGAATCTCAGGAAGACGCTGCTGCCCGTCTCCTGGTAATGTATTTCCTTAGTCACCTTCTACGGCATCCATGGAACGAAATGTAGTGACGCCATTCTTAATCGGGCGCCACACGGACTCCGGCACCACACGGACTGTGGCGCCCACACACACGTCGTCCGTGTGACGCCAAACCCTTTATAACATCTAAAACCGGGAGATTTATCGCTCAGTTCGGGGGAATTATCGCCAGAAAGCTGATCTATCTCCAAAAAAAGGGTTGTAAAACTGACGGGATCGGTTGAATAATTTATGTTTTACTTTGTCCACCTGGCCCTGTCGCTTCTGAGTACATTGGATTCAATGGCATTTTCAGACCAAAAGGGCTTCTACTATGTTTTATACCGATTTACTTTGCAAGCGGCTAATTCTGGCTGGATGTTCCTAAAAGCTGAACTGAAGCGCGTCATTATTCCTTCACGCTCTAGTACAAAAGATTTAAGCTGAGCGGAAACCTTTCTTTTCTGTTAGTTGTAGCTTAACTAACTGTGTTAAATAATTAGTATTTAACCAAACATAGATTTTCTACTTCAACTGCTTTTAAAGGTGCTCCGCTATGCTTTAGAATAAAAATATTTGAGTAGAGCTCAAGTTGGGATTTTACTATGATTCTTAGATAGCAGATTGTTGAATTGATCTCTCAATAAATGCTGAAACACTTTAGAACGCCTAGTGAATCATCTGGCAAGGAAATCTTTTCTTTGTTTCAAAATTCTAATCAGAAATGTAATCTACTGGTACTTAGATATAAGAAACTATGTGTATTTTTTCACCTGGTTATGCAATAAAGTGTTCTCTCTCTATTTATCTATCTATCTATCTCACTAAAGTAACCAAAAGTACCAGAGTAACCTAACGCTGAATAAATTATTTTTGTCTCCAATCAAATTATAAGATGACGTAGAAACCATATTATAATAACCAACAGAATGTACGACACAATAACAATGCGCCATCGGAAGGTAAACAATGTTATTCAAGGAAGCTCGGGATTATATTTTATTCAAGCTATATCGAACGGCTGGCTGTCCTTCGGCGAGCCGTGACCTATGCAGTACAATTTCCTTTTACTGCTCACCTGGGGGTCATTTACAGGCCTCAAGCGTTGGGTAAGGAGCGGGAAATAAATATTTTAGCGTCCAAATGGGCGCTGTGACTAAATCAGGTTTAGTATGATTTTTAGGCAGATAGGTAGATAGAGAACACTTTATTGTACATAATAGTTAGATAGTAGATTATTGAATTGATGTCTCAATAAGAGCGTTCTAAACGCTTTAGTACATATACTTTCTAATGAAACACATAGTAAGGAGACCTTTTGGTGTAACTCAAGATTCCGGACTTAAATATAAACCTTTAGATAATAGGTACCAAAAACCGGCCAAGTGAGTGTCGATCAAGCAGATAAAGAGGGGGGTTTATCTGCTTTACAGAACTAAAAACTTCATCGAAGTAATTTTTAATGGATTTTGTACGAAGTTTTCCTTTTATAAGTTGGTCGCCTATTACTCGTTAACTTGTAAAGCCTACTTAGCCGTGATTATTTTTCCTTTTAAGTTATAATGTGCTACTGCCCTGAATTTTTACAATACAATCAACCGTTAAACCGGGAGAAGGGACGCCCTACTTGAACAAAAATTGGACCTTTAAAGCTTAATATTTGGCAAACGAAACCCTAAATTGGAAAATGGTGTTCCTACACCCCCAAATTTTTAAACGACCAATGTAACCCTCCACAATGGTATAGGTGAAAAAAAAAAATTATTCTACAGTTTGATCGGAATTTCAGCTTTCTACTACTAATTGTCTCTTAGCTAGGCCGCGGCCAGGCAGACAGACAGACAGACAGATAGACATACGGACGGACATGGCGAAACTATAAGGGTTCCTTGGTGACTACGTAACCCTAAAAATCCTTAGAATAAATAAATAATTTTGTCCCCCATCAAATTATGAGATGCCGTAGAAACAATATGAAACGAACAGAAAATACGACGCAATCACTATGCGCCATCGGAGGGTAAACAACGTTATTCAATGAACGAAAATGAGCACGGGAATGTATTCAAGCAGTATCGAACGGCGGGCTATCCTTCGCCGCGCCGCCGTGACCTAGACTAGTGTACCGCAAGTCCATCTATTCGAGATACCTACATGGAAAGTTTGAGAAGTACACCGCTGAATAATCTAATAATGTAAGTATAAACTACAAAAGACATATAGGGGGCTATCAAGGGCAAAATTTGTATGTTCTATTATAATAATTCATCATAGCTCGGAGAACTGATGGCCGTTGGGGCGGAAAAGTTCTGACCTGACGACCACGGACCGGACCTGGTTACGGTGGCAGGGAGTCGCTGAACGCGGGCGGCACAAGACCGGGAAACTTGGAAAACCATGAGGGAGGCCTATGTCCTGCAGTGGGCGTCAAATGGCTGATGATGATGATGATTGGGATTGTGTCATCCAGAAATCGCATTAATATTAATAGCTAGATTATAGGCTGTGGGTTCTAGACCCTGATACCTAGGTATCGTTTCGTCGCATTTCGTAGAAGTCCCTAGGGCCTTATACAAAATTGCGTACCAGCCAAAAACGTAATTTTTGGAAAAAAAACTTTTAATTTCTCCAAGGCACGTGAAGAAACGTATACACTTTCCGGAACATTGACAAGCCTCTCTACCTTTATTTGTCCTGTGTCTCTACTCTCGGCGCTTATTTACCCAACTTGCGTTACAGTTGAGTGCATCTATTCATTAATGCTTTCAATTTCCGGTGCGCTCTGAAGTTACAATAAGCTTAATACTATTTCTTACAACTGAAACGTTTACTAAGTCATTATTTCTGAATTATTGCACTTAATTGTGACGCAATTTGATGACATCGAGAGTAGAGGAGCTGAGCAGTACAATTTTCCTCTACTGCTCACCTGGGGGTCATTATCAGGCCACAAGCGCTGGGAAGGGAGTGGAAAATATTCGAACGCTGTGACCAAATCGGGTCTGGAATACCTGTATAAACCCAACTAATGCCACGCGCAATTACGCTTAAACGGATTCGGATGGAAATAGCTCAAAGATATATGAAAACATTCCTGGATTACATTCGTGTATAGGATACTTGAGCAGGGTACAGCAGGGTACAGCAGGGTACAAAACTCACTGAATTATACAATATTGACACCTCTGAGAGGTCTATAGGTAAATAGGTTTATTAAAATTGTCCTCAGCACGGGTTAGTGCATCAAAAAGAATATAGTATTGACACAATTTCAACAAAGAATAAAAATGTTATACATTTCAATAAAAAGGGAGAGCTCTCATCTCATCAATAGTACAATAATTATGATAGGTACCTGGTATATCTAGAAATCTTTTCGGTTACATTTCAATATAATGCTTATACAGCGTTAGACAGGCCAGACAAAGCGGTGGTAGCCTAGTGGATAGAACATTGGACTCGGAAGCAAGAGACCCAGGTTCGATTCCCAGTGCGGGCATATACCTATGACTTTGTTTTACAAGTTATGTACATTTGTAAAGTTATAGTAGCAATACCACTTGCTAACTGTGAAGGAAAGCATCGCGAGGAAACCTGATCGTCTGAAGTGTCCACATACCTCAGCCCTTCAAACCGCCAATCCGCGGTGGGCGGGCGTGGCAATTAAGTCCATACTCTCCCTCTGAGAGAAGTCCCTGCAGTGAGACGAACAACCGACCTGTTGGAGCTCAACATTTCTACCACTTTTGAAAACTTTTTTTCAACTTTCCATTTTTTTTAAAGTCTTATTTTGCAGTTTTTGTGCTTTTGTAGTTGCGCTCTTTGATATATTATGCGTAGAACCATAGATGTTACCGTAGAATTGACATTCTTGCGTGCAGAACAATGATTTACTGAAGACGACGATTGTAGTTAAAAATATTAACCTAAGAAAAACTCATAACAAAAGCTGTTGTAAGACACATACTTTAGTTCCCTAAATGTTTCACGAACATTTTAGGACTAACCCTGTATAATTCCCATACGTTCATCATGAAATAAAACATCAAAGGGCTGTCGAGCTTAGCTTTAAAGAGCTTAAACTGAATTGAATTGAACGAACAAGTTTACTTTAATTTGTTTTAATGTAATCGATTACAGCTCTAAGAGCCTTTCCCGACATTTACATTTGACAAAGAAATGTTTGCTTTACTAGATTGAATGAGGAACTCAGTTATTCTCCTCCATAATTTTTTTCTGTCACGTGGTGATGTCACCGCTTTCGATGACACGATGTACAGGGTGTAATAAAATAATGATATCCACACAATACAATCACCTATCTTAGTCCTAAATTAGGATACCTTCTGCCACTTATACATTCGAAAATGCGGGTAATACTCGAACAACTTTTACAGGGGAGAAAACGTTAAAACGCGAAATAGTAGTTTATGATACTGTTGCATAATAAGGGTTCTTATAACACGAGTGTGTTTTAAAAAAACGAGCCGTAGGCGAGTTTTTTTATAGTATCACACGAGTCTTATAAGACCAAGTTATGTACAGTGTCATACACTACTTTATCTTCTGTCATACTATAATACTGTTATATTCATTTTCCATTCCATAAACTCGTGGTAACATTTATTATAGTTGCTCCTAGATTTCGCCGGTAACAGGTTCATAGTCATGTTTGACACAGCTTCCAGAATGTCTGGTGGTGTACAATTATCACTATCCTCGCTTTCAGACATGTTTTTACACTAATTTATTTTACAAACAGAACCAAACTTTGTTGTTGAATATTGAAAAGTTTTTTTAAATGTAAAATGTTGGCGCCAAGGCACAAACATCGATTGGGCATGGGTGTTACGTCGCCGCGGACTCGTTCATTGAAACCTTTTTTTTTAAAGTAGAGGTTCAACCTTCTTGTTCCAGCTGGAGCTTTTATAGCAATACCACCAGCCGTGAAGGAAAACCGCGTGAGGAAACCTGAGTGTCTGATGTGGTCACATACCTAAGCACTTGAAATTGCCAATCCGCGGTGGGCACGCGTGGTGATCGAGCCCATACTCTCTCTGCCTGAGAGAAAGCCTAAGCCCAGTATTGGGACGTATATAGGCTACATAAAAAATTACATACAACGACTAACGTATGTTGATGAATTGGAAGAGATCTGTCAGGATCATGGCAAGTGGCAGATCTCGTCTCTACCTATCCCTCCGGGATAGAGACGTGAATTTATGTTTTGCTAAAAAACCCCATTCATTGGTAACTTTAGTACGGAACAGCTAATATATTTTTCGCAATTTCGAAGTTTTCCCCATAACAACAGTTGTTTGTATTGATGAGTACGACCTCCCATTTTCAAATCGATAGCTCTCATTATAACATAAATTGATAGCTCTCATTATAACGTTCATTGATTGCTCTCATTATAACGTATTTTTTTGTGGAAACGCTCAATCGGCGGTTATACAAAGGCAGCTTTTACTACGCACGTTTTAAACGTTTCAATTAACAAAAACGAATAGCCAGCGGCGAGTTTCTCTGTATAGTCCCAACTTTTACACAAACGTGCACTCGACTCAGTTACGCTAATTGCTATCTTGCAACGAAAATTTTAATTCTGTAATATCTTTTACTAGCTTTTCTCCTCTAAGCACTAATCAGTTTTGTGTCCTTACCGGTCATTAAAACCGATCGAAGAGCACGAAACGAACCGGTTCTCTAGAGAAGAACATGCAGCAAAGAACGCGAGCCAGCTGGTTAGACCGACGATCTGAGGCAGATTGCTGGCGTTGGAGGACGAGAATGCCGGAAAGCAAAAAGCAGTGGCGTGTCTGGGGGGAGAGGCGAAGAGAGGGTTACGTGCAGAATTGAACGAATGTAGGCTGATGGATTGAATTGGTCAATACCGGGATAGGGTTTAGGGCTTTCAATCGGACCCGGTACATAAGCAGCCTATATACGTCCTCACTGTAGGGCACAGGCCTTCTCTCAGGAAGAGAGTATGGCTTAATCACCACGCGCGCCCACAGCGGATTGGCAATTTCAAGCGCTGAGGTGTGTGAATAGCTCAAACACTCAGGTTTCCTCACAATGTTTTCCATCACGGTTAGTGAGTGGTATAGCTACTATAACTTCACAAATGTACATGACTTAGAAAACACAGTCCTAGGTCCATGCCCGCACTGGGAATCGAATCTGGGTCACACGCTTCCGAGCCCAATGTTCTACCTACCCACTAGGCTACCACCGCTCTCCGGGGCCCGGTACATTATGTCTAAATGGACCAAAAAAATCAAAGTATTTTTTTCTCACTCACGGAATAGAACACTTCGTTAAGATGGGTTTGAATTATTTCGCAGCTTTTGTGCAAGTTTAAATCGGATCGGTTCGCGAGTTATGACTGCTAATTAAAGTTGGCGCGCCGTTTATACGAGCTGCCTCTAAGATGACTCGGGGATTGCTTTGTAATCAAATCAAATGTCGGCTGAGACTCCGTACAGTCGGCCGCACATCAAACTTTACATTTAAGTTCTCAAGCCACACATAATTCGATCGTAATGATGAGAAGAATTTTCCTATTATCGGAAAGTTAAGGTAATTCTGATACAGAGTGGAAATCTGATGCACACTCTGTCAGAGTTACCTTACCTTTTCGAAAATGAGGAAATATAATAAAATTCTGACGACGTTAGACGACATTCTTACATTGCTGTTCGCTTAGGATGCACACCTCGAGAAAGGAGAGAAAGGAGAAAGACTCGTGCTATCCTACTCTCATCCGCGAGCGCAGGATAGGGCGATCCGCGAGCGCAGGATAGGGCGATCCGCGAGCGCAGGATAGAGCGATCCGTTAGCGCAGGTTAGGGAGATTTCTGTGTGATTTCAATAATCGTGTCCTAGATGAGTCGAAACAACATGAAAATTTAAGATTTATCAATTCTTCGAGCAACCTTGAAATCTGTTGGATTCGCAATACAAAATCAATTACCCTTTGTTTGAGAGTACATAATGGAGAGATAAAAAAAGTTATAGGCGGCCGCCACTGGGAAGAGATCTCATGAGATACTCGCAGCATTCCTCCTCTGTGTTTAGCTGACAAGAACTCAATCTGCAGGTTTGCTAAAGGTCATTCGAATGGTGGCGTGGTGGCCGGGTCACCTATCTCCCTCTAAAATGGTTGAGACTGGTGATGGCTGACCCCTGCGTTATGCTCGTGAACGGGTGCTGTTCGTGTATCTGGCCGCAGCATTACTGTTTTTCCTACTTTTGTAAGAAGTGTTATTTTGGCTTTTAAAGTTATTAGTGGCTATCACGGAATCATATCATATAGGCTTTGATGTATAAGTTTAAGATGATTTGAGAAAAGATGGTCAGAGTGGAGTTTTTTTTCCCGCTGCCTTTTTCTCCACTACAAATACGGCCCGAAGGCAGCGGCTAACATAGTAACATAGTACATTGACATTCAGCAAACAGAATGTAAATTCTTTACGTTGAAATAAATTATTGATTTCTGATTTCTGATTTCTGTTCACGCCATTGCGTGACGTCGAACCCTACCCACTCAATTTGCGACGGACTTGACTGCAATGACAAGCGTCCGTCCAAAACAGTCGTAAAAACTCCGGTCCCGAGTGCGCACGCGCCGCCCTGCACTAAATCCGCACCCCCGCGCCCCGCGCGACGAAAACTCTGTGGAAGTTACATGCGATCGGACTGGCCAGTCCTGGACTCAGTGTACGTGCCATATCAGCCCTCGTCTCCACCGTCAGCTCAACCCCAGAAGAAGAGGAAGCCAGATCAGCGGTCCACCCAGGTCGGTCCCAACAGCCATTCCTCTTTTTCCCTTTCTCACGTCGAATGTGAACCTTACAACCTCACACTCTGAATATTATTATAATTGATTTCCAGATTACATTACAACTCGATTGTACTACAATACATTACGGAAGTTTGTCGAATAATCAAATGTAAATAAATAAAATAATATTGTTACCCTAGTCTCTGCCTACACCTTCGGGATATAGGCGTGAGTTTATACATACGTTTATGCAAGTCATGAATGGGTCTCGACGTAAACCCGGACAACACTTTCTATATTCGTATTTTAAGGGGTATTCTAACCATGACTTAGAAATATATGGTAATAGTTTTAAGAAAACTTACGCATCAAAGAAAAACATTTTTTGTTACCCAGAATTACTTTACCTACCCATAAACAAACAATATCAGGACGAAAAGTAATAAAAATCCAAACAAAAACTATTCGTCTTATGGTCGGCGCCGGCCAACTCAATAGTTTTGTTAATTGTTTACGCATATCGGGATACTTAGGTAGGAAGAGATTTTGATTCACAGTTTGGAGCCAAACGGTTGGAAATTACGAATATTTACAAATATGTTTTACCATTACCAATAAATCACTAATTATACTGTTATTTACGATGAAAAGAACATTCCCTCAAAATACGGTAAACTAATTCAAAGTTACCCTGTAAAGTCATGTTCAACTAACGAACCGGGGCCGATTTTTGTCGTCCTCGAGGTGGTCCTCGAAGTTGTCTGGAAATATATCTACTTAAGGCAGAATTTTTAACTGCGCAGAGGCAACTTTGCGAAAGAGGCAACGGGATGGACCAGCTGGGTTAGGCTGCGTTCAGAGAACTGCACCACATGATCTTCTTGGCCATTCCTCAAAGCCGGCCAGTGTGTCTTGCCTGACATGATCTATGGAGCCTAATCGTGGACACAAACTCCAAGACGACTCCATCGATTCAAAATATTAAAAATATAAAAGTAAAAGAAATCTTCTAAAATCCGTCATATGATTGATTTGATTCGACTTCTGCATCTTAGTATCTTTTTAAGTTCTGTGCCGCAACTGTTTAATAAAGAATTTAAATAAAAATTGTTTGCAATCAACACGCTAAGAAGAAGTATCTTTTGTATACCTCTTATAATTGTAGAATCCTTCTAAGGTATATTATACTCATAGATAGTACCTACACTGATTCTACAGTTAAATTGATAAATATTTATCCATCATCCCGTACTTGTCCACTGCTGGATATAGGCCTCCCCCAAGGCACCTACACCACTTCGTTTTGTACTTGGCCACGCTCATCCAGCCTCTGCCAGCAAACTGCCTCAGATCATCGGTCCGAAGATAAATATAATCATATGACATTACAGCGATATTGCATCGACCCTCCTTGATATTTTCACGTTCAAAGCTGTTTCTGAGCACAAAACCTTCGTGCGTCGTTGACTCACGAAAGAGGCATATAATTTTTAATTCGCCTTCACGGCGCAAATTTCCGACATTCTACACTTCGGTACAGCAAAACACGGTGTCCTTTGCGAGTAAGTTAAGACATGAATATTTTTTATTGTACACCACAACACATGTCATAAGAGAATATAAATGTACAGAGTATAATAATGGCGTATGAACTCGAGCATAATATCTTATACTAATTACTAACACTGTACAAGTGTAGGTACACTTACACATACTTACATACATGAAGTACCAACAGGTTGTTGTTATGGTTAAATAGTTATGTATGTATACTAGAGTAAATCGGTATCCATGATACATGTAATTTCTGTGTACAATAAAAAATATTCTATGTATCTACATGTGATTTATTATTTACCACGTGACACTTGTACGTATTGGCATTCTTATTATTATTAATCATAGGAAATATTCGTGAAAAACCTACGAGTTCAAGTTTTCTCTTAAGCTCAATTCAGACTGAATTATAGGGATCCTTATTTTTAAGTTCAAGGAAACAAAGAAAGAAAGAAAGAAAGACATTTATTATAACAACGACATACATCACAGAAAAAAACAACAAACAGATAAGTGACATAATATGAAAATAACAGAGAGAAAACGTGCACAACAAACAAAGCTGAAACAAAAATTTAACAAACATTTATGCAGCCTGTTGTGTGTCTAAATTGGTACCAAAGGCAGAGGAGTGAGCCCTCAGCGCTGATTTTCAGTGAGTGCCGACGGCAACTAATAAAACCATGGTGCATTTGGAATTAATTAAAATAAATACAATAATTGGCATGTAATACAATCATAATATTATCATAAATAAACGTACCATTAGTTTTAAATTAATATATTTTAACGTAATATGTACAGAAAGACCACAATAAATTAAATACAATAGGTAAATATAAATGAGGTAATAAGAAAAATAGAAATGGCAAGCCAGGCACTGAAGCAAAACATGAGTCTTTTAACTAGTAATAATACTAGTTATATTAGCTAGTTAGTTAACTTTAGGCGTTAACTTACGTCGATTTTCCGGGGCAAGGAGGGAAACGCTTCATTTTTACTTCGCAAAAGTCCAAACGAACTTGTTCTCTCCATTTTGTCATTCATGTTAATGACAGCGTAAATATTTTAAGTACGTCTTAAATAGCGGCCAAATAGGATTACATCACGCCCTTGCGGAGCTTTTGGCGGAAAGTTCATTATCACAATAGAGGACTAGGCCGGGACTGCAAAGTTTCAATCCGACAATAGCATCAGTGTACAGAGCCTGGTGCCATTTTCTCGATGCGTGGACGTTGTAGTTACCGCTTGTCCATATTCATTAATTTCTGTATTTTATTCTGCATCTTTTACGATACGTAATCAAGCATAAACAGTGATAGCGCAGCGGTAGAATGCCTGCCTCATATTCGGGAGGTCGTGGATTTGAATCCCGGCATGCACCAATGGCTTTATTTTCTAAGCCATTGGTGCATGCCGGGATTTGCAAATTTGTGAAGTTGTAGTAGCAATACCACTCGCTAACTTCGTCAACATCGTGACATCGCTCACACCGTGATGAAGCCCTAGTGTCTGAGGTGTTGACATACCTCAGTGCTTGCTGCATACAATAGCCCAACTAGGAGGCTAACCCCCAGTTTCTCTTACACTAACACGCTGTTAATCTACTGTTAACAGCTGTCAATTAACCAAAGTGCATACAAAAAATACCACTGACAGCTGTTAACAGTAGATTAACAGCTTAGATAAACCAGGGGTAAGTGCGAAAATCTCAGGTTTAACTAGAACTACGTAATGAAGCGGTAACGGTGACGGAACACATGTCAAAGCCCGCTTTCGCTTTTCGCTACAGGGAAAAGAATCTTTTAAGCCTCACATCCCAGACTTATTTGGCCCTTTATGTCAGCAATTAGAGAGTGCGTAATGACGGTTCGGTTTGAAATATAATTAGACGGGGGGCTTGTGTACTCCCGTTGGGGATAATTGTTCAGGGTTGCGGGCGCAAATTCATAATTAAACTTTAGGGCGTGGGTGTACACAACATGAGCGTAATTGTGATTGTTTCGTAAATATTACAGATGTCCTAAGTAAATCCGGTTTGGATTTTATACAGCTAAAATTCCGTCGCACTAGTTTGTGCAAAAAGCTTCAATTTGGATGTCAAAATATATTTATCTGGTCACCATATCATAACCATACGAGTAGTTTGGCAACAGGTCAAGTGATGGTACTGTGTTGATGTTATTATTATTATTTAACATCTGTTCATGTAACACATGAACAGATATTTACCGAGTGTCCGGGGTACCTGGCTGTGAATTGGTAGTACCTAGATATTTCATTAGCTGACGATGAAGTGAATGCTAGTAAGAAATCTGAGTTCCTGAAGTTCACATAATTCCGCTTAAATTGTCAATCTACGTAGGAACTTGTGGTAGATAATTAGGCCTCTTTCTGATAAAAGGTCTTGTAGTGAGAGCTACAGAAAGTCTTATGAAATAACACAAATTATGTTTATTAGTATTAGTTTTAATTATTAGTTGTATAGTTTTTATTAATCAATTTCCATTATTAACTAGCTACTGACAACATGTTCTAAGAATACGGTTCAACAAATTACGTTTAATTCATCAAAGTAATTTTTGATGGAAAAAAAATAAACAATTATATTTTTTTACACCTGCTTTTTTTCACAGCGGTGGTAGCCTAGTGTTTAGAACATTGGAGTCGGAATCGAGAGACCCAGGAATATAAATTATTTACGTTGAAATAATAAAAAATAACTGATTTCTTCCAAGATACAGGTTTCCTAGTTTTAGAGTCAGGGCTTGCTGTCATTTTATTATTTTTGATGTGTACAATAAATATTTTAAAGCTGTGTTTTGAGATAAAAATTATTTAATTAACAGAACTGGTTAAACAGATATTACATTGCTTATAATGTAAAAAAATCTAAACTTGTCATATATAGAGCGGTACCAGAAACAAGTACCTAGAGGCTGTAATAAATAACTTTGGACCTTTAGAGAACTCCCCCAATTAAATAAAAAAACCTGACGAAGATGCCCTCGGCTCTGAATAACGTGCAAACTCCTCGTTTGGATGTTTCCGGGCTGAGGAAGGCTTTTACAATTTATATTAACCACCACAGGCTTCCCCTTCTTTTGCAGCCAATTGATACCATCGTATTCGTTGCTTTACCGGTTAATGTTAAACCAGTTCTTTAGAACTAAAACTAGACAACCTCAAATCGTTAGATCAGAAACTGGCGATAAGTGCGTTTCCGTTTGACCGATGAAAAGGAACTTACATAAAAATCATCATAATCATACGAGTTGTCAATATTATAATATGGTGTCTGTATTTTTTGTGAATATAGATAGATAGAGATACAGAACACTTTACTGTACATAAAATGGAAGGAGCTCTATGTAGGTATAGGTTTAACATTTTATTAATTAAAATGAAAGATTGGAATTCATCATCATGATCCGCCATTTGACACCCAGGTCGTCAGACCATCTAGTGGGGGGCCTTCCCACGCTGCGTCGTCTGGTCCACGGTCGCCAGGTCAGAACTTTTTCGCCCCAATGGCCATCAGTTCTCCGAGCTATGTGCCCCGCCCACTGCCACTTCAACTGAGTAATTCTTCGAGCAATATCAGCAACTCGGGTTCTTCTGTGAATATTTTTATTTCTCATTTCTTGAAATTTAAATTGTAGATTAATATTTTTAAAGGAATAGAAGCGCACCATAGGTAAATTGTAGGCAACGTAGGTGAAAAACTGTGATGCGTTTGTTGACTAAGACATTATGATAAAACTTTAAATGTTATGTGAAATAAAAACAAAATGTTCCTCGGAAAACAGATTCAAAGAGCTCAGAGTTAAGTGAAACATAATCTAGCAGCAGGTATAATGCCTGACAAATAACTTGGATGACTTCGCATGACGTATTTCAGGTCTCATCGGTGGAGGCAGTGGGATATGAGTTAGAATTCTTCGGACTATAGTTGAGTTAAATTAACATAGTGCACGGTAATAAAACAAAAAAGCCGGCCAAGTACGAGTCGGACTCGTGCACGAAGCTACCATTCCGTACCATTATCTATAGAACATTAGACACAAAGATTGAGAAAAACGGCAAAAAATAACGTTTGTTGTATGCGAGCCCCTCTTAAACATTTATTTTAATTTAATTTAATGATTTAATTATAAAGCTTATATAAAACTAAATATTCTGTGAATATTTCAAGCGTTTACCTATTACCGTTATTAATGTCGAACAAAAAACGGCAAAAAAAATGAAGTTTGTTGTATGGGAGCCCCCCTTAAATATTTATTTTATTCTGTTTTTAGTATTTGTTGTTATAACGGCAACAGAAATACGTCATCTGCGAAAATTTCAACTGCCTAGCTATCACGGTTCATGAGATACAGCCTGGTGACAGACATTTCTTCTGGCGGGCGGGCGCGGCGGGCTTCGGGCGGGCGGGCCGGCAGGCAGGCAGGCAGGCAGGCAGGCAGGCAGGCAGGCAGGCAGGCAGGCAGGCAGGCAGGCAGGCAGGCAGACAGACAGACAGACAGACGGACAGTGAAGTCATAGTAATAGGGTCCCGGTTGGCACCCTTTGGGTACGGAACCCTAAATTTGCTCTATGGCAAACTTGTCCCAACTGCGCAGATTTTTGTTCAATTTATCCGCCGGGCATTATAGTACGGGAGATAGGGACACGAAGCGAGTATCTAACGTAGTGTGAAGCTGCGACAAGCGATGTGAATAAAGGTAAATTCGCACCAAGAGACGCTGGAAGAGAAAAAAATATATTTTCAGACGCATAAAATCTGAAGTTGTAGTCTCAATTATATTTACATCGAATACCTTGTGTTAAAAACTTAAAGACAAAATTTTCATTGAGAAGGTACTTAACTAACTTTAATTGATAACTAAGTGAAAGTTTTAATATTGATGATTCGCAATAAAACGTGACTATATTTTTCGTGTCGACATTACAGTTACTACATTATTTACAGTGATAAGTGTAAATTGAGACATTACGCTATTTAGAAATGTTTGTTTTCTTTACTTGAAATATTTATTTTACGTAACTTTATCGAATAAAACCTCAAGGCAATTTGGGTCAAGTGATTTTTTTTCTGTACCGAGCTATATCTGTGGGCTTTCTCGTTAATACCAAAATTCCATTCACGTATATGTTTATGCATTTTAACTATCCGAAGAATTTCGATTACTTTCATAGCAGATGCAATTACTTTCCATGAAGCGTTCCACTTTAAAACTTTACAAAGCTTGTCCGATTCGGGAAGGCATCCTGGGACTGGGCCGCAATTTCGAATCGCGTAGGCATTAGTTTCGTTCGTTCAAATCAACCATCCGTCCTAATAGTTTAAGAGAGCATGAATAAAGCACGCGAAACAAATTAATAACATTATTTCACTGTTGAAATTAAATACACTGAATATCATGTAAAAATATTTAGCGACGCGTGTTATGTGTGACCAAAAAGGACGCATTATACTCAGATGACAGAGAGTCTAAAGACGAAAGTTTTCAATCAGTGCGTCCTACCCGTCATGACATACTGTGCCGAAACGTGGACGCTCACGGTGGGGCTGGTTCACAAATTTTAAGTCGCTCAGCGTGCTATGGAAAGTGCTATCCTCGGGGTTTCCCTGAAAGATTGAATTAGAAACGAGGTGATCCGACAGAGAACCAAATTCACCGACATAGCCCACAGAATTAGCTTGCTGAAATGCCAGTGGGCCGGCCATATCATCCGAAGAACTGATAACCGAGGGGGTAGACAAGTTTTTTGAGTGGAGACCGCGGATCGGTAAACGTAGTGTAGGACGTCCTCAGACTTGGTGGAGCGATGATCTTCGCAGGGCGGCTGGCAAGACCTAGATGAGAGTAGCCGAGGACTGTGCACAGTGGCGTGCTGTAGGAGAGGCCTATGCCCAGCAATGGACAAGAGTAGGCCGATGATGATGATGATGATACTCGGATGACAAATGTCTAAGGAGGCCCATGCAAATATCGAAGTTGTAAGTTCATTTATTATAAGCATTGACTGATTCTCAGTGAAAACTGGCACAAACTGTATAATATACGATAAAGGAAAAAAAAAATTTTTTTCTTTGTGGCTTGCCGTGCCAGTATTCTTATACCTAAATCATTCTATTGTTATTCTTATAAATCATTCTATAAGTATTCTTATATATATTTGAATTTATTATGTTGTTTGTATAATATTTATTTTTAAAATTGTTTCAGTACGTATTTAAATCAAAACTATAATGATATTGAAATAACATAATTTCGTGGATTATTAAATTGAATAATGAAATAGAAGTTTTCAAATGTTTCGAGTAACTCACCGTGAGAACGAAGCGTTTTCCTCATAATAATGAAAACTTTGGCCTCCAGGCAACTATAGGAAAATGTTCTGAGATTTTGCATCAATGAAACAGCTGTTACTTCGTTCCTTACAATTGACAAATTTTAATTTAGTGTATATTTCATTTTACATGACATGAGCAGCCTATATACGTTCCACTGTAGGACACAGGCCTTCTCTCAGGGAGAGAGTATGGGCTTTAATCACCACGCTTGCCCACCGCGGTTTGGCGATTCCAAGCGATGAGGTATGTGAATAGCAGGTTTCCTCACGATGTTTTCCTTAACAGTTTGTGAATGGTATTGCTACTATAACTTCACATATGTATATAACTAAGAAAACAAAGTCATAGGTAGATGCCCGCACTGGGAGTCGAACCTGGGTCTCTCGCTTCCGAGTCCAATGTTCTATCAGCTATATATTTCATTTAATTCTGATTTTTTCTACGTGTATACCGCCGTAGACAGAAAACGTTAAAATGCGGGAAGCAACATGTCTATCAATTTGGTTGCTCATCCTAAGTATTTCATTCGCTAAATTAATTAAAAAAATATCCACACCGATCGATTTCTCGACTTTGATAGATTTTAAATAAAATTATTACACCCAAACCAAAGTAGAGCGAAACGAAATACGAGTATGTAACGAAATGCTTGTAACTCGGAAAAAAAAAATTATTCGTTGTGTTACATTTTATAGCAGATTAACGAAAGGTTTCTAATGGCTACCATGTGATATCCCGGTAATGTTTACTCGAATGTTTATAATTAGACCCTAAGCTTTCGTAAATTAATAGGCCGGGCCGACCCTTCATGAATTTGTTTAAACCTCTTACCTTTTTATTAATATGAAAAATGTGGGGAAAGCAGCTGTAACTGATGTCAGAGCAAAACAAATGTAGAAAAATCTGTTAAGAGAAAAAATCCAGCCTGCCAGTGACCAGAAATGAAAAAACTTCGGCTATGAATGGAAAAAAGTTTCAGGGTATTAGGAATTTTTACGTTTTTGTAAATTAGATCGGTTGGAGTTAACTTTTTTTTGGATATGTGCGTTAAGGAAACTTGTTAATCGCATCCGTAGGTGAAATCTTGTGACGGACGTGCGAGTGTAATTTTATTTTACGAATTATTTTATCTTTTTTTTTTGGAACCCTGAAGACGTTATAAAAGTTGAAACTCAGAATGTCTGAAATTATATTGTTACAACTTTTTCAGTTAACAGTTCCAAAACTGTTAAAACTAACTGACGTTTAATACCATTTACTTACATAAAACGAAGCAATTAAACTTTTTCTTGCCGCTATTTTGGGGTTCCAAATATATTTGAAGGTAATATTTGGAACTCGAAAATAGCAGCAACAATATTTATGACTTTTCTGGCATAACATTACCCCTTCTTCCAGCAGGATTTAGAAGTTTCTGCGTTTCTTAGAAAAAAAAAACATTTTGAGTTTGAAAACCTATTTAGAGGCTAAAATTTCCACCCATGCCGGGTCTTGAACCCGCGATATCATTCCGATGTAAAAACCTAACTGCAAAGAGGGTTGCTCGGGGCTGCAAGTGATATAAATCACTTCGGCCAGATATCGCTGCCTGTACGTAATACAGAGAAGTTTGTAAAGAGGCTCGAAATTTCATCGATGCTTGCACTTGCCCATTTGCTCAGTTGGGACAGCGCTGACACGGTGAGCCAGAGGTCGCGGGTTCAAGTCCCGGCATGGGTGGGATTTTTAGCCTCTAAATAGGTTGTTAAAATTGTCCTCAGCACGGGTTAGTGCAACAAAAAGAATATAATTTTGAGTTTGACTTTTTCTATCCAGAACGATTTTTCTTCCAGCTAACTTTGTATAGCTAACTAACGAAAGGTTTGTAATGATTAGGAACTTGTATAGCTGGAAGAAACGTTGAATTGTCGAACTAGTACTGCTCGCCTTTATACAAATATTTCTTGAGCATAAAAAAAAATATCATGGGAGTTTTCAAAACTCTTTGAATAAATGTTAGACGACATTAAAAAGTGAACCTTTTGTTGTTCAGTGTAATTTGGCCTGAAAGCCGTTTCTTTTCCCAGCACACATATTGTCTGACAAAACGTAGATACGGGGAAGCGTAATTGATTTGCCGAATTGCCGAAATTGAATTCGGGATCGATCGTGATTCGCGATATGTTGTTAGAGTTTCTTACCGAAAGGTTGCTTGTTAGCTACTATTACTATTTACAATAACTTTTGTTTGTTTGTATGTTTGTTTGTTACACTTTATTGCATAAGAATTAAAAAGTAAAACTTAAATAACAGGTAAGTGTAGATGTACAAAGGCGGACTTATATCAAAAGAAATTTTTTCCCGCCAGCCTAAGCTAGCCAGAGAATGATAGAACAGAGAGCGGGAGAAGGCAAATAAAGTTCAATAATTAGAGAAATAAAAAGAAAAAAATCATCTATTTATTTTATCGTTTATTTTAATTTCACTTTTACTTACTAAGTTTAATATAAGAAATGTATGGTGCCTATAGCTATAAATATATACTTACTAATATACACACTTGTTGTACACATACTACTACGTACTTCTAGATATAAATATTTACTGGATAATAAACATACATAAAAAAAAGTTGCACAGATAAAAATAATAACAATATTATGTCCGTCCGTTCGTCTGTCTATTGAAATTTTCACGGAATATCCGCTACAAGTATTACAGTGAATTACCCGCGAACAAAAAATACAGAAAGTATAAAAGGAGGTCCCCATCATAAGCAGGATATATAGGTCCCACTGTAGGGCACAGGCCTTCTCTCAGAGAGAGAGAGAGAGTAGAGAGAGGTCCCAATACAAAAAAAATATTTTTTTGTTTGTCTTTATTTCTGCTCTATCATTACAAAACGGTAGTCAAACTTAGTGTGATAATAGTACAATCTTTATAGTAAAACAAATAGAAAAAACCGGTCAAGTGTGTGTTGAACTCTACTAGAAAAATCCTTCTTGTCTTGTTGTAAATTAAGGGACTTAATATTATACCTATGTTGGTACGGAAACCTCATTGCGCGAGTCCCTCTTGCTCTTGGCAAGCCTTTTTTTTGCTTTAGGCCTCATTCGGGATCAGAGGCTTATAAAATTGTTGTTTTAGATCCTCGCTACAGGCGTTGGCTGAAAGATGGGTCGATAATGGAAGATGTTTTGTAGAGCAGATGCTTCTAAGGATTTCAGTGGCAAAGAGTTTGTGATTCTACCTAATTAATGCCATAGGTTGAATACGCGTTAGTAACTTATAAAGTTATAATAGTCGACAGCACATCGATTTTTATAAAGGTTTTCCCAAAATTAATGACAAGGCGAAAAGGTCATAAAATATATGAAAAAATACTTGGAATAATAAATTTGAGGTATTTTCAAAAATATTCCCATTTAAAAAAAATATCGTTAGTTAAGTCGCGCGTTTAGTGCCGCTAAAATTTCAGAATTTGACAATTAATGTACTGAAATATAGCGAATTTTGCCGGTAAACCGCGACTCGCGTCCATCGCGGTTTGATCGTGGTACATATGTATGCAGGCCTGTCAGACATTTCTGGCTTGACGCTGAATTATGAGACACCTTGCTAAGTGCAGTTTAGTTGGGTTACGGTCGAATTTGCAACTGAAATGCAAAGGTCGAGCGACGTTCGGCTGTACTAATGCAACTACCACAAAGTAAAAAGATGCGAAAGTTAGCTTGGTGTAACAAAACCTCCATATAAGTACGGTCACATCTGGAGGTGCTACTCACCTTTTAACTGCGATTTTAATGTGGTAAACTTTAAAATCTTAAATTTAAGCCTCCGGGATACAGTCATGAGTTTTCGTACCATAAACGCTGGAGGTAACCGCGAGTGTATTTCACAGCCTTCACTGTCTGAAGCACCTACAGTGTGCTCCAGTTAAATAGCTACGTCATATTGTTTAACTCCGCAAAAACAAACCGCAAAATTGTTTGGAATTACACGATGCCTCAGGGCATTATTTAAGATCATGGGAAAAGGGATAAGTATAAACCTCAGTTTCGATCACACCTTATTTGGATGATAGAATAGTGAAATAATTTGCGTGTGCGGATATTAGAAGAGATTTGTAGCAAGACTGTTAACAAACCGTTCCAATACATTATCAACAACACTTTATAACTTTAATACCAGCTGATTAATAGTGGTTGCCCTCTATTGCATCCACAACTTACGGAACAGTTTTCATCATAAGCATCATAAGCAGCCTATATAGGTACGTCCGACTGTAGGGCACAGGCCTTCTCTCAGAGAGAGAGTATGGGCTTAATCACCACGCGTGCCCACCGCGGATTGGCGATTTCAAGCGCTGAGGCATGTGAATAGCTCAGAAACCCAGGTTTCCTCACGATGTTTTCCTTCAACGTTAGCGAGTGGTATTGCTACTATAACTTCACAAATGTACATAACTTAGAAAACAAAGTCATAGGTACATGCCCGAACTGGGAATCGAACCTGGGTCTCCCGCTTCCGAGCCCAATGTGCTACCCACTAGGCTACCAGTTTTCAGTTTGACTTTAATAGTACTGAAATCGACTTTGTTATCAAAATTAAACATATAGGTAACCTTTATACGAGGACGTCATTATAAAAAAGAACGGGAAGCGTCATCTTGGTTGTCGTTTTTGTGGGAACGACGTGGTTGTTATTTTTTAACCGACTTCAAAAAAGGAGGAGGTTATCAATTCGACTCGTATATTTTTTTTAGAGTACCTAAGTATCCTTAGTTATTCACAGTATAAATTCTAATTTATTGACACGTAAACAAGATTGAACATAAATGTCACCAAGCATTTTATTTCAATCAGGGACTTCTGCTATTTTCATACACAAACGTGAGAAAATGCGGCTTTATTCCTTTTTTATGTATCGTGAACAATGTACCTACACGTCCCACTGCAGGGTATAGGCCTTGTGTCTGAGTGAGAGTATGGGCCTGTGTCCACCATGGATTGACAATTTCAAGCGCTGAGCGTGGTATGCGATTTCCTCAAGATGTTTTCTTTCGGCATTAGCGAGTAGTATTACTGCTACAACTTCTCATTTGTACTTTATACATTACAAGACTATAATAAAATCACTTCCAATTTGCCCTGAGTACTACAAGAGAAGGTAGGTAGGCAATGATCCCCGCTCTCGGAGACTTTTCGAACGATATCCGCCGGGCCCGGCAAAGCGGTTTGACTGATGCCGGTCACCCGCTTCCGATACGACCATAATTTGATTGGAGTACAATGCTGGAGTCAGAGATCCAATATTATACTGCAATCAATACAACCAATGAATGTACTTTGACCCATAAAACTTATTATACATAAAAACGGAAGAACCGTCTAATGAAATGTCTGGTCTGTCTAGACTCATTCTGTTGAATTTGCAATCTCAGCTGCGCGGAGCCAAATTAACTCGACTTCAACAACAATAAATTAAATGACAGGTCTCACCTGCAGGCTAAAATTTCAAACGAATAAAACATATTACTAGATGGATTTTTTATATTTTTTTATTCAAAGATACTATCAAAGATATGTTTCCGAGTACCTGTCCGTCCTCAAAGAAGCATGCGCGTTTTTTCGCTAGGCATTACAAGAACCAATGCCGGTAAGAGAGCTCCATTGTACCGAATGTGTGATACCTACTATATTTCGTTTACAGAAGTCGACTTATTTTACTTTTCCAAGTACCGTTGTAAACAAATGTTTATTTCTATTTTGAGAAATTTGTGATACTTGCATAGTCCTTGATGTAACAAAGTGCCTACCTATAAGTAACTACATAACCACATCAAGAACAGAACAGAACAGAACAGAACAGAACAGAACAGAACAGAACAGAACAGAACAGAACAGAACAGAACAGAACAGAACAGAACAGAACAGAACAGAACAGAACAGAACAGAACAGAACAGAACAGAACAGAACAGAACAGAACAGAACAGAACAGAACAGAACAGAACAGAACAGAACAGAACAGAACAGAACAGAACAGAACAGAACAGAACAGAACAGAACAGAACAGAACAGAACAGAACAGAACAGAACAGAACAGAACAGAACAGAACAGAACAGAACAGAACAGAACAGAACAGAACAGAACAGAACAGAACAGAACAGAACAGAACAGAACAGAACAGAACAGAACAGAACAGAACAGAACAGAACAGAACAGAACAGAACAGAACAGAACAGAACAGAACAGAACAGAACAGAACAGAACAGAACAGAACAGAACAGAACAGAACAGAACAGAACAGAACAGAACAGAACAGAACAGAACAGAACAGAACAGAACAGAACAGAACAGAACAGAACAGAACAGAACAGAACAGAACAGAACAGAACAGAACAGAACAGAACAGAACAGAACAGAACAGAACAGAACAGAACAGAACAGAACAGAACAGAACAGAACAGAACAGAACAGAACAGAACAGAACAGAACAGAACAGAACAGAACAGAACAGAACAGAACAGAACAGAACAGAACAGAACAGAACAGAACAGAACAGAACAGAACAGAACAGAACAGAACAGAACAGAACAGAACAGAACAGAACAGAACAGAACAGAACAGAACAGAACAGAACAGAACAGAACAGAACAGAACAGAACAGAACAGAACAGAACAGAACAGAACAGAACAGAACAGAACAGAACAGAACAGAACAGAACAGAACAGAACAGAACAGAATAGAATAGAATAAAATACTTTTTTCTGATTAATTAATTTTTTCGTGACTTAATATAGCTAGTATCATACCAGTAATACTCACGTTGTTCAATACCTTTAATTTTACATCGTATTTTTTCGTTTTTTCGGTAATCACAAATGAATAATACCAACATACACCAAAAAGGATGCATTTACCAACTGAATTATAATGACAAAGTTCTAAAGAATTTGTTTTAATTATTTTTTAAGTACTGTCTGGCTTAAAAAAAGCTATAGCATGTCACTCTGACGAAAAACCGTGTCTTTTGTTTCGTTTACAATACCAGCCAGTCTTCTTTTTGTTTTATTTCTTCTTCATATTTTATTTGACAATACCTATTTTGACGTTATTTATTGGCAAGCTACGCACATTTACTCCCGATTACGTTAACGAATAAACAAGCCAGCGGATAAACGAATCTCACTAATTGCTCAAGCAATTACGCGATGATAGACATAAATATTTGAATAGAGACGGTCGCCAATTAGTCAGAAGAGAAAATTGACTCTAACAACAAACCAGAGAGACTTGTCTAAAAGGATTCCTACTTACATTCTACTTTTGCTGGGGTCAGCATTGGATTTTCAAAGAGTGCAGTTATTTACTTCATTCGTGCATTAAATAAGAAATAAATTTAGTTACATACTATAACTGTAAATGTATAATGCACAAACTAACCAAAATAACAATAACAATAAACATGCACCCAATACATACACATCGGTACTTTTTTATGGCTTTTCTTACGCTCGTTTCATGCGAGTCTAGCATAAATATCCTTTTTTTCTTTTAGGTATGAAAAACTTCATAAATGACCCATTAATTTAGAAAAGAGGGGCATCGGCTACCTAGCCTACTAGACAGTGAAATGCTCACTAAGAGACTGTATTTTTAAGAATAGAGAAAACTGTTGAGATGATGCGATAGAATAATCTTTCTCTCACTGAAATCTTAGGTGTTTCAGGTTCGTCTTTCTGTTAATTCTGTATTTTTTATGTTCAAACAATTCTTGCAATGCGATTCAGAAGACTAATGAATGTAACATAGTGAACAAAGTCTCAAAATTGGAAGTTACAAAGAGATGTTTACGACTGTTGTTGTTTAAATTTAAGTGTTTGCTCTTAGAGATTAAGTTTTGTATGACTTTGTTTCCGAATTGAGAATTTCATTATATAAGTTCTTCTTAACAGAGGTAAAGCTATGAACTACATAGTATGATAGTATGTACGTATGACTTGCCGTCGGTTTTTGAATTGAGAATTTCACTAAGTACTTAGTTAGCCATTTATCTGTCTTTTTTATCAATCTAAAGAGGCCAAACAATAATTATAATTTAATTCAGATTTTGTCTCCATGTTGACGTTATCTTCCTATCAACCGATGAGAGAAATCTTTATAAGACGGATAGCAATCATGTTTGTCAAGTTGTTTGCTCATTCTAGGTGGTTCATTTTATCTTTTCAAGAAATATCAACCTTTTTTATCATTTCAATAACTTTCATAGTATTTAATAAAATGTGTCTGTTTACACCCAGGTAAAAACAAAATTAAATTAGATATGCTCAGTGAAATTTTTAATTCAATTGAGGTTAATTTTGTTATGCAGATTCCGTTTTCCTCACGTCTACGAAAACGTGACCCTCTATCTACCACTTAATACGAAGCAAGCGATTATAGGCTGATTCTGCTAATATACACAGCGTCTCACCGATCTACATTTTTCAAATCAACTCTATGCCATCGCGATAAGAACAGTCCGAAGATCAATATTTAAAGGTGTCATGTGTACCGGTGTTGCATGGCCGGATCAAGCCCCCAGAACCCCTACTACCAAACTTGTGAGTCTATATAAAATAGAGTCAAGATACAAGAACGTTTTATCTGTGCTTTGATGACCGACGAGCCCTTAAAATTAACTGTAAAAAACGCATAGCACTAAAAATAGAAACAAAACTAACCCAATGCAAAAAACACCCGCAGGTTTTATCAACAAAAAGTTAATTATTAAATAACAAAAAATAATACAGAATCAAAACAATATTAATTCATAAACAGTTTTTAGAGGCAATACAACCTGCACTTTGAAAGAATACATCGTGAAAAAGTTGACAAAGGTGCTCACAGTGGGCACTTTTGATGAAAAAGCCCATACTTTCTCTCAGAGAGAAGGCCTGTGCCCTATAATGGCATGCTATTTTTGGCAACTTTGTGTGTCTAAGTTTCATGTAGGTACTTAGGTACAAGTATTTCGCCAAATGTGTCCTATGCCTTTTTTCCTCTGTGCCTCTCTGTGCTATGGTTTACTAACTTAATTATGCACCTATTGTTTGTAGTTCTTTGTAAGGATATTGGCTTATGTGCCTACTGTATGTAATTCTTTGTAATGTTGTCAAATTAAGTTTATTCTTATTCTTATTCTTCTATATAGGCTGTTTATAATTACTATACGCTACATACGTAGCTAAGCAGCAGTGGATTAAGAGCTCGAAATCAACGTCCCCTGGTATCAACGTCTAAACTAAAAGTCACTAGTTCCCAAGTAGACCCTGTTCTGCGGCGTGAAGCCGGCTTGTAGTCTGCCTAGATTAGTATTGATTGCCGCCATTAATAGATCAGATCTATTGAGATAGTCGGTGGCGCCAGCGAATCATTAGTGACTGATTCATTGAGATTTATTCCTCGTCAATTTATTGTCGATGTAAAGATCTTGGCAAGGAAAAGCGAAACATTTATTTCAATTTGCAACTTGTTCATTGGAATAAATTATGTTTACTTCAATTCTTTATGGACTCACTGCATAAATTATATTTATTAAACTGAAGATTTTCTCTAATATCTTTGGTGATAGCACGCAAGAATTATTTTATGTCAAGCACTTAAGTAACATTATTAGAATGTAGTAACTTATTATTAAGATCTAGCTGTAGGTACCTAACTACTTTTGTCATGCATGTTGAGTTTATTTATAATTAGTTAAACATCTAGTTCAATGTTACCTCATATATGGTGTTAGCACGTAAGGATGTAATTACACAAGCAACCTATAAACGTCCCACTGTAGGGCAGAGGCCTTCTCTCAGAGAGAGAGTGTGGGCTTAATCACCACGCGTGCCCACCGCGGATTGGCGATTTCAAGCGCTGAGGTATGTGAATAGCTCAGACACACAGGTTTCCTCACAATGTTTTCCTTCACAGTTAGCAAGCGGTATTGCTACTATGACTTCACAAATGTACATAAGTTAAAAAACAGTCATAGGTACACGCCCGCACTGGGAATCGAACCTCTTGTCGTCTCTTGCTTCAATGTTCTACCCACTACGCTACCACCACTGGTGGTAAACGTAATAAATAAATTAAAAATAAAATAAATAAGATTTTTATTATTTTTAAACATTCCATGCAACCGTTTTGTAATAAAAGCTTCAGATTTTTTGTCTTATTCATTAAAATACGATTCCTTAAAACACTCCTCAATTGCAGCCAAATACAGCGGCGGCTTGATCATTCTCACTCGAAAAAGAAGAATTGCAGCTATGCAAGTAGTCTGTGGTAAAGGGAAAGACTACCACAGACTATTTCAACTACATTTAAGGAGTGTATTAGAGAAATCGGGTGTATAAATAACATGCAATCTTGGTCTAGGATGTAATATCTATTCCGTGAAAATCTGACATCTCAAAGGTCTTTATCCCGGCAAAAATATTCCTCACCTTAAGTACGTAGTGATCAAAGTGAAAATAAAAAAATATCGACTTCGAATTTTATTATATTTAATTTTAAAAAGCGGTTCTAAAAGGAAATGATAATTCCTAATTATTAATTAGTTTTGAAGAAATCACAAAAGAATTAATGATAAAATTAGATACCTACAGCATATTTGCTACTGAATTCGGAAACTGCGCCACGACAAGCAAACAATCGAGCGATTCTATAACTCTTTAGAGACATTGAAACAGGTAATGACAATGTAAAGTCATTGTGAGAAACCATTCGGAGCTTCCAAAGTTCGATTCGAAAGAGTCGACATCGAATTTTCTCCTAGAGAGAATTATTAGCTTTTCGAAGAGGAAATATTTCTGTACCGCCCAGCCTAATTCTCTGAAGGGTCAAATGTACTTAGGGCAATGTAAATAAAGTGGAAGATCTCACAATTGGCAGCTTTAACACATCTTGCCTCGGGGCGTACAAACAAGACCTTTCCTCTTTCAATTCTTGTAGATTTATGAAGTTATTACTGTCAATTGGGATTGAAATGTTAACAAAAAATAGGTATTGGACTTAATTACGTCAAAAGTTTTCTTTTTTTTTATCTTTTAAAAAGAAATTATTTCTTCTTACTTACCTAAAACGAGGAGAGTACCTACTCCGAACTGTCAAATACATACATATTTTGAAACTTTGGAATCGTCAGATACCGATGGAGTTACGCACAGAACAAGAGTTATCTACATGATAGAAGGGCTGATTTTTCTTCTATGTCAGACACATTGAACTCCAATGGTACCTAGTCACCATGGAAACTGACACTGCTATTGTTCGCAGCGTCCTCGGCAGCAGAGTCTGGGCGGTGTGCTGCGGCGTGAGGGCAACTGGAAGTGCTTCATGTTAACCCTGATGATAGCCGGCTGCCTCGGCTCCGTGGCCTGGTGCAACACCGCCGAAATCGACCGCGAGATCATCGACCTTAGCACGTGAGTCACTGCTACCATCTGTGTGTAAGACAGGATAAAGCAAGTAAGTGGTAGTGTGTGACTGAGTAAGTGTGTGTGAGTGTCTAATTGTGTTTGTGTGTAATGTATTTTGAGTGCGTGTAGATATGTAAATGGTTATTACACCAAAACTTAGTAGAATAGGTTTCCTCGTAACTTTGCTCTAATAATAATCTCTCAACGGTAGTTTTAGCTTGATGTTTATTATAATCAAGACGTTAGACAAAGCTAGTCACCGTGTCCCCTAACAATATCGTGATTTATTCATCTAGAGGGAAAAAATATTTTTAATGGCATTTCCACATAAGCCTCATCCAGCAGCTTTTTATCTGAAAGTTGTGAGGATCGAGGCAATCGAAGTAAACCTTCCAAATAAAGGAGTAGGTTTACACTTACAAAGTAGGGTTGACATGGCTTCATAAAATAAGCGCTCTTTTTGCAGCACTTATTCGAAGTAGCGTGAATTCATAGAAAGAAAGCTACCATTTTAAATTATTATACGCATAAGTACACTCCTTTTGTCTTATTTCATTGTGACTAATCGTTCGACTACAACAATATTTATGGCAGTGGGCAACCTACTATACACCGTATGCGATCCAAATCCCAGCCCTATATATATAGGGCTAGGATTTGGATATATGTACCTTTTATATATATGTATATATATATATATATATATATATATATATATATATATATATATATATATTTTTTTTTTAATTTATATATAAAAGGTTACCTCAATTACTGAAACACTTCAATAAGCGTTTCTCATTTACGTCAACATTTTGTTGTACTTTTTTTTGTTTTCTGCTTTATAATTGCGCCATCTGTCGAATAGTTTTTTTTATGTGGGATAACTATTTTACCGGAGGTAGCAACATTGGTGTAGTACGTAAAGTGCGAGTTTATTAAAATTATGTAAACTCTGAGATTTAAAAAAATATCAATCTTAATAAAGACCCATAGAAAAAGTTGTTATAAAACATTAATTCTAATTGGGTTGTTAGGAATTACGCATTTGTGGTAACCCCATAATAATAAGGGAAACCTAATCAAAGCCATGTTTTTGGCGACTGGTTCGTCGACCTCGGCATATGTGGATATGATGTGAATAGAACTATGTTGCATGCGATCCTAGTACTCAGTCGTAACAAGGTTTTAAAGCTGTTTCGGTTCCAGTCGAGTCTGGCACGCAAGTTAGAAACTCAGCTATGCTTGTACAACCACCAAAATACGCTAGTTGGAGAAAGGACAAGGCTCTTTAGACCCCTAAACATGTTCTACTTTATTCAGGTCATAGTGATGTAAATAGAACTACCTCTGTGGCATGCGATTCTATTACTCAGTCGTAACAAGGTTTTAAAGCTGAATCGGTTCCGCTCGAGTCTGGCACGCAAATTAGAAACTCAGTTATACGTGAACGAACAAACGAAATACGATAGTTAAAGAAAGTAACAGTCACTCATTAAGATACACGTTTAGTAGTACGAACGCCTTTGTACATGTTATGTCTTATGTAATGTCCTGTTAAATGTTTCGAGCAATAAAGTATAATTCATTAATTAACGTTTCTTGTTACGTTACATGGTAATGTTATGGAACGTATTATGATACATGTTAGTAACAACTTGCATTACTTTATAATATATTGATATTCAACAAACAAAATCTTGAAATAAATTTCTAATTAAACCTAAGGGCCCCTCGCCCACGGCGACTTTTTGTAGCGATGCAGTAGCGATGCTGTCGCGCGTTCACATCGATACAGTCGCGATGCGGGCGCTAGTTGTGTGCCCTTGTCCACCGTAAACACGATTTAGTCGCGATGCAAACGCGATACCTTCACGCTTCTGTCGCGATGCAAATGTGATTCAGTAACGGAACCAAAATGCCTGCGATCGCTACAGTTGCAAGATGGACTCCGTTGAATCGATGGACAACAGCACTCTCGATCTCTCTGTGTTGCACTACTCATGCGCCACCCTTCCTTCGTTCTCCTCCCGATGTCTTCCGATACACTCGCGTGTTTACATCGATACAGTCGCGATGCTGTAGCGCGTTAGTAGTGCGTTGGCATCGCTTCTGCAGCGCGTTTCAATCGCGACTAAAGTGTGTTTACGGTGGGCAAGGGCACACAACTAGCGCCCGCATCGCGACTGTATCGATACGAACGCGCGACAGCATCGCTAATGCATCGCTACAAAAGGTCACCGTGGGCGAGGGCCCCAAGGGTGACTTGCCCAAGGAAAGAGGACCTTCCTTGGCCGAGCCACGGTCAGGTTTAATTCTGATACTCAGGTTTCGTTCCGGTATTTTCGTTTACTTTTACCGAGTATAGTAAAGTCCTACTCTGCTCATTTTTTACCTAGAACTCGTTCCCAAAAGTTTCGGCCAAAATGGTATCTAAACAACAAAAATCGAACTCAAATAAGATCTGTAGTATGTTTTAGTGACTCGCAAATATGACTCCTTACAACAGGATCCCTTTGTTCTGACCGTCCGTCTGTCAATATCCTTTAAAAGGAACGGATAAAGCGACCAAGGTCAAGTGAATGTGTTGTGTGGAAGTTATTTTTTTATTTATTTAATTATTAAGGCTGCTATTACGCCTGCTTGCATGCCTTCTCGCTCACACAATCAATATTTGTAATGATTGTAAAAAAATTAGTGTAATTTTGATAAGTGTGACAAATAGATCAAAAGGTTATGGACATTCAAGACATATTTTTTTATTCTGTACCTAGTTTTTGCTTGAGAGAATTGGATACCGAAATTTATAATTAAAAAAAAATCTTTTCTTTACGAATAACTAAGTGGTATCATGTAGCATAATAAAAAAAAACAAAAATGTATTTGAAATGTCCATCATTTTATTACCGATCAAACCCTCAGACCACATTATCAAATTATACTAATTACCCGACTGCGGTGGAGCCCAAAAGGAGGGTAATGTGTTTGGTTTGTATGTATGTAAGTATGTCCGATTCTATGTTCCCTCATAGCCACTTGTCAGACTTTTACAAATAAAATCTCAATGGATTCGCCGTGTTTGGGCGTGTCATAGGCTATATAAAATAAACACAAATCTAACAAAAAATAAAGAAATCGCTTAAAAAGACAAAAATAAAAAACGGCCAAGTGCGAGTTAAACTCGCGTGGAGAGGGTTCCGTACAATGCTAAGGTCAATTTTATTTAAGACGAGCGAAAAAGAGCGAGTTAACTACTACTAGCGCTATCTAGCGGTGTTTTAGTGAACTATGCTCCGTAAGTAAAATCCGTATTTTCGTATACGGATTTTACCTACTTCGAAGTATTGAGTTTACCAATTTATTTTCAATCGATAGAGTTCTTATAGGTTTTCCTGTAATCTACAAGCAATGAACTATATTTCATATTTTTTTCAAAATTTTAGGCTCGTTGTTTCGGAGATCAGGGGGGTTAATTGGTTAATTTTCGTCTTCTCTCATGAATAAAATCAAAACTATTAATTTTACAATAATAACATAAATATATTTGAGATCCTCATAACGAGCGCTTTCATTTCATATATACTCGTAACATAGTAAGGTTTGCAAAACTTTATTTTGTGTGTCCCCCAAAGATGACCTTTATTTAAAAAAAAAATTCTTAACTTTGCACATATGTGTTTGGGTCATAAGATTACACAAATCCTACCAAATTTCACCTGATTTGGTCCAGTAGATTCAAAGCAAATTGGCTGTGACAGACGGACGGACAAACAGACGCACGAGTGATCCTATAAGGGTTCCGTTTTTTTGTACGGTGTACGGAAGCCTAAAAACTGAAATAAAAAATAACCAACAACCCGACTGCTGAACATTAACTACTAAGCAGGCGGGACCAACCTAGGTATATTGTTAAATTTGGGTCCCGCCTGCTTAGTAGTTATTGCTCAGCAGTCGGGTTGTTGGTTATTTTTTATTTCAGTTTTTTTTTATTAATATCACTATAAATGTTAGATTGTGCCAGCGAGAAAGCATGCCACACGTAACAGCAGCCCACGTTACGAAGTTTGAAGGTGTAAACAAACTAAGCTTTTATTCAAACGCCATTTTATGTCACATTGTCGTTCCATCATGGCACATAAAACTGCATCGCGGTTCACTATTTATTCGAGCTTATAAAGCGCATATGAAAATTTATGGAGTATCTTACAAATTCCCTCTGATTGTTTGATTTCCTCAAATTTCCGCTGATTGACTGATATGCCTTAGTCAATAAATAATTAATCCTAAGAATTTTGTAATTACCGTGGAATTATGTGTATTTTAGAATCGTAGTTAAATCACGCGGTGGATCCGTGAAGCTCATTGAACAGATAACCTCATTGCGACCACACAAGGACATATTTAAATTTAAATTAATACGGATACGAATAGGAAAATGTTTTCCAATGGGACTTCATCGAAAATTGGATTCAAATTGGGTTTCAAACATGATTTTATCCCGAATAATTTGAAGAGAAGTTTGATTTACAGCAAAATCACTCCAAAATCTTAGTATAGGTAGTCCAAGGCTATCAAAGCGCTCTTACCCCTGAGATCGCTGATGAGTGCCCATTGCAAGACGCTGTTTGAAACAAAACAGTAACTAGGTAGATGGCGCACTCAAGAGCGATCTCAGAGGTAAGAACGCTTTGATAGCCCTACACTAAATTATGGTCCTTTGACTTATTAAGTACAAACCTTAAATGAAAAGGTATTTAAAAGAGAAAGCTATTTTCGAGCACGTTAATTTTTTTATGATTTATGACCTCACAATCATTCAACCGGGGCGGCAGGGAATGGCCGGTGACAGACAGGAGTTGTGACCCAAAAGGGAAGGCCTTTATCTAGCAATGGGACACTAGTCGGCCAATTAAAAAATCGTTCATGATGCTCATACAGAGTACACATAATATATCTTTACATTAAAAATTTCACTGGCTGCCTGTTACGGTTCAAGAGATATCTAAACGGTCTTATTTGTAAAAACACGATTCCTTAAAACACTCGATAAATCCCGATTAAAGTAGCCTGTGGCGAAAATTTTACAAGGAATATACGTAACCACAGATTAAATAAACTGTCTCTGAGAAGTGCCTTAGAGGAATCATGTTTTTATAAATGGGACCGCAAGTCCTTGTAGATCAGACAAAAAGACAGACGGTCATATGATTGGTGGTAGGCTCCTTTTGCTTGCCTTCGTAATTCGAGCAGAGCCAACGAAGCTGCGGGTTTTCTTACAATGTTTTCCTTCAAGTTCTGAAATGATCCCAGAATAGAAGGGTTCGAATCCTAGAATATACCATAGGATTTCAAGGATTCGAACCCATGAACCCAAGGATTTGCACCGCTCTTAGGCTAAGAATCCTATATTTACCTGTTATATTTACGGATTGACTTGTGTGTGAGTTCTATTACCTGGGGTATACACGGCTCGATGTAAATGCAAACCTAATTAGCCATTCCATGAATGCCGGTCCCAATGACAGTATAGGTATAGAGACCTCATAGTGGCTGAGACCCGTCACAAAATAAACATGATTAGGTCAGCTATCCTAAATAATCAAAACCGGAGTGCGTGCAGTGACTAATGAATGTTGATGATGCGAACGAGACCTGCCAGGATCGCGGCAAGTGGCAGACCCTGGCCACTGCCTACCCCTCCGGGATACAGGCGTGAGTTTATGTTATGTTTTATTCTAAACAATCCAGCCCAAAATAATGAGCGAATTATTTTTTCTAAGATACCTTCTGTGTCATGTATGGCATGAACGTATGCCGCAGTGTTTAATTATAATGTTTAAGCCAATAATAATTGTACGTTTAACGGGTCTCATCGCGATTGATTATTATTATTAGGTAAAGTTAATTACCTTAATACAGAGTATCAGTAATACTAGGAAATATAGGTACTAAACCACTATTACGTACTTTTAACTGAATCCGTTTCCTTCCCTGGATGTCGTAGAAGGCGACTAAGGAAATCAATTACCAGGAGATGATCAGTAGCGTCTTCCTGAGTTTCCAACCGCATGCTGCGATCGCCAACCCGTCTGTCAAGCGTTGCGATTATGGCAAAACCCCTCATGGTTATGAAAACCACGAAGGAGGCTTATGTCCTGCAGTGGGCGTGAAATGGTTGATGATGAACTGAATCCGAGTGAATAAATAAATAACTTCCGTACAACACAATCACTTATATGGCAAGCAGACAAGGACATCACAAACATGGAAGTACACCCAAAAGACAGAGGCCGTTTGTACAAATCAAGTACGGCGGCCTTCAGTGGAGATCGAACCCTCCACCTCCACCACCCAATGAAGTTATAGGCACGTGGACTACCCTGCAAAAAGCACCACTGAACCCTCGCTCTACCTCGGCAGTGTTATGCAAAGTACAGGCGCAGCCATCCGAGGTTAACCCCACTATCGATTGAATCTACGGCCCATCGGGTGGTGTTATGTCGTTTCATGACTGGCGATGTTCGATATTACTCGCGTCAAACTCCTTTGTGCGGGCATTGTGAATGTGTATGACAAGCTGAAACGAAAGGATTAGCAAGAAGGGCTTGGAAAGGTTTAGAAGGACGGAGTTTCGTTGAAGGAAGGAATATTGCCGACGTCGTTGTAAATTCTCACAGTTATGTACATTTTTGATTTACTTCGAGATTTCGAATTGACAATCTCTTTATTATTGAACCCGCGGTGCCCAAGACTTCGTTCGCGTTGGCCTAGAACATTACCCTTACCCCATAATTCAGGTCATGGTCTATCTCCGTTCTAAATTTCATCCTTTGGAACGTTTTCGCGGTTGTATTAAATTCAGTATTCTATTATTCTACCTCATCACGCCGTCTCCTGTCAGCGCACCCTGTCGTCCGCTCAAATTCGTCGGCCATTATCAACTGTCTTTGGAGACATACAGTTCATGGGCTCGATCCCCATTGGATCCCCGTACAAATGGCCTCAGTCTCTTTTTTAATCTGCGGACCTTCTGTACTTTCTGTACCTTCTGTACTAAAATGGCGTGCGGAATGAAATATTCCCGTTGTTTTTTTTCAACCAGTATTGTGTGGTTGAAAGTTTTTTTTCTGTTTGTCGGTGACGGCGGCGGGTGGGCCGAGATAAATTGAGGGATGGAGAGATGTTTTCAATTTTTTATTGTCTGCTCTCAATGGGGCTGTGGACACGGAATGTTACAGATGATTACCCCACTACACAAAGCGATATCCACTGTACGCAAAACACTTACCGCCTTACCAAGAAACGTGCCAAAAAGTTACATCAAGTGTGAGTTTGAAATAAAGGCAAGAACATTTTTTTTTTGTGGATATGATTATTATTTCATTATTTAAATCCCTTTCTTAAATTATCCGTAATATAAAACCCTGGAACCTAAATAAATACAGGACAGCGGTGTGCGTTGTTTTTCTGACCTACTTATTTAGATATTATGATAAGGTGGATGAAAATGGCCGAGGGCAGAAAGAGGAGGCGAACCTCAGAGGCGTTTATTGTGTACTGCAAGAGTAGTACGATGACACGAGTCGTGTGTTTTAAATGTCAAAAGTCGAGACTTTCCAGTACAATAAATGTCAAACTCTGACATTTTAGCGCCGCGAAATGCGTGAATTACTACTTTATTACTATACTTTATTACTTACTATACTTTTAAGATGACATAAAATGTAGTGTTAACGTCATATCCTCCAAATTACACGGACAAACTGAAACTTGTAGCAATTTGGGGAAGGCACCCAAAACCCATTAGTCTCAGATCATGACTGAACTATGTAATGTAAAGTTTGTTTTCCTTTTACAAAGTGTCTTTTCACGCTGGAGACCGTCCCGACCCGTGTTACCCCGAAATCGTTTTTATGGATGAATGAAGAATATATTTGGCTTGTAACCATGGAAATAGGTGTTTCTATTGGTAGAATTTTCCTTTGTGTTCATCCTACTCTACATAATTATATTATTACGAGAACTGAATTATACAAGTACTAGAGACCAGGAAAACGTTTTTTTTCCATATTTATTAGCCTACGACCTATTCCCAGACCTACCAAATGTACACAAAAAATTTCATAAAAATCGGAGCCGTTTCGGAGTAGTTCGATAACAAACACTATGACAGGAGATTTTTATATATTACATGTAAGGCAATTTCATTATCTAGCTAGAAACGATGAAATAAACAAAGCTAGAACCAAAGATTCATTTTAAGAACATACTTTAACCTCTCCCATGGTAAACTGTGCGCTTCCTTCTGCGCTGGAATTTCAATGAAATCTGGAATTAGCTAACCTAACAACATCTTATAGTGATCATATCAATACAAAAAGTCTTTTATGTTTCAAATAAATAGATTCGCATGAAAACACAATGTATTCAGAAGTAATACATATTATACTAAATTAGATTGTTTAGTGCGATTGCCAAGTCAATGTTTTTATTTAAAACATAGAGGATTTTTAATATTGATATGGTCACTATAAGATCACGTTAGGTTAGCTTATTACATAATAACTTAAAACAGAAGGAACCATAAGTAGCGACTGAATAAATTAACCGACTCGGTTACATGGATCTCACAACTTTTTACGGTAGAAGAACTGAGTTGCGAGACTTTATGTTTTTAGAAAAAGAAGAAGAAGAAATTACGTTTAATGGCATATGTTTTTCTAGTGATCCGATGGCAGCAAAAGTATCTTATGTAATCAAGACCCGTTCTGCCGTATCCAGATCACGTTTTGTGTTCTCAAAGCATTTAATCAAAATTTTATCGAATCAAATTTTAAATGGGAGTGGCATTGCTTTTATACTATATAAAAGTAAAAAGACACAGAAAACTAAGAAAATATTAAAAAATAAAAAGAGAACATTTTTTTTGGGGGTTTCAAGTTATCAAAAAATAGGAAAAATCAATATACTCTAATAATAATAAACTTATTAAATTTAGTTTTTTCATTTAGTTCTAAATGGTTTAATAAGGGCGACATTTTTGGGGCATTTAAATACATAAAAACATTATTTTACGAGATAACTCAAATATTGTTAAACGCTACATACATTCTGAAGTGTGTCGTCATAGTTTGAACCGCATATTTGTACCACGTGACTAGAATGAGTTTTCGATGGGTTATATCATGAAAGTATTAGACGGAGAGAAAAAAAATTACCACGTTTATTTAGCTTTTAACATGGCCTCTTCGATTATATTAAAACATTTTTTGTGCAAGTCCTCCATTACTTGGAAGAAGAATATTCCTACCAGGCATTCGTCACAATCGAGTTAAAAGCAAACACGCCCTTGAAAGCACTTAATATGCCCCACAACACTTCCCACCATTGATCGCACATCCAAACCCTTCACTATCTCCTGATCCATTAAAATTTCGTGACTGTCAGGTTCCCGATCAAGCGGACGGTCCGTGAATCCCCGTGCGACGTTGGCATAAACGAGCTAACAAACACCTTCAACAGAAACCCATATTCCCCACAACACTTCCCATCATCGCGCGTTCAAACCCTTCAGCCTCACGGTCTCCTGACCCACTAAAAGTTTCGTGACCGTCAGGTTCCCGATCAAGCGGACGATCCGGGAATCCCCGTGTGACGTTGGATACGCGTACATCCCCATCGCCTTCGTGCTGCTGCTCTACTTGGTCTACCTGGTGGAGTGCTACCACAGCACTGCACGGATTCAGCTTGCGAGGAGGGTGGACGTGGCCGCGGTCAGCGCCAGGGTGCACTCCATGAGAACTGCCACGCCACGGGTTTGGTGAGTTACGTTATACTGTGAAAGCCTGAAAGTAAGTATTCAGAACTTTGTTATGATTGTTGAAAGCTCATAAAGAGGAGCCAAAATTCAAAATCATGAAACCAGCATTTTAATAGCAAGCCGCGATCATGGCAATGGCCTATGAAGTGTAACGCTATGGAAACTGCATTTTGTAGTGTGTAAAGTTCTTTAAAAACCCTGTTAAAAAGAATAACAAATCTTTAATAAGGAACGGCTTCACATTTAACTCTTATTAGTCTAAAGATTTAAATAAACGCAGAGAACGACGGGCGCTAGCCCGTATGGAACGCATGGGATTCGCGTGCGGACGCGGCGCGGTCGAAACGGTGAGAGAGTCGGGCTTGGCGCGGCGCTGGCGGCGGCATCCCTTAGGGTCTCGGAGGGGTGACGTGGAGTGCGGGCGACCACCGACGCACAACTCTCATCCCTTATCGGCTGCGGGGCTGTTGGCTGTATCGTCGCATGCGCGGCGGCTAACGCTGCGTTCACAAATATTTGACGCTATAATTTCAAATTTTAAAGAACTGTCAAAGAGTATAATTGAATTATCTCTCACGAACCATAAAATATCATTTTGTCTTGAAAATCATTGCTTAAAATGATTGGGATAAAATTAAAACACTTGTCAAACTAATTTTATAAAAGGAAATTTATTGTACCATCAAATATTATACGAACAGCACATCTGCTTAGATATATGTAGATTACTCTTTCATGCACACCAGAAATCATATTTTGGCAGCGCTTCAGTCACTTTCAATATAAACATGTAGAATCTCTAGCTCAATATAAACATGTATAATCTATACCTACCTTACATACCGCCAGAAACCAAAAACTCTCATTTCATGTCAGGTTAGGTCCAATACACTTTTTGTTCCACATATACTTACCGGTATTTCGATCCAAATCTCGCCTCCCCATCTCGTAAATTAACCCTGGGTGGGCGAAGTACACTCGTTCACATAAATTTCAAACTTATTCACGGCGAAAAAGTTTTCCGCGTCCGATTTTTTGAATTACGTGGGAGTATGGAAATGTTTCCATGCATGCAACTTACCATTTATATTAAATCGGAAAACTCTTTGACGTCCTTCCAGGTGTAACACGGAAATCTCCTTTTTAATAACAACATTACCTAGATCATACTATCGAACGTCAACGCGAATAAAATGTACTGATAAAATAAAATGTGTCACGTAAATAAATATCCAAAATGTAGATATAAATAAATCTCACCTACGCTGTTTATTCGATCCTCGGTAAGCAGAAGTTTTTTTTAAATAAAAAAATAAAAACCGACTTCGAAACACTACAGCAGCAGCAGTTTCAAGACCAGCACATATATTTTGGGCACCGGCTATAAATTATACTTCTACAATACTTACATGTATAAATACTTGTAATTATTTCAATTATTTCTAACTTTTTAGTGCTGTAGTGTTTCGAAGTCGGTTTTTATTTTTTATTTAAAATTTTTTATTTGAAATTTTCTATTTTTCAATTTTTTTTGGGGTAGCGGGAGAAAAATAAATAAGTCCCTGATAACCATAACTTACCCCACTTAATTCGTTGCTTTAAAATTTTATGTTCTAAATTTCCATCTAAGAAAATCTTCACCAGAACATCACCAAATTAACTTGGGACTACTTTTATGCTATTTTATAAAACATACGGATATTACTAAAGGATGGGCCCCATTAGGGCTTATTTAGAGCTGTCCATTGAAGAGTTCCGTTCTCCATCTCTGAAAGTCTCCATCAGATCTTCACCAAATTAAAATGGGACCAATGGGACCTTACACCTGTTCAAAAAAAAAAAAGAATTGTCGAAATCGGTTAAGATTTCACGGAGTTATGGAGGAACATAGCCAATATATATATCGTCGTCGTAAGCGTCGAATTGATAAACTCCTCCTTTTTTGAAGTCGGTTAAAAACTAGTTGAAAGGATTGATTGATTGATAGATACAGGACACTTTATTTTACATAAAAAATGAAAATCCACAGATATTTCTGAATCATCTTAGGTCTTTTTTAAGAATTATACTGGCATTTTTAAAAAGCGGTCATGTGTGAGTCAAAATCGCACACAAAGGGTTCCGTACCATTATCTATACAACATTTAAATATTTGAAGCGTCTACCTGTTGCCGTTATTAATATTGAGCAAAAAACGCCATAAAATCACAATTGTTGTATGGAAGCCCCCCTTAAATATTTATTTAATTTTTTTTCTATTTGTTCTTATAGCAGCAACAGGAATACATCATCTATGAAAATTTCAACTGTCTAACTACCCTTTGGGTTGGGTTTGTTATAACTACCCTTTCAACTGTCTAACTATCCCTTACCCTTTGGGTACGGAACCCTAAAAAGAACTGAGAAGGTTATCATTAAAAGAGACATCCTCCAGACAACCTTTGGATGGACTGGTCTAATACAAATGTGAAGAAAGTAGATGTACAAATTATATTGAGTCGTATCACTTCTCCATCACCACTCCTGTACTTCTGACATTCATGGATGAATTCACGAGATTCATGGATTTATTTATTGTGTATTGCCCATATTTATTGTGGTTTTGGCGAATCATTGTCATTTTGAACCTCATTCTCGTGCAGGTTGAAAGTCAGCATACTTTTCGTCCCCCTTTAACAGCCTTTAAAATATTGTTCCATTTTTCCCCCGCACTGTACCGTTCCCTTCACCTTATTGTTTCTCGTGCAGGTGGAAGGCGATCTGCTACCACTACGTGCGGCGCAAGCGGCAGGTCACGCGATACCGCAACGGGGACGCCTATACCACTACACAGGTGCGTGACGTCATTACATTTGGAGGGGTCTGGGCTGGAGCGGTGCTGAGCGGTATTCACTGGCAAGCGCTCACGTACAACCCATAGTCGCTGGGCTTCAGGCTGTAGACACGTGGCACGCCGCCTCGCTCGCACATTCTAAAAAAAATTGTGACTGTAAAAGAGCCAGTATAGGATTTTTTTAATTATCTAGCAAAGCCTCGGAGCACATTTATCAAAAGTTTTTTTTTATGTGGGCTTTGTGGGCTGTGTCCCACTGCAGAGTAGGTATAGGCTTTCTCTCAAAGAGAGAGTATGGGCTTAATTACTACTGCGGATTGGCAATTTTAAGTGCTGAGATATGTGAAAACCCTTGACACTCAGGTTTTCTCACGATGTTTTCCTTGACGAAAAAAGTATAATAATAAGTATGTATTTTATTTATAATCGCAAAAAAATGTTAGAATGTGCGAGCGAGACAGTATGCCAGACATAAGAGCAACCTTAAGGTTCAACTGACGCTGGATACAGACTGACCGAATGAAAGTAAATTAGTCGGTTGACGTTATGGTGAAAGCAAGTGAATTTCTTTGATTTCCACGGTAATAGTAGGTGACGTAGGTCAGTGAAGCGAAAGAAAACGGGGGTCTTTGGTCGCATTTGGTAGATGTAGATAGATAGAATATTATTGATTGTATGTACACCAGGAATTAAGGTTCCGACACACTAATAACACGCCACCCGACGCGACCCGACGCGACGACCTAACTTGTATGAATAGTTGCCTTGCGTCGGATCTGCCTTTAAACCATAATATAGTATGCCGATTGGCGAGTGCCTTCGTTCACATTCGTTCGGTTAGTCCCTTCGTAGCGTGAGAAGGCTTGTCAGCAGGAATAACAACAAAACTAAGTAGTATTGTATATATATTGTTTTTGTTGCCTCTCCTATTTGCACGCCACTCTTGGTAGAACATGTTGGACCGAAATTAACATGACAATGTTATATTTAACAACTTAATAATGCATGTTTATGCGAATAAATTTATCTTATCTTATCTTATCTTATCTTATCTTATCTTATCTTATCTTATCTTATCTTATCTTATCTTATCTTATCTTATCTTATCTTATCTTATCTTATCTTATCTTATCTTATCTTATCTTATCTTATCTTATCTTATCTTATCTTATCTTATCTTATCTTATCTTATCTTATCTTATCTTATCTTATCTTATCTTATCTTATCTTATCTTATCTTATCTTATCTTATCTTATCTTATCTTATCTTATCTTATCTTATCTTATCTTATCTTATCTTATCTTATCTTATCTTATCTTATCTTATCTTATCTTATCTTATCTTATCTTATCTTATCTTATCTTATCTTATCTTATCTTATCTTATCTTATCTTATCTTATCTTATCTTATCTTATCTTATCTTATCTTATCTTATCTTATCTTATCTTATCTTATCTTATCTTATCTTATCTTATCTTATCTTATCTTATCTTATCTTATCTTATCTTATCTTATCTTATCTTATCTTATCTTATCTTATCTTATCTTATCTTATCTTATCTTATCTTATCTTATCTTATCTTATCTTATCTTATCTTATCTTATCTTATCTTATCTTATCTTATCTTATCTTATCTTATCTTATCTTATCTTATCTTATCTTATCTTATCTTATCTTATCTTATCTTATCTTATCTTATCTTATCTTATCTTATCTTATCTTATCTTATCTTATCTTATCTTATCTTATCTTATCTTATCTTATCTTATCTTATCTTATCTTATCTTATCTTATCTTATCTTATCTTATCTTATCTTATCTTATCTTATCTTATCTTATCTTATCTTATCTTATCTTGTCTTGTCTTGTCTTGTCTTGTCTTGTCTTGTCTTGTCTTGTCTTGTCTTGTCTTGTCTCGTCTCGTCTCGTCTCGTCTCGTCTCGTCTCGTCTCGTCTCGTCTCGTCTCGTCTCGTCTCGTCTCGTCTCGTCTCGTCTCGTCTCGTCTCGTCTCGTCTCGTCTCGTCTCGTCTCGTCTCGTCTCGTCTCGTCTCGTCTCGTCTCGTCTCGTCTCGTCTCGTCTCGTCTCGTCTCGTCTCGTCTCGTCTCGTCTCGTCTCGTCTCGTCTCGTCTCGTCTCGTCTCGTCTCGTCTCGTCTCGTCTCGTCTCGTCTCGTCTCGTCTCGTCTCGTCTCGTCTCGTCTCGTCTCGTCTCGTCTCGTCTCGTCTCGTCTCGTCTCGTCTCGTCTCGTCTCGTCTCGTCTCGTCTCGTCTCGTCTCGTCTCGTCTCGTCTCGTCTCGTCTCGTCTCGTCTCGTCTCGTCTCGTCTCGTCTCGTCTCGTCTCGTCTCGTCTCGTCTCGTCTCGTCTCGTCTCGTCTCGTCTCGTCTCGTCTCGTCTCGTCTCGTCTCGTCTCGTCTCGTCTCGTCTCGTCTCGTCTCGTCTCGTCTCGTCTCGTCTCGTCTCGTCTCGTCTCGTCTCGTCTCGTCTCGTCTCGTCTCGTCTCGTCTCGTCTCGTCTCGTCTCGTCTCGTCTCGTCTCGTCTCGTCTCGTCTCGTCTCGTCTCGTCTCGTCTCGTCTCGTCTCGTCTCGTCTCGTCTCGTCTCGTCTCGTCTCGTCTCGTCTCGTCTCGTCTCGTCTCGTCTCGTCTCGTCTCGTCTCGTCTCGTCTCGTCTCGTCTCGCCTCGCCTCGCCTCGCCTCGCCTCGCCTCGCCTTGCCTTATCTTATTTTACCTTACCTTACCTTACCTTACCTTACCTTATCTTACCTTATCTTACCTTATCTTACCTTATCTTACCTTATCAATTCAATTCAATTCAATTCAAATATTTTTATTCATTGTAAAAACAGAATGTTTACTTAATGAACGTCAAAGTTGTTAGTTTCACAATTAATGGATTATGTGGAGAAGAAGCTAACAAAGAAACTCCACATTTATTCTTTTCAAAACACGTTTTAACTTAATTAACAGAGTTTTCAACTTAAAATATTAGTCATGAATGTGTTGAACACTAGTCACAATCGTCCTTTAAATAATATTAATCTACTGTTTAATGCCAAACATCTTTGTCTTCTAAATAATCCTTGATGTTATAGTAAGCCTTTTTGCACAGAATGTGCTTAACACATTTTTTAAATCGCGTTGGAGGTAACTCTAATATATCTTGAGGAATTTTGTTGTAGAACCTTATACAGTGCCCCATAAAGGATGTGTTAACTTTTGCAAGTCTAAATAGTGGAAATGACAATTTATGTTTATTTCTAGTATTAACATTATGGTGGCCACCAACATTTTCGAAGTCTTTGATATTTTTTCTAACGTACATAATATTTTCATAAATGTATTGACATGCAACTGTTAAGATGTTGGTTTCTTTGAAGAAATCTCTTAGCGAATCCCTACTACCTAACTTGTAAATAAATCGGATGGCTCTCTTCTGTAAGATGAAGATCGTCTCAATGTCTGCTGCCCGACCCCACAGTAGTATGCCGTAGGACATAATACTATGGAAGTAACTAAAATAAACAAGCCTAGCAGTTGCAACGTCAGTGAGCTCTCTAATTCTTTTGACTGCATATGCTGCAGAACTAAGCCTGTGTGCTAGTTTTACAATATGAGGACCCCATTGCAATTTTGAATCGATTGTGATGCCTAGAAAAACGGTATCTTCTACAAATTCTAGTTTTTCTTTTCCGAGTACAATGTTGTTTTCAACTAATCTTACGTTTGGTAAGGTAAACTTTATACATTTTGTCTTTTTGGAATTTAGAAGCAGATTATTTGCCGTGAACCAATCCAACACACGCGAGAGAGCATCATTTGCATCGTCAAGATTATTTTCTTGTCTCTTAATTTTAAAAATAAGTGACGTGTCATCTGCAAATAATACTATCTCGGACATGTTTTGTACCATAAACGGCAAATCATTTACGTATACAAGGAAAAGGAACGGCCCCAAAATTGATCCCTGTGGTACTCCCATTTTTATTTGTGAACCTGTGGATTTTATACGATTTATGTCCGCTTTTTGAACCCTTCCTTTTAGATAAGATCTCATCAGTTGTAAACCTTTCCCCTTTACTCCGTAATGCTCTAGTTTTAGCAAAAGTGTCTCGTGGTCCACGCAATCAAATGCCTTTGACAAGTCACAAAAAACACCTATAGCATCCCTACGATCCTCCCATGCACTATAAATATGTTTAACTAGCAAGACACCAGCGTCCGTCGTCGACCGTCCCTGCGTGAAGCCGAACTGCTGGTTATGAAGAAGTTGATAATTATTAAAGTGCGTAAGTAGTTGAACTAAAACAATCTTTTCGAATATTTTGCTCAATACGGGTAGGATCGAGACTGGTCTGAAATTTGTGGGATCGTGTCTATCGCCACTTTTAAACAACGGAACGAGCCTACTGTATTTCATTAGGTCAGGGAATGTACCCTCACCTACACATTTGTTAAAAATTTTTGCTAAATGAGAAGCGAGGACATCTATTACTGAACTAACTATGATTACTGACATTCCCCACAAATCTTCCGTTTTTTTAAGATTTAATAGTTTAAACGCTTTAATTACGCTATGGGGATTAATGAAGTCGAACGAAAACTCGTAATCGCACGAGGGGACATTGTCTTTTAATAAACTTGCAGCAAGATCAGGAGACGAGTCTAAAGGAGCCGTAGTTTCAATTGGAACATTTGTAAAGAATTGTTCAAAGGCCACAGCAATGTCCTCATTTGATGTTATTACTTTATCATCTATCTTTAGAGAAAATTCGCGATCCCCTGATTTGGCTTTACCAGTTTCCCTATTTATAATAGTCCAGATTGTTTTAGATTTATTTGAAGACTGGAGGATTTGTTTCTTTATATGTTCGCATTTAGCTTTGTGGCAGACGGCCCTGAATAATTTAGAATATAGTTTAACATACTCTATAAAACTGTGGTCATATGTGTATGTTTTTTTCTCATACAATGCATACAGTGTGTTTCTACTTTTTCGGATGCCCGCAGTGGCCCATTCATTAAACCCTACTTTATTTTCATTGCTAGGTAATTCTCTTAATTTAAAAACATTTTCAAAATTAACTGAAACGACTCTAAAGAAGTCTTCGTAATGGGCGTTAGCATTTAGGGTTTTACCTTTATGAGCAGTTAAGCTACTTTGAAGATGTAATTTAAATGATTCTAGTTTTTTACTTGTAATGGGCCTGCATAGAATAACTTGCTCAGATTTTTCTGAATCTATTTCAAAATTTACAATTTGACCACTGTGATCTGACTTTAAGCAATTCACTGTGGAGTAATCAAAAAAATTGCAATCGCAATAGACGTTATCGAGACAAGTAGCGGTAGTTTCAGTAATCCTGGTGGGCTCTAAAAAAATATGGACTAAATTGAATGATTTAAAAATAATTTGTAATTTAGTTGTCAAAGGGGAATCTACTAGCAGGTCGATATTAAAATCACCACACACTATAACTTTCTTATTACTACTGGAAGCTACTTTTAATACATCCTCTAATACCGATTCGAATATACTGTAATCGCTGGTAGGGGGCCTGTATAAGCTTACTACAATGTGTTTAGACAATTCAACACATGACAGCTCAATTACTTTTTCAACAGAAAGCCTACAAATGTCTTTCCTTTGTTTAAATTTTAAACTATCTTTTACTAGTATTAAAGATCCCCCATGCAGTAAAGACTTTCTATTGTAGCAACTGGCTATTTGATAGTTATGTACAGTAAAATTCATTTGAGTCTCTAGTAGCCAGTGCTCTGTGACACAAAGTATGTCAACTTCATGTTGTTCTAAAAATAATTCTAACTCTAGTAATTTTCCAGAAAAGCCACCCTGTATGTTCTGATTAGCTAAAATTATCTAATTATCTGATTATCTTACCTTATCTTATCTTACCTTACCTTATCTTACCTTACCTTACCTTACCTTACCTTACCTTACCTTACCTTACCTTACCTTACCTTACCTTACCTTACCTTACCTTACCTTACCTTACCTTACCTTACCTTGTCTTATCTTATCCGTGCTAAGGACAATTTTAAAAACCTATTTAGAGGCTAAAGATTCCACCCATGTCGGGACTTGAACCCGCGACCTCTGGATAACCGTGCCACGGTTAAAGCTAAGGGAGTTAATTCTCTTAGCATAAAAATGTAGTCTTACGGTGTTACTTTAAAAAAAAACACAATTGGGTATTTGAGAAAATATCAAATGTGTTACTTTTAAAACGGAATTTTGTATGAATATACTAGCTTATGACGTCACATTTCAGAGCACTCTTTTTATGTTTAATCTATTTAAAAATTGTAATAACTAGTAATTGACTAAAAGAGATACATTTTCCGAGATATTTTGTAATTTTTGTTTTAATCGCGTATATGAAATAATTTATTGTTGATGGTGTCAAATACCGTATTCCTTAAAACACTTCATATACGCCATGTAAATAAACCGCCATGTATGCGATAGATAGAGACTTTACAAGGGTCACCCTTTTGATACCACAGACTTTGGTAAAGACCACTATTTACACTGCGTCTATGGAGTGTTTTAAGAGAATCTTGTTTTTATAAACACCGTTACACTTACACATTATTCGTTCGAACTTGAAGTGTCAATAAGATCAAAACTTTTGTCAAAGACTGAATTGGATTGAAAACTATTATGAAAACGTCGTATATTTTAGTACAATACCAATGCAGTAAACTGATTGGGTACAGAATTTCGAGACATTCTGAGAAGTGGCCATCTTACGAACGGTGGCTTTGACTTATTTATACTTTGATATGGTTCTTGTAAAAGAACCTAAGTCCATGATTCTTAAATTTCAATTGCACCCAAAAAGCGATAAAAATCGAAATTGAAATTATGGAAATTTGATTAGATTAGAACACTTTATTGTACACACCAGAAACAAAATTAAAATTATACCAAAAAGCGATATTCTTTGGGTCTTCAAAAAGGTACACACACATGTAAGTAATTTATTAATTTATCTTGCTCGAGCACATGATCGCTTGCAGGCCTCGCAGCGGATACGCGCATTTACACTCCCGTGATTTGACGATTCGAACAACGTTTTCACAGTTCCTATCGATTGAATTGAGTGTGGGAACGTGACGTCATCAGAGTAGTTGAGTAAACTCTCTAAAGCCTCCCAAATAGGTCGATCCTATAACAGTCGCGGTGAGATTCGACTTTCGAGCGTTCGATGAGGGAGTTCTACTGTTTGACCCCAATTTAGGTGCCACAAAGGACAATCCCAAGTTGTTTTGTGTCAAACTGCTTTGTTTGGAAATGTAAGCCGCTGTTGACTCTGAATATGAGTAACTTGTGGGTAGGACAATGGGAAAGCATAGTTGTGTGAGGCGGAAAGGGTTAGGGAAGATGCCTATTGTTCTTATAACTCAAAATACTTGGTAAGTACTCGTGAATTAAGACGGTAATTTCCTTCCTTTAAAACCTTATACGTAAACGAACTAAGTCGCGTTTTGCCTAAATGTCAGGTTTGTTCGCTTTATGCCTAGGACGTTGTTTGTCTATTTAGCAAATTGCTCAATTCGCTTTATGCTAAGGACCTTGTCAGTCTATTTAATAGGTTGCCTAAATATTCGTCAGCCTAAGTCGAGTTCTGCTTAAAAGTCATATCAGATGGGACATAAACTGTTATTAACCCATTTTTTGTACAAATTAAAAAAAAAGAGTTAATCATAATAATATACCTACCTACTTTATTGCACACATAACACCTAAAAACTGAGTTATAGTGCCACAAAGTTATCTGACCCGGTAGAGGTGTCAAATATAGTATGGAAACGTCAAGTTTACTATGAGAAAAGTGACGCCTTCACCGGGTTAGATAAGTTTGTCGCACTGTACCTTAAAACTGAAACAAAGTTTCTTTGAAAGCAACACAAGACGGAGAATATTTTATTTTATTTTGTTTATTAGGCATGTAAAACAGGTAACAATCTTAAAATAACGATATTGTGGTATATTCTAGTTTTAAGCTAGATTGAAACCCAAAGTATATATATCAATAGATATTATTTTTAAATTAAAACAAGAAATGTTACAAAATAATAAATAAATGAGTTGTTTTTTAAAAAAATATTTACAAAATTAAAAAGGATCTTAATGACATTCACAGTCATTAGTTAGTAACAACTAGTATCTACTAGTAGTAGTATACTTATAAATTTAAATTAATGACTACATATGTGAGTGATTGCAAGATCTATACGTTTTAAATTATTGTAGATGAAACAATAATTTAAAATTATAGACTTCGTTTTTTATTTTTTGTTCAGATAAGTGTACTTTACAATGTAAACAATAATTTATAGAAGGTGAAGTAGGACATTTTTAATTTAAAATATAATTTAGTTAAGTTTAATTTTCCATAGAAACAGTTTTTCAAAAATTATTGAAAATAGTTTTACTGTCTATGAACATTTCCTTCCTTATAACCTGCATCGCAGTAGGAGTAACATCTGTTAAACTGTAATTCAGTATGTCTATGAAAGTCTACGCCTTCCTCTCTTCAAACCTATATCGCAGTAGATCTAACTACATTGTCAAGTTCGCACTATGCGTAGTTATGACTGAGCTGCTCTTGTTTATCATGAAACATTACACAAAACAATCGGTTTTCAATGCTCCAAATTAACTTTTTATTTTGTTTCCTTTGTTTATTTTGAGCTTATGTCTCATTCACACAGTCTAACATTTTTAAATGTACGTAAAATGATGAGTATACTTTTGATAAATAGGAAAATAAAATTGTGAATATTTTATACATGTTTGATTTTGATACCTTAGTTTTTGAAATATAAATATGGCGTAAGAACACCAAATATGGCAATTTTTCTTGCCATATTTTTTATTAAAAACTATGTAAGTGTAGTATAACAAAATAATATAACAAAAATCGTAGCAAAGCGGGTGTCCGCTTTCCGCTCCCTCGTGTGATCCGGCGTGAGGCGCGGCGTCGAACCTCGCCACCTTCAATTTGGTTTTTAAAAACATCATCTTGTTCCCACGAGTAGCTAGGGAAAGATGGAAAGTGATATGTCAGGATCGTGGCAAGTGGCCTGCCCCTCTGGGATACAGGGGTGAGTTTATGTATGAATTACAAAAATATCTCAAATAATATGCCCCTTAATTTTATTATCTAGTCTCCATTTGACTAGTTTTATCAAGTGTGAGCCATGCAGTCTGATCACCGAAATAATGCCAATGATACTCTTTAGAACGTACATTTTCAAAATTTTGTATGACCCTGAAGATGATGAAGAAACTGTTTTCAGATTTTGAGTTATCTCAATAGCACTATCAAAGTTTGAGACGAACCAAGCCCCGAAAAAATTGGCGTGTAGCCTATCACACAGTGGCTCTAATAGATAGTAATATCGATAAGTCTTATGGGTTATTGGCCAATGGCCCACATAATTGGGGCCAAGGTTTAGTCCCATCGTGCGGCTTGGGAACAAAATTCGCCTTCATTCACTCATTCGACCGTCAAATGAGTGAATGAAGAACAATAGTTTCTCCAATTGCATTTTAAGGGTGGCTAACCCTGGCTAAATCAGTTATATCGTGTAAAACAATTGAGTTGCTGGCCTGAATTTTATGATTTAGGACTACCAACGACTTTGGATTTTTCCTACTTACAAGCATAGATAGTATATCAAATTTAAAGATTTTGTGTGTGCCAAATTGTAAAAAACAAAATGGTTAAATCAGATTTTCTTCCCAACTATTGAAAACATTAGATTCAATTAATAATGGCCACACGAGCTTTAGACGCCATTTCCGGTATATTTAAAATCGCAAACGATCTTAAAATCACACTCGTGAGGCACACGGGGCTACTAAGCAATCCTATGGAACTCGTGGTCCTTACTCTGGAGGCTTTGCTAGATAGAACGAAGTGTCAAGATGTGGTTTTGTTAGAACAGCTTGTGGTTGACTGCGCACTAAAGTTTGACGTCAGATGTAATTTTATTAAAGGAAAAACAAGGATAAAACACACCAACGTGGTGGCGGTGGCGGTCCATACAAAATACCAACCGGATGGACCAACACCGCTACCCTCACTGCGATGGTGTGTTTTATCCTTAATACGGCCAAAGGAGAGACTGTACGTCTCCAAATAATTTTACGATGGTACCGGACACCCAGAAGAGAAGTTCTTTATGCTGGATGAAATAGTGTAATAGTGTGTTCTACCTTCACAAATTTTATGGTTACTTCACGTATACCTCCGTAGGTATCCCTGTATGTGAGCCTATACTGATTAAGAAGAGAATGTTGTTTTTCCATACTAATTAGCCTACGACCTATTCTCAGATCTACGAAATAAACACAAAAAAAATCATAAAAAGCGGTGAAGGTTTCGGAGGAGTTCGATAACCGACACTGTGACACGAGATTTTTATATATTAGATATAGCTTTACCGCTAATAGGTAACGATTTAGAGTAATACGAAATTATTTTTGCTTGTCAAAGTATAGTCAAAATCTCTGCTAACTAATTAACCGCATAAAAATAGGGCATACACCCAGTTTCGTTTTTGAATGGTTAAGCGGACGGATATCTGGGTACAAATACGGAATCAGGTGCATGCTCTGAGCCTGAACGATTATGTTCCTAAACAGGCAAAGATCTAAAATAAAATATTACGCGAGTAACGTCCACGGAACGGCTTTTTAATTATATTTCGAGAACGGATGGATTAATTTCGATAACAAATATATAGTTTCAATGCCGGTACGAAGTTTACCTATCAATTAGTAATTACTGAATAGTACTTACCAAAGTATAAACACGCTACCCAAGTGACATAACACAAGGAGAACACTTCGTCTTAATCCCTGGTGGAACGGAGTGGAGTCTATTCCAATTACGTGTGTTCGAGACTTCGCATGTTGACAAAGCTTCAGTAATGTGAGAGACGTGTGATTTGCTGTATCTTTGTCCCCGTTATTTGGTGAAGCATGTGCACTGGGAGAAGCGTGGCCAGACGTTCCGTATTTCAAACATAATCCCGCCGGAACAGATAGATCCCCGGTACTACCTACTCCGGATTTGATAAAGCGCAAATCAATGACCGTTTTCAATTGTGACAATAGCCGCATTGAACTATGACTATAGCCGCATTACAAATAATTGTAAAATCAAATATAAAAATAGAGTGTCATTAAAAGTTTCCATAGATAACTACAAAGAACAATGTTACATAATAGGTGTAACCAAATCGATTATCTTATGAACAATTAATTTTAAGGATTGAAAAAGAATTTTCATAAGAGACAGTTCATCGCAGTTATTCCATCACAGCATAAGTCAATATCGACTTCCCTTGCCAAAGAGTTAAATAGATTGCAAGTTCGCCATAGAAAAGAATTCTGACTATAATTAGTTCTGTCCACCGGTAACTGAAAAATTGGTTTGGATCTTAACGTAAAAGTCGGTGTTAAGAACTTTAATCAAAAAAGTAGATCTGGACAGTTAAATGTGACCACGTGCTATCTTTAAAAATAATATAATATCAGCTATCTCCCGACGGTTGTTAAGATGAAGTAAGTGCATCACGTTTGCTCGCAATCATGAATAGGTGATTTAATGCGGTAATTAATCAATGTGACTGAGAGACTGACCTGAAGAGAACCATAAGTATTTTTATCTACACTAATGTTGTAACATTCTACTTATGTTTTCAATACTTGACTTATAATTACTACTGTTATAGCGCAGACAACAAAACACTCAATTTAAGCAATTTCACATGATGGTATAATATTCACATCGATATCGTAAAATCTCATTATAACATCAATAAAACGCGACCAACTTGATTGCAGGGCCAATCAGGTTGGTCGCGTTTTATTGAAGCGCGCAGCTGCGCTCTCATTGGTTAAATTTTAATGGCGGCAAAATCACTGTGATTAGACACGTACGCGTGAATTTAATTTTTAATTGCATTAGTGAAGATAAAGTAGTGTATGCAACTGCATATAACACGGGTATTAAAACACTCGTTACTATTATGAAACTCGCTGCGCTCGTTTCATAAACTCACACTCGTGTTTTAATACCCTTCATTATATGACAGTTGCATAAACTACTATAATGTATGGCAGTGGTTTGGCAATTATCTTGTCCTAACTCGCCTAGAGCAATTTTTCGATAGCTTTACAAAGACATTTTTTATTTCCTTTTTTTTTAATACTGCGGCCGGTTTGTGACGAAAATGCAAATAAATCGCAAGTCAATTGTACTTAACCAAAGTCAAGTTTATTACCTAAACCTTTACCAATAGGAAAAGTTTAATTGCGATCCCGGCATTTCGTTTGTAAATAAAACCAAACTACGTTTGTATTGGAATTCCCGAAGCAGGCACCCCCGTAATTTTTCTCGCTCAATAGGTGACTTGCCCCTATATTACGCGCACCAAATCCTGAGCGATTCCAATCGTATAACTGTCAAATTAGTATGGAATTAAGCCCCTGATGTCACCTTTTGAACGGGAAATATCGCCCATACGCAAGCAAAAGCATGGTCCAAACTTTATTTGAGCTTCTTCTTGGTCGGCACGCTCTTGCCACACAATGTCTCGCCATTCCTCTCTATGCTGTTCTGATATTTGAGATACAAATAAAAAAAAAACATTTCACTGCATTTGAGTACAAATCCCTGCTCCACCTCCATAGCTCCAGGGTAACTACACAAAACTCATCTCCCCGGTAGGTGTACTACGAGCGTGTGAACACGCACAGTGCGAGCACGTCGTTCGCGCACGCGTGCTGCGGGCAGCGCGATGCGTCCAGAAACCTCGTACTGGACACCAAGACCCCGATCACCAAGGTCCGATTCAGTAAGGGCTTCGCGTTCGCTAACATCGATGCTGCCAGTGGTATGTACTCTTCATCGTTGCATTATATACTCACGCCTACTCCCGGAGGGGTAGGCAGAGGCCATGGCTAGCCATGTGTTACGAGCCTGATGAACCTCTTTTACTTCATCAACATTCATAAGTTAATCCATGCACTCGACGGTATGTCAACATTTTATAAAATAATATACTTCGCACGTCCGACAACTTTTACACTAAGCACAACTTAAAAAAAAGAACGTCCGAAGGTACTTCTTTTAAAGATTTGGTACTATCCTAATTTAGGATTTACAATTAGGATTCTAACAACGTCACACACTTTTAAATCGGTTTAATCCTTTAAAACTTATAGTGGAATAAAGATGCGGACCAATATATAATACAAGCATACACCTTTTTCTTTGCGTTCTTCGATGGCAAAACCCATTTTACTAAAAGTCTTTATTTAAGAGAATGGGCTCATAAGTTCGCGACGCTGCAGTGACTGCGTTATCACTTGCAATCATTAGGTCTTCCTGAATGCAGGGGTATTTCGGTACTTCTCAGACGATGAAAGATATTCCATCGTCTGAGAAGTAACGCATACACACAGTACAAACGGGCCGCCGTGAAAAATATATAATGTCGTAGGATGATTTGATAAATTGAATTTTTGTGAATACGTGGGTATCCTAGTTTGGGACCAGGTCAAGTGAATGTATTGTGTGAAAGTTATTTAAATATTGAATTATATTTTCCTTATAAAGGGTCCTATATTTGTATTTTAACTAAAATGTTCAATAAAACGTAAATTTCTTATAAATAGGCATTATAATTTCTTACCCTTCTTAACTCTATATTTTAATGCCTCGGAGCTGCAGGCGAACCAATCAGTGTTAGCCAGCAAGCGAAAATGAAGCCAATCAGAGTTAAGGATATTCAATCTTACTAAGGTGACTCGAGTTTTTGCAAACAGACCTATCTTTCTTCAGCAACATTGTAAAAGGTTATCACTATTGCTTAATTATCCGTGTTTTCGCAATATCCCTAGAATTTTCGCAAAAAATCGATTTAACAAATCGTCCTACCACATATAAAAGGAAATACGTCAGGGTTATTTGGTCAGTTTGAGTACTTGGAATATGACATTGAACAAAAGTGGTCATAGAATGGTGATTAAAAACGGTTTGGAAATCGATTGACCCTTATTGAGTCTATGATATTGCTAAAGCAACCATGGGCGAGATTGGCGAGGGACCGAGGGGGTTCGCTTGAAAAGGTAGGGAATATTCCCACAGGGGACTATATTCCAGGTTTATTTGTATTTTTTTCGCTCGGTAACCATTCCACTGGTATTAAATCAGTTCTACCAGTGATTGTGTTTTGTTAACTAAATTCATTTGTTTAATCTCACAGATGTATTTAAACCTTGTAGGTATAGATAAATGTAATAAACAATAAAACATAACTTCCACACAACACAATCACTAGTCCTGGTCCCAAACTAAGATACCCTGTGCTATGGTATCCAGGCAAGGAAATCATGGAAATACACCCAGACACAATAATAATAATACACAGTGGGAATCGAACCAACGACCTCAGCCATGGTAATCAAACGTAATACCAGTTAACCAAGGAGGTAGATACTTCAACTCATCTTTGCGCACGCGGTATCATGTATACGAACGTCAGATCAGGATACAGTATGTAAAAGTGCATCATGCTAAAAAAAACATTATACAAAAAAATTAAAATGAGGGATTCTATTCGTCAATACAAGCCACTTTTGTATCGAAAAAACTATGAAATCGCGAAAAAATATCAGCTCCACACATTTGAGTACCTACCGCAGATGGTTACTTTAGTGTGGAATTGTGGATATTGAATTTTAAGTAGGGAAAGTTAAAATTTCATGGTATGGATCAGCTGACATTATTTTCGCGATTTCGAATATTACCTCAATGTAAAAGTTGATCCCAGTGACGTGTGGAACCCCGTTTTTAGATTTATTTTAGGATTTCGTTTTACCCTTAAAAAACCCTTAAACTAGAAGAAGCAAAATATAAGTTATCTTTCGTTACCGTCCATTTTACCTATAATATGATTATTTTTTAGAAATTGTGTTCTTTGCAGAGTTCGAAGATCAGCGCTCGAGGTTCTTCGCAGAGCACGAGAGGTTTGATGACTTCATGGAAATGAGAGAGGGCCTGGATCTCATAGGCGTCAGCTCTTTCAAAGAGTACATGGTTGCTTACAGGTAAAGGAAATTAAACAAACCTTGTTAGCCTATATAATCATCATCATCATCATTCAGCCACAAGAAGGCAACTGCTGGACACAGGCCTCCTCCATGGATTTCCAAAAAGACCGGTTGGAAGCGGCTTGCATCCAGCGTCTTCCTGCCACTTGGATGAGGTCATCTGTCCATCTTGTGGCTGGTTGTCCTACGCCTATATAATAATTATTATTTTTTATCTCAAAAGAATAAATGTGGACTTCCTTCGTTAGCTTCTTCTCCACATAACCTGATAGCATCTTTGACATTAAGAAAACGTTTATTTTTGTAGAATATTATATTTTTTAATTTGAATAAGTAATTGTAGTTCATTTGTAGGCGCACCGTAATAATATGACGGCTGCTGGGCATATTTAGCTATTCATTTTATTTCATTTTTAAGGCACAACAACAACACAAACACATTATAGGTTAACTTCAAATAAATAACAGAGGGCTGGCGTTTGTGCCAATAACAGGTGCGCAAAGAACTCACAGTATTGCACTGCTGACTTTTTCTAATAAACAAATTTATGTACTATTACTACTACTGTTAGACCTCAATAATTTAGAGGCAACTACAAAGAAATAGAGAATGGGGTAATGTGCATGCTTAACTAGAAGGGGAACCTAGTTCAGGAGCAGGGTTTGGCAGGGTACCAATTCTTGCCTCCAAAACTAGGTTTCCCTGTATGTCGGGAGTCTGTGTTTTTTTTAAGAAGACAAATCGTTTCTTCTTCAACAGAGATACAGATCGCTACGCGTGGTATTCATCCCAACTGCTCTTCTGGACGATGTCGTGTCTCCTGCTGTCATGGCCTCTGCGGATCGTCATCGAGTGCAACACTGCTTACGTCCACTATACTGTGAGTATACTGTATTACGCCACGAGTTAACTCCAAGTACTTGCCTTGGAGATACAGAATAAATTAGATAGATAGATAGAGAATACTTTATTGCACAACAAGGTGAAAGAATTACAAATAGTTTCTTATATCTGAGTAGTGGTATACAATTGGCGGTATTCACTTAGAGCGATTTCTTCCAGACAACCTTTGGATAGAGTGGATTGCAGGAAGAATATAGTCGGTAGATGGATGTACAATTAGTCTAATTCCCTTACGAATCTATTACGATGCGAGCCAACTAAGAATAAGATCAGACTTGCTGACTACTTGACAGGACAGATGTGAAATTAGTCATCTATAAATAATAATAATCATGAAATAACAATAAAAATATTTGACAACATACATAGTTAAACATTATGAACCATAAACCATAAAAATATCATTGCATGGAACACATTTGAGCATAAATAGGTAGGTAAATCTTTAGAAATACCAAGTAGTCAAAAAATGGGCCAGTCTCGACATGATGCTATGACATTTTTTATAATATTTTCAAACCATTTAGCTGCCTACGTTCAGTCAAATGGTATTATTCCTATTTCTCTAAAGTATGTGTTGCAATCAGTGCATAAACCTGGATAGTTTCAAACCTTTAGCTATATACACGGTTAATAAATACTAACACTCCTCAACCAAATACATAATGCTCTTAAACGAGCGTGGGTGTGTGCATCATCCAGTGATTGACAACCTTAAAGGGGAAATCACCGCTAAATTGCTGGCTAAACTATCGAAAAAAGTTCCAATTAAGTTTTTGGCGTAACGTAATTGGGTCTTAACAAACCTATTGATAGTTGGCACGCATTGTAATCTGAATGATAGAGATTAAAATACGCTTAACCCTGGTCCCCGGTAGCGAAACTGTCCTTCCGCAGCCAATCAAAGAGCAACCTCGTTGCAGATAACGAAAATATTCGGCACAAACTACGAGCTAGACCCAAGTAGACAGCTGGACCTCGAGACGCACCTCTCGGACACTCTCCCGCCGGTGCCGGCCGCCAACTACGGCTGGGCTCTGGCTGACGAGCAAAGTGCCGTTCTCTGCTCCGCCCCCCGGCCCCCTCGAGCCCTCCCCCTCTCCCACGCCTCCACCGTAGACAGCCTAGAACTCTTCGCGGCCATCCGCGAGAACTGTGCCTTAGTACCCTCCTACTCCGAAGCCATGCGCATAGACGCCGCCTTGCGCGAAGACCCGGCCGAAACCACCGCCGACTCAGCCGTCCTCATCAACATAGAACAGCAGACGCGACTCCCCAGACAAACTGTAAAAGCTGCCTCATTCGACGAACCTCAAAGGAGGCCCAGAGTCACAATCGCTGGCACACACTCCAGTAGCAATATAGCCGGCAGCGCGCGGTCTCACGAGGCGAAGCAGCAGAATCGACGGTCCTGGGCCGGAGTGCTTAGCACGAGCCGCAGCGCCAGACAGATTCTAGAAGACATAAGGTCAGCACAGCCTATCAGCTACCAAGCCATCCAGGAAGCTCAGAGCCGAGAGGAAAGAACCAGTGTGAACACTCTGTTTTATTCCAAAGAGCTGTCGCCGACTTGTTCGCGGGACCCGTTCGGTGGTCGCGCCCAAACGACGCCCACAGACGAGCCGCCCACTTATGAAGAGGCCTTGAAGCTTCCCGCACTGAGGAGACTGACCAGGTCTATCACTGGCACTGATTTCTCGGGACCAAGACGGGCGTTCCTAAGAGATGTTCTAGCGAATAGGCGGTCTTGTCTTGAAGGCGTTGGCGTTTTGTCCGAGGCCAAGGTGGTAAGGCTACCGTTCACCGGTGGAGACGAGACTCCGCTATAGCGCGTCACGTTCCTCCTCTACTGTGTGCAATTATGGACTTTATGGTGCAATAAATATATTGTTTACTCATTTAAAGACGTTTGTGTTTTTGTGTCCGCTCTATTGGAATTACATAGTTGTACAAGAAATGAGTACGTCGAATGAAAAGGATACGTTGGTCTGCTTTGTGGATAGTAGCAGAGAACGTGTCGTTCATTGGAGGTTCAAAGATACCGCATAATAACATAAACTCGGCATAAAATGAGTTTAATCACTTATTGAGCAGGAGCAATCTAAGAAACTTATGTTATTTCTTTTGGGATGTCTGAACAGACAGTTCTTTCAATATTATCTGTTAAAAAACATTACCCTCATAGCGCAGTTAGGTTGTAATTCACAGATTGCTCAAACTTTATAAAATAATATGCGTTGCAATTGTACCTACAATACCTAATCACCTGATTAGGTTGTCATATTGATCGTACGACAAGAGTTTGCTGTGATTATGGATATTTGTTTCCCCTTAAGCAGCAATGGAATTGATCCCATAAATAATTTATATTTTTATTTGTTTCAACTAATTTCAAAGCCGTTACTCAGACATGACCACAGTCAGAAAACTTAGTACTCAAAAAAAGTTACAGTTTTATAATTAATTTGGTAACAAATGTAAAATGTAAAATAACGAGGCAGATTCTGAAGTAGTAAGGCTAGAATGGTTTTCTTGTTTCCAAGAAAAAAAATAGTACTTAATAGCAATTAGTAACAGTCCTTCTTACTTATCTCTGCTTTACTGTGATGAAACTCTAAAGCAGGGCTTTCCGGACTGTGCGTCACGAAGCCCTGGGGTGACGCGGTATTATCCCAGGGGCGTCGCGAAGCTATCCACACAGATTGCCAGTTGCAGTTATAAAGTATAAAGAGTGTAAAAATATAAAGAGATAGAGATGAATGGTAATTTCCAAACTTGAGCCTCGTTTTGAGAAGCTATGCGTAGAAAAGCAAGTTCATCCTTCGCCCTGGGGCATCGCAAAAGAAAAACTCCTAAGGGCATCAGAGTCAAAATAAGTTTGGGAAGCCCTGCTCTAAAGTACAATTTTATCTTCACTTTGGCCGAAAAGGATTTGCACTTCTCTTCGCAATTAGATTTTCTTTTATATTCATTTGCCTCAGCTATTTTTTACTTGGAATCCATTGACTTTTCTAGCTTATTTTGATGAGCCTTTCCACTGCGTCGCTTCTAGGTACTGTGGTTGCTAAAACCTTTCATTATAGTGTAGTCTCAATCTCAATTCAAAACAGGAATCGCAATTCTCTTAATTATTAGTAACAAATCGTTACAAAGTATGTGGTCATTTATATGCACAAAACATCTACGACACCCAATTATCGCTTATTGTTATTAGGTAAAGGCAGTGCCTTGTATCATTGTTAAAGAATTAGCCCATAATTAATATAAGCCTAGTTGATGTTACAAAATCACAAATAACATTTAGTTTATTTTTGCGTCATCATCATCATCATCATCAGCCATTTGACGCCCACTGTAGGACATAGGCCTCCCTCATGGTTTCCCAAGCTTCCCGGTCTTGTGCCGCCCGCATCCAGCGAATTATTATTTTCGGGTGACCAGTAACATTCCATTCACAAAAGTACCATAAACGTCTCTCTATTGTTCAATCCTTCCAAATGAGTGTTATTATACCAAACAGCTTATTCGTCCACCTTAGATAATCTTGCCCCTTTACTCTGGAAATGTAAGAACAAATTCCGATAAATGTGATCATGGATTTGATATGAAAACATTTTACGATTCAATTTTTTAAATCGCTTTTACATTTCAAGAGTAATAAGGCTCATAATGAGTAACTATAGTAAGTGACACAATATTTCTGTCCAAAAACTTTCTGGCTACCGATTTTTGATAAGAAAGGTAGCAATTATACGGTCACAATATATGTGCACCAGAGGCCTGTTTCATAGAAGGACAATGCATGGTTTATAATGAGAATTCGATGTACATTGCAAAGTCGATTAACCCACAGATTAACAAGTAGGAAGACTGCTACGCATTGCACATCAAATTGTTATAAAAAACTAAGAATTGTAGTTTGAAAATTGAAATTTGGCCCTGGTCAACACTCTGGTACGTTATGCAAAACAAATAAACCTAATAGGCCTTGACCTAAATATTGACAATAGTTATAAATGATACTTAATTTTAACGGTATAAGGTCAATATAATGCTACAGTTATAAATTTTTAATATTCACTCATTTATTGAATTTTTGTGAATAAGTGTATCTACCTAATTCGACATTCGTTGCACACGTGAATAAAAGTAAGTTTAAATAAAAAACGCCGAGATCAATGACATTTCGGTATTCAGTAAAAAAACAAATATAAAAAATTTCACGCTTGCGCAGATTGGGAGCATTTTGTTTTTTGTTTCGTAGACTCTGGTTCTATTTTAAATTAATTAATATCTTAAATTAAGACCAAACTGAAATATTCAGCCCAGGCTCCCAAAACTACCTGTATTCTCAAAAATAAAAACGTAACTTAATTTTTTAGGACAATGCCATTATCAAGACGCGTATCGGCTACGAAGTTGCTAACCGTACGGGCGTGAAGGGAGAAGCATGAGGGGCATCGTATTTCATTCAGCTAGGTGCAGGGATATTGTGACCGTGTTGTGCTTACCTACTTAATAATAGGGGTTAAAGTATGAAATTGCCGTTTTATTGCAATAGGTTCTTTGAATTGACATAGAATCTTCATGGTTTAAGGTTTTCGAATGAAACTTTTTTCAAATGGTTTCTATGATGTTCTTTTTTTAAAAAATGTAAAACATTTGAATATCGACTTTCAATTGTTTTTGTTATTCAATTTAGACAAGAAAGATGGATACTGCGAAAATTCGAGTGATAATAGTATCCAATAGGATACCACTTTTAGTTCATCGTCTCCCCAACATGTAAAAAGGATGTTAAAGTAAGAGAATAAACTAAGAAACAATGAATACCTAATTATTTAAAGTGCCAATTTTGCGATCATGAATGTTAAATAAATAAAAGGTTAACGATAAAGATAATGTGTATAGTCTGTATAATTGATACGCTTTGTGTGCTGGAACCAAAATAACTGTATTGTTTGTACATTAATAACATGTGATTTTTATTATATTTTTGTATACTTAAAAAAATTAAGTATCTTTTCATAAAGTGTAAAAAAAACTTTCTTTTGTATGCACAGAGTGCAAGCTAACACACCTTACATAAATGAAATACTCATAAATACGCATACATAGCTATTACAAAATTTAGATGTTAAAAAACCAAAACTCGCTTTTAATATACTTAATTACGTAATGTAAGTATATTTGTTATGATAAAATATAATAACAAATATTTTCTGTAAATTATGTAATCGTATGGCATAGTGATGAAACGCTACTGATGGAACAAATTTTATTTACGACTGTAAATTACAAAGTTTATTATTTTCAATAAACAGTGTTATAAATCTTAATGTTTTTGCTTCATATTATTTATATATATTATACAAAGATAAATTATAGATAGATAGATAAAACAAAATGCATACCTAAAAAACATAAGGTAAGTATGTGAGGTATTCATATTTTTTAGACATCTATATTTTTTACGAAGCTGTGACTATCAGATGTAATAATCTAATATATAAAAAGCTCGTGTCACACTGTTTGTTATCGAACTCCTCCGAAATGGCTTCACCGATTTTTTTGAAACTTTTTTTAAAATAGGTAGTAGGCTAATTAATATGACAAAACAACCGGTTTGCCAGTTCAGCTAGTAATATAAATTAATTTGATTCGGCTTTTGTCTGGGTTTAAACAAACAATTGTCTGAAATACTACAAACTAGTCATAAGGGTTGATATTTATCGATTTAATTATATGAATTAGTGACGTAGGCGGAGCAAACAAATTGATAGACATTATTGCTTTCCGTATTTTAACGACCATCAACTATTTGTTTACATCTAGACAAAAGATAAATGAAATGCCAATATACTTTATATTATCATCTTCTCACGACCTGATAGCTTTCGACGTGAGAATCAACAGGAAAGACTGTCATTAAATACGGTCTTATAAGTAATACTCAGGTTCTTCATTGTTCTTAAAATACAGACTACTGCCGTTATTGAATAACACGTAAAATAGAAAAGAAAAGAAAGAAATTAATGAGGGCGTTACCTTTCATACGTTTTCCTTTTTCCAAAACTCTTTTGGAAAAAGGAAAATTCATTTGTTCGGTAAAACAACGAACAAAGCAGCAAGATTACAGTTCCTTGGTATATTTCGTGCTTCACAGTAGTTTGAAAGGATTAATGCCAAAAATTAAGAGGCACGAAAACCACGGAGTTTAAACAAAATATTGGAAATCACAGAATTCATTATATAGATACGAAATACTTCGTGGAGGTCAGTGGAATCAAAGCACTCCTTGGTCCCGCACCAATTTCTATTGTAACATGTTCGTTTATATTATTAAAATACATACACACATACATTCGAATGCGCGTTAATATATTAGTTTCCTTCAGATCTATCAAGGCACTTTTGTCGCCGACTGTACCCACCTCCTGCTTTAACCGTATCACACGTAATACTGGCCATAAAATCGCCATTTCATCTTCATTTTCACTACCACGGAACTCGTAAGAGGTATTTCAAAAGACGCGTACGTAGAGCAGCTTACCTATCCTACCCTATTTAGATCCCTCTCAGAATGGCAAAGTATCAAGAGCCTTTTTTCGTTTACCCGTGTTTTTCGCGGGAGGTAATTTATATGCCTAGTGTGATGTATATGGGCCAAATATGTCGCGATGCTAGCGTTAACGGCAGAGACCAATATGGTAATAACCAAGTATAAAAATACGTTTATTGAAATATAATTACTTCCAATATCCCTACGGCAAGTTCAAGGGCTACCCGAAGCTAACCGATGAGAAAAGAATCGTATCTAATTTTATAAACCACCTTTTTACAAAAAAATAAGAAAATGAATCTCAATAATCGTGATAGCTATGAAATGAAATGAAAAAACATTATTGTAAAACAGTTACAAAAAAATGGTTACTGGCTCCCAAACTAGGATTCCCTGTGCTATGGGTAGCCAGGTTACTTCCAAAATACATACTATTTATAGAACCTACAGTTTATAAACTAGGACTTTGACGCATTTTTGTCTTAAACGGCTGTTTTGAGCGGAAATCGTCCACAAGCTTAAGAATTATCTATACATTATAATAAATCTGTAAATTTTGTCCTTTCTGATATATGTCTGCCTGACTCTGTTTATTTGTGCGCGCATCACGCAAAAACCACTAAACGGAAAGAAGGAAACTCACCAAAATTTTAGCTTAGGTTCCCGTGGAACATAATGTAGGCTACTTAACATCACGCTTAAGTCCATGGGGGTCTGAGAAAATCACAATAAGCTGTGAGGTCATTGAACAGTGGTTTTACCAAAATGACGGATACATTAAACCAGGTTATGAAGAACCCGTCGGTTTACTCGGCGACGCTTTTTTAGCGAGATATTGGCGATTGCGTGTTTTTCACCGTTTCGACTGCGGAGCCACGGGGTTATTGTTTCACAACTCCTGAAATGTAATCGTAGGATCTTTCCTATATTTTTACAATTTTTTCACAGATTCAATCTGTTGTTTACCTAAATTTCAAGTCTCTGCAATGCTTACTTGTAAAGACCTCCGTGGCTGCGCAGTTCTCTGCGTTTCGATGACGCGGCCATGTTCAAAGCCACATATCTTTTAAACCAATGCCTTGACAAATTCACGGCTTCGGGAGTCGACTTTGACAATTTTTCACAAAATCTTGGCATATAACTTTTTTTGAAAATACCCCATGGCCGAGCAGGCAAAACGCACACGAATGTTCATGATGGTCATAAGCCTCCCCAGAGCACGCCACATCTTTCTATTCGCGACCATACTCATCCAGCCGCCACCGGCTACCTTAGATCGTCGATCGTGTGAGCTGATGGGCGTCCTAAGCTGCGTTTGTCAATATTCCGCAAACAGATTTAAATTACAAATCATTGCAAATCGCAGCGACAATTCGCTGCCTGCCTGTCACACACGAGTTCTGCAAGAGAGTTTCGACTGTCAGTACGCATTTGCATCGAGTAAATTGAACATGCTCAATTCGAGTCGCGGCGACTTCAAATCGCGAATACTCGCGGCGAGCAGGCACTCACAGTGTGTGACCGAAGCATAACCGATGCGCTTCCGCCGACCGCGAATTGACGCATTTTTTTAAACGAGGGTAATGTGTTTGATTCTTGTTGACTCTCAATGAAAAAAAAACTGAAATAAAAAATAACCAACAACCCGACAGCTGAACATTAACAACAAAGCGGGCGGGACCCAAATTCAACATTGTGACTCATTGCGAGGTATCTAGGTTGGTCCTGCCAGCTAATTATAGTTAATGTTTAGCTGTCGGGTTGTTGGTTATTTTTATTTCAGTTTTTTTCGTTCAGAGTCACCAAACAAACGATCTTGTTAAGGTGTCTGTTAAATTACACGACTTTAAGTCCCGGCATAAAATAATAATGATGAAAATGTTGAGACTTTGTAGGTAATGGAAGTTTAACTTATTACCGGTGCCTACTTACCGTATTTGATGCGGAAGTACCTAATTAAAAGTTACCGCTTGTAACTGGGAGCGCCTGAAGCTCTTTTTGTTAAAATTGTATTACTAAACTCTAATTTGCAGAGAAAGGATTTTTTTGTAAACGAGGTATTCCACCAAAAAAGTTCGAGATTATCCTTGATTGAAAGATCTCTTCAATATTTTTTTCACTCCATCTGCTCGAAATGATGCATTTTGATGCCCAAATTTAGGACCCAAAACACGCTATTGTTGTTCAAGCTAAGATGCATCAAAATAAATAGACTCAAAATTGGGTTTTGAATCTATTTACCTTTAGGTACCTTTAAGTAAATAGACTCAAAATCCAATTTTGAATTTGTATACTAATGCACTCATTTACTAAAAAGTCGGACTTCCCTTTTACTATTGAGAATTCGTCCTATATCTATTTAGCTCCAACCCAAGCAATAAGTTTTAAAACCTAGTTTGGAACTACTTACTGAATTACCAAACTCTTTGCTGCAAAACTTTTAAGTACCTAATTGTCAAATATTTGAAATTGGAACGCAAGTTTTTTTTTCTATATTTTTCTAAAATCAATAACATTGGCGCGCTTTTTTGTCTATTTTCACTTATTTTCTCGGAAAAATGTCGTCAAGCGATGATGATAGTGTCTTCTTAACAGCAGAATATATAAAAAAACAGGTAACACAAGCAATTCAAAACCTCCTGCCAGAAGTTATATTTGAGTGGTATGTAAGTGTTATCTTTTATTTCATTCCTCTCAGATGGTAGTGAAAAGCAAAGTGTTCTACACGGGCGCAAATCATTCTTGGTCTTGGTAGTGTTGAATCCCTGACCCTTCAGCGATTCTTAGTTAAAGCCCTCGCTTCGGTCGGGCTTTAATGCAAGAATCGCCTCGGTTCGCTCTGGATTCAATTTTACAACCTCGACGCAAAAATTTTGTTTGCGCCCTTGGTGAACAATCTACTATAATTTTATTGCTTTTTAGTGAAACCATAAATATACAGTACTAAATAGATACGACTGGTGGATGTACGGTGGAGGTCGTACTGGTGATGGTACGTTATGGCCAACTTAGAAAATACGAAGGCTGTCTAACAAAGGAGCAATAACCAGGTATTAGTGTAAGTTAAACCTACAATTTTTTTTTCTGTTAGACAGCACTAAATTAAATTATCCATTGCAAAAAGAGGAAAGAAAATTTCAAACGAATGATTCAGTTGAAAATTTCAACAATCTTCTGTCACCGAAGTTGTCCTGTAAGAATGATGACCCGGTTTTTCGGCACCGTTACAGCCCTATCACACAGCGACTTGGGAGCTATTTGAAAGCGATGCGATTGCGCAGCGATTGCACGGCGAGCACGCCACGACGACGCCACGATGACGCTGCGCCGTCGCGGCGATATCGCTGCGTTTACCACCCTCGACGCAATTTTGTACAATCGCGTTCGACAGGCCGCCCTACGACACTTGAGTCATATCAAAGATACGTGTGTAATTTGACGTAGCATCATTTAGAGGTTCAATCGTCGTTGATACAACGGATGTAAAGTTAGTTATAACTAAAATTTATAATCCATATAAAATCCCATTTACTTCTGTATGGTGGAATTACTCGTTTTTAGGTCGCGGGCAGGTCCGGACGTGGTATCCCCAGTGTATTCGGATGGCTCGCCGGTGCGGGTTGTAGAAAGGTTTAAGTATTTAGGACACATCCTCACAGAGAAACTGACTGATAATGACAACCTGGAGCGGGAGCGCGGAGCCATGGCCGTGCGCAGTGTGATAAGGTTGTAAATAAGTGATGCGGTTAATTTCTCATTGTGTTTTGTTCATCAGTTTCCCCGAAGCTGTTAAAGCTTAATAACCCGTACCTATCTAGTGATACGGAGTTTGCAAACTAATTACCTACGGGCGGATGCCACTCTCTATTCACAGGTCAGATCCTGGTTCTACTAACTTTTAGAGAAAAAGTTTGGCAACCTTTCGTGAGCGTGGTATAGCGGTATACCTGTTATAGTGGTACAAGGCGTCGTGCACGACTTAGTTATGTAGTGTCCTGGCAGCGGCTGGATGAGAATGGCCGATGGCAGAAAAAAAAGTGGCGTGGCCTAGGTCCAGCTGTGGCCGAATACGAGCTGACTGATTGATTAATGATCTAGTACAATCAAGGCGAATCTTCCCGACAATTGTCGCTATCATTGTCCTCGTGATTATCAACAATCATTGTTGCCAGCACAACTGGTGTTCAAAAAATAGGATAGGGTTTGGTGGGCACCTAAATACAGGGTGTGACGAAAGGAACTGATAGCCTGAAAACCGATTCTTCAGCATCGATGATTTGACCATTTCAAAACGCAAAAGACCACTGATTAAATTGTTAATAAAATTTAATTGTAACTTTTTTTCGTAATTTTTTGTGCAAAACCACGTAAAGTTAGCAGATTGTTTAAAGAATCAAATAAAAAATTGGGAATCATAAACTTTGCTTCTAAGAAGTGAAAAGTATTGGTAATATCAGAAGAATCTGACCAGAGACCTTGCACTCAATGGGCAGATGACATAGAAGAGACAGCAAGAACAAAAGACTGGCCAAACCTTCCGCAAAATAGAGATGGCTGGTAGAGACTGGACGGGTCCTAAGTTCCTTCTGTTTAAGTTTTTTTTTTTGTTATTTCTCGTGAAGGTTTTTTGGAATAATAAAGGCTTTTTTATTATAACTTATGTTATTTCTAAGATTTTACCAGAAGAAACTGTTTTCAGGTTTTACGACACCTTACGAATAACAAGACGCTTTGTATACCTCGATACTCTAAAACTTATTAACAAAAGACTGGCCAAACCCTGCGTAAGTTAGAGACTGGAGGAGGCCTTACCTAAATTTCGGTCCTAAATTCCTTAGATTTCATATTTTTTAATCTTTTGTTATATTTGTTGTAGGTTTTTAGGAACAATAAGTGTTGAAAATCTCTTTTTACAGTAACTGGCAATCTAAACACTTGACATATATTTAAATATTCTTATAATAGTCAATCCATTTTTATCTGTCTATCGAAATACATATCAGCTTTATCTCTCTTCTGCTAATTAATTGTGTTATTTACCAAAAATAATTGGTTATGGAAGCCCATAATGCTTCTAATGCCCCTACGACTTCTACAAGTGAACAACAGATAACGCTCAGCAGTGTGGCTCCGGGTGTACCAGCCACAATCCCTCGTCTGGAAGGAAGATCCAACTACAATGCCTGGAACTTTGGTATCAAAATGTTTCTCATTGACTGCGGCCTTTGGGATACCATTGCAAGACCAGAAGCCCTCCAAGCACAAGTACCGCAAGCAATCTTCGAGAGACGGGACGAACAAGCAAGAGCGAAAATCTGTCTCAGTGTTACTGAATCACTTTTTTCAGCAGTTTCGTGTGCCGAAACTGCTAAAGAGGCGTGGGATGTACTTCAAAAGCGGTATGCAGATAGTGGATTATCACGAAGACTAGATCTTTTCAAGAAACTTTTCGGAGCAAAGCTCAGTACAAGTAGGAACATAGAGGACTACATTAATAAGATAAGAGACACCCAGCAACAACTTATAGCTATTGACGCAGCAGTAGATGAAGAGTTCATCGGTGTCATTATGTTAGCAGGCTTAACTGATGAATACAAACCGCTTGTAATGGCTCTCGAACACTCTGGAGCTCCGATCACAGGTGATGCAGTGGCAACGAAGCTTCTACAAGAAGTGGAGCGACCGTCAAATGACGAACAAAATGCACTTGTCTCCTCGTCATTGCCACCGTCGTCCTCCAAGTCATCGGACCCCAAGAATACCATCTTCTGTACTTATTGCAAGAGACCTAACCGGTTACACTTTTATCAACTTTAACTCATTCCTCTCCCACTACAGACACACCCTACTTCCTTGTCGACTCTGGCGCTAGTTCTCACATGAGCAACCGACGGGACTGGTTTGAGGTTCTTAACCCACTTATCAAGCCCATCACCGTTGCCAACAATGAAACTATTTATGCAGAAGGTAAAGGTACTGTCAAGCTCCCTAATTCTAGCCCTATAAATCATTTTTCGGATGTTCTGTACGTTCCTAAAGTAGGTCAAAACTTATTATCTGTAAGTAGCCTAGTCAAAGATGGTTACGTAGTTGTGTTTTCACAAAAGGGTGCTACTATATTATTAAAAGACCAATGTAAACTTTCTGGCTTCGTAGTAGCAACCGGGTGCAATCACAATGGTATGTACAAGCTGGATCTACCTCAAGATCCTCAAGCTTACATGTCAGCTAGCAATAATAATGCATTATTATGGCACAGGCGCTTGGCTCATCTACATCTTAACGCCATGAACATTCTTCGAAATGAAAATAAGGGCATACATTACACTGACAAGTTTGACACATGCGTGTCATGCCTACAAGGCAAAATGTGAAAAAAGCCATTTAAAAAGTCTACTTCAGAATGTACCAAAAAGTTAGAATTAGTCCATTCCGATTTATGCGGACCAATGAGTACGCATTCGTTTGGAGGTGCTCTATATCTTCTTACATTTACAGACGACTATACCCGTAAAACTTTTGGATACTTTATGAAATGTAAGAGCGAAGTTTTTACTAAGTTCCAAGAATTCAAAAACCTGGTAGAGAATCAAACAGGTGAAAAGTTGAAAATCTTACGCTCAGATAACGGCCGTGAGTATGTCAACACACAAATGATCGACTTCATGAAACGGTGTGGGATTATTCACCAAACTACAGTCCCGTACACTCCTCAGCACAACTCTAAAGCTGAGAGAGTCAATAGAACAATCATAGAAAAAGCTAGGTCTATGTTATACGACTCTAATTTACCTAAAGCCTATTGGGGTGAAGCAGTCAACACTGCTATTTACTTGAAAAATCATTCCCCAACTCAAGCGCTACGTGGAAAAATCCCAGAGGAATTATGGTCTGGGAAGAAAGTTGATTTATCACACCTACGAGTATTCGGGTGTGAAGCTCACGTGCTTATTCCCAAAGAAAAACGAGCTAAACTTGACTCAAAGACTAAGCAGTATATCTTTGTCGGTTACAGCACGGAAAGTAAGGGTTACCCCCTTATTGATCCCCAGAACCCTCGTGTGACTATAGTAGCCAGAGATGTCGCTTTTATTGAAGATCGTGCCTATACTGAACACACGCAAGATCAGCAAATCGTTCAAGAAGAACTAGCTCCAAGTTTTATTAACATTCCTACTACAATACCAACTTCCGTACAGTCTTCATCGTCACAACCCGATGGTGAAGAAGACGATATTCCTCAACAACCAGCCAATGTGGAATCTGCAGACCTTGAACAGGAAACTCAAGAAGTATTTACGGATGCAGAAACTAATCCTGTCCCTGCAGAATCACCACAAAATGCTGAAAATAAGAGGCGATATCCCACCAGAGAGCGTCATCCCCCAGTTCGTTTTTGTCAAAACGCATACGACTCTCTGTACCTGACTTCCAACGAACCTGAAACATTTAAATCAGCCATGGAAGATCAGAATAAGGAAGAATGGTTAGAAGCCATGAAATCAGAATATAACTCACTTATGAAACATGGCACATGGGTTTTGGTAGATAGACCTAAAGACAGGAAACCTATCAAAAGTAAATGGGTTTTCAAGTTGAAGAAAAATACGAGCGGAGAAATAGTCAAATACAAAGCAAGACTTGTAGCTAAAGGCTTCACACAAGTCTATGGTGTTGACTATGGGGAAACTTTTTCTCCAGTTGCTCGGCTTTCGTCTATCAGGCTTCTTATGGCATTTGCCGCTAAGAAAGGCTTACAAGTAGACCACCTTGATGTGGAAACAGCCTTCTTAAACGGCGATCTCGAAGAAGAGATATACATGGAGCAACCGGAAGGATTTATGACTTATCATAAACAGAAGGTTTGTTTACTGAAAAAGTCATTGTACGGACTTAAACAAGCGCCACGACAATGGAACTTAAAACTGTCAGAGGCCTTGACTACCTTATCAATGAAACAGACGCAAACTGAACACTGTATCTACTGCAAAAGGAATGATAACGATATCCTACTAGTAGCTGTGTTCGTCGATGACTTCTTCATTGTCTCAAATAATGATTTAATGAAAGAAAATTTCAAATCCGAACTAAGCAAGATATTTAAAATCAAAGATTTGGGCGCATGCAAAGATTGCTTAGGAATGCGAGTTCATCAAGATATCAAGAAAGGTACTATTACGCTTGACCAAACCAAATATATTGAATCTTTACTAGATAAATTCAATATGGTTGACGCAATTTCTACCACTACTCCATTGGAACCTGGTATTAAACTTATACATCCAACCGGAGTAGAAGACGAAAACTTGAACTTACCCTACCAGCAGCTTATAGGCAGTCTAATGTACATTTTCATCGGTACGAGACCGGACATATCGCATGCAGTCTCCTTTTTAAGCCAATTTCATGCACATTACGGGGAGGTACACTTTAAGGCTGCTAAACGAGTACTGAGGTACCTAAAGGGTACCAAAAACCTTAAACTTACTTTCGACAAAAAGGAAAGTGAGGACATAGTTGGCTACGCTGATGCAGACTATGGCAACAATATCATTGACCGAAGGTCATATACGGGCTTTGTGTTCAAGATGTGCGGCGGAGCCGTCTCTTGGGAATCCCGCAAACAGCGGACGGTTGCCTTGTCAACTACTGAAGCCGAATACATGGCTATCGGGGAGGCTTGCAAAGAGGCAATCTACCTCAAATGTCTTGCTTCTGAAATCCTCGGAGTAGTTCATCCAATCACAGTTAACTGTGATAATCAAAGCGCTATAAAACTTACCAAAAGTAACACATTTCACGCACGCACAAAGCATATCGATGTCAGATATCACTTCATTCGCGAAAAGCTACAAGACAAACTACTTAGCATTAGTTTCATATCATCTAATGAAAACATTGCAGACGCCTTAACAAAACTTCTGCCTAAACTTAAACTTGTAAAATTTTCTAAGGGTTTAGGTCTAACATAATGTGTCATCTGTCTCTTGTTTTTGTTAAGCTTGTTTGATAGTAAGTAGTTAGTTTACCTGAAGACTCTGGAGTGTGTGTTATATTTATAGTGTGTGTTATATTTATAGTGTGTGTTATTTTCATATTGGTGTATTACTTTAATAGGGTATTTACATTGCGGGGAGGTGTTGAAAATCTCTTTTTACAGTAACTGGCAATCTAAACACTTGACATATTTTTAAATATTCTTATAATAGTCAATCCATTTTTATCTGTCTATCGAAATACATATCAGCTTTATCTCTCTGCTAATTAATTGTGTTATTTACCAAAAATAATTATAAGGGATTTTTTTTATTTTCATACATTTTTTTAATAGAAGAAACGTTTCTTGGTTTTACGTCATATCAATAACACGACGCATTACATAGAATGCAAGCCGTTTTCTCACCATCACTAGTAGAACTGCCTTCCAATCTCTATCAATGTCGCGCGCTCGAGTGACCGTATTAACTTACACGTTACAAGATCCGAGTTCCGTGTGACTGGGTTCTGCAAAAGGCTTACAAGATTCGCAATTAACTTACGTTCCATCTATAGCGTCCACTACATGAAGTTGACCGAAGTTGGGTGAGACAGTGTGGTCGGTTTTGACCGTCCAAAAATCAAAATTTTTTTAGGAGACCCTTTTTAAAAGCTCTATAAAATCATTAATATCACCATAAAAATAATCCAATGTAGACTGCGATGTTTCGAAGTTGCTGTTTAATCTATATTTGACTCGTGTGATTTTAAAACGACACATGTCCTTTCATTACAACTTAGCAGGAAATAGAAACAACTGTTTTATTCAAATACTAATTCTACAACAGCAATATTTTAGCATATTATATTGATTTCTGTATGAATAAACTACAATTTTTTTTCTAATGTAAATCAATAGGTATGTGTAAATAATTTAAAAAAAAATGGGCAAGTGTTATTTTAAAAACACATGTGACTTGTGTTGTTTTAAAATCACACGATTCATTTACACTAATATATACATCTACACTTCTACACTAATATTAAAGAGGAAAAGTTTGTAAGTTTATATGTTTGTAAGTATGTATGTAGGGGTTTATCTCCGAAAGTACTTAACGAACTTCAAAAATTCTTTCACTAGTATTTTGAATGGACCTTCAGGATCGACATAGGCTATAGAATTATCCGTTTACCACGCGAACGTAGTTGCTGTACAAAAGACTGGCCTGTTCGTGGCACTGCGCAAGGTTTGCGCAGTACCGCGAACGGGCACTGCTAGCCAGTTATAATTTCGCAAAAAGACATTTTTCTTGTTAGAGCTACACTGACGCAGAGTATACTTTGCTTCATCATAAGCAGCCTATATACGTCCCACTGTAGGGCACAGGCCTTCTATCAGAAGAGAGAGAGTATGGGCTTAATCATCACGCGTGCCCACCGCGGATTGGCGATTTCAAGCGCTGAGGTATGTGAATATCTCAGAGACCCAGGTTTCCTCACGATGTTTTCCTTCACCGTTAGCGAGTGGTATTGCTGCTATAACTTCACAAATGTACATAACTTAGAAAACGAAGTCATAGGTACATGCCTGCACTGGGAATCGATCCTGGGTCTCCCGCTTCCGAGCCCAATGTTGTACCCTTTAGGCCACCACCGCTTCGCTACTTTGCTTACTTTGTAAAAAAAAAATGTTTACTCCTCAATCAATCAATAAGCCTGTATTCGTTCACTGCTTCGTATTCGCACGTCACTTTTTCTGTGCTTGGATGGCCGATAATGATCTTGATGTACCTTGATTAGATTAGAACAGATTTTTAGAATTAGCATAGGTACAATATAATTTTCTGCCCCGCGTAGTAAAATGCATTATTGCCACACCACTCGCTAACTGTGAAGGAAAATATTGTGGAGAAACCCGCGAATTTGTTGACCCTGTATGTATTTATCTTATCTTTCACGAACCGCGGGGTATTTCATATAAAGAAATCTGTCACATAATATATTATTGCATATAATCGGTGAATTCACCTATGAAATGTGGACTGAATTTGTGTCTTAATACTGCACTAGATAGCCTATCGGGTATGCCTCGAGGAAGAGGAGACACCCGTCTACGTGACAGTTCACTGTGAGAGCGTGACAAAGCAGAGAACCACCACCATTGGTAAGCTGCGATCTCTTCATAGAAATTAAATTTATGGTTTACTAGGTCAATTCGATGTAGATTGTAAAGTCAATTAACCCACAGATTAAGAAGTAGAAAGAATCTGCTACGCAATGTACAACGAATTGTCATAATAAATTACGAAGTGCAGTGTTATGAAACTCGGCCGCGAGCACTGCTGACTGGAAAGAGACAGACTGTCCCGAGTGATGTCACAGCCGTGCCACGTACAATGGCCAAAATATGAAGCCAAGAACGGAAATATCAGATCTAACTAACTAGCCTGCCTATCATGGATATGGCGGAGAGCTTTGCACTGAATGTAACCAGTTCGAACACGGATATTATGCGATATACTGAGGCTTGGCTTTGCAGAACTATTGCTTCACTCTAGACTGCAGCGTTAAGGCACTTAACTACCAAGACAGAGGTCCTGGGGTCAATTCCCACTGAGGCACATTTGTACAAATGGCCTCAGTCTGGGTGTATTTCTATGTTAGTGATGTCCTTGCCTGGTTAGCATAGCACAGGGTATCCTAGTTTGGGACCAGGTCAAGTGATTGTGTTGTGTGGAAGTTATTTATTTATTAGGTAAATATGCTTAGTTATTAATGTTATTAATCAACTAGCAACGTGACTTTGAAACTGTTGAAACAGCAATAATTATATTGGTATTTTTAGCGAATTTAAAAGGTTCCTTAGATTTTCGTGGCATGTTAACTAGCTAGATCCACACATAAATATTTTTACTGCAGCCTCAAGTACCTATATACATCGAAGAAAATTGATTTTATCCTTTACTAAAAGTGAAATAAATTAAATTCGTTATGACATAAATACAAGTTAATATATACGAAAAATGTTTGAAAACTTTCAAGGCGACGACGGTACCAAGAAACTTTTGAGTTATCGTTTAATATTCATGAAATCGCTGTTAGAGCGACTGAAGGTCTGAAAAGTTCATGTCATCGGAAGAAGTCTTGTAAAGCTTTCATTCATCTAGTTGGCCTCGTTTGCTACATCTCAAAGAGAATTTTATTTCTACTGATCATTTTAAAGTACCGCAGTCATATCTGACTGCGGTACATAGTTGCGCGATAGCACGTTGGTGCGAATACATAGAATAAACAATAATTTAAAAGCCGTACTCACGACACTGTTGCAGGGACGATTAAGGGTATTGAGGTGAGGCGACACTAGATTACCTCCTAAATCGTGATGTGTATAAACAAGAACGAGCAAATCGTGTATGGTAGGAGGCAGAAAGCGCCACACCTTCCACGCTCCGTAAATTGCAGCGTGCAAGCTAGCACAAGTGGCGCGAACAGGCCGTTATACTAAATTAGTTCGGATTCAATCGCCGTACAGAGTAGACGGAGCGGTCATTTCTTGCAGCTCCTTGCAGCTTGCAAAGCGACTTGAAAGCGATGCGATTGCGCAGCGAGCTCTCCGCGAATTTGCAGCGATTGCGCGGCGTGCAATCTGCCTTTTGGACACTCAGCAGCAAAATGGATTGATCTGACAAGGAAAAACTGCAGGATTTGTTACTTCGAAGACGCAGGAAAAGAAAACAGATATCAAGTCAACAATGAATCTGGGAGGATACATTATCAAGTAATCGACTAGGAAAGAGCGACTTCTATGTATCCCATATAAGGGGATGATTTTGAATTTAAGTTACAAATAACTTTGTATGCATTGTATCAACGAGGATTGAAATTCTAAGCGATGCTACGTCCGCTTACACACATCTTAGATATGACTCAAGGTTTTGGGGCGGGGCGGACTGTCGAACGCGATTGTACAAAATGGCATCGAGGGTGGTAATCGCGACGTCGTCGCAGCGAGCTCGCTGCGCAATCGCATCGCTTTGTGATCGCTATTTTGATAGGGCTGTTACAGTGAGTACAAAAACATAAAATTATTTAAACGCAGGTGATAAAACTATATAATGTTCATGCAGCACATTTTTTACTGCTACGGAAGCAGCCAAAGCTCGGATTTCATTGTTAAATTGTGTTGGCTCTATTACCATGCATTCAAACAACACGTGCGGCACGTTCAGTCTCACACTATTGGTACGCACGCAAGTGTGTAGAGAAGAAATTGCTCCGATTCGCATTACCCCTCAAGGTCAATCCGCAGGTGACGTGCAGATAAACCTCAAAACGACGAATACTAAAATAAAATAGTAATAGTGTCCCGTTTGGCACCCTTCGGGTACGGAACCCTAAAATACTGGCCACGAGCGAGTGGGCGCACGAAGGGTTCCGTACCATTATCTATACAACATTAGGCACAAAGATCGGGGAAAAACGGCAAAAAATCACGTTTATTGTATGGGAGCCCCCTTAAATATTTATTTTATATTATTTAATTATTAATTTTTGAAGCAAATATAGAATTAAATATTCTGTGAATATTTCCAGCATCCACTTGTTGCCGTTATTAATATCGCGCAAAAAACGGCAAAATGTAATATTGTTGTACTGGAGCCCCCCTTAAACATTTAGCGGCAACAGAAATACATCATTTGGGAAAATTTCAACTGCCTAGCTATCACGGTTCATAAGATACAGCCTGGTGACGGACAGATAGACAGACAGACGGACAGTGAAGTCTTATTAATACGGTCCCGTTTGGCACCCTTCGGGTACGATACCCTAAAAAAACTCATAATGTTACATACTGAACTTAAAGTCCTATTACGTAACTGTAGACAGTTACTATCTATTGGCCTATAACAGTCTAGCTAGTGGGTTAACAATTTTGACAATATTCCCAATTGTCCAATATTATTCATCTCGTCAAACATGAAGTGCTGCAGCCGCCCCATCCGAGCAATTTCTACATCACCCGCTCGGCTGCGGCTCGGGCCCAGCTCGGTTCCGTCCGCCTGACGTCACCTCCCTGCCCCGTCTGAACCTCGTCCGAGAACCCAATGTGCCTTGCCCGTCAAAGCTCGCCACGTCACGTCCCGGGCCCATTGTAATTTGTATAGACTGACGACCCTACTGCAGTGTCGCGAGTAGCCTATCGGTAGTACCATTAAGGTTTGTTTAATCACCGTGCGACTTAATTGAGAAACCTTTTAGGGGGAGAGTAAGCACACCATCCGCTGATGTTCAATGTTTACTTTTAATCTAACTTGAAATTGAATCTTCGCAGCGTGCCGGGGATACCGTTCAGCGACCTAGTCTTTTCTACAATGATGCAAAATTATTTGTGAAACACCTTGCTGCATTTTCCCTTTTAAATTAAACTGAATTCGTTACATTGAAACAAAGCGCCAATTAGCAATGGTAGCAGATCATAAATAAATAACTTCCACACAACACAATCACTTATCCTGGTCCCAAAATAGAATACCCTGTACTGTAGTAACCAGGCAAGGACAACACAAATACATTCATTCAGACTGAGGTCTCTTAGCACTCATTGAAGGAAGCATGCTAATGGGACCCTATTACTATATCAACGACGTCGGCCTGTATGACTTTTAAAGGTTTTTATTTCTTGAACTGGAATAGGTTGAAATTTAACCAACATTACGTATTATTATAGCGATAAAACGGCGAGACTTCCTAAAAATAACACGTCTTGCTCTACTTGTTTTGCTCTGTCGTAAAAAGTGTATCCCACTTTTTCCAACCAGCATTTTTAGGGTTCCGTACCTCAAAAATAAAACAAACGGAACCCCTATGGGATCACTTTGTTGTACGTCCACACGTCTGTGTGTCAATACCATTTATCTCCGGAACGCGTGAAGATATCAAATTGAAATTAAAACCTTAAACCCAAATTTACAGTTCCTTGAAGCTGTGAAAAATTATACTTCTAAGTTAACTTAAAAAAAAAACTAAATGTCGCACAAATAACGTACACTCAAGGGAATCAAAATTTATAGGGTACTTTTCTTTGGCTTAGAACTATAAAATTAGGCAAGTTAATATCGTCTTATACTACAAGTACAGGGAAATCTGAAAAATGTATATTTGTAACTAAATCATAAAAGAAATCTCTGAAGTTCGGGAAGAGCTCGGAAAAACTTCGAGACTCGATTCCTGAACAATTTTTAGTATGTAAGTACCTACAAATATGTACGGAACTCTCGGTGGGTGAGTCCGATTCGCACTTGTCTGGTTTTTTTTTCAGTGTATGGTACCATGCGTGTTAATTTTTTTTATTTAATTTAATTGATACAGCGAACAGATTTTAGCTCAATTGTAGAACCTAGAATCTAGCCTAACACCCAATCAGGTGCATGCTCTCTGAGAGAAAGCCTGTCATCCCCTGGAGTGAGACGTATATAGACTACTTATGTTATTCAATTCAGCTCATCGCTCGGTCCACTATTCAAAGTAAAGATGTCTTATAATAGTTGATAATAAATCATATTACTATTTGCATAGATACATAAGGTAATACAAAATAGAAATTTTACTTACAGGAAAACAAAAACCCTTCGACATTTGCTTCGAACGAGCGTCTAATTCTACTCAAGTCAATAATTAGATCGGCAATTCCCAATCTCCATCTCTTCAACGCGTTATCGATAAAAGTGAAGTTATTTCACCCACTGATGTTATTTATTTTGCAATCTTCGGCAGGAACCTGAGGCAAGTGTGTTTTATAGCAGATGATAAACTCTATACAATCAGCGTTATACAAGTCATCACTTCTTGTAGCGCCAAATCGTTAGATACTTCTACTATTGCGTTTCTAACAAACAAACGTGTGTCGAGCGAGGTAATTATTTCTGTAGAGGCGAGGTGTGTGTATATATCTTTTATTGAGCATCAAAATACAAATGTTTTGTATCTTCCGAACTCCACGGTAGTTGGTTATAATAACAAAGAATCCACAAAACTCTTGTTCGCACAACTATATTCAGTTTTTAGTAATGTACAAGAAGAATTTTTTTAAAGAGAAGGCAGTTTGTGTACCTGTTACAAGCACGAACGAACGAATGATATATTGGTAAACTTCCATTGTGATTCGGCACGTCTTTATTAAATTAGTACTAAAATATGTTTATATGGGAATCCCCTCGTTAGGCGCCCTTTTATTAATCTAATATATATAAATCTCGAAACGCAGTGTTTGTTATCGAAATCCTTCGAAACGGCTTCACCAATTTTTACGATTTTTTTGTACATATTTGATAGGTCTGAGAGTAGATCGTAGGCTAATTAATATGGCAAACCAACGTTTGCCGGGTCAGCTAGTAATGTATAAATGAGTTAACCTTCTATAGTTAACGTCATGTGCCTGAGGGGCGCCGATTCTATCTCCGACGAGCAAAATTGCGGTTTTATTGAGGCAATAAGACGCTATAATGAGTTGAATCGATACCTACAGGAAGGTTTTGGTGCTTACACCCATCATAAAGCTTGGTAGTTAATCGTTACAAAATCTGTCCAAACAGCCTTTTATCGCTGTTGTAAACCAAGCGACGATGTCGAATAGACCTAGTAGATTTTGATTGTATTTCATGAATATGGGCGTTGATGAAAATAACAAACCGCTGGTGCTTTTAGGGTATATTGTTCTGTTTGTCGAGAACACTGTATAGGTACAGTCAACAACAGCTTCAGTCGCCCGGAATGCCACTAAATAAAGTGCACGCTTGTAAAGGTGGATATGCTGTCGCCTGTAAGTAAAATGTTTTTTTTTTCTCTGCGTAATATATTGCAATATCTATCTCTTACGTAAGAACAACGACCGTCACGTAAGAAGTGGACAGCGCCTGCTTGTCAAGAACATGAAAACAGATTTATGAACGAACTAAGGATAAAAATAAAGAACCAGTATTTTCTATGATACCAACCTTTTCGCTCCAGATGAGAATCTCTGACGAAGCAATATCTAAAAGTGAGCACCAAACGGTTGATTCAAAAAGATATAGTGTCATTTTAATCTATCGCGGATGTTGTCATAGTTGCCTATCAAAAAATACTTACATACATAAAAAGCAGTAATACACAGTTAATTTTGTGTGTCATTTGGTCTGGTGTACAATAAATAATATTCTTATCTTATCTTTATTCTACTCTTAGTAATAATTGCTTTATTTGATCAGTGGATATTATTTGACCTTATTCTAGTCCAACGTACAAATGTAATTTTCGTACGACGATATAAAATAAAACAAATGTGTTAGTTCTGGAATATGCCAATAAATTTCCATATTACTCTCATAACCTTCTCATAACCAGCCCAAGGTTGATAAACCAATGGCACGCGAGTTAATAATTTATTTAAAGTGCTTATGTAAATATTTCAACTGTTTATTTTTTTATTGACTTAATTTTTGATTCAAATAAATTCAAAAACTCGTTGAAGTAGGAAGAGTTGGAATTCAATTAAATAGATTTAGTACTGGCGTACCGATTTTGCCTGTAGACTAAATGGGTTAAAATGCCAGCATCAAAATTATGGAAACGTGGAATTAAATTCCAGTCCCGTTAGATTATTCGCAAAATTTGTTTTAGCAAATTTTTAATGTGATTTTCATGACGGAACTAAAGTTATAGAAATGTGAAATTCAATTCTATTCATATTTAGCTGTCTGAAGAAACGGCTTCTCCTGACAGATAAATCGCATTTTTTTATGAAAAATAGCACGTACTCCATTAAAGGTTCACCATCCCTGTTCTACACAATATCAGCCTTTATCCCCAGCGAAATACGGTCTGTCAGCTACTCCGAGATTGTGGCGGCTATGCGGGAGAAATTATCGACGGTCTCGCCAGTACGGCGTCGTATTGCGTCACTGTGGCGCCTCCTTGAGACGTGAAAGGATACCAACAAACACAAAGGGATAGCTAATAAGTATATGAGCATAAATCATACCCACATGACGAAGATCCTTAAGGTCTCCAACATAGGACGGTTACTTTTCCGTGATAGTTTTTAAAGTGAAAACTGAACGAAACTGAACTATCACGCTCGAGTCGGTGATGCTGAATCGGTCGTCTTCAATGTTGAAGATAAATAAATCGTGAAGTTGCGAAATTATCAAAATAAAACGCTTTCAGCTGTAATAACTGTCATACTCAAGTGGCTTGGCTGAAATGCTCAAAGCGTTAACAAAGACTATTTGGGCTTAGAAAACGATACAAACGAATGGTTTCTAACTTGCTACTTACCTACGTTGGGATGCGATTAAGGCATGCATTGCGCTCCGCAGAACATCAAAGCGCCAGCGCTTTGATCAATGTTGCGCTCTACCGCTTCAAATTTCTTCTACTAGGTCAGTAGTGGCAAAAAGTAATAAAGTAAGTAGCATATTTTAAACAAAACAGAACAAAATATTCTAGGACACACGGAGCGGATAAAGAGAACACAATCATAAAAAATACCCAAAATGAGGCATTCGTGCAATTAAAGTACGGCGGAAGCACAATGGGCAAATCAAACCCACCAACCCATTTCCCCGCTAAGCCAATGAGTCGCATAATGAACAAATAGACTTTTCTTATCAAACCGTTTGCCCAAATATTCCCGAACCTATCTATTCTCACATCATAATCATAAGCAGCCTATATACGTCCCGCTGTAGGGCACAGGCCTTCTCTCAGAGAGAGAGTATGGGCTTAATCACCACGCGTGCCCACCGCGGATTGGCGATTTCAAGCGCTGAGGCATGTGAATAGCTCAGACACCTTACTTTCCTTAAGATGTTTTCCTTCACCGTTAGCAAGTGGTATTGCTACTATAACTTCACAAATGTACATAACTTAGAAAACAAAGTCATAGGTTCCGAGTTAAATGTTTTACCCACTAGGCTACCACCGCTAATTTTTCTCACTATAAGGGGTAAATACTGAATCAAACTATATTTTAGTTTAACTGGATGTCAGACCCGGATTTCACATTGATTCACAGAAGAAAAGTAGCGACAAATTACAACGCTGAGTTGCGCTGTTTTGTGTAGAAGTCTCTTAGTTTCATTCTTAAAAATAACTAAAAAACATTAAGGTGAAGACACAATGTCCTAATTAACTTTGATGTTACGCTCGAGCATTCGCTACAGGGTAATCTGCTAAGCACAAGAGATGTTATAAATAAACTACCGTCTACAGATAAAGAGTACAGAAGTATAACTCAGTACTATAGCCTAGCCTTGGAATCCTAAAGTGCAAAAATGCAGCTAATTTCAAGCCGACCTCAACATCATTGGTGAATGTGGAAACCGCCTCGATTCCGTTGGCTTGTTCACTTATAAGGGGGATACCGCCGTTTAGCCAAAGTATTTTTCGCCAAATTTTACTTCCCAATAAACTTATGGCATCAGTTTCATTTCCCAAATGAAACTTTAGCAAGTTTTCATTTCGCATTTTATTCATTTGGTCAAATTATCATTTCGCATAATTTTACTGCGTCAAGTTTTATTAAGACAAACGTTTATTATGCTAACGTTTTATTTTGGCAAGTGTTATATAGCAAATAATTGTTTGATTAAATTTATATTTCGCATTTTGTTCATGTGGTTAAATACTATTAGGCATAAATACAAGTAATTTAAAAATTTAAGCTTAAGATACATTTATTTGTAGTATTATATTCTGATTTAAAAAAAAACTTACGAACGCAATTTGGTGTAAAAAGTGTGTTTAAAATTTGGTTGTTAGGTCAGTACACATAAGCAAAAATAGGTTCGAAGTTCCAGGAAGGAGCGGAGCGCAGCGACGCTCCATCCTGAAACTTCGGGTGTTAGTTCTTTTTTTTTATATAAAAGCGAAAAAAAATATTTCACTAAAAAACTTAGTTTTGAGTCAAACAAAAAAATTTTTGTTCTAGTTTACATTTCGCATTTTATTCATTTGGTCAAATTATACTTTGACTGAATAATGCTTCGTAATATGAATTTTGACCAAGTATTTATTTGGTAAACAATAACTTGCCATAATAACTTTTGCTAACTGTTTATTTGCTTTAAGTTGTTTTGAGAAATGTTTTTTTGCCAAGTGATAATTTGCGGAAAATAGTTTGGGAAGTAATACTTTGGGAAACGATTTTTGGCAATACATTAGTAAACCCTTATAAGGGATTAGGGACGATCGGACAGTGAAAAGGATATACCTAGATATACTAAGTGGCACATAACTGTTCCAGATATTACTTGAAGGATATAAGGAACAAAGGCCTGCTTGAGCTCCAGGCAAACGACTGGCAGTGGATCAGTGGCGACTTCTTGCGTCGGAGGCCAGGACCCAAATTAGCTTTGACTCTGTTAGTGCGTAATTGTACAATGACAAATTCATGGTCGGGTGATTCACGTGCCATGTTCTTCCATTCCATTGGCGCCTATATCGTATTCACGGAGTTGTGTGAAATAATGTAAGCATGTTAAAAATTAGGTTTATTCGGCATACGTTAACATATTGTTACTCAATATGTTAACGTATGCCACGTTAACATGTTGAGTAACATTTAGGAAAAAAATACAAGATACAATTTTGGGATTCGTACAATATAAAATACAATACAGTTAAAAATATTAATGGTTAAAGTTAAGTACTGAAATTTGAGGCTTTTTACATGTCGGAGATGGTGTTAGTATAAGTTATTCTAATGTTAGAAAATAATGTACATGTACACGTCAAAAGAAAAATAACCATGTGCTATTTATATTGATGGTTAAAGATACATATTTATTGTACAAATTTAAATATTTAGCAAAGAGATATTTAAAAATTAAATAGGTTTTATAAAGAAATATATCTTCGCTAAATACTATTCATGTCATAATCTTTACATTCCGTGAATACGGTATAGAAGGTTTGATATCTTGTACTCGTAAACTCGTAAATCGACGTGTTCATGAAATTGTCAACAGAATTTAGACCCAGAGTAATCTCAAGCCACTGTCTTTATAAGACAGCTTTGTGTGCGTTTAATATAACATAAACTCACACCTGCATCCTAGAGGGGTAGAGACCAGGGACCGCCACTTGCTACGATCCTGACAGATCACTTCCTCAACATTCATTAGTCGTTGCATGCACGCACGCCGGTTTCGGGTACTTTTTATCTTGCCCTTTGCTAATACATCCCCTATTTGGTCGAAGTATGTCCGTCTGGGTCGTCCCTTATCGGCCCTTCCACCCGCATTCACTGCGTGCGTGTGTGCGTTTGTAGGTGCAAAGTTAAGATTGTCGTCTTAAGTTTACACGTACAAATGCACCAAGTCTCGTCTTGTCAAGAAAACGTTAAGTCAAACGTTAACTCATTTGAGTAAGTCCAGAATTAACCCCCAAAGAACAGTTCTGTGGTTATTTGACCGTGACCAATTTGTGTCAAAGTCCGGCGATTTTTAGGGTTCCGTACTTCGAAAGGAAAAACAAAACCCTTATAGGATCACCTTGTTGTCCGTCCGTCCGTCCGTCCATCTGTCTGTCAAGACCCTTTATGTACGGTCCCTCGAAATTGTGAAAAAATCAACCTTCTATGGTAACGTAAAAAAAAGATACGGCCATTTATGCTGCAAAAAAAAAACGTATATTTCGACACTCAAAGGAATCAAAATTTGTAGGGTACTTTCTGTTGACCTAGAACTATGAAATTTGGCAAGTAATGTTTTATTATACTACAAATACAGAGAAAAATCTGAAACAATACATTTGTTATTAAATCATAAAAAATTGTATTTGAAGTTCGGGAAGAAAAGCTCGGAAAAAACTACGACACTCAATTCCTGGACTATTTATAATATTTAAGTACATAGTAGGTACTACCTTCCTACAAATTTGTACGGAACCCTCCGTGCGCGAGTCCAACTCACACTTGGCTGGTTTTTTTTTAGTTAGAAATACATAAATAATCGTTCTTCTCGCAAGATACGTATTGTGGGTTGGAATGTTTCTGCGTAACACGGTCCATATGATTAGAATAGTATTTCGGCTACTACCTATACTCATCAGAAAAACTTAGTTGTATAAGGAGTAAAATAAGGGACGCATGTTTGTATGTATTCTTTTAAGTTATAATTCTTTTATCACCACCATGTACCACACAGAAGGAGTGTGTATTTTGCACTGGGCGGGGTAACATTAGTTAACCTGTTTGAGGGAATATTCTGGTAGTACGAAGGACCAAAAGAGTCAATTTGCCCTCTCGTTACACGCCTCTGCCGACTTTGTGGCACCGTTGCTAATTCTACCCCAGCAGATGTACAGACGGGCACAAGGATTTATTATAAACCTTATCTGTAGCAAACTAGCCAGACAACTTGCATAAACGATACTAAAATAACAGACGTCTTCAATATTTAGTCTTCAGTCCTCTGACAGCAGCAGGCTAGAAAAATAGTCTTCTTTTTCATGTTTTTTGTCAAAAAATGCCTCTACCAGCTGCAGTATGTCTCTGCAGGGCAGACATAAAGATGCGATATTATTTCTGTAGTTTAACATTAGCACAAGATTTTTGCATCCTCAGAAAGGATTCCCTACCTCTCCTTTGATTTTTAACACTAAGTTTTAAATTAATTTATGGATTAGCGATTAACATCGACCAATAGTTGAGTGAAAGGGAAGGAGGATTTAAAATACTTTAAGTAGTACCTAATTTTGTCGGTAGACGAAAAGGATTGAAAAGGATTTCAGACTCACCATTTTCATTGAGTGATTATCAACTTTTAATTCAAAATTCCGTGTGGTGCCGGATTAAGAATAGCGTCACTCCATTTCCTTTCCTGGGTGTCGTAGAAGGCGACTAAGGAAATCAATTACCAGGAGACGGGCAGCAGCGTCTTTCTGAGATTCCAACCGCATACTGCGATCGCCAACCCGCCTGCCAAGCGTGGCGATTATGGAAAAACCCCCCATGGTTTTGAAAATCACGAAGGAGGCCTATGTACTGCAGTGGGCGTCAAATGGCTGATGACGATGATGATGATGAATTTAAAATTGATCGTATACAGAACAGTAGGAACAATTTACAGAAATATTTAAATATAATGATAATGTTAGACTTCAATAACAATTTTTTTTTTCTGATGAGGTAATAAATACTTTCTTATCTTTATTTTTATTACATATAGAACAATAATAATTATTTACAATCATTAGATTAGCATTATAAATTATAATTCATGATAATATAATATTTTTATGTACAATTTTTTAAAATATAAATATTGATTGGAATCTGATTTAAATAACTTTGACTTGTTACACCGGCGGCGTGACTGACTGTTATGGTATTTCTCTAGTAAAATTAGAGAAATGACTCTACATTAGGATTTGGTCAAATATTATTGTTATCAACTAGCAGCTACTAACGTTAGGGCCGGTTTCTGAATTGAGAATTTCACTAAGTAAATACTTAAGTAACGTTCTGTCACGCTCTTCTCTGAGAAATTCGAAGAGACAGCACTACAGTTGAGTATTTACTCAGCGAAATTCTGAATTCAGAAACTGGCGCCCAGTCTGCTTAAAGCAAAGTTACAAATTTAAGGGCTTGACATACAAGATGTACTAATATCTTCTTATTCGATCTACGGTCAGCATAGGGCCTTAACCAGACCAGCTAGTGCCGATCAACTTGGCCTCTTGGGCTATAGATCTTTTTCAGGTGATCCTTGGCTGCTCTTTCTTTCGGTTGCCAAAGATGTACAGAATCCTATTTGCCGAATTTTCACACGTAAACATTTATCAAACAGTACTCTGCGGTCCAATGACGTCATTATGTGGGATCGAGTCGGTATAAAAAGTCCGAGAAAATCAAAGAGAGATCCGCAGGCGAGGAAATGATAGGATTTTCTACGGATTTTAGATCCACTATGAAATGAGGCTGTCTGAATAATGCAAGAATGATTGGAAAACTAATGAAAGAGTAGTTTTATTCCTTATTTATTTGCTTACAGTCTTTTTTTCTTTTAGTCTAGGAAACTTTAGTATAGATTGATAAAATATGTATTGATATAAAATATATAAGTACATTAGTACGACCGTTTCACTCAGAAGAAAATAATCGATTCTACACCTGCCATGTTACCAGGACTGAACTGCAATTAAACTAGGAAGAAGAGGGAATAAGCGTCACATAAAGACAACTCATTGTTTTAGTCTCGCAGAATCGGCCTTATAATTTATTTATTTTTAGTTATCAACTGTAACTAATTAAGTATCAAGTCGCATGAGTATTTGCTGGTCATTACTAAGAAGGAAATTTATCAGCGAAAAGTATCCGAAGACGGCGAACATCCTTGCAGCTATTAATAAATGTTGAGGTTTGTCAGGCTCATAGCAAGTGGCAAGTCCTACTCTCGTCTGGTTACAAGAAAATAAACCATGAATTCACGTTTGTATCACGGAGTAGGTCCGTGAATTCAAGTTTAATTTTTTTTTTTCTACCTGAGGGTGACATCAAAGGAGAATTATGTTTTTTACGCGTAAGTATTTATGTTTTTTTCAATGTATCGACGAAATAGATTGACCAGGGGTCAAGTCCGACCCCTGGTCAATCTATTTGACAACTCCTCCACTGTATGGAATTGTCTGATTTAGCCAACTTCGAACTGTCAAATACCTACATATTTTGACACTTTGAAGTTGTCTAAATACTTAACTCGATAGAGTGGAAAGTTATATATACAAGGGCTGTTTTCGACAAATGGAAGGTAGGTATTAAGAGTTTCACTATTATGATTGTATTATGAAAAATTATATGGTTGACACCAGTTTTTTTAGCACTAATTATTAGGCAGAGACACTAGTGGTCCACTTGCCTGTTGCAATTATTGCTTGATTATAGTAACAAAAAAACAATATCGCTGAAGTGTAACTTTAAAATCATTATCTCCATCAGGAGTCTTAATAAAACTTCACTTAAAATTAATCACCTATGGCAGCAAAAAGGATGAGCTAAAATAAATTAGACAGTTTAATAAACTTAGTACGTTCAGCATAACAAATACGTAGATACCTATTTTATTCGATACTCGTACTTATGCCAGTACGATAAGAGCCACCTTGATGGAGCTGTTTCGTTAAATAAATATTTATGTGAGTTAGAGATTCTCTAACATCTTGACTGCTAATAAATTGAAGCACAAAAGGGGTCTTATCAAAAGTTATATGCCACTCGCGTAGCCGGTCATGACGTGCTACGGGCTACGAGAGGCTACGAGTTACTGGTGCTACGAGGCTACGAGTTACTGGTGCTACGAGGCTACGAAGCGTAGCAAGTTGTTTACGTTTCTTCCATACCGTGGACCGTAAAGTACATAACGTCAAGCCTTACTAACCAAGCAATGCTTTTACCTTTCAGGTTACTTACTCACGTGCTCACGTAATTTAAGTACATAATGTAGAATGCAATTAAAACGTACACTCTTGTGACAAAAGACAAGCTTACAGCCCTTTTTATGGACAGATTTTGTATGAAGTATCTGTTTGGCGTTCCCGCACCATACCGAACTTCTGTTTTATTCGTTAAGTAGGGACGCATAGCTGCGGGTTGCTGTCATAAATAGTTGTATTATTAGACCGTAAAAACACATTGTATTTTTTGTGACAGAAAACTTCAAAACTTAGACAAAACTTCAATTTAAAGTGAACCATATTATATTATTATATATTCAAGACGATACAGGTTTGCTGGCCAACTATTGTGATAAAAAAATATTTTTTTGATTTCGAATTTTTCAAACACAAATCTGTGTTATGTTTTTAGAGTTTTTATTACTTGCTCGAATTTATGTTCGTCCGTTTTTTATTCCTTTATTGTTTGTTAATGCTTGAACCGATTTAGAAGATAGAACAGTGTGTGACGATATTAGAATTCTTATACCATCCTTATGTTACCCGGGTAGTTTTTAATAAACAACTTTCATGTACTGTTTTTCATCCACACATTTCGCACAGCCTAATAGCCTTGATGTCATCAGACCAAAGCTACTCCAGGGTTGACCTGGAGTACAATAGCCGCAGACCGATCGCGATGGAGGACTCACGAAGAGGCATATGTCCAACACTGGACCAACAGTGAAGTCTTTTTCAAGGAGAGAAGAAGTTTTGCATATTTCATGGGTCGCAGAGTGTGTCGTCGTAAATAGACAGAGCAGACTTAAGGAACAATCGATGTTTGTGGGCTACGATTTTGTTAACTTACCCTTGTTTAGAGAAAACTAATCAACTTTAAACACGTATCCGTAATAATCTACTAACGCAGTTACGTTCATTATTTAAATTGATTACGTTGGCGTGCAGAGACGAAATTAAATTATTGGAAAATTACCGCGAAAAGCAGCCAACACCGTCCGCACAAATTGAGTCAATGCATTGTGCTCGGCTACGGTTATATCGTGCAGAGGATCAGCACAAGTTTCTAATTGGTTAACTGGCCTGTCAATTTAGCTACAGATGGCTCAATTTGTGTGCAGTAGAAACAAATTTGTATGAAACATAATTTAGCCTAAAAATGTTCGGGAAAAACCCAGGGCTCGGAAAATTAAACTTCTACGAAGTTCATTACTTTTTTCATAAGAGGGTTTTATAAAACTCTGAATGATGGTACGTGTCACAGTATCGAAAACCTAGGACTAATAGCATTTCTTTCTAAAACGAAAATTTAAGTATTAAAACTTATTTTTTAAGTTATATCTATTTTATAGTTATAGACTCTTAAATGGAGCTCTTATACTAATATTTTACTCATTCCCCTCAAATAACTCGGCGGTGAATATACAAGCTATATTTTTGGTATCTTTAACAACCTTTACCAACCGACCTGTAACCAGGACTTGCAAGACTAAGAAAAGTTAGAAAATTCGAAAAGGATAGGAAAATTCATCTTTTTGTATGAATAAACCTCTTCTCTTTACTCATTGCTCCCAGAAGCCGCTACATAGCTATGCCTTTATTTGAAAATATATTTTGTAAGCAACCGTAATCAGTGAATCGGCAGGCTATTAGAAGGTTTAATCACCATGTTGAAACTCAAATCTCAAGCTCGCATATCGAAGCAAGCCAGTTGTGTAAAACTTCAAAAGATCTTTTTATTTCATACTAGATGACCTGATGCACTTTGTACCTATCACCTACATTAATCTTTTTTTCTTCTCACCGTCTAAAACTTTCCCAGCCGTTCTCGAGTTTTAGCGAGACAAACGAACAGCAATTTAATTAATTAATTTAATAGATTAATTATGATGTTTGCAAGAGCTCTAAATATTATAAATGATGTATGAAGCAACAGGTAGGTACTCTTTTGCATGATACTTTTCTGAATTAGAAAGTCATAGTCGGGCAGGTTCTTATGCAAATCCCATCAGTCAGCGACTATAAGACGTGTGCAAATATGGGCCGTCTATTTACAAGGAATCTCGTTAGAAAATGTAAATGGCGGGGGCCCTACACGAGTCCCATGTAACTGAGAAGACTGGAAATATCTGTGTTGCAAAATACTGGTCAAGTGTAAACCGGATTCGTGCAACGAGGGTTCCGCACTACTACTATAGTATTGCGAATGTATAACGCCCTTTGCGCCTGTAATAATAATAACAAAACTTCCACACAAAATAATCACTTGACCTCAAACTAGGATACCCTATGCTATAGGAACCAGGCAAGGACATAACAAACAAATTGAAATTTAATTGAAAAAACGAATATGAATGAATTTTAAATTGAAAAAACTTTTATTACATTTTGTAATATTAATCATTCTATGCTCATAGAATAAAGCACTTACTTATCATTTATCAGCCTAAGTACCTAAAACCTTGTCTACACCATGAGCCTCTTGAACCATTCTTTCGGGTCAGATTCATCACATCGTACAATGGTGGACGTCCTCACAATAGGTTTAATGTAATTTGTGATTTTTTTAAATAAAAAGCTCTCAAGTAAAAATTTTTCTCCTTTCGTATGTACCAAAATGTGTTTTGTTTCATTCAGGTTGGGAACCTTTCGCGGTATTCCAACTCAGAATTAGACAATTTTTATTATTTGCTGTTATATTAAGAAGTTTGAATTATAAATCACGCCAAGTTTGATGCTTGTGTTACCGTTTTTACGATGGAGCCATAAGAAATAAGAAACCATAAAAAGAACAATTTTCTTGTAGGGGAAGTTTTTACTTTTAATATGTTTAAGTATTCCATCATAATAACACATAGACTATGAAAATTTTAACTGGGTATCTATTATGGTACAAGAGATAAAGCTCTTTCTAGGTCAGACTGACCGATAGACGTAAAAACATACATTCGATCCAGAAACATAACCCGCCTTTGCTTTGGATAAAAAGTCATGCTTAATTTAACTGAAATAAACCTACACATTTGTGTCAATGGCGGCTGAAAATTATGGTAAACTAATTAGGAAAAGCTAAAATAATTCCGAATTTTAGTAGCGATACAAGTGTAGAATAGATTAATTTACCTTTGTAAATAAATGTGAGATTCAGATAGATAATATAGGTACGGCAGTGGTAGCCTAGTGGGTAGAACATCGGGCTCGGAAGCGAGAGACCCAGGTTCGATCCCCAGTGCGGGCATGTACCTACGACTTGGTTTTCTAAGTTATGTACATTTGTGAAGTTATAGTAGCAATACCACTCGCTAACGGTGAAAGAAAACATCGTGAGCAAACCTGAGTGTCTGAGCTATTCACATACCTCAGCGCTTGAAATCCTAATCCGCGTAATTAAGCCCATACACTCTCCCTGAGAGAAGGCCTGTGCCCTACAGTGGGACAGGCCTTCTCTCAGGTTAATAAAGGTTAGAAAGCCTTGTCTGTCAATAAACTCTAATCAAGTATAAGTACTTACACTTTATATAGCTCATTATTTTTTTCTCCTATAATTCTGCAGATTTCTCGTCAATATCAACTTCAATGTTCAGAGAGTAGAAGCTGCTTGCACGACGAAGGTAGTGTTTAATTCATCTAGTTATGCCGCGAGCGCGGTCAAAGGGACGTCAGAAACATTCTCTGAATATTACATGGGGCGTTACATGAGATGGGTCGCTAACACGGCCTTACTTTTAGGAGAACAGGTTTGTAAGCGAATTTAGCCTTTTCAAGAGTATAATGTTATGAAGGGAGGCGTGAACAGCAAAAGAACTATTAAAAATAATACTCACATAATACATACAATATAAAATCAGTTAGTCAAACCGCCCTGGGACATATCCAACCCAAAGGTTCCCATAACGCTGGCAGCATTACCGCGCTTCACAGCAAGGGAGATCCTCTGCATCAAATAGGTCCCAGAGTGGTAGTCCAAGCCACCCACAGAGCGGTAGTCAAAGCCACATAGAACTATTAATTATATTACGCTGCATGCACGTTGCACGCTCGAAAGCTCAGTTTGATACCCTCTTTGGTGAACGTATGTAGCTAGAGCGTCATTAAAATTCGCTCGATGTATGTTATCGGCAAGAAATGGTTCAGAACACCAAAACTTATCTCTACTACCCTTACTATATTTAATTTATTAGTTGAATTAATACACTAAAATAACGACTTGATGAATATACAAATAAATAACTTTAAACATAAAATACTACAAGTTACGTAAAATATTTGCAGCACGGTACCACGAATTATATTGGAGCTCAAAACTATCAATATTCAAAGGTTAGTAGTATGTAAGTAGGTAAAGTAATCTTATCAAATATACTTTTTCTATTGACTGCCTCGTTGGTCTAGCTGTTATGGCGCTCAGCTACCAAAACAGAGGTCATGGGTTCGATTCCCACTAAGGGCCGCCGTACATTTGTACAAATGGCTTCAGTCTGGGTGTATGTTAGTGTGGTAACCATAGCACAGGGTATCCTAGTTTGAGACCAGGGCAAGTGCTTGTATTATGTGGAAGTTATTTATTATTATTTATGTGTTTAAGTTTGATTTAACTCACAAAATAAACCCTTTTAACTATGACTCATCCAAATCTCATCAAATACTGAATTACCTTCGTTGGCTACCAAGTCTTTATAGCTTTTCTCAACCACCTAATCCCATACGATAACAACAACATTCCTAGAAAACAACAGTTGAATCAATATTTCTTATGACTACAAGGTGCCTTTGAGTTAAAATTAACCTCTCTTTCTGATTCAAAAATTCTAACATACACTATCTCTTTCCCTCTAGGTGACCTCATCTTGCAGAGGCGACATCCCGGCGCCTTTTCAGGCGCCTACGCGTCTCACGCCTTACCAGGGTATTTTAACGACCACTGAAGTTCTTATTATCGACGCGTAAAGGTTATTTTGCAATGATTTGAGTGAATAGATATACTTGATGCCCCATGGGACCGCAAAGTCACGTCATACTAACATAGGACGTTGCCAAGAAATAAAAGATGTCTCTATTGTAACATGACCTCTCCAATTTCAACAATAACAACTAAGTAGTTTAACTGGGCACAGATCTAGATAAACTGGCTAGTTCAAGCAATAATATTGTTGAAAGGAACCCAAGGTTGTCGAGATCTTATGCTAATATTGAATTTGCAGTAATAGGATGGACACAGATCGGATTTCCCAGATATTGTCGTGAATTACTTTGAAATATTACGGATCTCGGATATTTCACGTGGAGTTCACATGAACCGTGAATAAAACTCTTCTATTCGGTCAATCTTGAGACTTAATTATCAACATAAAATGTCGATAGATTTTAAAAGCCTATTTAGAGCCTAAAAATTCCACCCCTGCCGGGACATGAACCCGCGACCTCTGGCTAACCGTGCCAGCGTTCTCCCAACTGAGCTAATGGGCAAGTGCAGGCATCGGCGAAATTTCGAACCTCTTTACAAACTTCTCTGTATTCCGTACAGGCAGCGACATCTGGCTATTTAGCCTCTAAATATGTTTTAAATTGTCCTAAGCACGGATTAGTACAACAAAAAGAATATAATCATGTCGAAAGATATCAAGAATTAAATTTTTACTTGTAGCGTAAGAACCTTGCTACGGCAAAGTATTGACCTAGCAGCGTAGCACTTGGATAGTTAACTCTATTACAATTCGGCTATTCTAAGAATTATTATTATTAATCGTTTAGGTTACGTTGGGGCTGACATGCTTTTTCTGCGAACAAAGCCCCTAAATAAATAAGATAAAAAAATATATTATATATTCACAGAACTGATGGCCGTTGAGGCGAAAAAGTTCTGACCTGGCGACCGCGGACCGGACGACGCAGTGTGGGAAGGCCCCCCACCAGATGGTCTGACGACCTGGTTACGGTGGCGGGGAGTCGCTGGATGCGAGCGGCACAAGACCGGGAAGCTTAGAAAACCACGAGGGAGGCCTATATTCTGCAGTGGGCGTCAAATGGCTGATGATGATGATTATGATATATTCACGGATCTAAACGCGATTGTTTATTAGGTTAAATTCATTACCTTAATAACAATCGCGACTAGACCCAATAACTGTATAATTATTTCTGAGCTTCGCGAGTCAATAAGACATACCTTTCTAAGAGTGCCGATGACGTTTCATCTAGCAATGGAGGTATTCGCTGGATGTGCGCCGTAATCGCCAGCTTGGCGCCAACACGTTAGCAGCAGCAGATAAAATTAAATACAACTTCTACTTTCTACTGATTCAAAAACCGGCCAAGTGCGAGTCGGACTTTCGTCGTTCCGTACCATTAGATAATGGATATAATTTTGTATAGATATACAACATTAGACAAAGATCGAATTTGAGAAAAGCGTCATCAATAGGAACTAATAAGTGGCGTTTAACATTGACATTTAACAACATGACATTGGCACTGTGAAGGGTACATAGATGGCCGCTAGATGCCGAGTGCTGTCCTTAGCAACCTTTGTTGTATGGGAGCCCCCCTTAAATATTTATTTTATTCTGTTTTTAGTATTTTTTGTTATAACGGCAACAGAAATGCATCATGTAATTCCTGATGTACATACAATAAAGAATATTCTATCTATCTATCTATCATCTGTGAAAATTTTAACTGCCTAGCTATCACAGACAGACAGACAGACGGACGGACAGACAGACAGACAGACGGACAGCCATAGAGTCCCGTTTGGTACACTTCAGGTACGGAACCCTAAAAACTAATAGAAAGACAAAAAATCGAATTTAAATAGGTTGCCGTAGCTAATTTAACATTATACAAGACTGACCCCTGGTTTCTCGTACACTAACAAGCTGTTAATCTACTGTTAACAGCTGTCAATGTTTTTTTTGTATGGACTTTGGTCAATTGACAGCAGAATAACAGCGTGTTAGTGTACGGTAAGTTTATTCTATAGACTAAGATCGAGCAGACATTCAATTTAAATAGTTAGGGAACTCCTCCTCCACCAATCTGGACTTGGCCCCCGTGGTGGAGTATGGCCTATATCTTCCTCAGGGAAGAGACCCGTGCCCCTCGGTGGGGACATAATGGGTTGATGATGATGAGTTAGGGAACTCCAAATAAATGGTCGGAAATTACATTCTTTTTTTATCTTCTAAATTTTGTCGTGAATGGATGCTAATGGAGGTATAGAGGTAACTAGTTGTAGTTCTTCAGTATTTGAAACCACTAACAATTAATATTCTCCCCGGAAGCGATCTCGTTTCCGTTCATAGAATTATTGTATAACCAAGGAGTGTCTTTTAATACTCCTTGGTATAACTCAACAGCAATTTGAATTTTTGTCTTCGTAGCGAAGGTACTGCAGTACTTAAGATACGACAACATACCAACCACAACTGTGTTGTAAAGTCAGAGGTTGAACCAGTAGCGTACCGAGGTTGCGGTATAAATAAAATGTTAGATATTTAGTAAAAATCTGTTTTCATTCATTCAATTCGGGACCGTTAGCAAGAGTCATGCTTACAATTGACCAATTTACATTATTTGTTGTTATTGCATTGGGAAAGCACTACAATCATACATAGCTTGACACTGGTGTGAAATTACATTTTTATGATAGAGCAAAAACGTAAAAAAAATGTTATGTAAAACACCTTCTTTTTGTAACTACATTAGGGACTGTTACCTCGCTACAAACACTTGTAAGGCCCGACTGTCAAGGGAGACGCTTCCTTGAAATAAATTCGAGATCTGGGCGAGGATACTCAATAAAGACAAGCCTCCGCCAGTTTGACATTCAAGTACTTTGGGGCCTGTTTCATAGAACTGCAATTTGTGGTTTAATGTGACTGTCCGATGTACATCGCGAAGCCAATTAATTAACCCACAAATTAACAAGTAGGACAACTCTGGTACGCAAAGCACATCGGATCGTCGTCGTGGTAAACTACCAATAGTAGTTTTAAGAAACTCGGCCCAGGTAGACTAACTTTATTTTGCCTCTTATTGTGTTAGTGATAAAGGTTTATTTTGTGCAAAAGACCCACCGATTGATTATTCATTGCTTTGATTTACAACTAAAGTCTTGTAGAACGACATTTTTATTCATCCAAAAATGAGCAATAACATCCAATTTAACACATAATAACACACCCACGCACGCACGCACGCACGCACGCACCCACGCATGCACGCACGCACGCACGCACGCACGCATGCACACACACACACACACACACACATAATGTATCATTTTAGTTTTATAATTAATATTAAGCAAACTTAATTTCACCTCTCCATCATTGTTTAATCATAAACTAAAATTTCTCGTAACAGGTACGGGCCTGCTGCTGTTAATACAGGCTATTTGGTAGTCTAGCTAGCAGCAGATACCTATCAGTTTCGTTCACGTTTTTCTATTTATATTCAAACCCTTAAGTTAATGTACATCAACCCTGTATATATCAATAACGTTTTTTTTTGTTATTTATTTTATAGTTTATCTACATTGGAATTGTCATACTCATCGATAAATACCGTATATTACTCACTCTCTCTTTCTCTACAAAAACTGTTGGCAAGAAAAAACTGTTGAGCAAGTAAATTAAAACCACTTTTATTTATATTATTAAAAGCTGGGATTCTCTATTTATATTCTCCACAGAGCATTCTCTACTATAACACACCATTACCATAGCACAGCACAGGGTATCCTAAGTTGGGATCAGGACAAGTATTTGTGCTGTGTAGGAGTTATTAATATTCTTAATATAACTCAAAATAACAGGGAAGGTGGCCCAATGTAATGACTACTAGGTGATATGAGAAAAGTTCTTGTAGCACATATGCTACAAGAATTTTTCTCCTATCACCTATAAATAACCGAACAAAGCAGTAGCTCCCGTCCTTCTCAAATGTACCTTCTCAGTAGGTACCTAATAACTGACTAACATTAAAGCTGTTCGGTATTCAAGGCAAGTCCACGCGATCTGTCTCTGTTTGCTTAGGTCGAACGGGCGGCCTCGGGATGATATAATTTGCGACTTTATCGGCGTGGCATCGTTGTCGGATGGACCTATTCAGGTAAAGTCAATCGCTAATCAATATGCGTGCTCTAATCTACTCAAAAGCATAAATGTAAAACAGGCTTGTTTGCAAAAACACGATTCCTTAAAACACTCTTCAAAGGCAGTTTAAGTTGGTCTGTCTCTTTGCGACAGAGTATTAGGGGTTAAAGTATGAAATTGCCGTTTTATTGCAATAGGTTCTTTGAATTGACATAGAATCTTCATGGTTTGAGGTTTTCGAATGAAACTTTTTTCAAATGGTTTCTATGATGTTCTTTTTTAAAAAATGTGAAACATTTGAATATCGACTTTCAATTGTTTTTGTTATTCAATTTAGACATGAAAGATGGATACTGCGAAAATTCGAGTGATTTTTGAATACTGTTGTGGCATTTGACCTGGGGTCAGCCATTGCATTTTTCTTTTCTGGTTATCATAAATAATCCACTTTTCATCACATGTTACAATTCGGGTTTTGCTCTGCAAAAGGTAGAAAGTTAGGGGTTTTGAATTTAAATATAATTTAAGTATACGAAGTCGCAATAAAAATCCAAGTTTTCAACCTCTGAACCGCGAACCAAGATCTTGAATTGGAGGTGCCGAAATTTGATTTTTTGAAATAATGCCTCAACGATTAACTTTGTGACAAAAATGTCTGAAAGAAGTAAGAATATGGATTTTATTACGACTTCACATCAAAACCGTTTTTTTTTTCACCTTTTGCAAGGCGAAGGGTTTTATATATCCCGATAGACTGGAGTAAGTATTGGCACTTTTTCGGTTATTTATACTAGGTTATTTTCCAGAGGACCCCTTTTCAGTTCTCTAAAATAAATATATATATCATGTGCATTACATCGCATTACATATACTCACGCCTGTATCCCGGAGCGGTAGGCAGAGACCAGGGTTTCCCACTTGCCACAATCCTGATAGACGTCTTTCGCTTCATAAATATTCACTTGTCATTGCATGCACGCACGCCGGTTTCGGGAACTTTTTATCTTGCCCTTTGCTAATACATCCCTTATTTGGTCGAAGTATATCCGCCTGGGACGTCCCTTACCGGTTCTTCCACCCACGTTTGCTCGATATACATTTTAAAATATTACTTACCTATTCTGACTTAAGAGTGAAACAAATACATGGGTAACCTAATCCATTGAAAGTTCGTGACAAATATCTATAAAATACTTAGGTACCTACTTAGAAATGTAACCTTGTCGGTTTCTAAAATCTACTTAACTTTTGTTCAAACCAACTCATTAGGCTAATAATTGTCGTCACTGACTCTACAAATTCCAACTCATTGCAATTTCCTTACTTCTTTAATATTAGTAGACCTGTAAATCTGTTGAGTTTATTACATTGTCAGTTGGAGCATGGTGATCACCCCTAATGAGAAAGTGATGACCTTTTCCCGCCCTAAGCCCGTATCACACTTTGTTACTTTACTCTATTACTGAGGGTCAAAAGACATTACAGTTTGAAACTGCGAAACTTTGCGACATATTCTAATGGGTCTCGCACGACCACATGCCGGATTTTTTCATCGAATTGGGCAGATATTGTAGAGGCTGTGTCACTCTGGGATGGCTGAAAAGCCTGTGTATTACGTAACTGTCCACTGTATTGGATTATGCATTTTGGCGTTTCCGAAGTGACAAAATATGTAGGTACTATGTATTAGATAGTTCGGAGTTAGTTAGGTATATCCTTTTTTTGTTCTGTGGTTATATCGGAGACTCCATACAGTACAGTGGAGAAGTTATATAGTAGCGCCCCAGCTATTCATTCATATCACCCCATGATGGCACATATCAATGAACTTCACCCATCTATAATATAATATAGGCACCTACGTAGGAAGTACCAGAGTTATTTGATAAAAAGATACATATGTGGTTACTTACCTTATTTAATTTTGCGACAGGTGGTCTCTGCCTGTATCCCAGAGGGGTTTGGGATACAGGAGTCAGTTTATGTATATGTGTAGACAAAATGGTTCGTGTATCTACAATCTGGAAAATTCTGGCACGAAGTACCTAGGTAGGTATGGCAGTGTCGTACCTACGTAGAGCGTAAGTAATCAAATCGGCGATTGTATCTCTAGCGTCTCTAAAGACCCAGCTAAGTGGCTTGTACTAATATCGTCAATCAATCAACTGCAGAAAGGGAGTGTCTGAACAATTTTCGCTGTATCCGTCCCAACAAACATTCTACATTGATTGATTGCAAACGAACTCAGTAGGTACGTATTATTGATGTTGATGTTACTTATGTATACATAGTGGGAAGGTGGCAGACGGACGGATAACGTATGAATCGTTTTACTTGAACGGGACCTGCCCACTATGCAAATCCGCTTTGAAGTTGTAATACTTGCCTGGCTAGACCACAGAACAATAGGTACTACTGACTGGCAAAGCTACTGGCTAGCCAGCCTTCAACAACAAACATCTCTGAATTTTGATGTGATTTCACTTAGTTCAAAAAGTTTCAGCAAGGTGGCAGCATTTTCTTAGTAATGCAAATAGGTCAATAGATGGCGCTTTTACCATAGACAATATTATAAGACTGTGAACATTTTTGTCCTCTACTTTTCCTCCAACTTTTTTATTTAGTCGACTTGTCTTTTTTTCTTTTTAATCTGTGATTTAGTCTATGGTTATTCGTCACATGACCCGTTTATTTTGTCCCCGTGATCAAGTAGAGGAAATTCAAAAAAATAATAGGTACACCGCAATGTCCAAGCTTAAAATTGAGATCCACGAAAGTTCATTGGACAACAGGTAAATGTAACCAGCAGTCACAGATATTGTAAAATATAAACCATTATATAATTCGCAATGTAGCGATTGACTGAAGGTCGTAGGTTTACAGTGTTTCTGCAACTTGGCAAACGTTGCGATCTATTTACAAAATCGAGTTTGTTGTCCCGTGTCTTGCCTTATCAACTTCTGTTTATTGCAGCGGTGACGGAGAATACCTGGGAATGGTGGATGAGGGCTCTTTTGGTAAGAACATTTCTTTAACTCCTTGAAGAAACGATATCACTAAAGTTTTCAAAGATCTTTCCTCTTTTGGCATCCAGATCCAGTCTACATTAACACAATTTAATTATAACTAGCGTCACTAGAAGGCAATTATAAACAGAGATTATTGAATTAAGGTTAAATTAAATTATGGTTGAATTTCAGAGAGTGCCGAGGAAAAGATTCCATTAGTGTCACATACGTTTTTGGGCGCCAACGACGAGGACAACCCGGAATCTTATCATTTTAAAGACCTGTGTGAGTATTCCTAACCCTACAGAAAAAATTATCAGTCACCCAAACAAATTATACAAAGTCCTTTTTGTATTTGTCCAAAACCATGTTTGCATTTTGCAGCTGGGGCAGTGACAACATATAGGTTTGTGCCAATGACCTCCGGTGAGGAGACAGTCAGCAATCAAACTACAGGCTCTCCAACACATGGTTAGTTTGTAGTTTTAGTTTTAAAAAATTGTCTGTAGGCGAATAGCAATAATAGGCCTTTTACATCAATTTAAGATGATCTAAATAGTATCTACAGGCAACTCCTACTACGCTACCTATGTAATGACCACTTAGGTGCTATAGTGCCTGGGAAAACAAATTAAAGCACAAACAATGTAGGAAAACATAGCGAGAAAACCTACTGTCTGTCCTATGCATTAAGCAGAGGATGGTTTAGGTGCTGGAAAAGCCTATCCTGTCAAAAATATGTGAAACTAATTTGAGCATTAGATATCTACTGGTAAGTGGAATTTTAAGATACCAGCCTCTTCTACAGAGTTTCTAAATGGACACAAATTAATACATAATGTGACGATTGGTTTGAATTAAATGTTATGACCTGTTCCCAGGGTAACTAAGCAAGAATAAAATATTCATAGAGGCACAGAAGGAAAGATAGATAGAATATTCTTTATTGTACACAGAGATTACATTAACACAAATTCAATAAATCACAGTACAATCGGCGGCCTTATTGCTACAAGCAATTTCCCAAGAAAGATAACCCAAGAGACTAGTACAAATTTACACTCTCAGAATTCCTTGAGTGTACAACTTGCATAGACCAATGAGGTATTATATTATGTGGTCTAGACATAGATTATGTATATTATGATCTAATATCTTTGCGATTTCTCCAGTACTTCCAGGCGGTGAGTTCTATGTGATCGGGAACCCAGTTGAAGTGTTCGGTCAACAGACAGGTAGTCCAAAGAAAACCAATCGCAAGGAACCACTACAAGCCAAAGTCATCACAACAAAAAAGGTATGATCAATATTCCTAAAACAATAGCCAGTCAGACATCAGACAATGTTCATCCACTGCTGGACATAGGTCTTCTTCAAGGCATGCTGCAAAGTTGTGCTGACAATAGCTATTGGTGGTTGTCAGTAAAAAATGTCTACCGCAAAATACGGAAAAAAACTTGTTAACAGTGGTTTATAAGACCTAAAACTGATACTTGACCCTGTATTCAGTGGCGTAACTACAGGGTGGCAGAGCTGGCAAAATGCCACGGGCCCCCTACCCGACGGGGTCCCCGGTTCGAGATGCTGCGAACTCAGAAATAACCTAACTTTTTGAGCAAAATTTAGTAGATCTAGCTTTTGCCCGCGACTTCGTCCGCCTACATGACGAAACTTGCGTGGAAATATTCCTCCAGTATGATAAGGAAAAATTTTTTTTTATTATACTTTTAAAATGGGATTGCAAATTCGTATGAAATCATTATTTTCATTATTAAACACCAAGCGATTTTCACGGACGATGAGTGCTAGATAAGTCTAGAAGATCTTTATATAACGTAAATGATTATGAACTAAAAAAAGATTTATGTAAAATTGAAAAGGTAGTGAATGACAGATGTCACTTTCTCACTTATGAAGTGAGAAACATGAAACGTGTTTATAAGATTCTTTTAAAATAAAAGCCAGTTATTTTGGGCTTTTGGGATTTCTTTTAATAATCCTGTATATTACATTAAACTTAAATGAACACAATATTACCTAGTGATACCGTTGGGTAACCACTTAAGTGACTTATTAAAATTAAATTACGTGTCAATTTTTAGTGGTAAGGCCCCATCCAATGAATTTGTCACGGGCCCCAGATGGTATAGTTACTCCACTTCCTGTATTTGAAACATGATTCCTCCTGTGGTCCTGCTTTGCTGCTGATAACACCATTATAGAGTTAGGTACCAAAACTATAGGTCTAACACTGTTGTGTTAGGGCTTCATATTTGGCAAAACCTGCTAAATTATTTTTTGACCCAACAAATGACTCAAAACAGTCTTTGTTTTGTGCCTTATACAGTGATGCAAGTATCTTACTTTACATCAGTTTGATGCTATTGTCATTTATCAAGGTAGCTTGATATATATCATCGACAAAACATTGTTTGCATCCATGGTTTATCAACAACAGACCCTTTTACGTCCTTTTATTTGAAAAGTTATAATACTAATTAAAACCTAAAAACATTGGAGGTGGTTTTTGACTCAACTGACATATTATCTGTTATTTTGATCTTTTTTTTGGGACCATGCTTTATATAGCAGAGCATGGACTCGGGGATTTAATGGAGCACACCCTCCCCTTTCAAATTCTTCAATCTTTCGCATCACAAGGCATCTCCACGTAAAATGTAAATTCTTAAAAACTAGCTTCTCAAATTTTCATGTTGACTTTCTCAGCGTGACGACAAACGAAGAGCCACCCACAATGAGGTGGAAAGGAGAAGGAGAGATAAGATCAACAGCTGGATCACAAAACTAGCTGCGTTGATACCAAACACAGGACTGCCCGACTCTGCAAGCAAAGGCGGGATTCTGGCGAAGGCCTGCGACTACATCACAGAGCTGACTGAGAAACAGAAAAGGTAAAGAAAACAACTAGTTGATAGATAGTCACTGATGTGGGCGTGTGTCAGTTCTATACTGCATACATAAATCGCTGTAGCCTGCGATTTGGTCAGCCCTGTCTTTATGCAAAAATCTTTGAAGTCTGTTGGACCATGTGATGTGAATGTGAATGGAGTAGGTATGTGATCTCATGGGTTTTGATCAAGAAAAAAAAATTATTATTTTGATTGTTTTGTTATGTTAATTAACGCTAACTCTCTTACTATACTCTATTTCAAGAAACGAGCTCCCAAAGAAAATCGTTCATGTGCGCCCATTGGTTAATGCGCGTGACCTTCAATAGCCACTGCATGAAGTATCCTTTGAAATCCCTTTGAAACGGACTTGCTTCGCTTATTGTTTCGATTGTCTAGGCGCGCGCATTGACCAATGAGATGCGAGTATTTTGTTCCTTATTTGTTGTTGTTGAATCTAAATATTATGTTGAATTTGCAGAAAGTTGAATTCCTAAAATGTTGAGTTTGCTAAAAGATGAATTGTCTGAAAGTTGAAATCTTGTAAAGAATTGGGCTGCCAGAAAATATGGGGAAACATTTCAAATGATATAAGTAACATAACTAGCTGACCCCGCAAACATTTTTTTTGCTATATTAATAAAGCTTACGACCTAACAAGACCTAACAAATATATACACAAAAATGTCATAAAAATCGGTGAAGCCGTTTCGGAGGAGTTCAATAACAAACACTGTGACACAAGATTTTTATATCATCATCATCGGCCATTGGACGCCCACTGCATGACATAGGCCTCCCTCATGGTTTTCCGAGCTTCGAACATAACCATGAGGGGCCATAATCGCCACGCTTGGCAGGCGGGTTGGCGATCGCAGTATGCGGTTGAAATCTCAAGAATACGCTGCTGTCCGTCTCCCGGTAATTTAATTCCTTAGTCGCCTTCTACGACATCCACGGAAGGAAATGGAGTGGCGGCACACGGATTTTTATATACATATTAGATTACAAATGAACATTTCCCGTAAATAAAATAATACAAAACTTTAGGAAATTATACATTTCGGGACTTCAACTTTATGACATATTGCAAAACTAAAAAATCCAACGTTTTGGGAAGTTATATATTCCCAAAATTTTATATTTTGGTATTTCAACTTTATGCTAATTCAACATTTCGCAAAATTAAAAACAATCCAACATTTTGGGATATCAACTATATGACAGTTCACCTTTCTGTTCCGAAAGGTTTAAAAATAGTAGATCAAATATTTTGATTATCCGCTATGAAATCTTGCTTGCAATCTTGATTTGAAATTCAGTGTCAATAGTTCATTATTCGTGTAAAACTATTCTATTTTCAGGGCTGACAAACTAGAAGTAGACAACGGTAAATTGGTGATGGAAGTTCTAAAGTTAAACCAAGAACTTGCAGACCTTAGAAAAGAGAATTCCTCCTTACGAAGCCAAAACCTAGACATACATAGGCCGAAAAAATCTTAGTTGAGACTAAATGCCTTACATATTGAAGGCCTAATAGTGCTGCAGTATTGGAACTATGCTACAAAGGTGCTGTGGACAATCCAAGTGATGTTGATTTGATAGTCAAATAGTGAATTGCGACTGCAGATTTTACATCGTGAAATAATGTTACTAGATAATTAGTGCGTGTTGAGCCAAAATAATTACTTAGGTACCTACATTTTTAAGTATCTTTGCACCAATGTGTTTTATTAATCAATGTTTTTACTTACTTAAGATTTTTTTATGAAATACGGTCGCTAATAGCGTACTGCAATCTTTTCTATATATTTTTTAATATGACCTGCCCTGCCATGAATTAGTAGTGGGCGTAGTAGCCCTTCTAGCGAATTTTCTGCAGCACAGACGGGATAGATAATTTGGTAGGTAGGTGGACAAATAAACCCTTGTGATGTAGCAATACCGCCAAAATCCAGCAAATAAATACAGCGCCCTACTTCCCGAACGTAAAGGACATTTTAGAATTAGTTCAATATCATTGAGTCAAAAACCAGTTTATTGCATTCTAGATTTATAAATTATTTTTCATTTACTGCTTGCATTGTTACTGACTGAGTTTTATGGTGTTCATCACGTTTTCGTTCGGGTTTAGCTTTCACTACACCAAATCTTTGAAGCAAATGTTAACTCACTATTTTATTGTTGCACGAACCAGTTTAAATTGTTATGTTTTGTTAATTTCGGTATGATTAGCTTATGTTTTAGTAGTAAGAATTTGTTCACTATTCACTCTAATACATTCAATAAAACAGTAAATAAAACTGTGATAAAAATAGAAAATCAACAATTTGTTAGTAAACTTATGTTTGTCTTCCTAGCAGCTTCAGATTTCACCACAAAAAGTGACCATGTCATGGCTTAGATAAGGAAATGTATAAAATCAGACACCAATTTGTTAGCAACAAAATAAAAAATTAGTTATTTTGTAAGATTTTATAATCTGTTTGTTTTACAAGTAGCAACCTACATTGTAACAATTGGCCTGAGAATAATTACAACCATTGTTTACAAAATAACCCTTTTTTTTACACCTAGTTCAGGCCCCAACAGACTAGAACATTGTACAACTGATTTTTTTTGCTTACTACTACAAGATCACATTACCTGGAGTAATTAACAATAAAAGAAAAACGGCTGCATTTATGGATTTAATATGGCTCAACTACACCGAAACTTATTTTTGTTGAGCAAAATTTGGCAACGAAGTTACTGTTGAAAAGGCTAACCAGCGCTCCACCAATGAAAAGCAATCAATGGCGCTAGTTAGCCTCTTAAGAGGGGCACCAATGGCGCTAGTTAGCCCCTTACGAGGGGCACTGGCTTACGCCACATTACTCACGCCACTGGCGACTAAGCGACTGAGCGACTAGAAATAACAAAATGGAAGGTATAACAGAGGTACATATGTCGTAGCCATATCGTAGATTGTGCCATATCATGATGTGGTTAGCCATATCACGAAATGTGTCCTTTTCATGAAAAGGCCAAGTCAAATTGGCCGTATCACGAAATGGCTTAGCCTGATCAATGAGCGACCGACTTTTGACGATTTGAATAGCGAAATGCATGACTATTTCATGATGCGGCTACGACACATATAGAGTCATTATGGACCCATGAGATGTATTTTTGCAAAAAAGTGAAAATCCTACGTGTCGATTACTGCAAGCGCAATTAGCAGGGGAGAATAGCGTACTGCAATATTTCTCATATTTTTTTTATATTTTTCTTCGGGTAACATGACCTACCCTGCCCTTCTAGCGATTTTTGTGCAGCAAACGGGATAGAAAAGTATTAAGACACAAATCGAGACTTGGTCGTGCTTAGAATTGAGATTAAATTAATAAAAAAGGAGTTGAAGCCTCATAAGGCTCTTAACAGAAATTCATCAGTTTATTTGCAATGGGGAACTTGCCTCAAAATTACATTGGAGTGAAATTGTTTTTTTACTATTTAAGACACAGAAAAGCTTACGTAAAACGATAAAAATACTTTTTTCGGGATTTTACGGGTCTCAAAAAATCAAGATACAATAAAAAAAATTGTTTCTCCTTGGAATTAATGAAAAACATTATTTTAACCACAGAACATTTTGTTCTGTGATTTTAACGATAACTCAAATATTTGATGAATGCTTCAAACGTTATCTCTGCGCAAACAGGTGACGGTTTGGTACACAAGAGACTTATTTTTCCACATGATATATTATGAAAAGTATTAATAGTAGAGAAAAATCTTTACCACCAATATTTAATCTTATAACATGGCCCTCGAAATTGGAGGCTCCAATGACATCAAAACATTTTTTGTAGGGTATCTATTCTAAGCACGTTCAAACCTCGCATCGTGTCCTATTAACATTGGTAACTTTTCATTGCGATGATCGGACATGTCGTTTGTAAATTAAGAACAAACAAGTTTGTATGGGAATTGTCGCTTGAGACACCCCCTTCATGTGGCTAAATGTTCCTCTAATTAATGCAGTGGATACACATTACAAAATTAAATGAAATTAGGTATCACAGCATTCTTGTTACTTTCTATGTAGGTAGTTTCATTCTAAGCACGTTCAAACCTCGCATCGTGTCCAATTAACATTGGTAACTTTTCATTGCGATGATCGGACATGTCGTTTGTAAATTAAGAACAAACAAGTTTGTATGGGAATTGTCGCTTGAGACACCCCCTTCATGTGGCTAAATGTTCCTCTAATTAATGCACGTTCAAACCTCGCATCGTGTCCTATTAACATTGGTAACTTTTCATTGCGATGCACGTTCAAACCTCGCATCGTGTCCTATTAACATTGGTAACTTTTCATTGCGATGATCGGACATGTCGTTTGTAAACTAAGAACAAACAAGTTTGTATGGGAATTGTCGCTTGAGACACCCCCTTCATGTGGCTAAATGTTCCTCTAATTAATGCAGTGGATACACATTACAAAATTAAATGAAATTAGGTATCACAGCATTCTTGTTACTTTCTATGTAGGTAGTTTCTCATAGCTAGGCAAAAACCCCACTTGGGTCCAAACACAAAAGCCAACGAGCACCAGACCGAGTTTCATAAAACTACAATACGTAGGTATTTCATTATGACAATTCGAGGTGCATCGCGTAGCAAAGCCTACTAGTTAATCGACTTGTCATAGTAAACCATTAATTGTAGTTCTATGAAACTGGCCTCTGGTGTTATCCTTGTCCACATATACAGTCCACCCATACTTTGCTCCAATTCGTGTCCAATGTAGCGAACATTTCTCGTACGCCATTGCCTGGCACTTGGCTGAGAATTATCTGTACTCCATTTCAAATAACTATTATTCATGGTGATTCTATGACAACTCTTATTCGATTAACCCACAGATTAACAAGCAGAAATAGAGTAATTGTACTAATCGGCTACGCAACGTACATCAAATTGTCATTATAAACTATGCATTTTAGTTTCATGAAATGCGGCAGATTGCCTCCCAAAAATCAAATCACGAATTCACTTCGACAATATTCCGCCAAGGATCGTTTCTCTACTGTTATCTCTGCCTTTTTTGCCTTTTTTATTTTTCCTATGCTGTCTCTTTGGCCTTTCTGGAATACCGCACCTAACTCTCATACATTTTTTACTCTTCAGTACGTGCAGCGAGAGATGACAGGGATACTTGAATGTTGCGTGGCAAAATTCGCATTCGAACGCTTTGCTTATGTCTTGAACATCATCTTCCCTAATTTTCTTGCATGTTCGACTTGTTCTTACGTGTATCGTGAGTTGGTTTCCCCTAGCGAATTTGGCGTGACAGAATTCGCATTCGAAGGGTTTTTCGCCTGCAAAAAGAAACAAGAATTTCTTTATAATGAATTACTTTGGGGCATAAACTAAATAGACTATAAATATTTTAAGTTTCTCTGAATATAGAAATATCTGTAGCAGAGCCTTTGTGGCTATTATGGCCATAAAAAAAAATGAAAAATGAAAAATATTTATTTCTAAAAACAAAATTTTTACAAACATATTTTACAAGGCTGAGACCTCCTTTTAAGTGTATGATACCTGTGCCAGGAGATCCCACTCTTCCACAACTATACATATTAAGTTTTAGAAACAATGATTTTACAATACATTTATTGATTGTGTGTGTGTGTGTGTGTGTGTGTGTGTGTGTGTGTGTGTGTGTGTGTGTGTGTGTGTGTGTGTGTGTATGCGTATGTGTATGTGTGTGTGTGTGTGTGTGTGTGTGTGTGTGTGTGTGTGTGTGTTCATGCTGAAGTTGACGTGTTTGTTTTTCTATTTAATTTCCTATTTAAGTTAGATTAGATTAAGACCCGTAGATTAAACTTTTCATTTATTTCTTTATTATTCATATTTAGTTTTAGATTAAGTGTTGCAATAGTGATTCCGTTGTTTTATACTCCAGTTTTATTAGCCATTCTGCTAATGCATTTTTATAGTCATGAGAGTGCATTTGATAGATGTAAGTATAAGCTACGATTTATTTTATTATAGAGATAGCTTGATAGGTAGGAATATTGTTGGCTGGCAAAGGATGTTTTTATAGAATTGATTTCGACTATGATATCTTTTCTTCTTTTAGTTAGAATTTGGGGGGTCCGAGGCACTTATGTTTCCTTAAGATTACATGCAAAATATATAATTTTCTGACTGTTAGCAGCCATAAATATAGCCGCAAAGGCTTTGCTGCAGATAGTTTTCTATATTTCTATACAACATGCCCCAAAGTAGGTAAGCCACACACATAGGCCTAACAAACTGTTTTTTTTTTCATTTAAGTCTACTGTTACGTCTTGAATCCGTCTCGCTCGCACGTTTTAACATATTTTAATGATTTGAAAATAATGAGTAAACTATTTACACATGTGCAACGCGGCAACCATCACCGCGTGTAACACAGTTGTCTTTCGCTCATACATTATTGCCATCTATATTGTGTGAACGAGAGGCAAATAGTTATCCAGTCACTTTCTTTAATTACAGTGCTATAGCAAGATAAAGGACGAGCGGAAGTTCCCATGACGTCACGCAAGAGAATAGCGTCACAGTTTACGCCTGATTTATTCATAATTTTTTTTCACAATACAGAAAAGTTCCAGAAAAACTTTTTCACGATTATCTTTTGACATAGCTTCTCCAAAAAAAAAAACCTATTTAGAGGCTATTTTAGCCAGGTTTTTAAATTGTCCTCAGCACGGGTTAGTGCAACAAAAAGAATATATAATAGCTTCTGCAATGAGAAATAAAATTAAAAATATTGAGATATCAGAAATAAAAAAAAAATTCAACGTAGAGTTTACATTGTATTTAGTTTACATTCTATTTGTCGAATGTCAATGCATAATGTTAGCCGCTGCTACGGGTCGAGGCGGTCGAAAAGGTAACGAAAACAAAAAAACTCCACTCTGACCATCTTTTCTCAAATCATCTTCAGCACGAGCAGGTAGTGCGATCAACAAAATACAATGATAAAACATGCTGCCGCCAGATCAAAATATGTTTTTCAGGTAGAGACAGTTTTAAGAACCGACCTGTGTGCTTAGCTCGCATGTGCGTCGTGAGTGTATCCCGCCGGTTGAACCTCTTATCGCATTCTGCACATGCGAAGGGCTTCTCCGCCGTGTGTTTTCTGTAACATCAAATGTTTTCAGTGAGAATTCTGAACGAATTCTGAACGATAGCTGTGGGCGCAGCACACGATATCCCGCGCACGCTTGTGCTGTAAACTTTGTCGCTTGTTTTGTCTCCACGGTCAATAGTATTATCATAAGTGTGAACATGGAGTGACTGAAAACAAAATACAATGGCGGTTTAATTTTTTTTTTTGTGGCAGTTGCGAGAATAAATTCAGTTTGGAGGTAAATTAATGTTTTTATCAAAATACAATAGCATTTTTTGTGAACAGGCAAAAGGTGCGAGAAAAAAATAATTTTAGAGCCAATTTATGGAATAGGTACAAATATGCCAGTATACGAATTGTTGTAGGTATCAACGTAAACTCAAACATGCCATGCCTATTTATTGTAAATGAGGGTATGTAAAAGGTACGGACATACGAAGTAAAAGTTATTGATGACGCATGTATTCTAGGTATATGACGCCGGAAATCGGGTTTTTATTTTCGTAATAGCTTTTAGCTACTTCCTTAGCTACTATTGGCCGCAGCGTGAGCATCATCTCCCGGCTTATTTTATGATTATGATTATGGCATATCGTCGGGATGACACGTCTCCCGTACCGTCCTTTAACATCTTCGACCTTCTTTCTCCGCCAGATATTTGTTTCCAAGACAAATATCTATTACATAATAAGTTAACAACTTACTTTTTTTTATTATTATTACTTACTTTTTTTTTATTTGGATTCAAATAAACAATTAACACACGGTTCATCAACATTATAAGGCATTAAATGCACCTTGTGCCGTCATAGTCTGAGCCCCATTAATATGGCGCGTTTTGTACCACGTGATTAGAAATTTTAACATGGCGTCCCTAGTGACGTCAAAGCATTTTTTGTGCAAGTTCTACATTACGACGGACACAAATCGCTTCGGTGGAGCGGATAAGCTATGCGTCGAGTTGGTTCCTAAGCGTGAGTGTGCGAACGCACCTATATGACCCTTGAGATATGATGATCAGGAGGATTACCTCATGTGATTCTCCAAGTCCTGGTTCCGGACGAAGCCCTTGTTGCATTCCTTGCAGAACACGGTGTAGTTTTTGTTGTGCCGACGTATGTGCACCTTTAGGTTGGAGGAGTCGCTGCTTCGCGCCCCGCATATAGTGCAAATGTATTCCTGGAAAATTAAGTAGTATCATCATCATCATCAGCCATTTGACGCCCACTGCAGGACATAGGCCTCCCTAATGGTTTTCCTAACCATGAAGGGTATGATGTATAATGAATAGTAATGAGCAATAGTTGTTCAATAGTGGTATTATAGCACGGCTGTTGGTTGATTGGATGGTTGTGTCATTGACACTATTGGTAGTGTAGTGACCAATCGCATTCCGCCGATTTATTGTACGGGTTATACACTCGTACAATAAAACGGCGTCTCGCTTCTCGTGAACTGTGTTGAGAAAGATGGCGCAACTGACCTATACATTTACGGCTACGGTATCAACTCTGGACACGAGTTCATTCTGATGGTTATCATGATACTAAGCGTAATGCTTACGTATGCGATGGTGCAGTAGGCAGTGATATTTTTAGGGTTCCGTACTCGATGCCAAACGGGACCCTATTACTAAGACTTCACTGTCCGTCTGTCCGTCCCCCTGTCCGTCCGCCTGTCCATCCGTCCGTCCGTCCGTCCATCCGTCTGTCCGTCCGTCCGTCCGGCCGTCCGTCTCTGTCTGTCTGACTGATTCTTCTGGAATAACATGTTTCGTGGTTGAGTGAAGTTTGTTTACTACGTGTTACTACTTATGTCAAGTATGAATATATTATCTACTAAGTAGTATAGCTCTGACACGGAAGTATGTAACATGTAGCTTACCTTTTTAGTACGATCGAGGGGTTTTTTCTTTGTCCCTATCTGCTTCGTCATGTGTGCCCTCATGTGCAATAAAATTTTCGAGCGCGCCGTGAATTTACGGTTGCAAATATCGCAAATGAAGGTGCCTCGCTCCGGATTCTGAAAGTTTCATGAGGGTCAAAAGTAATCACCCCAGCAGTCTTCTTAATAAAAAATCGATTCCACTAAAACGGACGGAGTTAAAACCGGCTTATAAAAGGAATTCCTCTCATAAGCTGGCTTAACTCCATCTTAAATGTTAAGCGGAATAGACTTTTTACAAATAATACTATCACAAAAGCATCAAGCAGTCTACACAGTGTTACCTTAAATTGCGCAATTGCGGAACACATCAATTAAAGTTCTATAAAAGCATGAGCCATTAAAAACATAAGTTGTAAAAAACCAAGTCTCGCAACTCAGTTCTTCTACCGTAAAAAGTTGTAAGATCCACGTAATACCAAGTCGGTAAATTTATTCAATATGGATATAGATAGACTTGTCAATCGCACTAAACAATCTAATTAAATACAATATGTATTACTTTTTAGATACATTGTGTTTTCATGCAATGACCAAGTTAATTTATTGAACAAATTAACCGACTTGGTACTACGTGGATCTCACGACTTTTTACGGTAGAAGAACTGAGCTGCGAGACTTGATTTTTTTACATGTTATGTTTTTAATAGCATCTCATTTATTTTTGTTAGTGTTCGTTCGTGGCGATTTCGGGCAATTTAGTCTACTTAATACTTTGCGGGATTTTGATACAATTTCGTAAGACATGTCCTATTCTTGCTTTTTCATTCTGTGGACCATTGAACATAACAAGTAACATTTGAACATAATTATATCTAGGTACCAATCTATCTACACCTATTATTCCATTATATTATACATATACAGGTATACTGATTAATTCACTGCAAATGTAACTTTGTAATTCTATATATTTATGTAGGATTACAAAGTTATTTATGCACTTGGTGTATGTAGAAAACTGGACCGAGATTGCAAAATATTTTAGTTTTTCATTTATACACTAAACACTAATTGTATTTTACATTTGAAGCTTCTACGTCTGCTAGAAGTGCCTTAGAGTTTTGATGATCGGTTAGTCAGAGAGTGACAAAATTAAGAACTTTGACTATAATATAGTTATAATTCTTAAATTACTGGTTCAAACTGAATGAAATTTACAATGCCTGCTTGGTTACTGAAAATTCAGGCTTCTAGTTTTATCCACAACGAAGTTATAGAGGGTCGGAAACGGCCTGAACTGCTTCGAGAAAAGGATGGTACGACCGTGCCGCTTTTATGCTCGACTTGGCGGGGGCACTGCCGTGTCCCCAAATTTCTTAAAACACTTTCCACAGTCAGTTTAAATAGTCAGGGTAAAGGGATTACTATTATTATTATTATTTTATTGCACAAAGACAGTGTAGTGCACAAAGTCACCGACATAGCCCACCAAATTAGCATGCTGAAGTGGCAGCGGGCCGGCCATATTATCCGAAGAACTGATAACCGATGGGGTAGACGGTAGACGAGTTCTCGAGTGGAGACCGCGGATCGGTAAACGTAGTGTGGGACGTCCTCAGACTCGGTGGAGCGATGATCTTCGCAGGGCGGCTGGCAAGAGCTGGATGAGAGTAGCCGAGGACCGTGCTCAGTGGCGTGCTATAGGAGAGGCCTATGTCCAGCAGTGGACAAGCATAGGCTGATGATGATGATGATGAGTGTACAAAAGGTGGACTTAATGCTAATGGCATTTTCTACCAGTCAACCTGCAGGAGGTACAGGAGAGGTAAAAATTCAGGTAGGGGTGCAAAAAAGAAAGAGATAAAAGTACTTATAAGTACCTAAATGTATTATAAGAAGGGGGGCCCATATAAATAATTATACTCGTAAAAGGGATAGACGTAACCACAGCTTATATAAATCTGATGAGTGTTTTACAGGAATAGTGTTTTTATAAATAAGACCGTGTTTTAAACCATGTTTGTTCTGTGAGTTTCTTCTCAAACTGATATTTTTCTAACTAAAAATAATTACTTCCACACATTACAATCACTTATCCTGGTCCCAAACTAGGATAGGTACTCTGTGTGGTAACCAGGAAAGGACATCACAAACATGAAAATACACCCACACTGTAACCATTTGTACAAATCAAGTATGACGGCCTCCAGTGGTAATCGAACCAACGACCTCTGTTTTGGTAACCAAGCAAGTGAACCGTAGTCAATAACATACATACCTCATGCTTTTTCAGGTGATGATAATAATTCCCGTAATGCCTGAACGATTTTCCGCACACTTCACATACGTGTGCGATCTCTTTCAATTTGGATTTAAGAGCCACTTTGTGAACTGCTCGGTAGTGGAGAACCGTATTTGTGTAGTTCTCTGTATCAAATTTACAGATGTCGCAATAAAACTTGGATTTCGGCGCATGTTCTCCGACATTTGATGAGTTTTCAGTTGCGATTTCGTTTTCCTTATTTTTATTTTCACTTTTTTCGTAAACGAGTTCCACTGATGGCTGAAACTTGTCTTTACTGGGTCGCAAGTTTGGGTCAACAGTTGGTCGAAACACCACGGGCGTGTCTTTGGATACTGGCACTGGTTCTCCTTCGATCTTCATCTCTTCATTAAAAGGAACAGGTACTTCCTGTTTATTAGTATCAACCGTTTCTGCTTTAACTTCTTCCACTTTGATGTCAATCTCGAAAGTTTGACTTACGTCCATTTCATTACTTTCTGCGACATTAGCGCTTCCGTAAAAGTTCATTCTAGCATCCTTGAAAAGTTCTATGTCGTCATCACCTCTGACATCATTGAAGGGGTCTATACACTGCCCGACTTTGGGCAGGGCGCTGGACTGACTATCACCGTCACAGTTTATGTTTTTACCGAATAGAATGTCGTTGATTGTCGGCGTGGACACTAGCGGAGTTCCTGGAAAAACATAAGTGTTAATACATAAACAAACAAACATAAACATTAAACATTTACATACAGGCACATACATTGCCTTCTGGCCCCACACTAGGATACCCTGTGTCGTGGGAACCAGAAACAACGACATCACAAACATGTAAACATCCAAGACCTGGGGTTTTTTTTTTGTCCCCAGCCGGGATTCGAACCCGGGACCTCTCGCATGGCATGCAGATGCACTACCGCTGCGCCACGAGGTCGTCGAGGTTGAGCATATGCCTTCTCACTGCGCTGAAACCTATTGACAACGATTCGCAAGTAGGTTTTAGCTGGCATCGTATGATCAGACTTTGGTAAGTAGCAGTCAAATTCTTTAGTAACCATAAACTTACGATCTGTTATTATTAAGACTACATAGCAATGTGTTTTACCCTACGCAAGAAGCTGTAGTAGTGTTTATCATTTATAGATGCAATTTTATGTTTCAAATTCGAATATTACAACATGTCGGCGACGTGGGAGAGCGACGACATAAATCTAGATGGTTAGAGACTACCCGGTAAAACTCAGCGACAATTGAGTTGGCAAGTAGTGTAAACAGACAGAGTTACAAACATACCGGGAGCAGGCGAGACCAACAAATCGTCCAAAGCAAACTCCTGGGCATCGTTCCGCAAGGCTTTCTCTAAGTTCTTGTCAATAGAATCTGGAATCAAAGCTTCGGATTTTCCCTGATCTTTGCCTTGAACGTTCACAAATTCCTTCGATGTCACATAGACGTGTTGTTTGTGTTGTGTGTTTGGTGAATACGAGTCCTCTTTGGCAGCAGGTCGAGGTGTTGTGAACGGACTAAAACTGAAGGAATGTTCTGGTCAACTCTTCGTCGATTTCCAGTTTGACAACATTACAGGACTTTTTTTATTGCTACACCTTCGGGCGCTCATACACGGGCGGCACGTGTGCCAACTGCAGCCGTCGACATGTCTGCGTCGGACATCCGCATTTAGCGCGTCGACGGTTGGCACACCTGCCGCGGGTGGAAAAACGCCCTTAGTACGAGTATAAGTACCGGAAGCTTACGCAACTACCTACGTACATAGTTCATAAACAATACCATATTGTTTCACAAAAAAAGTGCTAAGTGATGCATCCATGAATGCTGAGTGATACTACGAGTACAGAGTGAAAATCTAAAAGTAGATTACTAATCTCGAAAACTTAGCTCGAAACATTGCTCAGTTGAAGTAGCAGTGGGCGAGTCACATAGCTCGGAAAACTGATGGCCGTTGGGGCGAAAAAGTTCTGACCTAGCGACCGCGGACAGGACGACGCAGCGTGGGCAGGCCCCCCACCAGATGGTCTAACGACCTGGTTACGGTGGCGAGGAGTCGCTGGATGCGGGCGGCACTAGACCGGCAAGCTTGGAAAACCATGAGGGAGGCCTATGTCTTGCAGTGGGCGTCAAATGGCTGATGATGATTATGAATCTCGAGAACGAAGCACGAGTTTAATTACGGTTGAACTTGACGTATAGGTAGGTAAGGTTGTTTAATCATAAATTAAACCGCAGATGAAGTCAGCCAAGGCGGAAATGGCGGGTAGATGTCTCAACTTTTTCGCCCGGATAGGAGAGGAATGGGTTGAGCCACTCCTCACTGGCTCGACAGGGAGTAGTGGAGGTATTTGCCCAGCAGTGGGCCACAAACCTGGCTAACTATGAAAAAAGTGTAACTACTAACCTGATTGGTGCATATACATGTTGAGTGTCATCTTTCTTCGTCGAGTAACAATGATCGTTGGCGACTGAGCGCGGCGTGGCGAATGGACTGAAACTGAAGAAAAAACCTTGATAAGATTGTATCACTTACTTATACACATAGTGTTATTTCATAAGCAGCCTATATACGTCCCACTGTAGGGCACAGGTCTTCTCTCAGAGAGAGTATGGGCTTAATCAAGCGTGCAAACCGCGGATTGGCGATTTCAAGCGCTGACGTAGGCAAATAGCCAAGACACTCAGGATTCCTCACGATGTTTTCGTTCACCGTTAGCGAGTGGTACCTATTGCGAGTGTTATTTAAATAAATAAAGCTGAAGCCACTTCTTCAGCAATTTCCAAGTACAAATATTAAAAAGTAAAAGAAAATCACAAACTTATACTTATTGAAATTATCGATAAGTGAATCGTGTGATTTTAAAACAACACAAGTCACATGTGTTTTTAAAATAACACTTGCCCATTTTTTTTTATTAAATTATTTACACCTACCTATTGATTTACATTAGAAAACAAAATTGTAGTTTATTCATACAGAAATCAATATAATATATGCTAAAATATTGCTGTTGTAGATATTAGTATTTGAATAAAACTGTTTTTTCTATTTCCTGCAAAGTTGTAATTAAAGGACATGTGTCGTTTTAAAATCACACGATTCAAGTACTGAAGAAACAATTTTCATGTTTTGCTTAAACATTTTACGTTGTAATTAAAGCTGAGCCAGTCGAAATACCTGTAATACAGGATTTTTCCTAGCACTGGTATCAGAAGCACGCATCAAAAATGTTTGTAACTCTAATATTGTAATAAGATGTAACATTTGCTTTTGTATGTGTTTTGTGTCAATAAAAAATATTTTGTAATCCGAATAAAAAATATCCTATTTCTTCTTAAGGAAATGGTGGTGAAGGAAGGGCACCTGCCCCAAGTTCAATTCAAAGGGAAGCGCAAAATCAGGGCCGGCTTCAGCTCTGGTGCTCAGGGTGCGTCGAATCCGGGCGCCGAACCCCGGCGGGTTACCCAAGATAGTCGACCAGGTTGATAAACCAGTCAGTCTGGTCCTCGAGTAACAGAAAACTAAAGTCAAACATTGTTATTTCTAAAAATACGATCGTTTGTTAAAAGGGGGTTTAGAACACCTTTCAAAAGCAGTTTAAAATGTTCTTTCGAGGAAAAATTACTTTAATATTTTCCCAGTCAACATTTTTATCGATTTCCACTTCGACACCATGGTAGTGGAGGTTACACCCTATTGTATTACCTGATTGGTGCATAAACATGATGAGTGTCATCTTTCTTCGTCGAGGAACCACGTTCGTTAGCGACTGAGCGCGGCGTGGCAAACGGACTGAAACTGAAGAAAATCAAAACTTGGTAAGATTAATAGTAAAATTGTCTCTATACGGCTATCAGATAGTATTGCACTCCCTCACAGTACAGTAAACTACATAACAATTCCTGAATTTTGAATGAATGAATGAAAATATTTATTTCAGACCTGGGTCCATATTTGACAATTATAACAACAATAATAAATAAAAACTTTAACATCACAGCAGAATTAATTAGTATAATACAATAATTACAAAATCAGTGAAAAATAATTCTAATTAGTTCTTTCTTGTCTCCGTCTATGGTTGCCTGGAAGAAATTGCTTGTAGTAATAAGGCCGCCAATTGTACTGCGATTTATTGAATTTCTGTTAATGTAATCTTTGTGTACAATAAAGAATATTCTATCTATCTATCTAAATTAAAATTGTAATAAAATATGTAGTATTTGTTTACACTAGAGACATAACCCAGGCTCCCCCCAGGCTCTAGGTAGTGAGATGGAGCCTGACCCAATGCACCAGGATGGGGCTATCGACCTTGTCCGCAATGGTCTGGAGGAGGACATTGGCGCTGGCGCGCACTCTAAATAAATTTTCCTTTGCTTACTTCTTCCAGTAACGTGGATAAAATTTAGTTGACCTAGAATGTCAGTTAGTCAGGTGAGGGGTGAGTTACGGCGGAAGCAGCGGCAGTGACCACTCAAATGCTCTATAATGCCCGAGACATATTTTTAATAGTGAAAGAAACTGGATTCTTACCACCGTTATTAACCACGAAAGTGTTTAAAAGTCCTCACCTAAAGTCCAGTTGGAAGTCTGTGTCAATTGACACGTCATCCTGCAGCCATTGGGAGTCCAGTGAGTCATCCAGGATATCTGCCTCCTCCTCAATGGTTTCCCGGATGATGTTCACTTCCGTTTCCGGGATCTCCTCAGCCTTCAGTATGTCCGTCATGAAATTCCGGATGCTTGTGGTAGTGGATTCTGGAATTTTTTATAAGTAAAATGAAATAAAGTTGCCAATGCATGTTGTTGTTTATGCTATTGTTGACACATAAGCCACGCCCCAAACTGCTGTTGTTCTTGTTTATTTGCATGTAGTGTAGACTAAAGCTGACTTAAATAAACTATCTAGGTAAGTAGTTCTAAGGCGCGAAACACACAGATGGGACGGGGGGCGATGGCGCGGTAATATGTATAGAGTCACAGACCACAGTCCTTGCTCTGCGGTCGCTCTTGGTCTGTAACTCTATACCATATTAGCATATTACCGCGCCCTCGCCCCACGCCCCATCTGTGTGTTTCGCGCCTAAAGTTCCACATTTAATACACTTTTGGTATAACCACATTCCCTAAAACTGGCGCACGCGCATGCAGCCGCTAATGAATGTTGATGAAGCGAAAGAGGGTTTGTTGGGATCGTGGTAAGTGGGAAACCCTGGCGAACCTCTCTGGGATACAGTCGTGCATGTATATAATTTCATTTAATTTTTTTGTCTATTTAAACTAATCATTTTTTCAAATACTATCAAAGTCTGGGGCATCAGTACTTCCCATATTTTTACGATTTCTATTAACAGTTTGTTTACATTTAGAAGAGAAGGAGTGATATTCAGGATTATAATAATATATATGGTTTTACAAACCATTGTCATCGTCTTTATTTTTTTGGTGCATTGGTGTGCTGTAGCCATTCATAAACGGAAATCTGAAATGGTAAAGAAATGATGATTTTTTATTTACTTTATTAGTTCACTAGCAGCTTCATTCCTCTCCTCTGAAATGCGCAATTCATGAAAAACGTGAATTAGAGTTTGTAATTTATAGCTTTTGTTCTAGGTATCCCTGTGGCACCGGATTAAAAATAGCGTCACTCCGTTTTCTTCCGTGGATGTCGTAGAAGGCGACTAAGGAAATAAATTACCAGGAGACGGGCAGCAGCGTCTTCCTGAGATTCCAACCGCATACTGCGATCGCCAACCCGCCTGCCAAGCGTGGCGGTTATGGCAAAACCCCTCATGGTTATGAAAACCACGAAGGAGTATGCCCTGCAGTGGGCGTCAAATGGCTGATGATGATGTTCTAGGTACAACTTTATTTAACATTTTTTTTATTTCGAAAAATCACAATAAGTAACTATGTGTTTTCTTTAGGTAATGGCGTGCAATAAAGAGTTCTAATGTAATCTAATCAATCTGAAGAAAAACTCATAGGTACCATAAAAGTTGTAAAACAGAAACACAAATTGAGATGTTGCAGGAAGAGCACATATTAAAACGTCGGCATTCCCTGCCGCTCGCACATGCTATAATTTTTGTGATTGAAAAAAGACAAGAAAAGTGAGAATTTACTTTTATTCGACAAATGAAGGAAACTTAGGCATTTGGACGTAAAATTACGGACATTAGACAATTAAGGTAAATTTATAACGTCAAAGCGAAAGTGAATGTCAACGTCTTATAAGCTGTTAACAAGAGAATATTTTTCGCAACTGACTACAGAACAGTCATTATTTACACTAGCGACTTTGCAAATAACTTTAAAAGTTAATCTTTTCATCAAATCAAATTCTAAACTGTTTTCCTTTGTAACGTTTGCTGGGTTCCTGCCCGGTATGTAAGAAACCCGCCACGTCAACAGACTGAAAAACTGTGGCCGGGGCCACCAAAACAAAATCAGAAGTTGTCTGGCTCAGTGCCTTGAGCCATCAAGGGCCTAAATATGGGGAGTTGAATGAAACGCTGTTAATGTTGTGCACAGACTTTAATTTTTGAGACTACACAGGTAGCAATAATGTAATTGTGAAACTTTAGCGTTTAAACCCAGACAATTACTTAATTACAGAAAAAGCTCAGAGCAGAGCGGGGTCGCTTCAGTAAGTGGTTCTGATAAGTTCACAAATTACATTTATAAGTGGTTAGTTCCTACTGAAAATCAGATTTGCCATCAATTTCAATAATTATCAACAATTTAATTCTACTTTAAAGCTTTAAATCCTAATTCCCTAATATGTAAGTGAAATTGTTTCACAGACCTTGCTAGGAAGAACCTGTGAAGTCAATCTGGCCTCAGGTGGGATGCACGGTGCTAACCAGAACGCGGAGTAGGCAGCCTCGTCCCCATGCGCCGTCACCGGAGCAGGACCGAAGAGACTTCACAAGAAGACGCTGGCCAGCCGTCCCGAACCAAATCCTTCAACCGGCATGAGAGAAGCCAAGCGCATGTAGCATAGCCCAGCATAAGTTTCTAGACCCCAAAAGAGCAACTGTTTCTCGACAGCAAAAAGAGAAGACAGTGCCAACACTAGAAGTTAAAGCAAATCACTAAATCTCTAAATTCCTATAAATTCTCTAAATTCGCTGAATTCACAGAATTCCCTAAATTCCCAAAATATTCCAAAATTTCCCGAAATATTCCAAAATATTTCAAAATCCCTATCCAGCTGAAAGGAAGAAAGATTGCTTCTATTAGAAGATTGCAAATGGCATAAGCATGTGGCAGGCAATTATAAAAGTCTGAATAAATCTTACCGGAGACATTCAGCAACTAGGATTGTCTCGACGCTGGCAATCCCTCCTTCACCCCTTTCCAGGAATCTGGTGCATCCTAAAAAATAACCACGAGGATGAGAGATGACCTAGCCGGAATTGTACAAGATTCTACACACAGCTTTCCAAATAAGTATTTACTTACAGAATTCCTGCCGCTACAAAATATATCTTGAATGGGCTGCTTCTTCGCCAACTGAGCCAATACTGCTCACCATGGAGGATCAACTGTCCATCTCTCATTAGATCTTTCCAGCTAAACAATCACGACATCTTTGAGCTCTCTCTTATCCCACCAGAACGTCGTCGCGTCACCATTGTCAATCCTCTGCTTCGGTGGCCATATAAAAGAAATGATTATCTCCTAAAACGATATTCCAAAATTTCGATATTGTATGAATAACATTTACCTGTATTTTTCTTTATTAGCTTTATTAATTCTTTGTTCATTATGTTATTATTTTTCCCTCTTTTAATCAAATAAATGATATTCATCAACACCTAAAGTTACTATTTCTGTTCCCTGAAATTAGGTAACTAGATTTCCTATGGCAACCCACAAGAAACGACCAATCACCGGCGACCAACTCAGCAAACAAACCTAAAAGAAGAAATGTCAGCCTACAAAATTCTATGGTGATACCAGAGTAAATCGAAACTTGAGCCGTTCAAGACATCGGAGAAAACACACAACGTGACAGTACCTCTCCTCCCCATTTAAGGTTCAACGTAGGTGAACCGTCCGCTGCCCTCAGCGTTCTGATCTCCAACGCAAGAACTGACCCAAGGTTCGACTAACCCAGGTGCCCTAACCGCTTAATTAAAGTTCTGACCTAAAGAACACTAAACGAAACTAACTAAAGAATGTGCGTAACAAAATAAGGCAAAATTGTATGAAACGTCCAAAACCTTGGACTATTATGATTTTATACAAAAACCCTATACCAAAACATTAACCATACTATGCCAAAACCTATACCAAAACTATCCTAAAACCTATACCAAAACTATCCCAAAACCTCCACCAAAATTCTAACTTTCTATCATGTGTCGCAAACCATTAACCTTCTCAGCACAACTGCAATGTTGTGCTGAAGAGGCTAACTGCCAACAGCCAGGACCGATGTTTAGCATTCGTCGATATACCCCTTCTTGTCCGGGCGAAACTTAACATAATAGTCAACCATTATCAATGATACCATCTATAAGTGATAATGATAATATCTAAACTAAACCATATAAAATCTGAAACCAAGCCCTCTACCAAGATGCACCTCCCAGAACGAATCGCAATGTTCCCGACGAACATCGAAACCAAAACATCCCAAACAGCTGTCTGAGGAAACTGAAATCTATCTCGGCCGGGCTCGAGATAACTTAAACTTAACGAAACTGAATACTGTGCAACATAACATCGCATCCACACATGTACCGTAACCCGATTATGATGAATGCGAAACACAGATGTGCCTAACTAATTTAGGCTAAATCTTGCTGACTTGGTAGGAGTTAGTCTACTCTCGCGCATACCCTAACTAAAGCTAAAGACTGCTCTTGATGTTATAGAGTTAAGATTGAGCCGCTCTATTATTCATCTACATTTGCTATCCTTTCATACTTCACGCTCCCAAACTAGTAGTGCAACATTTATTTGTTTTGTACACCACACCTAACAATTTGTGATTAAATATATCATAATATTTAACACTCGAATGCTAAACTACAATCTTAAGAATGTCTTGATCAAGGTTACGGATGGTGGCGGCGATCCATGGCAGCACGACGACAAGCGGAAGCAAGTAGCCGTGCGTCCACCGACCGCACCCACCCTCCACAATTCCTGTGTCAGTTTCATGCCTTTGTAGTCAACAGTGGCGGCGCGGCGAGCGATAACGAGTAAAGCGGGCCGCGCGTCCACAGATCACTAAATAAACAAATTTGTCTATCTTGCCTTTAGGTCTTTTATATGCCACGAGCCTATAGGATGGCCGTCCATCCTTTCCAATTCATAAACTAACGGAGATAAGACTTTCTTAATCTTACATTTTTCATATTTTGGCGCGAGCTTTGCCATCTTAAAGTTCAAAGCGTCGCTTTGTACGAAAGATCGTTTCCATACTATATCTCCTTCTGAAAATCTAGCTGAACGTCGTCTTAAATTGTAATGTCTAGCATTAGTGCCATGCGCTTTCAAAAGGTGAGATCTTACTCCTTCAAAAATAGTTCTAAGGGTGCCAAATTCACCCGCATATTCCTCTCTAGGAATACCTACTGTATACTCCTGATCTGTATCGCGATAGAACGAACCGTTAATCACTGGTTCCCTAGCGTGCACTAAGAAGAAAGGAGAAAATCCTGTGGACTCGTTTACTGCACTATTTATTGCAAACTGAATCCGGTGCAGTTGCTCGTCCCAAGCTCTGTGGTTTTCTTCTACGTACGACGCTACGGCAGTCATGACAGTTTTATTGTAGCGTTCTACTAAATTAACTTGTGGGGTATACCTTGGTCCGTAGTGTACCCTAGGAATATTGTACCGTTTCAAAAGTTGCTTAAATTCTGATCCCGTAAATTGCACTCCATTGTCTGCAATCACGGTTTCAGGTACGCCATGCGCCAGAATAACCTCGTTTTCAAAATGTTTTGCAACTAATGCGCTTGTTGCGCGGCGGAGCGGAAACAATAACGTAAATTTTGAGAAGCAGCATGTCACCACAAACAAAAACGTGTAACCTGACCGAGAACGTGGCAAAGGACCTACCAGATCAATGGATACTACCTGAAATGGTCTATGACATACTTTTGGCTGACCCATTAAACCTGGAGTTTGTTGTTGTGAGTGCTTATAAGCGGAACATACGTCACACGCTTTCACGAAATCAACTACATCCTTATGCATGCCAGGCCAAAAATATGTCAGAGATAACCGGCGATGAGTTTTAAAAACACCGAGATGTGCGGCTGTAGACTCACAATGATTTTGTTTTAAGACGTTAATTCGGTCACTCTTCGGAACTACCACTTTCCAGTCAAATTCACTAAGTAAGTTGTACTTACTTTCACAAAATCTCATTAACTTTCCCTCCTTAATACAAAAATTCGGAAAATTTGCAGGGAAAGATTTGCAACCGTTCATAATTTTCTCGTACCATAAGTCTTTCTCAACGTTAACAGGTATCGAACTGTTCACGGCATCAATCTTCATTAACCTAGACAATGCATCAGGTACCACATTGTCGGTGCCTTTTCTGTGCTCAATTTCAAAGTCAAATTGAGACAGTCTACACCCCCAACGCGCTAACCTACCCGATGGATTCTCCAAATTCATGAACCACTTTAATGACGCGTGATCCGTAATCACCTTAAAATGACGCCAGCCTAAGTACGCCTGAAACTTCTCAACGGAGAACAAAACGGCTAAAGCCTCCCTCTCGGTCGCGCTGTAATTTTGTTCATGCTTGTTTAAAGAACGACTAACATACGCGATAGGGTGCTCGTGTCCATCGATAGTCTGACTAAGCATCCCGCCCAATCCATATGAAGACGCGTCGCAGTGTACTACGAAAGGCTGGTCGAAATTAGGCACTGCCAAAATTGGAGCCGACACTAACGCGTTCTTCAATGAATTGAAGGCCACTTCCGCTTCTTCAGACCACCGAAAGGCAGGAACATTCTTCCCTTTAGCTGTGAGTTTATTTAAAGGAGCGGCTATTGTCGAAAAGTTTCGAATAAATCGACGATACCACGAGCACGTCCCTAAAAATATCTTCACCTCCCGAGAAGTGGTCGGAATGGGAAAATTCAAAATGGCGGCGACCTTTTCAGGGTCAGTACGCAACCCGAACTCGTCTACGACGTAACCTAGGTACTTAAGCGACTGCCTAAAGAACTTGGACTTCCCGAAATTTATTGTTAAATTCGCCATTTTTAATTTTTCCAAAACTCTATTCAAAAGCACTAAATGGGTCTGAAAATCTGAAGAACAAATCACAATATCGTCAATGTAACAAAAGGCTAAACCAGTTTCGATGTCACTCGTAATGTTGTGATCGATCAGCCTATCCATGAGGCGCTGCTGTCTCGCAGGTGCCCCGCACAACCCGAATGGCATGACCTTGAATTTAAATAACCCGCGACCCGGTACGGAAAAACTAGTCTTTTCTTGTGAACTTTTTGCTAACGGTATCTGCCAGAAGGAAGAGCTCAAGTCTATCGAGGAGAGGTATTTCGCTTCCTTTAAACTATCTAGTATTTGCGGAATGTACGGAATGGAATACGAATCCCCTTTCGTGACCGCATTTAATTTTCTACAGTCTAAACAAAAGCGCCAGTCCCCATCTGACTTACGCACTAATAACGCTGGATTATTCCATGGACTTTCACAGGGCTTGACCACATCTAATCGAAGCATTTTATCGAGCTCGGTACTTAATACGGCACGCTTTTCAGGTGAAAGCGGATACTGCTTCACTTTTATCGGCAATGCATCCCCAGTCTCGATAACGTGCTCGATCAGACTAGTCCTGCCTAATCCTACCTCCTCAGACGATATTTCTTTAAATTTACCTACTATAGAATCCGCAAGTTCTTTCTGGTTCGTAGTCAGCTGGGCGTACGACTGTACAGTGTTTACTTGTTCTGTATTTATACCGTTACAATTCGTAAAATATTTATTTGGCGTGACTATGTAGTCAATGTTGTCAAATATTTCTGGCGCCAGTCGAAAAGATTTCCAAAAATCTACACCCAGAATGACATCCGAAACGATCTCGGGTATAACACAAAATTTAATGACGTGCGTTACGTTATTAAGTGTTATTGGAACAAAAATGTACCCTATCGTTTGGACTTCGACGCCAGTTGCAACATGACAAGTCGTTGGTTGTGTTTTTTGTAAACTAAAACCGAATTTCACAAAGTCTTGATGAGCATTGTTACCTAAAATCGAAACTGATGCTCCTGAATCCAATAATCCGTATATTTCAAAATTACTAACCTTAAATTTTAAATATGGCCGAATATCATCTTTGTTTGGTGCAAAAAGAACCGCAGCGATCGAATTATAATTTTTAAATTTTAATACTGACTCACTATTAAAATCATTGCGGTTCGAAATTAGTTTTTTGAACGAGAGTGTTGAACTGTCTCTTTTCTTTTTTCACTACAATTCGGACAGTTGGCAATCATGACATCTGTCATGCCGCAACCAAAACATCTTATTTGTCTGTGAATGTCAGGTTTTGCTTTACAGAATCTGAAATTATGTCGTGTTTTACCGCATTTATAGCAAACGGGCTCCCGCAACTGTGTGAATGTTTGTGGAACATTGGCTCGCTGTGGAACTTGTGTATGTTTTGAACCATGATCATGCCCCTGTTTTGGAATAGGCAAAGAATTTGCGCGCTGCGCACAAGCAAAACATGACGTTGAATTGCCCTCAGAACCCTTGGCAGGAGTGACTGAAATCGTGTTTACAGGCTTAGCCTTACCTCTGTACATGAACTCACTCCCAAGTATGTTCGCTGAAGGCGACTTAGAAGATGGTTCTGAAAACATTTCTGTTCGCTGTCGCGCTGCCTCAATCTTACGACAATTTTCCTTCAAGTCCGCAACAGTGGTGATATTAACCAAAGCTAATTGTTGCGTAAAGTTGGGCCGGATGTTATGCTGCAAAATATCCAGCTTCGCTTCCTCAGACAGTGCTACCTTGAGACGCGCAAACATACAAGGCATGACTGCAAAATATATGTGAACAGGTTCGTCTATCCCCTGTGTTCTTGCCTGAATTTCACTTAATAACCTGTAATCATAATCTACAGGGTCAAATTCTTTCAATAATATTGTTTTCAATTCGTTCCAGGTCGATACCTCCTGTTTTATACCTCGAAACCAAAATAAAGCCTTGTCGACAAACAATTGTGCCGCAGAGTTGAACAACCTACTGTCTGATACACCAAAAGCCAATTTGAGTTCATCAATACGCTCCAAGAATGATCTGACATCCGTCGCACCATTGAATTTCACACCCCACTTCGACACACTCCTATCCCCTGAACATTCAACTTGTTGAACACTGAATGCGGGCTGTAAACCTGAAGGAAGCGACTGATAGTCATCACTCACTACCACGGATGCTGGTGAAGCCTCAACAATAGTCAAAAGTGCCTCTAACTTCGACAAAAGGTAAGACTTAGTCTTGACATCGGCTGAGTCCTCCTTTGGCTGTACTCTTGACAAGCGATGAAATAAATGGTAGCCTAAAGCTTTTGATCTATTCAATGAGTACTTATCCTGTGTTTTTGAGTACCTGTCCACAATAGTCTTTAGTTCAATCAACTTGTCTGAAATTAACTTTAGTTCTGAATCAGTTGTAAAATTTGTGTCCATTATTGCCTCAGATGGGCACTCAATACTCAATTGTCTAAGTTGTTTTCTCAAACCTTCGACAGTACTTGACGGTGTTTCTGATCTAATTGAAACTTCATAAGCTAACTCTTCTTTTAAAAGTGAATGAAATTGTATGTTTCTATCCATTTTTTTTCTAAATTATTTAACTATGTTCAGTATTGAAATTGATGGTTTACAAAATTGTGTAAGTTGCTAATTAATTTAAGGTATTTTAATTATGTTTTGTTTACTATCGAAGATTACAGAACCACTTTACAAAATAAGAACTGTTTCCTTATTCAAATCTCAAAACCTTAATAATTTAAATTAATATAAAAGTTATTCAATCACAATTTCGTGGCTTTAATTTAAGCACTGACCGTTTTCATAATTAAAAAAAATTTGGCACTTTAGTGTCCTTAGCAAATGCAAATACACTCAATTTATATGTATACTGTTTAACACCAAAAGAAAGTAAATTTAATACTTTAATTACCTCTAAATTCTTAGATCAAATATGTATTTAAGTTAAATTTTTTTTTTTTCATACTCAAACTTTCACATTTAAATTTTTTGTTAGTACTCCTTTTCACAGTAGTGAAATCTATGGCTGTATTTTACAATAGATTACAGAGCGTGAGTCACCCTGTAACTGTCAAAAAATTAGGTACTGAAAAAAAAACTGAAAATCTGCTAGGAGTTTGTAGGTTATGTTGACTAAATTTACATGAATCTAAAAGGAAAAAATGCTCGAAATTGTTAAAAAAAATATAGTGTTCAACCTGACAGAATTAGTTTTCAATTTGAAAATTGATGGCATTCGATTTTCTACCTAAAAAATAATAAGCCAATTGATTACTCAAAGCACTGAAATACCAAAATCCTTGGGCGCCACTGTAACGTTTGCTGGGTTCCTGCCCGGTATGTAAGAAACCCGCCACGTCAACAGACTGAAAAACTGTGGCCGGGGCCACCAAAACAAAATCAGAAGTTGTCTGGCTCAGTGCCTTGAGCCATCAAGGGCCTAAATATGGGGAGTTGAATGAAACGCTGTTAATGTTGTGCACAGACTTTAATTTTTGAGACTACACAGGTAGCAATAATGTAATTGTGAAACTTTAGCGTTTAAACCCAGACAATTACTTAATTACAGAAAAAGCTCAGAGCAGAGCGGGGTCGCTTCAGTAAGTGGTTCTGATAAGTTCACAAATTACATTTATAAGTGGTTAGTTCCTACTGAAAATCAGATTTGCCATCAATTTCAATAATTATCAACAATTTAATTCTACTTTAAAGCTTTAAATCCTAATTCCCTAATATGTAAGTGAAATTGTTTCACAGACCTTGCTAGGAAGAACCTGTGAAGTCAATCTGGCCTCAGGTGGGATGCACGGTGCTAACCAGAACGCGGAGTAGGCAGCCTCGTCCCCATGCGCCGTCACCGGAGCAGGACCGAAGAGACTTCACAAGAAGACGCTGGCCAGCCGTCCCGAACCAAATCCTTCAACCGGCATGAGAGAAGCCAAGCGCATGTAGCATAGCCCAGCATAAGTTTCTAGACCCCAAAAGAGCAACTGTTTCTCGACAGCAAAAAGAGAAGACAGTGCCAACACTAGAAGTTAAAGCAAATCACTAAATCTCTAAATTCCTATAAATTCTCTAAATTCGCTGAATTCACAGAATTCCCTAAATTCCCAAAATATTCCAAAATTTCCCGAAATATTCCAAAATATTTCAAAATCCCTATCCAGCTGAAAGGAAGAAAGATTGCTTCTATTAGAAGATTGCAAATGGCATAAGCATGTGGCAGGCAATTATAAAAGTCTGAATAAATCTTACCGGAGACATTCAGCAACTAGGATTGTCTCGACGCTGGCAATCCCTCCTTCACCCCTTTCCAGGAATCTGGTGCATCCTAAAAAATAACCACGAGGATGAGAGATGACCTAGCCGGAATTGTACAAGATTCTACACACAGCTTTCCAAATAAGTATTTACTTACAGAATTCCTGCCGCTACAAAATATATCTTGAATGGGCTGCTTCTTCGCCAACTGAGCCAATACTGCTCACCATGGAGGATCAACTGTCCATCTCTCATTAGATCTTTCCAGCTAAACAATCACGACATCTTTGAGCTCTCTCTTATCCCACCAGAACGTCGTCGCGTCACCATTGTCAATCCTCTGCTTCGGTGGCCATATAAAAGAAATGATTATCTCCTAAAACGATATTCCAAAATTTCGATATTGTATGAATAACATTTACCTGTATTTTTCTTTATTAGCTTTATTAATTCTTTGTTCATTATGTTATTATTTTTCCCTCTTTTAATCAAATAAATGATATTCATCAACACCTAAAGTTACTATTTCTGTTCCCTGAAATTAGGTAACTAGATTTCCTATGGCAACCCACAAGAAACGACCAATCACCGGCGACCAACTCAGCAAACAAACCTAAAAGAAGAAATGTCAGCCTACAAAATTCTATGGTGATACCAGAGTAAATCGAAACTTGAGCCGTTCAAGACATCGGAGAAAACACACAACGTGACACCTTACCGAAATGTATCATCAGTTTTCTTCAAAAAGGAGCGGAAGTCAGCGGACTCCCCTGCCTCCTTCAATGCTAGATAATTTTTGTATCGTTTGTCGGAGGTCCTGCATTGCTTTTTGAACTTGCAAGTCATTCTGATGTTGACATTGCACTCCTTGCACAATTGGAATGTGTCATTGCGTTTCACCTGGAAAGAGGGCACAAAATCATAATATATACAGTATTCATTGCCGTTTGTATATCATTTACTTTTATCTTATTTAAGTGCCTGCCTATAATTTTCAAAAGCATGTCCTTTGTTACAGAAATGTGTAATAAGAAATCAAGGTTTAGAAAACAGTGTTAATGTTGATCATGCAAGTCACATTGCTAGACTTGTAATTTACTTATTTTGTAGCAACAATTACTGTGAACGAAGCAGTTTACTTTGAACTAGAAAGAAAAGAATACAGTGCTCTTATGAGCACTATGCTTATGCACTTTTATAAGTGCATTCTGTTAAATGGGCAGACTAGTGTACTTTATGGGGCCGCTGAATTAAAATCTTAAATTAATACAATAAATACACCAACTAAAATCATAGCTAATAAGCATACAAATTCCAGAGCAGACTATTAGCTTTAGATTATGTATAATAAATAAAGTTTCATATTTTATTAAACAAAATCTTCTTTGTTTGTTTTGTTTATTACACTTTATTGGACAATAAAAAACATTAACAAAAATAAAACTTAAATAACAGGCTGGTGGTAAAAAAAAAATGTGCTAAGGTGGACTTATTTCAAAAGAAATTTCCTCCAGCCAGGAGAAATTTTAGAATGTAGGGTAGGGAAGATAAAGTGGAAACAAAACCTACTGCTACCTAGATTTCAATATAAAATACTTACTAATAACTCACACGAATGTAATACATAAATATAAAAATGAAATAAAATAAATATATATAGATAACACTTTATTGCCTGCTGAGTATCACCCATACTCTCTCCCTGAGAGAAGACCTGTGCCCTACAGTGGGACATATATAGGCTGCTTATGTACAAACAAAAAAAATCTAGTGATATGGTACCCTAAAGTTTCAGAGATATTTGGGGGTAAAGATCGTCATAAGAGATCAATGACAATAATTAAGAATGCAGTAATTACGTGTGTTATACACAAAACACGCACAAGGAGGATTTTTTTTTTTTAATGGCAACTCGAATCGGTCCTGTTTTGGACGACTACTTCAATGGAGACTTTTTGTGCTTTTGTTTGACAAAGCATTTGCAATGAAGTACCTAATTAAAATGCAGCTTTTTTCCGTCTATTTTGACAGGACCAAGGGTAGAAAAGAGGTGTGGTGTATTAGGTCTTCTTAGTGTTTGAATATTGTTGTTATTTTGTTTATGTGCTGAAACAACAAATAAAAAAAAACGTCCTATTAAATTCAATTGAGGTTGAAACACTGTTTTTTACAAACCAACCAATTTTACTTTTTCAATCTAAGTACATAACCTGCTGTTAACCAAATTGGTTTTGACAGAAGAAGATCAATGTTATCAATGTGATTCTCTGCTACATGAGATTACAAGTTTAACCTAAGGCCCATTCCATGGTGACTGGTGTGACATTTCAACTTACATTTTATATTTTAATTCTTATTAATTTCGAAAAAGTGCTGCAATTTTAAAGACTGGGAAGCTTGGAAAACCATGAGGGAGGCCTATATCCTGCAGTGGGCGTCAAATGGCTGATGATGATGATGATGATGATGACGAAACTGCAATTTTTTCACAATATTTCGATTATATTTATTAAAATATAAACCAAATATTCACGAAATTTGTTGTATTAAAATTTTTCACCCATTTTAATCTCTGTGACATGTAAGAAAGCTAAATTAGTTACTACAAGCATGATTCACAGTATTTCTACTAATTATGATATATTTATTTATTTATTGGAATAGTTCAGCAGTTAGTGAACAAAATTTGCCTACATCACTACAATTCTTTTAAACATATATAATATATTAGTAATTATATATTATTAATAAATAAACTATATTAGTAATAAATAAATAAATAAAATAGCCCTTTATTCTGAATTAGAGGACATCTCTAGGGTTAATGGTTGGTGGGTAAAGTATTGCATTTTAAAATGCTTAATTCTAAATTTGCTCATTGGAGGAGGCCTACGCCAAGAGGCACACTGAAGTTAGGGACATAATATAAAACATATATAATATACCTAGTTGATATCATAGATTTTACATCCAAAATTAAACAGTGACGGGTGTGACCGGACATGGTAACAGGTCTGATGAGTATAGAATGAACATTAAAAAATATTCAATTACAGGCATAAATATGTTTATTTTCATAACAAAAAAGGTGTAGGAAAGAGATCTAAAGTTGATGTCATCATATTATAGAATTCTTTTTTTGTTATAGTTTAAATTACGAAATTTTGGTAATTATTATAGATAAATCTTAGTAGGTCTAATGTAATAAAATATTCTAGTACCAATTACCGTGGAATGAGCCCTAAGCTAACCAGGTTACAGGTTCAGGTTCCGGGGTTATAGTTTATTTTTATATTTAAAAAATAGTACATTGCACACCGAGGGGAGAAAATTATCGCGCAGCGGAAGGCTTAAAGGAAACTGTTAAATAATCCATTTAGGAAAAAACTAAATTTAACAAAACAAAACAAATTGCTGCAGTTGTTTTTTTTTTTTCATAGTGTAGAAGAAGGTTGCCAGCCACCTTTCATTGAAAATTGAGTACAAAAAAAAAATTCCCCCTCTTTATTCTAATAAAATTATTTGAAATAAAACCTTTTGGAGATTTGACGCTTGTATTTTTTTAATTTTCGCTGCTAAAATACAAAAGAATGGCAGCAGGGCAGGAATGGATTTTTATACAAATTCTTGCCCTGCTACGGAGGGCAGGAATGAAACTCCATATAACTTTTTCCACTGCACATTTATAAGCAAGAAATGATGAACTTTGTAACCCATTTATGAATGAATGAGCAATGAGACACTTTATGAGTGGGTGTGGTATAAAATATTTTTCACTTCTCATGCTCTGAAAGGGCTTATTTGTGCAGGATACAGGCTGCACAAAATCGAATTTTGTGCATAAGTGCATTAACATATCTACTCATAAATGTATCTGTATTAAGGCAAAGAAAATGAGCCATACAGCCAAACACAATAAGAAGTTCATAGATAGAATTTGTTATTTTATAATATTTACTTTATTTGCCTTATGTATTTTTTAAGACATAAAAAATATAAAAATTTGAATTCAAGTACGGTAGGTTATTTAATTAATTTAAGAAAATTATTATTAGAAAATTAATTTAATAGTAGGCTGTATAGGTCTGCAGCCCAAGCCTAATATCAATGTCGTATAATTTAAAAAAAATAAAGCATCTTTTTATTAATTTCTTCAATTTGCTAAATTATACTACTGTTTTATTTCCTCGCAATCGTAGTGAAAGGCAGAGTTTATAACTCGTCCACAAAACCATTTTATCCTTGACGTTACCTTCGGCTCGGGCTGCTAAGTCTCAGATAAAAATGGTTTGTTTTGTAAATTCTACTATTTTTCTTTTGCAAACCCTTTTTTGTTGACATAACAGATAGAATACTTGCATCGAAAAACTACTTGGTTATTGAAGAAGTCTGAAAAAAAAATATTCTACTTTTTATTATGAAAGTAAGAATTCTATTTCATTTATTGTTGTTAGAGCTGATGTATCTTATATCTTAACCCTATGTACCTACCTATGTACCTATCTATAGGTACCTACCTAGGTTGTGTTTGTGGTACTAAAATCAAACTACTCAGCATATTGTATAGAAAACTCCATTTGAATAAATGTGTGTATTCTTACCTGTAAGCCAGTGGCGTAAACAAATTGTCTTCTAGTCTTCTCAGTGTATTGCACAAGTTCATTGGGCTCGTCATAATGTATGAGACAAGCCCGGCAAAAGCTCTCCAAATCGCTCACAGGTTTCAGTTCAGCAGCCATTGTGAATGCCTTCACGTTAGTTAACTCAGATTTTATATAGGTACCTAGTTGATGTTAAGTTTCTCTGCAACAAAATAAACATTTTCTCAATTTATTTTCTCTGTGACTTTATGACCACAGACGATAAAGAGATATGTTTATGACTTCTGTCTGTCAGACAGAGAGAAAACCACAGATTAACAATAAATAATGTGATAAATAAAACATAAAACCGAACCGACCGACCTCATCTCTACAAAAACGAAAAAAAACTGGTAGGTACTAGGTACCTACCTAATTAATCTGGGGCGCTACCACAGAGTACTTTGCTACTACACACAAAGAGTATGTAATCACTAACTACACAGTCCTTCACTTGTCAAGTCTGTTTATTTTAACCCGTAGACGAAGAAATACGTTTTAACCCATAGTTAGTACCTCTTATCTATCTATACTAATAATAAATATGTAGGGTCAGTCATGGAGTAAGTTAGTTTGTTTTCAGAGATATTGTGTTTATAGGCTCAATATATGATACTGAAACTAATTTCACGATTTTTAGAATTTTTTTCTGTATGTGTGTATGTATGTATGTTCCTCCATAACTCTTAAGCCAATTATCCGAATTTGATGAAATTTGGTATAAAAACATATAGACATCTGGGACACAGGATAGGCTATTTAAATTCTAGCTCCAGTTATGATAAGACGTGGCCCCCATACAAATGCTGCTTCGTAAAAATCGAAATGTACGCGAACGGAGTCGCGGGCACAGCTAGTTTAATATAAGATTTTAGTTAAAAGCTGTCAATTGACCAAAGTGCATACAAAAAAAACCACTGACAGCTGTTAACAGTAGATACAGCTTGTTAGTGTACGAGAATCCGGGGGTTAGCCTACCCAAATACCTCAGAAAAACGTAGATAAAACCTTCTTGGTTTCGAGTTTTTGACTGATACAAACCAAACTATCATTTCGCAACTCCTGAACTCTTCCTGACTCCTTCTCTAACCGACCAAATTAAGGTGACAGTTTTACTTATTACGGTGACAGCATTTGGGAGACGTTTAATTCAGTCGACTTTCAATCTTATTAATTTCATGAAGTCTGACACGGACTTTTCAAGATTTATTAAGCTTATAAGCTATAAAAAAGTAATTAAGTGTTATTTACACTTCAAGTGCTTGTGATATTAGAGATAAATAAATGGAATATGTTGTGCATTTCGCGAGTTGGACATTAAAGTCCAGGATATAAAGAAAACTCAGGTGGTAATATCAGCTTTCACAAGTGAGTACAAAAAAAAGTTATAAGATCATGTTTTCTCGAGTAAATAAATCGCACAACATCAAGGTGCCAGCGTTCCTTAAGAATTATTTTCCGATACTGACGAAAATATAGGCGTTACATTGAAAAATCATACTAAAATTGGGCAAATAAATCGGTTTTGTTGCTACTGTAGTGATGTAAAATATGTTTCAATAAATGTCGATGTCGATAAATGTGTATTCCTTAAAATTATAAATGTGTACTGCTTGACTAACATCTGCAGGGTTAAGTAGAAAAGAACCTCAATGCGTCAATTATAGTCAATGTCTTTGAACGTCTTTTGATGAGTATTTTTTGAGGTCAATTTTTTTTTCGAAATATCAATAACCTAAATGCGTCAATTATAGTCAATGTCTTTGAACATCTTTTGATGAGTATTTTTGAGGTAATTTTTTTTTCGAAATATCAAGACTTACATAATTTTAAATAATTCACGCTTCTTGCGCTCTGCCAATATTGCAGACTGCTATACATCATTTTCGTATATTCTAACAAAAACGTTTTTCCGGAAGTGAAAAGGGTCATAAAACTTTTTGAGAATCGTGTTTTAAATATTTTAGTCACGTGGGCATAAATCTGTAACGGACAAAATAAAATTAGAAAATGATACGATGCCCATATTAAATTTACTTAATTAAAAAGAAGTTGTGTGATCTGTCAAACATTTATACTTGTTGCAAAACTATATGTATAACTTAATTCCCAATTAAGCACTTTACACTAAGACTACTTAGTTTTGTTTCTTTTTCAGAGCTATTCAACGTTGAACACTGCACGAGAAAGGAGCAGTAGTTCTTCTTTCCTGCCTATGCAACAAGTAACTTGCACGGTGATACAGTCCTTTACCCAAAGGGTGCCAACAGAATGCTGCGCTTAACTTTTACGTTTTCCAACTAGGATTTATCGATGGACCCTACGATTGCAAACCAAAATACAATCATTGCATGGAAGAGCGAATGGATAAGTTACAAAAACAAGTTACAGAACTGGAACTCTAGCAAAGAACCGTTTGCGGAAAGCGATTACTCAATAAGGGATTCCTCGGTTACGTATTGTTGACCTGCCAATAATGCGTTTTTATAGACATGAAAACGTATCCAAGCAGTTAAACCTCCTTAGGTTTTATTTGATATATCACAAATGTTGCATGTCTTTTGTATTGAATAAATAAATAAAAAATCTAATATAATATATGTTCACGTTTCCATTCCCTGTATATTTTTTAATAATTCTAAGGTCGGCGGACTCTAACAAATAGGTCAAAACACCATTTTTTGCGGAAGTGAAAGAAAACTTAATATAAAATTACTCTTTAGTATATTTTTTAACTTTATTACATTAACGGAGAGCTGTCTTGAAACAATGACATGAACAAACATGTTTTCTTACTAAAATAAATAAACTGCCTTTTTAATGGCTTACATGGAATAGAATAAGAATTTAATGAAAATATGACTTATATACTTTAGGCTGCCGATTCTATAATAATTATTCCTCGATGGACCTAAAAGTATTTCTTCTTCTAGATTCGACGAGTAACAGACGACAAGGACGTAATTTACATGTTCCTTGGCATACCGTAAAAAAAACTCTATACAACAATCATATAAGAGTGCGATCGAGTTTATATTTTTTTCCATTGACATTCCTATCGATATCGATTTAATTTTGTATTTGCTATCGGCACAACCCGTGAGACAGAATCGGGACACAAATAAAGAAAAAATAACAAAATTGACAGGTAGGGTTGTAACAAGCCGGAAATTCATCAAAATTATTAGTTTTATACTATCTAACCCGTCTTCGTCCAACGCTTTACCCATTAATTAAATAATTAAAGCTGCTTCAGTTCTAAATTATCTACTTTATGTTCAATTTAGGCTTAATGTTTTAGATGAAGTACTGCATATCCCACTTCCATTTTGGCAAACTTCTATGTTTACATACCTTGGACTACAGTCCAGAACACAAATAGTTTATTTCTAAGTTTATTTTGTATAACAATCGACTGTATTCTGTTTTGTAGACTCAATAAAATAAAATAAAATAAATAAAATTGGCGTACTGACAACATAACTTTATCACTTTTTGTCTTAACGAAGATGCGTGTGCAGGAATAGACGGGAGTAAACCTCTCTGTGTGGGCTTCGTCCCGTCCCTTCAGTACATTTTGTATGAAAGTGAATTTGATTAACGGCGCGTCGTTTCTGCGCCTCCGTCCCACGCCCCATCTGTGTGTCGTGTCTCACGCCATAGACAAATTGGCGTTTATGCAGTGCGTGCTGGGTGTCGATATTGCAATATCGTCACGTGGTCGTCACACACTACAAACAATTTTCTATATTATATTATATAGCTTGGTTGGCTATGACAATGGCCGGTCGTCGTAACTGCACGTCATTGTCGAAATCCTTCTATATAATATATATTAAGTGAAGATGTTTGGATGTTCAGAGGTTTGGTTTGTTACTCAATGACGCAATAACGGCTAAACGGATTTACATTAGTAAGTAAGTAATTTATGGGCTATAAGTTACAGAGACATATCACATTTTAAAAGTTACATATTAAGTTACACGCTAAAGTAAGTCACTGAAAGTACATAAAACTTGGTTAGACAAAGAAGAATTGAGACAGCATACTTGATATGCCGGTAATGCATTCTAGTGGGTTAATATTTGTTTTAAGTTTATAATAGATGGCATTGTGCGAGCGACCGTTGTGTTTTAAAATAGATGGCGTTGTGCAAGAATCGTATAAACGGACTCTGTGGCGGTACGGTACATAGTTCGCCGGGACCATAGAGGTGGCCGGGACAGCTAGTTTTGTAAAATAAAACGTAAATTAAACTTCTTTGGGTTTCGTGTTTGTTTATTAAATAAAGCCCGTTGTGCAATCGTTGTATCATGTTATATGAATACTTCTCCATCGATCGACGTCATTCAGTTAGAGTGCGACAAACTTATCTGACCCGGTGAAGGCGTCACTTTTCTCATCTCAGAACACAATTCTTTTTGTGTTCTGAGTTTCTCATAGTAAACTTGACGTTTCCATACTATATTTGACACCTCCACCGGGTCAGATAACTTATACCTACAGTTGTCTAATGTTAAACCGGTCATTCTCTATAGTCTGTGAACATTGTTTTGTTTGTGTTGAGGATCAAGGTAAGGACTAGTATCCACAGCCTTTAGGCCTATTATAAAAAAAAATGTTTGTGTTGATTTTAGATCTCTCTCTTTGTAGTCTGTGATTGTTTTCATTTTCGAGTGACTTTGTAGCATGAAGTCATCGGAAAAATCGGAAAATTCGTATGTAGTGAAAAGTATCCCGTACCAATGGATTCCACTGGAGAAAATAGTTCTCAACCGGACTATGCGCTGACTATTAACAGGACCATGAAGATATTACATTTTAGTGATGGCGTTTCTGAAGAAATTGAACAGGAAACGGCGACCGAACTCCAAAGTCAGCCCAATCCTGAAGAAAATGTTGACCCAGTGAGTTTTCTTGTGATGTTTATCTTGTTTTCCTTCCAATTGTTATTCCTGTTGGGGTTTATCGCAAAACTTAGTTATAAGTCGCTCAAGGTCTGGATTTCGAATTCGACGCAATAACAGCATTGACGTTCAGTAAACATGTTCTATAGTAAATAAAATTTTTGAGTGAGTTCGAGTTGGTTTAACATCGAAGGGTTTTACCCTAACTTCGACATCGTGACTAGATTTATATACCTACGGTTTTTTTCATTTGATACAATCTAATTGTCCACAGAAAACCTTAACATGGGGACCATGGTTCTCTCATTATGCTTGGAAATCTGGCACAAAAGTTCTCAATGCAGTAGACTACGCAGGAGAAAGCCTGGCAAATTTTTTTGGAGTCACCTCACCTAAGTACCAGATTGAGATAAGTGAATATGAAAGGTTGCAAGAGGAAAAGAGAAAGATGGAGGAAGAGTCTTCAGGATGGGTGCCTAAGAATGGAGGTGGTGATGTTCCCCTGGTTTTGAATGAACCTGGCAAAGATACCATGAAGGCTGAAGTCTAAAAAGGACACATTTTTTTTTATTTTTCATTTTATGGCTTGGTCCTCTCTATACATGTCTGCATATTTTTATGCTTGTGATGTGAAGAAGTCTTCATATATTCCATCTTAGATGACTTTTCCAAGGATAATTTAAAATATGATGCCCAAAGCAATAGATTCAAGAAACACCAACCCCACATTTTTATTTTTTGACTGATTGTATTTCAAACGCTTTTGGTTTTATGGTGAAATGAAATACACAAATTCATTTACCATAACATCTACAAAGATACAATTGCTGTAGACTAACTGTTATGTCAAAGTAAAGTAAAAAATACATATGTATTCATATAAATGTATCATTGTTCAGGAAGAAACAAATTGCTATATGCCTTTGGAAGGCAGATCACAAAGAAAACAAGTAATAAAACAAACTCAAACTGAAATCTACTAAATTACAGGGTAAAAAGCCTGTAATTTAAGATTGCAAAACTTTTTTTTCAGTGGCATGGAAATAGCCAAGTGATTTCATTCTAAAGATGTAAGATATTATAATTGATTTATTTTAATAATTTTTAGAATAATTATGTAAGCTGTTAATTAAGGAATATATTTGAAAAGACTTCCGCTGCCTTGCACCACTTTCTTAAATGTGGCTTAAACAGCATTTAACTAAAATTCTCCATACAAAAGTCGACTTAATGGTGACTTAAGTGACATTTAAGTTGTGGTGCAGGTCGGCCTAAGTTTGGAGTTTTTTCGTCCATTTTTTCTCCAAAATAATCTAGACTTTGAAATGGACACCTAGTTTTATTTGTAACACTAGCACCACCGAGGACAAAAATCATATCTTGTTTTACAGATCATATTTGCAAAAAGTGTCAGTACAATCTCTCAATCAGGATATAATAATAGTGATTTTGAGGACCCATGACCCTGAACCTAAGGCAAAAAACCTAGGACTAGATAGCATTAACGCTAGAAACGGCCGTTTTTGGCATAAGTGCTATTTAGTCCCAGGTTTGTGATCCTAGGTTCTTTGTCGTGGGTCCTAAAAATCACTGTTAACATGATTGATAGATTGTACTGACACTTTTTGCAAATTTGACCTGTAAAAAAAAGTTATGATTTTTTTTTGCGGTGTTGTGGTGGCGCTAGTGTTACTCCTTGGCCCCCTTAAGTCTCAGTTTGTGTGCTATTTTGAATAAAAGTATTTTGATTTGATTTGATTTGATTTGATTAATGGAGCACTTAGACACAGTAACTAACTACTCACATCATAATTCTAGTTTATCTACTTAATTATTTTCTAATCACAAAGTTCACATTGAAAGATATGTTTTATTATCACATTCACCGTTCAAACATGATAAATTTTATTTTACCAAACAACAATTATGTATTTTGTGTGTATTTCATGCAATTATAATGTTTTTGGTATAAGTTGTTATTATTTCTCTTATGAAATCTTTGGTATTTATTAAAGTCACCGCCATCTAGCGACAAGTAGGCGTACTATTAATACTTTTTTCACGGCTAGGTTTCGGTCACACTTTTACGGTCCTCTTTATAAAAAATGAAGTAATGCCTCTCTAAGAGTCTCTTTTAGTAACACTATTTAACTTTAGTGGGCGTTTTAATTTTTTATGATTAATAGAAGTTCGAGCTAAGACGTTTTTCTATGTCATAGTACGCATTTCATTCATTCTTATGTAGTCTGTGGTTGTGTCAGAAACGCTTTATTGCGACTTTTTTTAAGCCGCATTTGAATTGATGAAACTTACAATACGATTAGAAAATACCGAAAATATACCTCTAAGAAGAAGAAAAGCAAGTTTTGACGAGACTAGTTGCGGAGGGCTTAAAGCTTAACTAAAGTGGATATTTGACTCTATAAATCATAATTTAGTTAAGATCTGTCTTAAGACTGACGTACCTAAGTCTCACTGAGGGCTGTTTTAGTGGAACCGTTTTTTTATTTAAGACCGTACCGGTTTTATACATACTCGATTCCTTCAAATACTTCAAAAACGCCGATTAAAATAGTCTGTGGTGGACATTTGTGAACAAGGAAAAGATGTAGCCACAGAATAAATAAACAGAGTTTTGGATTGGTTTTAGAGGAATCGTCTTTTTATAAATATGTAAGGCCGTTAGTGTATAAATTGACCACTAGATGTCACTAGGATTAAATATTGTCAACCTTTATCCTATCAGCTCTAAGCCGTTACCTAGGTAATAAGCAATACTAGCTAATAAGTACTTAAAACATTATTCAATCAATTTAACTTGAAATTTTCGAAAGTTAAAATATCACAGCCCTATGTTTCTGGTTTTCTCATGAATTTTCATATTGATGAAGACAACACAACTGTTAAATTATGTACATGCAGGTTCTTTTGAGGCAAGTTTTGTTCTATGGTGATTTCTCTCCAAAATTTCAGAGAAATAAGTAAATAAAAATATTTAAACTTATTTAACAAAAATCTCTCTTAAATTTCCGTGCAATAGAGTTCACTTTGCTTTGTAACTCCACCGATATAAATTACACCTGGCTAACGACCAGAATTAACCTAACAACCGCTCAATCGACCAACAGAACTTCAACCTTATTTCCATGCGTGTAATGTTAAAATTAGAATAGGCTAAATTCGTGTGTTATTGTTTGTTGCTGTTTAGCATGTGATATGTCGAAATGTAAACGGTTGTGTCCGCAGATCAATATGCGTGTTGCGCGCGGTGTTTTAAAGACGTGTGATTGGCTGGGGTGAGGGGGCGTGGCCCATATGTGAGGCGGCCCGTGGTCTGTCAACGGACGCGAGATTTTGGCGCCAAATTGGGCATTGCATTTTCGACCTTGCTGTCCGCCGGAGGGTTTACTCTGGAGGATTTTTTTTAATACCTAGTAATTTTTTACATTTTCTTGTTTAGTCTAAAGACTTGTCTTTATTTTATTGTAAATTTCATTTCGCTTTTTTCTCAGTGAAAAGCCAAAGCTGAATGAAACGAATTTTTTTTTTGCTATCTTTGAATGTTAAGTGCAGTATGAGTGTACTTTTACTTTCAAAATACTTTGTTTCAACAACGGGTGTTGGTAGGTATATCTGTTACGAGTTTCCTTAAAGAGAAAGTTATTTATTTACACGATATTTAGATATTTGCTTAGGCACCTATTTAGATGACTATTCAACAGGTTGGTATCTAATAAAACAGGTACCTAAGTATTTGAGACAGCAAACTGACAATAAATAGTCGACGACCAGAGTAAAAAATTGGAGGTAGGGATTGGTGTTACTTGAAGCAATGAGATACCTAGAACCAGTCAGGCGCGAGACACAGATGGGACGTGGGGCGAGGACGCGGTAAGATGTATAGAGTCACAGACAAAGAGCGACCGCAGAGCAAGGACTGTGGTCTGTGACTCTATACATAGGTATTACCGCGCCCTCACCCCACGTCCCATCTGTGTGTCTCGCGCCTAAGATTATTTTTTCCGTATTTTAATGATTCTATTTATTGGTTTGTTTACATCTTGGTACTTCTTAGGGAAAGTAGGTAATCAGAAACGGAAAATAGGTGGATAAGTAGGTACGACAATGCGCGTCCATATTTGACAAAATGTCTGACAGCGCATGGACGTAGGTATTTCGGGTGTCATCGACGGGGAACGCAGCATGTGATTTAAAATACTTTTGACTTTATGAGTACTTATGAGTATTTTTTTGTAGTCAAAATAACAAGGAATACTTACCTAGTACCTAATAAAAAAATAGGTTCAAGTGTTACATCTCCCAACTACCTAGGTAGATACCTACGTGAATTTATTGTCAAGTTATGTGCTGGGCATTATACCTATTACTATATGTCTAGTAAAGCAAGTAATGAAGTTTTAAAAAACCTATTTAGAGGCTAAAAATTCCACCCATGCCGGGACTTGAACCGACCTCTTTACAAAGTAATTAAGTACCTATGTGGTAGGTATTGTAACCTACCTAACTGTGAAAATGAAGTAATGCGACATTTTGAATGTTTTTGTTAACTTGTTCAGCCGTTCCGCCAAATAACCGTCATTCACATTCAGGTTACGTTCATTCACCCAGAGGAGATAGGTTAGGTTTGGGAATTCGATAAGAAAATTTACGTAAAATATTACAAAGCCCTAAGTAATAAATCACGTGGGCCGGGCAGGGGCGGCGGAAAGCGTAACAAAATTGTTACTCAATTATTGCCTAATTCAATTATTTCCTAACGCAGCCCAGGTCATTCCGGACAATGTAACTCTTTACAAAAGACACGAGGCCAAAATGTTGGCATTCGATGGACACCAGTTTCTACCGCGAGTTGGAATAAACTGTATGAATGGAAGGGAATGGTCAAGTCTGAAGTTGCCGTTTTTTGCGGGTTCTCACCGAAAACCGTTCTCACCGTGAAGTAGGCAACTTTTTATCTGCAGTGGTAAAAAGTTGGGTTGTTGGATTTGGGGATTTGTTGTAGTTTCTGACAAATATAGGTACCTATAGGAAAGGAAACAGTTTGGGAATTGCTTCGCGTATTTTAACGATTTCTATCAACGGTTTATAATATAGGCCGCACTGAATGAAACGAAATATAAGTACCTAAGTAGGTGGGTACCTACAGTTAACAGCAGATCAATATTACACTTTTATCTACTTATTTGAAAATCTAAATATGTCAAAACTGCTTTTGTTGCAAAGTGACCCTTAACTGACCCTGAGTAGAGGGCATCCGTGTCAAGATGATGCATTGAGGACTGTAGGTATTTGTTTACCGTTTTACGCCAACTTTACTTACGCAACCCTAAAACGCGAGCATTGCAAATTATAAAGAGGCGCGTGGTAAAACTGGTTCTGGAAAATAAACTAGAAATTCAGGTTGGCATTTGCTTTTGTCGTTTCATTTATTTCTGCAGAGATTTGCTAAACATAGTTGCGTTTGAATGACGCCATTGTATTTGGTCTAGTTTTGCGATGTTCACGGTTTTTGATTGCAAATATTATTTTGTGACTTCTAATAATAATTTTTAAAAGATGATGAGGCAGCATTTGGGGGAAAGCCTATAACCAGCAGTGGGCAGAGGTGGGCTGATGATGATGATGATGATTATGAACAATAATAAAATTATGGAGTAGAAACAAATAGATTAAACTTGATGTCAAATGAAATAAGAAGGTACCTGCCACACCTTCCCTCGCGTTTGTGTGCGTTGCACTGTTGTTCTATACTTAGTTAACTAATGCTAAAATACTTGTAGGCGGGGAGGGTACAAAGACAGGTGGATCTAGTACCTACCTACTAGGTAAGTACTAGCAAAACCGATTACGTAGTAATGTGCATTCACGACACAGAAAAATAAGGTATTTTTCTTCTTTTTGTGTTCTGTGTTTCCTACACACGGGAACCGTACCTAAGTGCTTATTAGGTACCATCACAGTGGTTTGCATTCGTAAAAAAAAATAGGTACCTACTAAGTACCTACTGATCGCAGGTACTTAGTAGGTACCAATTTTTTCATGCGATCAGTAGAATCTAAGTAGGTATAAGAAACTATTTGTAATAATATCTTTAACCTGGTTGTGCAATAAAGTGTTCTCTATCTATCTATCTATCTATACCTAAACTTAGGCCTTTGCATCTTCGTAATGAGATGATTTATGCAGCGTCCAGTGGCTGCTTCACTCACACTAGATGGGTGAAGGGACCACTCGGACGCTGCAGTGCCTGGGACATGGTTTTTTTAGATGGAGTAGGCTTGCCCAGCACCTACACCATCCTGACAGCTTAGTCGGCCTAGCCCACAGGAAAGACAAGTCAATACGTGCGGAGCCAACCAAGCCGCGGGTTTCCTCACGATGTTTTCCTTCACAGCGTGTGGCATTGCTACTGTAAATTTGCAGTAGCGGTGGTAGCCCCGTGGGTAGAACAATGGGCTGAAACGAGAGACCCAGGTTCGATTCCCAGTGCGGGCATGTACCTACCAATGACTGTTTATTTTAAAAGTTACGTACATCTCTAAGTAGGTATATTATTCAGATTATTGTACTAAATTATTTGCGTCGTGTAGGGAAAAGAACTTTATTTGTAGCTAAATATATAGGTAGGCACCTAACAGCGGTAGGTAATAATACGAGGCATTATAATACCAATGCACGTTGCACAACCCTTATCTAAATGTCAAAATGATCCAGGTAGAATCAACAAAAGGTTTCCGAATCGATAATATGCAAATTTTTGGCACATGCGGCGAGTGAACTTTATAATACAAGCTCGGGGGTCGAACCCGCGGCAGATGTTCCAGTTCTCGACTTGGCTTGTACATGCGAATGTTGTTTATTGAAAAAAAAAAACACCTTTTGTGTCCATCTCACGTCATAAAAACGACGGCCAATGCAAATCAGAAGCAAAGGGACCGATGAAGGCGTTGGAAATAAAATTATTAAAACGGCAAATTGTACTTTATCTAGTCTGTCGAAGTGTAAGATTTTATTGTAATTTATTGCTGACTAGCTGTGCCCGCGACTCCGTTCGCGTACATTTCGATTTTTACGAAGCAGCATTTGTATGGGGGCCACGTCTTATCATAACTGGAGCTAGAATTTAAATAGCCTATCCTGTGTCCCAGATATCTATATGTTTTTATACCAAATTTCATCAAATTCGGATAATTGGTTTAAGAGTTATGGAGGAACATACATACATACATACACACATACAGAAAAAAATTCTAAAAATCGTGAAATTAGTTTCAGTATCATATATTGAGCCTATAAACACAATATCTCTGAAAACAAACTAACTTACTCCATGACCGACCCTTACAGATTTATTATTAGTATAGATAGATATAGACTAAAAGGGCGTCCTCTACTAAAGCTGCGTGAGCGAAAGTAAACACGATTGTCCTCATCCATTTATAAACATACCTAAAATTTCTAGCAAAGATATGCAAATGATTGTTTTTGTCTGAATTTTTCTGGCTTATTTCCAAAACAAGCAGATACATACTGACGCTCAAAGAACAAACCACCTAACGAATAGGTAGGTACACCTAAAGAATATTTATAGTATAGCATTATATTAATATGTAGGTCTATTCAATCTTACGCTTGCCTGGAAGAAATTGCTATTAGAAATAAGGCCGCCAATGTATCTTTTCTTTTGTCATTGCTGTTTCTGTAACATTTCCGGTAAACAATAAATAATATTCTTATCTTATCTTATAAGTATATTGTAAATTGCATTTCTACTTTTCCCCCCTCTCCTCTTAGCACGCCTACCAATCTTTCTTCCACCTCTTGCAGTTGACTGGTCGACAATGCCTATGGCATTAAGTCCGCCGTATTGTACATTAGGCTAAGTGCAATAAAAGTATTAAATAATAAAAAATAATACTATTCTATCTATAGACACGGTGCCTACTTATATATTCTAAAAGAAAACGTGAATTCAGCTTTCATTTTAAACGCCGAGCCCGCAGAGAACAATGTTTACTCCAGTCTACGAAGTTCTTCGCGTAGACGCTACGCCGTAGGCCTGCTACGCAACTTTGCTAAGAAATGGGTAAAGCGATATCATTTAATTATAATTAACCGACATGCAAAAAATACGGTCTTGATCAGTGTTGCGTCAGCAATTAAAGTCTTTTGAGCAGCGACTAGTGCCTTACAAAAAAATCTGCATAAACATTGAGAAGGAAAACAATCCGAATTGAGCACCAGATAATGCCCTCGGCTCTTAAATTTATTGGTCAGGAAATCTTTTAAAATGTAGCTTTTCGTCAAATATATTTTGATTTGTATATCAGATTTTAGTACGGATTTGTTTTATGTAATATCCCATTTTAATATCATTTTGTCTATGAAGAAAAGGGGAAGTGGCAAAAATATGTCGAAGGACACAATGATTCCCTCTCTTGATTCACCTACTGTCCAAATATTTTGCTAAATGTCTAGTTTATGTGTTGACCACATGGCGCGTCTTATTTTAAAATAATGGTTTTCTGATCAAATGTTTTTTTTTTGCTGACCATACATTTTTATTAAAACAATTATTTTAACCTAGTTTTACCCACTAATTGTGAGTCCGAATTTACTTTTACTATGTAAAGTGTCTAACTACCTAGATCACAGGTGCAAACTGTAACTGTATTCAAGGTGCAGATGCGCAAAGGGGCACAGTCATAGCCGATGCAGTCCTTTGCCGTTCTATGCAAAAATAACAATAATATCTAGCGCGGATTAGGCAAGGGTATGGGAGGGGTATGCAAAACAGTTGTACGGGAACCGTGGACGGTTCCCAGTTTGTTCATTCTTTTTAGGGTTCCGTACCAAAAGGATCCGTCTTCTGTCTGTCTGTCTGTGTGTCACCAGGCTGTCACTCATGAACCGTGATAGCTAGACAGTTGAAATTTTCAGAGATATCTAATGTATTTCTGTTGCCGCTCCAACGACAAATACCTACTAACGGAATAAAATTAATATTAAATTCCCATACAACAAACGTGATTTTTTTGTGCTTTTTGCTCGATATTAATAACGGCAAATGTTGTATAGATACGGAACCCTTCGTGCGCGAGTCCGACTCGCACTTGGCCGGTTTTTTGTTTTGGCTTTGCGTTTTTACAGGCTCTATTTTGTTTGTTCCTTGTTTTAAGTTGCTCTATATTGTATATAACTCTATTTACTTACACGCCACTCACTTTGTCTTCACTCACTCACTCACCATTCAATTTCACTCACCTACTCACTTTTTCAACACCACTCAACACTTCACTTTGATCACTTTTTTAACAGCTAACATAAGTTTATCATAACCAGCAACGGGCTTCTTTTAACCAGTAATTGGTGATGCATGGTAACAGCTCATAAATCTTCACACTTTTTGTTGCGACGTTGCCCGTAAAGTAACCAAGTAAACCTTGTATGCCTTTACATTGTCTTCAGTGATTAAACTGAGTACAGTACACGCATGTAAGTGTGGATGCATAGCTGTAAACTGCACTAAGTACAATTATAAATCATCAAAATAATAGATAATCGTGATAATAATGTCGTTTATTTTGCTCGTGTGATGTGTCCTGTTGGTATAATAAATGTCTTTCTTTCTTTCTTTCTCTCAATACCAATAAGGCCAATCGCCCACTTCTGAACATAGGCAAAGCAGTGGATAATTGTGACGGAAAGTCAGAAAGAAGAAGAAAAAAATCGGCCAAGTGCGAGTCGGACTCGCGCACGAAGGGTTCCGTACGATTATCTATGCGACATTAGACAAAGATCGAATTTGAGAACAGCGCCATCTTTAGAAAGCAACAAGAAGGGTTTAACATTGACATTTAAGGACATGACATCGGCACTGTGAAGTTTAGATAGATGGCCGCTAGATGGCGAGCGCTGTCTTTAGACAACTTTTGTTGTATGAGAGCCCCCCTCATAAATTTTTTTTATTCTGTTTTTAGTATTAGTTGCTACAGCGGCAACGGAAATACATCATCTGTAAAAATTTCGACGGCCTAACAATCACGGTTCATGAGATACAGCCTGGTGACAGACAGACAGTGAAGTCTTAGTAATAGGGTCCCGTTTGGCATCCTTCGGGTACGGGAGCCTAAAAAGAATCTGGGCTGCCGTAGGGAGGCCATGACATAAAACATGCCTCTTATTTTTGTCATCGGCCGCCGCTACATGCAATCTGCCTCAAATCGACAGTCCAGCAAGCTGGTGCCACATTGAAGTTCATCATCATCATCATCATCATTCAGCCACAAGAAGTCCACTGCTGGACACAGGCCTCCTCCATGGATTTCCAAAAAGACCGGTTGGAAGCGGCCTGCATTCAGATCCGTCCACATTGAAGTTATGTAAAATGTATTTCTTCCCCATCACTTCCTCTAGACATCTATCCAGTCTATTTTAATCCCCAAACCGGACTATCCATCAACCCTTACCGACCGCGGGTCCGAAAATTCGCAATCCGGTTCCGCGTATCCGAACGAAACTGGACACTTAAAAACTTCTAATACATACACAATGGGCCTTTAAAATACCGGGTGGGCAGTGTCCAGCCAACAATGGGTATACCAGCCGATTAATTCTCCGTACAATGGCCGAAGGGTTAGGTCCGAGAGGTCATATTTAGGTAGAAGGGTCAAGGGTCTAGGGTGCATACGCGATTGGTAAATAGCTTGCGCGTTGTGATGCAAGGGGTGTGACGCGGCGCGTTGTCTCCAAAATATGTTGACGTGGCGGATTTGAGGGACAATTTATGGGCTGTTTTAAGGTTTGTTGGTACTAGATTTATGGGCTTAGAAGGAGATTTGAGGCGGTTTTTCTGCTATCTTTGGATGTTAGGTGCAGCATGAGTGTAATTTTTACTTTCGACATAATTTGTTTCAACAAAGGGTGTTGGTATATCTGTCACGAGTTTCCTTAAATGGGCAGTTATTTATTTGCACGGTATCTAAGTAGGTACACCTATTTAGATGAATATTCGACAGTTTGGTACTTATCTAATAAAACAGGTATTAGTACCTATTTAGGTATTTCGATCACTATTAGGCCAGATTGTTATCAAGTACCTAGACAAAATTAATGTACTACTTATGACATATTTTAACATCCAAACAACACCATAACTTGTTCACGTCCCAAACTAGGATACGCTGTAATATAATAAACATAGAATAACATCGAGCCTGAGGCCATTTGTATGAATCAAAGAACGGCGCCCCCCAGTGGAAATCAAATCTACGAACTCTTCCGCAGTAATCAAACGGATTACCGCTAGAGAAACGAGGCAGTCAACAGGGACCTATCTACATACATAAACTCACGCCTGTATCCCAGAGGGGTAGGCAGAGACCAGGGACTGCCACCTGCCACGATCCTGACAGATCACTTTCGTTTCCTCAACACTCATTAGTCGTTGCATGCACGCACGCCGGTTTCGGTTACTTTTTATCTTGACTTTGCTAATACATCCCCTATTTGGTCGAAATACCTTTCTTAAGTATTTTATGTGTGAACAGACACACAGTAACACCTACCATATAGGTAGTTCAGCCACCGCACACCCACCATTTCGTCTAGACAGTGAAAAAAGTCCATGACCTAGGTCTACTTTGCGCGCAACGAGCGAATGAATGGAGGCACAATAAAATTATCGTAGCCTTCACGGTGTCGCGGAAAACGTTTTTAAAATAAGGTTAATTACGCCTCCGCTGGTTTGGCTGAGAGAGTCGGTAAGGAACGACGCCGAGATGTAATTGGTATATTTACTGAGGTACTTACGTTGAGTAAAAATGTGGACAGGTTAGAAATACTGCCTCCTTGTCTGAGGTCGTGGGTTCGATTCCCACTGGGGCTGCCGTAAATTAGTAAAAATAGCCTCAGTGGGAGTATTTCCATGTTTGTGATTGCTTGCCTGGTTACCGTAGGACAGGGTATCCTAGTTTGGGAGAAGGTTTGTTAAACCACTCTGTGATTGTTGTATTCTGTGCGCCATGCTTGACGACGTGAAAGTTGATTGGGCGATAGACTGCATTGATAAACCGTCGAAATATCTAGGTACCTCGCAAGATGGCGGTCAGACGGTGGCAGGTGCATAGATATTTTGCCGGGTAATACTGAATTCGTTCCGATTGTTAACAAAATTGACAATCTCCGCCCTAGCTCTAGTTAGACTTCTACATATGTTTTTAACTGCCACTGCATATAGGTATATACTATACATATTTTGACACTTCGGAAACGTCAAAAGGAATAACCCAACACAGTAGATTGTTACGGAATAGGAAGGCTGGTCCATCAATTTGCAGTAAATTCGGGGAAAGGCATACATACTGTGCGAAAAATTTAAATCGTTAGAAAGCTCGAGTTCTAGTTTTGAAGAGTTTTCAAATATCCGGGACCATTTTGGAAACTCCTGGCATTCCGGGACAATTCCGGTGGGTCCCGGACATCTGGCACCCCTAGTGAGAATGCCTACACGGATGTGAAAATATAAGACTCAGCCACATCGAGAGAACACTAACTTCCAACTTGAACACGCGACTTTGTGGGGCAAAGTTTGCGATTTACCTATGTTATTTTTTATCTAGTCGAGGGTTATTCAAATGCTTTGGCATGAGATTAAAATAAGTAGCGTGAGAGGTCACGGACACAACAATTAGTTACCTACGTCTCTCACAAAATGAGCGACACATCACATCACATGTCAAACAGTACAACGCTGGGCCATTATGGCGCGATGGGAAAATATTACCGAACTACCGATCAACCCTTTCAATCCGCGCGTTTCTCTAAAGAACTCATTTAAATCTATGGACGCACAAGACGCATCATCCCCTATTTGCCTGTCACCGATGCACCTTGTAGCAAATTAAGGAAGAGTGAAAAAAAAAAAAACTGTGACCCCAAAAGAGCCGTGGGTAAAAAGGTTTTATATCTCTAGTATTTTTTTTCTTTATTGAAATGAGACACCGGGGTACGCATATAAAATTGGTCTTTTTGTACGCAGTGAAAGGGTTAGACGCGTCGGATGGTTGCATTGTGAAGATTTTTTATTTATTATGCACCCGCGTACAAAGAGTGAGAGTTAACCCTTTAGTGCATACTGCGGTTCGTGACGGTTCGTTATTTTGGTGTTAAAGTTGAATTTGCCTTTGGAATCATAGCGACGTGGAAAAAAAATTGCTGACTAAAAGTTGATGCAAATACTTTCTGAACCCAATTAGGTAAGTATAATAAGTAGATTTGACTGTACATTACGTACTACTTAGTACTTACTCACTGAATCTATTTACTTATAAATTTTACACTCATGAACTCAACAAAGTCACGTCACGGGCGTCTGCAATATAAGTACTCGTAAAAGTTGATCAGCCGTCGAATGTACTATTTTGTAAACTTTTGGCGTCACATTTTGTTTACAGATTTTTTTTCTCATTTACTTTACACTCGTGAACTCAACATAGTCACGTTGCGGGCATCTCTGCAATATCTCTTAACTTTTGGCACTAATTTTTTGTGACGATTTTTTTCTATAATAATCTGGAAAACGATGCAAGCTCTTTCGACAGCAGATCACTAATATTATACTTATAATTCATGCGGCGGATCTTTTGTCGCAAGCTCAAACGCGCCGAAAAAAGCGGTCGGCGCGATAACATCAACAATTTCACACTTGGTGACATTAAAAACTGCTCGCCTTTCTATTTTATTTGACAGCCAAGTGCTTTGTGCTAGCGATAGCTATCAGGGCTCGACTCTGTGATATATCTATTTGTTGAGAGTCCTTGACTCTACCAGCTGGGTTGAATTAAGTCTACTTACACTTTGTAAAATGTGGAGATGAGTTAATTTTGCAGACAATGACGTGGATATTATAGACCATTAAAAATGTAGTCCAGTCAAATAAGGCACAAAAAGGGATCAAATCGCAAAGCGTGACATAGTCAGAATTTTTGATAAATTGGTAAGGCTGATGTTACGTCGAGCATCCTGTCTCGCTCGCTCAATTTAACACTTTTCACTATTTTAATAAAATTAGAAAACTTTAGATAAATCTGGTGTGAGGGTTTGGTGCATAATCATCATCATCATCATCAACCCATTATGTCCCCACCGAGGGGCACGGGTCTCTATACTCCCTGAGGAAGGTATAGGCCATACTCCACCACGGGGGCCAAGTCCGGATTGGTGGAGGCTTGTAGACTAGTGGCTCGTCTACTGTCAGAAGTTGTCAAGCCACCCTAAGGCCTCTGACTTGGCTTAACGACTGCCATCTATCGACGGCAGCCGGCACCAACAGCTTAACGTGCCTTGCGAAGCACGGAACCGCTCGAAAAAATGCCACTAGCGTTAGGCATAGACGGCGACCCATCCATGCACTGAACGCGCCCTGTGTTGCTTAACCTTCGTGATCGTTTAAGATCACTCAGGCAGCCGGGGCTACGAGCGATAATAAAATTACAAATATTTTAAATATATATTTGTTTTCCGATACGTAGTTTTTAATAAAGAAAAGTTGTTTCCAAAAGCATTAATTTTTGAATCAAATTTTCTCAATCAAAAACTTAGTACAAGATGAGAAAAATGTGCCTTGAATTAATTTAATTACATTATCCATCAAACCCTCAGACCACTTTCATCAAAAGTATAGGTACTCATTTTATTACAATCACTAAAAATGTTAAGACGTGCGAGTGAGACAGCATGTTCCACGTAAGGCCAGTTATTTAGTTTGACACAAATTTTAAATTTCGAATATTGAAGAATTTGTAGCAAGGCCGCAAACACTGTCACAATTTTTTTTTTCTGCGGTCACTCGTGGCAAAATCCCGAATTCTTTTGAGGACCGTTTTTTGTTCTTTCTTCTTGTATTGCTTGTCACTACAGAAGAAAACAATAATGTACCTTTACCTATACTCTGGGCCCTTATTATGAAGCAGCGATATGTTCGGAAGGGTCGTCAACGTCGCGCTTAAGCCCAACAATTACTCGAATCTAGCGACAAATACGGTTCTTTTTTTGAATAGGTTCGAAATTTCCTGCCACTGATTAAGAATAGCGTCACTCCCTTTGCTTCCATGGAGGTCGTAGAAGGCGACTAAGGAAATCAAATACCAGCAGACGGGCAGCAGCGTCTTCCTGAGACTCCAACCGTATACTGCGGTCGCCATCCCGCCTGCCAAGCGTGGCGATTATGGAAAAACCCCTCATGGTTATAACAACCACGAAGGAGGCATATGTCCTGCAGTGGGCGTCAAATGGCTGATGATGATGATGAGTAATGAACGCTAGAAATGCGTGACTCTTTGACTGCGTGACACGGATTTGCGACCATCTCGCTACTTCCGATAATGTCGCGTTTTTCGTAAAAAAGGCCCTGTACAGAAAAATCAGCCATGCATGCCGACGAAACTCAATACTTTGGCCCGGCGCATGACACATCCGGATTTCCTATCTGAATTCAAAAAGAGAAGGAACTGAAATGTCTATCTAATTTATCTATCTACATTCGCTCTGACGCCATATACAACAAGAGTCACGAGATACTATCGTGTTACAAGTATACAGTCGACAGTACATCAACCTTTACCCCCGTGCAGTCTAACCGGTCTTTATCAATGCGTAGCTCTTATTGAGAGTCGAATAAGAGTGAATCTGGCTTAAGTTAGTTTGATATATTTTTTAAATTCACATAAGTGTGCGACCGGCCTTTCTTAAGGCGCTTAATCGCTTTCTTTAAGCTGTTACTATAGATACCTACTCAATCGGTTTGTTGAAAGTTAAAAGCTACAGTAATTGTTTGTTACCTGTTTTACATACAAATTATGTATAAAACTAAATAAATAAATAAATGATGTATGGTAACATAAAATAAATAGTTTAAAGCTCATAAAATAAAATACAGTGCTCCAATAAGAGAAGTGTCTTAAGGGTTTTTTTTCTTGAGAGTGTGTAGCTAAGTGTCACGCATGAATTGCTTTCTGATCATGTAGGTAGCAAGATTACCTAGATATGGTATACCTACCAAATTGAATGGATATACGATACGATACGAGATATAGATCAGACGAGAATAGCTCTTATAGCACATCCATTAGGTGTTAGTATCAAATAAAAGGATTACTTCTGAGAGTAGGTTATATATGAAAAGGCACAGAATATACCCTGGAGCTATCTTAGCTCATACATGGAATTTAAATATCAATGAGGCAGAAACATTGTTTCATTGTTTGTACATCTGACAATGGGAAGGTTGCCTCAAAATTTGGTATTTATACCACAGAGGACTTAGAACTACACAGGAAAAAAAATTAAACCGTATAGACATATTTTCAGGGTCTTACAGGTCTCAAAAACGATAAATTTAGCTTTTACACTAAAATCTAAACATTTTCTAATAAGGATATAGACACATAAAAACATTATTGTTCAAGATAAGGCAAATGCCTTATTATAATAGGTATATGAAGCATTAATTAATATGAATGCTTCATGCATTAAAGATATGCAACTTCGGTTCAAGCTACTAACCGTTGAGGCGCGCCCTCGTGAGAAGATCTGATTGCCCTCTGGTTGCGACATCATGCCAGTCATTTCTATAATTTTCTAAAATTTCTAAAGTAGTTTCCATATCAACATGAAGAGGTTATATTTTGGCTCGCTAGATTTGAACTAAACATAGGTACATGTGAAGTTCAACAAAAGTGTATACAAAATCCTTATTTTAGCGATTTATTTCGACGGCATGTTTTCATCCTGAAATGCATAGCTGTTCAATAGATTCCTATATTAGTACGGTAATACTTGTGACACTAAATATTGGTAGTTTAGTAACCAATCGCATTTTAATGGCATACCTCATGCAACTTAACTCGGCGCCTCGCGCGATTCCATCTTCTTCGCGAGACGTGCCTATTTAATTTGCGCGGTTTATATCATTGGAATGGCATTGTACTGTTTTGTAGACTACCAAACACAGGCAAATAGTAACTTTTGTCGTCCTTATGTAATTGTAATGAAAAACTACATGTGTATTAGACTCTAGGCGGGGGAAAGTTTACCTGTGTGCCAAATGTGAAGTTTACGACGAAGCCACACACCGCGCCGTTAGTATGCGGTAAATTTGCCCCTGGGGCCGGGTCTCCGCTTGGAAATTAATTTGAGACCGCGAGCCGCGATGCCTCGGATGCCAGCCTTTATGTCGTGCCAATCAGCCGCTCATTGTTGGGTAATATGTTTTGACGGAAATTTTGTGACTAAACCGACCTATACACCTATATAATATATTACACTTACACGCTCAAATCTGGGTGGTTTGAAAGCCGCAGTTATGTAATGAGTAATTAAAAATGCCATCTATTTAGGTAGACTATTACTTTTAAGTATACTGAGACGTAAAATAAGAAAAAATAGATTCGAGTTTGTGTAGAGATATATTATTTTTGGAAACTGCAATTTTTTAAATACAAACTAGCTTATTCGATAGCTATTGTTAGGGCTCATTAATTTTGCGATGGCTTTCGAACCACCCAAAATTTATGGTGTATGTATTTCCATACATCTACTTATCTATACAGGGTGTAACGAAATCCTCACTCAGCGAATGCAATCCGGCTGCCTTTATTCATACATTGCTGGGCCTTCCCCGAGGTTCGCCACTTCTTTTGTCCTTGGCTATCCTCATCCAACCGCAAATCAAATATCTATCAGAAAGGGTACTGTTCACACACAAGACGTCGGCGGCGGCGGCGGCGGCGGGGGGAGCAGGGGAGCGGCGCCCGCGCCTCCGCACCGCGCGGCGGCGTCCGGCACTTCCACTCTTTTGATTGTCGCGAAAGCACATAATATTATCTAACTCTTGTACCTATTATAGCGAGCGACATTAAAACACGACCGAAGGGAGTGTTTTATATCGACACGAGTTACGAATTACCTATTCGCACGTGTATCGTACAACGTTTTATAGTACATATGGCCCTTTGAAGTTTCGACATAGGCACGTAAAGTGCTCATTATCGCACTAGTGCGGTAATGTAGCACCATATGTACTATAAAACATCTTGTCAAACTACAGTACCTAATTTCTCTAACGACCTGGCCTATCTAGGTACAACCCCCAATCTATTAGGTGTTACTATACAAAAAAAAATTACTATGGTCAACTTTAAAATACCGAGAAATTATCACTGTTACATTAATATGTATCAGCTGCCATTAATATGTAATAATATTTATAGTACATATGGTGCTACATTACCGCACTAGTGCGATAATGAGCACTTTACGTGCCTATGTCGAAACTTCAAAGGGCCATATGTACTATAAAACGTTGTACGATACACGTGCGAAAAGGTAATTCGTAACTCGTGTCGATATAAAACACTCCCTTCGGTCGTGTTTTAATTTATCGCCACTCGTTGCGAATTTCCTACTTTTCGCACTAGTATCGTAATGTACTATAAAATACATGGAGGAGTTGATAATTTTCGGAGTTTTTCCCACAGTAAAAGGTTAAAGGGAATTTTATGTGCAAAATGAAAGTTGCGTTACCCTTCCCCGGTGTAACTTAACATCTGGTTAATTCGCATGGCAGTACAAAAGCTAAATAAAAATTACCCGAGCTTGAAGTAGCTGAAAAACTTTCGCGCAGTAACTCGAGTTTCGTCCTGACCCGAAAAACACAACCTGTTTAATTACAACCCCTTCATAGCACACACACACACAAAGCTACATACAAACCCTTGCATATATGTGTCTCTGGAGCGTATATTTGCATACCCACCACTCGGTATAGAAACAGGCAATTTTAGAGTTCTGTCCTGTACAGGATTTCCTACAGCGACGTGTGTCTTCAAACAGGAAAGCGTTGTCCCCACCTCGCCCCCACTTCAACCCCACCTTGCTTAGTTGCCGACCAAATAGACGGTGGTTTGAGTTAAAAGCGTTGACTTATCTTCTTGTTTATTCTTGGGAAGAGAATGCATGAAAAAAAAGGCAAGCGGGAAGCTAGTTAGGTCTTTTTTGTACAAGACTCCTCTGTCGGTATCTTAAGACTGCCCAAAAGTGCTGCTTTCTTTACGAGCTTCCTTTACGGAAAACCAACTTACGTATTCATCCATCCCAAAAGAATGCTAAAACGTAATAAGTTTGTGGCTCTCTTATTGCAAGATAAAAAGGTGTTTTGCGTTATCTAACAAAAACAAAATACACCTTAGTGTTAAAAGATGTACCATTATGTACCGTCAACAAATTTAAATAACAGATAAAACATATTATAATGTAATAAAACGTTCATGCTGCAGCACAGACATATAAAAATCACTATTACTTTTACATTTATGGTACGCAGTTACATTTTGTAGAGCACCAGTTTGCATCATTAAGTAACTTTCACGGTACTTACAATGTTACCCATGCTGAGCAATGTTAATCTATGAAAAGTAACTGCAGTGTGGTTGCACCAACAATCGAACAATTCCTATTTATTTAACACGCTGAAACCACAATCTAACGAAACTCTAAGCGAACTGAGGCCTTATTATGCGTACCAAATCCGAAAGATTCCTAACGTCTAGCTGACAAATTCCATACTAATTGCTGTTGCAAACGTCGGGATTCTGACAGGATTTAGTGCGGCAGGATATAGAGGTTTCAACCGCTACCTCTCTTACCTTGCACCAGAGTCAAAGGTACACTTACAAAGCGCGCCCCGCCCGACGGACCAAATAGCGAGGGTGGGCTATGTATCTAATATCGCATGATATATAGTGCCGCCTAAACGGATTACGCTTGATGTATGATGAAGATTCGCAATTCAATTTCTCGGATATACGCCGATATGGGTAGGTTAACTTGCAAGTAAGTGAGCTGCGGTGGTGGGATACAGTTTTTAATGGAAGGGTTTTTGTTGTGGAATGAAGAATGAAGACTGTAAGAATGAAGTATGACTAGAAAGAGAAAAGGCAGGCATGGTGCTTGAATATATCTAGAAAGACAGATATATAGATAGAGAGAAAGAGAGACAGAAAAGGGAGTGAAAAATACTGCTATGGAAATATATTTTTAATTTTATTCACGTTTTACTTACTAAAGATAATGCGATGTCCGTAAATATAATAGTTATCATGACAGCTGGATTTCTGTTTGATTCGATTAGATTTTATAGTAAAAGTGAAAACGTAGAAACTGTTAACTGTAGATTAGATTAGATTAGATTAGATTAATACTCTTTGTTGTACACCATACATGAAAAATCTTAAATATCTAAGCATACTGCAACTGGAGAAAAACTGTACAAAATGGTTACAGCTAGAATGAGAAAAACAATAGTCACCGCGCTAGGTCTCTACAGTTTTTCTTCGCATAGACACTCAATAAATAATCTTAGGTATCTACGCTGAAAATAAATTTGCTTGTTTTGTAAAATCAGTTCCAAATCATCAACATCAGAATTCGCCTGAACAACTTTATTAACACCACCAACTTTGATATCCACTTGCTGAGTACTTTATCGCATGGTTTTAAGCTTCGCATTAGTATAAAACATTTGCAAATACGATGACTGAAGATTGCGGGTAGGCCTAGCATGCACCAAATACTTAGTGACATTTTCAGATGCCAGTTTTTCATACTTTATTTCTTGTTGAACAGGTATCGTGTAAATAAAACAAAAATAGACGAACACTTATTCAAGGATAAGCGAACAAATGTTAATTGGCAGAGTTGTCTTTAATAGATTTAAAAATGCTAATACATCAGCAAGACGTTTTCTTAATATATTATAGAGTTGATAGAGTTTACACATGGATAAAAAAATGACAGTATTGACAGATAGAGTTTGCGCAAGCGGACCTCAGTGAGTTACTTAATATTTAGTGAATATTATTCCGGATTAGGCACTTACTATTAATTTAGTCGGAAGAATCCGACCAGGTTCACAGGTCCATGGGGACCTGGCCCTATCTTGTTAGTATTAGTTTTACCCTGTCTTGGAACAACAGGTTCACTACGTAAGGCAAGAAGGTAATTTAAATCTCTTTGTCGCGCGCGATATGGGAATCCTGCTACCAGCCTTAACGGCAAAACACAGTGACAAATATTCTAATCGCGCGGTAGCGTACCACCTAGCACCATCTTGCTCAATGTAGTGAAATAATGCAAGCGAGTACTAGTCGATAGGACGATAAAACGTTTATTATAGCATGATGCTACAGGGCCTGGGCTGGAGTGCTTGCTAGGCGCACAAATGGAAACCTCACGGAGCCGTTGCTACGAGACAAACCACAATGGTACGCATCACACGTCCTTTCAGAAACCAGCCAGGAGTGAAGGGCACGCTTGGAGAGGGCGCAGGGATTGGCGCTAATGTTTGGTTGGATACGGCAATTTGTAGACGTAAAATATATATTTTTTTATTTAAAAGTTGTGGCCCAGAACTTTGCGACGCTGACTGCTTTATCAGTTGCAATCATTAGGTTCTCCTGAGTGCAGTTTTTAGGGCACGCAGGGAACGATAAAAGACGGTCCATCGTCTGAGAAGTACCGCACAAACAGTTTAAATTAAAACCTAAAAAAAGTGGTAGTTGGTCTATAGGCTGAAATGTCGCACCAAGGGCTATTTCAGCAGAAACTTACCTACTAGTAAAGTAGCCGCCTGACAGAACTATAGTGCTAGTTTGTGAGCGACGCGATCACACAAACAGGCGTCAAAGGAGTGCGCGAAAAGTTTTAATAGAACGTGAACGATGCACGATTAATTTTGAACAAGTAGCTACTTACATTTATTTCAGTAAACTTTCCTAGAATCTGTTCAGTTTCACAGCTTATACTTTGGTTACATTCAATAAAAACGGCGTTTGAATGCACCTTATACCTATATACAGTGGACTAACAATTTATTAAGTTTTGGTTATTATTTTTACCGATACCCTGACGAGTATCTGTGAACGAGGATTACACGTGATATCTCACTGCGCCTCCCCGCCCCCTTGTGATATCCTCCTTTTCGAGCCTCACGTGATTAATGGACAATACCTTGTCACGGCCAACGTAAAGTACAAAATATATTATAATGTTTAACTTATTATTAGTAATACGTATCTCTTATAGGCTACATAAAAAAAAAACTTACAATGACTTATTTCATTTAATTTTTTTATCACATCCAACAAGAAAGTTCTCCGACATCACAGTCGACGACTTAGGGCGTATTCCACACGAGGGGGTGTTGAGGGGGAGGCGCGTGGACAGGCATTCGAAATGAAGAGTGCTTCTCGACGGTCTGCGTCTGCCCTTAGCGCTGGCTTTTATGGACACAGTCTCTTTTATTTGAGATATTTTCTTATTTTATAATTTCTCGAATATTTTCTTCATTCAGAAATTTCAAATGTTAAGTTGAAAATAGTAATAAATAGATAGAGATAGATGACACTTTATGGCACACAAAAAAGGAAATAACACAGATATTTCTTAACCTAAGAGTACAGACGTAGACGGCGGCCTTATCACAAAAAGTTATCTTTTAATTTTTTTTGCTAAGTATATCTTCCTCAGGGCCATATTTATCTAAATAAATCTAATTAAAAAAAGTCAATAGCCACACATATATGACAGAGCATCACTTGAGAACCGCTCGACGGATTTTTTTGTGGTGTTTGTAATTGTCAGGACAAGGTTTGTGTGAAGGATTTATTTTAGAAACTTGACATTAGTTCACCGGCGCGTAATAATTTTGATACAACTGGCCGCATCGAGTTTCTCGTTTAAAAATAAAATTATAAATAAACATTGAGAATTTTAGTAATGTATTAATTATGGACACTGAAAAACGTTTTCCAGGTTTAAATGATTCAATAGCGTGTTTTTTAAGCTCCTTTTACTACGCCACGCATAGTTGAATGCAATTATCTCATAGTCAAGCGTTAGAGATGTAGAGCCACAAGCATATCGACCTGTACATATTCATGCATGCACTGTGAACGATTGCATTTCCAACTTCCCAACTAAAATGTTAAAGTCAGACTGCTGTCGACTATACAAGATAACCCAAAGAAACTTTTAAAATAAAGAAATAGCTGAGAAAAAGCCGCCTCCACCCTCACCTACCGCCCAAGACAAGGGTAGTGTACTCCTCATATCGGCGGATCGCATGCCAGTCCGTCCCGTGTCTCTAATGGCTGCCAACCTCCAACATTTATATTGAAATGCCGCAACGAATTGTTATGTAGCTGGGGGATGCATTGATGAGAGTGCTGGGAGAAACCATTGTAGTTCCTAGAGTAGTTTTCTAAGAATGCTGGTGCTTTGTTTAAGGTCTGATTCAGGTAGAGTCGACAGCACCTTAATCTTTTACATTCATGAAGAAAGAGTTATAACCTTCGTCAGCCGGCAACAAAATGTCCTGATTGTCAAATTAGCGTCTCGACACTCAATATGTATGTCAAAGATATCAAGCTAATATGATAGGTTTTAATATTTTATAAGGCCACCTTCTCACATTTGTACAGAAAGAGACTCGGCCTTCGTCATCCGACAATGAAATCCGACAATATACCTCATAGGGCTGATTGTCAAATTAGCGCCTCAAGACTCAAAAATCTCTGACAATGGCATCAAAAGCTAATATGATAGGTTTTATGATTTTAAAAGGTGATTCCTACGTTTAAATTGAAGGAGACTAATTATCCTCATCTTCCGGCAACAAAATGGGCCGATTGTCAAATTAGCGCCTCGACACCTCTAACTAGACAACCGATAAACAAAACCTATTTACGTCTCCAGGTAGAGACTCCGTTGCTAGGCTACCGGTAAAATGGCCGACGTCTGGTGCGGTTACCAACTTTGCCTCTAGCACAGAGTTCGAAGGTACAGAAGTACTAGCAATTTTTAATGTCTCGCGATTGCTTATCCGTAACCACGGTAACTGAGATGTCGAACTTGCGTCAAACTTAAATTGAAGTTGCATTGCTTTTATATCATAGAAGAAACAGAAAAATTTAAAAATAAAATAATTAGGGGTTTTCGGGGTATTGAATTTTATTTGAATTCTAAAAGTTTTCTAAAAGGGCGTAGGCGCATAAAAACATTATTTTACGAGATAATTCGAATATTGATAAACGATTCATACATTATAAGGTGTTGGGTGCAAGTTGTGACCTCATAGTTTAGGTCCGATTTGTATGGCGCGTTTTTGTACCACGTGATTAAACCTTTTCGACAGATCACATTATGAAAAGTATCAGTTAGAGAGAAAGAATAACCAAGGTTATTTATCTTCTAACATGGCCTCTCTGATTATATTAAAACATTTTTTAGGCGTGTTCTCCATTAAAATTGTCTAATAAACAGTTGAAATTGAAGCCATGTAGGTAAACAGAATTACTACCAGAGCTAAGGTACTATGAATGTTTTAAAATCCTCAAGTTGAAACTCTTTTCTCAAAGAAACAAAATATGAATGGCTCTAAGCATAAGGTATTCATATAAGGTATATATTATACAAAATATTGAATTATCAAAGAAAGTTTAACAAAAAAATTCTGAAGTCGTCAAAAAAAAGTTGTAGCAAATGACTCTACGAGTAACTCTAAATGCATCAGGCTTTTCTATCTCTTAGCCCATCGACCGCCGAGGTCCTTCTGTAGTATCACATCGATGGCCCTAGTTCCAAATTGTTCAGCGCGTATTTAGAGCGGGCGTATGTACGACGTAAATAATTACATTATATGCGGGATGGCTATGTAGAACGGCACCACTAATTTTGTGTACGGTTTGCAGAGAACGTGAGAGAAACCGGCACTTTAAGTTACGCTTTAATGCACAAAAAATTAACTTAAATAACAGGTAAGTGTAGAATAGATGTGCAAAGGCGGACTTATTTCAAAGAAATTTCTTCCAGACAGCCTTAAAGAAATTTTAAATAGTAGAACAGGAAGGGAAATGGCGAATAAAGCTCAGCTTAAAAAGCGGAATCAAAAATAACCTACTCGTTTAATTACTTATTTTAATTTTACTTTTACATACATGGGACACTCAGAAAGTTTTGCGAAAATAAATGCAGATAGTGCGGCACGAAGGCCAGCGCGCTGCTGTCGGCGGCGTGCACAGAACTACCGCACATTCTGCAGGTGTGACGGTAGCCCGCGCGCTTGGGAGTTACTCACAGAGGCTCTCCGGCACGGAACATCAAGAAACCGGGAACGGTATTCGGAGCCACCGGGCGCGGCATATACGCGTACATAATTTATGATCAATATAGCAATAAATATACACTTTCTAATATACACACAAATTACAAATATCTACATACTTCGTAAATAAAAATAATATACATAAGTATTCAATACTATATAAAAGTTATTTATGATATATTTCTTATACCAAATAAACTATTTGTATTTATAAATATTTACAGGATAATGAATGTACATAAACAAAAGTTAGGTACGTAAATAAAAATAATATAACAATTTAACTTGTTGGAAGGGAAGTGCTATATTGTTAACAATGCAATAACAAGGTGACTGAACTGCGCTGTGGTGAATATTTGAGTGTAGTGTTATTAGTTTGGCAATCCCAAAGCCGGGTCTTTTCCACACGTTTTTCATCATACCTTTGAGAACTTACAAAAAAAAAACTTGGATCTCAGTGAAAATGTTGAAAAATTGTGAGATTTTTCTATACAACCAATACTTTTCAAATTGCCGAAAGTAATCCAGTCACCTGGCAAGAACTTACAACAAAAAACTGTTAACTGGAGTTGGTTTGCAGATTAAACCGGTACTATTTCAGAATTATTATGGTTATAAGATTCAGAAAGTAAATTACCTACTCAATTTAATATTTTTCTATTTTTTTATATTTTTTTATATTAGGAAGGTTAACAGCTCAACAATGAATAACAAAAACATTAGAAATACAGAAGACCAATTGTGAGTCTCCACTTATAGAAACATTTTAAGACTTAGTTGAGCTCTTTGACCAGAAACCCAAAATACAGCTTAAAAACTACCTTAATAATATAACTTATTCTAATCATTGAAGAAATATGGACTAAGCTTTACCCTCAAGCCTTGGACCGAAAAATTAAACATATTAAGCCAGTTTATTAAATTAGTTACACACCCTCTATAGATATGAGTTTTGCCTATACCTAGATGACACTTTTTCCAGATGAAATACTGGATTTACTTACTGTAATACGATTAAACAACCGTGGACAGTCGATTTGACCAGAGGTAATACGGTGCAGTAGGGTTTATCAGCTATTTCGCGACGCTTTTGGAGGGGCAGAAGTCCGACATGAAGTCACGAACGACACGAGTCCAAGTAACCTTTCCACGATTTCCACAAATTCAAATAACGAATAAATCTTCTTTGAATAATTTCTAAACTTTTGACATACAAAGGATTCCAGACTTGAGATGCATATTACTTACTTATTACTGTTGTTACTAATGTTTCAGTTTTCTTTAAACTGGTAAATACAAGCAAATCCCAGCTTGTTCTGTCGACCGTACACTCTTGCAAGGATTAGTTAAAGAGGATTTAATAAGAGTTCCTCAGATAAGTGTAGCTGCGAGCGTGTGCTTGCCTTGCATTTGTCTTGAATGACACCGAGACTTTGTCCTCGGCAGGGGTAAGGAAATTTAGGTGTTAATTAGTAACATTTAGATGATAATTTCAATTAAAGGGACTGCTGAAACGTCAATGTCAATTTTCGGCTAAGCGTGGGCAGAATGTTAGTGAAAAAAAGCAAAATAACTTCCTTTGATATAAAAACAAATCGATATTTTGAAAATTGTAGTTTTAAAAATACTGTATTTAATAGTAACGGCTATATTTTAATTATTCTTTTAGTGACTTTTTATTCTATTTTACGTTAATAGGCATTCGACAAATACGGCAACCAATATAATGTCTGTCAAGTTGTTTAGTCAGTAAGTTAGTAAGTATTTATGTTAGGGTCTATGATGTCTTACAACCAATTCCAACTTACACACTACATTTGTACAAATGGCCTCAGTCTGGGTGTATTTCCATGTGTGTGATGTCCTTGCCTGGTTACCACAGCACAGGGTATCCTAGTTTGGGACCAGGTCAAGTGATTGTGTCGTGTGGAAGTTATTATTATTAATTCATTAGCAACGTTTGGTTTTACAAACTGTTGTTTCATAATTACATCTAAATAAGAATATTAATTTGAAAGGCATTCATTTTTAAAATCATCATCAGCTATTTGACGCCTACTGCAGGACATAGGCCGCGTTCGTGGTTTTCATAAACATGAGGGTTTTTGCCATAATCGCCACGCTTGGCAGGCGGGTTGCCGATCGCAGTATGCAACTGGAATCTCAGGAAAACGCTGCTGCCCGTCTCCTGGTAATTGGTTTTTTAAGTCGCCTTCTATGACATCCACGGAAAGAAATGGAGTGACGCTATTCTTAATCCAGAACCACTCGCCACATTTTTAAAATGTATCATTTATAATATGTTTAAAAGATAAACTTAGGTACATTAAAAAAAATCAGATAACAAATTATGCATTTTGAAAAGAATTTATTCAATTATTATTTTAAAAGATAAACTGACATTCTTGACAATTTGCAATATACTCGTATAACTTCGAAAATGTTATTCTGCAAGGGTGTCATTTCCATGAGTTGTCAAATGATACATGTGCATTTCGTTGTTTGTTGTCTGAGAATTTGTTAAATTACTGTTGAACTTTCAAATGGTACCCGTATTTCATTCATCTCGTTAGAAGTATCAACCGCTTCAATAAATTTCTTGACTTTGATAGCACTAAAATAAATAATAGGGGTTAAAGTATGAAATTGCCGTTTTATTGCAATAGGTTCTTTGAATTGACATAGAATCTTCATGGTTTGAGGTTTTCGAATGAAACTTTTTTCAAATGGTTTCTATGATGTTCTTTTTTTAAAAAAATGTGAAACATTTGAATATCGACTTTCAATTGTTTTTGTTATTCAATTTAGACAAGAAAGATGGATACTGCGAAAATTCGAGTGATTATGAGGCACCCATTTTTCGTATTTTTTTATTTTATTGATTTGACGCAAGTGAGTCAATATTGTGGGTAAGGTAACGTTAAACCATGCCGCTAATTCCTGGGCAAAACTGAAAAACTTAAATAAAATGAATATACATTACGTTAAATAAACTTACACCTGTGTCCCAGAAGGTTAGTCCGAAACCAGGGTTTGCCACTAGCCACGATCATGACAAATCTCTTTTCCTTCATCCTTATTTTATTAATTGTGTATCTATGCAGATATTGGTTTATATTGTATGTATATTAGTATGTAGATATTATAGTTTCATATTAAAAAATAATGTAGCAACTGAGTACCTAGTAATATATTATTGTTGTAGGAAATACATTGCCAGGAGACGGGCAGCAGCGTCTTCCTGAGATTCCAACCGCAGACTGCTATCGCCAACCCGCCTGCCAAGCGTGGCGATTATGGCAAAACCATTCATGGTTAGGAAAACGAGGGAGGCCTGTGTCCTGCAGTGGGTGTTAAGTGGCTGATGATGATGAATTTTTTGTTTGTGCTTTACATGCCCTTTTACCGCTGTCTGTTTAATACTCTAAACGTCAAGGCTGGCTGGAAGAAATTTCTCTTTAAATGAGTCCGCCCTTGCTCATAGTCTAATCTAAGATATTCATGTTTTTTTAAGTGCTAAATTTTGTATTTTGTGCAATAAAGTGTAACAAACAAACATTTATTAGTAATTTCTATTATGAAATTAAATATAACAATGTATTTTATTTCATTTCAAAATAAAAAAAAAACCGGCCAAGTAGGTACTGGCCGAGTACTGGCCGGTTTGACTGGACTGCGCACACTGTTTTAAATCACTTAAAAAATTTACCGATGCTGTTTTCCACATTAATCGATCAAGGAATGCATTTGAAATGTAAGAGTAGAACACCCACGTGTCAATTCCTATTACTTTATTTTAAAAAAAATTAATAATATTTCGTGACCTTGGCTTAGAAAATTGTTTAATTAATTATTGTAGGCGTAACGGATCAAGATGTTATTCTTTTATTAATAAGGTTTGATAAATGATTTTACAGCGCATATTTTCCAATTTTAAATTTTTGGAAATCACGTCGGGATATCGAGTAATTAATTTTTTTTCAGATTTTGGTTTTTATTTTTTTTCTTTAAAATACCTCAAAAGTGCGATCTGTAACTAGCACAGATAAATTGCTCTTAATTCGGTTTATCACTGATAAAAAGATCACGTTGCTCCATCGCGGCCTTTGGGAGTTACGTACAAAGGTCAACTGACACATTTTAGGGTTGTCTCTAAAGGTCAAATAAATATAATGTTTATTTTTTGTCTCTAATAAAAAACAATACGGGGTATATATACAAAAGGTTTAAATAATTCAGGGGTGGACTCAGACCATGATTTTGAGTAACTTTCCCAAAGAAACCAAGTGTCGAAAATGATTTTTTTTTCGACTGTCTATAAAAAATTGGTAGCTGACTTTTAGTATTTGTATGAAGAGTGGATTTTTTTTTTGTAATTATCTGCATAAGGTTACACTAACAAATGTTTTACACTAAAAATAAAATATTTTACAAATAAAATTTAAAAGCTAGGTATTTTATTTACAGGGACGATAAATATTTTACACGAGAAATAGTAAAATAGATTTAAAATAAATTTTCCGGTCTAATATATCTCAATCGCTCAAGACAAAATTATACAACCAGTGTGTTACCAGTGACTGATGACTTATGGCACTGAAACGTGGTCTCTCACTATGGGCCTCATAAGAAGGCTCAAGGTCACGCAACGAGCTATGGAAAGGGCTATTCGGAATTTCTCTACGAAATCGAATCAGAAATGATGAGATCCGTAGACGAACGAAAGTCGTCGACATAGCCCAGCGGATTAGTAAGTTGAAGTGGCAGTGGGTGGGGCACATAGCACGCAGAACTGATGGCCGATGGGGCCGAAAAGTTCTCGAATGGAGACCACATATCGGCAAGCGCAGCGTAGGACGACCAGCCACAAGATGGACAGATGACCTCATCCAAGTGGCAGGAAGGCGCTGGATGCAGGCCGCTTCCAACCGGTGTTTTTGGAAATCCATGGAGGAGGCCTATTTCCAACAGTGGACCTCTTGTGGCTGAATGATGATGATGAAATTTTCCGAAAAATAGTGAACCTACTACTAAAATTAAAAAGTGAAAAATAAACTTAAAAGACTTTTGAATATGTTGCCAATTAATAACAATTATGTCATTAAATACAGGAAATTGGAAACCAACTAACGAAAAGTTACTTCAAAATATATTATTATAATATATTATCGCATGTTAGATTGCTTTCAAATTTTCTGGATTTTATGGCTCGTATGAATAATTTTCAGTTTCTAGTACCAGAGGGCAGTCATCAAAATTGGATGAATCTTTTTCATCGTCTAACGATGAAGATTCATCTATTGATGGATCTTCGCCATCTTCTGCTGTGAATTGCAAGTTTTCTACAATAATCGGCTTCAGAAGTCCACGAACAGTTTCTGGCAGACAACAGTTTGTTCAAGAAAACAGCATGCTTGTCTCTGAACCTCTTTTTGTTCCGATTGCAACTTTTATAAAACCTAGTGGCTTTTCTAAGAAATGGGTAAGCAATGTTGCTTATAAGTCTATCTTTTTCGCTAGATGAGAGATCTTTAAGTCGCTCGCCCATTTCTCTGAAAAGTACGGTCATCAAATCCGATGGTGTTAGGTCGTCAGGAGACCCAGTCTTTTTATATTTTTTGCTGCGTAAAAACATTCAAAAATATGTAGTCGCGAATAAACTCCTTGCATACTTGCGGTTACTTCTGGAGTTTGATAAGAAGTACCGGCTATGGGGTGATCCATAGCATCGCTTGCCACTCGTGTACCAACATGAGGGTTGGCGCCCTCATGCCCCCCTTGTCCTAAGTCCTCCGGTCGGGGCCCGGATGGACATCCCTCAGCAGGTTTGGTAAGGCCCTGCTGAGGCGAAGTGGCGCCATGGGTCTGTAACGGCTCCAGTTTGCCTCACCCCCGTTTCTCAAGTTAACATGTATAAGCATAGGGTTTTAGCATAGGTAAGCTTGACGAGGGTGGACCCCTTCCTACGCTACATGTTAACCATAATTGAACTAAAACTAAGTACTTACTTAAAGTAAATACTTAAACAAAACCAAGCAATCTACTTCAGATAACAAAACTAAAATTGTTTTAAGCATGTAAATGTTAGTCTATATAATGTGAGAAAGAAGCTATTTAGAAGATATTTTAAGTGTATGTCTAAATAATATATAGTTTTGCAACTAATAAAAAAATAAAAAAAATAAAGTATATATAGATTTTGACTAAATTGAAAGGTCAAGTTGAGTGACACCCCTAACACTAAATTTTAAAATTCAATAACTCATAAACGCCGCGTAAGTGCAACGTGATTTTTTTATCAGTGATAAACCTAATTAAGAGCAATTTAACTGTGCTAGTTACAGATCGCACTTTTGAGGTATTTTAAAGAAAAAAAATAAAAACCAAAATCTGAAAAAAAATTAATTACTCGATATCCCGAGGTGATTTCCAAAAATTTAAAATTGGAAAATATGCGCTGTAAAATCATTTATCAAACCTTATTAATAAAAGAATGACATCTTGTACCGTTACGCCTACAAAAATTAATTAAACAATTTTCTAAGCCAAGGTCACGAAATATTATTAATTTTTTTAAAAATAAAGTAATAGGAATTGACACGTGGGTGTTCTACTCTTACATTTCAAATGCATTCCTTGATCGATTAATGTGGAAAACAGAATCGGGAAATTTTTTAAGTGATTTAAAACACTGTGCTGCGCACGAATGATTCCGTACCATTATCTATACAACATTTGAATATTTCAAGCTTCTACCTGTTGCCGTTATTAGTATCGAGCAAAGAACAGCAAAAAAATCACGTTTGCTGTCTGGGAGCCCCGCTTAAATATTAGGGGTTAAAGTATGAAATTGCCGTTTTATTGCAATAGGTTCTTTGAATTGACATAGAATCTTCAAACTACCCAGGAATTAGCGGCATGGTTTAACGTTACCTTACCCACAATATTGACTCACTTGCGTCAAATCAATAAAATAAAAAAATACGAAAAATGGGTGCCTCACAATCACTCGAATTTTCGCAGTATCCATCTTTCTTGTCTAAATTGAATAACAAAAACAATTGAAAGTCGATATTCAAATGTTTCACATTTTTTAAAAAAAGAACATCATAGAAACCATTTGAAAAAAGTTTCATTCGAAAACCTCAAACCATGAAGATTCTATGGCAATTCAAAGAACCTATTGCAATAAAACGGCAATTTCATACTTTAACCCCTATTATTTATTTTATTCTATTTTTAGTATTTGTTGTTATAGCGGCAACAGAAGTACATCATCTGTGAAAATTTCAACTGTCTAACTATCTCGGTTCATGAGATACAGCCTGGTGACAGACGGATGGACGAACGGCCAGATAGCGGGTCTTAGTAATAGGACCCTTACCCTTTGGGTACGGAACTCTAGTTAGGTAGTTAGTTGGACCTGAGATTTCCGCACTTAGCCTCATGGTTGGGCCATTGTACGTAGCAAAGCTGTGAGCTCACTCCAGCCAGCCTATCTCTTTCCAGAAGGCCAGTAGTGCTCTGATGTCACTACAGGCCTCCTGAAGGGATCCCAGCTTCCCAATCATGGCGGTCCGTTGCTTTTCCACGCCTTCACAGTGAATGGTCACGTGGGCGGGGTGTTTCCTCTTCTTTCGGTTAGTCCCATGTCGTGGAAATGTCTACGGAACCCTAAAAACAGTTCTATAAGCCTTGGTTTGCGAGTCAAGTTAGACGTGGTAGGTAAGTACTTCGTATTCAGAGTGGCGGGTGGCTCCAGTTTAGAGTAACAACTTTACTTTGTGTAGGACCTCATAAAGCTCAGTTTACGATTTGACTATATTTCTATGCAGTGCGGGGTAAGGTCGTCGCATACTTACGTGTCGCATACTTGTGTATCCCGTAAACCTGTATATTACCGTTAATATTATATAGGGTCTATCAAAAATAGGTAACGATATTTTCGGGTTCAACAGTATGTGATAAGAATCTCATTTAGAAAATATCACCCAACTACATTTAACTTACTTATCGAATTTCCCTGAGTATCGAATTTATACAAGGACCTTACCAATTTTTTTATATTTCTATGGAAAAGAGATGAACTGAACATAGCTGATAAATTAGGACAGGTGCGAAATATGCAAGGTGTACCTAACACAATCCCCATTAAATAAAATTTGACTATTACGCTTTGTAATCGCGAAAAAATCAGTTTTTCCATCCATTTCAATCGCGAATGTCGTGGTAACATGTATCAGTCGAATATATTTTTTCGATTTCGAAGTTTTTCCGACCGATAGACCCTATATAATATGTTCGTACTGACGAGGCGAACCCCGCATTTTCGGAGATATATGGGGGATATTTTTACACCCTGTACAGTCAACAGCGCGTTTATACGTGTGCACTCTATTCAGTTACGTTACGGGACTTTGAAACTAAAATGTAACGGTTGCTGCTAACGAGAGACGGAATCAAACGCACGGTCTCTGCGTGCGTATCAGTCGATGTGCGCTAAACTTATGTCATGCCGAAACACTTCCTCTGTAGCGTCCTAATAGATTGACAGCCCGTCACAGACATACCTATAATAATATATTAGGGGTTAAAGTATGAAATTGCCGTTTTATTGCAATAGGTTCTTTGAATTGACATAGAATCTTCATGGTTTGAGGTTTTCGAATGAAACTTTTTTCAAATGGTTTCTATGATGTTCTTTTTTTAAAAAATGTTAAACATTTGAATATCGACTTTCAATTGTTTTTGTTATTCAATTTAGACAAGAAAAGAAAAAAACAATTGAAAGGCGATATTCAAATGTTTCACATTTTTTAAAAAATAACATTATAGAAACCATTTGAAAAAAGTTTCATTCGAAAACCTCAAACCATGAAGATTCTATGTCAATTCAAAGAACCTATTGCAATAAAACGGCAATTTCATACTTTAACCCCTATTATATTGATATACCGAGCTTTATATTATAGTATAGCAAGCGATCACACACGAGAGAGATTCCTCAGAGTCAGTTTAAATAGTCGGCGGTAAAGGGAAAGACGTAGCTGCAGATTATTTAAACTGCCCCCGAGGAGTGTTTTAGAGGAATTGCATTCTTATAATATAAGACCGTAAGAATTTAAAGTATTTTTGCCACAAACGGCCATTTTTAGCGGAAATCGGTTAATCGATCTAGACTGTAGGTTCTAAAAATAGCTATCACGGTTCTTAAGATGTAAAATGTTTGTCCCTTTTAGAGAAAACGTAATTTAAAACAAATAAAAAATAAATTAATTTCCTCCATTTCCTTCCGTGGATGTCGTAGAAGGCGACTAAGGAATTACCAGGAGATGGGCAACAGCGTTTTCCTGAGATTCCAACCGCATACTGCGATCGCCAACCCGCCTGCCAAGCGTAGCGATTATGGTAAAACCCCTCATGTTTAGGAAAACCATGAGGGAGGCCTATGTCCTGCAGTAGGCGTCAAATGGCTGATGATAATGATGATGAAAAAATAAATAGGTAAATAATTTCCAAATAACACAATATCTTGTCCTGGTCCAAATTAGAATACCCTGTGGAATGGTAATCAGACAAGGACATCACTAACAGATATAATTTTTTTGCCATTGGTGGCGCTAGTTACCGTGTAGCGCCTTAACCTCCTCAGTCCTAACCTTAAAAATAATAATGGTTTTCAATTGTTATTTTCAAGGGCAGGACTGAGGAGATTAAAGCTGCTGTGACTTCTGGCATACCAGGAATGCCATCATAAGTATAAAATTTTTATACTCATAAGTATACACTCCTCCGTGTGGCGCCGGATTAAGAATAGCGTCACTCCATTTCCTTCCGTGGATGTCGTAGAAGGCGACTAAGGAAATCAGTTACCAGGAGACGGGCAGCAGCGTCTTCCTGAGATTCCAACCGCTTACTGCGATCGCCAACCCGCCTGCCAAGCGTGGCAATTATGGCAAAACCCCTCATGGTTATGAAAACCACGAAGGAGGCCTATGTCCTGCAGTGGGCGTCAAATGGCTGATGAATCATCATCAGATGAAAATGTAATTCCAACGCTGCAGTTGCCATGGTCACGGGTAGACTGGAGTGGCGAGTACGGTCAATTATTGTAGTCCGGGTAGGTGGTCTACCCTCAAGTCACTCTTACATTTTCGCAGCGGGCCGACATACAGCACTCACTGCGTCTGCGCACAGGTCCGGTGAATGGCGCGAGTATGTATGTATTGTATGTATGGGCATCGCGAATCACAAAAAAATACTACATAGGCTAGATTATAAGAACTTCATGAAATACAAAACGGCCAAGTGCGAGCAACAGTATAGCGTTCCGTAGTTGGCCGTCAAAATAGGCTGGCTCAGGAGGAGTTTATTGATTGATAATATGAACATATTGATAGTTTGCAGGTTTTTGTTTTGATAATTAGCGGCGATTTCCCTTTCTTAAGTTTTTTAAATATCTAGCATTAATTTATAGCTTTAATACTCCCTCACCCGTTGTAATTAAGAAACTAACTGAAATTAAAATGTACTAAGCTATAATAGAAACTCTCCACAATTATATAAAGTTTAAACTTTATTGCACACCAGTAATCATACAAAATTAAAATATTTTATTTCTGTAAAACATCTTTTTCTTTCATAGTTCCGTCATGCTGAGACTGGCCCATTTTTGACAACTTTGTATGTCTAAGTTTTGGGGAGGTACTTACAAGTATTTTGCTAAAATGTATTCTGTGATTTACTAATTTAATTATGTACCTAACGCACGTAATTCTTTGTAAGGTTTACTTGATATTTACTTGATTATGTACCTACTGTATGTAATTCTTTGTAATGTTGTCAACTAAAGAAGTTTATTCTTATTCTTAAATTAATTGAGTTCACGGATTAAACGACATCTTCAATGTGAGGAAGCGTTCTACCGACCACCTTATCACCTATAACAGTAGGCATATTATAGGTTCCAGTTAGCACCCTCCGGATACGGATCCCTAAAAGAAGCATAATATAAATGGCATGAATATGTAATAATCATCATCATCATAAGCCATTTGACTCCTTCGTGGTTTTCATAACCATGAGGGGTTTTGCCATAATCGCCACGCTTGGCAGGCGGGTTGGTGATCGCAGTATGCGGTTGAAATCTCAGGAAGACGCTGTTGCCCGTCTCCTGGTAATAATTCCTTAGTCGCCTTCTACGACATCCACGGAAGAAAATGGAGTGACGCTATTCTTAATCCGGCGCCACACAGAACAGATGTAATAATAAATCTTCCCCTATTGTGCTTTTTACTTTAATTAAGCTAGCTTCCTTCCTTGCGATTTTGTCAGTGACACTTATTCAATCAGAGGTCGTGGGATCGTTGGTCGTTTGGACAAATGGCCTTAGTCTGGGTGCGTTTCTATTTATTTATTTGCTTACCATAACATAGGGTATGCTACTTTGGGACCAGGATAAGTGATAATGTTGTGTGGAAGTTTCATTGTTATTGCTCTCGAGCGCAGTATGCAATCGATACTCACCAAACCAGGCTTACCTTGAAAGAGCATTACCAACGCTACACCACCGTCTCCCAACCTACCCATCGCTACATAGCGCGGCAGAACTTGCACAATTAATGCTAAGCAGAAACCATATTACCACAAAGCCTTGCCTAAACACCGAATTCCCGTTACACCCCCTGGCCCCCAGAAAGGGGGGCTAAACCACCCCCCTTTCGGCGGGCTCACGTCTATCCATTTGCCTGCTAGTTCCGAGCTAAATTAATTTCAAAGCTCCTTATGTTACGTGCTCTGTGGCTTTAGTGTGGATGTGTGGGGGCGTGCACGAGTGTGCGTGGCGCGGAACTTTCGGAAGGCTTAACTGAAAGGGTGTATTATGTCGCAGGCGCTACGGTCGGGTGGGGGCTTGTTAGCATTGGCCGGACGAGGTTGTTTTTTTTTTGTTGTTTGAACATCATCTTAAGCGATAAATCAAACAAGAAAACCGGCCTAGTTTACTTTTATAAGTTGGTTGCCTCTTACTCGTTAACTAGTAAAGCCTACTTAGCCGTGATACTTTCCTTTTAAGTTCAATATATGTGCTACTACCACGATTTTTTCACGTTTCATGAGAGAAGGGGGGGACGCCCTACTCGCACAAAAATTTGCGCTTTAAAGCTTAATATTTCGCAAACAGAACCAAAACTAAAAAAAAATAGTCTTGAAATAGTCCCACAATATTTTTCAACAACCAATCTAACGATGCTCTACATGATGGGGTAGAGGAGAAAAAAAAATCATCCCCACTTTTCATGTTAGGGGAGGTACAGTAAAACCAATCATTCTCCAATATTTTATTCTTTAAAATAGTCGGTGTGATAAATACCAAATTACAGCTTTCTAGTACCAGAGGTCTTTGCGCTAGGCCGCGGACGGACAGACAGTCAGACAGAAACTATAAAGGTTCCTTTTTGGATTACGGAACTCTAAAAACTATGCCTACACCTACCACAGCCATATTCACTTAATAAAAAAAAGTAAGCCAATGGGGGTCGGGTACTATTCTCGAAGGTTGCCATTGAGATCCGAAACAACCGAGCCTTTCTGAACTGTTCTTTTTTAATTTTGTTAAAAAACATTGACAAACATTATTCTATTTATTTTATTTATTATGTTTTATTATGTCTAGTGCTCGTGGTAACCTCATAAAATACTAAATATTATTCTATTTAGGGCATTGGCGCAAATTTCACAAAACTTTGTAGAACCGATATTAAAAAAAAAATGAGAATACACATTATCTATCATATATTTTCACTACAAAACAGAAAACCAAAATAAAATAAGAAATAAAAAAATGGAAATGTAAGAAAGAAATATCAAAAGTTAATGATTAGCCAATTATGTGGTTGTAAATTACAAACTCTAACCGAAATGTTCATTAGAAATCGTAAATCAGAGTTACACCACCACTCGTTCTTTCATGTCTCTTGAAAACAGGGCCAATATTCTTAATCCATTGTAATGCCGATAGCATGAACGCGTCAATTTAATTTCATTGTCTATGCACGCACGCTTATCAAAACCTTTTAGGCGGCAATGGAATGTAAAATCATGTCACGTGACTCGACCGTGAATCTGTCACTCTACTATAATGCACTAGGTACTGTTGGTGGATTCTGTAACCGTGGCCCAGGCGTGAGTGTGAAAAGTATCTATGGGTGCATAGTTCCATAAGGAACTATGTAGAAATTATGAAATTATTGTTTTATTTCGGACCATAAAATCCATATAACTTAACCTAATCTTTAAAAACACAGGTAAAAAATATTATAAATTAACTAATACTTAAAACATAATCAATCAATCAACTGATCAATTAATTAATTAATTAATCAGTTGACCGACTTATATGCATCTTCTCAAAATGATGCCACAAAGGGCAATCTGGCCTGTCAGCCAAAACCTGTAGGATACCGCTGGCGCTGCCGCGGACGCGGTCAATTAAGGATGCCACTTGTTTGCGCATTATGGCGTGAAAGCCGTCCGTACGGGCCTCGGCAAACATGCCTGAGGCGCTGCAGTACCGCGGCAGCCCCAGCAGCATCCTGAAGATGTTGTTATATTGTACTCGGAGAGCGCAGAGAGCCCGCTGGGTACAGCCAGCCCACAGGCTGCAGGCGTAGAAGGACTGGCAATAGGCCTTGAAAAGGGTCACTTTTACCTCACCACCACACCGAGCAAACCTGCGGACCAGCATGTTCCCCCGGACAGCCAGCGCCCTCCGTTCTCTCTCAATATCTAGGTCGTCTGACAGGTCTTCAGTGACCCAGTGGCCGAGGTACTTGAAATGATGTACCCTTTTCAGCTCCACGCCATTTAGACTAATGGGGGGCACTGTGGCCACTTTATGTTTGCGTGGGCTTTGCATAACCAACAACTCTTTCAGCTGTACCGTGTCTTGTACACCTGACAGATTAACTAATGAGACTAGGACTGGATAAGGGACTGGTGAGAGGGTTATACGCCAATTTGCAGGACGTTGTATCCAACCAATTTTTGTGGACAAGACTAGTTTAAGACTCTCTATGTATTTCTGTATTTTATTTGATTAACAGCTCCCCAATACAAAATATTTAAGCAAAGTACTCGTACAGTAACGAGTATCGAAACTACGAATCTCCAATCTCTTTGTTACTCTCCGAACCAATCGTGCCAAGTGCACATTTGATATAAAAAAAAACTTGGCGCCAGGAAATCCTGCCTAATGCTGAGTTGCTACAATTGCCGCGACATTATATACACATATACTTACATGTAGAAGTTACTTATACGTGAAGCTCATGGACAGGCCCCGGTTAAGTCTGAATTAGACGTGATAATTTATCGCCAGAAAACGGGTAAGGCTGTACAGTCCGACACTCGGATAAGACTGATTTTCCTCGACGAAGTGCTCAAAAAATATAGCTGAAGTTAGCTGACACTTCACGATCTACACATTAACGTTACCACCGTGTAATATGGAACAGTTTATAATTTTTCTAGGTTTCAAAGTTTTCCCCACAACTTTTATATGTTGTTCGTATTGACGGGTAGAATTGAAAAAAATAGAAAACCTATTATTTGGTTTTGTTTAGGCTGCTTATGCTACTTGGATTTTGTTACAGCCAGTAACAGTGGCAACAGTAAACTGCTACCTCACACAAGTTACTACCCAATAAGGTGTGTATGACATATACCTAACTATACACATACTGGTTCATGTATCACGTATAAAGTGGATTATATATATGGCCCCAAGCAATATCCGGTTCGGATCTCTCTGCCAGGCCTGTCAGTTTATTTATGCACGAGCATGTAGAAATTAGGGGGCTGAGGGAGGGCAAACCCAGAGGGAGGGGGCGGGCTGTTTGATGCGTATATTGGAACGCGTGAGGCGATACAAGATAGATGATACCGCGCTTTAAGTAGTCCATATAAATATGCGTGCCACGGAACGCTATCACGATGGCAGGAATTTTTGAATTTCAAGCACTATAGTTTTATTTATTCATTCTCACATCCATCAACATCATCTTGCTGTCAGGCCTTTTATTCCGCACAAAGACCCATCGAAGAAATGTAAGGAGATTAATTCGCGCCCTACAAAAACAAATGAATAGGGCACATTTAGCACAAAGGGCTGTGACAAAGGGCAAAACTGGCGTTTTACTCTAAAACTCTGCATGTGACTATGAGGGCATTGTTTTAAGTCAGCCAGTGACCGATAAACAATGGCAGGAATTAATTCAATGCCGCCTCTTTTGTTTTCTTTCTAAACGTTTTCAATTCAGAATCGAATAATTAAATAATCCAAAATGAAAACATACTGGCTAGGAAGCGGACTTTGTATTTACACTTCCAAAAAATACGAGTACCGAAGTATATATGAAATTAGAGCTCCAACAAAAAAGGCTCCATTATTCAAAAGTTTTTACAATTCAATCGGAGACCACATTCATTCCTTCAAAAAGTTTATCAGACCGTAAATGCTTCGCCGAATGGCAATCGTCAAAGGCCTCAGATATGATACATTACGGTTCGCATATCAAAAGAAAAAAAAATTGCTTTTCTTGAGGAAAAGGGAAAAGAATTCCTATGTGATTTTTGAGTTTCTCAATAAGATATTATTTCCACCTTAGATAACTTTGTTTATGTTTTCTTTCGTTTTTCTTCTGCAGGAAATCAAAATTAATATACCTACATCATACTTAAACTCATGCCGGTATACTGTAGTCGGTATCCGGCTAGGCAGATATCAAGATTTTTTTCTGATAAAGCGTAAGACAAACCTCTTTCGCGTTTTCAACATTCACCACGTTGCAATTCGCCCGTTACTGGAATTTCGTATCTTGCCCTTCGCTCTTAGGTACATACTTTATTTGGTACATCTGTATCCGTCCGGGTCATCTCAGATTCACTCTATATATTAATAACCTAGTAATAAGCAAAAAATGATAAGTGAGTACTTACTTTCCATTCTTAGGTTATCGATAAATAAGTTAAGGATAAAACACACCAACGCGGTGGCAGTGGCGGTACTACTGCCGTTAATTATGTTTGTATGGACCGCCACCGTCAACGCTACCGCGTCGGTGTGTGTCATCCTTTAAATATTCCAAAAATAAAGATACTAGACTTATTAATAAAAAAAAAACCTTAACAGGTATATTACAACATCAACGTCTGTCCAACGTAAATTCAGCGAGACGACCTAAAACTTCATCTAAAATTTGCAATTTAAAAAAAAAGTATTTGGTACTCCATTACGTGTGGCGCCGGATTAAGAATAGCGTCACTCCATTTCCTTCCGTGGATGGCGTAGAAGGCAAAACCCCTCATGGTTATGAAAACCACGAAGGAGTCAAATGGCTGATGATGATGATTATTACATATTCATGTCATTTACATTATGCTTCTTTTAGGGATCCGTATCCGGAGGGTGCTAACTGGAACCTATAATATAATAAACCATGAGGGAGGCCTATGTCCTGCAGTGGGCGTCAAAGGGCCGATGATGATGATGACTCCATTACGCAGTTTTAGTTTCTTTGAAGTACAAAATTAAAACAAGGCAAGAAAATCCAAGTGTAAACCCCCCACCCTATACTTACATGCTTACTTACTTACTCTGATCAACCCTAAGTAAACCCCTTAATACTCGCTCCTGCCACTGATGACCGCTGGTTCCCGAAGAAGTCCTCTGGACTCCTCTGCAGCGCTCCATCTTTGCCTCAGTTGAATGTCTAAGGTTTGGTTCTTCCATAGAAGATTACTAAGCAAAGTATGAGTACCTACCAAGGCTTCCTACCTACTATTTTAGCTCAGCGTAAGTTAAATGTGTACTATGTAAAAGAGCAATTTATGAGTACCTAAAATCACAGAAAATTTAAAACTGGCCAAAATGTGATCGTGTAGCCTAACAAATAGGACCCTTTGCTGTGAACTAGGATCTTTTTAGGGAATCGATAATTTCCAAAGCAATTAAACAACTAGAAAGAGTTAAAAAATAATCTATTTATTTATCAAGATTTGTAGAAATATTAACATTTGAGATTTAAAACAGATTTTTGTGAACAAAGTTTAACACAGATTAAAATACTAACAGTAGTCGTTAATATTATTTTAGTTTAATTAAATATTTGAGACAAATATGGTTTTATTTTATTTTTGTACATAGCATTGGATGCAGATTTTACAATCACAATTTTAGTCAGGCTCTGTGACCGGTTATTGGTTTATTAGATAGATTCAATTTCATATTAGTTTGGTTTATTATGGGTTTAGTTTTATTTGGTTGTTTTAGACTCTACCAAACAATTTACTTTATTATGTATCAGCAAGGGCAGCGTAGGACCCCAGCCACAAGATGGACAGATGACCTCATCCAAGTGGCAGGAAGGCGCTGGATGCAGGCCGCTTCCAACCGGTCTTTTTGGAAATCCATAGAGGAGGCCTATGTCCAGCAGTGGACTTCTTGTGGCTGACTGATGATGATGATGATGTTGAGGATGTAAATGACTTCAACTGCTTGCAAGTACTGCTTCGAAACTGTCTATCTGCTGGTTTTCTACCACGCCAAACACCAGTTCCTAACAAATGTGCGTGCCATGTTTAAGACCTGATTCATAGTGAGAAAAGAACATGGCAAAGAAAGTCACCGTTCGATCAGATATAGAACCTATTTCAACAAATTGATTAAATATTTGGAATTGATGAAAGCAATTTAAGTATATTTAACAAGAACAAATACGAACACAAATTCTAATCAACATTGAAACACAAGAATGTAGGTGAAGCCTACTTAGAAGTATGGTTCTGTAGACTACAGCAACTCTCCAAGATGCAAATCAGACTTTACCACATTTACGGCCGAGACCTGAGAATGATGTAAAGAGCTACCTTGACCAAATCGACGTTGTCAGATCCAATCCACTGGTATAGATCGTACCACGGCCTGTATTGATTCAGCCCTGATTTGCCCAAGCCAAAACATTTCTCAAGCTGTACCACTTAAACAGCTGAACTACAAAATATTTTCTGCTGTAACACAAATTACCGACACACTGTAGAACATTTTAGTTTGAAAATAATTTTGCTCATTCTAATCCTAATTTAGACCGGCCGCTCACCCACAAAACAAAATATGCCTAAGAAAAAACCACCGCCTGATTCCTACCAAATCCTAAGTCCAAGAGCGCGTCGCTTCGTCCCCCACACCCCGTTGCCGTCATCCCCTCTTGGGTTCCCATGTTTTTTCAATCAAACCCTTTCAGGAATATATTACAACCTACCTATTAGAGGTTCGTTAATTAAGCAAACAGGTACTCGTTAGAGAAAATAATAGCCAGTTATTTTTAACAGTTATTACGAATGATAGCTTTCTGATGACGACAACCTGGCGACCGCGGACCGGATGACGCAGCGTGGGCAGGCCCCCCACCAGATAGTTACGGTGGCGGAGAGTCGCTGGATGCGGGCGGCACAAGACCGGGAAGCTTGAAAAACGCTACATTTACTAGTGTTTGATTATTGTTCATATTTGCATTTGGGATCGTGCTGTCTGTTATATTTTGTGCGTTCGTGCGTCAATTACTTATGCCAGTTTTTGATTAGTGTTAGTGTTTAATTTGACGTGTGACAGATTCATGTGTATTTTCTTAACTGAACTTTGTAATTCTATTTTATTTATTAGAACTGCCCTTAACACATCTCTCTTCTGCCGTCGCCTCCGACTTCGGTTCCGATTTCGGTTCCTATCAAATTTATAAACCTCGATTTCGAATTAGGTTCCGATAAAACCACCTCCGTAACATTCCTATACGATACCATTTGTTTGCAGCGTATATTTTTCCTTACGTGATCTCAGTCGCAACCCGAGTACGCTAGTTGGAGCGAACAAGTCAACGTAACAAGGGGGTATATCAAAGCACATTTTTCAAAGAGAACGTGATTCTCGACCGATGCTTTAACAAGTCCGCTGGGGAGGACAGGTGGAAATGGGACTTTTTTGCAGTAAAATCGTTGCAAATATATTGAGTAGAGCTCCTACTTTATTTAAATAAATAAATAAATCTAGGTTCCGGATCTCCTAAAACCATAATTGGTTTGTCTCGAAACACGTATCTTTATAATATGTAAAATTACTCCTAGATAGCTATTAAATAACAATAACATACAATAATGTGATATTAAGGCCACACAGCCAGAAAATAAAAGTTCCGTGATTCCTTGATGGGAAAAGTGTAGAAGTTGTTTTATCAATTCAAGATTAGTTTACTTTTGGTGAGAAGAGTTTCAGATCTGCACGACGCTAATATCGCACGCCGCGCCATTTCGGTCTTTTTTGGTACGTATAACAAAATGCGAATCTTTGTCGCGTTTCATATGGGAGTTATGTCGTCACTGTTGACTGATTAAGAATAATTAGTTAAGGAGTCATATCGCCTCTGTAAATTTCGACTGGTACATAATTAAGAACGATTCGGTCATTAACTACTAATGTAACTTTCATTCTGAATATCTAAGCCGCAAATCCAAAGTTAAAATAGGGATGCCAAAATAAATAATGAATCTGTAAGTAACAGTGCCATCCCACCCCAGACCCCTCTTCCTTTATCTTCACAAAGCAGAATTCCCGAACCGCAAGTTTCGATTTCGTGGTTCGGGATTAAACCCCGGAGTCGAACGGGGAGCATGTTCAATATGTCTGTCACTCTGTCACGCGAGGTATTGCCGAGCCGTGCTCCTAGCAAGCAATAATAGGTGGAGAAGAACAACTAGTAGAAAACTTTAGTAGATACCTTACCACACTGAGACAATTTTAGGGTTGTATATAATCTTCAAGATATGTATATAAATATAGGTTCCTGAAACCTGTGCGTTAGAGCTCGACTTTTATAAATAACCACTAATGTTCCGCGACTTTTGCACTTTTTTTTATTAAATGTTTTCATTATACGTATTTTTTCAATGATTCACTGAAGGCTGCGACATTGGTAGAGCGCGCATGGCGCGAATTACATATTATCCGAAAAAATGATAACCGATGGGGTAGACGAGTTCTTGAGTGGAGACCGCGGATCGGTAAACGTAGTGTAGGACGTCCTCAGACTCGGTGGAGCGATTATGTAAATCTGAGAAAAAAATCATAAAGCAAAAGTTATTGTTAAACGCAAATTATTGTGGTGCTGCAGGAATTGTTTATTTTAGAAATAACCCTGTATATTTATAGTGGCCTGAAATTAAATTAACAGCCATTACTTTTTAACAAGCTGTCATGATAAACAAGAGGAACAGAACATTCCCTTAAAATATGTTTTACGTTTTCAAATTGACCCTGTATGTTGACCGAAGTTGGCATTTCGTTGCTTCAATTCTTTGACTTTAGTTTATAGCTGACTTATACGGTACGGACGGGCTTGATTGAAAGTCCTTTGTTGCGCGCGCGTTACGTGACGCTAACGACAGGAGTGTATCACACTGTGGTATGTATGAAAAATACCGACAGATTTTATATGAACTCAATCAGCGAGGATTTTTACGCTGTCTGGGCGATTTTTTAAGTGGTTAGTACTTATGTGAGTATACGAGCTCTCAATCGTTCACCGAGTCACTCTTCACTGAAGTTACGAATCACCGATTTATTTTTCGCTACTGATCGTTTCAACAAAAGAACGGCGTGCCCGTGTAACATTTCGACGTTTCAACGCAAGCACTCTGTCTTCTTTAAACTTGATAAATTATATGAGTTCATTGTTTGCCTAACTTGTTGATCTGTAACGTACATCGATATGTCTGTATAGGATGATGCTAATAATGCGGCACTGGGATATTTTTCTTGACGTAATGCATGCATCACTACCTCAGATCATAGAAAGATCACTACCATCTCTAAAATGCTGAATTCCTACCTAATTGATCCATTTCCATTCCAGAAATGGTCAGAACAGTGGTCCGTTTTATTCATGACCGTTTACAATTCATAGTTTAATACAACAATTCGATGTAAATTGCGTAGCAGTCTTCATCATTGTTAATTTGTCTAATGAACCCCTCTTCCAACATTGTATAGTTCTAGTCATTATAAATTTCCTTGAAGTAATTAGTAATAAAAACGTAGGTTTGCGTTTGAGGTACTACGAGTATGTTTATCTATATAGTGTAAATAATTAGGTATATGTCTTGGCATATAATTATTTAAGATTAGTTAAACTACACAGACCAAAAGTCAAAGTCAAAGTGGCATTAAATTTAGGTTTTCTAAATAATTACTAAATTTCGATTAAAAATTGCGGTTTTGATTGTGTGTAAAAGTACGTTCAGATTCGTTGACAAAACATAGATGCGTACACTCTATCCAGTTACGTTACGGGAAACTTTGCAACAAAAACTTAAAGATAACCTGCTGACGACTGTACAGTTGGATACCCTATTTTTTTGCGCCACGTACGTTACGTATGATCATTGGATCAAACATAAATACATTCCGATTCCTTATGGCCATCGGGCCTTTAGAAAACGGGTATATTTGGTTTGTCTGTGCTCCTGATATTAGTTTGTACTTTTTTTTACCTTAAAATTGGTTTTTACGAGACTAGTTTTCAAAATCACTCTATGAGTATGAATATATTATAGTACCTATATTGTATAGAGTGAAATATATTTAGTATCTATTTATTAAATAAGCTGGCCGTCTGTATTTTAAGCTGCACGTAACCACCCGCCACACTGGGTTACATTGTACCGTCGGCAAAACAATGGGATTGGTGTAGGAAATATATGGAATTGAAGTGAATAGGAAGTTTTCTTTAAGTTTTTTACAAAAATACAAAGTTCTCCTCTTCTTCGTTATTTTTCGGTACATACTAACTGGAGTCACCTTTTAAGCATGTGATGCTCCGCTCTACAATAGCATTAAGTTAGTTTAGTTTGAGATGTTATTACACAAAAAGTTTTTTTTTATATAATTAACAATGAAAATAAACTTTGCCAACTAAGTTCTTATTTTAAGTTTAGGAAGTAACTGTGGACTACGCTAGAAAAAGCTAGAACAAAGGTTGGTGATTGCTATTTTATCGGCTGTATAAAACCGATGCCTCACTTGGCGTCTAATCAATCCACTGTCAACTTTTTGACGAATCTTTAGCACTGATTTGGAAACATGCAATGTCTTATAAATCGTCTACAAATATGCGAATACGAATAGCCAAGTGTCTTATCTAAGAATCTTAGCTCTACAACTGATTCAACCTTGTTAGACACCTGAAAATATTTCTCAGCAAAGCGTGTTAAAATTAATTCTAGCATCATGGAACACCACGGAGTGATCCAAACCCCGTTTTATAAGAGCAACAGAGCTCTGTTGCTCTTATAAAACGGAGTTTGGATCACACTAGGTCAGAAGAAGTACACAAACTAATATGCCAGATAAAGACCAACCGGATGAAAGCAAGCGAACTTCATTGACCTAAGGTCTAATTTTATGAGTACCAAATACTATCCAATCGTCTAACTTTCAAATTACATACTAATATGACAGTTAAACGATTGGAATCGTTGAGAATTTGGTACGCGTGATATAGAAGCTGTACAGTATTCGTACATTTTCTTAAGTTTCATTATACTTACCAACAATTTTTACATGCTAAGTTGAAGTGTGCTAATTAATTAAATTATAGCACATTTTTTCATCCTAAATTACATTTGATTTGTTGTCTAGATTCGTTTTCGTTATAATTTTCCGAAATATTTTCTTTTACTAATTTTGTCATTTATTCTCTCTAAATACCTTGTTTTTTTTATTTACCACAAGTAGAAACAAAATAGTGAGGGTATCTTTTATTCATATTTCTCGTATAAGCATTTCTTTTTTTCGTAAGACCATCCATCTACTGCACGTTTGCCACCCTTTTGTATGTTCATGTTTTTTTTAGCACAAAGCACTGCCACAAACCTCACGATCAACGATTGACGAACAATTGACGTTTTTCCGTATTGTACGATTTTTAATCCGAGTGAAAGAAATAAATAAACAAGCATAAGCACAGCCACTAAGATTTGGTTAGACCTAGTTCTAGCCGGATTGATACCGGCTAGACCTAGTTTTACCCGAAAACAATCGCCTTATATGTACCTACTAGATTTAACCAATAGTAAGTGGCTACACCTAGTTCTAACCGGCTAAAACTAAGTGTAGCCGCACTTCGGGTCTTAGCCGTAACATATAGGTACAGTAGTCAGAATTCGCAATCGGGGGCGAAGACTTATGGCATTAATTCCGCCGTATTGTACGATTTTTAATGTGAATGCAATAAAAGTATAAAAACTTTACAACTCCCAGAGTCAACACAGAGTTTTACCAGAAAACATTTTTGCTGTCGCTACTTTGGGGAGGGTCTCGCAGTGAGCAAGCACGGCGGAATTTGTCTCCATCTCATTGTGGCAGAGATATATTGGCCGCTCCGGCGAACAGCGTTCGTTGTGGACTCTACATGCTTGTATACTATACTTCTGTAAGTGTATTTGTACGTTTCTCCGTTTGCTTGTTGGGATTTACTGGAGTTTAGAAATGGTGGAGCGTACTTACTTGAACATGGTCCCTACCTGTATTCCAAATTTGTTTCGGTTTTTAACCTTGATTTTCTTTATCTGGATCAGCCTCAGACAGATAGACTTTTAATAAGTTTAATGCTATTTCTGACAACTAAAACCCTTATAAAGTTGATATCACTGACTTATTACACTTCATTTTCGTGCAATTCTGAACGGAATCATCGAGAGTAGAGGGGCTGGGCGTAGATTCTGCTATTCGATTATATGACATTGTTAATTAAATAACGGTATTGCGAAGCATATTGGAATATAAAAGAATATTGGCGTCTATATTGTGTGAGCGAGACGCAAATAGTTATTCAGTCCCTCCCTTTAATTCACCGTGTGAAGATAATTGCATGAAATCGTCTTTTTAATTTTTTTGTCTACGCCCGCACATGTCACCTCGATACACTCGATAGAGTCGATTGTATGACAAAAAAAACATATCTCGGGTCGTGACGCAACCATAAATATGTCATTATTTTCTATGCCTTGCCCCTCTACTCTCGACGCTAATTTAGCCAACTTGCGTTACAATTGTGTACATTTAATCTATAGTTTGGCTAAAATATGGTTTCAGTTTCTAATGCTCTGAAGTTCCACTAAGTTTAATGCTATTTCGTACAACTAAAACGTTATTGCATTCAATTTTTTGTTCCTATTGCTTGATATGTTATATGGTTATAGTTAAAAGTGAAATCTATTTTTGGCTTTATTGTCACGATAATTGACTGCAGATATTTTTGTAACTTTGTGATGTTGGATTTCCAAATAAAAAATAGTAATAATAATAATTGTGACGCAATTTGAACACAATAATGTCGAGAGTTGAAAAAAACCAACATTATTAAAATTAAGTGAATCCAGAATAACATTTATTTATACTTAATTACAAAGATTGCAATAGTAATTATTTTTAACGGGGTTTTCTGTAGTTTATTCATACTCTTGAGAGATCAGGAACTCTGGTTCGTGTTAGCACTTTCAGTACCTATCTACTTTAATTGCAAATATCCTGAACATAATTCTGAGCAGATATTTGCGATAAACAAGACAAAATCACCCTGTTTGTCGTATATTTGTCTCTGTAGACGATTTAGGAGGGTGTCTTCGCAACATATAAGAGGGGCTAGTTCACTCCAGTTTTGCAAAAAATAACCTTTGTATCTCCATAAACAATGTGAAAAATTTGATCCCTCTATTATCATAAACGTAAATGTTAGTGTATTTGGGTTTGGTATTTGTAATGCAATTAAATTCAGAACCAGATTTGGATGAAACTTACTTTAGATATATATTTTTATTAAAAATTCGCGAAGCAGTTATATTATTTAGGTATTACTTAAATAAATATCACATTCTGTGGATTTAGTATTTATCCTTAGATTTATTATTAATTGAAAAAACAATCCTTCAAATTCACTATTAACTAGTTTCGCTGCTACGAGAGTTGCGTAGCAACTAAACCCTGCGTAGCAACTAATCCTCGCGTAGCAACTACGAGATTACGTAGCCATTAACGGCTATGTAGTGGCACCATGGTAACTTTGTTTCTAGAGCGTCTGTATTTCTATACTCATCTTATTCTTTGACAAGGGGACCATTTGATGCTTCATTTACATCAAGCTCGTGTGTCTTCGTAACCATTCCAATATATTATGCGGAGACTTAACTTAGAGTGGGGGAACCGGGTGAAGTAAATTTGCTCCCGTGGTATACTGCTGCTGGGACCTAGAAACGTAAATACGGGATTGTGATATTGTGACAGTTATTTATTTAACGACTTTTCTTTAACGCATGTAAGCCGTAAATCTTAGGATGACTAGTGCACCCATGACTGTCACCATCTATATCAATCAATGCTTTTTTCTTAAGTGACCATCAACCAAACGGTAAGCCCGTACACGACTTCTTGTAGTCCTTGGTCCACCTCATTTTCTCATTTAGCCGCTACCGCCACTCTGCCTCAGTCCTACGCTGCGTTTGGCAGTTCATAGTCTCCACTTAAAAACGTTTGTACCCCATTGGCTATCGGCTCTTCAACAAACGTGACCAGCCTACTGCCACTTTGATTAGCCAATGTCATATTATAGAAAATCAAGCACAGAGAGGCAATTATATACAGAAGAAATACACGCCTATTTTCTGCGTGGAATCGTCGAAACTAATAAAGCTCCACATTTTATACAGAGAGGACCAATTTAAGGCTCACATGAAGTAGCGAGTCTCATATATCACGTAAAGGGTACGCCTACTCATACATAGGTCGGTACATATACATAGAGGCTAAGCACACAGCCCGAGGGGCCGACAAACGGTTGAAAGTCACACACGCCTAGCCGCTCGCAATATTGTTATCCTACACTTACGCACGCTCGTACGTATACGTGTTTACGGCACGCGTCCCGTACATATCTTCTAGCTATGCGTATATAAGGCGTATATATTAAAAGGTACGCTCGAGCCCGGGCATCTCGACCCACACGACCTCGGCTGAAGGGACAAAGCGAAACGGGTTTGTCCCAAGGGAAATTCAATATTCGGGACTAAACCTTAACTCCCTTCGCCACCCGCCACCCCCCAGAATGCTTATATGGCCAGGACGTGTATCGATTTTCGCGGCAAATGGAAGATTGCTGTCGAGCCGATCGCGGTCGAATGAATGATGTATTGGAGTGGCGAGTGAATCTTTCACGTATGGGCGGGAGTGGGGGGGCCCCCGACGGGCGCTCTGTTTATCGGCACTGATGGAAATCTCTTTGGAAAATTGACGTGAATTTTTTATTTCGGTAATGCGTCCCGCTCTCGGGGGTAGAGTCTTTGAGCTCGTTGCCAATTATGTCTGAAATGCTCTTTGAGGTGACTGATTGAATTCTGCGGGTTGCTTTGCTCTTAGTTGCGTTCGGTGATTCAAGCGACATGATGCCAAATCTCTTAGGCTATAAATTTTCGCCTTGTATAAATTACAACGCCATTAGGGGGCCCGTATTAATTTATTTGCTTACTATTTTACGTGACCCACTAAGTTATTCAAAGGAGAATCCTTTACGCGAAATCTCGACTTTTATATACGCGTAACATGTCATAAACTTGGGCTATAAACGCGGTCGTAAAAGACGTCATAAGTCATAAACTGATTTATTATATTAAGTATAAATATTTACCAACTGATATGGGCATAGGCAAAAGTTACAACATATTATGTGAGGTAAATGGAATGCAAAAAATTATAAAGTAAATTACAATGTTTTTACATTAGCAAATAAAGTAATTCAAACCTAGTTTATGTGATAAGCATATTATTAATAACTCATATTGTACGGTTTTAATGACTCCCAACGACGCTCATTACTTAACTGGTCTAATCGCGATTATGATTGTTGAAGTAATCTTAAAAAAAAAACACCTAACTTAGTGAATATTAGATCGACTATTAGATCGGTCCAATGCAGTTATGACCATTCACTTGAATGTTTGTCAAATAAATTAAAAAAACATTTTACATTTCCATAATGGAGACAGGTAATCAATATAGAGGCTGTAAACACCTAGCAAACATGTACCTACCTATTGCAGTATCACAAAAATCCAAATCACCACCAAATTAAATAAATTTTTACCAAAATGCATTTACATCAAAACTCTAAACCAATATAAAACTGCATAGATAGATATAATATTCTGTATTGTACACAGAAGTTACTAGTTGAGCATATTTTATTTATTTTGGGATAGCTTAATAAATTTTGATAAGTATTTATTTTAGAAAAAAAATATGCCTGGTCTCTCTCTGCTTACCCCTCCGGGATACAGGCATGAGTTTATGTTATGTGTAATGTGATTGATTCATCCCTAATGGGAACCCTTACATTTATTTTGTTGTGGATGGATTTATCAATTTCGGTGGGTATTTTTTTAGACACATGTGTCAGCGAAGGGCGAAATAAAAAGTACACAAACCGGCGTACGTGAATGCAGCGACGAAGGCATGTTGATTAAGGGAACGAGGTTTGATTACTTCACGGTTTTTGCTAGGGCCGAAAGTTTTATTTAAGTGAACGTTCAAATTACACCCCTAAATAAACCCGGCCGGTCCTTGCTAATTGAGTGAAGACAAGTTTGAAATTCTCCACTTGCTTCTCCTAAGCCTGTGTACATCTAATGCGCGCACACAGCCGCGGCCCTCATACGTAGGGGCATTAGTGTTAGTAGGTTTCGGCCTTTCAAAGACCCCAGATCGGGGGGTCGGGGGGAAGATCGAGAGGAGGGAAGAGGGTGGGAGATCCAAAATGGCCGAACCGGCTGGGCATACTCGCCATAAGGTTAAAATAGAAATTTATACATATACACGTATGTCTAGTTAGCTGTATTTGTTGGTCAGATGGTTTGGTCTGCTATTGATTTTGCCTTCTAGTCCGTAGACTTGGCGGTGTACTTTGAAACTTTTGCTTCGGGGAAGGGTTGGGTGATTTAAGAGGCTGCTCGGTTAGCATTCTATAGGTAACATTCGTAAGAGTTCTAGTTCAAATTGATAAATGGTATAAGTTAAGGTATTAGGTAGGTAAGCAGGTACAAGAAAACGAGAACTAAAAAATTAAACAGTATGTAATAGTAAACGGTAATACCTCTATATATCAGCACAAGACTAGATACTGTCAAAATTACTTCTGAGATACTGGCCAGTAGGACTTGCTGAAAAGCCAGAAAAAAAAGCTAATGTCTAATGAAATGCCTGTATTTCGTTTTATTCAGCTTTGGTCTGTGTGTGAGCAACCTTTTTTTAATAGTATCAAAGTCAAGAAATTGATAATAGAGGTTGCTGTTTTTCAGAATTAATGAAATGAACGAATGACCTAAGACGAGCAAACAACTTGACAAACATTATTGCTTTCCGTATTGTAAAGATTTCTATCAACGATTCAACTTATAGCTACAAAACTTGTTTTAATAGACTGGCCACTCAGAATTACAGAGTCGCCATTAACCAGCCACGAAAAATTTCCCAAAACGAAAATAAACGTTCGAAATTCAAACGGCTCGGTTGGAAGCGTCCGGGGAAGGGTTCCTCTAGGTGTCATAAATTACCGGCGCTGTTTATCGGGGTGGCGGGGGCGAAGGCCCACCCTCGCTCGTGGTTTTAGAGCTTATCGTCCCTTAGCCCTATATGAGCCCTCCGGAGGGCGACTGAATTACGCGACCGTTGCTCAGCAGAAACGCGAAAGGGAAAATGGTGGAGATGTGTTCAGTGGGATGAAAGTATCGAGATTGTTTGTACGGTGCCGATATGTGCGGCGCGCTCTTTGTTTTTTTAATTTGAGTAAAAGTCGCAATTACAAAATATTACGTATGACGCAATAGACAAAAAGAGGATTCTTCTACTAGTTATTTGAAGTTGGAATCGATTTTGTATAGATTTTGATTGAAACATCAATAAGAAAATATGTCTGCCACGACTTTATGATAATTTAATACCTAGAAGCCATTCAACAGATGCATGTCAAATGTATTTATCTTCCACGTTTGTAAGCTTTAGTTTCTCTATTAAATGAAATACCTAAGTACCTAGATACAATTCGGTACAAAAAAATAATACTGCAAATTTTTGTACGTTTGTTAGCAAGATTTGTTTTATAAAGACTCACCACAGAGCTCCGTGAGTAAAAAAAATTTTTTTTTCAGCTGCAAAGTATCAAGACGAGACGGGTGTGCTACAGCTGTACCTTCCATACGTAGCGCGGTCAAGCGGATTGTGCGGACGGAGTTGGAGGGGGTCGGCCACAGACTAAGCACTGACACAGAGGCGCGATAAATTTACATATTTTTTGCGAAAGAAGAAAAAAAGCTCTTTATAGCGTCATTTTGAAATAAAATAAACATAATTACATAAACTTCCTTGTGCAATGTAGGTTTTTTGATTTAAACCATTCATATTTTTTTAAAGGATGTTCTCATTAATATGATAAATTAAAATGTTAGTAAGTAATTCCCATGATTTCGGTTGTTGGAAATTTGGAAGTTAGCATTGCTTTTATACCATAGAAGTCATTCAAAAACTCAAGAAAAATAAAAAAATAAAACACTAAAAATATTTTTTCGGTGTTTTCGGGGCCCCAAAAATGCAAATAATCAAGTTACTGTCATAATAAAACACATATTATTTTGCGTTTTTTCATTGAATTCTAACCATTTTCTAAAAAGGGTGTAAGTAGATGCGGAAAAATATAATTTTACGAGATAACTCGAATTTTGATAAACATTATAAGCTGTTACGTGCAAGTTTTGACGTCATAGCTTGAGTCCGATTTGTATGGTACGTTTTTGCACCCTGTGACTAGAAAGACTTTTCGACAGGTCACATTATAAAAAGTGTTAGTCGTAGAGAAAAAAAAATAACCACGTTTATTTATCTTTTAACATGGACTCTCCGATTATATTAAATCATTTTTTTGTGCAAGTTCTCCATTATCACTTATTTATAGATTCTACATACTCTGTAGACAAGGACACGATAAAACTGCACAAAATCACCTTTTTAAATTATTAAAATTACCAAACTTACAACACTGCTTACCCAAAGGATACACAGGTCTATTACATATAGCCCAGACCGAGCTCTAGATAATAACTTTTCTGTTAGCCTAGAGCACCTAAAGAAATAAACTGTTTATGTACTTCGCGCACTTTCCTACTCTATGGCGGTTGACAATGTAGGTGGAGGCGTGCGGTCGGCGACGGGGGCGGCGGGGGGAGGGGTAGTGACACAGGCTACCGGTCACCGTCGTATTGATTTGTTGTATCGCTCGTCCTGCGGCAGCCTACTCCCTCTAGCCAAGGGAAACCCGCCATGCAGCTATCTCGCCCCCACTTGAGCCCGCGCACATGAGCCACATATGTGACGTAGAGACTATGTGTTTCGCCGCCATCCGTGTGTGCGTGAGGGACGAAGTACATTTTCGTGTGAGCTCTCGTTTCGGCGCATTGTCCTCTATGTGTGCGTGCCTTGCGTGTCTTCGCTTGATAATTTTTGTAGAGGTCACAAGACATGTTTATGTAACTTTCGGGAATCTAATTTGTATTTGGTTATTTGAGATCTCTTTACCGTTGGCGGTAAAGATTGCCATGGTCTAGCTTGGTCACTTGTCAGGTTTGAGACATGTATAGTTTAAAGCCAATCTAAGATTGAAAACTCGAAAACAGATACCGTGGTCTTAAATAGCACAGTAATCCAGAGCGATCTCTCCATGCCATAAAAAAACAATGTTATTGATCGAAAGGAGTGTTATTCACAAATACTTAACCACTATAAAAATGTTATGCTGCCATTGTTTTTATGAGTTGGAACAGGAGTTTCTACAAAACATATAAATATGCAAAACCCAAAATTATAAAACGTTTTTAAAATTTCCATTCAACGTGATCCAGCCCGAAGATTTGAAAGAGTAAACATCTATCGTAGCTATTCTATTCTACATTGGTTAAATTAAATGAAATGAAATTTATTTGTTTGTCACACATACAAAAAGACCTAGGCAGTTCAATGGCTAGATAAGCCAGTTTACATTTAGGTGTTAAATTCTACATCCATGCGCGGCGTTCTAATTACCCCTCCAGTGTCGTCAGCATATAAAATAGACGTCAATCATGACTCCTGCATACTAAACATGGGAGGTGTTCACCAGGAATAGATATGAGGTTTGAGTCGTGGTGGTGATGGAAATGGCCTCAGAAGTATGGACAGGCGATGGTCAGGACAATATTTTATGCAATGTGTTATAGGAAAGTAAGGGACCTTATTACTAAGACTCCACCGTCCGTCTATTTGTCTTTCTATCACCAGAATCTCATGAACCGTGATTGATAGTTGAAATTTTCACAGGTGATGTATTTCTGTTGCCGCTATAACAACAAATACTAAAAACAGAATAAAATAAATATATAAGTGGTGCACCACACAACAAACGTGATTTCTTTGTCGTTTTTTGCTCGATATTTATAATGTCAACAGGTAGACAGGTTTGAAATATATATAGAATATTAAGTTTTAATTCACTTTAAAAATAAATAATTAAATTAAAATATTGAAATGTTGTATAGATAACGGTACGGAACCCTTTCGTGCGTGATTCCGACTAGCACTTGGCCAGTTTTTTAAGTGTATGGAATATATAATATGTATGGAACAGCTGTTATTTATGGCGCTATTCCGAAGTTTTCCCATAGGTAAAGTTCTTCGATTAATTTTAAAGATTATGTTAATAAAATACGAGGTAAAGTTTGTTTTCCGTTTCATTTTAACTCTTAAAAAATTATGAACAATAGTGCATATTTTGCGGAAAGACATTTTGCGAAAGATACATTTTGAGAAGTGGACGCTTTGTGAAGTGGATATCCCACCAAAAACATTTTCATGTAAAATGTTCACAAGACAAGACCATATATCTCGCACTATCAAAAAGTTATCAAATCTCGTACTCTGCACCTTAGTCAAAATATGTGGCTTGGCCGTTTCGTTACTACAAGAACTATTGTATAAAAGAAAAGTATTGAACAGTAATAAATTGAAAAAAAAAACATACATATATAATTTATTCATACATATAATATATATAAATAAATTTTTTACCTAACGCCCATGTGACGGTAGCAAAACAGCCAAGCTACATATTTTGACAAAAGGCATAGAGTATAGGATCTGATAACTTTTTGATAGTGCAAGGTATATGGTCTCGTCTTGGCAACATTTTACATGAAAATATAAAATAAATTTCACAAAATGTCCACTTCGCAAAATTTATGTAATATTAAGTAGTTTGTGAAGTTAAGGCTTCTAGAGAAAATCTCCACTCTGAACATCTTTTCTCAAATCATCTTAAACTTATACATCAGACCCCATATAATAAGATTCCGTTACTGCCATCAATAACTTTAAAAGCCAAAATATTATTTAATTTTCTTACAAAAGTAGGAGTAGTACAAAATACAATATACTCCCCTCACTAGTATATCAAGGAAATGGAGAGTGGTAGATAGGCGACGTTTTCCGTTTTTCACGGAGGGTCACCCCAAGGGGAGTGCAGTAGAAATTTCCTACAAATAATAGCTTTTTGAATAACAAGGGCTGTGTGAGATGGGAGATTTTCTGTTTGCTGCAATGTGCTTGCATTTTATTGGGTTGTTTGGGTCAGCTGTTTATAGTGAATTGGTTTAAGCGATTGGTGATGAGTCCTGGAGTTATCAATACGATCCAGTCACGAAGCGCTAGTCGACGGTTTGTGTGTTTCAAAACGAATCAACGCCTACCAAAGTGAAGCGATCTAGAAGCGGGGGGAAGATTTTGATTGCGAGCTGTTTCAATTTGACTGGCTATTTGGTATCAATTCCTTTACGTAACTAAAGAAGCATCAACGCCGAATGGTACACTACCAAATGCTTGGCAGAAGTTTTCTCTGTTGTGAGCAACAATCGATCGAACACATGGTTCCGAGGCCTACTGCTCCACCACGACAACGCGGCCGTGCACACCGCGCTCAAAACGAGGGACTTCCTGGACAGCATGCCGGTCTAACTCCTTTGTTACCCTACTTACAGCCCTGACTTAGCATCGTGTAACTTCTTTTTATTCCCGTAAAATAAAATTTGCTCAAAGGGATACAATTTTCGACGCCGGAAGATGCGCAGCCAGCGTTCGAGCAGGCTGTAAACGTGGTATTTTCGGCGGACTGGCAAAAGGATTTCGAAAACTGGTTCAGACGCATGAAACTTTGTATAGAGGCTGGTGGAGAGTACTTTGAAAATATTTAATAAAAAATGTTTCATTTTCGCAACACTTTCTGAGTGTCCCACGTATTTTTATTGGACGGCATATAAACTATAGAGATGGATAGAGAGTCATAATTTTATAAGCAAATTATAGGTAATTTAAGCTAGTTCCTAATTAGTTTCAAGGTATTTAGGGTATAAGGTATTTACAAGGTACTTACTATAGTCTATAAAACCTAGGGAAATAACAAGGCAACCTACATTTTTATTGATAATACAGTAATCACTTTAAACACTTTATTTGAGAAATACATTAAATTTTGAAAGAAAACTTGAATTTCAATTCTGAATGTCACAACAATATGCTTTAATTAACTGTCAACCGCTGCGGAGTGTTTCAAAAGGAAACTTTATTCAATAACAGGTTTCGGAACGGCCCTGCCAACTGCCGAGCCGGCAACTTTCTTTAAACTTGGCCGCTTTAAAAAAATCTTCGTGTCTTGAACTCGTAACCCCGCTCACCTTTTAACAGAGCGCGCGTGCTTTACACAAATTCACAAATTAATCGTAAAATTTCCGATAACCGGTCGCCGGCGACCGGTTCCAAAACTGGCCAACTGCGAAAACAGTACATTATGTACAGGGGTCGCACCCTCCACTTACTGCATCGGCGAATGACCACTGGCGACCCGAGCGCGCGTCGGTCAACGCATAATGGAATTCGAAAAAGGAACGCGCGGGCCCGCCAATAAACAAACCGTATATCATTCGAAATTTAAATAGCGACCCCGCGAACGGGTGACCCGTGTGCCCACGCGACCATTTTTATGGGCAAATATTTTCCGTGGGCGCGGTTGACCACGCCATGATTTATGAGCGCAGTTTGGGTTTTGCTTCTAAACTACAACCTCCACGCAGCTTAGGGTAGGTAACTAATTTAATAATTTACTATTTTTTGGCATAGATTAGCACTGATATGATTTAAAATAAATAGCTAAAGATAAAGATGACATTATTCACTTACCTACCAATAAAAAACAATTTAAAGTTACTTAAGCCTCCCATGAGGACAATTTCGTAAATACTTATTTACCACCGATACCTGCCCTAGATTTCGGCTTCACAAATAAACGTGGAATAAGGTTGTAGAGTATATATCTGAAATAAGAACGCCATAATCTTATAATAATAATAACTTCCACACAACACAATCACTTTTCCTGGTCCCAAACTAGGATACCCTGCGTTATGGTAACCAGGCAATTACATCACAGACATGAAAATACACACACACACCTAGGCCATTTGTACAAATTTACGGCGGCTCCAAGTGGGAATCGAACCCACGACCTCCAGCATGACAATCAGACGTGGTACAATTAGACCAACGAGGCAGTGAAAAAGAAACGTCTTACATCAAACTATGTTTTATTTATTGTAAGTTTATGCTACCTTTATTTATAAAGTGGTTTTAGTCTGTATCGCGGAAACTAAAACCACGCATATTCTATAATTACTTTTCCAACGCGTATTAACAAACGAAATTAAAAATTAAGTCTGATTAAGTTATATCGGTGAGGGTAAGCGATCTTTATTAATAAAATCACTTGTAATTAGGCGGGGCGCTGAGAAAAACGCGGGAAATTTTATTACAGTGAGGCGGCTTAACGCGAGTTAAATGGAGTGCTCCTCCTCCGCAATCGTAATTGTATTAATTGTTGCGAATAATTTTAGAAAAATATGTTTTTGTGTGACTTTTTGAGAGTTGGCACGGTTATTTAAGTACTTACCTTAGTGCTACATGATATATAGATCTCGGGCAAACACAGAATAATCAAGATGAAATTTCACTACATCTAAGATCGTGTAATCATTCAATAATGCCACATTCTTTGTGACACCGCATGGTAGGTTAACCTAGAAAACATTAAAATGTATGGTGTGCAAATAAAAAGTATTAATCTAATCTAATCTTATCTAAAATCTTAGCTCTTCCAAACATGTGCTTTTCATTTTACTAATTTATTGGACTACTCAATTAGTAAGTTTTGAGAACCAGTAATGTTGGTATTAAGAAGGTAGGTATGTATCTAAAATAAGCACGGCAAACTAAGCCCAGAGCAACACCAGCAAAGTAACATTGTACACAAATCAAGGCGCGACAAACAAAACTAAAAACCTAATAAATAACAAAGCGGGTGAGCAGAGCACTAAAGAATTTACGGCAGAAGGGACGACGTTAGAATTCAAACATGGAACATAAATTTCGAATATTACCTATATTGAAGCGGGCGAGGACTCTAAAATTAAATTTTGCATGCCAAATGCGCGCCGCGCCGGTCTAGGGGACCCGCGACTTTATTTCGGAGGCGTATATAATTTTATGGCGGCGGCCAATGGTTAGCAAATGACGGCATTTTCATATTTTTGTACGGAGACTTTGTTTGTGTTGCGTACTCGAAGGGTGCCAAACAGGACCCTATTACTACGACTTCACTGTCCGTCTGTCCGTCTGTCTATCTGTCTGTCACCAGACTCTATCTCATGAACCGTGGTTGCTAGGCAGTTGAATTTTTCACAGATGACGTATTTTTGTTGCCACTATAACAAACAAATACTAAAAATCGAATAAAACAAATATTTAAGGGGGCTCCCATACAAGAAACGTGATTTTTTGCGGTTTTTTCTCGTTCTTTGTGTCTAATGACTCGCACTTGGCCGATTTTTTTTGGTTTATGCTCTTATTTGTGGAATTGCACAACATGACGACGTTGTACACTAAAGTCAAATATGTTTTTTCGATAACGACGGTGCAAAGTAAAATTCATATAAAGTTATTATGATTTTTATTAAAATTTAAATTTGTACCAAACAAAAAACATGTTTGGTACAAAGGTGTACTTAATGCTAAAATGCTAAAAAGCATTTTTTACCAGTCAACCTTTGGTTCGTGAATAGTGGCTGGGTGGGTAGTGCATTAAAATACTAAAAGGAGGGGGGATAGGATGGGTAATATCAGACGCAAAAGAATGTTCTGAGAGTGTTCAAAAGAGTGATCTGCCAGGATCATAGCAAGTGGCAGTCCCTGGTCTCTGCCTACCCCTCTGGGATACGGGCGTGAGTTTATGTTATGTTATGCAAAAGAATGTCACGTTACCTCACATGCAACATAACACCTACCCGAAGCCTACATCGACGCGGCTGATGGAAAAATAATACATCGAACTCACGCAACCTAACTGCCATTACCAGGCAGGCGTCGCTAAAAATAATAACATATTATGTCCCTTCAAAGCACTCAGAAGAAATTCTTCAAACGCCTTGCCTCCTCAGCCCCCTGGCCCCGAAGCCCCCCTTCCGCCCCCTCGTCCTCACGTACAATAACTTCACCCTCACATGGTCATAACGACGCCGATAAGGGACGGCGCCCTCCGTAAATCACCCTGTATCTAACTGAGGGGGTCCCTTACTCCCTCGTGCTATATGCCTAAAGGTTTGGCCCTTCTATGTACTTTGGACATTGGCTGTGACGCTGCAGATTTGGAGGAAATGCGGAAAGTAGATACTTAATATCGTAACATTCACATAGAAATCCTTCAAAAAAGTGGTTCAAATTGAATTCTGATGTTTATGTTCGTCAATACCCAATTCATTACAATGTCATCATCATCATCATTCAGCCACAAGAAGTCCACTGCTGGACATAGGCCTCCTCCATGGATGTCCAAATGTATTAACATTTTACTAAAGATGATAAAATACTAGTTGTATAAAGTAAGTGACATAATTCTAAAATGGTTCAACAAATACCAACACTAATAAAATTTCATATATTTTAAAGTATTAGTGAGATAAAAAGGAGATAAAAACCAAAAACCTCGTCGCATTAAATATAGCGTTATTTTATAATGCGCAATGCTTAAAACACGACAATTTTGTAAGTACATGCACAATATCAGGTGAAAAAGCTTCTAAATCGACAGACGGGCACACATTTCGAATAATCTAAAGACAGAAATCAGGCCCGACGTGCCCCTTGCAAAAACAAAATATCCACCTTAGAACCTTTCCCCAGGGTAGGCGGTGTTGTGTTTTCTTTTTAGGGTACTGTTGCGCATCGGAAAAATATGCTGAGTAGAACTGAATTGGAGGAATATTTTTTTTTGTTTTTTTATTTGTATTCAGTAATACAAAATCTATAGTAAATCAAGAATTTTTTTGAAAGGTTAAACAATAACTATACTTTGGAATAAGTGTAATTTTGAATTTGTACTGGGTATATAGAAAAAACTACGCGAAAGAAAATTACCAGCCAGTATTTCCACTGAACCATCAGTACTGGACAGTGGTTCAATGATTTTGGAATTATGAATTTGGAATGATATCTAAAGAGTTAGACAAAGTTAAAAATATAATTTTGAATTTAGAACTAACTTTTCTAAATTCAAAATTATATTATTACTAGCGTTTGTACTTAGCGACTTCGTCCGCGCGGACTTTAGTAAAGTAGTTAAGAGTGGTTCTAAATAAGTTACAGATGCTTTTAGCGCATGTGAAATACACAAGCAGCCTATATACGTCCCACTGTAGGGGCAGATTTCTTCACGATGTTTTCCTTCACATTTAGCGAGTGGTATTGCCACTATAACTTCACAAATGTACATAACTTAGAAAACCAAGTCATAGGTATATGCCCGCACTGGGGATCGAACCTGGGTCTCTCGCTTCCGAGTCCGATGTTCTACCCACTAGGCTATCACCGCTGGCATGTGAAATAAATATTACAAGTACAAAAATATGAGGTAATGTATAATTTTATTGATAAATTTATTACTTTCGTCGTTTTAACTTTTTTTAACAAATCGTGCTCCTATTGTGACATCCGAAAACTGGGGCTATAACTACGTGTTTGGTATTTACTGGACGTGATAAATCTCTCGGAATTATATCTATTGTGCAATCCCTTTCCCATATTTATGAAAATATTATGGATTTTAGAAAAATATCAGCTATTTCGAAAATATTGGTAGCCATCTTGATATTGATACTAGGAATAAACATAAACGGTAATTTCCACGTTTTAAGACCTGCAAAAGTTAATAAATCATTTATGGGGCACTGTATACAGTTCTACAATAAAATAGCTCAAGGTATATACTTTGGCTCAATGAGGTATGTTAGAGTTACCACCGACGCGGTTTAAAAAATGTGCTATGCATACTCTGTGCAAAAAAGCCTATTATCACATTAAGGATTATTTGGAAGACAAAGTTGTCTCGTATTTAAATAACGGTAACGAGAACGATGTATCTAGTGTAGTGTAACTTTAAGTTCAAAACTCTGTTAATTAAGTAAACCTGTTTTGAAAAGAATAAATGTGGAGTTTCTTTATTAGCTTCTTCTCCGCATAATCTATTAATTGTGAAACTACCAGCTTTGACGTTTATTTTCATCTTTTCAAACATTTTCTTTTTATAGTGAATACAATTTTTGACTTTCACTTTGACTTTTCTCAACCTACCATGAGCAGGATGCCAAGACAGCTCACAAAGCAGGTAACGTAAAACTCGCCTTGCAAAAAGCAGTCCCCCTAAGATAAATTCCTGCTGTTTTCAATTGCTGTCCCTGTGACTTACTAATTCGGTATTTGACACGATCAACAAGAAATTATTTAATATGCTCGATTAAAACAAAAATTATAAAATATCTTCTCTTTTAGTTACTTACTAGTTATTAAATTTTTTAAATAGATTAAACATAAAAAGAGTTCTCTGAAATGTAACGTCATAAGCCAGTATTTTCATACAAAATTCCATTTTAAAAGTAACTCATTTGATATTTTGTCAAATACACAATAATAATTGTCACTGGAAGTGTGTGGAAATTTTCGTATCCTAAGGAGACCATCTCGGATGACACAGATAGTGTAGGTACCTAAAAAGAGATTACAAAATCTTTACTTCTAACATCTCTATTACACCCTTGGTCGAAGTTTAAAATACGTGTTTTGTCAAATTGTGTTGACTTGGATTTGGAGTAAGTTCGAGAAAATTCGACCACAACTATTTACTCCCCCTTAAAATTTTGGCACCCTTTTTCACCTTCTTAGGGATAAAATAAAAAACACGTGAAATAAAAAATACGTTGACATAGATTTGTACTAAATTTCTTATAAATATGACCATAAATATTTTACTTCTCCTACAAACTTTGACACCCCTTTCCGCCGTCTCGAGTAAAAACGTAGTGATTACATACTCTTTGGTCTTGAGGGTTGGATTTTAAAAACTGAATAATATGTATTTGATCAATTGTATGGAAGTATAATAACACTAAGTTTCAAGAAAATCCAAGGTCAAATATTTTACTCCCAACTAAACATTGGCACCATTCCCATTCTTCACCCTCTTAGGAGTTGAATTAATAAATTTTTTCAACTGTATCGAAGTATGATTAGACTAAGTTTCAAGAAAATAACAAATAGTAAAAAAATTGCATCCTTTTTCACCCTCTTAGGGGTTGAATTTGAAAAAGCATTAAATACCGAATATCCTATAAATCTAACCATAAATATTTTATTTCCCATACAAACTTTGACACCCCCTTTCACGTCTTTGGGGGTTGAATGTCATACAATCTGGCCTTATTTCTAATCTACGTCATAAAGAGACTGCAAAATTTCAGCTTTTTGAGTCGAACGGCTTGGGCTGGGCGTTGATGAGTCAGTCAGGACTTTGCCTTTTATGTATTAGAACACTTTATTGCACACCAGGAATAGATATAAAAAAGGAAACTTTGGTAACGGATTTTGGAGATATCCGGCCATTGTCTCCACAGAACCCTCAAAGTCCCGATCCACTTTTGAGGCGAAAAAATAAAACAGAAATGGCGTCATAATCCATCAGAGGCGAGGGAGGGGATGATCGATTTTGCACCCGGAGGGCCCCGTAAAACTATGGTTATTGGGTATTTCGGCCCTGCTGCGTCGGACCCACTTGTTTGGTTTACACGATTAAAAATGGAACAGAGACTGATGGACTCGACTATGAAGCTACGCGAATTATTTATAGATGTGCAGCACAATGGAAATTGTTCTAAATATTGACAATAGTTACAAATTATACGGCATTTTGAAGATTTAAGGTCCGGAAATATAATGCTACAATCATAAATTAATAATATTTACTGATTTCTTGTATTTTTGTACGACTTTCATTCGATCTTCTAACGTTCGTTTCACGAAAGAATGAAAGAAGTCAAGAAAGGTTTAATATTTTTTAATAAAAAACGCCAAGATGTTGACATTTCGGTATTCTGTAAGAAATAACTTAACCTCTTCTACGTTTGCACAGATTAGGATTTTTTTCAATTGTTTATTTCGATGACATACTTCCATGCAATGACGTACTTGCATATCTGTAGACTTGTACCTACCTATAATGTTAAAATCAATTAAATCAAACAAATGGAAATATTCAGCCCAGGTTTCTAAATTAATAGCAAATTTATAAACCTGGGCCGAATATTCCCATACGTCCCTCGAAAAAAAAAATACAAAAACAAAAGTTTTTTTATAAGACAATGCCCAATATGTAATAGGTAGGTGGTTTTATTATCGATATTAACTTATGTAACGTAGATATTTATAATTGTGGACCTTACAAACTTTACTAGCGTTGCATTTCTTGTTCACGTTGATTCACTAAAAGAAGAATTGGTTCACTAAAAGAAGATCACAAACTTCTCAGTATGTAGGTTGTACATACTGAGAAGTTTGTGATCTTCTTTTAGTGAACCAATTCTCTCAACGTATAGTTGAGTAAGCAGATATCATTGATAACACAATCTGGAAGAATATATTTCCCAACGCATCTTTAATAAATACGAGCAATAGAAGCCGCCATCTAGTCCTTTAAGAGCGGCCGCCGATAATTTTGCTAGAAATTACGGAAACTCTCCACGGCTTTTCCTAACCGACCTGCCGCCCTCCAGAATAGGGGTGGATTTATGTTAAAAGGAAGTACCCTGGCGAAATGGCGTCCTAAGCCGTCAGATAGGAGCTTATGTACGATACATAGAGGTACACAAACACATGAGAGGTGTATGTAATAAGGTAGGCCGAGGTTTGTCGCCGGTGCCTACTGGGGTCCTCAGGTAAAATTTTTCTTTTTTATTGTGCCCGACATGATGCTGGGCGCGTTTTCTTTTTTGTTGAAATATTTTCTTTGTTCGTCCTTTTTTAGTGTTGGTACTTTACCCAAAAATATTTTGTACAGCGAGCGGCACGTCAACCTTAACAGACGTGCACTCCTTTCCGCTGTGTATTTGCGATTTAAAAACGGTTACATAGTGTCATTGATTGAAATAACGCAAATCTAAAAACCGTTTCTTCAGTATCGATAAACCGAACCAGAAATAATTAATTAGAAAATCAGTAAAACATTATAATTGTTAGTGTAGTTTTTAAAATTTTGATGCAATTTTGAACATTGACGTCGTCAATTTGTTTGCAAAATTTAAAATAACTTTAGCTTATTAAAAGTGGTTTAATTTATTGTTAATAAAGAAACTGTTTTCGGGTTTTGCGTTGTTTCAACTGTCAACTGTGGGGAAAAGTGTAGTAAGGCAATAAGTAATGCAAATATCATCACTATTTTATAATAGCAGTTAGTAAAAAATGCGAAAGTACCTCGCGACTAGTTAGCCTGGATCCTGACTTCACATTTTAGCCCTTTTCCGCAAAAAATAACCTTCATAGCGCATGGAATATCCTATATCATAACAAAGATATTGGATTGTATTTTATGACTGTACGGTGGATTTGCTTAATGTCTGGGGTGATCCCTCTCAAAGGAAAATGATCGCCAGATCGCCTTCGGGGATGGGGGAAAGTTTGAAATTGCTTCCCATATGAGCTCGTATGTCAAAAGGAATTGGCATTTGTTTATTTATTTTTTTTATTGTGGAAAAAGGTGGGCAGTTCTTTTGGTACGTCGTAAAAAAGTTTCAGTACCTACTTTTAAAACTGCTTTACAATTCGCGTTTTCATAATGTTAATCCAGCCAATTCTTGCAGGACGTCTTAAAAAGATGCTTCGATGTAATAAAGGTTTTAGTTTGTTTTTTTTTTTGTTTATTGTGATTTACTAACTTTATACCTCTAAATTCCAAATTGTAGGCGGACCAAGAAAAATAAATATATAAACGATAGTACTATCCACAAATCAATCAGCGATATAAGCAATGAGCTACCTAATGTCTATAATAAATTGTCGTGTCACATTTTCACTGTCACTGCACTATTTTCACAATTTTCCATCTCTGGTGGATATTAGTACCACAGAATAAACGACTTAACTTATCAAAGTGTAAAAATATACTAAACTAATCTATGCTTCGCGTTGGAAGTTAATAAATGCAACAGATTCTATTCACAATTCACGCGGTGAATAAAAAGTTAACCCTTCCCTACCTCTACGCTCCACGCATGGAAATTAGATCAGTAGGTAGTTTGGGTCCGCATGCGGTTTCCAAACTGTGTCTAATAGATATTTTTATGAAGATATATACGTATAATATTTTTAATTTTTTTCTATGTTAATTAGTATTCTAGGTTTTTATCGTACAAAAAAGTGTAACTAATAAACAATTTAGCGTAAGAATTTATAAAACGGATTTGTAGGAAATATAACCTGGTTAGTTGCATACAGCTGAAGTTTTATAAATAGTTAAGATTTTTTTTATGTGTATTGAAATTATGGAAAAGGACTTACAGATATTTTTCTTAAAAACACGGTTAATTTCTATCATGATGTAACAAAAAACGTGTGTAAATCGCAATATGAGCATCATACAAGCCAATTCATGAATAAGAACGAAACGTTAGTAGCGTTTCATTAAAATTAATTAAATCAAAAGCCGATGTGGCTCAAATGGATCAACAAAATTTTGAGAACACGTTTTGAGTACCACCGAATTGGATCGGATGTGGCAATTGTGCAACATTTTTTGCGCTACCTCTCATTAATTTGGTAGTTGCAACTACAAACAAAGAAGAAACCCTTCTCTGCATACGCGGCCTCCTGCACCATTGTAGCATTGTCGGTGCATTGCATTTCCGGCCCGTCTTTTTATCATGCAGATTAGAGAATTCAAGCTCAACCCGGATTTAGATAGCTTTTGACATTATGTAGATATTTTTATTGCATGCAAATTTATGCAAGTTTATTGATCGGGTATTTTCAATTTATATTCTTGAGAAATATTCGATTAAAGTAGGTAAAACTGTGCGGGTAAGACAAATATTTAATACTTATTGTAATATCCGGTTACCCTTATAAACTAGCAAAATAGAATAATAGTCACTAACTGCCAATCGACATGACCGATCAACCGTAACGAGGAGTCAATGCAAAAACAGCAGTCGAATAAATCTAACGAGGACTCTTCTTTGCATGTCACTGGCATAAATCAAATCACTATTGAATGCATCCGTAAAATATTTTCGAACTATTTTGAATGCGTTTTGTGTTCGAAAAAAAACTCTGATGACGTCACCCCGAGACCTAACCCGTTCACTGACACGTATTGAGCGAATATAAAAAAGTTACACCCATATTTTGCACTTCCCGACGCCGAATAATAGGGTGTATTTATGCATTCTCTATAAATGAAGAGTATTTTTTTACCTCTATTATAAATCAAAATGTATTATTTATCTTTAGAGAGATCCCGAATCTGCATCCTATTGTTATTCGGGATATGCGGTGTGTCAAGGGTGTAATGTTTTTATGGACCGAGTTCGTTACTGTATCAGGATAATAATAATTACGCTGAGCCCTGTCCCTTCAGTCTTACAGCGGCAAATAACGTTAACGTTATGTTATCCTTTAAATTCCTGACTCGCAAGCAAAACATTTCACATGCCCTACAATTCTGAAGATTTTATCGCGGGCATAAATTTATACGGAGAGCTCGGATACCATTTTGAATATTTTAAAGTGTTCAGCTCAGGGTGCGGGGTCCTTGCGTCCGTGGGGCAGTAATTATTTGATTGGAGTCAAGAGGTCGCATGCCAGGGTACCGACCGGCTTCAATTGTTAGTCTCTCGCCTTGCGTTTGCATCTACATTTTTAGTTCAAGTGCTTTATTGTTGAAATGCACGTCGAAGCGTCGATTTTACACCTACAGCGTTCAAGGGTTAACCGTTGAGATGTAGTTGTGCATATGTTAAATTGAAGTCGAATTGTATAGAAAATTATAGGCATGTAAATCACACATGAAGACTACATAGACTACGTGGTTGCAAAACCAGCTGCAGAAATTGTAACCCTATCGAAAATGGGTCACGAAAATTATTCAAATCCGAAACTTATCAATTAGTAAAAAAACATCGACAACGCAACAATTGATAGCTAACGTTTCAAAATGCATATTATTAAAACTCTTTCATCGTTGCGAATAGTAAAAAGTCCATAATACACATCTGACTGGAAAGGTGACAGGAACAGAAAAAAAATCGTCCTGAACGCAGAACCCTTAATCCGTTCTATTACGCATATATAATTATTATTTCCGGATACGTTTTATCAAAGAAAACAGCACCCTTTTTGCATATTGCGTTTTTGACGGAAGTGTGAATAAAAAATGTCACCCTCAGGTAGATGTGACCCTAAGGGTTTTTTCTAAGGGCGAGGGTAATCCGAGATCGTTTGTATTAGGAGCTGTATAATTATGCATACGTTCTCAGGAAGATTTAATCGACACATTTGGCCTGAGGCGTGCATTGAGAGGTGTTTGAAAGTGCTTCCTTGGGGTCCTAGTCTTGGGCATATGTGACTGAGGGTTAACGGAAAACCTTTGATTTATTGGGTGTAAAAATATGAAGTTACCAGGTGATTTTGATTTATGGACCCATTCTTTCTTTCGTAGCGTTTGGTAACATGGGCATCTATTGCAGGGCAAAGACCCTTTTACGTACCTATCGATACTTCTAAAAAATGAGCCAACCAATATTTTAAACTAAAGCGTATTTTTGATATGCTAAACACGGTTATAGTTCTAAAAAAAAAACTGTTTAGTGAAATTTCAATAAAGTTTTTTTAATGGTGTCATAAAAACCCATCTTACCGTTTGAGGGTTAGCCATTGTGCTACTTGTTTGCTTTATATATTTTTTATGGGTTTTAGTCCACGTAATCTCGTGTCCTCTCCCGCGGCCTGAATGGGTTGTGTGACAAATAAAAGGATTATTTTCTAATAGATAATTAATTATGTTACAGCGACAGCTACGGTTCACAAAGTTTTCTGTTGTGTTGATGTTTGTTTAACTATCGGAGCTATAGAAAATGTAGCGGAAGACATAACTATACGCAACTAACATTAAAATGAGTTCGATTTTTTGGATAAAAAATACAAATATCTTTCTAACACATTTTTGTTTCTCTCGCTTAATTAATTTAACAAAAGATTTTCTAAATTAGACCTTTTCATTCCTAATTTTTGAAGTTATAAATTTGAGCTTAGAAAAGTTATAGCTGAAAGTGTCAACAATTAACAACTTACCTTGAAATTAATTTTCTTAAACTAAAAGCTAACCGACCATCATACATCAACATCATGTCTCTGTTTCTGTATTAGTTGTAAGTGGAGGCTTTGCTGGTATCTGTGTCTTGTTAATGTTTTAGTAAGTTTGTCTCTTGTACAGTTTGTTTCCCAAATAAATAAAAAAAAAAGAGTTAAAGAACCAGATCCGCATGACAGGATATGCCAGTGGCTTATTATGTCAAAAGAAAAGTTTATAAAAACAGTAGAAAACCAGTGACTTCGTCAGATCAGCTGTCCCAAATAGAAACACAGTAATGGACATTTTTTTTCAAAATTACTAGTTGGTTCTTGTAACCAATAGTGGAAATATCTCGGTTTAGAAAAAAAATGTCCCTTACTGTGTTTTTTTTTTGGACAGCCGAGCGTACAAGTGTTTGTACGAGCAAACTGAATGCAATGAAGACGTCTGTCAAATATTCAAAAGCATTAACCGAATGGAGAGTCAGGAAATCTACGTGAATCTACGCATTTGAGATATTTCCAATAAGAACAGTCTAAAATCACCAACCCCAAAGTAAAGGTTGAACACTTGGATTTAATTGATTTTTAACCTAAACCTCATGTTAGGCACGATGTGCTAGAGGTGCGGGTTCGAATCCCGCTTCTCTCTATGTGAAGTTTGTTTATAAATAATAACAATTTAAAATGTAACTAATAAAGAGCTACGGAGCTAATGTAATAAGATAAGATAATATGAAAAAAAAATCTTTATTGTATACCGGAAAAAATGTTACAGAAACAGCAGTGAGAAAAGAAAAGATACACTTGGCGGCCTTAATAGTGTAATAATGTACATTCATAAACTACTTTTAGTATTAGATTCCATTAACACTGTACGGTATCTGGAAAAAAGCTATTCGTATTCTTATAATTAATCTAAATACACGCATATGTAATAATATATATATATATCTTGTATTTGTTATGGAACTCTTCCGAAACGGATTCACCGATTTATATAAAAAAAAGTTGTGTATATTTCTTAGGTCTAAGAATAGGTCGTAGGCTAATTAATGTGGCAAAACAATGTTTTCCGGGTCAGCTAGTATTGTATAATTTTACCACCACTTTGTAAAACAAAGATTTTGTTATTCATACAAACTATTGATACAACTGAGACCCTGTACTAGGCGGTAAACTGTGTTTGTAAAATAAGTAATTTAATCCATCACTAATATATGTGCTGCAGGTACGTGTTATAAGCCCAGACTACACTAGACTCCTCAAAAACGCTCACTGAAAAGCACTCAGCTGACAGGAAAGAACGTAAACAAAAACAAAAGACAGCTGCGAAGTTCATCGACCTACGGCAACGTGGCCGTAACTTTCATTCTTAAAGCGAACGAAGTTAGTAACCTACTTTTCATTAATAAGGAGAGCTAAAAAAATGCAAGAAGAAAGTATCAAAGATTGAGCGGGGCGCGAACTTTTCCCGTCGCTTCTGTTTGGTAAGAGTGGATACTCCACGGGAAGTCCCGAACGATTTTACTTAGCATTTTAAATATAAATCACCAAAGAAATAATTATGTCAGGAAAATCGGGTAGTCAGGTAAATGTGCAATTCTAACTTTCATTTTATTGATTGCTAACAATGCCTGGGCGTCAAATATTATATTTTTAATCAGTAATACATGCCTATAAAAAAACTATTTGTAGCCAGTAACTTTTTTGACCTGCCAGTGAGGTAAGAAAAGTGGTATCGCGGTATTCGCGGTAGCGGGCGTATCAATGCCATTTTCACCGTAGATTTTTCCCGCGCTTCCGTCAGAGGCGCCGCGCCGCCGTCGCGTCGAGACGCTGAAAAAAATAATTAAAACGACGCCGGGCGAGAGTGAAAGCGCGCCGTCTGCCGCGTAATTAGTACAATGGAGTTCCCTTCCCGCCTTGACTTTGAACTTTTGAATATCGAACTTCTTTTGAAGGACCTTTTGTGTTTACTTTTTTCCGCAATACATAATCGCCCGCTGATTGGCAATGCTTGTTTTCGTGCCAGTGTTTCTGTATTCTTTTTGCTCGCATCTTTTATATTTTGTACGTTTGTTATTGAAAAAATATGTATATAAGGGAAAGCCGGAAAAAATCTTGATTGCTTCCAAAAACAACGAGAGAAAGAAAAATGCCCGAAACCATACGTCAACCTCAATTTGGCCAGAAGCCTACCAATACCTCTCCACATCACATAAGAGGGAATTTTTCCTCTCACTCTCTTTATAAGATTGAAACTTCGAAATTAATTTTGTAATTTCCTCCAAGTGAAATATGAGAAGTAGGCAGGCATGTACCTACACACACATGCGTGGGGCTAAAATTTCGTTACGTTCGGGATCCGGGTTGCCGAACTACCCCCTGCCCGTCGCATCAATCTTAGCCCCCGAGCCACCTACGGCGTATACAATAATATATGTCTAACTTTCGGACCGGGCTTGCAGTAGGTATCGCCATCCCGCCCGCTCTGGTTGGAACACCTCAGGTTAGAAAGGGACGACTACAAAGGTGGGGGCGTCCTAAAGGGTGTAAGGGTGTGTGTAGGGGGGAGGCTATTGAAATTGAAGCGGGGTTTAGGCGCGGATGACGCCTGCCCGGAGAATGGATGGAAATTTCCTCAATTTAGCGTTTTCGCCAACAAAAGACGTTGTTTAATTTTTGGTTTTTGTTTAGCCATTGAGGTGTGCGGTTGCGTGGATGGATCAAATGATGAGATCGGCTTTACTGAACGCGCGTTCTGTATTTGGTGTATATTAATATTAATGTTCATTAAACCAATGTATTATCTAGGCTTTATATGGAGTATCTGAATATAACTCTTTAAAATTAGAACAGTTAAAAATACAAATGATAGTTTGATCTGGTATGTGCCATACCTAACCTAAGCTTAGACCAAGACTTTGTAGCAAATAGACAAAACCGGGGAAACATTTCACTAGGCAACGAACGCTTCTTGCTCAAAAATAACAACACAGCCAGATACTTAAGTATTATGACGTACTTAAAAAAAAATTTACTACCAAATACTGGCGGTTAGATGTTTTCCTTAGCTCGGCCTCTCTACAAGTGATTATAGAGAGACTTCTTAATCGAATCCAAGCTTTTATATCTCGCAAGAAATTCTCCCGCCTTTGTTTTTACTACTGTCCAGCCCTTCCAAGAACCCTTCACAACGAGGTCTTTGAAACATAAGCCCTTACACCGTTCTCAACTCACAGGCAGTGATTGATTTAAACCAACAGACAGAAATCCGGCGTCGTGAGATTGCGTGTGGGGGGAGGGCGGCCGACTGGGCAAAAAGTTTCCGCTATTATTTATTATTGTTGTGGCCTGAAGAGCGCTGCGTTTTGTTTTTCGCCTGTTGTGAGGATGAAACCTCTTTGCGTACAGTAAGACTGGCTGACGATTTGACAAATTAAAATAAGAACTGTTGTGTTTTGGGCCCAGACGTATCTTAATGACCGTAGCATAGTTCATTAAACAAAAAAAACAAATACTCAGATAACCTTTTATACCTTTTATTAATTTCATAAGTTTTTTTGCCAGAGTCCGACCGGATAGGATTATTCAGTGTTTACGAGAGTTTTAGTTCAAAAACCATGTCATATTGAAACAAGTCTTATACGCAGGTGACAGTGTATTAAAATAAGTTTTGTCCACATTTTGTGTTTTTTTTTCCTTAACGAGAGCAGAATATCAGTATTAATAAAAATAGCCAATTTTTATTAACTTTATTTTGAACGGTATTTGTATTGAAATAATCAGTAAAATAGACCGTTGAAGCCTTGTTTGTTTAAAATAAACTTCACCTACTGCATTCCGGCCGTATCAGTTTGCAGTGAACAGTCAAAATCACTGCTTGAGAAAAACACTGGTTTTGTATTTAAATCATTCTCACCTTCCCCCACCCCTAAAACCCGTATAACGCCTAGTCCCTTAGGGGCTAGGCAGTGATTGATGTGCTCCTAAGGCGAGCTGAGACCGTCCTGGCAGTCACTCAGAGGTGTCGCGGAGGAAAGAATGGTCCTAATCCATCTTTTTTAGGGTTCCACTCATATCTATTTGGGAAAAGGCCCCAGAGTACTCAGTTAGTATCTACATATCTCTTAAACTTCTAATAACGTTATTCCTTCAAAATCTTCGATGTTTTAAAAATAACAATGCAGTGACTTAGGTGGCTAATAATCCGCAATATTTCGTCTTCGGATGAAACGTCGCCCTTTTCAAATTATTAGGCGTCGATTCATCCGTAATATACGAATATTATGTATGGTACTTTCTTCACACATTCACATTTTTTGTGGCCAGCCTCTCTACTCTTAACGTTATCATGTTTCAAATTGTACTACAGTTGAATGCAATACGTCAGAAAAAAAGTACTTATGTGGTCTACATTTTGAAATATAATTGCGGGTAGGTACCTAAACGACTTTCTACAAAACTCCTCGATTTTATCTAGGAGTTTTGTTTTACCTCGATTTTACTAGGTAGGTACTGACGGCTGAAATGTATGTTAGAATCATATAAAATATCAATGACTGGCTGTGCTAAGGTTAAAGATCTTGTACCTAGAGATACGCTCCTGCAGTAGGTACCTACTCAGTTATTGGAGTACTACCTCTAGGTAGAAAATATCTATCACTCTGATATTTATTTCTGCCATGCAGTTCTGTCTGTTTACAAATTACTGAGATTTTGGATTTGAAAAACAGTGGTTCATTTCTCTTTGAAACAGTATCCATTATTAGGTCTATTTTACCATCGAAGGTAAACCTAGTTTACTAATTAGTACCAAACCTTGTACAGCTGTGTGCCACTATATAAATGAGATTTGAGTCAAGTTTATTATCGCAAATGATGAAATTATCCCTCATGGCAGTTGCACTCATTAAAGGACTCCACACGGTTCACACCTACAATAAAAAAACATCTGTAAAAAACAGACCATTTTTGCAAAAAATGGCTTACCTATGTTTACATAAAAATATACAGGATTGAGAGAGATTTGGGTCCTAAGGGACGCAACACCGAGAGCCTACAGCCAGGATGGATGAGAACAAAAAACCGGCCAAGTGCTAGTAGGGTTCCGTACAAATTTGTAGGTAGGTACATCATCATCATCATCATCATCATCAGTTAATTGACGCTTACTGCAAGACATACCCCTCCCTCGTGGTTTTCCTAACCGCTATGGTACGAGAAAGCTAAAATTTGGCATAGGCATAAATATTAATCACACCGACGAAACGGTGGAATAAAATCTTAAAAACACTTTTTTACACCTAGATTAGGTATGCAATTTTTTTCTCGCCTACACCATAGTGTGGGGATCGTAAGATTGGTGGTTAAAAAATATTGTGAGTGTAGGAAGACCAAAGACCATGTTCCGTTTGTGAAATATTAAGCTTTAGAGCGCAAATTTTTGTCCGAGTAGGGCGTCCCTCAACCCTCCTGGTTGAATTCAGGGTAGTGGCACATATAATAAACTTAAAAGGAAACTATAACGGCTGTAGGCTTGACAAGTTAACGAGTAGGTAATAGGCGAAAAACTTCGTACAAAATCCATTGAAAATTGCGTCGATGAAGTTATTAGTTATGTAAAGCAGATAAAATCCCCTCTTTCTACGGAACCCTACACTGTGCGTGGCCCGACACGCACTTGACCGGTTTTATGATTGTTGTTATACAAAATGCTGACTTTATAATAATAATAACTTCCACGCGATACAATCACTTGACCTCGTCCCAAACTATGATACCCTGTGCTATGGTAACCAGGCAAGGACGTCACACACATGAAAACACACCCAGACTGATGCCATTTGTACAAATGTACGGCGGCCTCCAGTGAGAATCAAACCCACGACCTCGGTTTTGGTAGCTAAGCGCCTTAACGGCTAGACCAATAAGACAGTCAATTGCTTCTTTCGATTGCTACTTCCAATCGTGGCCTAAAATTCAAGCCATATTCAATTTGGACCGTGTTACGCAGCAACATTCCAAGTAACTTTCGAAAATATTTTTTATGTACTGCTTTTTGCAAACTTCTGTTTTTAATGTTATACCTAGTGATTACAAATATAAAGCGTCTAAACAAAATCAGGGAATAAATCAATGTTATACATAAAAAGGCGTTTTTCCCGTTTAAAACAGTTACTCATTGAGGGTGGGAATATTGGTACCGTAGGTAGGTACAGAAACGCAGAAAGTTGGACTGCATCGATTTATATTCGCCGCATCTCCCTGCAGCACCTGGCCGCTCCCTTTGTCTTTGTTAGGCAACTTCAGGTGTCAGTGGAGATGGTTATGTTTTCCCGGAGTGTCACTGGATCTTTGGTAGGTTAGGCTTGTCAGTGGGAAAGAAAATGCGGATGATTATTTAAACCACCGGTGTGATCGAATCCGTAATAGTTCGATTTGTTTTGTTTATTTGTCAAAAGATTAATAATGAGTTTAATTAAACAAGGAAATCTGTTTGGGTACAACTTAACAGATGTTAAGAATAAATACCGTGATTCAATTCGAGACATGAGAAAGTTTATTAATTGTCGTTTAGCTACTGGGAGCTACAATCAGAAATTTAAGACTAGTCAATACAATTTGTCAACTTTTTGACAGTCCCCTGGCCATGTTTAGAATTAATTTTCCCTAAGTTTCGCAGTAAGACATCTCGTAAAGTAGCTCGCTTTTCTATCTGTTTTTCTTATATAATGTCGTAATGCAAGGAAATACCTATAGTATAAATTCATGTATGTAGTACACACTAACTTAATAAAAAAAACGAAACGGACAGAAATTTCTAAGTGTCAATTATGTGGAAGTCTGAAGTTATTTATAGGAAAAGAATACCTGGTCTTCAACAGGTATGATGAAATAACTATTTGTAGACGTTGAGCTACGGTTCGGTAGCTGAATGGAAACGAGGGTTTCATTGGATGAACGATGGAGGTGTAGGTTTTAGGAATAGCCCGTACTCTTGTTAAGTAGGAAAACTGGAAAAATTAAGTACTATGTTTGGAATTCAATCTCAGAAAAATAGTTTCTTAAAAGTTAATCAAGTTAAATTAACAGCTATTTCATACGGGTACCTAATTATCATCATCATCATCATTCAGACACAAGAAGTCCACTGCTGGACATAGGCCTCCTCCATGGATTTCCAAAATGACCACCGGAAGCGGCTTGCATCCAGCGTCTTCCTGCCACTTGGATGAGCTCATCTGTCCATCTTGTGACTGGTCATCCTACGCTGTGCTTGCCGATATGTAGTCTCCATTCGAGAACTTTTCGGCCCCAACGGTTCTGCGTGCTATGTGCCCCGGCCACTGCCATTTCAACTTACTAATCCGCTGGGCTATGTCGACGACTTTCGTTCATCTACGGATCTCATCATTTCTGATTCGATATCGTAGAGAAATTCCTAGCATAGCCCTTTCCAAAGCTCGTTGCGTGACCTTGAGCTTTCTTATGAGGCCCATAGTGAGAGACCACGTTTCAGTCACGCCATAAGTCATCACTGGTAACACACACTGGTTGTATAATTTTGTCTTGAGCGATTGAGGTATATTGGATGATTGACCTAGTACCTTACGGGTACCTATATTTGGGGTAAGTATGACTCTAATATACATATAATGCTGACCATAGGCCTCTGCCCTGTCACATTAATCTCGTCCAGAACACACGAAGTAGTTTTAAATTACGTACATATTTGAATTGTCTACAGTTTAATGACTACCAATGCCACTCGAAGTATTAAGTATCTATCGTTTACTTTTACTTTAACGAAGTAAGGCCTTCAAAAACACCTACTACAATATCACCTATGGATGCTCAGGAGCCATGATCCCACATACACGCATACATACAAACAGACATAGGCGTTAAATACTTCTAGTTTTGCAAAGTATTATTTGATATATTTGTTCTCTCTACGGGGTTGTTTAGACAGGGTGTATTGTCCTTGCTGGATGTCGGGCCTTAATAGTAAGGGGCTCGATATTGAGTACGTAAAAATAAATATTAATCCTTCTAAAAAGCATGTAATTTAGCACACTCTAGGTTTAATTTCTATGGTTCATATTCGTCCTTGAAGGCCGATAAACTGATAAGATATTAATGTTGTTAGTTTTAATTAACTTAGTTCTAATAAGTCAGAAGTTACCTCTCTCTGAGGCCTTTGTTTTCCGTATTTATTTTCTCTTTCTCCAATTCGTGGTAAGCGTTGCTGGTTGTACAATTACTTAAAATACTCAATTGTTACCTAAGTTGCTGTTACCACTCATTGTATAATTGTTTGTTTACCCAAATAAAATAAAATAAAATAAAATAAAAATAAAGTAGATCTTTAATAATACGCCACATGCGCGCGTGAACATTGCGTGCGTCACTGACAAGTTAAATATAACGAAACCTCCCTTTCATTTTCTCCGTTCGACTACCTGCTTTCGTAACTTCAAAATCCCCAATTTAAGTGCACAAACTAAAATTCGAACCCCGAAACCCTGCCATCGACGCATACCACCTCGCACGGCCCATTCGCCTTATCTTTCGCTTCAGGCCCATACTTAACCCTCCAGGGGTAACTTGAAATAGGAATAGTCGCATTAGGCCCCAAAATTACAGGCGGCCGTCACAGCCTAACGTGGTAAAATGGCTTAACCACCTGGGGGGTTAACCCTCTTACACCCCATTCCTTGTCGGAAAACTCGAGTCTTAGACCTCCGATCCTCCCACGCGGATCTCGACCTTAGTTTTAAGAAGTTACAGCTTACTTTTCCATGTAGAAGATTTAGTCCGTATGTAAGGTTCCATTTGACCCCACTTTCGTAATTTTGGTCGTGCCACAAGGCGGGGGAGGGGGTTGTTTTAGTCATCAATAATGTTAGGAGGTAAGCCGGCGGAATGGTTCAAGATTTGTTATCACAACTAACTAATGTTTATACGGGCACCGTACCCTTTGGGGTAGTGCTGATTCTATATAATTATGTAGGTACCCAATGGAGGGACTTAACATGAGTAAGTATGTGTATATCAGTGCTAAAAAGCGTTCATTGAATTATGTACCTTCGGCAGAACACCGTACATGCTCTGTTTAGTTACTTCAGAGACCCGTTCTAACAAAAATAAAAAGGTTGACTTACTCGTTAATTCGTTTGTGAGGTTTTCCGATTGTAGAGTTGAGAATTTAAAAAATAAAGTACTTAGTATGTGTCAGACTTGTTCTGTTTTGATAATCTGAAGAATCTGCAATTTGACGAGACAGAACGATACCTTACTTTAGTGTTTTCTTAGTGCAAATGTAAATTCTGAAACCGATGGTTATTATATTAAAAAAGTTGGTACTTAGCAGAAACTCAAAGTCAATGAAGATGTCAAGAGTATCGATACTCTTGACATCAATCCATGTTATGATAGTTTCAAATCCTTTAAAGAAATATAGTCAGTACAGTGTTTCATAGTATACATCTCAGTGGGGTACCTCAGCAGTGCCGCTAGGCGGCTAAAAGCAGAACTAGCACAATGATTGACAAATAGAGTTATTGCTACTTGACAATAGATGGAAGTAGTAGTTCTAATTAGATTCCAATATACTCTAAAACTCGAATTTGAAATCTAGTTAGAGGATAGTTTAGAAGAATATTCCTTATTGTACTGATCACTTAAATTAATTTATAATATTTATAAGAAAATTCGAAGACGATTATGAAAATGCTTTACATATTTTTTTAATTCTTTTAGAATGATTTAACTGTACTTATAGCTGCAATAAAGCATTTTTTATTATTATTTTGGAGATAATTATGTAACTCTTTCGCCTATTTGGCTGTCATTATCAATCTACCTTACTAACTAATTAATGCCGAAAGATTACAAACTCTGCCGATAGGCTACCGCACCTTAGACTTGTTATAGAGAAACAGACTTTACCACCTTCGGAACAGAAGCCAGATCCTCTACCGCCTACTTTACATAACCAGATCTTGTATCCGTCAAAATTGCGAGCACGAGCTAGGGGGAACGGGATAGAATGGAACAACACCCGAACTAGGTAGATAGCTTAGATAATGTGCATACATTAAACTGAGACTGAACTAGTCCCTAGTCTTGATGAGAGAAGTTTGTGCGCTCGCGGCGTTAGGGAGGTCGGGCAAAAACTGCCTTTGATGTTGATCAAGACGTTCTAATAGTTGTTCAGTAATTGAGAAATTAAAGGGGTAAGGATGTCGTCTGCCTTGCTTTGTGATCGGGTGCAGTCGGGAGTAAACACAGCTGTTGATGGTTTTTAGCCAAAAGGGTTTTCTCTCTGGGTCTGACATTTTGAGTTTTTGCTGAACGAACATTCACTTTTTATCTACAAGTATCAAATCAGTCGAAGGTATATTTTGTTTCTTAAGACTTTTATTGCACTTTAAAGTAATTGTTCAAAGCGGTGGACTTAATGCCGCCTTAGATTATCATAAAATCAACTCGAATATCAAATAATTGTATTGTCATCCGAATTAATCGATGCGACAGTTAGAAGTATATAAAAACGGATTTCCAAGACAAGTAACCTGAATATTGCCTTAGACTCAGCTTGTCAGTTACATGCAATTGAAAGTAATAAAACCGTGTTAAAAAGGATTTAGGCCGTACAATAGAAATGGCATAGAAATAGAACCAAAACAATTCCACAACTCTAGTGGCGTAGTGAGTAGGTCATGTCTGTACAAAAAAAACACGTCGAGTTCTCAATCCAATCCTACCTGTTCTATGCACAGACCTGAAGCCCGCCGTAAATTCACTAGGCTAATTCTAATACATCCTTCCAGCAGTCTTGCGCACGCCAATACATCGTCGAACCGGCTTAGGGCGGTTTAATCCGGATCATCCCGGGTAAACCTGGCCCAACGGTGACAGAAACCGCAGTTGTGGAAGTAGATAAGTCTTGTCCCCTCCCCACCCTCAAGCCTTTAGGAATCTTGTGTGGGAAGTAGCTCTATATCCAGACCGAATCCTGACTTTTTTGCAAGGAATTGTCAGTTAAATCTTAAGGAATCCTTTAGGGTCTGTTGTGCATAAGTGGGCGACTAGGGAGTAGTCTTTGCTTCTAGCTCTAGGATGCAGAGTTTGTTTGATTTACATAATATTGATGATCGGTGGTAGCCTAGTGGGTAGAACCTCGGACTCGGAAGTGCGAGACCCAGGTTCGATCCCCGGTGCGGCCATGTACCTATGACTTGGTTTTCTAAGTTATGTACATTTGTGAAGCTATAGTAGCTATACCACTCGCTAACTGTGAAGGAAAACATCGTAAGGAAACCTGAGTGTCTGAGCTATTCACATACCTCAGCGCTTGAAATCGCCAATCCGCGGTGGGCACGCGTGGTGATTAAGCCCATACTCTCTCCCTGAGAGAAGGCCTGTGCCCTACAGTGGGACGTATATAGGCTGCTTATGTACATGACATTGATGATTACATGATTTACATGATTTACAGATAGAGCATGTTGGTCAACGCTCTGTGATAAAAAGTAAATAAATAAAATAGTTTATTCAGTGACTAAATAAAAACAATTTAAGTATATGTTTCATACTGTATATATAATACCTCTGTATTGCTCAGGGTTGTACCACACCGCGGTATGTGACGCTCGCGGGGTAACTCCTGGCACTGACTGAAAATCAGCGCTGAAGGCTTGACCCTCAGCATACTGCTGAGTCAGTTGCCACTTATAGCAGCAGTGACACGCCGTGACCTTTCGTTTTCCTTTCTTTTTCATAACTTTTCTGTTTTCTGGGTTGTTTTTGTTTTGTTAATAAATGTTTTTTCTTCTTCTTCTTCTTCTAAATAGAGATACAATGCAAGAAAAGAACACATTTTAAAACGCGTCTTCTGCTAGAATGAGAAAACCTTACTGGAAAACGTTTTCTTTGCTAGCAGAAGTATATTAAAAAACATTGTTTTGCGCATTGTAAACGGAATGTATATAGCGTGTTTGATATGTTTATAACAAAGTGTTGACAAATACGATTGATAGACTTGCTTTTCTACTTTTTTATGAGTATAAATAAACTTTGCTACAGACAAAACAAATTTACGATGCTTTGCTTTAGCTGACGCTTAGGCTGAAATGCTACATAGCTATAACAATAAATCAAACGCGCACGAAACTACGCAAACTAATAGCTCCAAAATTCGGCTCCAACTTTGGAACATTAGCGACCGCAATGATTGCAACGAGCACTTACGGGAACATTCGAGAATCAGGCGTTCGCAAATTACGGGTGGCAATTTGCGCGACTCTTCGGGAACTTGTCGAATAATCCATTCTTGCGCAACTTGTTAGGGAGATGTAAAAGCTTCACTCACACCATACTTTTCATTACATAGACCCACGCCTGTATCTCGAAGGGGTAGGCAGTGACCAATGATTGCCATTTTCCACGATTCTATAGAACCTTTTTTTTCTTCAACACCATACATTAGTCGTCATGAATCAGACTATATATCCTACTACACTACTATTAAATATAGATAGCTACAACACGGTATACTCGGGAACTCCGGGAACTAAAGCCCCTACGAAACCTCCGCGCAGCGGGCACGAGGAACCCCGCCGTGGCGAGGCCGTAGGCCGAGCTTCGGTCAGGCCGAGACCATACATTTTCGGCGTACAAGTAACAACGTAAAAGCCAGAAGGGATAAACTTGTGAGGCCGACGGCCGAGCTCCGTGAAGCCGGCACGAGGAACCCCGCCGCTGTGAGGCCGATGGCCGACGCGTTAAGTCCCAACCTCAGGCCTCATAGTTGGGCCAGAGGACGCAACTTGTCAGGGACATGTGAAAGTCTGACTCAACTCACACATCCTTGATCGGACTAAATGTCCTACCACTTTAGAGCAACTCTACTATTGATGTGCCGTTGGTTAGTTACACACACACACACGCGCAAACACGTACGCACATACGTACACATACACTAAGTGGGGTGTGGACTGTATAGGTGATGATGCAAACTTCCAGTGGTTCTTGATAGCTGTTTATTTCTTCCAGGTTCAGGGTGGTGTAGTAGCTAACTGAAAGCTCATGCTAATACAGAGAATGTTCCGGCTTATATACTATTCGGGCCAGCCGTTCGACCAATCACAAATGTTTCTGGAATATTCCACTGGTCTTACACAATATTTACACATGTTACATAATATTTAAATGGCCTCGTTCAGCATACAGCTATCTGCGAACCTAAATTAAACTAACACATTTAGGGGTTCGCTACATTTACACAATATAAAAATGCCTTGTTCAGCCTACAGCTAACTGCGAACCTAATTCAACCTAACCCGTCTCGGCGTCCATAACACACACACACACACACACACACACACACACACACACACACACACACACACACACACACACACACACACACACACACACACACACACATTCACACAGTTAATTTTGCCATTAGAACCATTATGCTTACCTCTTGTGTGATACCCACGACACAGGCTTGCCCAGTGTGGGGCCGCAGTGAAAATTTGTATCGTTAAATTTTGTTTACGTACAATTTTAAGATTGTTTACAATGTTTACTTGAATGTCTCGCCTACAGTAAATAAAGATTTTTCTATTTTATTTTAAGTTAGTTGTGCCAGCACAGCACATGGGAGAGCATTATTTGAGGGACCGGGGGTTCGATTGCCACTCCAGGGCGTATCTGAGGCAAAGGCTCTCCCTGGCGGTGCAGCGCGGTAATGCTGCCAGTCTTTTGGGGACCTTTGGATTGGATATCCCGGTCGGTTTAGTTAGTTATTTTATTTATAGTCTGTTCGTGTTCTTTAAATTTTAATAAGTATTGTTATTGAAAGAAAGAAAGAAAAAAATGTAATTTGCATGTTTTTTATATGAAATTCAATTCAAAGTAAACACGTTTTTATTCAAAGGGTCACAGAAGCTGCGACTTGTCGATGGCAAAACAGATGAACGTTACAAGTACATATTATTATATAGTCTGTTGGTGTTCTTTAAATTTTAGTAAGTATTGTTATTGAAAGAAAGAAAGAAAGAAAAAATTGTAATTTGCATGTTTTTTATATGAAATTCAATTCAAAGTAAACACGTTTTTATTCAAAGGGTCATAAGAAGCTGCGACTTGTCGATGGCAAAACAGATGAACGTTACAAGTACATATTTGTTAATTTCAAGTGCTAGATCGTTACGAATATCTTGAAACAGAAATTAAATAATGGGTACAATTAAATAAAACCGACTTTCTATCCTGCTTCTACACCTATGCACGCTCCCATAAACTTTGAAGTTTCAAACATACGCTCCTGCAACTTTAAGACACGCCCCATTGGAATTCACTTTGTGTTGTACTAATCGCCTCACTGAAGCTGTTTTATGATTGGCATGATACCTAAGTGCCTGCTAATTATGTTGCAATTCCAAGTGAATAGGCAATGTCTAATATTGAAACGTTTCAGCACCGTCGATTCGGAGTAATTGGAGTACCTACGCAATATGTTTTTAATAAATTGTATCAAATCTTAGCTGCGATTTTTATTCTTCTTGCGGGAAGTGCTCTTCTTGGTGGATGGAACCGTAGCAATGAATAAACACCTTTAAATGCTACAATTCTAAATTGTTTCTATAATTGTAATGTATATAAGTGTTTATTAGAGTAATGATGAAAAAATTCTTGAAATATCATCAAAGACTAACTTAATTTACCTATGTAAATAAAAAAAATAAAAAAGAACATTTACAAAAGTCGTTATTATGATTTTTATCGTATTAAGTAGTATCCCTCCTTGCCGAGAATGAAAGATTTTCCTCTATTCAAGGTACTAGAAGCGGTGGTAGCCACTAGGGGTAGAACATTGGACTCGGAAGCGAGAGACCCAGGGTCGACTCCCAGTGCAGGCGTGTACCTATGACTTTGTTTACTAAGTTATGTACATTTATGAAGTTATAGTAGCAATACCACTCGCAAACCGTGAAGGAAAACATCTGAGTGTCTGAACTCCGCGGTGGGCACGCGTGGTGATTAAGCCGATACTCACTCACTGAGAGAAGGCCTGTGCTCTACTGAGCTACATGAACGTATATAGGCTACTTAGGTATGATGAAGGCACTAGAGTGTAATTCCGTGATATTTCATAATGGCACAGCCAAACCTCACTGCTTTCCAACAAACAAATCACTCGAAAAACCAAATAAACTTCCGACATTAGTATTCCAAATTGGTCTCCGCAGGTTCAACACACAGTCCGCCCATACCTACCTAATGCCACCCAGCATATAGTAGTGTACATAAATAACGAAGATGGATCAACCTACGGGCTTATTTACCCTCATGTATTTACCCTGGAGCGGGGCTCGTCTCAGCACGCGGGTTACAAACGTTTGCGTTACAAACTGGATACGGGACGTAGAGATGGGACAGTGACTATCGATGTTGACTAGCGAGTCTTGTCTGCGACAGTCGACGAAAATGTTCGGTTGTGAAAATTGCCAGGTAAATACAACATTATTGATACGAGACTAGAAAATTAATTTCGTGGTCTGGTAAAAACTAATGTGAATTAGACGTAGGGACGGTCGACTATCAAAGTTGACTTGTGACTCTCGTGTGCGAAAGTCGATGAAAATGTGCGGTTGTGAAAATGTAACATAACTACAAGATTTTCACGCATGTATTTTGCCCTGTAGCGGGGATCGTCTCCGCACGCGGGTTACAAACGGTTGCGTTACAAACTGGATAAGGGACGTAGTGATGGGACAGTGACTATCGATGTTGACTAGCGAGTCTTGTCTGCGACAGTCGTGGAAAATGTTCGGTTGTGAAAATTTCAGGTAAATACTACATTATTGATACGAGACTAGAAAATTAATTTCGTGGTCTGAATTAAAAAATAGGCAGCAGCTATAACTGGTATAGCAAGTAACTATAGCAAGTAACTGTTTAATAAATATTACGACAAGTTAAAATTCAGTAAATTTCTCTGCAAGTAATATTTTCATGAATAGCAAGTTATATTTTAATAAATACAGTTTGTTAGGATAAGCTAAGAGCGAAACAACCAACTAACAACTCTATCACAATATTGATGTCGTAGCGGTTGCTACCACTTAAGCTTGTCATTTTAGCTCTTTATTTAGCTGAACCTATTAATAAATAGCACCGCTTTTAAGATATAATCCTCCTTGCTTCATCTTTTCACTTTGCCATCGAAAAGCTAAGAAGAATAAGACATAACCGTTAACATCAGTTACACTTGTTTTAAATACCAAGCTTGTTTGGCAAACGACCAGAACATCGATACCGGCGCGAAATTCCTAATTAACCCTCATATCACCAGAGCGAGCGGAGCCTGTGGGGTTTTCGCTACCAAACCAAATTTCCGAAACGTCTAATAAGTTGGATGTAAACCCTCTCAACAGCCATGTACGACAAATGTAGGCACGTATATATGTGAAACTTTACTTACCCGACCAGTCACTTTGACCTCGCACCGCGCTCACATACCCCTAGGTTTAAACTTACGGCGCGGCGCAATAAAGGATGTACAGAGGTCTTCGTCTAGTCAAATTTAGCGCGCTCATGTGTGTGCTCATTTGCCAGCTCTAGTTACTTGGAGGAGGAAATTAGGAAATGTTTAGTTAGACGTGGCTTGAGAAGGGTTAAGTATTGCACGAAATACCATGTGTGGGTCTACAAAGCAATTTCCTCTGGGTTCTAAGACCCGTACTAATGAAACTATCTCACTGTTGAGATTGATCTTGAGTGCGTTGTGAAGATAGTGTATTTTTTAACTCTTGATTGCGCATTTAAGATTAATCGTAGGTCTTAGCATTTATTAGGACAATAGACCTAAAAAAATTTCCATCTAACGAGAACCGACATGCCTCTGGCGGTAGATAACTTTGGTGATTTATCCATACACCTTTCCGCTTCATTCATATTCATGAAATGCAATCAACGTTGTCAATAACAAAAACGTAAATTTCAAAACCAACGACCCTGACAGTGGAACGAGGCGCCCCTCATCTCGAATAAAAATTTGGGTGTTTCAATTTCCCTTTACTCCGTGAGCAATCAATTAATGAACTAATTACGGAAGAGGAGAGAAAAATTCGGCATTTGAAGGCTGTGTCTCGCCGATGGGGAGGAATGGGGAGTCGAGCGCTGATGGCGAGTGAGGTAGGTCCGGGATATTTTTACATCATTTGCGGGTAAAACTTTTTAAATACTACGGCTGACGTGACGTCGCGACGCCTCGCTAGCGGGTGCTTAATCAAAGCCTGAATTGAACGCGTTAGAGTTCTTTCCTGTTGATGGCGATTAAGGTTGTTCGGTGAGCTTGGTAAGTCAATTTTAATGATAATTGGCTTGCTTTAACGCAGGAATTTGGTAAAATGCTTGGTTTTATTTGCGCATTACGCAGGTCTGCAACGTTTTACACAAACTCCTTGATATATGCCTCTCATCTGAAGAATAATAAGTAGTTTCATAAACATCTAATACGTATTTCACGCTTCTCTGCATCAGACACTATAAATCTACGCCACAAAAAATATTTTACAATGTTAAAACACTAGTTATTGCCCACGACTTCGTTTGCGAGGAAATTTTTAAGTCTTTATTTCGACATTTCAAAGTAACTTATGTGATATTCCAGACGATAAATCTATTTCTGTACCAAATTGCATCCAGATCCGTTCAGCCATATTGGTATGATTGAGTTACAAACATCCATCCAGCCAAACTGTTATTGTTAGGTTATTACGTAATTAATTAATTATAATGAATTAAACCCCAAATTAAACCCCAATTAATGAATTAAACCGCTAACGGTGAAGGAAAACATCATGAGGAAACTTGAGTGTCTGAGCTATTCACATACCTCAGCGCTTGAAATCGCCAATCCGCGGTGGGCACGCGTGGTGATTAAGCCCATACTCCCTCCTTGAGAGAAGGCCTGTGCCCTACAGTGGGACGCATACAGGCTGATTATGCTAAACCCCAAATAATAATTTAATAAGCTTCATATAAGTGCGTTACTGTGTGTTAATCACTACGCCTGATCACTGCGGATTGACGATCCCAAGCGCATACCTTACACATTCAGATTTCACCACGATGTTTTCCTTCACTTTAATACCAATTAATATTACAACTACCTACCACGACCAGCCTCTCAACCTCATGCCACTACGGTATCGTTACGCTAAAGAACAACCCGCAACGTTTATCAGTATTACATTAAATTAATAATTCCCCAACGGCCCGTGCGACCGCGATCTGCGCCAGTGTCTTGCAAATAATAATGAATATTTTATTTCATCACAGCACCCCTGCCTCCCTCAGCCGTGAACTTGACTCGTGAAAAATTAGTTCACAAGGCGAGAGTGAAGTTGGCGGGAACTTTGCTCTTTTTGAGACAACCTAGATAAAAGAAGTTGGAAGTTTGCACCGAAGTTGCGTCTGGTGTCTGGAGCCGTTGACGGTGTTTTGCCTGTCTGCATGGTTCTTTAAAAATATGCTAACAACATCCACATATCGCAGTCACTTGTGCTGGGCCCAAACTAGGATCATTTATATGTTTTTTTATGTAACCTATATATGTCCCACTGCAAGGGCACAGGCATTCTCTCAGAGAGGCAGATAGAGTATGGGCTTAATTACCACGCGTGCCCACTGCAAATTGACAATGTCAAGCGCTGAACGCCTCGGACACTCAGGTTCCCTCACGATGCTTTACTTCACAGTTTGCGAGTGATATTGCTACTATAACTTCACAAATGTACGCTATAAATGCTGGGTTAAATTTGCACTTAAGGTTATCTTAGCATAAAATATATTACAAACTTTTACTTAATTAACTAAAATGAAACTAAACAAGTGTGTTCAGAATATTTATAACATGCTTTTTAAAAGATATGATTTTACTATCAAAAATGTCCAACTCAGAATGTAAGATAGATAAATAATTATACCTACTTTATTGGACACCAGTAATTTACAGAGATATAAGGTACTTAATATCTAGTTCTTAATAGTTTACAATAGTATACAGTTTTACTTGTTCAAATAAAACGAAACGCGCTAAGGCAACAGGACAATATACGTTTCACATCACAGTGGTTACTTTCCCTATTTAGTCTAAATAAATAATTGTTTATTTGAACACAAAGAAAATAAATTTATTTACTTTTCACGGTGTCTTGATTCCTCAACTAGGCGGGGATCTGTATCTCAGGAGCCAGTGCTGTCCCAAAAGGTATGATACAATGCTATTCTGTGGAAAATGACACATATAAAGCAATCAATCAATAAAATTATGCAAGTAAAATACATCTTGTGTACACTTTCTTGTAGCTTGCAGTTGCCATTAAACACTTTAGAACCTATTATTGCGATTAAGTAAACCGTTTTTCCAGTATCAATAATCAACTTTCAATTTGTTAAAGTTTGAAATATTTTATGGTTATCACCACAGAACAAAGTTATCACGATTGTATACGAAACAAAATAAAATATGGAAATAGTTTAATTTTTATCTACACTGGACTGTAACTGGATTGTTCATTCTTATCATCTCTAACGTTTAACTAAGTACGTAAATAGGCATAGAACTAAGTAAGTAACTACAATTATCAAATAAGCAATCTCAATTACCCGCGGTAAAAAAACTCTCCCAACCAAAAGCAAAGTTCAAAAGCCGTCGAGTGCCGCTACTTTACAATTACCATACTCGACGCAAAGCGGCCAAACTAACCGGAGAAAAAACTCCACATTCACCATGTATGCTAGGGAGCTAATTAAAAAAGTACAGCCGTTGATTTTGCAAAAGTAGTTCTGCTACTCGCCACGCGGCGGCGCTTCGCTTTGAAGTTGTTTGTTGGGCTTCATTTTTTAATGAGGTCGGGCATTGGGGTTTGAACGGCACCGGAGCCTCACAGAAGGCTTTATGACAGCGATAAGCCGCCTGTGCGGGGCCTAGTTAGTGCCACGCAAAGGAGAGCACAAAAAGGTTTCATGCATGCGTGACTCAAAAGGCCTGCCTATATTGAAGGCTCATTTTGTGTTAGTCGGATGCTTTGTTAAGGTTGCGGCTGCGGCTGGAATTAGATACCTTTTTAGAGGGAGCTTTGACGTGAAATAGCTACAACGCGAGATGGAATTGTATTGAAAGTGATTGTCTTTGTAAATGGCTGGTTGAGGAGCCTACAAGGATTTTCTGTTGGGTGAGACATTGATTCCATTTCAATATTGCGGTATTATTAAAAAATCAAAATTTTTGTCCGGTATCCATGATTCTACTCGTATTTATATTGGATGAGAAATAACTTTAAGTTTGTATCATTTAACATTTTGAAAGGTGCGTTTATATTCCGAAACAGACTATTTACCATGAACGTATTAAACCTTATACATACATATATATATGCTCACGCCTGTATCCCGGAGGGGTAGGCATAGACCAGAGTGTGCCACTTGCCACGCTCTTAACAAACCTCTTTCGCTTTCTTTGTACGTACGCATAATTAAAACTCATCAAGTAACTTATCAAAACCTATGTATCTCATAATTTTAGAGCTCTATTCTAGTCTCACTAATAAGTGAAAGCAACTGCACTTATTAGTGAAACTAGAATTGAGTGGTATCTAACTAGAGCCCGTAAAATTGATTGAGGACTGAGTGATGTATTACTACGGCGTAGCAATTTCGTAGTCCTGCGTAGCACTTACGTAGTCACTTGTAGCACTCATCGCCTTCAAAGACAGCTAATACTATTTATTGCTTTATAAAAATATGGAAATTTTGAAGCTGGTAATACGATATTTCAGCTTAGAATTGTTTAATATCTAATAAGAAATAACGACCAACAAGAAAGATAATCTTAATTGAATTTTGTAATTGGTTTGTTTCTTAAAATATGAACATGTGACATGCGTTTTGATTTTCAATAAATATAAAGAAAACCATTCCATGATTTTAGTATAATTGAAACCAATCTTAAACAGAAAACAAAAAATATTTTATTTTATTCTGGCCGGGTACAGTGCCACCTACTGGGGAGTAGCTAGTTCAAACTTTCAAACATAGATGGCGCATCCATCTACATTATTAAATAGAAGTCACTTTGTGCCCGATTTTACGAATAACATTTTAGTAAGACTGGCTTGTTCAGCATAAGCAGGCTAAAGACGGCTTATTGAATGGCACAAGCTTTCTTTCGGAGAGAGAGTATAGCACGCAGATGGGCATCATCTGATAATTTTCCAGTAAACAGCACAAAATTGGCATTGCATCAATAATACTGGCGTTGTCGTTTGGAACTTTATTGGTCTGAACCTGGGTAGGGGCAGAGCAGGGGCTCAGACAAATGATTTTATAGACCTCCAATTCATGGTCCACGCCACGAAAAAAAAGGTTTTTGTTATTAATGTGAGAGTCGTCGTGTATTATATTTTATCTACACTCATATCATAATCTTCAAATTAAGAATTCAAAGGTAAACACATATTGACAGGCTTTAAACAATACATAACTTTAAAGAAAATAAAAAAAAAAGTGTAATATAAAGTTACATTAAAGGTCAGATTTTTCACTTTATGTTACATTTATTTCTTTTAAAGTGTTGCTGTGATCACGGAACAAAACTTAAGTTTTTTTTTTAATGTCAAAAGTTGACTCTATAAAAAACCTAATTTCATTTTCGTGTTACCAAAAGTGCAACTAAAAATACCGAAAATTGCGCGCGCAAAACTGAGTGCAGACGATTGAATGTCAAGATACTTTTGTCGAAATTGCGCCATTTTGTTTCAAAAATAACCGTAGATTTATGTATAGTACAAAGCTTGTCAAACGTGTTTTCCTTTGATTCCTTACTTTGAAGATTAAGACATGAGTGTAGATAAAGTAGTGTATGAGACTGCACATAACTTGGTATTAAAACACTCGCGAATGCTCGTTTTTTTTAAATCTCGCTCGTGTTTTAATAACCCTCATTATGTGACAGTCACATAAACTACTATTATTATGATGAAGATGCATATTTTTTTTAAAAGTAGACCGGTCTCAGTTCTTGATGATTCTATCTTCACAGGATATTAGTCTCATTTAAAATTAGTAGAAATATTTCATGAATGGTTTGTTTACATTTCCGAGCATAACATATACATATGGCATGGTCGTATTAAATATTTTTTACATGAAAAATATATAAACTCACGCATGTGTGCCGTAGGGGTAGGCAGATACTACGGTTCGCTCCTAGCCACGATCCTGACAAACGTCTCTTGCATCCTGTTTATGCAAACCATATTTTTATTCAATGCATTTCAAATTGAGGTATTGAAACTTTTTCCTGATATTTTCAAACGGAGAAAAAGTCTCAGCATAAAAGAGCTTGACAGGCAGAGGCCAGAAAAACAAAAAGAAACAAGTTCCAAACCCAAAAAATCTAACGCCAAAAATTCTGTCAACCACTTTTCCTTCAATTTCATTTAGCTTTCGTAAATATGGTTGTTTTATTTAGGTGAACAAAAACATGACAAAGCTAGTGTTTTGGCGAGGGATCAATGAGTAATTGACTGTTGGACTGAAGGTTACTGGAACTGAGATGGTGCAATGGAGGTATTGTTTGGTACTTGCCATGCTCTTGCTGCTTCCGACCGGGATTGGCTCCAAGACGGAGGAAGACGAGGACGATGAGTGAGTATTTTTTTTAGAGTTTCATACCCGAAGGGTGCTAAAAGGGAGGGTCCTAGACTTCATAAGATTTTACTGTCCGTCTGTCAGTCGGGCTTGTGGGGTTGACTACACCACATTCACAGACGGCAGTCCGGCGCGCGCAGGGTCGATCCACATTGTTCGAACCTGCGAACGCCATGCGTAGTTGGCAGGCTATACATTGTGGAGTACCCGGGAAGGAAAAAGTTTAGATTTAGAAAATAGTACCTATCTTCCTGTCTGTCTGGAAAATTGGTGACTTTGATAGGTTCTGATTATATTCGTTTAAAATGTAATTTTTCAAGCAGATGCTGTAGTTTTTAGTTCGATAAAGTTATTTCGGTTAGTCAGTGCCAACTCCTTCTGTACACAATAAACTTCACCGTGCCAGTGAACATTTATTCAGTGTAAATAAAACTTGTACATATATGAGCCGTTTTTCTGCTCTTGGCAGCGAGTTCTAAAGGCTGTCTGTTACCAGGCTGTATCTCATGAACCGTGATAGCTAGGCAGTTGAAATTTTCACAGATGATTTATTTCTGTTGCCACTATAACAACAAATACCGACCTACTAAAACAGAATAAAATAAATATTTAAGGGGTAGGGGAGCCTACAATAAACGTATTTCTTTTTGCCGTTTTTTGCTCGACATTAATAACGGCAACAGGTAGACGCTTGATATATTCACAGAATAACTATTACATTTTTTATTCGCTTCACAAATAAATAATTAAATAAAATAAAATAAATATTTATTCACATACCTCAGCGCTTGAAATCGCCAATCCGCGGTGGGCACGCGTGGTGATTAAGCCCATACTATCTCTCTGAGAGAAGGCCTGTGCCCTACAGTGGGACGTATATAGGCTGCTTATGAAATATTTAAGGGGGCCCCCCATACAACAAATGTGATTTTTGTCGTTTATTGCTCTATGTTAATAATGGCAACAGAAAGACGCTTGAAATATTCACAGAATATTTAATTCTATATTTGCTTCAAAAGTATATAATTAAATTAAAATTAAATAAATATCGCCAACCCGCCTGCCAAGCGTGGCGATTATGGCAAAACCCCTCATGGCTATGAAAACCACGGGGGAGGCCTATGTCCTGCAGTGGGCGTCAAATGGCTGATGATGAAAATAAATATTGAAATACTGCGATCGCCAACCCGCCTGCCAAGCGTGGGGATTAGAGATTAGAAAACCATGAGAGAGACCGATGTCCTGCAGTGGGCGTCAATGGCTGATGATGGTGTTGAAAATAAATTGTGTAAGGGGGGCTCCTATACAACAAACGGGATTTTTGGCCGTTTTTCTCGATCTCTGTGTCTAATGTTGTATAGATAACGGTATGGAACCCTTGCGCGAATCCCACTCGCACTTGGCTGGTTTTCCCGATAGAAATAAAACTTCCCGGAGGACACAGAGAAAACCCAAACCCAAACCTACAACAATATTCAAACCCAAAGCAGACCTACCTACGACCAAACCCCTGCTTTTTGGTACAGAAAAACCTCTTTGTTGTTTCCCGTTGTAAACAATGGAAGTACAGAATTGTGAAACTTTGTTATCAATTTTATCTTAAGCTAATTATTTTCTCCGAGATTTTTTAGGCTTACTTGTTTAGTTTCACTAGCTTTATTTGCCATATTAATTTAAAGCTTTAAATCAACGGCCTCAAAAGTTCTCTATCTCTCTGTATAATATGTACGAGTATATATCTCTTTTAAAACAATCGAAAGGGTTGTTGTGGCTGAGAAGAGGCCTATTCCCAGCAGTAGGCTCTATTCATAGGCTGCGTATGAGCCACTCACACATTCTTAAAGTTTTCTACTGACACGTAGGGTTGCTATCAGCTAAATTACTGACCCAGGACAAAAACTCCAAAACAAAAACCTCTTGGTTAAAAAAAGATTTCTCCCTGAACTCCATCGAAAAAAAATTGCAATAAAATAAGAACATAATAAAATCAACCTAAACTTAAACATCATGAATTCTGGTAACAAACATAATTAGGAACTCTTATTTTTGGCATCAATGAAATCGTAAAATATTATAATTTATTAAGAACAAATTTAAATTATTAAAAAAAAGTTATAATCTGCACGGAGCGAGGCGACTAGAGGGGACACGTCACGTCACGAGTGCACGGGTATATTAGCCGCACGCAATTTTTAACTATGAAATGCTGTTATTTATTGCAATTAATTGTATTCTATCAAGTTAATCGGATCTCTCCTGACATAAAAGCGTTTGGGTTTCACCGTCTTATAACCCCGCCCGGACGCTCCCCGGACGGCCTCCAAACTAGAACAAATTCGGAGAAACCCTACTTACACGTAAAACCTATGGCCGGATGGCAACCCTACTTACACGTAAAACCTATTTACTTCAGCGATGTTAAATTACATAGGTAGTATTTTTTTAGTGCGTCTTACATGTCAGAGCATTCTTATCTTCTGCATTCATATAGAGAAAGCTAGAAGACGTTTGAAGGGTAGTGCTTAGTTATATTATAATATTGTAATACTTAAATATTGACACCCCCTTCGGGTTTGACTGTAACAACCGACTCGTACAGGCTGGGTAGTTACATGAACGAGCCCCGAACTTTACTCACCAACCGCTGGCTCTTCAGTATTTCACGTTTCAAATTATTGAATCAGCGGCAGATCAAGCTTTTGTGGTTTTCGCCCGCTGGTTAAATAAGGTATTAAAGTTTGTGCCTGTATGAAACTAAATAAAATTAAATATTTTTTTCAAGCGCAATCATGTATATATATACATGATTGCGCTTGAAAAAAAAAAAATATATATATATATATGTGATTGCACTCAAACGACCACATTGAACTTCACACTTAGACCGAATTTTATCCCCAACCTTCTGAATTTTGCTCGCCTACTCATTATTTGGTTTCGACGGCTTCGCTATAGGATCCATTTACTTGTGAATCAAGTGAAGAAATTCATCATCATCAGCCATTTGGCGCTTGAAATAGGCCTCCATCATGGTTTTCCAAGCTTCTCGGTCTTGTACCGCCCGCATCCAGCGACCGTAACCATCTGGTGAAGTGTTCAGTGAAATGTAAAGGTGATTATCCTTCCAGTCTTACTTAACGTTTTAGGGTCGCAATGACACGATTACTTAATATTAATTTACCTAAGATACATTCACGAGTGTGAGTCAATAGTATGATTATGTCTTGTAATGAAAAAAAAACTTTACGAGTATTGGAGTTTTTCTGTAACGTTGTTTGCCGGGATATCAGTTAATGTTAATTAATTTTGATCATTTCCCTTCGATGCATGATGAAATACTTATCGTGTAGGTAATGGTAGTTTTAAACCATCACAGGTTAAGCTCTGGCCTCTTGATCGATGAGCAACTTTCGTACAACTTACTTGGAGCCTCGATTCAGCCCCGTTCGAATAGGTATATACTTTTTGAAATAAAATGTTATCTTTTTAAATAAACAAAACTCTTAAAACAAAATGCTTGAAGGTATAGACACCAACGACGTCAAAGCGACTATAGTAGCCCTATTGTATAAAGAATTAAAAGTGCCCGCAACTACATTCGCGTGGTAAACGGATAAGCCTACGAGTATGTCCATTGTCCACCCTCTAGGTCCATTCTGAATAGCAGTGAAAGAATTTTTTAATTTTTTTTAGTTACTTTCGTAGTTTACCCCCTATCATGTCAAGTTACAAACATATGAACTTATAAACTTTTCCTCTTTATAATATTAGTAAAGAAGTAATTGTTGCAAGACGCGGAGGTTTTAAAGAGAGAACAAAACATTCTTGTTAGGTAGTAGCAACGGCTTGATTTTCATCAGACTCAAATCTCCTTACCTCACTAAGCATAATCAGAAGTTTTCAAATCATTAATTTTTCTTTTAAGCAGGCGGCCCGACGATTCCGACGACGACGCAGAAGATGAGGACGACGAAGACGACGACGAGCAGCCAGCCGCCGAGAAGCCAGCGCAGCGGCGGAGGCCCGACGTGATGCGGCAAGCTCAGCCGAGTACTAAGCCGCCGACAGTGAAGCCCCGTCCACTCGAGTGCTTCGTCTGCGCGTACAAGGCCGAGACGCCGCTGCGGGCTTGCCTCGACCCCACTAAGTTTAGGTATGTGCTTGATAATAAATGCCGGAAACCAAGCACACGGTTGCTGCTGTAATATTGATGTAGCTTTAGGTTAGAGGGCGAAAAGCATTGGCATAGATGACTCCTCTGCCTCCTTGAAAAATAACTACACCAATGCTTAAAAGTCAGCTGCAGGAAGCCTTACGTTTTGCATCAAGCCATGCTGCTACACCACATAAACTGCGCCCGTTCTTGTTTGCCGGGAATCAAGTTAGTGATATTAGGTAAATACAGAAAAACATGGGCTTTTAGATATTAGCAATGGATTTTACAATGGAAAGTAACATCAAGAGCTTTTTTTGTTCCTGAACTGAACACTAGTTTTAAAAACCTATTTGCTAGTTTTGCAGATTTCTACAAGGTCACCAAGGGCAACAAAATCACGACTAGGAATTGTTGCACCTAGTAACTTTAAGCCACTGAGGTCGATTTTGAGCGTTCTATTAAGATGTTCAATGGAGAATTTGTTTTTAATGAGTTTTACTATGCCTTCTAAGTTTGAGGCAAGTTTCCTTTTGCTGTACAACGCTAAGAACCGTCTCTCTCCCGCAGAGTGCACACGATAACCTGCCACAGCATGGAGGACCGCTGCTTCACGTCTGTGGTGACCCGCGGCAACTCGTACGAGGCAGTGATGCGCGGGTGTCGGTCCAGCTGCGTGCCCTCGCCTGACACCACTTGTTGCGAGGTGAATATATATTTTTAATTAGCGGGTTCTGTATCCCACTGCTGGGCAAAGGCCTCCCTTTTAGCCTTCCACTCCTGCCTGTCATTGGCTACCCCCTGCCACCCGACTGGAACTTCATGAGGTCTTTCAGTTACGTGTATTTTTTTCAATTCTATTTATTTAGTTGACCTTTGTGTTATTGTAATTTAACGTTATATTAACTATTAAGCATCCATTATACTATTCGCGAGGTTGATCGAAGTTGGACGAGATCCTAGCGGCATTGTATTCGATTTCCCTTGAAACTGGTAATTTATTTCTTTCCATCGATTTTTGGATGGTTATTTTTTTTTTTTTTTTTTTTAATTTTATTTTAATACAAAACCCACAGCACAAGTTAACTTCTAAAGTATAGTTATGTTAAATATATCCAACCATAGGCCAATTAAGGGCTTACATTATGTTGACTTAACTAGTAGACAGGAACACAGTATTGGACAGGAAGTAAAGTTATATAATTTAAGTTTAAGTTATAAAAACAAATTGTATGATTTATACACAACGAAACGTAATAAAAACGTACATGGTCATTCAAGAAACAGAATCTAAATTCTTTATGTTAAAATATTTTTTTGATTTAGATTTCTGTATTTCCAGCTTAACCGCTGCAACAGCCAAGCCTTTGCGATTCCAGTCCAGCTCGTCGAGGCCTTACCACAGACTAGCAGAACATCCAAAACCATCCCACCGACTGTGCTCTTCTTTGTCACCATTCTATTAGTCCTCCAGACTGTGGTAAAAGTATCCTTCGCTTAAAATTGGGCTCTGTCCACTGTTTATTCCACGTAACAATTCAAAGAACTCTGAAAGTGAAAGTGTATGTGTGTTGTTATAATACATTTATTCACGTGCGTTTTTTTTATATTTTTGTTTTATGGTTTTGACAAATGTATTGTGTTTTTCATATGGTTTTGTTATTATAGTACTTTAAACAACAAAATATTTATTATTCGTAAATTAACCGGTCACTTTACGATCACCTCGCCATGCCAAATATCTATTTATTTTTATTTATCTAATACGGAGATATTTCAGAAACATGCCACTTATTCTAAACTTCGATGATAAAAATATGTACTAGACATGCATCTAAAAACATATCTCACTAAGTACTTTATTATTAGTAAGTTTAAGGTGAGGGCGTGTATTGAGTAATTCATGAAGAGTACATGAATTATTTTACAGCAATAATATGTGACACAACTTATAGAAACTAAATTAAAACTTAATGAACGTTCATGTGGGGTCCTGAAGTAAGTGCACAACACAATATTTAAGTCTTGCGGTTTCTCCCACACCATCACATAAAGCCTATCCGATAAAGAAAGTTGTATCATCCCATCTGCGTACTTCGTGAGATGGACGTTGAGGTACGTGCACGTTTAGGAAAGTGGACGTTCAGGTAAGTGGACGTCCAGGATAGTGCATGTTTAGGGCCCGCCGGAACATTCCGGTCCAGACTGAGCTCTCTTCCACTCTTATCCACTGCGCAAATCGATTACAGGATTTGTTTCCAAAATGATAGCTAGTGGTGGACTGTATGAAGACTTTGTGAATATTGATGGAAACACGGATTAGAAGATACTAATTTAATAAAAATAAAGCACAAGTGATATTCAGTACAGACAGATTTTAGCAACCATCAAACAACTACTGACGTGACAACGTCAAGTACAAAATATCTCAAGACATAAAAAGGTCGCACTGCAACCAGTCGCCAACATTCTATAACTAAACCAAATGCATGCGCAGACGAAGTCGCGGGCACAGCCAGTATTCTATATTTGCACACAAGGACACAGTTACATAAAATATCTGCAATAATGATGTACAAGTAGGCAGCCTTAGCAAGCTATGATAAAGACTTGTGCTCAAAGGTACCTATTGATTATTTATAGTTTTACTAGAGCTTCATAAAAGAAAAGATTTCATTTTAAAATGACAGTGGGGTCATCGAGACAATACTACAATATTTTTCTACGGACTGATGGCCCCACTACAAAGTGGAGCTATCAAGACAAAAAAATCCTTGTGGCCCCAATAGTGGCGATAACCGGTGGAGCCATCAGTCCGGAGAGGAACATTCGGACTATTTTCCCAATCGGTCGACTTTCGCAATACGTCTATTTTTCCAAACGATAAACTTGCTTTTCCTGATCTGCCTGCGTCCCAATAAGTCTATTTTTACAATCGGTCAGCATGGAAAATTACCTTTTCCTGATCTGCCTACTCCCCAGTATCTATTTGCACAATCGTTAAAAATTTTCAAATTTAAGTTTAAATTTAAATATACCTGTATATTTTGAATACAATATAGTAATGTTTTATTATTGTAACAAAATGTATTTCTTCGTAACTACGATAAAATTATTATTATTAAACATAAAATCATTCCTTCATATTATATTATAATGAAAATTTTCTCAATTTTTACGGCCAACACAATAAATATCCTCAAAGGTGAACCAAACATAATTTTTTGTCATTCCATAAAAGACCGGTGCGGAAAGTAGACCCTTTGGACAAGTCAACCGATTGGGAAAATAAACCGAATTTTCCGGAGGGGTTTAGGGGAGTGGGTGCTCAGGTAAGTAGACATTCAGAGAAGTGTACAGTAATTAGAAATAATATGAAAATGAGCCACTGTCCTTTATCGCAAAAAAATAAACGTCAAACATTACAAGGTGTCACCCATAAGGGTCACAGCCTGCGGTCAAGTCATTTCCGGCCAATTGAATCGGCTTCCGGTGGGCGGATGTGTGGAGGAAAATGAATTATTCAGCACGTTCAGGAGTCACTTGGGGTGCACCCGAGGAGGGTTATTACTGAAGGGTTCGAGATTGCCCTTTCTCATTCCTCATTTTTTTTTTCATACAAATTGACCGCGTCAAGCTTTAACTCCAGCGCCTGACTCGGCCAGTCGTATTTGCGTATTTGGAGAATCTTAACAATCCATCGCCGGGTTTTCAAACGAATCTTTAGCACAGATTTTGTAAGACCAGTAATAAGTCGTCAGCAAACACGCAAATAATAGCCAAGTGCAGCGCCAGTACGAAATTGTGTGAAAAGATAAAATTGAGGATTTTGAACATTGCAGAACTCTTCAGGAAATAAATAAAGACTCGTGTTCTTAAATGGAGAAGATGCACAAAAAAAATGTTTAAATATAATCAGAGGCCATGTTAGAAGAAACATAACCGTTGTTAATTTTTTTCTCTACAACTAACACTTTTCATAATCATCATCAGCCATTTGCCGCCCACTGCAGGGGTTTTGCCATAATCGCCACGCTTGGCAGGCGGGTTGGTGATCGCAGTATGCGGTTAGGATCTCAGGAAGATGCAGCTGCCCAGCTCCTGGTGTAGATTTCATTTCCTTAGTCGCCTTCTACGACATCCACGGAAGGAAATTGAGTGCCGCTATTCTTAATCTGGCGCCACACGGCGCTATGACATCACAAACTATGACGTCATAACTTGCACTTTTCAATAGGTGTTAAAATTATCTCGTAAAATAATGCCATTTTTAAATAACGTTAAGAATTTAATGAAAAACGAAATCTTACATGATTTTTATTATTACAGTAATTTGATTTCCGCAAAAATCCCGAAAAAAATATTTTTATGATCTTATTTTTAAATTTTTCTTGATTTTTTTCTATGTCTTCTATGGTATAAAAGCAATGCCACTTCAATCTAAGTTTGATGCAAGTTCACCATTCTCAAGCTCATTGAACGTGCCATCAGTATAATCCAAGGAGTAGAATCTGACTGTCATCTATTGAAGTTCAATATTCTTCTTCTTATCTTCTTTCAGTGCCTCTCCACTAATGGAGGTTAGTCGTCAGGTTTCCGTTTCTTAGGTCTCCTTAGTCGTACGAAATAAATCATCGACGCTGACCACTTCAATCTTTTCTAGTTATTTTTTTTTTGCTGCCAGCGCTTCTTTAGGTACCCACAAATACGGGTAGAATTAAATTCGTATCAACTTCGTATCGAAGCACATAGAGCACCATCTGTACTGTGTGGTTAACAAATATCTAAAAATATCTATGAATAAATCTTAGTTAGATTTTTCGATTTTCTCTTCTTTCTTCTTTTATGCTTCTGCTGCTCATGATAAGATCTACCAGTAGGAAGCCATACCTGTTGTCAACTGTAGGTACTATACTTTTCTTATTATACAACAGTCTTATCATTGAATTATTCGAATAAAACGCCCGAATGTGTTTCCCTACAAATTTAACCCTCAAACAACCCTTCAAATTCCTCTCTGACCAGCAAATTCACAAGCAAACGCAATATCCACAACTTAACACAAGAGCACCCCACTTTACACCAATAAAAAAAAAACATATCGAAAGTCCGGTGCGGAAATTGATAATTTTCCTAACCCTCGAAAATATTTCCAATGACCCTTTTCCTTTTCGAGGCCAAAAATAGTCCTTATCTGCTCTAAAATAAAGTCTGACGAAGCTGCAAAGTTAAGGCATGTTTAGACGGTCAATTTCATCCCCTCGCAAGCGATTGATCCCCATATGTTAAGGAAGACAAGTGAGGTGGCTTCTTAACGTACTCGGACACCCTAAATTGAGGGTATCGAGGGCGTCCGTCCCTTCCGGAGGGGAAGTGCGTTTTGTTTTTATTGGAATTTCCCGCGAGTCAATTCACACGTGATTTTTCTTAATACCGGGATGCTTGTTTGGATAGGAGGGAGTATTGAGTAGTTAGATTCCTGTTGTTTTGTTTACTTATGTAAATATAGGCGAATAAGATATTCAATTCAATTCAATTCAAATATTTTTATTCATTGTAAAAACAGAATGTTTACTTAATGAACGTCAAAAGGTAATAAAAAGTGAGAACAAGTCAAATATGAAATACAGGGTGTATAAAAATGTCTTTAATACGAACACTTTTATTATTATTAGCGTAATTCCGGATTTACTTACTCGATATTTTTGTCGGAAATCTGTTTGGATTCTTCCGAAAAAAAGATAAGTGAGTCCGGAATTATGCTAATAATTGTGGGGGGGAGGTTACAAAAGTTTCAGTTCAAAACTTTTATTATTTTATTATCCTTACATTTTAGTATCCGTGGTTGTGTTATACTTAGTAGGGAACATTTTGAGAATAGCCGATATAATTTTCGCGATTATCGAGTGGTCTCCATAGTAACATACTTAGTATTGGTATACGCCAAGATATGATTGGCTTAATTAGTTAAGTGGCTCCATGAGGTACCAATAAAAAAAAATATCCTTTAAAGATATTAAAGAATAAAAGCGTCTTCCTTTTCACTCAATCGTGTTAATAGTGATTTTTGGAACCCACGGTCGAGAGTCTAGGATCAAAGACCTGGGACAAGATAGGACTTATGCCAAAATCGTGTTCATAAGAATATGATTCCTCTAAAACACTCCTGAGAGGCAGTTCAAATAATCTGTGGTTAAGTCATTCCTGCAGACGATTTAAACTGCATCCGAGGAGTGTTTTGAAGGTATCTTTTTTTTGTAAATAACACCGCTATATCATTGGCTGTCAAAATACCATAACTGACCATAATTGAGAACTTTACTTTTTACAGAAAACGAAAAGAAGATATGATTTTTTCCGTTTTTGGCTATAGTTTGGAACCAGGTAGCACCTTAAGGTACTTATTGCTCCAAATGACAAACAAACAAGAATTCTTCGCGACAAGGAGGCGTGAGTAAGCCCGCATACCGCACCGACTGTTGCCCGCGCGATGACCGCTCGATGGACAAACAGACGCACACGAACAAACACTGTCTGCCGATTCTGTTAGTGGGTACAGACTAACGTGCATTTATTTTAGTTAACTACAGTGGCTTTGGGACAATCAAGTTCGGTTAACAAGTTCTGCATTACACACGCTGAAATCTGGTTGGTTTGAAAGATTAGATTTGATTCAGATTCGAGTTTGGGTCGAGATATTTTTGAAGTGTTTTAAAAAGAAACAAACTAGCGGCATTCAAAGCACCCAAAATTCATAGTGTATACTAGTGAAGGTGTAACAAAAATTGGTAACAATTTTTTCGACGTAAAATAGTTAGTGAGAATGATCTCAGTTATAAAATATCGCGTAAACCGAACAAAATTTTAATTTATTTTGATTATACGTAGTTTGTTTATGCTATTTCTCTAAGAAGGAATGAGAAACGAGAAATGAGATAGTGTATACAAAGAATAGTTGTGTTAGCAGAACAAAACAATGAATACCTACCTATAGTGAAAAAAAAAAATTAACAAATGTTGATCGATTTCGGAATCATTTTAGTTAACAGATAAGACCAGGTTCTGGGTTGATGTGCTATCGACTACCAAATAGCGTAGTATAACCTTTGTCCAAATATTGATGATGGTGAAATAAAGACAGAACGTAGAATAACAAGCTTATTCTGACTATGCTTCAATCAAAATCATTGCAACTCAACAGAATTCAACCCCAGGTATTTTGGTACACACACTTTTTTGCATATTTGGCTTCTGGCCAGATGACCGTCCTCCGTTGCATCGGAGTGTTGAAAAAAAAAAGAAATAAACAGAGGCGAAAATATGGGAAAGTTTTATGCAGTCGGGTACAGGAATAACTGGCATGTAATTCATCAAATATTTATGGACAGTTCGCGTTATTATGTGTCTTGTTTGAACCGTTAGAGCTTGTGTCGGGGAAGGATCGACGTAGACACGGCTTAAGCTTCACGATCTGCGAGTTCTGCGACGCGACTGATGTGGATAGGGTTATCTATACATTACTCCGTTAATTGAAACTTTATTTGAAAATAATATTTGTGGAGTTTCTTTGATAGCTACTTTTCCACATAATTTATTAATTCTGAAACTAACAACTTTGACGCTCATCAAAGTTAACATTTTATTTTTCTAATGAATAACACTGGAATGAATATATGTGTGCAATGAAGAGTATAATCTAATCTACTCTAACATTTTTTAATGAACAATTTGAATTTCGAATTTTTTGATGATAAAAATTAATGCATTTCTACTCAAAGAGCACATGATCTGCTATCATCTGTATTTCACGGGTAAAGCTAGAAGGACAGGTATTTAAACCTAAGCCTACCCGGGTACACTGTATACTTAGAATTACCCAGAATCGTTGGGTAAAGACACTAAAATAATACTCTGATTCACCATTTAACCATATAACACCACGCTACCTGCGTAACGTATAAGTAAGTTCCCTTAGTTCCCAAAAAATCTATAATTAGTTGTGTTTAGCATACCTTATATTTTTGTTATTTGTGACGGAATTTCATATGTTATTACCCAGTTAGTATTGTATAGACCTTAAAAGGGTAAATGCGAATCAAAATTTATTCTCGTAAGTCTTTTATGATCTTACCCAATGGTCCTGGGTAATTTAATGTGTAGACCGAAGTTTGTTTGTCTTTCCAGTATAACCCATAACATGGACATTCGACGCCCATACTTCTCCAAATATTTGGAGCTTTGTAACTTTCTAATTGTAAACGTATAGAGTTGATTTTAAATTTCCATTGTAAATATCGATTTGCAGTATAAACAATATGTGTGTACAGTTTTACTAACAATCAATCAGCCCGCTTTCGTCCATTTCTTCTTAGCGTGTGGATCTTCGTCCAATGTTGGCCATAGGTCTCCCCCAAGGCAAGCCAATTCTTCCTATCCTCGGTCATCCTCATCCAACTGCTGTCAGCAATCTGCCTCAGGTCGTCGGTCTAGCGAGCTGGTGTTCGTCCTACGCTGCGTTTGCCAGCTAAGCCAACCAATGAAATGCGTGAATTCGCAATCTCAAAAATCATTGCTACTAAAAGTAGCGTCGAGATTGTGTCGCATCGCAAGTCGCGTCGCAGACACCTTTCTGACTGTTGTAACGTAACAATTGACGATGATCTTGCATAATTTTATTGATCTAAATAGCCGTAGATCATTGATCATCGGATTAATAATGCACGACAATCGTTTTATGAATCACTAGGTAGTGTAGTGATGTAACGTCACATGTTTTGTTTTTCATTGTTTCTTTTCATCCATGCTTTCTTAACCCAACCAGAATAACAAAAGACAGTAGAACTTGGTAGAACGTAGAATTACATTTTGTTGTACCTTGCCAAATACTTAGGTGAACATAACTCTAGGACTAAATGTCAGGAATCATTGTTTTCAATTTTAGATTTATTAATGTATAAATTATTTGTATTACAGGATTATTACAAGCAGCATTCGAAATAATTATATATCGTCTTGCCAATACAAATATATTGTGCTTACTTAAAAGTGAGGTACTCGCCCCCGATTTCTCGTACACTAACAATTTGTTAATCTGCTGTTAACAGCCACCAGTTGGCAAAAGTACATACTTAAAATAAACCACTGACCGCTGTTACAAGTAGATTAAATTACTGGTAGCGTACGAGAAATCGTGCGTTAGAATTGAATTGACTACTCCTTGTTTTATTCTAGAACACGATCTACCTTCATACTAAATTTCCCGGTCGCGTTCGATTGAGTGATTGTTGTCCCAAACGGTCGTTTCCTAACGTAGTATTTTTTTTTATATATGATTAAATTTTTTTGTAATATTTTTTTCTGTATTCAAATATATTAGCATTAACAAAAATTAATGAGCTATTATTTTAAAATACTCTTACGGATATTGAAACTAAAAAGAAATATTCTTAAACGACATAATAAAGTAAAATATTACGGAAGGAGCCTTAAATATTATAGCCAGCACGTCTTTGTGGCGTGCTCTGGGAAATGCCTATCGAACAGTGGACAAAAGTTGTCCAAAGATGATTACGATGAAACCAAATATTATACCGATAAGTGACTCGAAATTCACCAAAAGGCATCACTACACAACACACCCGCACGTGCCCGGTTACCGCCGTGCCACCGTAGCGTTGCGCAAAACTCCAAGTTGACCGATGGTGCGTGAAAAATTACATCCATTGATCACTTCCCTAGCTGATACAATGCGATTCTTGCTTTGACTCAGCCAGGTGTTGAATTTACTTCGCTGACAATTTTAGTAGTAAATACGAAGTAGGTTTATGTAATTTACGTTTATGTAATTTTTCATCATAATCAGCTGGTGTCAGTCCACTGACTTAAAACAACATAGACTTTTAAAACCATGAATAATAATTTAATTTTGTCATAAACTAAACATACAAAGCGATAGAGAATAATTAAATGATACTTCGTAAATTATCAACCCCACCCGGTACACAATTTATATAATCAATAATAATATCCTTTAAAATCGATGTACCTAATGCATAGACGGACTAACCCCCAGTTTCTCGTACACTGAAACGCTGTTAATCTATTGTTAACAGCTGTCAATTGACCAAAGTGCATACAAAAAAACGCCTCAACTTCACCTAAATTTTGTACGAGTACAGACGACAGCACATCGACAAGTACCTACATGTGTGCGCTCTGCTCCATTGCGATACACGTGTCCTTGCACCAAAGTAATGTTCCAACTGTCGACCTGCTGTCGGCTGTTCAATTAAAATCAAATACACGGGATTGGCTCTTTCCTGTATTTGTAATCTAGTGCCTTTGAGACATCTTTTTTTTCTGCACTGTTCATATCTGATCTAATTTATATTGGTCAATAATCTACTTATAAACACTTGTGTAACACTCCAGCGTTACGACGCCGTTTCTGATTGAGTTTTTGTCAACCTATTTTTTTGTCTTAATGGCTCATGCTGAAAATCAGCGTCGACCGGTGTTGCATGCGTCTCCGGGCGGCATATTGCTGAGCATGAGTCCATTTGCCAAAAACTTTAATAATATAATAAGATAGCCTAAGAATATTCCTTTTTGTACACACCAGAAAACAGCACCTTTAAGTTGTATTTTTTTTTGTAAAAGAAAAAAGTTTTAATTATGTAAGCTTATGTCTATATTTATGTACAAAGTGTGTTTTTGGCAATAAATGTAGTTCACTTTCACTTTCACTTTCACTGCTGGACATAGGCCTCTCCCAAGACACGCCACTGAGCCCGATCTTCGGCTCTTCTTTTCCAGTCACTGTCCACCGCTTTGCGAATGTCGTCGCTCCACCTGGTCACAGGGCGTCCTACGCTACGTTTGCCGATTCGCGGTCTCCACTCTAGAGCTAGTCTACCCCAAAGGTTATCGGTCCTGAGGCAGATATGACCAGCCCACTGCCACTTCAGTTTGCTAATCCGTTCATCATCATCATCATCATCAGCCATTTGACGCCTGCTGCAGGACGCAGGCCTCCTTTGTGGTTTTCATAACATAAGGGGTTTTGCCATAATCGCCATGCTTGGCAGGCGGATTGGCGATCGCAGTATGCGGTTGGAATCTCAGGAAGACGCTGCTGCCCGTCTCCTGGTTGATTTCCTTAGTCGCCTTTTACGACATCCACGGAGGGAAATGGAGTGACGCTATTCTTAATCTGGCGCCACACGGAATATCCGCTATTCCGTTCAGCTATGGATCTTGCTTAGTCTTTTTCCAAACATAATCTGGTTTTCAAACCCTAATTAATATACGTAAATAGCTGTATCAGCAGCCCTATAGTAGACGCCATCGTTGAGTTGGCGCAAGGGCTGTGGACAGTAAGTGACTGTGAGAGATGGCACTGGGCAAAAGTCCTTTGCTTAGCTGTGGGCAAGGGCGGACTGATGATAATAATGAAATAGCTACATCCGCGAATTCGTTCATGTGGAATTTGGATAAAAATAAATCCTATAATAAGCTCGCTGTGGTGCAAATATATTCATTGTGCAATAAATCGCGGTGGTAGCCCACGTCATGATTTATCTGAAATGTATGCAAACTAAATCGGTCCATGAGGCATGATCAAACATTTTCAGACCTCTAAACTTACAAACTTACCTATTTGGAGTTGAACAGTGTTATTGGGAAATTCCCCAAAACTTGTGTGGCAAACTTACGGTTTATCTTCTTTATATATATATATATATATATATATATATATATATATATATATATATAAAGAAGATAACTATATATATATACATCTCTCTCTAAAGTAAATAAAAGCCAAAACGTGAGCCCACCACGGATACCAACTACATAATTGGTTAATTCCAATTTCATCCAAATGATATTCCTTTGAGGAAGTAAAATTATGTCAAATCATGGCAATTAACAGGTAAACACATAACATCTTCGTTTACCATCAGGCCTTGAATACCATGAATAAAACAAAAATCGGCCAAGTGCGAGTCGTACTCACGTACGAAGGGTTCCGTACCATTATCTATCGCCGTTATTAATATCAAGCAAAAAACGGCAAAAAAATCACGTTTTTTGTATGGGAGCCCCCCTTAAACGTTTGTTTCATTCTGTTTTTAGTATTTGTTGTTATAGCAGCAATAAAAATACATCATTTGTAAAAACTTCAACTGTCTAAGTATTAAAGTTCATAAGATACAGCCTGATGTGATGACAGACGAACGGACAGACAGCGGAGTCTTAGTAGTAGAGTCCCGTACCCTTGGTTACGGAACTCTAAAAAACACAAACAAAGGGTTAACTTGCAATAACGTGCATCAACACAGAGTAAGAAATCAGCATTAAATTAACTCGGGTCGAAAAATCTCGGGCATTTGGCACAGCGCGGCCGCACCGGAGAGTTTTTTGAATCCGGGGTATTTCGTCTCAGTGAGATCTATACAGGTACAACTAAAGGAAGCGAATGTTCTATTAAGTACCGTAAATTCAGGTGGTGAATCTCATACAAATACAGTTTTAATTTTCAAATATCAGGCTGGATTACAAAAGCTGTAATGGCGAGAGGACACAAGTTGTAGTTTAATCGCGTTTAGAATTGCGTAAAAAATTATTAAAAATAAATTATAGCTTTGTAAAACTCTAACCTCTTTTTTATTTTACAACTTATTTTTTGTATATTAACAAATCAAACCTCGATTTGTTTCCTCTAAATATATTGGTGACGTTTCTTTGCAATCCGGCATATCGTTTATGAACTAAAACCAAACTACGTCTATACGGATATGAAGAAGAAGAAAGAAATTTATAATACCAACAAGATACATCACAGAAACAAAATAAGCAGATAAGTAACATAATATGCACAAGAACAGAAAGAAAACTAAATACACAACAGACCAAACGAATAAATAAAACAGGATATAGCGCCTTTTTAACTAAGGCTTAGGGCAAATAAATCACTAGCTGGAATTAAACAGACAATGATGGAAAGAGCTGCCTTATAGACTCCAATAATGAACTTTGACGACCTCGTGGCGCAGCGATAGTGCATCTGCATACCATGCGAGAGGTCCCGGGTTCGAATCCCGGCTGGGGACAAAAAAAAACCCCAGATCTTGGATGTTTACATGTTTGTGATGTCGTTGTTTCTGGTTCCCACGACACAGGGCATCCTAGTGTGGGGCCAGAAGCAATGTATGTGCCTGTATGTAAATGTTTATTATTGTTTATTGTTTATTATTAAGACTTTTCTGAACATTTTTTTAAAGTGCATAAGTTAATTTTAAAAAGAACTATTTTATCAATCTGAAGTGGGTGCAACTTACCTTGCTGCTGGGCATACGTATTAAGGTGTAGAACATTTTATATCCTCGGCTATTATTAACCATCCACTACAAGAAAAAATACTTTTGCTTTATCTGCGTTTTCCATTCGTTAACACACATATTTAAATAATTCCAAGAGATTATTTTTCAATCAAATGGGCATTAATAAACTGATTACTTTTAACGGTGACGTTACCGATCGAATAAGTTCAAATTAACTTAATGTAAAAAAAAATGCCCCTTAATTTGCTCGTCACTTAAATCTCCTTAAATTGACAACTATGATCAAATTTTGACGTTTATTAAGTCACAATTTTTGTGTTGCAAAAAATAGTTGCTTAATTTTTGCTGCATCGGGGCGAAATAAGGCGAACCCGTTTGTTGACGCGGTTATCTTGTTTACTCTCCTCCCGGCCGCGTATTTATGCTGTAAACGACTGCTGGACGTTAGCCTCGCCACTGACTCAGTCAGCCACTGACCTGGAAAACAAGAGAGAATTAATAAGATGCAATAATTATCTCGAAGGAGAGAAATCCCGATAGCGAGACCTTTCCCCAGCAACAGGAATGGGGCTAAATATGGGCCCCCCGGTAGAAAAGAAATCTCATTCGAGTCACTTTCAACTACATTAACTACAACTGCATCGTACATAATTAGATATGTAGTGCTCTTTGCTTATTTTAATTCTAAGGTGTTAGAGAAATAACTCACTTTGAAGATAAGAACATGGTCCGCATGTTGAAATTAAATTTTCGGCGAAATTTAACAACTATTTTAATTTAGGTCTTGATAGTGTAGGTGAACAATGTATAAATTATTGTATGAAAATAAGACTAGTGACTCTCAATTGAGAATAAGTTGCTCCATCTAAATGGTAAAAATGTTTATTTGACACTTGTGTTTAACATTTCTTAATTACACATTGCCAATACTTTGCCAAGGTTTTTTAAATTTAATTTTTGACATATTGTTACCTCTATACCATGCATAGTACCACCTAGGTTAAACTCGTCCGCAAGTATACTAAAAATAACGGCGAACATACAAAATAAAGTCTCTTAAGATGCTAGTACCGTACCGCGTAGGTACTTATTATAAGTGTAGTATTAGGTATATCATCGCTTAACACTATTTACTATAGTCTGTTACTGTTTCTGAAATGTGGTGTTAAATATGTCAAAAATATTACCTATAGTAAATAGTGTAAAAAACTACACAATTTGACAGACACTATTACTATGCTAATTTATAATTTCTGTTCACTTTACAATAGATTTAATAAATATATAAACATTATCTTTCAGTAAAAGTTTGTAACGTGTCTTACGATACTCTTGCAAATGGCATCAAACAATCGAAACCGCCAAGCAATGCAGCGGAAGTTACACCAGGAGAGTTTCTCTCACGCGAGCGGCGAATAATCGTAAGCGATTATCCCATGGCAAGACTCACTATTCGATTTTTGCTCGGCGACTCATTTCTCTTAATGTTTACACTAAGGGCAAGTAATCGTAGATCTTTAGACGCATACGTGTCTCGACTTGTAGTAACAATGCTCGGGCGAGAATCGCAAGTGTCGATACGAGACTCGCGCTAATCGGTCTGTAGGTACTGATTTTGACACAGGACCTAAATTTTTTATAGGCATATAAATCTGGTATCTCATTAGATCTGAAATTACAAGTACACCTCGTGTACTGCTCCAAAGACATTACAGCACCACCAGTGACACTACTAGACTCAACAGAAAAGTCGTGTTTTTAAATGGCGAAACTCGTAAGAGAAACTCGTACAGTTTATTTACACAGGCTCGTGGCCTAGATGAGTGTATGTAGCGATCATTGTATTCGAGACGCGAAGCTCAGGGCATTTGTTTACACCAGGTGATCATGTTATTGCCTAGAAGAAATCTCCACTCACGTGCGAGAAACTCTCCTTGTATAACGGCCCCTTTACTTACTCAGCTGAGAAAGAAGATAAGTATATTAGATACTTGGACACAGCATGTCTTTCAGACTTTTTATGATAATATGCGAATCCAAACCCTCCATTCCGGTCGTTCTGTAAAACACTTACGCCTCAACCTAACTAACCAGCTACCACCAACTTATCGAGTATACACAAAAGTCAATTAGGATGCGGGCACACACGCTGGCCAAAAACTTGTCGTCTAGAGGGCAGCAGCTCTGTAGAGATAATAAATTCACTTATCTACGGCGGGATCGCGCGGGCAAGTTTTTGGACTTAACGTCCCCGCAATCGCTTCCTCGCGAGGGTAGGCGAGTGTGGAGATGGATTTTATTTAATTTTGTACGCGCAATAGACCATATTATTGTTAGTTTTATATTACGTATTAAGAAAAAAAATGTTTTAATAATATACGTAAAAATAGGTAAAAATAAATAGAAAATAAAAATAGGTTGATAAATAGGTTTTTAATATACGTAAATTTAGTATAAGCCTATCTGAAGTGATCAATGTGTAAAAATAATCATATACGGGGTTATTTGAAAGATGCGCAATTTCTGAGACACCTCAATCGGGTTGTGTTTGGCAGCAACTTTTATATATCAGGGCGTATGTTATTTTAACAAATTCGCGGTTTACCAGTGGGTAGAGCGTGTATTTACCGAAAGGTTGTGACGTTTTGCCGCCTTCAGTAAATTATAGATGTCCTGTATAGAAGAATGTCCATTATATTTACCACATGTGGTTTTGAGCATAATCTATAGAACAGCAGACAAATTGTAAAGCTCAATATTTTTTTATAGAATTTAAACAATACAAAATACAAAAGTAAAAAAAAAAATGTTTTAAACGACAAACTCTAACGGACATGTTTCAGGAATTGCGCATTTAGAAAAAAACCTTACATGTACTATATAAGGTTTTATTTTTTTGTTAAAAAGTCCGTCTCCATACGTCCTAACGTCCACTCTTGAGGCCAGTCTACCGGTGAGAGGACGAAACTTCATAATTCTAACCAACGCGGGGGACACACGGCTCTGATTGAAAAGTTCTACTCTCCGGCCAACTTTGAACTCGCTGGGTACTTTACAGTCGGTAATGCCATAAGGGGACCTAAAAGTTTGCTTTGTGGTCCTGAATCTCTATTGTAAGGCACGGTTCTGTACCTCAAAAGGAAAAAGGGAACCCTTATAGGATCACGTTGTTGTCCGTCCTTCCGTCCGTGCGTCCGTCCGTCTGTCTGTCAAGACCCTTTATCTCGGGAACGCGTGGAGGTATCGAGTTAAAGTTAAAACCATATACTCAAGCCTACTGTCCTTTGAAGCTGTGAAGAAAATCAAACTTCTAAATTAACGTAAAAAAAACGTTACGGCTGTTTAAGTGTTTATGCTGCAAAAAACGTATATTTCGACACTCTCAAGGGAATCAAAATTTATAGGGTACTTTTCGTTGCCCTAGATCTATGAAATTTGGCAGGTAATATTGTCGTATACTACAAGTAGACGGAAAAATCTGAAAACTATACATTTGTAATTATATCATAAAATAATTAGTCTTTGAAGATCGGGAAACTATTTCTCTCTCTCTTTTGTGTATATGAAAAGACATAATGCCCTGCAATGAAACTTACATAGGCTGTAGCTTAGGCTAATTTTTCATCAAATTATCATATAAGATTTCCACCTCTACAGTAAGTAATAGATTAGGGGCAGGCAATAAAGCCAGTACTCAACATCTGTCAGAGGACAACGATATACTAATTGTCGGTTGTGCAATATTGCAGGACAATACTCAACGCATTTGTTAGAATAATGAATATATTAGGGGTTCGCAAGGAGTTACGAATATTTTCAGTAGCACTTTAGAGTAAGATTTGGCGAGTATAGTTACTACGTTTTAGTTCACTTCACCGCATTGATTCATACAAACGTAATTTCTGCCTACAAAATGCAAAACATTTCCTTATTTTTTTTTTTTTTTTTAATAATGGATAAGTTTTATTTTCTATTTATATATTTACATTTACAAACAATATCATTAAAAATAACTAATAATAGAAAACTGCGCCCAGATCACCGCCTCTGGAAGGGTACCCAGTATGCTGGCTACGTTACCTCGTTGGATAGCGAGACTTATCCTCTGCCCGAGGTAATAGCCAGCCCTGGGGTCCCTGGTCGTGTCGATGAGGCGCGACGATAGTTCTTTGAAGAGCAGTCGCGCCTCGGGCCCCCATGGTCCTAGTGTCTCGACACGAAACGGCACAAATACGTGACTCTGTGTTAGAGTCCTGTACTTGCGCCGCTTGATGCCTTCTGCACTTGATGCCGCAGCGCCGGCTCTTGTGGAGGTGGCCTGGATGTGGGATGGTGCTAAAGTGTCCGCGCATGTTGCGTCCCACACCAGGGTTTTTCCATTTTTCCATGGGATCAACGACATCCCATCTGGTCTCTTGCCATCGTCCCGGGCTACACCGTTTGGCTCTAGAATGGCCGGGACGTTGATTGTGGCAAGAGCTCTCCGGATGATATCGTTGATCGACGCATGGCGTGGAAGTCTGCCGGCACTCCGCTGGCATGACAGACCGTGTTGACCCCGATGGTCGACGTTTTCTCCGCAGAGGCAGCGATGTGGCACAGTCAGTGGTGCGCCGAGTCGCAGGCCTACGGCTAGCGTCAGACTCATGTCGTCTAACATCATTCCAACGCTAGGCGATGGCAATGCATGCATCATTCCTTATTTTCTAATGATGATATGCAATTTGATTAATTGTATTTATTTACCATTCATTATCAAAATAATTATTGCAATAAATTTTCAATTTAATATATGTAATCAATTCCATGTCATAACATCAGCAGAAAATTATGGAAATATTTTGCTACTTTTGTGCAGAATTTAGCCTTGTATGATTGAACCGCTAAAATATTGTAAGGGTGCTACTTGAATACATGAAGAAATCTAAATAAAAATGTTCGGGTAGATCATTAAACCATAAGTAACAATATATTCACACAGCTAACCAAATTCGACCAAGTAGATCGATTGTAAACATCACTAAATAAAGCTCGGCTTGGAGTCCAACAAGCCACGATAGCATTGCTAATAGTGGTTGGTGTAAATATATCCAAGATCATCAGCTTCAGTGATGCTTCGATGGGTATTCAGCTCTAATTCTAGTTAGAAAAAAGTAGCTTGGGATCAAATTCAAATCATAAGATTGAAACAGTTGAGTTTCAGTTGAAATCAGTGTATTATACTGGACATTCATTGAGTTTCGGCGAGTGACCAGCTGCGCCGCCCCACGGTGCGTCAAGGTGTAGGAGCTCAAACTTATTTCGGGTTTACGTCAGGTTTCAATCATTAATTAGGTATTGAAAATTGCGAAAATTGGAAACAAAGTCACGAGCAAAAACTTTTGTATAGATACTCGTATCTCGTCTGTTTTCTGATGACCAAAGATCATGGGGTAGAATACTTTTTATCCTAATCCCACACGAACGTAGCTGCGCGTATAGATGGTTAATAATTGCAAAGAAAAAGATACATTAATTGATATAAAAAATATATAAAAGAGATTAGCAACTCCAAGTACAATCCATGCATATGCCAATGTGGAATTCAGATTATGACGATTATAACCTTCGACGCTTGACTGAATATACCATTAAAGCCATTGTTTGATTTATTCATAGAGATTGGTCATTTCTTGAGCTATTTGACGTCCTTAGATAGTTACTACTTACTTATTGTGACAATGCAAAATCCGCCCTTTTCAAGAAAATATTGGGGATAAATACAAGAATATAAGTATATCTTGATAACGCCAAACCTAAGGTGGGAATTGACGTTGAATATGCCAATACTATCTCTCTCTTCCTTTCCTAGTTACTATACGTTGATTGTAACACTAAGATGGATATATTACGTGTCGTATGGAACTATTGCTCACAAATGCTCTCAAATGCTCACCTCACAGTCCAACAAAGCACAGCTATGTCCAATCCGAGTAACACAATGGTGCGGCCATATTAAAACATTATTCAAGCCGACCATTACCATAATAAATGTTAATAAAATCGACGCACATGCACATTAGCCGGCCGTAAATCTTCGAAGGTTGTGCTATTGGTTTTTAGTCGGCCTCGTATCAATTATGGTGCTCGGACGATGTGGTGTTTAAATGTTTGCGTCGTAGTGGATGATGCTCTACTAAGGCTCTACGTCCATCAGGGCTGGTTAGTCTAAACTTGCTAGCATCTAGTTCACTATGACCTCTCTTAAAAAATGCTACGATGGCACTCTATAACGTATTATTGAAATAAAACAAAATTTTAAAACCATTTATTCAGTAACTATAATTAAACTACATCTGATAAAGAAACATTAAAATATTTAATTAAACGTTTATAAATAAATATTTTCCTTTATTTAAAGTTTTATTTATTATACAATCTTGAATTTTTTATCTTGAAACTTGACGTAGTTTAATTACAAGAAAAAAGATCTGCTTTATGGAATGGGTTTAATTAAAAATACCGAAAAATACAGTTTTCGGATAAAGGATATTGTTGTAGATAAATGAGATCGTAGGATTAGACAATAGGTGATGGTTTTTGTATGAAAATGGAAAAATAGAATATTGTTTATAGTACATAGATCATAGATTATATTAACAGAAATCCAATAAATCGAAGTTCAATTGTTCACCACCATTTGTAGTTGTTGTAGTAATTTGTGTAATTTATTTTTCCAAAGCGTTTTATTCACTGAAAATATCAGAATGTCCAAGTGAGACGAGCACCAGAAATAATAGCAGCTATAAAACTCATTGACCCACACTCCCCAAACTAGAGCAGTGTCCGCATCGGTCCATCCGTACAAGGGCGTACATAATCGCGAGGACTGAAGACGCTCGCCCACGAGCCGATTGTCCTCTCAGGACTCGCCTTGCTTCGACTCTTGCATAATATGCTCTGTACTTTCTTACTGTTATTACATACGTGCGAGAAAGTATCGTGATGATCACACCATACGTTCGTAGTTCGACGTTTAACGGTCGCGAATCGCGATTTGATTAGTGTGGAGACCACAGTCAGTCAACATTCGCTGCCATCAAAACTGTGATACCTTTATATAACTTTTATTAAGTAGATAAAAATTTAGTCATGTCCAGTATCTCTCTGAGAAAAGGCCTGTGCTATGTAGTAACATATGTTCTGTATAAGGTGTAACAAAAAAAATACGATCAAACTAAGGGAAAAACTGTTTCAAAAATGTTATTGTCGCAGGTAGTAAGCTGATATTTATAGGTCTGATATGTTTTAACACACACACACACACACACACACACACACACACACACACACACACACACACACACACACACACACACACACACACACGCGCACGCACGCACGCACGCACGCACACACACACACACACACACACAAACACACGCACACGCACACACACTCTACCTGTCTCAAATATTAATAATAGAATCTTTCAGATGACTGCTGAAAATGCAGCGTGGTAGTTTATGTACAACTCAATCGTTTCATACCGTGCAGAAATTGTACTGGAAAGTCGCAACTTCTGACGTCGAAACGCGCGACTCGCGTCTCGTCGTACTACCTATACAAACCTCAATTCAATTATTTTCTATAGCACCCGTAGGCGCGAGACACATAGATGAGACTAGTGGCGAGGGCGCGGTAAGATGCATTATTAGTCATATTTAGGATAAGGAACTAGTTTGTAGTTAGTTTTTAAGCAGGTGAGTGCTGAAAAACAGCGCAGTCGACAGGCAGGCACGCCTTGTCTCTGGCGGCACATGGTGAGATCACATGGTAAATTCTTTACATTTGGCAACAAAAGATGTGATCAGTAATTCATTATTATTTGTCAGATTTGCCGTATTTGTTGGTCGTAATAAACGTATTTTCACTTTACTTTTAAAAGGCACGTAATATTATGAGTAAGTCCTCTGTTTTGTTTTTTTTATTAATTCAACCTGTGATTAACGGTGTTGGCACAATTATCTTCTTGACATAATGAAGCCATTCTGCTTGATTATTATTGTTCTGCTGAATCAAGGAAAAATCGATGTTTTTCCCATGTAAAATATTTTTAAACGAGGGGCAGAACCCGTTTTCATATGTAAGTTTATAGGGATCTGATTACATGTATAGGCTATGTTATATAAACTTTATGTACAGTTTATGTAGTCTTAAGTGGATTGACATTTATAAAAACACGATTACTTAAAACACTCGATAAAAGCCGATTAACATAGTCGGTTGTGGAGATCTTACTACACGTAACCACATATTAAATCAACTGCCTCTGAGGAGTGCTTTAGGGGAATCGTGTTTTTATAAATAAGGCGGTTAGTTTCAAGGAATTTTCGTACAAACAAAAGTTAGAAGCGCTGACACCTCTCCAAACATTTTACAACATCCGTAAAAGTTCACATAATATTGCCATGTTTAAGAGGAGTAAAGGCAATATTACTCTCACCGACTTTAGCACCATTCTAAACGCTTTTACAGAGTAACTGCTTATTAGGAATCAAATATGGAAACAACAGTTCAGCCCTGAAGCGTCATAACGTCTCGGAATGGACTCCGAAATGATTTTCACTTCCAAGTTGTTATGCTGTCCATATGAATGTCGATAAATGTCTTACGGTAAATTCAGGTGCTTTCTGGAAGTTCCTTAAACAAAACCTAATTTAAGTACAGTATCTGGAAACTCGAAAATTGTATAAGTTACTGTATAGGTCGAAGATTAGTCTGTATTAACTGAGTTGAGACCACGCGTGTAAAGGTTGGTGCATAGTATTGACCTTATTAAAATCATCTACTAATTGAAATCGCGATGAGAACGTGAAATCTCGTGTTCGACATTTGTGTATGGTGGAGCAGCAGTAAACCACTATCTTTTGTGATTAGTACTCAGTACATACAAATATTTTTATTGAGGCTCCTTAGCCTCTCAGTACGCGAGTATATTTCTAAAATTCATGACACATAGAAATATTTGTGATGAATCTTATAGATTTTTAAAGCGCACCTCTATTGTGTGCACGCGTCGTGGCTGTATAGGTCAAGCGGCCGGCGAAGTGGGGCCACGGTAAATGTCACTGTCCCAGGATCTTTCCGAAACCACTGCAGCTAGGGTTCGCACGCATCTTCGCCTGCATTTTTCATATAATTTTTCGAAAAAAGGCATTACTGACACTTTTGGCCACTGCTTTAACTTGATAAGAGGAAGGGAATGTACTTTTGCTTGGATATAAAAAAACCAGGCATGTCAAACTACGACCTAAGAAAGGCACGCCAATCTACTTTATTTGAAAACTGTGAATGAATTTGCTTTTTGAACCCCCACAAAAGCCTCAAGAAATAATTTCCATGCAGCCAAAATCTAACCCTTCGGTTGAAATGGCATATTTTAAAGACAATTAAAACGAAACACAAAACCTTTCGGCGCATCGACACAGGCGCACGGTGTTGCGGTCGCGTCTCTTCTCACATCTTCTCGCAAAGGGCGCCGTTTGACCGATAACGACTGCGGCCTTCCGAATGGAGGGCCGGGTCTTGCACCATGCACTATGCACTTTAGGGTTGCCATGGGAACGGTTAATGGTGCTAAATTATGACCAGTTGTTGCGGTTAAGGATGCCGGTGTTCCAAATTTTAAAACTTAAGACATGGAGGTGGGAACTTGAGAATAGTTTACCAATAGAACCAACTGTATCAACTATCAGTACAGTGTTCGGAATTTAAATTTTTGTTTCAATTCGGTCGGTAGATCGCACTGTGTTGCAATAGCAACAGTGTTGGCTCCTAAATAAATGACCAGTTGTTGGATACAGTCGGCAATACGGCGATATTTGCATTTACTCTACTCTGTAATGCTACAGGGTACTTCACGACAAAAACTTTCTGTTGGCTGTACGTGAAAAAGCTCTTTCGCATCATCAACACGTCAGTTTTAGATACTTTTCATCTTGCCCTTCGCTAATACGACCCTTATTTAGTCGACCTAGGTCTATGTCAATTTAACGGCTCTTCCACTCACAATCCCTTGATGTTTTTCTTTTGCCAATCATTCTTCCTTCATCCTTTTGAAATGTCCAAACCAACGCAAAACTCATTTCTCATTTCTAGTTATCTTATAAACGTCTAGTCTTTTATAACTTAGTTCAGTTGGTATTGTTATATTGATCAGTTTGCCATATTACCTGCATTGTGAACCTCATATTTTATTTCATGCTCTATTCCAGTCGAATTTGACATTTGTCCTAGAATCTTGATGTATCTTTAGCGACTATTACTGTAATGGTCACGAATAGCTCAAATGTTTCAACGCAAAGTACAAAATATTATTTTATTGCCAACTAAAGCTGACCTTTGCGAGGTCTATAAGGTTATGAAAATGAGATGAGCGGTATAGACCCCCGCGGATCTTTAGAGGACAATAGAATATTGTAAATAATAACCATTGTACTCGTAAATTCGGGACCAGTAGCTGTAACTAGAAGAATATATCAAAAGCAAATGTATTTAATTTCAAACGCATTTTAGCAGTAACTTTACAGATTGAATCAAAATGCTGTTCGTGTTACAGAAGTTAGTAAATCTGAAGCAGTATTTTTTAAGATGCTTGAAGATGCAATATTATCTTTAGCATAGTTTTTCCTTCTTCGCAACCTCCTGCATTAGGTCCACCTTTTGTGCGGTTAAGAATTAATAACAATGTTTCCCTTCACAGCTAGCGAGCCATTATACATTTCACAGTTGTTAATATCTCCAAAAACATACATATTTCTCTATTTGTCCCTTAGGATGACCATCGGACCGTATTTGTTTTGTCTCCAAATTCAGCAAAAGGACGGCAAGCAATAAATCGTAATAGAAGGCTATCTAACCAGGAACAATCTAATCCAGGAGAAGTATTTGCCTACAACTGAAGCTAAAGACTAAATATCCAGGCAGAACAATAACCCCAGGTTTCCACTTTGTTAAGAAACGGTTGTTAATTGTTTTTAAAATGCAATTTGGCCACTTGATAGCTGATAACAGTTAGTTCAAAAATCATTAGCGTACATGAAGCCGAGAATGTTAAGATAATATCGTCAAGTAAACATTTAACTTAAATTTAAATTTACGGCAAATTTAAAGCCACTATGTTTGCTTTACAATTCTTTATTTCTTCATAAATCTAGAGGGAAGGCGTACGTGAACATTCGGTTCAATTGTTCTGAAATCAACTTTTAGCTGGTCCCAGATTATTATACTTTAGTACGATGACAACTGCATGAGAGCGCTAATTTAATATCATTGGTGCTTCAAGTCTACACGCACACACATATCAAACCTTCTAGGCGTCAATAGTATGAAAATAAATGTCACGTGACCCGACTGTCTATCAGTCTGTCTGTGTATCTGTCATTGCACGGTAATGCACTAACAGAATCGCGGCCCTGGCTAACAGACCATTATTCCCGTAATCTACTACTGTGTTGGGTCTTTTTATTACTCTGTCATATCTATAATCCTTGTAATAGAGTACATATTCTTTGTTCTACGTGGGGTTTGGTCGGGTTCCAGGCCCATTGTACAATTGTCCAAACGGGATGGTACAAATAATATTCAAATCGATGCCCATACCGGCGGTTCACCGCCGGCAATTTGTGCGTGGTATATTTTGACGTCTCCATACATAAACATTGCGCGTTGTTCTCGAATCATCGCCCAGTAGTTTATGCCCCTTGTTATGTGCGGCCCGAGTAAGTACACGCTTTTCGGGTTCTAGCATGGGCAGTACGACGACGCTAGTTGCTCGTTTTAAATGTCAAAAGTCGTGACTTTCCGCTACATTAATTGTAAAAAACTGTAATTTTTGAAAACGCGTGACTCGTGCCGTCATACTACCCATGCTGGCCGCAAAGGAAAAATGTGAAGCTTGAAAGGCAAGTCAATAACTAATTAAAAAAACCACTTCATTTCTTGAAGTGGTTTTTTTAATTAGTAATTAGCACGTTCTGAAAATAAGGATTTGGTGACTTTCTATTGGAGCTCATCAACAGACTTTGACGAAACTTTTATGAGACCATCCTGAGAGTACCTTTTTTCTACCGAAGAATGAATAAAATCTGACAACGTGGTAAAGAATTAGCGTTGAGCAATGAACATAGATACATAAAAGAATAGATTACGGGCTTGCTTTTGAAGTTACATTAAAATGTACAAACACGCAGCGGAATTTTACCCGACTTCGGCAGAGCCAACAGGAAGGATTTTGATTTTAGCAGTTTTTATATATATATAAAGTAACAAATTATGGAGAAACCTGTGTGTGAAGTATAGGTGTAGGTGTACCTGAGTGCTAATGAATAATAAATAACTTCCACACAACACAATCACTTGACCTCCCAAACTAGGATACCCTGTGCTATGGTAACCAGGCAAGGGCATTACAAACATGGAAATACACCCAGACTAAGGCCATTTGTACAAATGTACGGCGCACCCCAGTGGGAATCGAATCAAATTAAGTCCATACACTCTGCATGAGAGAAGGCCTGGGCCCTGCAGTGGGACCTAAATAGGCTACATAAAGAAAAAATGCACTGTACCTTCCCACAAATACTAACGCCTTCTTACACAATCATAATACAAATCAAATAAACATCGAAAGCTGCCCTTCCTCACGGAGCGAAAGTGGGAACCATCTCATTTTACGAGCCAAGAGTCTGCTCGGACCTTTAAAGGGCCATAAAGGAAATAAACAAAATGGCAGGAAACGTTTAGCTTGATGTTTTCTTCTGACACTTACTGATGGAAAATGATTGAAACCTTATTTTAGCAATAATGTCATTGTTTGATAATGCAGCCTCTTTCCGCCCACCCCACTGTTGTTATTTGCCATACTCTTGACAAATCTATTTCGCTTAAGGGGATCCAGTGGGCTAGCTAGCGCCACCAATGAAAAAAAAATCATAAGTATGTTCTTTTACAGAGCTTCTTTTACTTTTGTCTGTAGATTGCAAAGACGCTCTTTGCGTCAAATTGTGAAGTCTCCGGTTAAACTGCAAATAAACATAAACCACGTACAGACCCCAGATATCTATCAAGCTGCAACGCAAACTAAGCTGGATAGGATCGCTGGATCCTGCGCGTGAGTCGCGTGACCTTACGGGGAACGCCTAGCCCGCACTCCATAAACGGAATCAATTTACGGGGCTACCCGGAGCTAATTAGCGCCACTACTGAAAAAAAAAACCTTTTCTTCTATTATAATATTATACGTGTTTGCAAAAAGAGGAACAACATAAATCTCAATAGTATTAATAGCTATTATTGGAACCTATAGCTTGGAACCAAAGGACAAGAAACTAGGATTCGAAAGCATTTTTGTTAAAAACAGGCATTTCTAGCGAAAATTCATTAAGTTATAAGAATAGCACAATTATTGAGTTTGATTTAAAAACCTTTGTATTACTCATAATAATAATATGTGTACTTTAGCAGGGCTTCCAATTTTTTCAATTCGCGGTACAGGTTTAGTATTTTGTTATGATGCTCTAGTCAAAAGTAAGTCTGGTTTTCGTGGTAGAAAAACCAGGCGTGCAGTCTTTGGTAACCCCTGGTCTAGATTGATAGAGCGTGAAAAAGTACCTCGAGAAAAAAAAAGAATACCAAATGAAATTAAATAAGTTCTCACCTGTGTTTACAAAAATTTTCCAATTGCACACCAAATAAATAAAATTTCACTAATGCGTTAGCCAAAAAATGAACCATTTAATGTATAAATCTTTTACAAAATTTTTTTTATCATAAAAAAATTGGATATAACGTTAAGTTAACATATGTATATAAAAACCATTTATTTATTTTGGGAAGGATTTATATATTTTGGTAATCACTTATTCATTTATTTAACTTTATATATTTTTTGGGAGTTTTAATATACGTACTTTGGTGTTTATATTATTTTATTTGGCTGTAAGTATTAGGGTTGAAAAAAATATTTTAATTAGAGTATCAAGTATATGTACCCAATTACTTTAACAAAACATTAACGAAAACCTCAGCGTTGCGTTTCACACTAGCGCATCGAGCGTGTGCTAGCCTTACTGCACTCTGCCCGTGTGTGTACTCGAAATAACTGTACTTAAAACATTAATTTGTCTTCCAATGTCTCTTATGAGCTTGGGAAGGAACAGCTAGGTTACTTGTAAAACGATCTATCAACCTCTGAAAACAGGTGTAGTTCACCGATAGAGCACAAGGTTCAAATAAAGTTTCCATAAATCGCATACAAATTAATTAAAATATAAATAACGAAGCTAGCGATATAAATGACTAAATTTAGAAATAATTAAGTGATTCGCTCACGCTCAAGGAAGAAAATAAACTAGTGTTTGCGGAGTGGAATATCCTGAGGAAGATTCTGGGCACATCAAAGAGGAAAGATGGTAGTTGGTGAGTTAAACAGAGAAGAAAGAAACTAAATTACACAGGTCATGCAAAGAGAATGGGAAAGGATCGGGCAGTGAAGAGGGCATACCTGGGGCTAGTGGCCAAAAACCGGTTGGCCGGCCCAGATATCGCTGGAAGCACGAAGTGGCGTGGTGGAGGACCTGCGTGAGCTCCAGGCAGGCGACTGGGAAGAGACCACGCAGTACAGAGACAAGTGGCGACTTCGTTTATCGAAGGCCAGGACCCACTTTGGGTCGCTGAGCCAGCGGAGTAAGGTTCAATTCCTTTTTTTTTTGCTTTCTATAACAAATAAAAATGAAAATAAAACCAGTCAATATTATATTTACCACCATAAGTATAATGTTTACATAAAATCGTCACTCAGTTCGGACTCATCGCAATTCACAATATGGACGATGTTGAATCTCATTCATCATACTATCAATCGTACAATGTTCATTAGTATAATTCTTACTAATGAACATTACATGAATCGTGGTGATATAAACATAAACATAAACATTTACATACAGGCACATACATTGCTTCTGGCCCCACACTAGGATACCCTGTACGGATACGACACATCGTGGGTACCAGAAACAACGACATCACAAACATGTAAACATCCAAGACCTGGGGTTTTTTTTGTCCCCAGCCGGGATTCGAACCCGGGACCTCTCGTATGGTATGCAGGTGCACTACCGCTGCGCCACGAAGTCGTCAAATGAATACAGTCATGAATAAATACAGTCACGAATATATTTTATATATCAGTGTTATTCAGTATCGGCTATTATATTGTAATGTCACTTAACTTGATTTCTAGTATCAGTAGGACTAGAAAATATTGGTACTAACCCGCAATAGTGGGTTGGGTAATAATCTAATAGTTATTTCTCATTCCCATAAACATAATTTGGCAAATCTCTCTAGACCATGCTAGAGATTACATGAAACTTCTGTGAAAGAGCTGTGTTTCCAGGTGCGTTAATGAATACGGAGGCTAATGTTGGCCTGTGACATACGATATTATTGTTCCCCGGCCTGACGCAGGGCCAGGGTTAGAAGTTAAACCCGATACATAACTCTATGGACGCGATACACCGATGTGGTTCCACTTTTTGGAATCGCGAAGATACGTTACCTCTATTATCACTACTCGAGTAGAAATAAGAGGTTAGACGTACATTGCATTGTATAAACGTTTGGGAATAAAATGTGATCTATACAATTTTTTTCAATACTTTTTAGCTCATAATTTCAATTAAAAATGGAAGTGAGTATTCTCAATAGACGAAAACGTCCAGAGTAACTATTCATTGTTTGACTACTATTCTTAAGCACCAACGCAATATACCTAAAAAGCAGAATATCGATAATGTCATCTTCCCACCTCACCACTTTAGTTTACGTTCCAAATGAACTGAAGTACACCTTATTTTGTAGACAATAAGCATGGTGTCAACAGCAAATATAATAAGCAAAACAGCGGCTCGAGATCGCAAGCCAGAGGTCAGTGAAGGGTCAACCGAGTCTAGGGTCAATGGTGCCGTACTGTCATGTAAATCCATATTGACAGTTTGAACTTGATGTTTTTTGCCGTGAATTTATTCTGTGTGTGTGACGTCAGAGGCTTGCTCGTGCGAGGTTAGTTTGGGGTCAGGGGCTGAGGATATTTTCATCCCATTGTGGCATAATTTGCTTAAATCTACTGAAGATTTCCAGGAAAGACAATGTAAACACGTGCGGAGCCAACTAAGTCACGGGTTTCCTTACGATGTATTTTTATAGCGTTAGACAGACCACCGATTAAGCTGAGATGGAGGTACAGGTTGGTGAAGCCTAATCCATCTAAAAAATAATTATGGTCCCTTCAGCAATCTTCTGTTGGTAGGAGTTGCCAATAGACACTGTACAAATTAGATGAAATGTATCAAGCCAGATGGTAACTGTAACGCGTAGAACAATGCAACTGAAAAGCACTGCTCCGCGTTCCCAAATTGTAAAAGGTCTGAGTAAAAGTTACATTGTGCGGATTTAAAAGATACATACAAACGTACGCCAGTATCCCGGAGGGTTTGCCATTTGCGACGATCCTGACAGACCTGTTTCGTTTCATCAACATTCATTAGTCGGTACATGCACGCATCGGTAACTTATTGGTGATTGATGTTGAATGATGAAGATGACCCTTATTGATTTAATGGTATTGGCATAATCCGAGTTTCCTTTTAAAGGTGAAACAACACTAAACTGCGCCGAAGTTAGTCGGAGCCGTTCAAATTATTAAATTCAGAATTCCTTATTTTTCCGATTCGGCACTGGAGATTCCATAGGATTTCATTCACGTCTGTGCTCACGCCTGTATCCCGTTGGAGTGGGCAGGGACCAGGGTTTGCCACTTACCACAATCCTGACAAACGCCTTTCTCTTTAACAATATTCGTTACTCGATTGACTACTAGGACAGGGGTCGTGGGTTCGATTCCCCCAGGAGGCATCGTACTTGATCCATACAAATGGCCTCAGTCTGGGTGTTGTTGCAAGATTGTGCTGCTTTTGCCTGGCAAGCATAGCTCAAGGTCTCCTAGCTTGGGACCGATTGTGTTGTGTGGAAGTTATTATTATTAATGTGCACTTTACTCAGTTACGTTGACTTTGCAACTAAATCGATCTTTCGTTTTTCGATCTTATGTTCAGTGGACCTGACGTGGTTCGAGTCATCGTTTTTATAAAACTTTTTTTACGGTCCTGCTTCCATATAACGCGCACCAAATCCTGAACGATTAAAATCATCTAATTGTTAAATTCCTACAGGATCTGGTGCGTATAATTAGGAAAACATCGTGAGGAAACCTGAGTGTCCGAGTGGTTCACACGCGTTGAGTGCTTGAAATTGCGAATCCGCGCTGGGCACGCGTGGTAATTAAGCCCATACTCTCTCTCTGGGAGAAGACCTGCGCCCTGCAGTGGGGCATATTGGATACTCGGGTATATCGTCGGTCCATCTGGCAGGTGGCCTGCTGACCTATCGTTATTCCTCTCAAGGTTGTAAGCTTAAGTTAAGGACCAACAATATGTAAAGGCTAACAAGCTGTCAACAGTGCTAACAGTAAACTTTTTTTCTTACAGACAATAAACCGTACTGGGATAGAAAACTCTCACAATGATCACGTCAGAAACATAGCAGAAGACGTTTCTATCGCGTTTGTCGCGAGAAAGTTGATTGTGCGTCAGTCAGCGGTCGCGTCTGGCTAATAATGATACTGTATCATTATTAGCCAGACGCGAGGCAGATCTAGCTTTTCTATTTTTACGTCAAAAAGTAGACCGGAAACTTTGAGTCCACACTAGCTGACAAACGTTATTTTGCCATATTAATTAGCCTCCGACCTATACTCAGACTTACCAAATATACACAAAACAGCCGTTTCGGAGTAGTTCGATAACGAACCCTGTAACACTGGAGATTTTTATATATTAGAGATATCATAAACAGCCTATATACGTCCTATGTACCTCTACCCCAGGAGACCCAGGTTCGATTCCCAGTGCGGGCATGTACCTATGATTTTGTTTTCTAAGTTATGTACATTTGTGAAGTTATAGTAGCAATACCACTTGCTAACGGTGAAGGAAAACATCGTGAGGAAACCTGAATGTTTGAGCTTTTCATACACCTCAGCGCTTGAAATCGCCAATCCGCGGTGGACATGCGTGGTAATTAAGCCCATACTCTCTCCCTGATAGAAGCCCTGTGCCCTTCAGTGGGACGTATATAGGCTGCTTATGCTATACGTAGGGCACAGGGCTTCTTTCACATAGAAAAAGAGACATAACATAACATAACATAACATAAACTCACGCCTGTATCCCAGAGGGGTAGGCAGAGACCAGGGAGTGCCAAGGGAGAGTACGGGCTTAATTACCACGCGTACTCACCGATTACGTATGCCAACCGCGAATTGGCGATTCAAAAGAAAAAAGAAAACAGCTTTTAAAACATTGGGTATAAACTTTGAGTTTAGTATCCGCCACGTTGGTTTGTTATTAAGTCACTTAACTTCCAATCCAGAGTCGTGGGTTTTCGCGAAATTTGAACCCGTACCTCTGGAAACCATGCTCTGCTCTAGCATGGTGAGCTAACATTTTTTTCAATGCAAAGTTTGTGTTGCAAGTTTGTTATAGATGGTAAGTAATCCTATTGTTTAATCAGTGGCAGTTTTTACAAGTCACCGCTCACTGTATAAACGCTTGGGACTTGACACACTGTAACTAACAGACAGCTCGCTATCCCAGGGACACCTGAAGGAAGGGATAACACCCGCCCGCGTCACCATTCACTGAGAGAACGTGGAAAAGTAACAGTAGTTTCGCAGTATCGCTATGAAACAGCCCAATTATGAGGCTAAGTGTGTAAATCTATTTTGACTACTTAGTTTAGGTTATTCGAGGCCAAGAGGAAAACGCCGGCGTTCAGTGAGTTAGTGGCTAAGTAAGTCATAGAGTTGTAATCGGAGGCGGATCGTCCGCGGACGTGTGCGCCGGCGCAGCGATACCATCTGTTCACATGACCCGGCGCTGGCCGCTGTGTACTTCCGACCGGGGCTTAGTTTTTGATCTATTTAATCTATTCCTACGGTTAATGTAGGTAAATGAGTCCCGTTTTCTGAGAAGCTTTTACCTAAGTTGAGAATAAGAATCTTTAAATAGAAAATCATCGTTTAAATCGAAGTTTAACCAAATAAAAGCTGTTTTTTATTTAATATTTAGCAGCCAGAAGGCAGACAAGGTCACTCAGATGGTCACAGCCTACAGAACTTCTCTCAGAGAGAGAGAATCTTTTGGTAATACTATACTCAGATTTAACTAAATCCGAATGCAGAATTCACAAAAAAAAAACAACTTGGTCGCACGACACAAAACAAGTGGCTACGTTCAGTTAACGTCAATCTATCGTAAAATACCTCTAGTAAAGTTGATTTATGTGAAGTAAAAAAAAATCCGAACTTAGCTACACGGTTTGACCAAACATTGACGCAAGTCGTTCATGAGAAACGTCTGATAGCTCATCTCACGTGCCCTCTTCCAATGTAATGCAAGTCCTGGCAACATTGTTACTGTAGGTATGACCTTGTGTATTACTCGTCCTGAATTGACTCGTCACACGCTGTTTTATTCAATATTTTTCTACGAATTAATGGTTATATAAATCCTAATAGTTTACAATAATCTATAAAATATTTTTCTTTTCCTTAGACCAAAATTTCCTTCACAGGCTCAAGTAATAGATTTGATTAGCCTACTTGGTACTTATAAACTTACACTTTAACGTTCACTTTAGTTGTATAGCATGGGGCGAATTTGGATGTTATTAGGTACTACTCGTACAGATACTTTTTCATTGTAACTTTCATATTTTATGTCTCGCTTCTTGTGTGCAATAAAGAATATTCTTATCTTATTTTATAACATAATTGTAATTGTACCTATAGTATCAAAACTGCTGGTAGTAACACCAATTCAGTTAACTAAATCCTGATGTTACTGGTAGTTGTAGGCGAATGCAAATATATGTTATTGTAGACTAAGTTCATATTATCACCTAACGACCAAGTTTTTTTTTGCATTGGGTTGAGATAACTTGGGACGAGTTATTTAGTATTCATTTAGAATAAATCGTCTTTCGAATTACAATAATTTTTTCAACACACTTGCTCATAAAATGACTGTTATTGCACTGAATTAAGGCACATAATGTGGCTTAATATCAAAGCGTGCGTTTTGCATTACCATTATAACCAAGTGCGATAATGTTATAAAACCTTTTTGTTCAACCTCGGAGAAGGTTTGATATCATTTTGATGTATAAAAAAAATGTTTAGAGTTATTTTGTTCAGTGGTACAAATCAGTATCTACCTTGATAAATTTAAGCATTTCCGTACAATAAAATTAGATTTTTAGCATTTTTAAGCAAACACTTTACAATAATTAATGTAAACCTAATAATTAACATAAAATTTATGAATAGGTTAGCAACCTCATTATATCTTGATGGCCATGCATTGCAGCCATCTTTGATGGATGCGCGCGCACAAGAATACTGTTTTGAATTTTACCGCCATACATAACACGAATCACGCACGAAAAATATTGTTTTGATACAACACTCACTTTTTTTATTCACAAGTGTGTTGAAAAACGTCGTATGAAACACGTGAGCATTGGTCATTAACTCATTACACTTCTCGTCTCCACCGACTCGAGTGTAATGACCAACATACCACACTTGTATCATAATGTACTATTAACCGCCCTGGCGTGACTAGATATCGTTGCGCTTACGCTTTATGGTCCGATTGATTTTGTCACAATGTCAATGATGCCCGTGTTGATTGAAAAGTTACATAATTAGAATTAATTCTTGGGCGACAGAGGTCACTGGTATTATTGCATGTCAATCAACAATAATCCAATGAAGACTCTGCCTGCTTATTATGTCGGGATTTATGTTGTCTTGTAAGGTTAGTATTTTAAATAGCTACCTTCCAAGGTATATTGGCGCAGAATAGCTGTTTAACCTCCTCAGTCCTGACCTTGAAAATAACAATTGAAAACCATGTTATTTTCAAGGTCAGGACTGAGGAGGTTAAGGGGATCTATGCAGTGACACAAGCGCCACCAATGAAACAAGTGTTAAGTGTCAACCTGTCCTAATGAATAAAAAAAACCGGCCAAGTGCGAGTCCGCACCATTATCTGTAGCAAGGGTTCCGAACCATTATCTATACAACATTAGACACAAAGATCAAGAAAAAACGACAAAAAAATCACATTTGTTATAAGGTGAATATTTATTTTATTTTAATTTAGTTATTTATTTTTGAAGCGAATATAGAACTAATCTAGCTGTTGCCATAATTAATATGAAGAAAAAACGGCAAAAAATTACGTTTGTTGTATGGGAGCAGTTTTTAGTATTTGTTGTTATAGCGGCAACAGAAATACATCATCTGTGAAAAATTCAACTGCCTACCTATTACGGTTCATGAGATACAGCCTGGTGACAGACAGACAATAAACAGTGAAGTCTTAGTAATAGGGTCCCGTTTAGTCGTTTGGCACCCTTTGGGTACGGAACCCTAAAAAACATATCTGTATGGACACTTTTTGCAAAAACGATCTGTAACAAATCTAGCCAAGTGCGAGTCGGACTCGCGCACGAAGGGTACCGTGCCATTATCTATACAACATTTGAATATTTCAAGCGTCTACCTGTTGCCGTTGTTAATATCAAGCAAAAAACGGCATAGAAATCATGTTTGTTGTATGGCTCCCCTTAAATATATAGTTTATTATATTTTGTTGAAGTTTTTGTGAAAATTTTAACAGGCTAAATATCACGGTTTATGAGATACAGCCTGGTGACAGACGCACGGACGGACGGTCGGACAGCCGAGTCTTAGTAATAGGGTCCCTTACCCTTTGGGTACGGAACCCTAAAAAAGATAATGATTTTTTCCATTGGTGGCGCTAGTGTTACTGCGTGTAGCCAAGAGGCAAAGCCAAGTTGCAAGGAAGGATTAAAACAATGAATGTACTTTTAGATGATTTACTGTTTATTTTCACCTTTGTGTCCTTATCAACCTTGCAGTAGGCATCTAAGTGGTTTGTTGTCAACTTTAAAAAGTATTAAGAATAGAATTTCTGCGTGTCCTTTTTTATGTTTATTTTGTTTACGAAATAAAGGCGTAGAGGGCGTACATCTTAGAATGAACAAGTTAAATCTATATAAGTATCTGTGTGAGGTCGTCTGTTTTATGTGTGTGTGTGTGTGTGTGTGTGTTTTTGTGTGTGCGGGCGTGCGTGCGTGCGTGCGTGCGTGCGTGCGTGTGTGTGTGCGTGTGTGTGTGTGTGTGTGTGTGTGTGTGTGTGTGTGTGTGTGTGTGTGTGTGTGTGTGTGTGTGTGTGTGTGTGTGTGTGTGTGTGTGTGTGTGTGTGTGTGTGTGTGTGTGTGTGTGTGTGTGTGTGTGTGTGTGTGTGTGTGTGTGTGTGTGTGTGTGTGTGTGTGTGTGTGTGTGTTATTTATTTCAGGAAATTGATGTAAGTGTGCATTATTATTTTATACATAGATAAGATTACTACACACAATAAAAAACACAGTATGGTTCTCATCGTTTCAGCTTTTGCATAAAGGAAATGGGATATTTTTTTAGATTTCATTGTCAAGTGACATTTAACATTAATGAGTTGTGTGTGCCGTGTAAAAACTATAATGCGCTGGTGTAGAAATTGCAAACTTGGGACATAAACTGCGCTCTAAATCTCGCTCGAAGCAGCCACATCTCAGTCGCTCACAACAATGGACGTTTTGTCAAAGCAAAGGTAGATAGATATACGTGAGATGAGCTATCTGCCGGTTCCCATGGTCGAGATACGAGTGACCCTCACGAGGTTACGGATGGTCACCGTAGTGAGATAGGATCTGCTTAGGAAGCTTAGCTTGAACTTAGCGGATGGGATGTTTAGTTTATTTTATTTAGTTTTATGTGAAGTTGGCAGGGAAAGATTTGATATTTTACGCAAAAATAAACTGTAGTACCTACCACATTAGTATGGTTTACATACTGAACGTTTCTTATTGACGGTGTCAACTGTGATACAGGTACTTACAAAATAAAAATTAAGTACCTGATGTAAATTGCAAGATTTTGCCATCACTGTGTTGAAAACCTTTAAAAACGGGTTGATAGATGACGAGGGAACGTGATTTTAACGTACCAAAAATAATTAAAATAGTTTTTATTTAATTGCATATTTGGCAAATAAAGTAAGATTTTGCCACAAATGTACTTTAATTAACTGTATTGCACTCATAAAAGGCAAACATGAAAGTTTTTTTTTTAGGGTTCCTTATCCAAAGGGCGCCAAACGGGACCCTATTAGGGTTCCGTACCCGAAGTGTGCCAAACGGGACCATATTACTAAGACTTCACTGTTCGTTTGTCTGTCTGTCTGTCTGTCCATCTGTCTGTCTGTCTGTCAACAGGCAGTATCTCATAAACCATCATAGCTAGGCAGTTAAAATTTTCACAGATGATGTATTTCTGTTGCCGCTATAACAATAAATACTAAAAACAGAATAAGAAGAGTATTTTACATATTTAAGGGGGGCTGCCATACAAAAAACGTAATTTTTTGCCGTTCTTTGCTCGATATTAATAACGGCAACAGGTGGACGCTTGAAATATTCACAAAATAAATAATTAAATTGAAGTAAAATAAATATTTAAGGTGGGCTCCAAACAAGACGTGTTTTTTTCCCGTTTTTCCCCGATCTTTGTGTCTAATGTTGTATAGATAACGGTACGGAAACCTTCGTGCGCGAGTCCGACTCGCACTTGGCCGGTTTTTTTAATGTTACCTATATATACGTCCCCCTACGGGGCACAGGCCTTCTCTCAGAGAGAGAGAGTATGGGCTTAATTTCCACGTGTGCACACCGCGGATTGGCAAGTTCAAGCGCTGAGGTATTCGAACATCTCGGACACTCAGGTTTCCTCACGATGTTTTCCTTTACGGTTAGCGAGTGGTATTGCTACTACAACTTCACAAATGTACGTAACTTACAAAACAAAGTCATTGGTACATGCCGGGATTCGAACCCAATATCTCCCCAATTTGAAGCCGGCTTTCACCAACGCCAACACCAAAAGAAGCGGTGGTAGCCTAGTGGGTAGAACGTTGGACTCGAAAGCGGGAGACCCAGGTTCGATTCCCAGTGCGGGCATGTACCTATGACTTTTATTTCTAAGTTGTGTACTGAACATTTGTGTGTTATGTACATTTGTGAAGTTATAGTAGCAATACAACTCGCTAACAGTGAAGGAAAACATCGTGAGGAAACCTTGGTATCTGAGCTATTCACATACCTCAGCGCTTGGAATCGCCAATCCGCGGTAGGCACGCGTGGTGATTAAGCAGATACTCTCTGTCTGAGAGAAGGCCTGTGCTCTACAGCGGCACGTATATCGGCTGCTTATGCTATTCACCAACGCTCCACAAAATAATTATGCGATTGAAAACTGTTTAATGAAACATTCAAAAATTGTAACTTAAACCGACATATCGCAAAGCAACTTTGCTTAAACGGCCTTTTAATATTATAAACCGGCAATTGAACAAAGTAATGAAATACTCTTCGACATTGCTATCAAACACACTTAAATATTTAATTAAGTACAATATGATAGTGATAAATTTCGCCTATTGAAGTCATTAAATTGGGTGGTCTTAACTCAAACGCTACCTACAGAGAAGATAAAATGAATAGGTTAATTGGTACAAAAGAACCTGTCATGAACATAACATTATGAAAATGTGAGGTGTTTTTATTAGAATTTGTAAAAGTCTATTGTGTACTACAAGTATAGCAAAGGGTTCCGTGCCATTATCTATACAACATTAGACATAAAGTTCGCGAAAAAACGGCAAATAATCACCACGGTAAAAAAATTAAGTCTGTATTTTGTTCTGTTTTGAGTATTTATTGTTAATATAGCGGCAACAGAAATGCATCATCCGTGAAAATTTCAACCGCCTAGCTATCACGGTTCATTTGATAAATTCTGGTGACAGATAGACAGACAGACAGACGGACAGTTAAGTATTAGTAATGGGGTCCCGTTTGGCACCCTTCGGGTATAGAAACATAAAAAAAAAAATTCTTGGACAGCTCAACAGATTTCGAAAAAATTTTTGGCCAGATATGTAATGGAAATCTATCCTTCTGCGCTAGTAATTTGTGGCGAAAACCCCACGAATGAGTCAGTGTTAGTAGGCATCGTTGCATAATTTTGCAAAGTTCACAAATTGATGTACAGGATAGATGGAATAATCGAATTGAAGACAATCGAGGCGTAGGTGGAGAATGGCAGTTAAAGATTTTTTTAGTCTGCAAAGTACAGTAATTTATCCTGGCCAGTGTCGAAATAAAAAAGGTAGGTATCGATTTAGGAAATTTTTTTCGCTGTTGGCGGGTCGCGAGTCTCCAGCGATTTGAATTGACATTTCAAAAATCGAATTGAATCTAGTGATCCATTCATCAATAAAATAAAAAATATAAATTATTGCTCTTAACAAATTAGAGAAGACTTCAATATTTTTTACGGTACACGGGAACCACGCAAAGAAACTTACAAATAATAAATTAATTAACGGCCTTTTAATAAATCAACCAACAGACTAACCGACAAAAAAGGATTGAAAAGCTGAATAACGTTTTCTATGCGGTGTTCTATTTATCTACATTGACATTGGTGCAACCTCGCTGATTCACCTCAAGAGGCTATCTCAACACAGTGCGCAAGCGCAACTAGACGCTCATTTGCGCTGCCATCCTGCGCCCACGCACTTGAATTCATTGACGAATGATTAACTTGTAAGCGTAGGTGGTATTGTAGATACCCGACGGTGTGGTTAGTCTGTGCTGTGATGGGTATACTTAATTTATTGTTAAGGAGTACTTTCTAGTCCTCCTCCTCCTTGCAGCAAGGGTGTAATTTGAAACAATATCAAATCTACAGGTTGTCTAGAAGAGATCACTTCAAGCAACAAGACCGTCAATTGAAAACCATTGCTTGGACATGAGAAATCACATGAATTGTTTTCTTTTAGTTGTAGGTATAATGAAGTGGTTTCTATCTCTATATCTATCTAAAAATCAAGCTAAGTCGTTCTTGATTTTTTTTGTTTAGGTATTCGGCTGGTCGTTTGCAATAACGTCTCACTCAAATGACTGCCTCGATGGTCTAACCGTTAAAGCGCTTAGCTACCAAAACAGAGGTCGTGGGTTCGATTCCCACTGGGGGCCGCCGTACATTTGTATAAATGGCCTTAGTCTGGGTGTATTTTCATGTTTGTGATGTTCTTGCCTGGTTGCCATAGCACAGGGTATCCTAGTTTGGGACGGTGTGGAAGTTATAATAGTAATAATTAAATAACACAAAACCTGAAAATAGTTTCTTCAGTATCAATAATTTAACCACTTCCAGTAAACTGATAATTTTTAAGGATCTATACAAGGGTGCCAAACGGGACCCTATTACTGTGCTTCCGCTGTCTGGCTCTCCGTTCGTCCAACCTTTAAGGGCCTCTATTTTTGGAACCGTAATAGGTAGACAGTTGAAACTTTCACAGAAGATGTGTAATCACGGCGGATTAGGTACCTAAAAAATAATAAAATTTTAAAATAATGGGGAGTCTCCATAAAACAAACGTGTTTTTCGCTGTTTTTAAGGTCCAAAGCGTAAGGAACGCTATTACTAAGGCTCAACTGTCCGTCTGTCTGTCAGTCACCAGGCTATATCTCATGAACCGTGATAGCTAGACAGTTGAAATTTTTGCAGATGTATTTTTGTGGCCGCTATAACAAATACTAAAAGCAGAATAAAATAAATATTTAAGGGGGGCTCCCATACAACAAACGTGTTTTTTGTCGTTTTTTTGCTCGATATTAGTAACGGCAATAGGTAGACGCTTGAAATATTTAAATGTTGCAGAGATAATGGTACGGAACCCTTAGTGCGCGAGTCCGACTCGCATTGAACATGCGAAGTTTAAGATATGCATGAAAAATAAAAAAGATAATTTTAAAATTTTGCTCATTCGTCGTGGTTTAATCACCGATACTCAAGAAACGCAAACAGTGTGTAAAACCAGTTTTACCTAGTATCACTGTTTACATAATAACATACAAAACATTTGACATAACAGACAACATTCTAAACGTTACGGTACCTCGTATCACTTTGATTTTGGATTATCAGTTTCGAAAATAAGATATCACGAACATTTGGCTCGGATGTGTCATACCATTGCTGTTAGATAATTAATAATACTGTTTATTAATGTGTGACGCTGTGCTAATTATACACTGGTTTTGTTCACTTTTATTTTAACAGAATAAGGCCCCAGATAGGCATCCTCTAACGTTAGGCGTACTTTCTCAATATTAATACCAAGCATTACCCATGCAATCGCGGCCGTGTCGTAAACACACGAGTCGTGGCTGGTACATCTAAAGCGTGGCCAAGTGCGAGCCTTCATTAGTCCGTTGATACCGAGGCACATCCTTGTACCGAGGAGCCTTGCCGTACCACTCGTCTGATAGGGATTGATTATAACACGTTTCTAATTACATAACTTAAACTCACGCCTGTACCCCGGAGTGGTAGGCAGAGACCAGGGTCTGCCCCTTGCCACGATCCTGACAGATCTCTTTCGCTTCATCAACATTCTTCATTGCATGCACGCACGGGTACTTTTATCTTACCATTTTCTAACACATCCACTATGTGGTCTACGTATAAAAAAAAAGAAATATTGGGTGTAAGTAATAAACAAAAACCCCAAAGTCAAATGAAAACTTTTAAGCCCAGCTAGACAGTGTAAACTAGCGTCTACTGCCCGGCAACAAAGGTTACCACAACTCATTAGAGTTTATTGCGGCAATAACTCACTGTTAACACTTCAAATATAAATTACGGCGCACAAGAACCGCACGTCAAGACTGGGTCTGCGCGAGTAATTTTCAATAAACACTCGTTTATTGAATTACTCATCTTTGGCACACGGAACATATCGCGGCCCATCATGGAAAACATACGCTAATTCTGAGCTTTGATTAGGTGGAAAAGGACTTTTTAAGACAGAATCTCCGATTTCATACTGGTTGTTTTGGAAAGGTGCGGTGAAACTTAAGAGGGTTATTCTACTCATCAATGCAACAACTTTTATTGGGGCACCAATTCCAAAATCTCGAAACAATATAGGTATCTGCTTCATGAATTCACTAGAGCGGATATGAATGTGAAGTATGAACATGTCATTTTTATCTTGATATTTCAGAATTGAAGTTGGTTCAAATAAGTAATGAAACTAAAGTACCTACTAACGAAATAAAATAAGTAAGAAAAAACGACGCCGTGAACGTTTTAGTTCTAATAAATAGCATTAAAGTTATGGAAACTTTACAGTGCATCGGAAACTGAAGGCATATTTTAGAAAAATAAATGCACTTCATTGTAACGCATGTTTCAAGATAAGCGTCGCAACATTTTTCTCAAAAATAGTGATGGCGCCATTTTACATACCGAATAGTCCATCTCCACACTCTCCCGCGCATGCGCCGGGCGCAAGACGAATGCTGCGGCGGGCAGAGAGCGCCGCCGCCGCGCGTCCACTCACGCGCAGTGCGCACGTCCGACCCCGAGTCCTGAGAGAGTCCCGCGCCATATGATGCAGAGACAGCAGTTTGTGGGTCAATCAGAGCTTTCTCAATACGGTATCTCAATTCGGACTTTGTGATTCAAATTATAATTAAGCCTAACATTTTCGTTTAATTAATAATTGTTACAATTAGTGACCTGCAGTTTGTGGGTCAATGACAGCTTTCTGTAATAGGAGAGGCCTATGTCCAGCAGTGGAAAAGCATAGGCCGATGACGATGATGATGAGGAGAGCTTTCTAAGTGGGATAGTTATACAACTAAAACTAATTCTAAGTAATAAATCTCAATTCAAATATTGTGATACAAGCTATAATGAAACCTAACTTTTAGAGGCTAATTCAAAAATAACTTCCTAGGAGAGTTGGAATTGTATGTTAATTACACGTTCTGGTTATGAATTCCTTTTTGTTACAATTAGAGACTTTTCATTAGTGAACGTATAAATCGAAATGAAACAAAGCACTGACTTTTCTGCGTAATGTAAATATAAAGGTGTGATTAAGTAGAAAGCTCGTGACTCAATCAATCTCTAATTGAAATACGGCCCAAATCATACAGACAGATATAGACAGGTATATGGCTGTCATCGTTTGAGATAAAGATTCGTGAATATGAAAAACGTAGAGGCACTCATTACGCACTGAGGTAGAAACAGTACGCAGTTATTTTGCGTGCGTAGGGAAAGGTCAAAGTTGAAATCAATTATCACAACCCGTGGGAAAGCGAAAAACTGGAACTTTGCTACGGGATTTTATGTTGTACAGTGAAGGTGGAATTCTAAATATGTTTATTGTGAGCAGAAGACTAATAGGAAATAGTGATGGTGAGGTATGAAAAGAGAATTCTCAAGCTCGTTCGAGTAGTCAATGAACTTTACTAATCTTAGTAAAAAAAGATCTCTTTACGCTGTCCTCGGAAAGGTTCTGGATTCGAATCCTGCACGTTTTGTTTTTTAAGTTACGTACATTATCATCAGTAAAGATACCTACAGCATAGATGTACTAATGTTAGCTAAACCTACAATATTTTAGCCTAATAGAGCCATTGCTCGTAACGAGCGTTACAGCATGTGAGAAAATATATATATATAGGAGGATGTATGGTTATATGGTTGTAGGCCCGACCTCCGGCGGCCATCCTCCTAGGCGTATTCGCTATGGTGTATGGTGACTGCTATCTGGCTCTCGGTTATGGTTAGTGAGGGTTTTGCTGGTGTGCCCTCAGATGACTTATGAAGCCGATCTTGTGCGAGCGCACAGACATCCAAGTCAAGACACCGTTGTTAAAAGTATACATTCAGTCCGCCGGTCTTCGGGCCTACAACTCATCTTGTTTCGCCTTTCGAATCTAGACAGAGTAATCAGTTAGCGAGTGGTATTGACACTACAAATAGTTTATTTCTATTAATAGAACCTAACATATTTTACAGTTCATTAAAAATTTATTAGGCTAATGTACGTAATTCAGAAAACAAAATCATGCCGAGGTTTCAAACCCACAACTTCCTGAATGTGAGGCAAGTGTTTTACCACCCGCGCTCTAACCGCTCTTTATTCACTTAAACATCTTCTAAATTGCAAAAGTAGGTCTAAAATTGATTCTTGATTCCAACTCCTTACCTCAGTAGCTCTACATTAATAGATAACCGAAACGCGTTTAATCAGCTGATACACAAAAGTGGTTCTGCGCAAATACAGGGTGTCCCTGTTCGTGACTGCGCCAGCTAATGTGTGCTGGAGCTATCGCCTGCTATGAAGATAGCCTTGGCAGCTCTATTAATTCATTGTCCACCACGGTGTATAAATAAAGCAGTGCAGCGACATAAGCCTTGAAATTTTGACGTTTTTGATTTATTTCCGATTTTGAAAACAATTGCGATGAACTCTTTACAATACCTCCCATTCAAATTATAGTTGCAATTTGAAACGATCGGAAACGATTGAAGTGTTAATTTGTTTTGTAATGTTTGTAGTAGGTTAATTTGTTTTGTAAAGTTTGAAGCAATTTAACCCGACTTGCGCTGCCTCTTGGATGTCATTTGAATTGCACCCAGTTTGGCGAATGATTTGCTTTTGAGAAACATGTATTAACTCCTTAATGAATAAATTTAAAAATATATGTTTTTTTACCTGACTGCGTGTGTTGAATTGAAGAACGGAAGAATGTTTTTCACGATTTATAAGCTCACACCTATATCCCGGTGGGGTAGGTAGAGACCAGGGTCTTAATCAATCAATCAGCCGGTACCCGTCCACTGCTGGACATAGGGCTCCCCCAAGGCACGTCACTTCCTTCTGTCCTCGGCCATCCTCACCCATCCACTGTCAGGCATCTGCCTCAGATCGTCGGGCCAGCGAGCTGGTGGGCGTCCTACGCTGCGTTTGCCAATTCCTGGTCTCCACTTGACGAACTCTGCAACCCATCGACCATCAGTTTGCTACCTTGCCGATCGTGAATTATTATTATTTATCTTTAACCACCTTGAGATCAAACAGCTTCATGGATTTCAATTATGAGTTGTCAAATTGAAGATATTCACACCACGCTATTATCGCTCAAACATAATATAGTAGTAAGAATACAACCTACACATGAGTAACACACATACAGCCAAATCTTGATCAAATCGACGGTATTCATATAAATACTTACTTATATGAAGTCAGCCTACTTGTATTTCCCTACACTTTACCGGCGCAGCAAGCCGGCTTCAGGCGTGGGGTATTCGTTTTATTTTGAACACTCTGTGGCGTGACAATTTGTCAGCCACTATATTAAATTACATCTTTGTAAGGAGTGTAGTACCGTTTTTAATTTATACAGCGATACCACAAAATATACAATTCCTGAAACAGGTCAACAATTTTTTTTTTATTACAATAACTTGTGTTCTTCGACTTTTGAATTTAATTGCACACGATACGACGTCGTTACAGAGTAACAGCCCTTGGCGAGGCGATATGTTTTCGATGCATGTGGATTTTGTAAGTGACCTCCTACTACCGAACGTAAAGACGTCTCACGTCAATAAAAATAATTATGTGGTTTTTCGGCTTTCCTGCTTTAGAGGGGCCCTGAATGATAGACAATGCTTAAAATCATAATTATGTTTTTAAAAGAAATATTCTATATTTGCCTATAATTTTTTGGAAGCTGCAACATTGGTAGATTGCGAGAAGCGCACGTAAAATTGTGTATACCGTGATATTAAAAAAAAAATCGCTTTGAAAGTGAAGAAGTGTGCTTTACATTTTAGTTGAACCAATGAGGTTTGTCTTGCAATTATGAGGTTTTTGTTTAATTTGACATACGATAGTCACATGATTATGATCGCGATGGTCTTGATTTATAAACGCGATGGTCAAAATTCTAAACTTAATTTTAATTATTATAATTTATAGGAATAAAGCATAAGCGTTTGGCTTTTGCCCAACAATGGGACACAAAGAAAGCTAAGTAAAAAACGAGAAACGTGACGTAAACGAAGTCAAGGTTTTCTCAAGGTTTGCGTTCACGCTCTATGTAAATAGGTAGGTAACTCAGCACAGCTAAACGGTCAGCATTTAACCCTAAATTGAGACATCGCGATATCGCAGGCCTAACAATCCCACAGCCGGCAATTACGCGCAATAATGTGCAATCTGAGACGAAAAACACTTCTCACAGGCAAATAGCCACATGTCACTTAGGGAAACGATTCGCGAAGCAGAAATTCGTGCCAGCATTCGACAGGTCTAACCAACCTATTTCATAAAATCACGACAGAAAAACTCGCAACGGAAAAGTCCACCTTACGACTAACATGTTAGGGGTTACTCCCGGTGGTGGCTAAATGAGCGCGGAAAGTCGTGGGTTTTCGGTTGCCATGGCGACCGAAATGTCGGCGCTGAGGTGCAATAGTTTAATCTAGCTGCGGGCACGACCACACGAAGCCGCCGCCCGCGAAGACCTTGCAGGCCCGATGTCACCGACTACGGTTAAAGGACTTCTTGAGGTTCACTGGCGCCACCAATAAAAAAACAAAAAACAATTTCTTTTGCTGGCTGTCTTGGCCATAATTGAATGGAAAATTTCCACGTCCTTGGTCGTAGGTACTCGGTCGTAGTTTCAACAAATCACACATACATGATATGCAAAAACAATCAGTAAAACAAATATACCTATTTCCAGATAATTTTTTTCTAGTGACAGCAGTATATTTTTTATATTGCATCTTTTCTACAAAATTATATTTTTTTTTAATATTTTTTTATGTAGGTATGAATTGTTATCCTTCCAAGAACCTGGGGTCAAACTAAATTGTGGAGTGCTCTAAATGACTAAATGATTTTGTTAGAACAGAATTCCAAGAATTGCAAACATCTCTTGTTGTTCATGAAAAACTGTGCAGAGGACAGTGCGCTTCGGGTACATAATCCTGTTCCCCGTTTAACCAAACTCCGTTTACGTCACAGTTGCCCTGGCTCCTGCGCAGGCGCTCGTGTCATCCGCGAGTGTTGCAAGCGGCGCGGCTAATATCGTCGGCGCATCACCTAACCTAATGGCTTTAACAAATCGCTCCTGACTCCAGAGAACCTTCTGGAGTATTGCGGTAGCTAGAATAATAATTTAATTTAAATAAAAAAAAACTCTGTGCTATGGTATATAGTCAAAATGATCCAACTTTACACGTACACATATACACACTGTACATTCACCGAGGTTAACATTTTTTTATGAGTTTACGTAGGCTGATTTATCTATGCGCGTGAGCGATTGTATTTCAAGAAGAATCTAACGAGATTGAAGTAGCTTCAATCGTCTTATTGGACCCAATGAGACACGACTCCCGTTCAAATTGACACTAATAAACACGTTTAGCGTCCAATTGATTTGTTACCAGTTTACCTGTCCGCAATTTTAGCACAGAAAAAAGTAACAGAACGTCAGTCTTTCCCTGTTTCGTTTTTTCTGCTGTTCGGTTAGATTCTTTTGTATGTCTCATTTTTTTTTCTCAGGTACTCGTAACCTGTTTTATACTTCCTCTTAGCTTTTTCTTTTTTTATGCTCGTTTTTATAGATTTATCTCTTCGATTTGTCATTTAACTTCTTCTTCTTATCGTGGCGACAAACCAATAATTTTATTTAGCGAGAATTTGGCCACGCGCACTGCATCGTCTGTGACCTCCAGAAAGTCCACTTTTACCTAACGTTTCTTGTATTTTTATAATTTATGTGTTTTATTTGTTTTCTAACCATGTAATGAACTACTAGTTTGCAGATTTGTGAGCGATATTTCTACCGTTACCTATTAGTTACTTTGAAACTTAACGCCACGAGGTGTTTGTAAAAGCATTCATTGTATATTTATGTGGCCCTTCGCTCGTTGTACGATTTCATATCGACAGCGTGGGTAATCGTTGTTGCTCAGACGTAATAAGGATTTTAATATTCACGATTTATAGGTGCACTGGACCTCGATGGTCACGACACTGCGGTAACTCCTATCTCGGGTGGCATAAGTGCCAATTTGAAATAAACTTCTAGCCCAGAATACTTGTTACTTTACTACTAATCTAGCCGACTTCGAAGCCCACTGTATAAAAATCTTACATTTTTCCAAATTCAGTCTTTACTATATAAATGAAAAACACAAAAAGTATAACTTTGGAAAACCGGACAATTCTGTACAAAATTGAGTCAACAAAACATTCAATTTTAAATATTATTATTCTTTTTTCACAATCCCGTAAAGTAATTTTTAAATATTTCTGATCTAATGTTAATTTACGTATTTATGATTATCTTGAATTTGTAGTGTAATTCTAATAATATACTTTATTGTATACGAAGAAATAAATATTTGCACACAACATAAGCCCATTATAAACGAGTGCGAGCTTATTTATATAATTTTTTTCCAGCCAACCAGAAGTTTCTGAACGTATTGTTATATATAGGTAGATTCTGGGTTTTTGTTAGTTCCTCACGTATTGTCGTTGCCTTTCCTGTGAATTGTGCTAAGTGAGGGATACTGATCTAGCATCTAAAAAAAGTCACAGTCTCTATAGCCTCCAGGTAGTCACTTCACCTATCTACAGGGTGACATCGAATTTTAAGGAGGCATGCTTACCGTTATTTACAACCCTAATAATTTCCATACAACACAATTACTTGTCTTGGCCCCAAACTAGGAGACCCCATGGCATGGTAACCCTAAGGCATCGTTTATCAAGACGAATAGCACTATCTGTTAGTTAGTTAGACCTGAGATTTCCGCACTTAGCCTCATGGTTGGGCCATTGTACGTAGCAAAGCTGTGAGCTCACTCCAGCCAGCCTATCTCTTTCCAGCAGGCCAGCAGTGCTCTGGTGTCACTACAGGCCTCTTGAAGGGATCCCAGCTTCCCAATGATGGCGGTCCGTTGCTTTTCCACGCCTTCACAGTGAATGGTCACGTGGGCGGGTGTTTCCTCTTCTTTGAGGCATCCCTGGCAAAGCGGGCTGTCGGTTAGTTCCTATCTGTCTAACTAACCAGTCCATAAACTGAATCCATTGTTGGGCATATTTTATGCCGCCAACCCATCCGGTCTTTTGCTAGTCTCGTCCGATTCCCGAAAATAACATTCCTTTAGAATATTCCTAACGATTTCAAATTCATCCTGTAGTGAAGACAGGAGTTACCACTGGAGGCGCGGTGACCAACGCCAACGCAGCGGAGTTGTTGAAACACGCCAATTGAAGTTTGTATTTCACAAACCCTAAAATAACATTTGTGCTGTTGGATTAATAACAAAAAAAATTGTTGAACAAAAGTTGTTATAAATGACAAAAACTAATTGACATGTTTTAGGAACTGCGATTTTTTAGATAATCCTGTTGTAGTATAATGGCCCTTAATATTATTGGCAGCGGGCCATCCGTCGGTAACCCTACGTTGTAAAGTTACCAAGCTGCGATCAATTTAGGGTTCAAAATCCCTGAAAACCAAAACAATCCTGTTAGGGAGGGCCACCAAGATATTTTCTTACTAGAATGATAAGGCCTTTCAAGTGTCATATTTGACGCGAATCTCGGATAACATTGCCGATTTTATGACTGTTAGCACATATTTTTAAAGACACATATTTTGATATTACTCAACCCTAAATTACATTATCTGAGCAAAGTATGACGTAGGTTAACCGACGCCCAGCTCACGGCCTATTAAGACTCAAGTTTCACACAATCTTCGCTCCGCTAAGTAGTGCAGCGGGCAATGTAAACAGCATCACATCTCTCCATCGGCGGGCCGTGGGACGGTCACGGCGCGCATGCGTTGCGTGCTAGGACTTGCGCTGACGCCGATAGCACACGGCCCTAACGCTGCAAAGTTAAGGCATTGGATCAGAATAACAATAATTATTGTCAAATATTATATTGTTATTGTTTATTTGACAAAATATAATTTATCAAATAAATAAATTAAACAAATAAAATGTTATCCACACACAAACCTCGTTTGCTGGTTTGCTGGAAGAGAATCCTTCTTGGATTCAGCACGGCCTTGTACATTTACAATGTAATAAGTGCAATAAAGAATTAAAATAAATAAACCTCCACGTGAGAGGCCTTGCCTATGTAGGAGTTAGCTTAAAAGTAAAAAACCGTCCAAGTGCGTGTCGGGCCACGCGTAATGTAGGGTTTTTTTCTGCTTAACAGAACTAACAACTTCATAAATAGATTTTGCACGAAATTTTACTTTTATAAGTTGGTTGCCTATATTACTCGTTAACTAGTAAAGCCTAGTTAGTGATACTTTTCCTTTCAAGTTCATTATATGTGCTACTACCCTGAATTTTTTCACGTTTCTACAATCCACCGTTTAGTCAGAAGAGGGGGGGGGGGACACCCTCCTCGGACAAAAATTTGCGCTTTCAAGCTGTATTTAACAGAAAACGCAAAGGGAATGTGGGTAACAGTAAAACAAGGTACAACACGAAAACAAACAATAATAAAATATTAAGGAAAAAGGTAAAATGAGAATACCTGTGAAATGGTAATCACACAAACATGAAAAATCACGGAGAGGATGAACGAAGAAAGATTGATGAAAGAATATATTGATCGAATGTCGGTGGAAGTACCGGTAAGGCACGTTCCAGGCGGGCAAATGTCGACTAAATAGGGGATGTAATCGCGAAGGAAAAGATAAAAAGTACCTGAAACCGGCGTGCGTGCATGCCAATGAATGTCGAAGAAGCAAAACATAGTTTCTGCTTACCCCTCCGGGATACAGAAGTGAATTTATGTGTGTATGGTACTGGATTAGGGCAAGAACTCGCTTTCGTATAAGTAACTAGGAACACCCGCCAGCTTCATTGAACGACGACATGAGGCAGATAGCCGGCTGGATGGAGATGTCCAATTGAATTGATACTAGATAATTTATTTATTAAATAGGGATAAACAACCCAGATTCCTTTTGTTATGATAGAATTTTGTTTCATTGTATTGCTTATCAAAGCGACGATCCAGATTGACATTAGCCATCAAGTCGCATAGCGGCCGAGTCAAGGTCCGAGTACTGTCTAGTCCAGGGTTGACGAACCTTTATGGTAGTACGCACCAATTTTCGTAAAAGAATATACATAATATAATATTATGTAAACATCGGACGGATGCCAACTGAAATTTAGCCAGAATTGGCAGCTTAAATTCCTAGTGTAAATGTGACTGGAATTCAATTCTACGTTTCCATAATTTCAATTTCATTTTGATTTTAAAAGAAAAAAAAAGTTTATTAACAGACATAAGAAATTTTTATAGTAAATAACATAACATAAACTCACGCCTGTATCCCGGACGAGTAAGCAGAGACCAGGGTCTGCCACTTGCCACGATCCTGACAGATCTCTTTCGCGTCATCAACATTCATTGGTCGTGTTTATGGTAAATAAGATTACATAATATTATAATATTTCTCGTTACACTGTGATCTAATAATAGGTGTTACGCTCAGCTGTTGCTGCAGGATAGTCATGCATGCCTATCCTCAAAGAGTTTTGCCTTTCTTTCATTCTGTCTTTCTGTTTGTCTTCCGTATTTCGATAAATATTTGAATTCATAAAAATATTGACAGTTTACAACTCCGAACTCATGAGCATGCCCGAATCATTATGTCGCGTACCATCAATGGCATGCGGGCCATTGGTTCGCCGTCAGTGGTCTAGTCTGAACGAGGCATAACATTTTGACGGATGTAATAGCAAGGTCTGTGGAGTGATGCAACGCAATGATGCGTGATTCAGATTGCACAGCTAGAAGCGTATCGAAATAATAAACACAAACATTGTATTGACGCTCATGTATGAAAATTCCTCTAACACCAAGGGAAATCATAGCAAGAAAACTCGTAGTATGTATTGACCTTATATTTTCTGGATTTTAGACTGACTTAGACTGCCTCGTTGGTTTAGCGGTAAATACGCTTGACTATCGAAACAGAGGTCACGAGTTCCAGTAGAATGGCCGAGGACGGAAAGAAGTGGCGTGTCCTTGGATAGGGCTAGGCCCAGCAGTATGGGCGAGGATAGAAATAAGTGACGTGCCCTTGGGGGAGGCTTATGTCCAGCAGTATGACCGAGGACAAAAGCAAGTGATTTGCCCTTGGGTAGGCCTACGCCCAGCAGTATTGCCGATGACAGAAAGACGTGACGTGCGCTTGGGTAGAGCTATGCACAGCATTATGGTCGAGGCAAGAAATAAGTGGCGGGCCCTTGGGTAGACCTATGTTCAGAAGTAGACAGGCAATAAGGGCTGATTAATTTGGGTTCAAAGATATTTATTTCTCATAAAGAACTTACAGTTCGCTTAATTAATGAGAAAATAAAACTTAAAATTAGATTAAATTTATATGCCGTGCATTAAGGTAAGATTAAGCTTAATTATAATTTGAGACATGTAGTTTAAGTTTATTTTTGAAAGCATTTATAATTTCTATGTCCTTTATTGCCGTGTAACGGGTCTGGACGCGGGAAAAATATCGGAAGCGTATCACCTTTCGTCCGCGGTGCATTCCCATCGCATCTAATTGCCCCGATCTTCACCGCGGGCCGTCCCACCATCTGGAATGAGGAAGCCGCGCCATAATGGTGTGATCGGCGAACAATAACTGTCCACTTCATGGTAATGAGTGGGTTCGTTTCCCACTGGTACCGAGGGGAAGGTTGTAGAAGAACGGCCTGATAGAAAACGTAGAAATAAAAATTTTCAGAGGACTGTTTTTGTCAATACTTTTTTTTTCTGACTATCACCAAAGTACCATATCTCTATTACTTAGTGATATTGTGTCCGGAGGATCAGGGTTTGCCCCCAACTATTAATTTGAAAGTGAATAGAAATTTTAGAGCAAACCAATTATTTTAAAGACCGTATGTAATACTTGAACCTATATTTAAATATACCCCAAAAAAATGGAAGTGAGTCAAGCATTAAGTAAGAAGCGAAACTTCTATGGCTGGTTGCTGAGTGCCCCAGGTTTGTTTCTTCTGCATGCGTGCCCGATGTGCATTGTGCGGCCTTTTCCTCGTGAAAAACTTGTGACCTGGGAAATACTCATCACGGCTAGTTAGCCAAGTTAAACGACCGTTTAAGTTTGTTACTGACCGGCTGATTTTATGATATTAAGTTAATAATTATTAGAATACGTAATGGTCTTTCGAAACCCTACTTTTTTGCTGTAGTTTTAATACTTAGGTTTTTTTTTTACTTTTGGTTTTATATTTAATTTCGTTGTTTTAGCCTGCCCCTCCAAGATACAGGCGTAAGTTTATGTAATTATGTATATTTTAATATTCGACATCTAATAATATTGAATATTAAAATCAATTGTACGCAATTTTTATCACAAGTATTTTTAGAACAAACAGAGAACAGAGACCAACAATGAGAAACATCAGGGAATGAACTTCTTGACAAAAATGACTAGTGGTGGAGAGACACAAGAAGAATATTCATATGTACCCCAAGTTATGAATTTTAATGTTAGACCAACAGATATATTTAACCTCGGTTAAGCTTCTAACAGCACCGGGCCCTGACGTATCAGTTCATAGCACAAACTTGCGCACATAATTACTAGCATGTTCGAACCCGCGCACTCCGTCAACCGAAAAAACGCGCCCGCGCATTGTCCCGCGCGCAAATTCCCACATTTTGCGCGATCACAGTTACTCCGGGCCTAGCCTTCCTTATTCGCGCAAGTTTCCGCTTGGTCTAAGTTTTTGATGCCAATGCCATGACTGATCTGCAACTCAAGCGTCAATAAAAGCAAAGAAGGATAAAAAAACAGTATCTGGCCAAATCGATTGAATGAATTCCCATTTACTCTAAATTTTACATCTTTAAAAATAAAGGAAGCGCAAAAGTTATTTATAGCCACTAACAAAACATAATCATATATCATACAGAGTGACAGCAAGTAATATAGCTAAATAGCCTGAAAGTTAGAATTTGAGTTTAAGTGGTTATTAATAAATTATAAAGTATTGAAATTTTAATTCTAATATCTTAATGCCTCTCAAAGCCAATATTTTTTGCTATATGAAAACTATAAATGGCATATTTTAGCATTTGTTTCATATCAGTACCTCAAATATAGCCTGCATTTACGCCGAAAGTTCAGTTATTTTAAAGTTCAGATAGATAGACAATAGCTAAATATGTAAAGCAGCTATCAAATACGTTTAGAGATAGGCCGGGGAAAATGTTCTCGTATGATGAGACCTTGTAAATTGAAGAATGAAATCGTCAATTAATTTCACTCAATTAGTTATTGTAAAACACAAATATATTGAGTTTACTGTTAATTATTTCAATAAGGATAATTCACACTCCCACTGGAGGTTACCGTAAATATCTACAAATGGCCTCTATCTGGGTGTATTTCTATGTTTGTGGTGTCCTTATCATCATCATCCGTCATTTGACACCCTCTGTAGGACATAGGCCTCCCTCATGGTTTTCCAAGTTTCCCGGTCTTGTGCCGCCCGCATCCAGTGACTCCCTGCCACCGTAAGCAGGTCGTGGGGGGCCTACTCACGCTGCGTCATCCGGTCCGTGGTTGCCAGCTCAGAACTTGTCTGGTTACCAAAGCACTGGGTATCCTATTTTAGGATCAGGACAAGTGGTTGTGTTGCGTGGAAGTTATTATTATTATTATTACTGCACTTGGTCCAATTTTAAGTTCTCATTGGAGAACATACTCCCCTGGACACTGGAGATCTTCAACGGGATACAAATGTTGGATCGAAAGGGCATACATTAATTCACCTGCAAAAAGCGTATTAATTGCGAACAGCCGGGTGCTTCGTCTATGTAAGATAGTCGAGGGTTTTTTGCCACTCTTTCTCTCTTCTGGGATGGATTCAGGAAGTTTTATTGTGTGAAGTGGTTATGGATGCATTGAGATTAATGGTCGTTCTGATGGGGAAATGAGTCTAATTGATTCGTATTTTTTGTCATAATGAGCAGTCTGATTGATAGTAAAAAGACGGCCTTTTGATTGTGTGAAACAGCGGATGCTACAATCCTCTTTGGATTCTTTTTAGATATTATTTACAAACAAATTTCACAAAGAAAAAAAACATAGAGCTGAAGCGGGATTTGATCTCGTATCTCCAGCTTCATCATCATCATCAGCCATTTGACGCCCACTGCAGGACACAGGCCTCCTACATAGTTTTCTTAACCATGAAGGGTTTTGCCATAATCGCCACGCTTGGCAGGCGGGTTGGCGATCGCAGTATGCTGTTGGAATCTCAGGAAGACGCTGCTGTCCGTCTCCTGGTAATGTATTTCCTTAGTCGTTTTCTACGACATCCACGGAAGGAAATGGAGTGACGCTATTCTTAATCTCACGCCACACGGAACTTCGGTCTCCAGCTTACCATGCCAGTTCTTGACCAGCAATTAGCACCTCTAGATACTAAGATTATAACCTTATTAAAGTTCTTACTTTACTTAGAACGTACTACAGTCTGCAACATATTGTACGAGAAATCGGCGCTAACTCACCTAGAAATTAATGGTCTAACTACTCATCAATACAAACACATTGCTTTGGGAAATAGCTTCAAAATTACCTTGCCTTACCTTATTTGTGAAGTTGTAGTAGCAATACAGAAAACATCGTGAGGAAACCGGAGTGTCTGAGGTGTTCACATACCTTAATGCTTGACATTGCCAATTCGCGGTGGGCACGCGCGGTGATTGAGCCCATAACTCTCTCTCTGAAAGAAGGCCTGTACCCTGTAGTGGGACATACACGGGCTATATAAAAAAGTACTAACGTACTTTCGACATTTAGTCTGGTACTATCGACATTTAAATGCATGTAACTGCTAACAGTGTTTTCAAGATTTTGAAGCTGCCGACATAGGAAAAGATATTTTAGTGAAATTTCCATTTTTATATACAATAACGTGATCTCTATCTATCTAGTTGCTTCTTAGGAAGATAAAAGGATTTTAGAACACCCTCTATAGTCAATCAATCATTATTTATTTGTAACCAAGTGTAACATTTAGGTGTTCATTACAAGTTAGCGCTTAGGTTGCCTTTTACAGGGATTACAACTTATAAGATACATAAATAGTGTATACATAATGTAAATAATGTAAATTAGGCATACACTATTTGTGTTGACTAGCCTATCCTGACGGACAAGGTTGACTGTCCTATCTGGAGGCATTGGATGAAAATGCATGTCTCAATGTCCCAATATAATTTTAAGTCTGATTTATTTTATGTTTACTAACACAGATTAAACTAAACTTTGGCCTTTGCATCTACGTTAGACAATTTATACAGCGTCCAGTGGCACCACCACTCACACTAGATGTTTGAAGGGACCACTCGGACGCCGCAGTGCCTGGGCTATTGTTTTTTAGGTGGAGTAGGCTTGCCTAGTACCTATACCATCCTGACAGCATAGTCCGCCTAGCCCACAGGGAAAGACAAGTCAATACGCGCGTAGTCAACCAAGTCGCGCGTTTCCTCACGATGTTTACCTTCACTTAGCGCGTTGTATTGCTATTCGCAGATGTATGTAGGTTTGAAAATAAACTAAGTTATAGGTACAACGCGCCCGCTTTGGGAATCGAACCTGGGTTCGATTCCGACTCCATTGTTTTACCCACTAGGTTACCACCGCTCAAATCAACCAAATAATAACTTCCACACACCATCAATGGATGGTGTGTGGAAGTCATTAAACGAAGACTGAAATATCATTGAATGTTTGTTACTCAGTCACGCAATAATGGTTGAACGGAATTACATGAACCTTGACAAAGACCTGAATTGAGACATAGCATACGTGATATCCTGGTAATGCGTTCCCGTGAGACAGGTTTTATTTTAGGTTTAAAATAGATGGCGTTGTGTGAGCGAACTTTGTGTTTTAAAAATAGATGGCGTTGTGAAATAATCGTATGAGCGGATTCTGTAGCGGTACGAGGGATTCATGTATTGCATTTTCGTTTGCAATAAAGTAAGTATAATAATTCGGCACCCAGCTTGTATCTCTCGAAGAATACAATCCTTCGTTTTAACTTTAAGTTGGGACACCAGCACCCACATGTAACCACTCACCGCGCACCGCAACTTTTCCACAATTTCCCGTCGATTCGTGCGGCCCCACGCGCGTTCTCATGTGAACGGCACGTGAGGTGATCCGTCAAAGTTTGCATAACTCACGTCTCACGACTCGCCCGACTCGCCCCCCTAACAGTTTAATAATGTCCGCCGCGGAGTGACCCCCGACCCGTGGTGAAATACGGGCCACTGCGGCCCGGCGGCCCTATTCTAGGGTGCTCTAGGACCTAGGGCAGTGGCTCCTAACCTTTTCAGGCTCATTGCTCCTGTGACCAGATGTGGTGTTGGGTAAGAATGGAGAAAATAAGCTGAGCAGAAAAGTTAAGCAAGCCTAAGAAAGTGAGAAGTTGACCCTTTGATCAGACCAGACCAGCCAGTGGTGTTGGAGGAAAATGGATAAAATAATTTAATGACATTCTTAACAACTTGCACACAACACGATCACTTGATCTGGTACCAAACTAGGATACACTGTGCTGTGGTAAGGCAAGTACATCACAAATATGGAAATATACCCACCTAATAGACTGAGGCCACCTGTGCAAATCAAGTACGGCGCCTCAAGTGGGAATCGAGTCCCATTATTCAGAAACATCTTTTCGATAACTTCCTGAAAAATTACCATTAAAAAAAAAAGGTCTTAGGCCGGCGTTAGCCAACCAGTGGCGTAGCATAGGTCACTAGTACCCGGTGCGGATTCCAAATTTGCCGCCCTCTTATTTTTGTAATCCATTATAAAAAATTTGGGCATGGTAAAAAGAGTACTTTTATTAGTTTTATCTACACTAATGTTGTAACATTCTACTTATGTTTTCAATACTTGACTTATAATTACTACTGTTATAGCGCAGACAACAAAACACTCAATTTAAGCAATTTCACATGATGGTAAAATATTCACATCGATATCGTAAAATCTCATTATAACATCAATAAAACGCGACCAATTTGATTGCAGGGCCAATCAGGTTGGTCGCGTTTTATTGAAGCGCGCAGCTGCGCTCTCATTGGTTAAATTTTAATGGCGGCAAAATCACTGTGATTTGATTAAACACGTACGCGTGAATTTAATTTTTAATTGCATTAGTGAAGATAAAGTAGTGTATGCAACTGCATATAACACGGGTATTAAAACACTCGTTACTATTATGAAACTCGCTGCGCTCGTTTCATAAACTCACACTCTTGTTTTAATACCCTTCATTATATGACAGTTGCATGAACTACTATTATTGAATGATTTATTGAATTGAAAAGTGAAATTAACATTTTTTGACATAGGTAGAATATCACACAAAAATTACAGAGAAAACGTAATAGAATAATTGAGAAATCGCCTCCATTACATAAAACGTAACATTACGTAACGAAACATAAAAAAAGACGAAAAAATCACTGAAAGAAATTTTTTATTTTTTTATTTTAATTTTTTTTTCTAACTGCCACCTCCGCAGCGCCGCCCCCGGCAAAGTGCCGCCCGGTGCGGACCGCACCCTCCGCCCCCCCCATGCTACGCCACTGTAGCCAACGCTCTCTAACAGCACTATATGTTTATAGGGCAGGCTCTATCCAGTGAATAGAACAAAAACATCTTGCACCGTAACATTTGCAGAGCTATCCATGCATAAGTTATATAAGTGACAACTTCGCCCAATTGCTAATTATTTATTTGGCGCCAGCCGCCCTTATTCTTTTAGAGCTTTTCAAATTTTGGTAGCTCATGCTGGTATTCAAGTCCAGATAAGCCAAAAGCTCACGCCTTCACTTCAAAACCAACCGAATAGGGCTTCAGACCCAGCAATATTTCCCTACATGCGCAGTCGTGTCTTTCTCGGGTGGAAATAAAACGCTGGGTCCATCTTTAGGGGCATCGCAGGCGAGGATGCGCTATGTTACGACTAACAACCCTAACCTTTTACCCTTCCTAGCCAAAGTAGGCTCTATTCGGCTAAAGTAGGGTAGAGATCAGCGTGCACAGTTTTGGTATTTAAGGTTGTCACGTTTTGAGCTAGTTGATAATGTCATGGGAAGACCTCAATGAACGGGCAGCGCGTGGACGTTTGTCCAGTCCTATCTACGTGTACAGGATAACCTCCTTTATTGCAACGGATTAGAAGTTATTGACAGGGAATGTAGGGGTTATAGATTAGGTTATAGGTGACAGGCGACGTGGTCTGGCGTCTTAATAAGTGTAAATCTGTTGGATTGTCACTGTGTTGGTGCCGCTCGTGCCTTTTGCTGTAATTAGGTTTATTTCTCGTGTGTACTGACGCTATGTTTATTGCCAATTATTATCTAGTTAAGGCCTTCGTTTGGTATTTTCTAACGTGAGGGAATTTATTTAGCTGTCAGGAATGGAGAAGAACGTCATTGTATGTATACAGTATTTTGTACAAAAAATATATCATTATCATTAGCCATTTGACATAGGCCTTCCTCATGGTTTTCCAAGCTTACCGGTTTTACACCACCCGCATCCAGCGACTCCCCGCCAAAAAAATAATGTTTAAAGGTAATTATAGCAAAAGCAGCATTTAAGTCACAATAGTCGGTGTAACAAAATGAAGAGCTTATAATAGACATAAGGTCCCCTCTCGTGCAATGCAAAGGCCTGTGAATTTGAATAAATCTTATTTAATTTTATATTTAATAGAAATCCACAGCAATACAAATACCAATAGGTAATATGCAGTTCTTTATGGTATACTAGCAGTAGCCTGGGACTTTCTGCATGTCGCAATCAAATTAGTCTGTAGCCTACGTCCATCTTTTAAATTCTAATGAAAGAATTTTTCAAATCGGATAAGTAGTTTTGGAGAGTATCTTACATATACACTTATAAATTTTTCTTATAACATAATATTAGTATATTTATTTATTTATTGATACTTTTATTGGACTTAAAAAAAACGTACAATGCGGCGGCGTATAGACAATTAGACATAGGCTATTTCGTCCGTGTGGCGCCGGATTATGAATAGCGTCACTCCATTTCCTTCCGTGGATGTCGTGGAAGGCGACTAAGGAAGTACATTACCAGGAGACGGGCAGCAGCGTCTTCCTCAGATTCCAACCGCATACTGCGATCGCCCACCCGCCTGCCAAGCGTGGCGATTAAGGCGAAACCCCTCATGGTTAGGAAAACCATGACGGAGGCCTAGGTATGTCCTGCAGTGGGCGTCAAATGGCTGCTGCTGATGACGATGATTTTGAAATTGAGATGCATTATAGTTTTGGCGTTTAGAGGTGGTATATTAATCAGCTCTATATGAATCCACAGAGGCGTTTGCCCTTTCCCGCAGGAATCGTGGGGGCGAGCGGCTCACTGACCCACTGCCGGTCGCTCCATTCATGCTTTTGCTTTTTTATTTTATATTTTATGGAGTTTGTTGGACTTTGTAGCGACACCCATTCAACTCTCAAGATATGCGTTGGTATGTATGGTCGACAGAAAGAATACATCTGCTATTGTGTAAAAGTGTAAAGGATGAAACACACCAACGCGGTGGCAGAGGCGGTGGCAGTGGCGGTCCATACATACGTCGTTTACTGCAGTAGTATTTATATCGACGTATGCATGGACCGCAAAACGCCTCATGGTTATGAAAACCATGAAGGAGGCCTATGTCCTAGTGGGCGTCAAAGGGCTGATAACGACGATGATGATGTATGGACCGCCAACGCCACCGCCAACGCGTTGGTGCGTTTCATCCTTTACGTATGAAGATGTTTTGAGCTAAACTGATTGAAGCTTTTTACCCATATCATATTTCAGTTGACCATTATATTATGTCATCACTAGTTAAGTCTTACGTTGTTTTAAGTTTTTTTTTTTATTTATTTATTTATTGAGTTTTAGGAAAACCATCGACTAAAAATAACATGATAAAAGGTACATTGTACATTATAGAAACTGAGAGTCATTAAAAGGTTTTCACTTATAGCGACACTGTAGTTCAGAGCACACAAAGATTTACAATATCGAAAACAAATCCATACTTAAAAAAGTTTAGCAAAACAGTCAAATCTAACCATCACCTATATAATAAACAAACAGTGTAAAAGAACCAAGCCCATCACACAGTAGCAGGCAACTCGCTACCGAAGAAGTTTGCAGCCAACCTTCGCCTAACTGAAGTAACGGAATCGTGGTTGACATCAAAGTCAGTGTCCGGGCCATCAATTAAAGTGTTGAATGCTGAGCAAGCTCGGAAAAGGAAAGAGTTCGTTCTGTAATTTCTTGAGGGGATGGGTGTGTGGAATGTATATTTATGTCTAAGAGACCTACCAGGAATATGGAAGTTAAGCCTGGAGAGCAAATCGGGACAATCGACAATTCCAGAAGTAATTTTTATTAGCATTGTAATGTCGGCTATCCGACGTCGTTCAACCAGCGGGAGAAGATGCATTGAGCGACAGGATGAAAGGTAATCCCTCTCGGACCTTATGCGACGATTAATAAATTTGATAAACTTTTTCTGCAGCCTCTCTATCCGATTGACATATACGTCGTATTGGGGGTTCCATATTTGTGAACCGTATTCGAGTAGATGATGATGATGATTGATGAGGCAATAAATACTTTTTTATCTTTTTACTGTCCTTTGACACTATAACTTACATACATACATAAATAAACTCACGCCTGTATCCCAGAGGGGTAGGCAGAGACCAGGGACTGCCACAATATAAAAATGTAATATTATCAAGTAAAAATAATATATATCAGGCTTAGTTTTTCTTTTTCTTCAGTCAACTTAATTAATATAAAAACAACAAGTTCTACTGTACGGATACTCAAACAGACAAGCCCGAACAATTTATGCCCAATCATATTTAAAAATTAATCAAGCCCAAGGACATTAATAATTCCATTGGTTGAACCTACCCATCAACTAATGGACTTATTAATATCATTTGATAGCTGCTGCTGGACATTAATTCTAGATAGTGTTAAAGAATGCCATAGTTTTACTTCTAATCCCATGACAAATGTTCACAAATTGACACAACAGCCACGTTTAGGCTTAATCTCATAACAACATCATTCCTGCAATAAATAAATCATTCACAAGAATGCCGAGCGCGATGAGCTTACAACAATTATTCGTGGACATGCCTCTAATACCATTCCTTTCCTCCGAACAACTATGGCCTCTATCCCATTAAGTTAAGGGCGGTGTGAAGTGTTTGTAGAAGGTGGTAAAGGAGTACCTTTAACCTTATTTTGGCATTTGATGATGTCGCAAACGGCCGTGATGGTATTTTCTCGATGGTTGATGCGGGCAAGCCTATCTGAGTAGGTTTATCGGGTGTGCTCTTCATCGCACGTACCTGTGTCGACAACACATTAACCTTTACGTTTTAATTGTAATGTCACCCGTAATGTACAGAGTATGGATGTAAAGTTTGATGTGCGGTTGACTGTAGGCCAATGAGGTTTGCACTTTTTGCTTAAATTTTAGTTCATTTGTGTTCGACCGAAGTTGCACTAAATTGAATTTTATTCTGTTGCCGTTTTGTTTACCTGCACATCCGTTAGTACGTTTGTTTGTGATGTCCTTGCCAGGTTACCACAGTAAAGGGTATCCTAGTTTGAGACGAATAATGGTTATTGTAGTGTGTAAGATATAATTATTACTATTGCATTACCGACCGCAAATCTTTTGAAAACCTCGTTTCGAATTCGATCTTTCAGAGGAACCCCGAGAATAGCCCTTTCCATAGCACGCTGAACGACTTTAAATTTGTGGAGCAGCCCCACCGTGAGTGTCCACGTTTGGGCACCGTATGTCATCGCGTACCCGATAAGTACAAGTAGTCTTCCGACATGTTAATCTGTGGTTAATCGGCTATACAATGTACATCGAATTGTCATAGTAGACAAATCGATGTAGTATAGTTCTATGAAATGGGACCTGGGGCGGTGTATAATCAATGTACATTGCCTAGCCGAGTCCTCCCACTTATTAATCTGTGGGTTGATCGACTTTGCAATGTACGTCGAATTGTCAAGTTAACCATGAATTTTATTGTAGTTCTATGAAACAGGCTTGACTTTTTTAGCCGTACAGTAATGTCGCAAGTCGCAAGGCGCAAAGATCACGAGCACCGCAATTTTATCACACAATGGTATCAAAACAGAGTCAAAAGTTTACGACCTTTGCGCCGATTTAAAATATTCATTGTTGCAAGATGCGGACTAAATTGTACCATCGAACACCAATAAAACTACTTGCGTCGTGGTTCTTACGGTGTTCACACCAAGGTTCAAAATGACAAGTGAAGGAGTGAATTTGGCGGTTGTGTTTTGTAAAATAGCGCGGTGGAATTGTTTGGTGCTTTCTGTCAATCAAAGCACTAGCACTTTCTGCTGTCGATCAAAGCACTAGCAGTATCTGCTAATTCAAGGGCTTGGTGATGTAAACCGGTACGTAGCTGTTGTATTTTTCAAATAGGTATATTTATTGAACTGAAGGCTGATGTAATTTAATTGTGATATTAAGGTAAATAAAAATTGAATTTGCACGGACATTCACCCGTTTATTTTTCATTTCATAATTTTCCGAGGTTTTGGTGCAAATTCAGTTTTTATTATGTCTAGTGCTCGTGTTAACCTTAGAAAATAATTTAATGTAAATTCGGCATATCTTATCACTCTTAATTTTAAGGGTTAATATGTGCAGTCAATAATATGCCTAACTATGATAAGTACTACGTATATTGCCAATGTACTCAGTTTGCTCTCATACGATTGTACAAGAAAATAAACTGTTCGTTGGTAATTTAGATAGAGCTCAATTAATATTCATGTTCAAATTATAATCTTGGAACATTGAATTGATGCAGAGTATGTTGTGTATGATGTTGTGGCCTTCGTGATAGCATTACGTAGAAAAGAACTAGTTCTTAAATGCATGTAATTCATCAAATTATATTATTAGATATCATAAGGGCTTCGTATAATTTTCAGTGTGTATGTGTGTAGAGTAATACACAATATTCGACTTTAGACATTTTATTGATGAACACAGTCATGATAGACATGAGTTCCATATTTTAACAATTTATATCGACGGTTTCCTGATATGTAGACTTAAAAATATCCAGAATTAAACATATGCATAAAACGTGCCTCCTCTCAAACTGAGAGAGTGTAAGCAGTCAGTGTAATTACCACGCGAGCCTTGTATCTTGCGATTTTTAACACCAGATACATAATTAGTATTATTTACAAAAATACAAAACAAATACAAAAATACAAAAATTCTTTATTTGTGTTGCATAAAAATACTCACGATATTTTCCTTCACCGTTAGCGAGAGGTATTGCTACTATAACTTTACAAATATTACTTAGAAAACAAAGAAATTGGTACATGCCGGGATTCGAACCCAAAACCCCACGAAGGGAAGCCGGCGTTCTGCCGCTCCGCTACCGACGCGAGGAACCCTGAGTGTATGAGGTGTTCACGTAGGCACGAGTGGTAATTATACTTATACTCTCTTTCTGAGAAAATTCCTGTGCCCTGCAGTTGGAAGTATATAGCATACATAAAATTAATATTACAATAAAAAATTGTGGAAAAGTGGAGTGCGCGTGGCCGAGTTCTGGGCCAGTAAATTAAATTTTTTTTGCTACCGACACGATAACAAAAAGATAAAAAAAAAACAAAAAGGTCCTTCCGCATAACACCACTCACTCACCGGTATTAAATTTGTCAATAGTCTGGGAGGGGAGGGGCGCTGAACGTGATCGATGGGACGGTCCACTCTTGCGCAGCGCTCGTTAGACGCCCGTCTGAGCGGCACTAATGTAGGCCTTTACGAGTACTTATGGTCTTACAGATAGTACTACGGCATGGTGTTGACAGCGCATGCGCTTACAGCGTCATCTTTTTAACCTGTACTGCTGGTATTTTGTTCTACTTTGTGTTCCAATCATAGATTTTAATAACTTTTACTATATATGGTAGTGGATCATTGTGCTACATAGAAGAATGGTCATTCTATGTGACACATTTGGTACTCAATATTATCTATCAAGCAACGCCACTACAAAGGGGAAAACCCCGAATATGAAAAGACAAACTCTAACAGAGGAAATGTGCATTTTAGAAAATAACCTCGTACAACTGAAAATTTGAGTTTTTATATCAATCCCGAAGATCCATTCTAAATATTGGCGAAATAATCTTTGTAATCGGACTGAGGAAGGAGATTGCCTCCTACATCTGCCTGCACTCGTCCACTGCTGGACATAGGCCTCCCCCAAGGCCGGCCACTTACTTCTGTCCTCACCATCCGCTGCCAGCAATCTGCCTCAGATCGTCGGTCCAGCGAGCTGGTGGGCGTCCTACGCTGCTTTGCCAGCTCGTGGTCTCCACTCGAGAACCTTTGCATCCGTTCGAACATCGATTACAACTTGTACGGTGTTATTTATAAAAAATAATTCATCTAAAGCACTCCGCAAATGCGGTTTAAATAGTATATGGTGAGGTTTTCGCTTTAAGTGAACCAAGTGTTCTGTTCCCGAGGCAGTGGGCAGCTGTGGGCTGATGATGATGATGATGATGATGATGAAAGTGTTCCCTTTACCACAGACTGCTTCAACTACATATGAGGAGTGTTTTAAGGAATCTTAGTTTTATAAGTCATAAGCAGCCTATATATATACGTCCCAATGTAGGGCACAGGCCTTCTCTCATGGAGAGAGTATGGGCTTAATCACCACGCGTGCCCACCGCGGATTGGCGATTTCAAGCGCTGAGGTATGTGAATAGCTCGGACACTCAGGTTTCCTCACGATGTTTTGCTTTACCGTCAGCGAGTTGTATTGCTACTATAACTTCACACAAGTACATAACTGAGAAAACAAAGTCATAGGCACGTGCCCGCACTGGGAATCGAACCTGGGTCTCTCGCTTTCGAGTCCGATTGTCTACCCACTAGGCTGCCCCCTAGTGGGTAGACAATCGGACTAGTTTAACAGTCCTACTTATAAAACTACTACTTAGTGGTTTTATAAATAGGACTGTTAAACTTATTCTCCTTCTTTATAATATAAACGTCATTTACAATGAATATTTAGAACATTTCTGTAATTAACCTTAGGGATTTCGTGTTCAAAATCCACTTTTTCTCCACCCAGCCAACGCCTTACGGACATTGTACTTCTAAACTACTTAGACAGTAATTATCAGCAAGTTTGTAGCGTGCCAAGTTGACGTAATAGTCCGTGACCGTTGGAAATAAATGTGGGAATCGATGCAAAATAGCCGTACCAATGACGTATAGCACTAATTAACTGAACCAGCCCAACCCTTTATACATCTTTAATTGCCAACTGGAACTATAACTGTATTTTCAATCGTTGTAGAATAAATCGTGAACCTTATTTTGAAGGAAACAGGTGTGGTTTTGCCGAGTTCATTTGATTGCGATTTGCGTAGCATTATTAGTATTGAACTTCTTTTTAATGATTTCAATTATTCAGAAATTAAGCATTGTTAGAGACTTATTAGTGGAATAATGTAAGGAGATGGCTGTCAGTTGTTGTGATCAGTTCCTAGTAACTGGGTACCAAATTTTCTTCCATTTTGTGTTGCCTTTTGTCTTTTTCTTTAGGCAAACAAGACGATCAATTTAGTACTCTTTCTTTCCCCTACTCTACTTAGTGATAGCCGTTTGAACATTTAATGTACTAAGCAAGAAACAAGACAATATTATATTTTCAATATATTTTTTGTGTAGTGTGGAAGTTACTATATTCTTTCACAAGATATATTTTATGGAATCAGGCGTTACTTTGCGGAAATCCATAATAGCATTATAATGTGAAAATTACTTTGCTAAATTCCGCCAAAATCCCACAAGCACCATGCGGTTAGTGCATTAGCACCGCCTCCCTCCCACTTTTTTGTTGCAACCAATTTTTTCACACAAGTATTGTTGTCGGTGGTGGTGTGTTTGTTTCTTTTTTAACCGGGTGTTGGTCAGTGGGTATACCAACGGCACGATGGTCGGACGATGTGGTCAGGTCGGCAGGCGGCGAGTGAATTCGAATGGCGAAAGACCGCGAAAGATGGCGTGATAATGAAAAGGGCTATACCCAGCAGTGGGCAGAGGTAGGCTGATGATGAGGATGACATTTTAAAATGCTCAAACCTCTAGTAAATTACAAAGTTTTACAAGTACCATTAGCTAAAGATTATATAACGGTAGCAGATATACTAATGTATTTCCACACGAAGTCATATTGAGCATCCAGACTGTTAACTTCACAAATGGCAAAATTTTCCAGCCAAGAACTGATTTAAAAAGTGACAGTAAAGCTGAGAGTAATTATTAGCAATAGTAAAACTTATGTTGATAGAGCTAAAGAGGTTCGTCAGGATCGTGGCAAGTGGCAAGCCGTGGCCTCTGCCTACCCCTCCGGGTTACAGGCGTGAGTTTATGTAATGTAGTGTACGTAAAACTAGTCTATCCAACTACCTATACTCCATAAGAGAGCGGTAAAAAACAAACCGGCGATGAGTGAATCGTGTGTGAAGTTCGTGCCGCGGGTCGTCAGCGGCGCTCCCACGCCGCCGGCCGCCATCGCCGGATTGGTCGGCCTATCGGGTGCTGGTATACAGTGTGTAACCAAATCACCATTAAATCTGTGTCCAAGTTTGTATAGGCCACCTATACATCCCATTAACGAGGGCAGTTGTTAGGTTAATCTTCATCTTTTTTCAGTGTCATCGCTGGATTGGTCGGCCTATCGGGTGCCAGTATAAAGTGTGTAACGAAACCACCAAGTTTATACAGACCTATAATAAAGTTATTCGTATTGACCGGTACTCATCTTTAGATACAATTTTGTTACACTCTGCAGATGAGGGCAAACATCTTGATCAATGCGCAGTGGTCCGTTTTGTGGCATTCTTTGGCGGACTGAAGATGACGCGGCGCGGGAGAGGATCGCTTAGGCCGCGCGATAGTTTGAAAAGTCGGTAAATGCACTCCGCGCTGCAGGTACCGACTATTTTCCCCTTAGAGCAGCATTCTGCCCAAGATATTTGCCGGCTTCTGTAGGACGTGAACTGCCTATATGCAATACCCTTATTATGTAATACCCTTCAATGACTATATTTATAAGCGACCTTAATTTGTATATCTTTTTGGAAATAAATAAATTACTTACTTACTTACCTATAACGTCTTACATCAAGTCACAACCACTCTTCCAGGGAAAGAAAATGTACAATCGTCTCCAGCCATTTCTGGTAGACATATCCAATGCAATTAGTCGGTGCCTCAAGGTTGAGGGTCGGGGCCGCTATGATGAGGATGGGTGTAGAGTGCTCCCCATCTGGGGCGGTACTACGGAAGTCCTCCACTATATGGTATTGTCTCATTGAGCCTCCTCCGATTAGTCAAATACATACATATTTTGACACTTTGGAGTAGCCAAAATTGTTAACCCGATAAAGTGGATAGTTACGTGATAGAAAGGCTGGTCCTGTCGCTCGCAGCGCGGACCACCTGGGCCTACAGTCTCATAAGCAATAGTGATTCAATAGAATGATAACTACGACATTAGCTGTTATTTACCTCTGTTTCATAGTCTACTAACCAGTAGCAGTTCAATGTCATTCCAATGGTATAACCCGGAAAAATAAATAGGAATCTCTCCTGCGAAAAAGATGGAATCACGCGGAGCGTCGACGGCTTGCACGGCTTATCCTATTGGAATGCGATTCGTTACGACACTACCAATAGTGTCATTGAAACCTTGCCGTACCTACTAATATCCTCGTATAAATTTAAGAGACTCGCACCCTGGTGGAATGTAAGTAGTGTTTTATTGGTGATCTGCTTCGTGCTCCCATTCTCTGTCATAACATTATATTCGCGTTATTTGGTCATCATGCGATGTGCTCGAAGAAGGATAGAAAAAGTTGTTGGTATGTATTTAATAAGCAAGTTCAAGTCTTAAGCTCTTGCATACACTCGCATAAACTCAGGCCTGGATCCCAGAAGGGTAAGGATCTGCTTACTGCGAAGCGAAAGAGGTCTGTCAAAATCGTGGCAAGTCGCAAACTTTAGTCTGTACTAAGGTTTGCTACTCGCCACGATTTTGACAAACCTCTTTCGCTTCGCTTAAGAACTCAGGGTTCAGTTTGTTCAATTAACCTTTCACAACGGTAATGTATAGATACACATTTTTGTACGGTCAAAAACTGCAAATTGAACACTGTGCCACGCCCAACTTTGAGTGTGTAACTATAACGTGAAACTTTAAGGCCATTTTTAAGTAATTGCAGTCAAACCACAATGGGTGATACGGAGATAAGATAAGATAAGAATATTCTTTATTGCACCAGGAAAAACACAACATAATGATTGAGTTGATTTAAAACTTAATTATGTTAAAATTCAATAAATTACTTCAAGGACGACTTGCACTACTTTCTTAAATATATGGCGTAAACAACATTTAACTAAAAATTTTTCATAAATTTTTTGAAAAATTTAAGTCACCATCCTGAATCTTATATATAAAAATCTCCAGTCATTGTTTGTTATCAAACTCCTCCGAAACGGCTTCACCGACTTTTATGAATTTCGCCATAACTTTTACACAACACAATCACTTGTCCTGGCCCCAAACTAGGATACCCTGTGCTATGGCGACCACTCAAGGACATCACAAACATGTCAATACACCCAGACTGAGGCCGTTTGTACAGATCAAGTACAGAGACCTCCAGTGGGGACCGAACTCACGGCCTCTGTTTTGGTAGTCAAGCAAGCTAGGCTAGACTAACGAGGCAGCCAAAATAGAAACACAAGAAGAGTTAAATTGGAATAGAACATCACAGTAGATGTCATGTATAACATTACAACAAGGATTAATTATTTACACATTTAAATACAATTCTAATAAACAATTATTAATATTATGAGTGACTTAATCCTATATTAGCACTTGTATTATGAGTAATTTACTTTGAAGCATTTTGGCGTGCTCCTAACTTGAAAAGTTACTCTATTCAGCAAAGAAACCCAATCCCGAGGTTGCATCAGCTCCAACTAGATCTCTTGGTCAATCGCAACTCTCACAGCTCAACTTCATACATATAAATTAAAGGCATACCCACACTAGGCAGTGCGGCCGCGGCGTGAGACCGGCCGTCCTTCCATCACGATCTCCATACACGACCTGCGCTTCTCCGGCTGCTTTGTTATGTCACTGAGCGCGGATTTATCACGGTGTGTGATTGCCTCAAACGGTATATGGGTTAGGTCGGGTTTCCGGACTGGTAATGCTGCCGGGTGCCAAAGTTATGGCGCCCCGCGTGTGACTGGAAGTGGAGGGATCTATGTCTTTATTTGACTTGCCTTTATTTTATGGGCGCGATAAAAAGTAGCCGAAACTGTATGAACGAAATTAATGTAGATGAAGCAAAAAAAGTTTGTTAGGATCTCTGGGATATAGGCGTAAAAAAAAAAAAATTACTGCAAAGCGGTGGGCAGTGACTGGAAAAGAGGAGCCGGAGATCGGGCTCAGTGGCGTGTCTTGGGATAGGGCTATGTTCAGCAGTGGGCTGACACCGGCTGATTATGATGATGATGACGATGACTGCCAAGTAGACACTTAAAGCTTATTAGAAATTTAATTGCTTAGAGCAATTTGAAATTGGTATTAGAGTAAAAGGCACTCAACCTGCTGCGGGTTGCTGGAAATAGGTACTACAGCGGTGATTTTTAGCAAAATCAAAGTTTTGCAAATAACTGTATAATACTCGTATTAAAGGTAGAAGATAAGTTAAGCATCGGTACGATTAAAAGAAAAAAAATACACAAAACAAGAACGGAGTCTAAAAATGTCATCATTCAACGTACAACAATTCTGTATTTAGAGTTTTGGGTTAGTAAATAACCACTTTTAATTTGGATAATTTTCTTGAGATTTACTCATCAAACGATTAAATTAAAATGAATATAGGTAATTTGGTTCCATACCTGATCGACAGTATATAGAAAGAATATATTATAATAGAGTACAGGAACTCTCTACTAATCTAAATAAATATATGATACAGTAAGGAGCGGTGGTTGCCAACTGGTAGAACATTGGACTCGGAAGCGGGAGACCCAGGTTCGATTCCCAGTGCGGGCATGTACCTATGATTTTGTTTTCTAAGTTATGTACATTTGTGAAGTTATAGTAGCAATACCACTCGCTAACTGTGGAGGAAAACATCGTGAGGAAACCTGAGTGTCTAAGGTATTCATATACCTAAGCGCTTGAAATCGCCAATCCGCAGTGGGCACGCGTGGTGATTAAGTCCATACTCTCTCCCTGAGAGAAAGCCTGTGCCCTACAGTGGGACGTATATATAGGCTGCTTATGTACAGTATATAGGTACTATGACGGCACGAGTCACGCATTTTATGGCGCATAAATGTCAGAGTTTGACAATTCATGTACTAAAAAGTTGCAATTTTTAGGGTTTCGTAGTCAACAAGGAACCCCTATAGTTTCGCCACGTCCGTCCGTCTGTCTGTCTGTGCGTCTGTCTGTCCGTCTCTGTCCGTCCGCGGCTTAGCACAAAGACGATAAGTACTAGAGAGGTGAAATTTGGTACGGATATACATATATATATATATATATATATATATATATATATATATATATATATATATATATATATATATATTACGCTGACAGAACAGTAGAATAAAAACACGCTGTTAAAAAAAAATTGGTCAGTAGCACATATAATGAACTTAAAAGGAAAACTATCACCGTTAAGTAGGCCATTTCCTTCCGTGGATGTCGTAGAAGGCGACTAAGGAAATCAGTTACCAGGAGACGGGCAGCAGCGTCTTCCTGAGATATTATTCCAACCGCATACTACGATCGCCAACCCGGCTGCCAAGCGTGGCGATTATGGCAAAACCCCTCATGGTTATGAAAACCACGAAGGAAGCCTATGTCCTGCAGTGGGCGTCAAATGATGATGATGATAAATAGGCTTTACAAGTTAACGAGTAATAGGCGACCAACTAATAAAAGGAAGACTTCGTATAAAGGCCCTTGAAAATTACTTTGATGAAGTATTTAGTTCTGTAAAGCAGATAAAAAACCCTTCTTTCTACGGAACCCTACTCTGCGCCTACCCTACAGCCCTACAACCGACACGCACTTGGCCGGTTTTTTACGTTAAAACGCTTGTCATCGTGTTACCCATGCACGGCACTTCATTGTGTCAAAAGATTTTACAACGACTGAGCAATGAATGAAAGAAAAAAAAAACAAAAAAAAACCTGCCTGGTAATAAAAAAAAACAAAGATACTTACGTACCTACTATTTTATTGAATTATTTGCTGTTTATGCTTCAGCTTCAACTTTACTGCCTTTTCCAAATCAGGATCCAATGCCTATAAGGAAGAGCTCCGTAGTCATGAGATGCTAAAGCCTTACGAAACGAAATTGTAGATGGTGGTGTGGTCAAATTATTCACCAAACAGTAATACACTTTGCACACAGCGCGCCCGTGTTTACGAGCGTTTTCGCTTTTACGCCATTTGCAATAACTCACCGATGCAATAGTCGGTGATGCACCGAGCGCGGTCATGTGGGATTGCATAAGCGAGCGGTTAAAAAAACGCCGACCAAAATGGTGCTAAATAGAGTGCGAAGTGCACCATGGTTGAAAGCGATGACGGCGGTGAAAAAGTGTTCCAGCGTAAGTAGGTGAAAGAAAAAAAGAAAGAAAGAAAGAAAAAAATACATTTATTCTAATAAATTAACACATCACAAGAAAAAGAAACTTACAATAGTTACAAATAAGGAAGAAAAAAGAAGAGAACAGGACAAAGTCAGAACATGCATACATTTTAAGCTTTGCTGCCAAATCTCACAGTTGATATTCACCGTTGAATAGTACTAAAAAGTACCTACTGACTGTACTCAATGGCCATTACCATAATATAAAATACATAACATAAGCAGCCTTAATATATAGTCCGTTAGTATATAGTCCGCTTATGCTGTGGCACGCACAGGCCTTCTGTAAGAAAGAGAGAGAAAGTGTATTAGTGCCCAGTGTAGATTTGTGATTTTACGTGCTTAGCTATGTGAGAACCCCGCGATATTTTCCTTAATATTGGGCGAGTAGTATTGATACTACAAATTTACAAATGTATGTAAATTGGAAGACAAAAGTCTCTCAGAATTGAGGTTCTACCAATGAACCAACAGTCAGTATTTATGAAACTTGTGAGGTTTATGTGTGATAAAAAATTACACATAAACCTCACAGGTTTCAGTGGTTTTGGTTGTGTTTTTTTAATGTCTTTTCTTGTCCATAAATAAATAAAATAAAAAAATACATATTTTTTTTAATGTACTCCAGCCAAACAATGAAAACGGATGAATTTTGTCTCAAGAGAGCTCACGCTCACATTTTTATTTGGTTTAACATTATAACTTTAAAATTACCCAAGAAATGTTTCGAGGAAGCGAAAGTGATCTCTCAGGATCGTAGCAAGTGGCAGTCCCTGGTCTCTGCCTAGCCCTCTGGGATACAGGCGTGAGTTTATGTTTTGTTAAATGTTTATTTGTTGACTTCCATCAGTCCCAGCAGCAGTCAAACGCCCGTTTACGGGTATTCCCTAGCGGGACTTTACGGGACAAATTTCACTCTGTCCTCGCGGCCGCCCGTTGCCATTTTACCGCCATTTTACCGTCAATACAGGCAAACGTCTCAATTTAGAAAACGCGTGTGAAATCCCTCAATATCGTCGTCTTTATCGCGGCTCCCTTGATTGAGTTATTTTCGTATTATTGGACTTTTGATTGGTGCTTCGGTCGCGTAGGTATTCTATTGGTTGTCGAAATGCGTATGGTATGCTTTTCCAACGCATACATACTCATGTCATGCCTTTACACCAGAGATTATATGGTTAATCAAACCACTGTCTATGATTATTTAAGCAATGGTGCATTCTGTTCAGTAACATTTTCGAAGTACTGAATTGAGAATTATGTAATACTTACATTCATTTTCTATTACGAAACGGGTTAAAGGTTGGTCAACTCTGCTTTCGACTGCACACCGATAAACATTCAAAATATTATTAATTTTTTTTTAAGTAACATTTCAGCGGTGGTAGCGGAGTGGTAGATCCCGGCTTCTCATTCGGGAGGTCGTGGGTTCGAATCCCGGCATGTACCAATGACTTTGTTTTTTTAAGTTACGAATATTTGCTAAATGATGCTAAGAAGGAAAATGCCGTGAGGAAACCTGAGTGTCTGAGGTGTTCACATACCTCAGCGCTGGAAATTGCCAATCCACGGTGGGCACGCGTAGTAATTAAGCCCATACTCTCTCTCTCTCTGGGAGAAGACCTGTGCCCTGCAGTGGGACGTTTGTAGGCTACATAAAAAATAACATTAATAAGAAATTATTTTGCAATACACAGTTATATAAAGTATTATTAAAAAAAAATCTTGCATTAAAGTGGAGTTTTTGCGTTATGAATATAGATAGGTATTTTTCAATTCTGCACTACTGCAAATGATTTGACCTCTACAAACTCTATGCCTCTACGAAATTAGAATAAGAGAGTAATAATGGACATTACATACCATTAGAAAGCAGATAAACAACATTTACATCGCGAAATGGTAAAATTCATCTAACAATGTAACGCCTTTCCGAATGGCATAATAAAACGGACAATGGCAGTAAATTAGGGGCCCGCCGGCCAATTTGTGGCAAGCACCCAGGGTCCCCACAAAATACTGGCAATCAGAAGCTCTGCTCAGTATTCACTTGAAGGTTGAGCTATTCTTGGCCATCGATGTATCTTGCCCGGGAATATAGCCAATATTCCCGGTTCCGGGAATATTTTCGATATCCCGAATATAACACCAATAAAAGCGTGCGCCGTGCTAGCAAAGCGGTCTCCTCTCACGTGTAATTACAAAAAAAATTACATTGTACCATAAATTCTGCCAAATAACACTGTTGATAATTTTTTGACTATGTTATAAATCAACATTGTTGACTATGTTACAAATCAAAAGCCATTTATACATTAATGGCGGCTAAAATTAAACTTTGAGTTAAAGATATTACCAGCGGCAAGTAAACCTTCTAATGTGCCGCTTGTAATATTGCCAATTCGAAGTTTAATTTATAGCCGTCATGGATGTTTTTGTGCTTTAAATCAGAGCACCGAGTATTATCTAGATAATTTTAAATATCATTCAATACAATTATATATGGTACTGGAAATTTTGAAAATATTCCCAAAGTTCGCGGGAATGTTACATCATTACATCTACCCCATTGTACCGGCTAGCTTTTACCAAGTGGTTCCATTGCTTCTTCGTGGTTTGCATTTCCAAGGAACACCATAACAGGTTATCAAAGAGTCGTACGTTTTCATTAGGATCCTACCTCTACGCATCCCGCAGCGTAAAAGGAGATTCTGACTAGAATCCAGCGGGGTTTTAGGTAAATATTCCAATTTAACTTGTTGGCGAATAAAATGTTTAGAGGATGCCTAGCAAAATATTGAGAACGGAATAATGATACTGTTCCATTGAATATGTGATCAATGAGAACTCATAAATTATTTACGTTAAAAATGTACTTTGATAGATCAGCCGTCTATCTAAAAGAGATCCAAATTAAAATCTTCTTTCATCATAATTATGGGGACACGATGAGTCAATTATTGTTGTTGTTTAAAGTCATAATACGTAGTGAATAAGCATTAAAAGTTTTTACTGAATTTTTAGAAGCAATACACCCATTAACTGTAAAGGAAAACATCGTGAGGAAACCTGAGTGCTTGACGTGTTTACATACCTGAGCGCTTGAGACTGCGAATTCACGATAAGCACGCGTGGTATACTCTCTCTTTCCTTAATTTACAATTACAATTATTTATTGCAAGAAAAATAATTACATTACAGTTAAAACTATTGCGTAATTAATTGCATTAAACATTGACATTATTTACATTATACATATTACATTTAAAATTTAGAACGTTAGAATTATATACATACGTACAATTTAATTTAAATTTAATTTAAAATTAAGATTAATAAAAAACAAAATTTAAACGACAATTCATGAGATGAGAAATGTCACTTATTCATAAAATTTATTCTCCGAGAGAAGATTTTTTTTACTCTCTATTGGGTCGTACGTAGGCTGTATTAAGGACTAGGTATATTAAAGTGTAATTTAATTCTCTTAGACCATCACTTATACCAATCATGCAGTCCTAACTTTTCGGTAATTATGTATAGGTAGCACTGTATGCCCAATATGCAAGGATTTAGTTTTGTACGATTTTTCGTATTCCTTGGTCCTTTTGTCTACAATAGAACTCAAAACTATCGCTGTTTCCTTGCAAACACAAATTATAAGATTTTTTGCATCCATGAGAAAGTCCTGTCTTATTAGTGCTTGTTTTTTTTTTTTTAACAAAGTAGTTAGTCATACATTACTGCACCCAGCGCAGTGTGACATATTAAGGGATATCGATACGCGATCGGTTTATAATGGAGACGGATACGGATAGCCGGACGCGTGGATTAGCTGGCTTACTGCGGACTTGCCGCTCCGGTGGGTGAGCTTATTACATTTTTACAATCTGTATTGTCCAAACGGATATACGCAGTCGGTATGCGGCCAGAGTCCTCACCCAAATAGGGCTTTTTAGTCACGAGCGTAGATGTAAATGCTCCTAAAATGCTGCATAAATCATGTGCAATTACATATGCAATGATTGAGCTTATCAAGCTTGAAGATCGTATATGTCTTCTGTTTTGTATTTTTTTTTCTTTAACGAGACAAAAGTATTCATTGTCAATAATTTCTTTTTGTTGAAAAGGAAACTAAACAAACTTGTTCCGTTATTAACAGTGGACACAAATTTATATATTTAATTTTGCCAGGCTAATATTGCAATTAATGAATAACAATAATATGTGTGTGGCCAATATTCGTATTAATGGTATTTTAAGTATTCTTTATCTATATGTTTAATTAATTTGCAGATAACTCCAGTTAATTTTAATGGGGTTGTTTTACTCTAATCATCTAAGCATTCAACTAAATAATCACTGAAACAATCTACATAATATTAATAATATATTTTATGCTGAGTGAGCTGAAGGGAACAAAATGTCATGGTTGTGCTAAAGTAGAGAATCTGCCAACTCAAATCAGAACAGAATTTTGATGAAAAATTATAGACGTCGAATGATATTTTGTAAAACGAATTAATTTACATCAACAAATGAGCTCGACTGACTCTACATAAACACAACAGTAAGCTCCCGAGTAATTCGTTACTATTAGCCAAAGCCAGACGAAAAAAATACGCAGGCTGAATCAAACGTGCAAATAACTAAATGGCTTGGCTTATCGACCCCCGGACATACATCATTTGCCTTCCGATACCCTCTGCTAAGTACTACACCATACGTCATAACCCGGCCTTATTCGTTTACCTTAGGAGTGTCTTATCCATATTTACGCAAAAGTAACAGAGACAGTTGGTCCAAGTTTTATTGGGCTATGGCCGGTTTTTAGGCTTTGTTAGCCGTACAGATGGATTTTATGAGGAGAAAACTCCTATACATTAGCTTCTCGTCAAGATCAACCTCCCTCTAATTTATAAAAGTTACTACTACTTACTACTTTTAACTTAATATGTTCTTCAACCTATTTTTTAACAATTTCGATGCTAAAAATACAGTAAAAGTTGCTCGTTTAGACGATCTCCCAATTTTCAGATCAATTTGGGAATTTTGTTACACCCTGTATTATTAACCAGCGATTCGTAAAGTAGGTTCTGCAAAAAATAAGGGCTCTGTGGAAAATGCACTGGGCTTCCGCGAATTACATATATCACTGAATCGTGGGATTATTTTGACTGTTTAATAATTTTAAAAACCTATTTAGAGGCTAATTCCTCAGCTACAAATATTATTTTGCCCATCCCATTGGTTAGAGACTGTGCCTTCAGTAGCCTGAAGTTTAAAAAGAAATCAAATGTTGAGTTTGATATTTTGACGTGGGGTAGATGATAAAAGAGGTTTATTAGTGTTCGGATCTTACGGTCTTATTTATAAAAACACGATTCCTTAAAACACTCCAGTAACATAAATAGTTTGGAGAAAGACTATTCTATCTACTATAGTCTATTCATTCTGCTTTTGTGGAGTAGTGTAAGGGAATCGTGTTTTTATAAATAAAACTGTGAAAGTTTAAGAACCGCTGGTATAGACCGACCGTAATATAATGTAATGAGAGCCGCACGCACCGCGGTCGGCCAGTGTCGCACAACAATTGCTACCAACAAGGTAATTGGCGACCGCCGAGCGCCAATGGTCGCATCATTATACGGCTAAACTGGTCGCCCGCGAAATAGGTTCTCACTAAAACTGTCGTAACGTAAGCATATAACACCTTATACTAATGTCTACGTATGTTTTACAAATAAATACATTTTAGATCTTCTCTTAAGTTCGGAAACATAACTACCGTAACCGTAACTTTGTTGATAAGTCAGATCTGGGGCCTAATTAGGCGCACCAACGCCTTTCGGAATCCTGACGTTTGCGAGAGCAATTAGTATGGAATTTGACAGTTAGACGATTCGAATCGTTCATGATTTGGTGTGCGTAATATAATTACGAAAATTACAAGTATGTTAATTAAAATTGATTCTAGTTGGAAGTGGGAAATAGTTCTTACCAGAACTATGAGCTTTATAATATTGAGAACTTGAGAACCTCTGGACATCGTAAATTATGACGCACTGATAAGAATATTCTTAGAAAACTTAAATTCAAAGACTCGATACTATTTCATCTAAAACCAGGAGTAGGTCAAGTGTGATTGAGTAAAACATCCACATATATTATAAATACTTGTAAAAACTGTCATATTTTGGCTTTAAAATCCGTAAAACAATATGATATAGCATTTGAAGAGATTAAGTAGTTGTTCTTTTTATTAGTTAAGTTGTTTTTTGTAAAGACCATATTATTATGTTCTTCTTTGTCAGTTTCTTCTTCACTTAATCTTGAAGCTGACACCTACTCTTAGGTACAAATACAACTAGATTTTGACGTTCATTCTTTAACAATTCCTGATTTAGTTTTTTTTTAAACATATAAATATGATTATGATCAGAACGGTCTATACGGAAATAGATGGTTGTTTGAAGCCAGGTTTCACAGGGCAAAAACAGATAGCATTTTCTTACCATATTTCACAGTAGTGTTCTAGCCTCAGTATGACTGAAGTGTACCGCTATCCGTGCCCGCAAGCGCAGCATGGACGCGATACAGTGTGATCAGGATGTCCCGTGAGCCGCCGGAACTGCGCTGTAGGACATGCGTCTGCGCTGAAATATCACAACACTCTCTATGTGTGTCACGCGCCTTGGGAAATGAGACAAGTGATAGGTTTTGGCTCTTTGACCCAACGAAGGTAAAACGAAATTCCGCTTAATGGGAATTTAAGTGGACTTTCAAATTTGCCGTGGTTGAGAAAAAAAGTTCTTGGCCATGACCATGGTCGATGAGCTGACGTGTTTAGCTTAGTAAAATGTCATAATCTAATTGATTCTTTCACTGATAATCAATTCAATTACGAGTAGGTTTGATTTCGAGTTAGCATTTGCAATTCATAGTCTATTATGAAAATTCGATGGTTTGCGTGGCCGACTAGTAGGTACAATTACTTTTCCCACTTATTTATCTTTGGGTTAATCGACTAAGCCATGTACATTGCATTGTCATAGTAAATATGTCAGTCTATGAGATGGGGCCTTGATGTGCAGTCTATCAAAGTGAAAATAATATCTCCCATCCCACTTTATTTTATAAAGTGGCAGTCCCATTACAGTAACATTATTTGTGGATTAGAATAAAACGTGTTCTATGATTTCCAAACAATCTATCATTGATATCCAATCGAATCCAATCAGTGGGTCCCTCGATGCTGAGGATCGTGGCCGCTATGACGAGGATGGGTGTAGAGTGCTATCCTGTGTTACTGATATTGCCACTACAAATTCCAAATATTAGAAGCTTAGAAGACAAAGACATGCCGGAATCGAACCAAGACCTCTCGTATGTGGCAAGTTCTCTAGCGATGCGCTCCCCAGGTACCCGAAATACCCGACATGTAGGCCTACTAAGTAGCAGGAATATCAGCTTATAAACAATGGGTGACTTGCCTAAAAATACGTTGGAGTGGCAATGTATTTATGACATAAAAGGCAAAGACAAACTGAAAAAAAAAGAAAAAAATATTTTTTTCAATGCAATTGCTCGTAAAGCGTTCTTTTTTGTGTAAACACATTGTGCGGAAAGGGACCCTTTCGAGCACGCGTTAAATAAAACATTACTGATATACTACTTTTAATTTTACTAAGTAATAAGTTACCTACATCAAATAAATGGGTTATTTGTATTTATATTTTTATTTTATTTCCTCGCAAAATACATTCAAAAATGTGTATCATAAATAACTATTTTGCGTTTTACGGGCCTCGAAAAAAAGCAAGAAATGAAGTTACTCTAATAATTATAAAAACAAATTAGATTTATTTTTCCATTTCATTTGAAACGTTCTCTAGTAAGGATGTAGACACATACAAACATATTTTTACGAGATAACTCAAATATTGCTGAATACTTCATACATAAGGCGTTGCGAGTACCTCTCGTCACAGCTTACACGTGATTTGTTTAGCGCGTTTTTGTACTAAGTTAGTAGAATTACTTTTCGATAGCAATTATGACAATATTAAGCTGCCAGGATGGTATAGGTGCTGGGCAAGCCTACTCCACCTAAAAACAATGTTCCAGGCACTGCAGCGTCCGAGTGATTCCTTCACCTATCTAGTGTGAGTGAAGGTGCTACTGGACGCTGCATAAATCATCTCATTACGTATATGCAAAGGCCAAAGTTTATTATGTTACATTACTGAAAGTATTAGTCGAAGAGTAAACTTTTTATAAAGGTTTTAAGTGTAGGACAAAAATAAGACTTAATAAATAAGTAATTAATGTGAAATCTAGTCCCGTGTAAGGTAACAACTACCTATTGACAAAGGACAATTTATCTTTTGTCGTGAATACTAACTAAAAACGTTCATTAAATGAGAAGTGTGGGATTTCCGTTTCAAAGCTTTATTGGAATTCCAATACAGGTTCAATTGGAAATCACGTTTCTGCGTTCTTATTGCTGTTTATAGGTACTCTACTTTTGAACGAGTCCGGTGACCTACATACGAAAGTAAATACCTCTGCTTAAGGTGAGACGATTCATGCAAATGAACTTTTTCAAATTAATTGAATTTTTCCATAATTATGCAGGGAAATTAAATCTGAACTTTATTTGCGCCAATATACAGTTTCATAAAAAAAACACTCGTTTAATAGTTCGACAATTTAGTCCGTACAAACATTATTTATCTTATTTAACGTATTAAACTACTGTTTTATTCAAGGAAATATATATTTGCGCAAATAAAAATCTTAATTAATGCAGACAGACAGAATTCCAGTCTATAATTCGGTATTTGACACGATCAACAATATTATTTCATATGCTCGATTAAAACAAAAATTACAAAATATCTCGGAAAATGTATCTCTTTTAGTCAATTACTAGTTATTACAATTTTTAAATAGATTAAACATAAAAAGAGTGCTTTGAAATGTGACGTCATAAGCCAATATTTTCATACAAAATTCCGTTTTAAAAGTAACTTATTTGATATTTTGTTTATGTAATTTTATTAATTTTAATTATGTAATTTTTTTAATGAATTCGGAAAAAAACACAAAGTGAATCATCCCACCTTAAATAAGAGAAAGCTATGCTGGTTTCACTCGCTAATTGTGAAGGAAAACATCGTGAGGAAACCTGAGCGTCTGAAGTGTTCAAATACCTCAGCGCTTGAAATTGCCAATTTTCAGTCCGGTCCACCAGCGCCACCAATGAAAACAAAATCTTTTTTAGAGCGTTTTTGCAAAAAGTGTCAGTGTCAATCTCTCAAACATGTTAATAGTAATAAGCGTGATTGTATGAAAATATACATATCTAAATGTCAATATTATTGAGATTTATTTGAAATTTCATATTGTTTAGTCTAGTCGTCTGAAAAATACTGGTGTTTATTTTAAAATATTCCGTACAAGAGCGCTACAATCTTTCAAAGGCCCAACTCTCGCTGTATGCAAATGGGTTATTGAAACAATGAACCCATAATGCTGTGTCATATATATAGATAATGATATAGACAGAACGGCGCACGATAGGACGATGATAAAGTAATGACTTACACAGCATACGTGTTCTAGTATGAGGCCCCGGTAGCAACAAAATGCATAGGTTTGTCAGTTTTTGAATACAGAATTAACTGTTAGCAGTGTAAGACTGAAGAAACTGTAAGATAGAATTCCGACAACAGTGAAAAAAATGAACTTTATTTTTCAGAACTAATCCTACATATTTTTTTTTTTAATAAATACTGCTCAAAACAATTAGGGGAATAAGAATTCAAAGTGGAGTAAAACTTTTTGCTAGGTTTTAATTATCAAGTTCCATCTCTAGTCCATACATATGCCATAGTTCGAACTTCATCAAGCAGAGTGACAGCTCGTGATACTCGGATTTTAGTCAGATCTGGCATAATGACCTTGTAACCAAAATAACACTCACTTTAATCAAAAACAACACTCAGAAAATTTGTAAGGCCACATAAAATGAGAAGACTTTTCTGTAACAAATACAAAATTTAAAAAATCAATGACGTCACTTTGTTTTTGGTGTAAATATTCTTGGCTACGATATTAAGAACTGCTTGCAAAAATGCTAATATTCTTTTGTTATTTTTATTTTCATGAACAATGGCACATTAATATTTGGCGGGCATTTATAATCAAAGAAAGATTTTTTTTTTATTCCACTTTAAAATCTTATTCCCCTAATTGAACATTTATACCAATCTTTGGCCTTTGCATCTACGTAATGAGATGATTTAAACAGCGTCCACTAGATGGGTGAAGGGACCACTCGGACGCTGCAGTACCTGGGACATTGTTTCAGATAGAGTAGGCTTGCCCAGCACCTATACCATCCTGACAGTTTAGTCGGCCTAGCCCACAGGAAAGACAAGTCAATGCGTGTGGAGCCAACCAAGCCGCGGGTTCCCTCACGATGTTTTCCTTCACGTTAGCGTGTGGTATTGCAACTACAATTTCGCAGATGTACGTAAATTTGAAAATAAACAAAGTAATAGGTACATGGCCGCATTGGGAATCGAACCTGGGTACCTCGCTTCCGAGTCCATTTTTCTACCCACTGGGCTTCCACCGCAGTGTATACCAATACAAACAATACATTTATAGCTTTACTTTTGCATTTTCTTCGCAATTTTTAACACATTTTTACAATTTAAATGAAAAGACATAGCATTCTTAAAGCGGCTGAACCTTGGAGAGATAGTGTGAGAAAGCATGAGAAAAAGTGAGGTATACGGAGGGAATACTTGGCTATACTCCTATTATGGTCTTCTGTTCCCTTCGTTTGCGAAGCCAAACAGACAGACTGACGGACGAACGCGAACAATACAGGGCGTGGGCCGGTTATCTTATATTAATATGCTCAACAGTTGGACCTGAGAGCCTTGACCGCCATGCATCGGGATTAGCTGAATCTGGCGTGTTCCAGGCGGCAAAGACAGTTTTGCCGACCCATCTGTTCACGGCTAGTTCAACTAGCCGCTTGCAGCGTATAAACCAGCGGCCACACAGAAGGGACGTGGAGCGAGGGCGCGGAAAAGATGCGTCGGATGGGACGAAACCCATACAAATTTTTTCACTTTCACTTTCACACAGAAGAGACGGGGCGAGGCACGATTCCTATACAACGCGTCGCGTTGATGATGTCGCCCCGCCTCACGTTCCTTCTGTGTGACCGCTGTGTAAAAGATCCTCCTAATATCTATCCGAAATGGGGATCATCAATACCTTCTTCTGAGGTAACGACTTTAAAATGTCAAAAATATAAAATCAGCTTTTCAATACCAACATTAGCAAATACGGCAGAAGAACCTTGTCTTGGTACACGTATTGTACACGTATACACGTATACACCTTGTTGTTACCTTTCCGGTATTGCTTGTGTGTGCAATAAAGTATAACCCACTGTAGCGCACAGGCCTTCTCTCAAGCAGAGAGTATGGGCTTAATCACCACGCGTGCCCACCGAGGATTGGCGATTTCAAACGCTGAGGTATAAAACCAAGTCATAGGTACATGGCCGCACTGGGAATCGAACCGTATCTCGCTACAGAGTCCAATGTTCTACCCACTAGGCTACCACCGCTCTGATCAGTTGATAAGTCTTTCATAATTTTGAATTTTCCGTCATAATAATAATTTGTACCAATTGACGATACAACCCCCCCGGTTTTTGGATAAATGTATAGGATTTTGTTACACCCTATATAGAAATGAAATATAAAAGGAAGAGGAGGCAGATATAGGCAAAAAAAACTATTTAGCTATGTAAATTTTTTTTATAATTTTTTACTATTGGTTTGAAGATAAAGTATTCTCTATTGGTATCTATAGAATAGATTTTGCTGAAAACCGAACTAAGACTAGAATACATGATCAATGAAGAAGAACGAAGAATGCTCCAAGTCCTAACAGCTAAAAATTAATAGTACCTTTAATTAATAGTGGATAAACATACCTTTTCTTGCAACTAATTAAGATTTTTCAATCAGAATCTTACAAAGACAACAAAACGACGTCGCCTTATTGTAATTGTAACTAGGCCCACTGAGGCTATTAAGGTTCAGTGAGGCTAGTAAAGGCTGGCAATTGCAAACGTTACATGGAATATACATGGTGTAGAAATACTTCCAAATTTTTATGCCGCGGGTGGCAACTTTAGTGTGGAATAGCTTATATTTTTTCGCAATGACAAAGTTGACCCTCTAGCAAATGTTGTTCGTATCGACGAGTAGAACTTCCATTGTCGGAAATATTTGGACATTTCGTTAAAAAATTAACGCGTGGAATCAACGCTCTATGTACATGCTTCTAACAGCTGCGAAAGAAACAAAACAAAGAAATCAATTTACTTAAGTATTTTATATAACCTTTGTCAATGTAGCTAGTTATCTCAGCTCTGACATTATATCACTAAGATAAGCTTTGAAGCTATTAAAGAGGCAATAAGCATAGATCCAAGTGATTTAAGCTAATAAATTCAGCGTTCGGAACGTCCAATCCTACGCGTTTAGTTTTGCAACGTATTCCGTCTATTTAAATAACAAATAGCCAAATTTCTAGTGACCTCGCTTTTAGAAGGTGAAGCATAGACTTCGGATCTCACAAAATACACGAGTGGCCGATTCTATGAGTCATTCGGTTGCGTTAGCGCCTACTCTGTCATCTAGACAGGTCGGCGCTTTCATGGTTATCATGACAACCTACCTATATTATACGTTCATAGAGCTAGACGTTTGTTGAATCAATCTATCAATCAATAGCAAAGAGATGTCTTACTGCAGGGAATAATAGCTTACACGTCTTAGTAGGGGCATAGATTTTCTCTCACACAGAGAGAACGAGAGATAGAGATAGAGATGAATGTGATGTATTTAATGATGTATAGGCAGTTGTACGCAGTGAGTGTCTACGGTTTTGCGAGAGAAAGGATGGAGATGCATGATATTTTTTACATGGTTCAATTGCTGTATATGTATCGTTTTTAATTTGTTTTAATGGTGCATCTTGTAAGGTATAATCATACTCATTAAGTCTTATAGTGCGTTGGTTTAGGCTGTAGTGCTGTAAGATTTTGTGTGACACAAATAAATAAATAAATAGTATCGGCTTAATCACCACGCGTCCGTGACTAACGCAAAAATTTCAAATACTAAGGTTTTATGCATGACTACCGTGGTTTTGTGATTTTAAGTGTTAAGGAATACGAATATTCCAGATACCTACTCAGATTTCTTCACGATGTTTTTCTTTGCGGTTATTTATTTTTAGCTTAGGAGATCCATCAGGCAATACAACAAAACATTCACAAAAGAAAAGAACACACATAACATAGTAAATGCTCACCCACTTACAGGACGTCTCAGCATGCATATAAGACTTAAAAAAAACTAATACACGTAAAGATGTTAAATATATAGTTCAATAGATAAAAAAAAAACTATTTTAATAAACAAGAAGTAAAGATAGGTATTTAAACAGCTTTCTTTTGAATTCAAGTAATACGTCATTAAAAATATCCAAAGTATGTATTTTTGCTGAAGAGATATTATAGAGGTTGGACGTACGATGCAGACATTTTAATGTTAGCTAGTGGCTTTTCTACTACAGATATTCAAATGTACCTATCAGTCATTCAGCTTCAGCGCTGAGGGATCACTTCCTCAGCACAACGCTGAGTCAGCTGCCTTTTGTGGCAATGTAGATACACCACCGGCTACACTTATGGTCCTGTTTTATTTATTCATTTTGTCTGTTGTGTATTAAGTTTTCTTTCTGTTGTTGTGCATATTATGTTGCTTGTGTGCTTGTTTTGTTTCTGTGATGTATCTTGTTGGTATAATAAAATGTCTTTCTTCTTCTTCTTCTTCTTTAGTCTACGTGTAAAAAACTGTTGATAGATATCGATAAAATACGGGAAACAATAACGTCTATCAAGTTGTTTGCTCGTCCTAGATTATTAATTCATCCCATAAATTCAAGAAATATGATTCCCTATCAGCAATTTCCAGACTTTAATGGTATTAAAAAAAATGGTTGAATGAATAAAAGCTAACGGTGAAAGATATTATTATATAACATAATATGAATAATAAATGAACGAAAGTAAGTAATTTAAATTATGGATGATAAAATTTAAATTATAGACAAATTGTATATAAATATCTGTAAATAAGTAGTTTCATAAGTATTGGCATGATAATTAGACGTAAAAAATTGTAGTGCCCTTACAGAGTGTCATGTAGAGCGTCAATTTTTTTTGTGAATATATTATTAACACCTGTATTATTACCATGACATGCAATGAATAAATGATTTTGATTACGTATACATATACCTAAATAAAGCTAAGCTTGCTTTGTGTAGGTTCATTTTTTATGTACAATAAAGTGTCCTCTATGACCTCTATCTATCTATCTATCTAAATTAAGCGAAATGAAAAACGAAGTATGACAGAAGAAATATTTTCCGAAAGCATTTATGTCCATACTTTGGGTAAGTACAGATGTCGCTACTGTTTCAAAAAAATCACATGCTAATTTACCAATTTACCTATCAATAATGTTTCTCTGCGTGCATCTGTCGACAACTTGATCCATTGCTTAATTGTCGTTTGTTTTTTAACTTGCATCCAGCTAACGGTACTCGATCATTTCAATAAAGCTCGTATAAAAAGTGGACAAAACAGCTGCGTCCGCGGGCGTATGATATTCAAAAAACTTTTTTCTTCTTTTATTAGGAGTGGTAATTTGAGTCCTTGCGTGTTTCTCTATGACAAAGCATCTCGAAAGATTTTTTTTAAATCAGACATCCAAAAAGATTTCATAAACTTTAAATGGCAGTAGGTACCTATTGCACAGTTATTATAGCCATATACATTTTAAAATCAGCACTTTGATACAAGAAGCATAAAGTAAATTAACCTCAAGGTGCAGATGTTTACCGTGAGAATTTTTGACCAATATTAAATTGCAATAGCAAAACATAATATGCATACGATTTGCCTTTTTACTGGCCCCGGCCTAAAAAAATCTCACCCTGGCGCTTTTTTGTAAGCCACCCCTCAAGCATTAGGTTTTTTCTACTTATTCAAATTGCAAGTTATTGTATCCCATAGGTTTTTTCTATAACAAACAATACAATTATTTCGTCTTTTGTATTTTTTTTTACCGTCCAAGATTTGCGAATAGCCTGGGGTCATAGGTGACTGTAGACTTAAAAAGTTCTCAGGCACAGTTTTTCAATAGAAATGCTTCTTTATCTATTGAACGTTTGTGCATCTGCCCTAAAGAATGGTCCGATAGACTGCAATTGGATGCTCTGGCAAGATAAATAGTTTGGCTTTTTGTGCGTGAGAAATATTTTTACACAAGGAGAGGAGAGAAGATTAGGAACGACATTGTCTCAACTTCAATAACAAGTCTTTTTTAAAAAAAGAAAGAAGACAATGTTCCGAATTCAAAAATGTTCGCGAAAAAAAATAATTCTTCGCCAACACTGGCAACTAAAAGCCATATATCTAAAGAGATACACATACCAAAAAAGAAACAAAGGAAACGCCGTTCTAATTTCGAAATTACCTAATTATTCAAGAGCCCTTATTCCACATCGCTACGGGAGCCAAGCGCAGCGATGGACTTGACAAAAACTCATTGTCCTGCGTGACGTCACGCGCGATATCGCCTGTTTTACGACTGCCCGTACAAACTGGGGAGGCACGAAAGAATGGTTATATTAACTCACAATTTTAGTTTCTAATTAATTTCGGTGGGCTTATTACACGCACGAATCACAGCGATTCTATTTCATATATCATCGCCGATTTTGATCAATTTTCTGTTTCGATAGTTCCGATAGTTGGACGTTAACAAAATCTAAAGAAAATAGGCTTTGATTTGCGTTAGATGATTTAAACAGCGTCTAATAGCAACCTCTACCCTCACTAGATATGTGACGTGGCACTCAGATATTTTTTTTTAGGATGGAGAGGCTGCACTTCCTTATCCTTTTCAAACCTTCCCTGTTAATATTTTCTCAATTTCTAATAAATATGCTGATGAAAGTTTTGTTTTCCTTTTCGTTACTAGTAACAGCTACAGCGTAAATAGTTTATAATTACCTATAATTAACATAAACTAAGAATAAGGCCAACAACAGGTGTTCACAGCTTACCAATTATTTTTTGAAAGCATTTATTTAAGTACAATAAGTAATGGTTACAATTTAAGTAAGGACAAAGACACATAGGTAGAGTACAAGGTTATTCGGTGTGTATGTGTGAGAGAAAGTAGGCGTGTGTACTTCAGTGTGATCGGTGGTAGCCTTATGGGTAGAACATTGGACTCGGACGCGAGAGACCCAGGTTCGATTCCCAGTGCGGGTATGTGCGGCTATGGCTTTGTTTTCTAAGTTATGTACATTTGTGATGTTACAGTAGCAATACCACTCGCTAACTGTGAAGGAAAACATCGTGAGGAAACCTGAGTGTCTGAACTACTTACATACCTCAGCACTTGAAATCGCCAATCCGCGGTGGGCACGCGAGGTGATTAAGCCCATACTCTCTCCCAGAGAGAAGGCCTGTGCCCTACAGTGGGACGTATACGTCAGAAAGTTACAATATATGGCAATTGGATTGTTTTAGCTCCTTCCAGCAACTCTCGCAGACCATCTGTGCCTTCCTATTACGCTGCACCCGCATGTTTTCGTCGAGTGAAAGAGGACAATCGATAATGCTAAATGCGCGGGCGGTGCACGTGTATCGGCACCGTCGACGACAGCGACCTTTCCACTGTCAATGTGAATTCAACTCTATGTCTTTTACATAACAGTGGCCCAAAGGCCAAACGCAGGCGTCGACTGTACTGTACCCCGACCGGCCATGGTTCTATTGTTTTTGTTCCGTTAGCTAAATAGGTTGATGATGGCGTCCCCTGTCAAATGTATATCAGACATCACGTGTTAATTTCTATTTAATTATGTTTTTTTTATATAGATAAATTGATATTTAAGTAATCTTTATTGTACACCAGCAATTAAATTTGGATTTTTTTGGAATCACGTTTTATTTATGTTTAAGTATGATGCTGTGGCAGTAGGTTAGTCAAGTCTGGTAAAGAACTATTTTTTATTTATTTATTTCGTAATAGATCCCGCCCTTACAGGTTATCCACCTAATACAGCAGGTTAAATAAAAATAATATCATAGAAAAAAGAGGAAAATCGAGCACATTAACATAGGTAATTAACATATTTCTTAATTACAATGAAAAGTTATATCACATTAAAAATACGTTTCATTAAGTTTATAAAATTAATACACAATTCATAAAATTTCATCAAATATTAAAAGCAAAAAATATAAATAACTGCCTCATAAGAAAAAACAAAATCATGTCAATTTCATTAAATATTAAATATGCATCAATAAAATATTATTTAAATATTATCTACTCAATAACAATGTCACCTCAGCCTTGAATTTCGCGAGCGAGCATGTAAATACTCGCTACTTGTATTTATTATTATTATTATTTATTTGGAAAACTTGTAGCTTACATTATAAATGGACAGAGACTTAGAATAACTACACATAAGCTAAGAATAAGTTTCCGCATATAGTAACTAAGTGGCAAACATGTGCAAGTGAATGAAAAATTTAAAGTAAGTTTACACCACACTTACACTCTACAACACCGAGGGCGCGTCGTTGAATGTTCGCAAATTAGAAAAAGAAAGTTCACCACTGCCATTAGACCAAATTAAATAACTAGGTACCTATCTCCAGAGAGAATACTTCTTGTTCACGCATCAGAATGTAAATACCTACTAATAATCGACGGGCTAAAGAGTTCTAGAGTGGGGCCATGACTTGGCAAACGCAGCGCAGGACGCACGCCAGCTCGCTGGACCGTCGACGATCTGATGCAGATTGCTAACGGTGGCAGGGTGAGGATGGACGGCGACAGAGAGAAGTGGGGTGCCATGGCGCGACCGCCTCGTTGGTCTAGCCGTTTAGCTACCAAAACAGAGGTCATAGGTTCGATTCCCACTGGGGGGCGCCGTACATTTGTACAAATGGCCTCAATCTGGGCGTTTAACCTTGCCTGGTTTTGTAGTACGGACTGCTTTGAATCAGGAATCTAGAGCAAAGCTCCACCTGGTAGGGTTTATCTGAAATGGTTTGCCAACTTAGACCAGCTTGGCAACTGGTTAACCACGAGGCAACTGACCCTTGCCTGGTTACCATAGCACAGGGTATCTTAGTTTGGTATCAGGTCAAGTGATTATATTGTGTGTAAGTTATTAGTATTATTATGGGGGAGCCCCATGTCCAGCAATGGATGAATATGGGCAGGGCTGATGTTTTTGAGTGTCTATTGGGTCTCAGACAAACCTTCACGATAGCGAAGAAGCTTTGGAACAGACATTTTACTGACCTAACATGCATTTTATTAACGGACTGCCGACTTTATAGACTTTTTTGTTGTTACCTTATTACTAACAAGCTTACTCCATCCAAAGACCAATGTCCCAGGCACTGCAGCGTCCGAGTGGTCCCTTCACCCATCTGGTGTGAGTGAAGGTGCCACTGGACGCTGCATAAATCATCTCATTACGATCTACGTAAAGGCCAAAGTTTATTACTAACGCGTTTTGTGGTTACCTATAAGTAAGAGTGCACATGGCCTTTTAGATTTTAAGTTTTTATATTATGTAATTTTTGTGTAACTCTTGTTGGTGATCCTTACTTTCCGTCGCATAACAACAACAAAAAGAGTTCTAACTGCGTCAAAGGGCAGCGCATCTTACAGGATTACTCCATCTTCGAAAAGTTCTAAAAAACTACGGCCATGCAACGACAATAGGCTAGCCAAGCGTACACATGTCTGTCGAATCGACTGAAAGGATTATCAGAACCGATTGTCCAACGACCGACCTTCATTGTCATCCTTGCGAATCATGTTTTTTGCAGCCTGCACCTGGACTATTTTTTTGCAAAGTCACATAGACAGAGATAAAAAAGCTTGGGACATCGTTTCTGAGGGATCCTTTAAGGGGTTTGTGGTTCGCTTCGTTAAGGGGTAGGGTTTTTTTTAGGAATTGATGATACCTACATAGATTGAATTGAAAAAAAAATCTTAGGCTTATAGCATAGGATTTAAAGAAAGTCAGACCTTATATTATCTTATATAATAAATAATATCCATCCAATAAAATGTAGACTCCCCTCATCCCTTACACCGATACCGAAATAAAACAGGATTAAGACGGTGTCAGTTAAAACCGTTACTTAGAGCAGACGTCTAAGCTTATTATTCCAAGTACAAAATTTTGAATATCGAACTCGCAAGCCATGGCAACCCCGTGACCCTCACGTTCGCATAAAAAATCACACCCCACGTTTTTTCTAACCCTTTTATGCATATCCTGTGTCACTGAGGCCCCGGACACTATTACAAGTCAAATTTAAATAATTTATGTGCGTACAGAATCATGCCCGCACCTCGTTAGGCAGTTTGTTTCAGCATCTGCTGTGTCATTATTAATTCACATAGATATTTTCGGAGGGAATATTGAACTTATAAACTATAGGATTTCTCGATGCCAGATACTGTTTCCCAGAAAGTACTAAAATAGGGTAATGTTGATTTTTTTATGAATAAAATGAAACAAACTTGTTTTTAAAACCCTTGGCTCAACTATCAGTAGCGCCGTAGAAGAGCCTAGGTGATTTAATTTAGACAAACTTATTTTTTTTTTCCACAATTAAGTCGAGTCTATGTATCACGAGCGTAAATGCTCCAAAAACACTGCATATATCATTTGCAATAAATGTAAGGGCCGTTGATGATGATGATGTATCACTTTATGCAAGGTGATACTTTATACAGGAAATACATTCAAAATAGGTTTACTCGTCAATATGAAAAACTCTCGTTCTTTTCATCACTAAGAAACCGGACAAGTGCAAGTCGAACTCGCCCACCGAGCGTTCCGTACAAATTTGTAGATACTTGGTATTATTAGGGGTTAAAGTATGAAATTGCCGTTTTATTGCAATAGGTTCTTTGAATTGACATAGAATCTTTATGGTTTGAGGTTTTAGAATGAAACTTTTTTCAAATGGTTTCTATGATGTTCTTTTTTTAAAAAATGTGAAACATTTGAATATCGAATATTGAATATCAACAAGGCAATACAAGTTTCAACACGCGTTTCTTTCTGCAGATCAGTCAAATCATGAGGCACCCATTTTTCGTATTTTTTTATTTTATTGATTTGACTCAAGTGAGTCAATATTGTGGGTAAGGTAACGTTAAACCATGCCGCTAATTCCTGGGTAGTTTGACTAGGGTCGGCTGCCACTATCTCTCTTAATTCATCGTTATTTACCTGTGTGGGCGGTCTTCCTCGTGGCTCGTTCTTTAAGTCGAAATTTCCATCACGAAAGTGTTTAAACCAAAATCGCACGGTGCGTTCATTAGTAGACCCCTCTCCAAACGCAGCATTGATATTGCGGGCTGTTTCTGCCGCGTTAGTTCCGCGTCGGAACTCGTATTCAAAAATCACTCGAATTTTTGCAGTATCCATCTTTCTTGTCTAAATTGAATAACAAAAACAATTGAAAGTCGATATTCAAATGTTTCACATTTTTTAAAAAAAGAACATCATAGAAACCATTTGAAAAAAGTTTCATTCGAAAACCTCAAACCATGAAGATTCTATGTCAATTCAAAGATAATATAATATATGTCAATTCAAAGATAATAAGATAGAAATAGTTCAGGAATCGAGTCCCGCAGTTTTTTCCAAGCTCCGAGCCCGAACATCAAAGACATTTTTTTTATGACATAATTACAAATGTATAGGTCTCAGATTTTTCCCTGTACTTGTAGTATAAAAAAATATTTCTTACCAAATTTCATAGTTCTAGAACAACGGAAAGTATAATTATGATTCCTTTGAGTGTCCAAACATACGTTTTTTGCGGCATAAACAGCCGTATATTTTTTTAGCTTAACTTACCAGTTTGTATTTTTTCACAGCTTCAAGGGACTATAAACTTGAGTACACAGTTTTATTACAACTTGATACCTCCACGCCTTCCTGAAATAAAAGGTCTTGACAGACAGATGGACGGAAGGACGGACGTCTAACAAAGTGATCCTATAAGGGTTCCGTTTTTTTCCTTTTGAGGTACGGAACCCTAAAAACAGTTAAACAGCTGATATTTTTTTCAATTTGAAAGTTTCCTCATAGTAAAATTTGTTCATACTAACCAGGACAATCCTGCATTTTGGGTGTATATGAGGATTTTGAATATGAGAACCTGTATGTTAGGTAACATTTAAACTGATCAATATAGGAAGCCGTCTCCGAGGTATCCGAGAAGAAAGCATATGTGTTTGCATGCATAAGTATGCACTCTGACGCTCTGACTTTGTCTTGTATTAATTGTATTTTTGTGACTTGTTTTTCCTTTGTACTTATTTTATGTTACTTGCTATGCCTTTTTTTCTTGTGATGTGTTAATTTGTCCCAATAAAAGTCTTTCTTCTTCTTCTTCATTAATAACAATATGCTGCCCGTTGTACTTAAGCCTTATGCTCTCAAACTTGTAATCGTCTAGCCGACTTCTAGTGATCTCGATAGTCGGAATAGATCGAAAGTGAAAGGGATGAACAATCGTACAATTTGTCCGTACATGTCTATTGTGCCAAGTCGATTGTCATTGTGACGGCTAAAGATCACCTAGCTGCAATCGGGGTTATGAAATACAGCCGAAAGATCGAAAATGGGTGGGGTTTGAGATATAAGTTTTTGTTAAGAATTATAGCGTAGAAAAAATATGACTTCAGCTTACAAAATAAGATTGGAAGTAAATAAAGCACACACACACACACACACACACACACACACACACACACACACACACACACACACACACACACACACACACACACACACACACACACACACACACACACACACACACACACACACACATACACACACACACACACGCACAATATAAAATCAGTCAATCAAACCGCCCCGAGACATATCCGATCCAAAGGGTCCCATAACGCTGGCAGCATTACCGCGCTGGACAGCAAGCGAGATTCTCTGCATCAAATATGCCCCAGAGCGGTAGTCCAAGCCACGGTTCCTCAGACGACGCCCTACCTCTTTAGTAAAGTAAATAAAGTAAATATTTTACCGAAAATCAAACTATAAATCAATTTGTTTAAGATTAATTTTATTTTTGTAAGCTTCTGTTTTAAAAACATATTTTTAATATTTGTTTTATAGACCGGTAAAAAATAGTAGTAGACCAGTTGTACGAGAGGAATAAAAAAACAGACGAACAAAAATTGTACCTATTAAAATCTTTAGTTTCGCATTTCTAATTTTTTTGCCAAGCTGCAAACCAACATTGGGAAAAATTGCATGAATTATTGAAAATAAAAAAACCTATTTATTTCTTCTTTAATCCAATATAAATCAAGTAAGATTGTTAATTACATCAAACGACTATAAATTAAAGTTAACGGAATTAACCGCTTGTTTCAAAGCCCAGTTAGCTTAATATAATGGGTCACAGGAGTTTTTGCCGCCATTGTTTTTAACCCTCCCGTTTTAGAGTTATAATTTTTTGTTCCTACCTTCAGAATTACCCCTGGTTGTTTTTTTGCTTGTTTTTCAGAGCACACATTGGCCAGATTTCTGTCATCTAGTTTATATTAAATTACCGTTTTTATAACAGTAATGAATATGCGGGAGCTGTTTAACCGTTGCCTTTGTAAACTGATGAAAATGAGTGAATATTATCGGAGGGATTTTTTGTGCACTTAAGTTTTTTGTTTCATCATAAGAAACTTTTTGTAGTTTCTGTAGTAGCCGGTATAGTTTTCTGACAAAAAAGTTTAGGTACAAAAATATCTATTCTGGGAAGAGGTGGCGGTGAATAAAAAAAAAATGTTACACCTTCTTGGTCAAATCACAAAACGAGTCTGAGTTCTATCAACCGTATAATTTTTAAAAAGAAATCATCACACGTCATTTTAGAAATCTGCTCTGATTGTGAATCACGTCATGGATGTATCTACCCACAGATCAATGCATGAATGGATCTCTGCGTGAGAAAACTTAAAAAACAGACTCGCACAAAAAACGGATGCACTTACGAAAATTATTAAAAACCGTCGACGGGCTGAACATGTCCCCAGCACAAAAGAGTCTGTACACCTTGATTCTGCCGAAGATGATCTTAAAAAATGTGCATAACTATTATGTTTTTACAAACACAACTCACGACGAGTCTCTTTAGATGCTATGGGAAAAAAACTTGGGGTGATGCAAGAAGATGCAACGAGAAAGTAGTTCTCAAACTGTATGGTAAGACTGATGATTTTTTTGTTGATTTGAGATTTAGTTGGCAAAGACGCAATCAATCCGATTTACATAGATCAAGGTAGAATTAAAGTAACTTTTACACGCGGTGCATGTTCGACGCAGTTTTAGTCATAAAAAAGTACCTAACATGGGCCACGGGACGTTTCTCACTACAACTTTCCAATTTTTTTTAAGTTTTAGCTTAACTACTTTCTACACCGTACAAGGCTTTTTACCACCCACAGTAGAGTAGACTTAATAGTACTAGTAATAAGGAACTAATTTGAGTTTTTTTTCTCATACGTTTTAAACGTTACTGAAGTAGTTTGAGAACCCGTGGGAATTAAGTCTATGCGCAGAGTGGGGCAAGTTTTTTTATAAAATTTCTCCGGTGAGTTTTTTATTTTAATAAAAAGGCGGAAGTAAACAATGCGAGGAGGGCTTCCTGGTTTTTATCGTTGTTTTAATTAGGACAGTCTTTGGACCAAAATGGATATGTCATGTGTTCTGATGTATTATAAAGAATATTCTTATCTTATGTGTGCTTGCAACTTTTTCTACAAAATTTCATATTTCCAAGGTTTTTATAACACAATTAGGCGAATGAGAGTATTAATTTAATTGCATTACATTATTATCTATTCAGACAGGCGATTGAACTATCTAACTTCTAGTTGAAATTTCGAAACCGTCTCAGAATGGTAATGGCTGCCTCGTTGGACTAGCGGTATCACGTCTGATTACCATGCCGAAGGTCGTGGGCTCGAGTCCCACTTAGAGCCGCCGTATATTTGTACAAAGGGCCTCAGCCTGGGTGTGTTTTCATGTATGTGATGTCCTTGACTGGTTACCATAGCACAGGGTGTCCTAGTTTGGACCAGGACAGGTGATTGTGTTGTGTGGAAGTTATTATTATATCTAACATCTCTTGACCGGTACAAAAACACATTGTATGCTGATTGCAGTCTATTTTAATGGTTTGCCTAAACAGAATCACTGCCATATTTTACATTGTAGAGACTAAACAAATATCCGTTCTTAAACCTTGTCATGTGTGTCATCTTACTGTATTTACTGTCTCCGTGTAGTTTCCTGTCCTAACACCTATCCGAGTATCTGAACGCACCGTTCCCACAGCCCGCCTTGTGTTTTTTTTAACTTTTTTTCACGCATGGACCAGAATTAACGGTAAAAATCTTCCCCTAAGGATAGTTTAATTTATTTCCTTGCAAACACAAAAGGATATGTGGTAGTTTTTTTTTCTATTATTGTTTGAAGATGTCCCGTTGTCTGTAAAAAATTCAGGTGCGATTTTTGCAAACCGGATTTTTTTATTAGGGCACTGATTATGAACTTTGTAACTGAGGCATTATTGGGTCCAAAATACCTACTTTTTTATTAGTAAATCTATTTGATGACCTTTAATAAGAAAATAGAAGAAAATGAAACTTTTTTTTGGTATGTGGTTTTTTTGTAAGTTAATATGTCCCCTGGCAAATCATTTTGAACATGAAACACTTAATTGAAAATTAAATGTCAAAACAAACACTACAGTTTTTATTTGTTTCATAATAAAATTTTTAAGGCTCAAAAGTATATTTCGTGGCTGTAATTTATGCAGTTCAAAGTTGCATGCATAAATCTACCGGTAAACCTTTTTTTCGGACAACCGTATTATGAGACTGTTTTCGCAAACAATAGAGATCGCGAAAAAACTGACAGAAGAAATCAAACCCCAAAGGGTTCTTCAAATTAAACCATCATTAGAAATTTTCATGAAAAAAATCTGCCAACAAAACGAAACGCTAACGTGAGAAAATTAAACCGGACTTTTTTTACAAAACAATGCCGCGACCGTTGCAGCTCGTTTGCATGTTCTTTTTTTTCTAAATTTGATATTCAGATTGTCATTTTTTCGGCCAGGCTTTTTTATCAGGATGCTGACACCATATAATTAGAGGAAAAAAAGGGCACAGCTACCGCGGGCCTATTCTCGATGTCTTTTATCCGACGGTCAGGTAAAGTTTATAAGTGTCGGGTACAACAATGAAGCCCGGATTTCCTCTCTCTTAAGACGAGTAGCGACCTTCGGCTCACGTGCAGATCCGGGCTATAACTCTCACAATTTTCCATGCATAGGCGTGTTAGATTACGAGATAGATTTGGCCAGACTCTTTTTATTGTTCAATTGTATCAGATTGCTTCCGTGAATTGTAGTTGATTTGATTCGAACATGACTAATCAATTGTTAATATTGATTGAAAAATTTAAAAAAATATATTAGAATTGATAAAAAAATATATATACGCGTCGAATTGATAACCTCCTCCTTTTTTTGAAGTCGGTTAAAAACATGTCTCACTATCATATTTTTACTGAATTCTTTCTTTGAGTGTTGTAAAAAAATTGGTCTCATTGACCTCGTTGGTCCAGCAGTAACACGCTTGGCTACCAAAACAGAGGTCGTGGGTTAGGTTCCCGCTAGAAACCACCGTAACTGGTTTGGACAAATGGTCTAAGTCTGGGTGTATTTCCAGGTAATTGATGTGCTTGTCTAGACATCATAGCACAGTTTGGAGCAGAACACACCCAAGTTAAAGAACTTATTACAGACTTTAACAAAATACAGTCCGGTCCAGTTAAAATAAGTTTTCTGAACAGACAAAAATGTTCGTCCAACAAAAAATATTCGACAACGAAACGTACAGTCGAAATCACGTCAACGTAGGTCAAACATACGTGCACTCTAATCAATTACGTCAAGGATGACTTTGCAACAAAAAATGTAAAGGTTGACCGGCTGTCAACTGTCCTACAACACAATAAAGTAGAGTGACCACTCTACATTCTTAATTAACTAACCAAGTGCGAGTTGAACTCGCGCACCGAGGGTTTCGTACCTGCAAATACCTTATATTAATTACGTTATGTATTAAGAAAAAAATCGTTTTCCTTGATTCAGTTTTTATTGTTCATTGCTTTACAATAGAGACCGCACTATAATCATAGGAAGTTTGATATGTATCTGAAGTACAGTTTTCACGATAGAGCAAATATAAAACATTTAAAAATCCGTTTATTATATTTGGGGATTGCCAATCTTGTTGTTTCTTTTTATTGTCTTTAAGTAAACGACCGTAATACTAATAGGTATTATATGAAAACAACTAGGTTACAATTTTAACTAGCTATTATGGTTTTTAGAGCGGTAGTAGCGCAGCAGTAGAACGCAGACTCGTCATTCAGGAGGTTGTAGGTTCGCATGTACCTTTGTTTTCTAAGTTACATACATTTGTAGTAGTAGTAGTAGTAGCAATACCACTCGCTAACGGTGAAGGGAAACATGCATCGTGAGGAAACCTGACTTTCTGAGGTGTTCGTATTCGGCGCTTGAAACTGCCAACACCGCGGTGGGCACGCATGATAATTAAGCCCATACTCTCTCCCTGAGAGATGGCCTGTGCCCAACAGTGGAAAGTAAATAGGCTACGTATAAAAAAAAGGGCGGGCAGAAGACGGGCAGCAGCGTCTTCCTGATATTCCAACCGCATCCTGCGATCACCAACCCGCCTGCCAAGCGTGGCGATTATGGCAAAACCCCTCATGGTTATGAAAACCACAAGGGAGGCCTATGTCCTCTAGTGGGCGTCAAATGGCTGATGATGATGATAAAAAAACATAGTTGAACTGATAAAGCTCTTGCTTTATAGTTGAGACCGACGGACGAACGCACAGACAGCGTAGGCTTATTAAAATGGTTTCTTTGGCACTGTTGTGGTACGGGACCCTAAAAAGGTAAGAGCATAACGTTCATCCACCACTAGCTCACAATGATATTGCACAGTGATGTATATCTTCCTGACACACATTGGTGCGCTGATGACAGTGGCATTCGATAACGGGTTGATATTTTGCACCATCAGATCAGGCGAAAAGGGGTCATCACATGCAGTCACATTGACTCCTCTGGCGTTGATACATGTCGGTGGTTTCTGCAGAACAGGTGCATAAAATTTGCATATTAAAAACCGGAAAAGTGCGAATTGGACTCGCCCATCGAGGGTTCCGTACAAATTTGTAGGTTTGCACTTACAAATAAATAGTTCAGGAGTAAGTAGTCTCGCAGTTATTTCCGAGCTTTTCCCGACTATTTTTTTATGATTTAATTACAAGATTTTCAGATTTTTCTCTGTATTTAAAGTATAAGAGGGGAATTTTGCTTGTCAAATTTCATAGTTCTAGGTCAACGGGTCTATAAATTTTGATTCCCTTGGGTGTCGAAATAATACGTTTTTTGCGGCATGAACGACGGTATCTTTTTTTTAAGTTTACTTACAAGTTTAATTTTTTCACAACTTCAAGGGACTGTAGACTTGAGTATATGGTTTTAATTTCACTTCTATACTTTTACGCGTTGACATAAAAGCTCTTGACAGACAGACTGACGGACGGACGGACAACAAAGTGATCGTGTAAGGGTTTCGTTTTTTTCTTTTGAGGTACGTAACCTTACAAAAGAATAATCTTAAGCAATTGTGAATTTTAAAAATACAGGGCTATTTCTAAAATGCACAATTCCTGAGACACCTCAACGTCAAGGTTTGTGTTTAGCAACAACTTTTGTTCTACGAGTTTTCTTTTTGGATTTTTATTTTTCGTCGGGTTTTACGCAATCCACCAACGTTGAGTGTATATTCTGTACCAAAATAACCATGTATGCGTTCTATACAAAATCCAAAGGCCCACACATTTGAGCTGTAACAAAATGCCCCGAAAACGGAGTAGTTCGTTACGTTGGTGTAAAGTATAGCACCCGTTTATTGCCTGGTAATTATCAGTCAGCTCGAATTTGTCCACTTCTGGACATGGGACATCCCCAAGGTACGCCACTTCTTTGTATTCTCGGCCATCTTTGTCCAGCCGCTGCGAGCAATCTGCCTCAGATCGCCGGTCCAGCGAGCAGGTGAGGCCTACGTCCCAGTAAGCTGAGCTAAAATACTAGTGCTCGGTACCTACCAACAATTCGACATTCAGTTCCGCCGTACAGGTACTTTGTGACGTGGTTAGGACAATCAATACTGGAATAGAACTGTTTAATAGTTGCCCTGAAAACACAAAATTAAAGATAAATTAGTGTGTGCCTTTGATTCATCATTTCAATACAAAAGTAAGAAAAATAGCAACCGTGAACTCTGCCGCTGATTACGGGTGACGTTGCATGAATAAAACTTGTTCAGTATGACCGCTAGAATTACCCATCAAAGGGGTTAAAATTTAGAAATAATTACATTGCAAAGGTAATTCGGTTATCGAAAATACAGATACACAGATACAGTCGGAAGCGCATCAAGCTTTATATCCGTCCACTGCACTCAGTTACGTTACGGGCGACTTTGCAAGCACAATATAATGGTTAATATAAAGTCTGTACCTACGTGTGAATAAAAAATAAGTAGTAAAATTTTATATTCACCTAAGTGGTAATTATTGCACCGTCTGGAAGCATAGTTTTCAACCACGAAAAAAAGTATTAGAGCAGGAAGCAGTATACTCAAAAACCCCATAATAGACAAGACTAATTTATTTACTGTGATTAATTTAAGTAATATTTTTTTTTGCAAAAGAGTAAAAAACAATTATTTTTAAATCAAATATCAGGATTCAATTTCAATTCCGATTCCGCAGTCAGAAGAAATAAAAGGCAGTGGTCGATTGAATCCAACACTCTGCCGCCGGTTCGGTAGTAACTGATTGTGTTGGCAATAGTATTTCAGTTGTTTTGGACTCAAAGTGTGCTGTTAACAATAGGCTTTATTGTCAGGACCTACTTGCACTAGTTACGAAGGCACTTTTGTAGGTGCCGAACTGGGTCTTATGAACGAACCTCACTCGAAAATAGAAAACTGGCCAAGTGCAAGTTGGACGCGCGCACAGAGGGTTCCGTACCAAACAGCATTTCAATATTTCAAGCGTCTACCTGTTGCTATTATTAATATCGAACGGATCACGGCAAAAAATCGCATTTGTTGTATGGGAGCCCACCTTAAATATTTATTTTATTCTGTTTTCAGTTTTTGTTGTTATAGCGGCAACTATACAGTGTTTATGTTATTCCTAAGTTACATTAACGTGTTTGTACAACTGTTTGTTTTCTCTAATAAATAAAAATAAAATAAACAGAATAGGTACGTCATCCCTTAAAAACTGTCAACTGTCTAACTATCACCGTTCATGAGACACAGCCTGGTGACAAACGGACGGACGGACGGACGGATAGCAGAGTCTTAGTAAAAGGGTCCTAAAAATGACACGTAAACTCTCCCGTCCCCGTAGTTACTACGCACAGATCAGTATTTGCGAAAAAGTTACAGTGGTAATAATCTCAAAAGGGACCAAAATGTAGCTACCTACAAAAACGTAATCAATGATGTATCCGCATATAAAATTTAAGACTTCAAAGGTTTTTTGCTAATGTATCAATAGTTAGGCATCGTAGATCAAACGGTGGTCAATGAAATTGTTCAACTTTTAATAGGCGTTTAAAAATATTATAGTGATGCTCAACACAGTTTTTGTATAGATCTAATTATGTCTAGAAGACATTTTGTATACTACTATTCTAAATAAAGCGAAGTTTAAGTTAGTAGTTATACAATTGACAGAAATTAAATAATGGTGGAATTGACATACCAAAGTACTAACTACTAAAACCTGATAAGCCACTTTGAATTCAAGTACGAAGCAGGTAACTGAAAGTTAGCTGTATGGAATAATTGAAAAGAGATCAGTAAAATTAACCAAAACCTAAACGAAACATGAAGCGCAGAAGATGTTTTTGCTGGTCAAAAGGTTTTCACTAAGCAAACTGGAATATAGAAAAGTATTCAATTTGAATAAAATAAACAAATATTCCACTGTAGGGCAGATGCATAATCTGTTAAATTATGGGTTTAATCACCACACGTGTAGGCTTAACGGCTTAATCATGCTTAAGAGACGCGACACAATAATAAAAAATCGTGAATTCGTAACGTAGACGTATAACTTGATCAAAAAACTTATCTTATTATCAATATCATAAATTTATAAATGCTTCTGAAACGTGGGAAGGTCCCCAAAAAACGGTGACATGTACCACTAACAGTTGACTGTAAATATTCAATTATTAATTATTATTCGATTTGACAAGTTAGTATAATATCATAGTAGAATTAAGAGAATATAAACCTTTCAATCATTAGTTCCGGTAGAAGCGCAGCGGTAGAACGCCGGCCACACATACGGGATGTCGAGGGTTTGGATCCCGGTCAGCGCTTGAAATTGCCAATCTTCGGTGGGCGCGCGTGGTAATTAACCATACTCTCTCTCTAAGAGAGATGACCTGTGCCTTGCAGTGTGACGTACTCGTATCATATAGGCTGCATAAAAAAACTTTTCAATTAAAATTTTACATTGACAACGAAAATTTTTGCATTGTCCATCAATCGCTGTCTTTGTATTAAGATCCTACGCGTATAAAGGTTGACGTGCCACAGACTGCAGCCTGTAGGAGGCAAGGCAATACAAGGCCTGCGGTTGGTTTCACCCGCGTCGTGAGAGCGTCACCCCAGCTGATTGTCGTCAAGCAGGCAGGAGTCATTATGCGGTGGCGGCGCTGATGAAGTCCGCGCGCCTATCTGCGCTTGATGATAGAGTGGCGAGTGGTGCATTTAGACTGAGCGAGCGTAAGCATCAAAAGAGACATTCTGTTCTTCTGTTTTAGTTCAGTGTTATAAATCGTTGTCTTATTTCTAATTGCATTCGATTCATTTTTTTCGTTCAGTTACTGCAGGTCTCCTGAAAGGATCCTAGCTTGTCAATGATGGTACCCGTTCTTTGTCACGCTCTCACTGTGAATGGTCCTCTTCCTTTAGGCATCCCCAGCAAAACGGACTGTCAGTTAGTGCCATAGTGTGGAAATGTCTATTCAGTGAGCAGTGGTCTGTTAGAACTGGCACGGACTTGAGCCGATCATATTTCCTTAGACGCAGCAGGCTATATGTAAGACGTTTCGAGATTGTTGGTAGAGCCTCCCTGTTCTTCATAGTTCAGCATTATGGTTTTAATGTTAACAACCTTAACCTGTATTATATAATGTTGTTACAATAAGTCTATTTTCCTCTTCCTCAGCTATTCCCAAAGACCTTCACCGAACTAGCAATTTGAACGTGTTTTGAGCGTGGCTAATGTCTTAAGTGCCTGCCGCGTGTTTGCAGCGAGTTCTTCGCGTATGCAAAACGTATTTTCTACGAGTTCGCAACTTATTCGTTGCAAATACGAGAAGATATTGCGTCATTTGATACGCGCTATGGACAGTTACTAACAGAATTGAGCCCATTTTTTTCTTGTAGTTGTGTACACAAGCAGAAGTTTTGATTCTGAAAGGCATTCAATGTCACAATCAAATATATAAGATGTTGTACCTACTACAAATTAGCAAAGAATAGAACCATTTCTGCAAGGTAGACCAAAAGAAATTAGGACGGAACATATAGTGGATTAAGAATAGCATCACTCCATTTCCTCCCGTGGATGTCGTAGAAGGCGACTAAGGGAATAAATTACCGAAAGATGGGCAGCAGCGTCTTCCTGAGATTCCAACCACATACTGCGATCGCCAACCCACCTGCCAAGCGTAGCGATTATGGCAAAACCCCTCATGGTTTTCATGGCCTACGTCCTGCAGTGGGCGTCAAATGGCTGATGATGATGATGATTGTGTGGGAAAATATTCATAAAGTCACACCTATGTACCGGAGAGATAAGAATCCATTAATTTTCACGATCGTGACAAACGCATTTCGCTTCATCAATATTCATTAGTTGCTACATGCGCGCTTGCCAGTTTCAGTTGAATGATTGCTTAGTCTAAATGTGCCAAAGGTGTCTAACTAAATCTAGCAGTACTTTTCTAGTGTTGATGTATAGTTTGGTTAACGATAAAATAATACCTTTAACTTTATCTATTCAATACGTTTCTCTCACGACAGCTCTACCGCAACTGAAAATATGTATGATTTTACGCGTGGCTGAACTAACGTCTAAGTAAAACTGATAGAGGAATGTGAATTTTATGAGTGGGTATTAGAAAAGTGGTATTAGCAAAAAAACAGTGGTGGTAGCGTAGTGGGTAGACATTGGAATCGGAAGCGAGAGACCCAGGTTCGATTCCCAGTGCGGGCATGTACCTATCACTTTGTTTTCTAAGTTATGTACACTTGTGAAGTTATAGTAGTAATACCAGTCTGTCACTAACGGTGACGGAAAACATCGTGAGGAAACCTGAGTGTCTGAGCTATTCACATACCTCAGCGCTTGAAATCGCCAATCCGCGGTGGGCACGCGTGGTGATTAAGCCCATCACCACCATACTCTCTTCCTGCGAGAAGGCCTGTGCCCTGCAGTGGAACGTATGTAGGCTGCTTATGCTTATTGTATAAGTATAATATTAGAAGGAATGCCTATCCCTCTGGAATACAGGCTCGAGTTTATGTTATGTAATGTTATGTTTTAAAAAAAACCTATTGAGAGGCTAAAAATTACAGCCACGCCGGGACTTGAACCCGTGACCTCTGGCTAACCGTGCCAGCGCTCTCCCAACTGAGCTAATGGGCAAGTGTAGGCATCAGCGAAATTTTGAGCCTCTTTATAAACTTCTCTGTATTACGTACCGGCAGCGACATCTGGCCGAAGCAATTTACATCACTTGCAGCCCCGAGTAACCCACTTTGCAGTTATGTTTTTACATAGGAATGATATCGCTGTACCTACTCTCTTTTTCTTCTTCTACGCCAATCCGCTTTTTGCTATTTGGATACCGGTTTTTCGCAGTTCAGCTAACTATTAAAGACTGCTTGCCTACGTTTGATATCATACTTTTACTCTCGCTCAAAGACATCTGCAATCAGGTATTAGATAACTTACTTGTCAGACTAGTCGTCATGCCCTACACGTCATAGTCAATAACAACCGCACGTGGAATTTTCCAGCTGTTTGTTTTAAAGTCATGCGCAAATATTAGTGGGATGGAGCGCAGCCTCACAGTGTGATTTGCATTGTTCAGTTTTATGGCGTCGTCATAAACTATACTCGGTACTAGATAAAAAATCCCCAGACGTAACCAAAGACGGTACAAACGAGCAGAGACCTGGCAAACGCCGCGTAGAATACCCATCAGCTCGCTGGACCGACGATCTGAGGCAGATTACGGACGAGGACGAGGACAAAAAAGGCCTGTGTCTTCCCCCAAGGCAGGCCACTTATTTGATTTCAAATATTTTAAATAAATGTCTTGTCTACTTAATTTTTTTTAAATTCCATTCCGGTAATTTTCGTTTGCTCTATAAAAAAAAGCTAATATGAATAGCTCAGATACTCCGGTTCCTCACGATGTTTTCCTTCACCGATAGCGAGTGGTATTACTACCATAACTTCACAAATGTACATAACTTAGAAAACAAAGTCATAGGTACATGCCCGCACTGGGAGTCGAATCTGAGTCTCCCGCTTCCGAGTCCAATGTTCTACCCACTAGGCTACCACCGCGTTGGTAGATTATACGAAGCGTTACAAAATCCCCTTACAAATGTGAATATTGAGGATTCTCGTCGTCAACATGAAGAGTTTTTGCAATAGGAATTTGTAGTCATACTGTCACTCATTCATCATCATCATCATCATCAGCCTATGCTTGCCCACTGCTGGACATAGGCCTCTCCTATAGCACGCCACTGAGCACGGTCCTCGGCTACTCTCATCCAGCTCTTGCTAGCCGCCCTGCGAAGATCATCGCTCCACCGAGTCTGAGGATGTCCCACACTACGTTTACCGATCCGCGGTCTCCAGTCGAGAACTCGTCTACCCCATCGGTTATCAGTTCTTCGGATAATATGGCCGGCCCACTGCCGGGCTAATTCGGTGGGCTATGTCGGTGACTTTGGTTCTTTGTCGGATCACCTCGTTTCGAATTCGATCTTTCAGAGAAACCCCGAGCATAGCCCTTTCCATAGCACGCTGAGCGACTTTAAATTCACTCATTAATAAAAGGGAAATATCAAGAACAAACCTGAGTGTCTTAGATGGTGACAGCTTAGCGCTAGAAATTATCAATTCACGGTAGACACGCGTGGTAACTGTAGGAGACACAAAATTTGATAGGGATGAAATTGTGTTTAAGCCAAAAGCTACATACAAAAACTCACATAAATAAAACAAAAATATAAACTTTTCGAAGTTTTTTAAGGACTTCAAAATGTAAAAAATCATGTTACATACTCTAATAGTATAAATCTTGTTGGATTTAGATTTTCGATTAGAATCTGAACGTTTTATTACCTATAAAAACTAGCTGTTGCCCGCGACGTCGTTCGCGTGGTACTTTTGATGTGTATTTATCCAGGATAAAAAATAGCCTATGTTCTAATCCATCTAATCTAATTCTAATCTATCTCTGTGCAAAATTTCATCCGGATCCGTTCAGCCGAATACAAACTTTCGCGTTTATAATATTATTAAGGACGCGTGGTGATTAAGCCCATACTCTCTCTCTCTCAGAGAAGGCCTGTGCCCTACAGTGGGACGTATATAGACTGCTTATGAAGGATTATTTATGAGATAACTCAAATAATGATAAAAGCTTCATACACTATAGGCGCCACTCACAAATTGTGACGTCGTGGTGTACGCATATAGCGCTTTTTTAATCACTTGACAAGAATTTTCTTTCGATAGAGAAAAGCTTCATCAGGATTTTTTATCATTTAACATCTCTCGAATGGGAATGAGAAGCAGAATTAAAAAAATTGGCATCTAGCATTGAGTCTATACTTTTTACCTGACTGCGGCGGAGCCCAAAAGGAGGGTTATGTGTTTGGCTCGTGTGTCATTGTATGTTCGATTATATGTTCCCTCATAACTATAACGGTAAAATTTTGACAAATGAGATTTCAATCAATTAGTCTTGTTGTCGTGTCTCACGCTCGCTGAGACTTAAGAAAATTAACATATATCCAAAAAATATTTTAAAAGTCACTAAAAAGATAAAAATAAAAACTCAAATAAAAATTACTAACAAACCGACTTACGTACTCACTCCGCTGGCTCAGCGGCTCGAAGTGGGTCTTGGCGTCTGACACCAGAACTCGCCACTTGTCTCGATTGGCCGCCCCAGACATCGCTGGAAGGATGAAGTGGCCAAGGACCTGCGTGAGCTCCAGGCGGGCGACCGCGCAGAACAAACCGACTGCTGACCATTAACTACCTACTAAGCAGGGATTCGAATTTAACAATGTAACTCATTGCGAGGAACCTAGGTCCCGTCTGCTTCGTAGTTAATGCTCAGCAGTCGGGTTATTGGTTATTTTTTTTCTCTGAGAGAAGAAGTGTCCCGCATTGGGACGTATATATTCTGCTTATGATTATGCAAGGAAAAGCTAAGCTGCAAGCGCCGTATGATTTTGTAACAATAACCGAGAAGGGACAGAGGCTTAATTCACCTGTTGTAAGCTAACCGCAGCCTAATTGCGTCCATCCTACGGTACTAAGCTAAAGTTCAAAGCTAGGGTCACATGATGCTGTGGGTTTTTTGGTACGAAAATTAAAAAATCAGGAACTGGGAGGTGAAAAAGATTTTGATGCAAGTGTACGATATTTGAGAGACTTAATTGTTGATTGCTGCCAAAATCACATAAAAAAATACAAAGACACAAAAAACTTTATAATTAAAAAAAAATGCAATTAAAAATACAATAGAGGATCTAACGGACCTAACAGACTTATTTATAAAAAAAAAGTCGATCCCACTAAAGTACTGTCAAGCCGAAGACAAAGCTAGTTCATGGGAGGAATTCCTCTTATAAGCCAGCTTTAATTCCGTCTTAAGAGTGTTTTAGTGGAATTGACGTTTTATAAATAAGACCGTTACTCCTTATACGAGTATGAAATTATTTATTCAGCGTCTAGTAGCAAATAAGTGAGCAAGTCGTAGTGCCTAGGACTTTTATATGGAGTTATCCTGCTTAGCACCTACAAAATGCTCAATAAATTACTTTTTTGTTTATAAAATACTTTAACCACCACATAACTTAATCTAACATAAATTACTGGTGGGAGACCGGGCAAAAGACCACGTAGGACAGACATGTGGCGACTTCTTGTATCGTTGGCCAAGACCCACTTCGGGTCGCTGAGTCAGTCGAGTACCATGTAACCCACCCCTTACTAGCGGTCGTGTCTAGAGCCTGGACAGAGCTAGATGCGGAATGAAAATTAAAACTAAACTCGCTGAGACATTCACCACAACCAGCGATTGTGGCGAAATTACAATTGCCTAACGCTATATACGGAGCGGTATTATAGAATACGAGAAGACTTCATAAACGTGGTATAGTCAGCACTTTGATGGGACATTGTCAGTGATTAGAATACGTAGAGTCCCCACCGTTGGCGAGGAGATGTGACGCGAAGTTGACAAAACCACCAACAATATTTTAATATAAATTTTCACTTCTCATGCTCTGAAAGTGCTTAGTTGTGCAGGATATAGGCTGCACATAATCGAATTTTGTGCACAAGTGCATTAACGTATCTACTCATAAATGTATCTGTATTAAGGCAAAGAAAATGAGCCATACCGCCAAACACGATAAGAAGTTCATAGATAAAATTTGTTATTTTATAATATTTACTCTAATTTATTTGCCTTGTGTGTTTTTTAAGAAATACAAGATATTAAAATTTAAATTCATGTACGGTAGGTTATTTAATTAATTTAAGAAAATTATTATTAAAAAAATAATTTAATAGTAGACTCTATAGGTCTGCAACCCGAGCCTAATATCAATGTCGTAACATAAAAAAAAAAAATAAAGCGTCGGGAAACTTGTTTCTCTTGTTTTTTCGTGCGTTTATTAATTTCTTCAATTTGCTAAATTATAATACTGTTTTATTTCCTCGCAATCTAAGTGAAAAGCAGAGTTTATAACTCGTCCACAAAACCATTTTATCTTCAACATTACTATCATTGCTAAACCTCCCGGATAAGAATGGTTCGTTTTGTGCACTTGTTGTAAGATCTACTATTGTTGAATACACGAATTTTGGGTACTTTCCTTATTGCATAGCAAGTGTTAGTTTAGCAAGTCACTTCGTGCTCGCCAAATTTTCAGTGTTTTCAGAGTTTTGGTGGTTTTAACAACTCCATGTTGTGTCGTTAAATAAATACTCTCCTCTCTCCTCGCTAACTATGTATTTATACTCTACCTATTCTAATGTCGGGTAATAACTATACACAAGGTTGATATTCCAGTTTGTATGATCGGATATTTTGATGTTTGATTTGTGGGCGTGGTTCAAGTGTTTTACGGACCCTACTGCGGCATAAAATAAATTTCTTGAAAACGTGTCTGTCTGTCTGAAATATAAAAAAAAACACTCATAAACTAGCAGAGTTTGCACATGCATGTGTGCGCTTGCAGAGTTTGCACATGCATGTGTGCGCTTGCAGAGTTTGCACATGCACGTGTGCGCTTGCAGAGTTTGCACATGCACGTGTGCGCTTGCAGAGTTTGCACATGCACGTGTGCGCTTGCAGAGTTTGCACATGCACGTGTGCGCTTGCAGAGTTTGCACATGCATGTGTGCGCTTGCAGAGTTTGCCACAGCATGTGTGCGCTTGCAGAGTTTGCAAATGCATGTGTGCGCTTGCAGAGTTTGCACATGCATGTGTGCGCTTGCAGAGTTTGCACATGCACGTGTGCGCTTGCAGAGTTTGCACATGCACGTGTGCGCTTGCAGAGTTTGCACATGCACGTGTGCGCTTGCAGAGTTTGCACATGCATGTGTGCGCTTGCAGAGTTTGCACATGCATGTGTGCGCTTGCAGAGTTTGCCACAGCATGTGTGCGCTTGCAGAGTTTGCCACAGCATGTGTGCGCTTGCAGAGTTTGCAAATGCATGTGTGCGCTTGCAGAGTTTGCACATGCACGTGTGCGCTTGCAGAGTTTGCACATGCACGTGTGCGCTTGCAGAGTTTGCACATGCACGTGTGCGCTTGCAGAGTTTGCACATGCATGTGTGCGCTTGCAGAGTTTGCACATGCACGTGTGCGCTTGCAGAGTTTGCACATGCATGTGTGCGCTTGCAGAGTTTGCCACAGCATGTCTACATTAATCAAAACATTCGAAATTTTTCTTTTACTGAATTTCATATTACAGTGTAACCTCAAGTAATCCAAAACTTCATTAAGAATTGTGATGTAGAATATTTTGAAAAGCAAATTTTTTCTGACTGTCAAAACTCATTCATAAATTCTCAATCCTTCAACCGATTTTAAAGTGTGTAGTTTTGTTACAATCCTTATGTCATCTCGTATAACATGAGGTACTTTAACTGGCAATCATGTTTCATGTTTTTTTCCTTTGACTCGTTAAAAAAAAGTCGCCTAAAAGTAGGTACACAATTACGGAGCGCACTCGACTTAGCGCGCTTAATATAAAGCGCACACGTGTTGATGCGCGCTAATCCATGGCTTTGCGCCATAATCCGCGGCGCGACCACCGGCGAGCATAACCGGCCATTATGCCAGAATACCACTCTACTATTATGCAGGATAGAACTGAAATATTCGTGTAGGAAGGAACGAAACACCCGGTTGATGCAGATATTAGATTCCCGGCTGCACAGTCCGAGCTAGAGGTGTCGCTTCGCTCACATAAGTTTGGAGTCACAAAATAAGAAATAAGTATAGGAATTAACTCTGCTTCGTTACAAATGAGGTAATAAAATAAAAAAAATAAGAAAGGCCATGTCTGTCTCTGAACTGATTGAACTCTACTATACAGAGTTATCACTAAAATGAGCAATTCCTAGAGTTTGTGTTTTACAACAAATTTGGTTTTATGGGCGTTTTTTCTCAGATTGATATATTTCATAATATCAGGATTTACATGATTTTGTTAAATTCATGTCAATCGATACAATACCCATATCGCAGCTTCAGGTATTGATATTGTTCTACATATAAATATTTCCATTCTAATTAACAAATGGTTTGAAGCATAATTTGTTACACAGATCTATTACAAAGCAGGAAATTCTTAGAATCATTTAAAAATCCTAGAGCAAAACTTATTTCTAGAATAGGGTATTTTAAAAATAACCCTGTCTATTACGAGATATCGTTCTAAAGCGCTCTTTACAACTGACATGTAAAGCCTAAAAGACATTCTTCCATCTGTTTCTGATAGAAACCGAAGGGTGGTTATTAATATTCTAGTTTGTTTTAATAAAACAGACCGTTATATTGTTTTTGTTGCAAGAACCCGTGCTGGCGACAATTTTTTTAAAAACCTATTTAGAGGCCAAAAATCCCACCCATGCCGGGACTTGAACCCGCGATCTTTGGCTAACCGTGCCAACGCTCTTCCGACTGAGCTAATGGGCAAGTGCAAGCATCGGCGAAAATGGAATTTTTAGCCTCTAAATAGATTTTAAAAAAACAGACTGTGTGAACGAAATATGGCCACATGAATCCCGTAAACTAATGTTGCGCTTTGTAGACCTTCTGGATTATTCTTCCCTTTAAACTATTATAACATACACGTAGCTTATTATTTTACGCTATAAATTGAGACCACCTGAGTTGTCCTTTTTTCCAGTGAGAACTCGATGCGAAAGTAACGATGCGTTCGTGATTTTTCGGTGGTTTTTGAAAATAGGTGTGCGCCTTTTGTCAAAGCGGGCGTAAAAAGGCTAACGCGGGCTTGGTGGTCGTAAAATTGCACATTCGTATCATTTAGCCACATTCGTATTGCATCTATAGAAATAACACAATAGCAGAAATCCTTCTATAATTGTATTTAATAATGTAGTTACAAATACTTATAAATCCCACTTGTACATCTCTATGACTTAGGTAAGATTTTGGAAAACAAGTTTCGTATGAGATAGGTTTTACATCTATTTGTAACACATAAGTTGGTAGTTCAAGAATAAGTAGGTAGCCTTAATGTATACACGCCACTGCAGGGCACAGGCCTTCGTTTAGAAAGAAAGGGCTTAATCACTCGGCGTGCTCACTGTGGATCAAGCGCTGAGGTATGTGAACACCTGAGGCACTCAGATTTCCTCATGATATTTAATTTACACTTAGAGAGTACTGATACAATATTTTAATGAATACACGAATTTCCAATTTGGCTTGAAAGTGCTATTGCTGCCTTACAAGTTTATGCTCAATGCCTGAAAAACGTTAATAAGAGTATGCTTTATAACAACCTTTGTTATATGAGGTTTTTAGATTATTTTCTTCGAAATATCAAGTTTTACACAATTTTCAACTTCGCGCACATAATGCAATACTGCTCGCGCATATAATACAATAATGCTCGGGGAACTGATGGCCGTTGGGGCCGAAACCAGATGGTCTGACGACCTGGTTACGGTGGCGCGGAGTCGCTGGTTACGGGCGGCACAAGACGGAACAAGTCCAAGAAGCTTGGAAAATCATGAGGGAGGCCTATGCCTTGCAGTGGGTGTCAAATTGCTGATGGTGAAGATGAAAGTGAAAGTGAAAATGAACTACATTTATTGCCAAAAACACACTTTACGCATAAATATAGACATAAGCTTACATAATTAATTAATACATTACTGATTTGTATTGCTTATGATCATTGTCCTACATGAAAATATAATATCCATTCTGTTTAATACAGTCACATCGCGTTAAATTATCTATCAGACAGGGATCAAGCAATAAGTCGTAAAAGCATAACAATTAAACGGAAAATGCAAAAATCTCAGAACAGAAGTTGTTCTACATTATCTTAGGCCTTTTCATCCACGCAATGAGATGATTTATACAGGCACCTTCACTCAGACTAGACGGGTGAAGGGACCACTTGGACGCTGCCGTGCCTGGGACATTGTTTTTAGATGGAGTAGGCTCCAGCACCTAACCATCCTGACAGCTTAGTTGTACATTACAAACTCTGATTAACGGGTTGTCAATGAAAATAACCTTATACACTCGCAAACTTGCAGTAGCTTAAAACGTACCAAAATTGTAAAAATACTTCCTTGTTCTCTCTAATACAATAGAGGCTACCTTCGATAAACATAGAAAAAAAGCCGCAGCTACCGTGAATTTCATAACGTGATTATATTAATATTTTTTGCGTCCTCTCCATTCACAGCGTACAACCGACCGCGAATAATTCGAGCTACCTACCTCACTCGTGTTTGCTTGGCGGACAATCTTTTGGCCACAAACGAGACGAGCCGAGAACACAAGGTCAGCTTTAGTACAGCTTGAATTCAAAGAGCTCTATAAGTACGGCCAGTGCAAGAAAAATCTTATCCTAAGAACACAGGATTTTTTCAGAATCTGTTACAGATTGTTTTTCCAAAAAGTATCTTAATATTTTGTCAATTTTGTCGTGACGAGTGGAGGCGTCTCATCGCTGAGAGACGCACTACACACGACCAAGCCTGGTTTCTGCAGCTGGTTCATAAACGCGTGAAGAGGCACGCACAGGCCTTAAAAATAGCAAAGTATTACAGGTGTTAAAATTTACAGGGCTGATAGAATTAGGTTAATTTAAGAGAATAAAATTAAGGGTTAGCAAAGAGTAAGAGGCAGAAGTGATGAGGATATGTTGTTTATTTCTAAAATTCCGCTTATCACCGCCATATTCAAAGTATCAACCTTGCTTATACTCAACTAAACAGCTAGCGAGAAGGACAATACCACCCTTGTCTGTGCGATCTATATCTATGTATCCTCTCAGTTGTCATGTTCATAAAGAAAACATTTTATTTGAAAAATATAGGCGCTACGCAGGTAAGGTTGAGCGTCCATAGTCGAAGATTGAACTGACCTTCTCTGCATTTTTACTATATGGTCAAGACCAATAAAAGTATAAAATTTTTGCCCAAATCGAGCCTGCATAATAGTGTTAAGTTTCGTGAAGTATGATGGATACGTCGGCAATGCTTTGTGGCTAACTTCTTTGGCTACCGCTCTATGGAACTAGACCGATAATATTTGGTTTGCCTTACTGCAAAATGCACGCACCAGTGCTTAGCTCGCGTGCAAACGTTTGACGGGGAAATGAAATTTATTATTTTTTTCCAAGTAGAAACATTTTTTTTATTCGTACTAAAAATCGAAGGTGATGTCATGCTATGTTTTTTTTGTAGCCTTTATACGTCCCGCTGCAGGGAAAAGGATTTCTCTTAGAGAAAGTAAGAGGGCTTTATTACCACGCGTGCCCACCGCGGAATAGGCAATTCGAGCACCTCAGACACTCAGGTTTCTGGTTTTCCTTCACCGTTAGCGAGTGGTGTTGCTGCTACAACTTCACAAATGTACGTAACAGAAAACAAAGTCACTGGTAGATGCCGGGATTCGAACCCACAACTTCCCGAGTGAGAGGCCGGCGTTATTCCGCTCCGCTCATAGAATGGTTGCCACCTAAAAAAGAAACCGCTGCTATACTAGTGACAGGTTTCCTAAGAGGCTAATTTTCGTTCACGACTTCTGAAATATTTAGCTGTTGCCTGCGACTTCGTTCGCGTGAAAATGTTGGTGTGTGTTTTGTCGGGATAAAAAGTAGCCTATGTGCTATTCCAGACTATAATCCTGTCTCTGCGCGAAATTTCATCCAGATCCATTCTTGCGTGACTGAGTAACAAACATCCATCCATCTAAGTTTACTTATGTGCAATAAACGTATTAATAATACTAATTACAACAAACTTTCGCATTTTTTACATGGAAAGAATTTAATTTTCTTTTCTAAGTCGCAAGTGTGGAGATTACAGGCTTGTGAAGATCGACGTGCCGTCACCATTTTCCTTCGTTTCTACTTTATCGTTGACGTTGGTAAAGGTACCGGTGACCACCCATCCATCTACATATTTACATACCTATCAGCTGACAACTAGTCCACTGTCGTTCACATCACGCACTCGCTATCAAAACACGTTACGCTACCGGAAAACGCTACAAAATTTGAGCAATACCAGCCTTATATCTGACCAGACAGAATTCAAATTCCTTTGCTAAATGATCAACGAAAAATATCGGGAAAACATCAAGCGTTTACAGACTAAATTAGCTATTAATAACGTGGTGTTAACGTCGATATTCATTTGTGGGTGGTTATACAATACAGGCCTAAAAGCCCGCACGTCCTCTTTAGATAAGATAAAGGCTGTGTTAAAAGACCGGTCGACATCAATGCCTGGGTAATGTGTCGATATGGATGTTTACCAAGTGTTTATGGCGGCAGGGACAGTTCTGTTAAGCCAGCCATTTTAACACCGTGCGATAGATCATCTTGTCTTAAATCGCCTAAAGCAAATTTTTGATAGCTTTACGGTTCATCATCATCAGCATATACTTGTCCACTGCTGGACATAGGCCTCTCCTATTGCACGCCACTGAGCACGGTCCTCGGCTACTCTCATACAACTCTTACCAGCCGCCCTGCGAAGATCATCGCTCCACCGAGTCTGAGGACGTCCTACACTACGTTTACCGATCCGCGGTCTCCACTCAAGAACTCGTCTACCTCATCGGTTATCAGTTCTTCGGATGATATGGCCGGCCCACTGACACTTCAGCCTGCTAATTCGGTGGGCTATGTCGGTGACTTTGGTTCTCTATCGGATAAACCGAGGTGGGTTTACGCTTTACGGTTATTGAAGACAAATAGAAAAAAATGTACATCGCTACCGGTGCAACCTTTTTTATGAAAACGCGAATAAATGACATGTTATAATAAAACTTACTTATTCGATGATCTGACGACCTGGTTACGGTGGCGGAGAGTCGCTGGATGCGGGCGGTACAAGACCAGGAAGCTTGGAAAACCATGAGGGAGGCATGTCCTTCGGTGGGCTTCAAATGGCTGATCTACATAATAATAATAATATTCTCTCGAATAAGCCTGATATTGTGGTGGTAGACCGGACGCAGAATAGGGTGTTTTTGGTTGACATCACTGTCCCATATGATGAGAACCTCATGAAAGCTGAAACTGATAAGAAAACCAAGTATCTGGACCTGGCGCACTAGGTTACCGATATGTGCGGGGTGGTGTGCACCGAAATCCTTCCTATAGTCCTGTCCGCGAATGGGTTAATTCGAACCAGTCTCGCTGACCATCCTTGTTGGTTGGAACTTCGTGTGGGCATGCTTCCGGCCATCATGCAGAAGGCGGTGCTGCTTGATACGGCCCGGATAGTCCGTCGTTTTCTCTCGTTGTCGCCCTAACCTCCGGCCGCTTGGACTCCTCAACCGGAGGGTGTCCGTCTGGCCATTTCGGTCAGACGAGACTATTATCTTTTGTATCCCCCCATAATAATAATAATAAGTTCCACACAATGCAATCACTTGACCTGGGCCCAAACTAGGATACCCTGTGCTATGGTAACTAGGCAAGGACTTATGACTCTTGAGTTTCACAAGGATTCATTAACAATTAAATGAGAAAAAATATACATAATTTTCTTAGCCCTTTTTTGCCTTTTAAAATTTTGCCAAACTGTTATTTTTCGTAGTTCAGAACTTTTTCATAATTTAGCCTGTGTTTATTACGTTTTATGAGTTGGATTCTTGTCGGTGCAGCATCCTCCTCGAGATCATAAAGAAGAACTGGCTTACCTGCCAGTCAATCAATCTCCAAATCATCGCCTGTAGATAATTTAAGAAAAACACAGTCTTAGAAGATAGCCCAAGCTACAAACTAGGAAAACCATAACACATAGAGCAAAACATGAGCTAGTTTGCCCATGAAATTGCCCGAAAGACATTTTAGGGGTCAACTTTATCGTGTAGAGCCGCTAAAGCACGTACCAGTTCCTCTAACCCTGGTGTTCTGAGAACACACCGAGGGGTCCCATATACCCCAGCCTGATGATTGCATAATGATCACCTATTTTGCAAATCCCGCGCCGCTAGACCCACATTAGTGATCTCCTGAGGACTAAGGCTAAGGATGGGAAGGGTTAAGATAGTTATCGACAAAAACTGGTTTTATTCGAAATTAATTTTATAGTTATTTATCGAATTAGTTGATCTTTACGAGACAAATGTGTTATAAATGTAAAATGGAGTTAGGAAATTAGTTCATACAGTTCCCAAAAGCCTTATAACCTTTTACGTTCATTATGCTGTAATCAACCACTTTTATGTGATCTTTTACTGCCGTCAATAAAATTATCGCTAGAATATGTCTGGAATCTTTATTGCACTAGTTAAGTTATGTAATCATTCAGATTTCAAATTAAGCAGTCTTGTCAACCGCTATACCATCATCTCAACTTTAGTTGGTTACACAAATTTCTACAGTAGTTATACAGTTATTGTTTTTGTAGTTTACAGTTGTTTTTATTCTAGAGATATACAAAATATGTCAATATTTTTTTTTTAAACAGATTTTGTTAGGGATTTGTCAAGCTTCCCAATCTGGATTCTGAGCGATTACATAACTTATCTAGTGCAGAAAAAAGTTAAAAGAAGTTACCCGTATAGCATAAATCATAAATGTATAATATTTACGCTGAAATAAGAGATGGAGTCATAGGTTGGGTCTCTACTCTGCATGATGAAGCTCTCCATATCAAAGCGAAAACTAATCATATTTAACCGATAAATTAACGACGACAAGGACGTCTTATATCGATAGTCAATACAAAATCCTCCCCATAGCTCATCACTAGAGAAACTGGTGTCCATACTCGGTGCGGCGCGTGTTATTTCCATAGCTAATTGCAAATTGGCGCGCTGTCACAGCGCATGCGCTAATGTGTCATAACACAGAGCAAACGCCGGCCGCGGTCCACGTCCACTGTCATTATCTTGGCTATTGTCGGACCTGTGGCCTTAAGAACTTTGCCTAGACAGAAAATATCCCGTAAATCAAAGGAGGTAAGGTTTAGTTCTAGTTGTCAGAAGAAAAAGGATGTTGGCGTAGCTTCGTTCCAGATATTGGGATTGCACTTGCGTAGGCCTTTAGTACAGAGTGGTAGTGACTGGTTTTGGTTATCAGTGGCGAAAATATGTGAATGGAACTTGGCTGGGCAGCGGATTAAGGCTTTAGAACAACCTATTAGTGTAGCTTTGACACGACTGCGCCAAAACAAACGGGAGTTCTCTATCTATGTAATGTAGTAGTCGTGTTTTTTCGTGTTTTGTGTTAATCAGGTTTTTGGCTATGCTACAATATTTGGCTTGGTAGGAAATCTAGATGATATTATATTCCTGAAGCTACAAAACCCTAGGTTTTCACGATTATCCCTCAACTATTTACGTGGAAATGATAAGAATTTCATTAATTTGCACGTTCGATTATTGCTCGTTATAACAAGTTTCGAATTATAACTAACCGATAAAGACAAAAAAAAACACCTTAAAAAATACGCACTAAACAGCAACTATAGTTCGTTTATTTTAATGCTCGGTGATTCTTTATCGCGGCATGGTTATGTCCAGATCCCTTTGCAAATTAAGGAATCTGATGATTTTCTCACGGATTCCGTTAACAGATCTTACAGTGATATTCCGTTACTTGGAGTTACGCATCTCCATTACCTGACAGTCTTGGCCAAATTTAGAAGGACCTCAATTATTATTCTAACAAAAAAAAAACAGCCAATGAAATCGGACAAGGTGGAAAGGAATTTTACCCCGGAACATACTTAAAAAACCAACATATTATATAATATTTTGGGCGGTTTGAGAGCCTTAAGGTGAGGATTCACGACGACACTGACACTCGACACAAATTTCGACACTAATGTTGACTGCGTCCACACGGTAAGCAATTTTTTGTGTTGAAATTGGTGACATCTAGTGTCCCGGTTGAAGTGTATTGGCTGTCTACACGAGCAAATGCGACACTGAATGCAACTCAGTGTCGTACATTCCCTCACTATGAATCGACTTGCTAAATGCGTCGTAAGAAGAGATCGTTATGGGTAAAGTTTGGATGAAATGAAGAACACTTAATTAATTATTAAATTGTATTCGTAAATGGCGCAATTTTCTATTTACTTATAATACAGTAGTATTAAATTGTTCTGCCAAATTTTCTGTCGCTGCTGACTTCTTTACTCGATTTTTATAATCGGGGTTTGATATTTGCGATAGGTCTGGCAACCCTTCATAGTATGAAATCAAAGATTTTATTTAATTTTTATTGCAATTTTATTTTCAAAAGGAAGACTTATGTAAATGTAATGAAATTCCGGTTCATGAGCCTCTTTATCAGTCATCGACTGTAGGCTAGGCGATCAATGAGAAAAATGAATAAAAATAATTAGGTATTTGCCAATAATATATTTCATTAAGAGAACTCTAAGATAGACACAGGCCACGCCCTGTCACCTGGGAAGTGACACACACACTAGACGAACTGAGCCGACTGCCGACCGAGTGTGCGAGTGTGTACAAAAGTTTCACGCAGGTTGGAAATTCGTGACATTCAAGCCAGACACGTCGCAGTGAGGTCAGATACTGAGCGACACCGATACTACGTCTGCAACTCGGTGTCACGACGGTGGACACACGACGACACTCGATTTAAAAACTGAGTGTCTCCTCGTGTATCCTCACCATTAGAAAAATGAACGTGCATTAACAATAGCTATGTATGTAATACGCTAGTTTGTTTTTTTTTTAAAAGGCACTTTCCAAAAATATCTCGACACAAACTCTCATCTGTGAGAACCTTTAGTAGCCAGCCCGAGCGGTGCATGCGCGTCGCGGGTCATTGTCCGAATAGAGGGAGAGGTGGTTCGCAAATTTTTGAAACACTATTTCTCAACTCAAATCAAGATTTCTCAAATAATTTTTTTTTTACATCTTAAAGTTAATAGTCTGAAAAGATGGCATTTTTAATTACTAATTACATAACCGTGGCTTTCAAACCACCCAGATTTCACCGTGTATAGACAAACTGAGAATCTCACCAATATATTGTTTCCTCCGTGACCTCAGAGGCTAATAAATCAATAATGCTAACGACAATCGTACGGACGTGCAAATAATGTTGCTCACTAGACCGTGATGCTCAGATCTGTGCTGAAATTAATGATGTCTTCGGACGTCTGCCGATTAGCTTACATCTGCTGGCTCCCTAAGGAAATGTAGTCAAATTGTCGTATTGGAATTATGTGTTATAGATTGAGGTAATGATGTTGTCGGTACTGACTTTATCATCAAGAAAATAATGTTTATTATTGTGATGTGGAGGGAGTTACTCTTGATAATGAAAAAAAAGTATAGATAATCAATAAAATAATTGAATAAATGAGGGACTGTTCCAAGTACAATTAGTTAATTATATTATCTGTTACTTACCTATTATTGTCTAAAAAAATGTAAATATTTCAAATAAGCTCGACTAAACGACCTATAAAGAAATTTTCGGTGGTTTATTTAACAGGCTTATTGGAGCAATTAGCTGTCCACTTTATTAGTAACTTTTATCCCAAGAACCAAAAACGCAACCTAGCAGAAAGTCTTTTGCAAAATACAGAGTGAAAGTAGCAGTATAATCCACGGAATATAAACCGAGCGCTTAGTGGTGGGACGGTTCCAATGGGTACCATTCGCCGATGGCCGGCGATCGCCCTATTTGGCCTTTAACCTCAGAACTGTAGAGCAGAGAAAACTGTCGAGTTGCGGGTAACTTTGTCGTTATTTTATGTTACTAAGTGTACATACACTGACACACTCACACACACACATACATCATTCCCCAACTTAAAACACAGACACACACATACACCCATTTTTTCCTGTATTTATCATTAAGATATAATGTTACTACAGTTTATTGTTCATATGTATTGCGCTTAAAGGCCGTCCACCGCTGTTCAGAGGATCACTGGCTCCTATAACACAGATTTTTCTAGCTTGGGAGTCAGAAGACTCACTAACTTAGTTCTTTGTCAGCCGTCTACAAACTCTTACTTTATGTTTATTTAAATACTTTTGAATGTGGCTATAAAATAAAGTTATTCTTATCTTATCTTATATTCTTTTCTTTTCTAATTATTCTTACCAATAAACAAAGAACTAGGGTAGAAATTAGTGCTCGTGATACCACAGCTGATAGTAGCGTATGTGACCATCTAAATGGTCAGTTGGCATGTCGATCTCATCTGTCAGTAATTTGGATAAACATTTTTCTATAGTCACTATTATTATTATATTATATTTATTCAGCTCAAGGTCACGCAACGAGCTATGGAAAGGGTTATGCTCGGAATTTCTCTACGAGATCGAATCAGAAACGATGAGATCCGTAGACGAACGAAAGTCGTCGACATAGCCCAGCGGATTAGTAAGTTGAAGTGGCAGTGGGCGGGGTACATAGCACGCAGAACTGATGGCCGATGTGGCCGAAAAGTTCTCGAATGGAGACCACATATCGGCAAGCGCAGCGTAGGACGACCAGCCACAAGATGGACAGATGACCTCATCCAAGTGGCAGGAAGACGCTGGATGCAGGCCGCTTCTCTCTTACATAAAGTAAGAGTTAATAGACGGTTGACAAATAACTAAGTTGGTGAGTCTTCTGACTCCCAAGCTAGAAAAATCTGTATTATGGTAGCCAGTGATCCTCTGAACTATTAGTGGACAGTCTTTGAACAACAGTGGTTAAGCGAAATATTATATGAGCAATAAAATGCAGTGACGTTATATCTTAATATTAGAATCTTTCAGATGACTGTGTTAAACTAAGACTGGACAACTCAATAATGTCATACTCATTAGTTTGTATTTAGGATAAGGAACTAGTTGTAATTAGTTTAAGCAGGTGAGTGCTGAAAAACAGCGCAGTCAACAGGCAGGCAAGTCTTGTCGCTGGCGGCACATGCTGCGCTCACACCTTTTGTTGCCAACTGTAAATTCTTTTATCATCATCATCATCAGCCACTTGACGCCCACTGCAGGGCACAGGCCTCCCTTGTGGTTCTTATAACCATGAGGGGTTTTGCTATAATCACCACGCTTGTCAGGGGGGTTGGCGATCGCAGAATGCTGTTGGAATCTCAGGAAGACGCTGCTGCCCGTCTCCTGCTAATTTATTTTCGCCTTCTACGACATCCACGGAAGGAAATAAAATCTTTATAATTACCTAATTCATTATTTTTAGTCAAATTTGCTGTTAGTTATGTTGGTCGCAAGAAACGTATTTTTACTTTACTTACTTTACCCAAACCATCATAGATCTACATCAAGATATTTACATTCTTTAGCACGTATCCAGATATTGTGAAACAAGTACTTCAATAGACGAAATATAAATACAGCGTCTCTTTAGTTTTCTAGCCAGCAATAAAACAACTGCGATATGAATAACTATCACAGATTATGCCACTGATAAATGGAACGTGGCACCGGGTAAAGCATTTGGCCCGGCTGGATGAAAAAAAATGGGCTATAACCGTCACGGTTACTTATTACGTCGATGGTTCCGTAGCAACTCGGAAAAGCGGTAAAATTGTATCCCTGAGTAATTAGGACATCTTGAAAAACTATGTGTTTATACTCCATTCTACGAATCGAGATCAAAGAAAATCGTCTATGTGCGCCCATTGGTTATTACGCGTGACCTTCAATGCATGTACCTACCCTACGAAGCGGACCGTCTTCACTTATTATTTCGCTTATCTCTACTGTTTCACTTATCCATTGACCAATGAGATGCGAGTATTTTGTTCCCTAGAAGTTCGACTCGTGGAACGAAGTATAGTTTCTTTTTCCTTTAAGACGAAAGTACGGTCTTAAGTAAAGTAGAAGAGCCGAGGGATATTATCATTACATTGTAAGCCTACGGAACTCTAAAAATAGCAATAATTGTCAAACATCTCGTCCCCAATCACGGTTCGTTGCTAATGATATTCCCACTGACCGTTGCGTCGCGCCAATATTGCTTTATTGCATTTTTTCGGCTGCAGCATAAATACGGTGCTTGCCTACGATTTGCTAGGACAATGGAGCACATAAATTATGCTTTGGACAAACAATGTTTCTATGGCGGATACGGATTTTAGTTTTGGGGCAAAACGTGGACATTTATGGACATTTGCATGGTAAAGTGAGTTAGCTGACATTGCAGTAAGAGAAGTGCGTATCGATTCATCTTTGTGAAACTAACTATAATAAATATAGCCTGGTTTCAAGCTAGTATACCCGGTATGCTATACTTACCAGACAAAGACATCACAAACATGAAAATACAGCTGGAATGAGATCATTGATACAGATCAAGTTTGCCTAGTGTGAACCAAACCCACGACCTCTGTTTTAGTAGCCAATCGTGTTAACCGCTAGACCAATGAGAAAGTCTACAACTGAAATAACTTTATGATCAAGTGGCAAGTGCCACAACCCTTGACTCTGAAACGTTCTTTAATCGAGGCGAAAATAAGTATTTCGGCCTGTTTCTTTTATATATTTTTCAGTTACGGTAAAAGTAATAGCTAGTATCTAGTATCTTCTAATTGAACGCATAAAATATCTTACTGAACTGACAAATTAAAATGAGATTTCAAACTCTACATTTGATACAATTAAAAGTCTTTGAAACGTTTCCTGGATTCAGTACTAGATGCCAAGCCGTACTTAGCTAAATATTAATACAGATACGTGTAAATAGTACCTGAAAACCAGGAAATAAACTATCAGCTCATGAGAAAATCTTGCGCGTGACATTAAGTCCAATACAAATACGACCAACCGTCAAACAACTTAGAAATCTCAAGTGGATGTAATTAAATTTATATACGTACTTCTATAGTAAAACCCAGGAAGTAACCAACTATAAACCTGAGTAAATACTTAGATGATTTCAATTTGACATTTTTAGAGTGGGAGCGAGCGCATGCCGGGATTCGGAGGCTTGAATCCCGGCATGTACCAACGACTTTGTTTTCTACGTTACGTACTTTTATGAAGTTGTAGTAGCAACACCACTCGCTAAGTGTAAAGGAAAATATCGTGAGGAAACCTGAGTGTCTGAGTCATTTTCATACCGCAAAGCTTGATATTGCCGATCCGCGGTGGGCACACGTGGTAATAAAGCCCATACTCTTAATTATACTCTCTGAGAAAAGGCCTGTGCTCTGCAGTGGAAGGTGTAGAGGCTAGAAAAAAATAGTACGTACTTAAACTGTCCCGTTGGTCTAGCAGTAGCGGTTATTATGACTGGGATGTCTGTTCGACTCCCACTGGGGGCCGCCGCACTTTCATTTGTACGAATGGCCTTATCTGGATGTTTCTCTATGTTTGTAATATCCTTGTCTGGTACTGATACAGATACAGTATCTGGTACAGATACTAGGATTCTGTATCCTAGTTTGGGACCGGAAAAAAGCTCACTTCTACTTCCACACAACTCAATGACTTGTCTTGGCCCTAATGGTAACCAGGCAAAACATCATGAACATGGAAATACAGCCACACTGCGACCAAGTCCGATATACAGATATACGACCCCTTTTTTTGAGAGTCAAGCGTGTCGACCGCTAGACCAATGAGGGAGTCAAAGTCATTGTGTTAGTAGCTGTTTACGACAGCCAGCAGATGTGTGGGCACCGACTATTCGTTGGTGGAAATTGAAAATAGTTAGGTCATAATAGTGAAGATTTATTAAACTACAACATATTTATTAGATAAAAAGTACCCGAAACCGGCGTGCGGGCATGCAACGACTAATGAATGTTTAGGAAGCGAAAGTGATCTGTCAGGATCGTGGCAAGTGGCAGCCCTGGTCTCTGCCTATTCCTCTGGGATACAGGCGTGAGTTTATGTACGTATGTATGTATGTATTAAACTACAGTTTTCTAGTGCCTACTGTAATCGTTTGCGTGTCCTTTTAATATTATTAGGGTTCCGTACCTCAAAAGTAGTCTAGTATGGGTATCATGGACAATTTCACTTTATTCTTTGCAGTACTTTGCACAAATAGCCCAATTGGGTGGTTTTTCCATCTTTGTAACCTTTTTATCTGATTACCGTATCACATGGTATCCTAGTTTAGGACCAGCACTAGGCAAACTTTGTTGCGTAGACGTTATTTATTTATCCTATCAATGCAACTACTATTTTTTGTTCATAATCAAAACACCTTCATAAACCGCGCAATGTTAAGTCCAGCTTAAATAAGAGCAAACAAAGTCAAAACTTAGACTCAAACACATGTCATTACAATTGCGCAATCGGGCACAGCGTGATACAAGGTGCCCTCACATCATGCTGAAAAGGACTTTCACGGCAATCAAGAATTAAATAGTCGTAAACTCGACCGCGGCGTGAATGCGACAGAAATACTGCCTGGGCCGCGTTCAAGCCGCGTTTCGTAGAACTACAATTTATAGTTTATTATGACAATTCGATGTAATTGCGAAGGCGCTTAGTACAATTAGTCCTTCTTCTTGTTGCGTGAATTAATTGGCTATGGAATGTACATATAATTTTGAATCTTGTACCTATCTGCAACCAGAAAGCTCCGATTTTAGATTAAAAGGATGATACACAAGCCTCAGCCGTCACTGTCTTTGTGCATCCGTATGAAAGAAAAGAAAAACGTGGCGCGCAACTAAAATGAAGTGAATAATTGGAAAAAATATGTAACTATTTACTAAAATGAATGAAGATTAAATTTATTAAAAATAAAATCTGGAAAAATTTGGTGCTTAAAGCTCCATCCAAACACTATCCTTAGTAACAAGACTCTATCTATCTATCTATTTATCTATCTATCTATCCTTAGTAACCAGAATACAAACCGGCTTTGTCTAGTTGTATTACCCGATAAAAATTTGGTTCTTCGGTCCGGATTTATTCTGTTCCCCAACTCTCCGCTCGCCATAAATTCACGGCGTTATCTCACAACTGACAAACAACAGAAATGCTCTTAATTAAATAACACAATCTGAGTTATCTAAAAGACGTAATCAAAACGGACACAGGTCCGCGGCTTTACATTATTTGTACAAACAAGCGCCAATGACAAACCTGTGGAATTACTAATTCTACTGTAAACTGGAGCCCTCGTGTTGACTCGGTGATGCGGTTTGGTCTCGGTTTTTGACGACATAAGGAAACGTCAAAATAATGAACGAAATGACTAAAATTAAGCACACTTTGTTAAATGGTCTCAAGTTTTTCAGCACTAAATAATCCAAAATATAATTGCTTCCTATTAGGATGCATGATCAAGCTCACTGAGCACCTATTAACAAGGAAGACAAGACGAGTGAACAATATTGCTATTTGCCAAGGCATGGCTAGCCACAATCAGGTACAAATTACATATGAAGTTTTAACTAGATTTTTTTTTTCTATTACATAGTATTTTAGATTTAGAGCAATCGTTTGACAGTTCATAATAGAGATAACTGCTGTTTGGTGGAAAAACCATTCAAGATTCAAGTTTGGCTGTTCATGAAAATTTTAATGATGTCTTATTTTATTTGGTGTATGTATAAGCAACTTCACTTTAGAGCAAACTATTGAAATGTTTTCACATAGAACTCTGGTTTCGTTGGCCAAATGAAATGGTGCTACAAAAACTGGATCAAAACAAGAGACCAATCAGTAATCCAATCAGTTTGTTGACATGGCTGACAGTGATAAGGTGTCGCGTTGATGCGACAATGCCTGCGGTTGTCTTATGGCTCTCGTTAGCTGAGATAAGGACGATAAAGAGCTGGCTTATTAATATCATGATGGGATAGGAACAGACCAGGCCAATGAGAGCGAAGGGCGGCAAATGAAGTTGCTAGAGAAGGCAACGAATTTTCGGTTTGGTTTTTAAGTGAGGTAGAGAAAAAAAAGTTGTCTTTAGAGAGATATAGTTTAAATTGTTATTAAAACTTATGAGAAAACTATTAAAGCATGTAACATAACTATTACTATTCGTTGTTTCTCGTCTGGTCTCTTTCTATAAGTTTTTTAGGAGTTTCCTGCGTGCGAGCTTGTTGGAAATGGTAAGCGGCACTCTACGTTCACAGTCATCATCAGCCATTTGACGCCCACTGCAGGACATAGGCCTCCCTCGTGGTTTTCATAACCATGAGGGGTTTTTCCATAATCGCCACGCTTGGCAGGCGGGTTGGCGATTGCAGGATGCGGTTGGAGTCTCAGGAAGACGCTGCTGCCCATCTCCTGGTAATTGATTTCCTTAGTTGCCTTCTATGACATCCACGGAAGGAAATGGAGTGACGCTACTCTTAATCCGGCGCCACACGGAATTCACCGCACTCACAGTATTAGGCCACATCCACATTCACCACATTCACAGTATTAGGCCGTAATTTCAATGACGTGAGTTCCGTAAAGTGTTAACTTTACGAAACTTTTCTTTTTTTCTAAACAATACGTGCTTCATTTCGACAAACATATTGTTCCGTCTGCAAATATTATAAACGGGCAGCTTCACAAACCTCAACAGCTGACCACTTAAAAGCTTCACGGTGCTGGCGACGAGAAAATGGATCCCCGAAACGCCTATTAGACAAGAAAAGAAAGGAGAAACACGGGTTAATCGCGACGCGGAAGTGTGCGGACATGGAGCACCGTATATGACCGCAGTCATGGGGGCTGCGCAAGGGCATTGGTCTTGGAGACAATTTGAGGCGCAGCAAAGCGTTGAGATCGTTAACTTTTCACAGCTCATGACGCGTTTTACAGACCAGGGACGCCTCTTAACAGCAGCCTCTATTTCTGGGAGGTAGAGGTTGTTTTTGCAAAATGGGATCGTGGATTGGATGGATGATCTTCAGACGCGGTCACAGGCTTGCGGACTTGACAGATAGCGGGACTCGTGGCCATGCGAGAGTCATTACGCAGATTGGCTCTTAGGTCGAGATAAACATTTTATTGTTTCTCGGAGACATGTAGGTTGGATGCAAACATGAGGACAATTATCAACTGTGGCTGTTGCCGCACATTTGTGAAATGTCTTGAATCATTACTAATTTATCATTGATTTACTTTAGTGTTCCAAGAAATTTCCATCACTGTTTTCTGTTTTACACGCTTTTACACCGTATGTATGAATGCATAGTTCAAATATCGCACGCCAAATTTGAACCACTTCCTCTAGACTTAGCATAAGCAGCGTATATACGTCCCACTGTAGGGCACAGGCCTTCTCTCAGGGAGAGAGTATGGGCTTAATCGCGGATTGGCGATTTCAAGCGCTGAGATATATGAATAGCTCAGACACTCAGGTTTTCTCACGATGTTTTCTTTCACCGTTAGCGAGTGGTAATGCTACTATAACGTCATAGGTACATGCCCGCACTGGGAATCGAACCTGGGTCTCCCGCTTCCGAGTCCAATGTTCTACCCACTAGGCTACCACCGCGTCCTCTAGACTTGAGGACTTGTTTTTCAGGCTTGTTTCGTTTTCATGACAATGCACTAAAATGATAGAAATAACCTGATGCTGCAGACAGGATTGTCTCATCTCTAGGACACTCCTCAACGGTAAGTAGTAACGCAGACACAAGTTCTTACATTTACGTTTAATTTGGATAGCTAAACATGATGTTATGAAGGCACTCTTCAACGGTAAGAAGCATGAACATGAAAGTTTGCAAACCGAATGGAATTCTAATGGATTTTTACTTTACTATGCATCCGTGCGTACGTTTAAAAAGATTGTTTAAAAAAGCTTTCGTTGATAATCCTCTACGTAGTACATGATTTAAATGGAAGGCTTTGATCGTACTTATATCAAAAAAATGTTTTATCATACAAACATGTCTGGGTTAGGCGTAAAGGAGCGTTGAGGAATGTTGTAACGAGTTTAATCAAGGGAAACTAACGTTAGTTTGAAGTATGTGGTGACTTATAAGGTACACATACTTCAAACTAACGTTAGTTTCATTATTTATTTAGGTGTTAATTATGCTCCATATTGATCTCTTCAATCAATTAAAAATTTCTCAACAAATACAAGTAGTATCAAGTCGACTTGAGGAGGAAGATCAGAGGGCCATCCACAATTTTCCTAGTAGCACTCTTTACGCACAGTGTTCTGTTTAGTACGAAATATCAAAAATAAAAAAGCGTACGTAATGCTACCTACCTAATTGCTAAGCAAGCTTTCATAATTGTAATTGTTGTAAACTTTGTGTATTTTATCTTTCAGAATCTATACGCTAAATGAACAAAGACACACACACAAGCCTCAAATCCTACATTTCTACATTTCTGTTCTGCTGCCTATATTTATAGCGTCCAGTGAACTACTCGCGAAGTTGTTTGAAGTTTGGCTAGGTGAAGTGGTGAGTTTGTCATTTCTGAACATAGAAAATCCATAGAACGCCTCGTTGGTCCAGCGGTTAACACGCTTGACTTCCAAATAGAGGTCATGGCTTCGATTCCCACTAGAGGCCGCCAAACTTGATCTGTTCAAATGATCTTAGTCTGGGTGTATTCCATGTTTGCACTATCCTTGCCTGGTTATCATAGCACAGAACGTCCTGTCGAGAAGTTTTGGACCGGGACAAGTGATTAGATTGTGTGGAAGGTTTAGATAAATGGAAATTACAGTTTATATTTTATTTATTCATTCATTTATTTAGATATCTATGGTGAACCAACAGCTATCACAATAACATATAATCTGATACAGGGAAACATAAAGCAAATTACAGGTTCACACTTATAGCACAAATATTAAAAACAAGATTCTTAAACTTCTAAGCACAATAAAATAGAAGTCGCTCGCTGCACAAATTACTCATATCCCTTAATAAATTACACAGAATAAGTTATAATGCAATAATAATGAGTCACTTTTAACTATTATTAGAATTAAATACAATTTAATAACAAATATTTTTTCTTTCTTTGTTTGTACCTCTGCATTAAAAAAAAACCATTAATGTGTTGCCTAACAGCTGCTATACTGCACTTAAACAAATCAAGGTCTAATTCGAGAGATATCTGATTTACCCTAGTGCAGACCCGCCGGAGAAACACAATTGCTCCTAATTGGTTGACACATGTCATGTGGAATAACAAGTGGGGGATGGAAGCGCCAAGTTTTCAAATAGAAAGATTTGTGATTTGGAATGGAATTAGAATATATGTATTAGTTCCTCGGCAGACAGCCACATAAAGATTGGTCGCGACACATGTGACCAACGGGCACACGCCACCGTTGGCCGTGACGACGGTAACGTCCGTGAGGTAATTTGGACACCAATGGTTGGAGTGCTAAAACGATCGTGAGAGCAGAATCGCTTCTTCTTTCGAGAGCTTTTTTTTTATGTAGCCTAGATTGTGTCCCACTGCTGCGATAAGGCCTCCCCCTTAGTTCTCCACTGCTCCCGGTTTGTAACCACTTTCTGCCAACCCGATAGGAAGGTAGTGAGGTCGTCTCACCATCTCCGCTTTGGTCGTCCGCGTTTGAGATACCTGGGGATAATTGCGATAATTGATACTAAATGGGCTACATCGCAAGGAACCTGTCTGGGCCCATACGGCTCACGTGGCCCGCCTAATTCCACTTCAGCTTAGCGGTCGCAGTTCCAACATCTTAAATCCAAGAGCTCAAAGACCGAAAAAGTAGCATTGTCGTCGGAATCTTACGAATATACATTAAAAGGTCTCTTTATCTTTACCAACTGCAAATTATAGCGCGAAGAGCCGTAATAATTCTAGTGAACCAATGGAAAGAGATATATGCATAATAATATATGTCTCTTTCCAATGGAACAGTAGAGTAAAAGCTCCTTTATATCATTTCCACTGTTTCTATTTTTGCCTATGTGTCTCTCTCTACTATGCCTTGTATCTAAAAAGGTCCAGTGCGTTCTCAATACTAGAACTATAACAGTATTGTCAAAGAAAACCGTGTTAGTTTCCCCATGCTCATGGTTCGGAACGCCGGTGTAAGTAAATTGGAAGATCATAAAATTGCAGTACGGTACATTAGATTAGTTTGTTTAGTGAAAGGTCGAGCTTCGGTTCCTGCAGCGGCTCTGAATGTTTGTAATCTTATTCAAGTGTCGCTTAACCGTTGTCTCGTCTAGTTTTGTTGTATTTTTGGGATACAATTAAAACGGCTGCTATCAATCAATCAGCGAGTATTTGTCCGTTGCTGGTCATAGGCCTCCTCCAAGGCACGCCACTTTCTTCTGTCCTCGGCCATCCTCATCCAGCTACTGCCAGAAATCTGCCTTAGGGCTCCCACACATAAACACGATACGACCTCGCGTCGTACTACGATGCGGCGTCGTTTTACGATACGACGTCGCGTCGTGGTACGACGCGTTAATTTTTCCTTTAATTTGGCTTAAGTTAGTGTAACTAATCGTGAGTATCCAGTCAACTCATAACTAATCGTGACTTATTTAACTCAGAGCTCAATATTGGTTCAAAATTTCGCTCAAATTAAAGCCGAATTAGGGCGTCGTAGCACGACGCGACGTCGTATCGTGTTTATGTGTGGAAGCTCTTAGATCGTTGGTCCAGCGAGCTGGTGGGCGTTCTATGTGCATTTGCGGCTGCTATAAATTTTAACAATCTGCATGTGTCAAAATTTTCTTATCTTTCTGAAAGGGGCAGAAGGGAATTCTACTGATTAATACAAACGTCTTTTCTTTACTCAAACGCGAAAACTATTAGCTGTAGAGAGCAAATACAAAAATGTATATAGCAGCTGATATTTTATTCGCAATTTCAAAGTTGTTCGGGGATATTAAATTAATGTTGATACTTCCTGTACATAGCCAAATACCGACATTATCAGCTTACAAATGTAAACTTTATCAAGCCCTATTTGCGCTAACATTAAGTAACATTGAGCTCCATTAAGTACTACTTAAAATGTTTCTATAGGTTAAAGCTTTTTTACTCTTTGTTATGTGCTGTTAGTCTTCCTAATATAAAATAAATAAAAAAAAACAGTTTTTCCGAAAAGCTACTACAAACATACTTTTAGAACGCGCTGTGTCGTCAATATCCTACTTTATTTGAGAATAGTCTCATGATTCAAAGAGTCTCAAAAATCATACCAGTTGTTGACTGTTTGTTATTATGAGATATTGCGGTAAAGGTATTTTTTACACAGAAATTATCTCTATTGTGATCCCCTAGTGAATGTCACGATCAATCCAATCGTCCCTTTTTAATCGATATCCGTTTGAATAATCATAATATATGATGCGACGGTATGGACGCCCTTTGTTAGGCCTAAGAGGGAGTCGGTATCAGTTTAGTGATGTCATTACTTCAATAGTTTTGCTACACAAAACTGTTGAAATCGTCCCACTGAAATGACATATAAAACGAAACGGATTTAAAGGATATACTTAGTTTCTTTCGGATATGGTTAGAAATCACGCTTTTGGGAAACTCTAAGTCGGTACTGTAACTATAAATTATACCTGTACTTAAAGGTGAGCTAGCTGACTCGGCAAACGTTGTTTTGCCACATTAATTTGCCTTCGACCTTTTCTCAGACCTACCAAAAACACACAAAAAATTTCATAAAAATCAGTGGTGCCGTTTCGGAGGAGTTCGATAACAAACACTGTGACACGAGATTTACAACTTAAACTTTCGTAAGCACTGCACAATTTATACATTGGTTTAACGGTTTCACTTACTTTTCTTAATATCGGGATAGCCGACTAGTTTCGACCTCGTCCGGAACTCTTGATCGTCCGCTATCCCGACGTTAATAAAAGAAAGTGAAACCGTTAAACTAATGTATAAAACTGTGACACGAGATTTTTATATATCTATACTTCAATCAATCAATACATTTGTCTGTCCAAACATAGGTATTGTGCTTACATTATAGTATCATCATCATCATCAGCCATATGGCGCCCACTGCAGGACATGGCCTCCCTCATGGTTTTCATAACCATAAGGGGTTTTGTATAATCACCACGCTTGGCGGGCGGGTTGGCGATCGCAGTATGCGGTTGGAAACTCAGGAAAACGCTGCTGACCGTCTCCTGATAGTTATAGTATAGTGTAGCCAGATCTTCATTTTATACAATTTGTCCTCTATGCTTTGCCAATCGGCGTACAAATTAATACAGAAAACAGAACGTGAATCTTAGAAATAAAAATTTCATAGATTGTTGAGAGGAAAGCGTGAGCGACTCTCGCTCTGCCGCGCAGTAGAGATGATGGATAGATGGTTCAGCTTGTAGACGTTTATTTCCACATGTTTGAAATAGAAATAGAAATATAGTAAGGCACAATAATCACTTATACTATAAAGCAATGATGACAGTTTAGTGAGTAATTTATTTCTACCACATTTATTGGTGGTAGTGTGTTACTGACGAGTGGCTCGAGCCGATTAACATTAAGCTGCGTATCGACTTTGCGCGGCCGGCGTGCGAGCATTGTTCGACAGCGGCAAACCTATGTTTTGGCTCGCGAGCCAATTTAAGCGCACAAGTCGCTGGTAGCGAGGCCGCCGCGCATGGCAGTCGATCCATCAACCAGGTGTTCATTTAGTGCGCGGCAACTATGGACGTTGTATGTTGGTAACGTGCAGCTGCTGCTTTTATCATTATATTTATCATCTTATTCTCAAGAGACCGAAGCGACAAGTTCGTTGGTGGATGAGAAAAATAACTGTAATTAATTCAAGAAAGTACGACACTTGTCGTTGCCCATGTTTTGTGCCGCACGCATCAACTAAAAATAAAGAGATCCGTCCCAACTTCGCGCGCAAAACGCACTGACACTCCTTTGCCGCGCCGTCAAACACCGACATGAACTGGTTCGTTGCGCGGCACGTTCGTGCACGCCAATGTTCGAGTTGCTGCGCGCGGCGACACAGTATCCATAGTGGGCGGCTGCCGCGCGAGCCAATGTTCGATGGTTTGCCGCGCGAAGTCGATACGCAGCTTTACAGTGTTCTCGCCGCGTGAACTGAGCATTACTTAGGGCTATGTCACCGATACGGCAACCTACTAACAGATGTACACGTTGCTAGCTCGTACTTACACTTACATACTTAGAAGTTAAAATTTTTAGGTATACTCGAGAGCAGTGAATAAATAAATAATGAATACTGGTGGGTTAGTATAGTGAATTATGAAATACTTGATAACTCACCAACGAAGAGTACTAAAATAAAGACTATTTATTATTACATCAGTGGCCAAAATTTATGTTGCTAAATAATCATGTTCTAATTATTAAAATCACATAAACATAAATGGGTCGATTCTGTGGCAAATAAAAAAATGCAAATACTTCATTTGGTTATTTTATTTTTTTGTTATTAAAACCATTGAAAATTATAAAAATCTAATAAAAAAATTATGTGATATTTAAGATTTTATAGCTATTTGATTTTATTTAAGTTTTTTAAATCTTTTAAAACATTATTATGTGATAATATTATGTCACTAATGCTATATATATAGTAAATGGTCTTCATTTTTATTTTATTAAGCTAACATTCATTTCTTCATTTGCGAGATATCCAAGATTTCAACCCACCCGTATTCATTGCGTTTGAGTGTAGTATTTTTTCTTACAAACTATTGTTTATTATATCCGGACAGTTGTACAACATTAGCTTTTTTTTTCCACGAGCCATTTAATCCTTTACCTTAGGAAGTCAGGTGGTCCCGTTAGAACGAAAAAAGAACTTAATAAAAACACAAAAAGATGTTGAGGGTGGCACGTGGCAGCTCTAACTTTCTTTTACGAAGTTAATTATGAAGAAGCGAAGAAAACTTTGATTAGTTGAACTAGAAATTAATGCATTGGAGCTATATTTGGTACAAAATAACAAATAGAAAGCCAGTCAAGAACTGTTCATAAGCAGCCTTAATACGTCCCACTGTAGGGCAAAGGCCTTCTCTCAGAGAGAGAGAGAGAGAGAGAGAGAGTATGGGCTTAATCACCACGCGTGCCCACCACGGATGGGCGACTTCAAGCGCTGAGGTATGTGAATAGCTCAGACACCCAGGTTTCCTCACGATGTTTTCCTTCACCGTTAGCGAGTGGTATTGCTACTATAACTTCACAAATGTACATAACTCAGAAAGAAAAGTCATAGGTACATGCCCGCACTGGGAATCGAACCTGGGTCTCTCGCTTCCGAGTCCAATGTTCTACCCACTAGGCTACCACCGCTCTCAGTCCGCAGTCAAGAATTGTAAAAGTAGTAAATAGTATCTATTTCTCCTGCGGCGAATTCTCCAATATGAGCTTACCTGGAAGAAATTGCTATTAGGAATAAGGCCGCCAATTTTATTGTTATCTTATCTTATCTTAAATCATATTGCTAACAGTTCAGATAATGCTTATTTTGTTATTATTATTATTAGCAGTCGCTTGGTTGCTTGGATTAGATACCTAGCAACGATTACCTAGTTGGTGGAAAGTACCAAACGTAGTACTACACAGCCTCGTGGGTCTAGCGGTATCAGGTTTGATTACCATGAAGGAGTTCGTGGGTTCGATTCCCACTGGGAGCCGGAGTACATTTGTACAAAAGACCTTAGTCTGAGTGTATTTCCATGTTTGTGATGTCCTCGCCGGGTTACCATAGCAAGTGATTGTGTTGTGTGGAAGTTATTTATTTATTTCATGGAAATGAAATGAAATAAAATGAAATGAAATGAAATGAAATGAAGAAACTTTATGGTAAAACGGTTACAAAAAAAAATCATCATCATCATCAGCCATTTGACGTCCACTGCAGGACATAGGCCTCCCTCATAATTTTCCATTTTGTGCCGCCCCCATCCAGCGACTCCCCGTTACCGTAACCAGTAATTTATTTATTTACACTTATAAAACAGTAACGCGACTTACTGATGGACAGAAAACGCACAGACTATACCAGTGTACCTAAAGAAATATTGTACATTAAAAAATAGACTGACAGACAACCTGCAGACAAATCCAACGGACCTTGAAACTTGATATTTAGAGAAAATATTCCTTGGAAATCCTTAGAGGTCGACTTAAGGGGTTTCTAGAACTTCCACCTAAAATTATGAAAAGAGGTGGTAAATATTGTGTGAAGAACTCATCATTTACTTTTATGACGCCGCAAGAGCTAGTGTAAGCATAGTATCTATGTCGTACATACCGAAGGATTCTCACCGAGTTTTTTACCATTAAAACCTCGCATATGCATCAAGGTAACGTTAGAGCCCTTTTGTTTCCTATGCGCGTTTTTTCTCCAAAGAGAAAGGGTGAAAGTTTTTCTAAAGACAAGATCGTAAAATACACGGTATTTATAAAGCGTAAGAAAAACCACATCAGACTATTTTTTGCAGAAGAACAAAAAACTCAAAACAACAATGATAATGTCGAAAGTGTTGTTGAGAAAAAACTTTAGATTGTTTGCAAAACCTCTTTGATACCGAGATACATAAATAATTGTTCGTTATAAGATTGAATACTGTACTGAAAAAAGTTAACCTGTTTGAAATCCGTTAAATTGCATATGCATAGGAACTGCAAAAAACCTACTTAATTCTCGGGCTGGAGATCAAAGGGTAGTCTACTTTATAACTGACTTCAAAAAAGGAGGACGTTATCAATTCGACGCGTATATATTTTTTAATTTAGAAAAGAGTCCATGGTGGTGTTGAAATCTCTGGATAAATATGGATAAAAAATCTAGTTTTATAATAATAAAGCTATATATATTAGTAATAATAATGAATTATGCCATTGTACAATGCATAATTTCTTTATTTGCACGATATTGTTCCGTTTTACAAAATGTCAAAAGAATAAACTTTTGTGAATAAAACATTCACAAAAGTTTAGTCCACAAACAAATGAAAAATGGGTTATGTAAATAAATAAATAAAATTAAAATCATTTTATTGAACAGAAGACAAGTTACATAAATGTATAAAGTAGCACCCACACTAGGCATAGCCTGTGTCGTGGTTCTAATACTCTTAATATAGTTTTACATAGGTGTCAAAGCTTTTAGTAACCATAATAAAAATAACTCAAACCTAGTATAAAATAAACCTAGTAGATGGCCTGTAACATTTATATAACCTTTTATTGGTACATACGTACAAAGGAAGACAGAGTTCACAATAATCAATGTTATGTCTGTTTAAGCCCAATTCTATGACAATTGTCGGACATTGGCCTTGCCCATGGCAAGAATCTTAGCTCAAAATTTACGGCCTTATTTATAAAAACACCATCCTCTAACTAAAGCACTCTTCAGATGCAGTTTATTATTTAATCTGTGGTTACGTCTTTCCCTTTTGAAATCTCCACCACAGACTATTTTAAACGGCGTTTATCAAGTGTTTTGAGGAATCGTGTTTTTATAAAATAAGACCGTTAGTATTTAGCTCAACTTTTTTAGTTATAAGTTTTATCGTTACTTGATACCTATTAATAAAATAAAAAATAAAAACTGACATCGAAACACCACAGCACTAAAAAATTTGAAATATTTTAAATAATTAGAAATACGAGTATTTATACATGTGGGTATTGTAGAGATATTATATGATATGAATTAAAGATATGATATGAAGTCATAGGGCTAAAAAAGAGTCATGCATTTCTAGCGTTTATTACTCAGTGGCAGGAAATTTTGAAGCTATTAAAAAAAGAACCTTATTGAACCTATTTGTCGCTAGTTTCGAGTAGATTGTTGGGCTCAAGCGCGACGTTGACGACCCTTCCGAACATATCGCTTTTTTTATTAAATACCATTTTCTAAAGGTATTAAAAATTAAATAACTTTTTGATCACATATTTACAAAAAAAATCCTATACTCCCGATGGCAACCATTAACTATTCGTGCTAGGGCGGGCTGGGGCGTGGAGGTCAATAGCCATCCATATTCGTAGTAAATTAAAAAGATGCGAAATAATTGCGTCCGACGAGTCTTTCCTGAATTAAATCCCTTTTTCACAACAAAATTTATGCTTGCTTCAGCTGAGTCGCCTTTCACACAACAAAAATGATGCCAGTGCTATTCCAACTCCAAAACTGAGGAGGGCGACCAACAATCATCGTGCTAGGATGGGCAGAGGTCCACAGCACTCTATAGGCTTATTAAATTAAAAATGTCCTTACTAATATAATAAACGCGAAAGTTTGTATATATGGATGGATTTTTGTTACTCTTTCATGCAAAAATGGCTGAACGGATCCGGATGAAATTTTGCACAGAGATAGATTCTAGTCTGGATTAGCACATAATATGCAATTTTTTATCCCGGAAAAATACACATCAAAATTACCACGCGAACGCAGTCGCGGGCAACAGCTAGTGCCAAATAAATGCTGCCGACGTGTCTTACCTGAAACAAGTGCCTTTTTGAGACACTTTTCTTATAAAAAATGTATGCCAGTCCTGCTCCAACCCCAAAAAAAAAGAGTAAAGTAAAGCCACCTCAGAGGGCGACCAATAACCATCGTGCGGACTAGGGCGGGCAGAGGTCAATCGCCACAGGTCACGCGCGGCCGCGACGTCGCCGCCCCGCGCGGTCAGCCCCCCTCCCCCCGGGGTGGTAGTGGCATACACATACCACTGCCCAATTGGGTAAACGCTGTGTCTGCTAGTATTTATACAGGGAGTTATTTTCATCAATACAAACAACTTTTGTGGCTGTTTTATTTGTCCAGGTTCGATTCCAGGTGGTGTTTCAGGTGGAGTAAGCTTGCGGAGCACCTATACCTACTTGTCCTGGTACCAAACTAAGACATCTTGTGCCATGGTAACCAGGCAAGGACATCACGAACCATGACAACACCCAGACTGAGACACTCAGATATTCTTTATGTTTTTGTTGTCGGTGCTTTTAACATCATCATGGAATCAGTACAAGTGAAGGTGTTGTGTGGACAATATAGTGTTTTATTAAAATTTAGGATCTCGTCTTCATCCCACCCCTGCCCACTGCTGGGTAAAGGCCTATGCCTATCTTTCGCGGTCTCCTGCCATTCGCATCCACGGGCCCTCTGCCTGACTACATCGTCCGACCATCGGGCTATTGAGCATATTTAAGGCTATTTATAATCTCAGCTTAAGGTTATTTATTAGTATATCTGAGCCACAAAGGGGAGAAAAGTAGCTCGGCAGGCCAGTCCGCGGCCCTAGGCAGGGCGGTGACGGCCGTGCCAGCCTGCGTGACCCTTGGCCTCTGCCCACCAGGCTATACGCCGAATAGACAAGAGTGCAATTCATCGTCCCGAATATACAGGGTTATTTATGAAACGCGTGGCAATTGTGGCAAAACCCCTCATGGTTATGAAAACCACGAAGGAGGCCTATGTCCTGCAGTGGGCGTCAAGAAGCCGATGATGGTGATGATGATTTATAAAATGCGCAATTTCTGCGACACCCTAATTAGGGTTTGTGATTGGCAACAACTTTTCGTCAATAAGTTTTCCACCGATTTTCAATTTTGGTAATATCAGAATTTAAATTATTTTATTAAATTCGCGCTTTACGCGCTCTACCAATATTGCCTTTTGTAAATCATAGTCCATTCTATTTATTTAATACATAATGTTTTAAACATATCTATGAAAAAGCGCCACACCAAAATTAAAAAAAAAACGTTATGATGCATTTTTTAAACGGAAATTTAAGTTCTTGTTTAATTAAATAATGAATTTTCGAATGAAATTTTGAAGGTTCCGGTTTTACTTTACGTTTAATCAATCTTCAGCTCAAATAGAAACCAGTTTATATCTCGCAGCTCAATTGGTTGGAGGCGTTCTCTGAAGCGATCGCTCCGTGTAGCACGGTGCCCGACAAATGCGACCAACAAATGGCTGTCTCGCTACAGTCACGAAGACCAAGGATCGACATGCGACGCTAAGACTCGAGTGGGTCTACTCTTTACGGTTCTACCGCGACAAATTTGACAAAAAATTACTGTTGGGACGAGTGCGACCATGTGACTTCTTTTTACTGTCACAAAAGCCAGTTTTGGACACATCGCACTGCTTTGTAGGGATTGTATGCAGAGTTTACTGATGAAGGCTTCGGCAGTGTGACCTTATCGTCTGGCAACGATGTCTGCAATGCGAGACAGTGTCACAGCTGGGTCGCGGCACTCGGGTTGCGACTGGCAAGATTGGAAAAATACCACCATGAACCTTCCTCGGCCGTTTTTATTTAGCCGCTACTAAACATCTGCATCAAGTCATAAGTTCAGCGAGCGCATCTTATGCTACGTTACCAGTTCATGGTCTCCACCCGAGCACTTTTTTGCCCCATTGAAGGCTACTTTAATGAGATACGAGCGACCGTGGTAGGATTTGAATTTGCTATTGGCAACTTTGGTATCCTTGACTGTCCCTATGTATCACAGTGTTGTCAATAAACTTTCATCTATTATAGGATCTAATCTTAGGTTACTGAATTCCTAATTCAAAAACTTTACACTGAATTGAGAATACCAGCAATTGCATTTTTCCGATTTCTATTTTTGTTGTGTTCCTCAGTAGAAGCCCAATGTATCTTCTAGGGGTTGTATTAATCGTCTTGTTTCAGGATTTTTGGGGGTAGAAAATTGCGTTTAATTTGTAAAGTCAATGTTTTTTTTGTTGCGGAAGTAATAAGATTGTTTATGTGTGTAAATATTTTTGTCAAAATTTTACGTGATACGGAAATGCTCAGCACTTTCTCGACACGATGAATACTTTATTTCGGTCTTTATAATATCTACGAATGAATTTGATGAATGAAAAAGCTCTGTGGATCAGAGCAGAACCTAGTATGATTCTTACGACAAAATTACAAGCAAGAGCTTCCGGAGTAAAATTCATAAGACATTCATGTTCATATTATCTATTGAAATCACAGTTTTGGAAAATTAATTGAATACGCCAAAAAAGTTAAGGTAAATTTTTGAGTAACATCATTTGAATTGTCAGCCAGTACTAAAGCATCGGAATGCCATCTCCATTCAATCTCTCCCTAATTCAACGACTGCATCCAAATCAATGCAGCCCTCGCATTGCATTTTGCTAAACAATAAGCTTCGGAGTATGCACATCAAACGACGAGATCCGGCAGTGTGATAGCACCTTACATTTTTCTTTTAGTGGTAGTCGTCAAGTCTTTGATTGGCCCGAAAAAGCCGATGGCCTTTGTACAAGAGAAATGTGGAGTCTCAAACTGCATAGCGATTGTGTTTTGATTTTATTTGTGAGTTATGACGTATTATCACTGCATAAACACTGCATTAATTTTATTTTGGGTGGTTTCAAAGACTTAGACCGGATTTTTCAATAGTCAGATAAAACTTAACTGGAGTGTAAAACTGATGTTGTCACTGTCTTGTCGCATGATTTAGACAGTGATAGCATGCAATTTATTCTCCAGTTAAGTTTTATCTGACTATTGAAAAATTGGCCCTTAGTAAAATAAACGTGCCTGACAATAGCTAGATATTGAATATACTAGTTTGGTTTTTAAAAAACGCATTTTTTTAATATCTCTACACAAACACAAACCTATTAGAACCATAACTAGCCATGCAGAGTAGTGCGTGCGTGCCATGGGTCCACGGGTCATTTTTCTGTTAGACAGAGAGGCGGTACTCATTTTTCGCGCATTTTTTAAACAAGCTTTCTCAACTCGAAACAAGATTTCTTAACTATTTTTTTTATGTTTACGTCTATACTTAAAAGTAATAGTCTAAATAGGTGCCATTTTAAATTACTATATTACATAACCGCGACTTTTAAACCACCCAGAAATCATGTATACAAGGTGTAGATTCAGTAGTTTCACAACACATGACACATTCGGATGGTGGATTTGAAATCTAATTTATTGTTTTTGATATAGAAACGGTTAAAATAAAAAAAGCATTGCAGTTCTGTGCAGAGCCGTAAGTTTAAGTTTTCTGGTAACATTTTTTTTCGCTACATGTACTAAGAAAGAATGCGCATCAGAAATCTTAAGAAACGCTGAATTCGTTCAGTCAAAAGCATAAAATCATAAAATAGCCCGAAAGACAAATTGTAAACACTTATAACATTTAAAGATTACTTAACTTTGACTATATTTGGCCTAATATTGTCAAATTTCAGTCAACAATAGATATACATACTTACACTCTACTCCATGACGATACAGGTGACTTTGGGACAAAAAAATATAGATTATTAATCTACTGTTCATTGACTGTAGCTTATTGCAAAAGTAACGAGGCTGAGCAGAATGCACACGTGGAAAAAATTTTATTCAGTAGAGTGTAACTCTGCAGTGATAAAAAATAAATAAATGAAGAGCATTATAAATGTAGGAAATTACAAAATTACTAAGTAAAAAAGTACCGACAACACTCAAAGCCGTTACGACGCAATCCGTTACCTAGCCCACTCAAAAACTTCATCGGGTCTTTAGAAATCTACTAATACGCTAATTCGACATATTGTGAGGGGTCCTACACGCCTTTGAGCAGAAAAAACGGGGGCCCAAGAGCTCAGAATAAAAGGTAAGAAAGGGTCAAAACACAGGGTTTTTTTAAGAAAAAATACCAGATGGCCATACGTTTAGGGGCAAAAAACGGGTGCGTGCCCGGAGATTGTGCAAAGTAGGGTTAGCAATGGAAACGGTCTGTAAGATTTAAATAAGAAACCTATTTGATTGATATTTTGTTGTTCAACGAATTGACTATATTACACCAAAACTTGATAAGATGTTTTCACAGCCTTATTCGCAAAAGGTTTCAGTAGCTACGACAATAACAATAAAAACAAATAAAACATTAAACTGCATAAAATCACACCTGCAACCTCTAGGTCCCTCTAGGGATACGCAGAAACCAGAGTTTGTCACTTGCCACTATCCTGGCAAATCTCTTTCGCTTCGTCAACATCCATTAGTCATCGCATGCGCGCACGCCAGTTTCGGATACTAAAAATAACCTCAAAACAAATCCACCTTTTGTACAATTTCACAACCTGAAACATATCACATTCTTCGAGTGCACAGCTCCAAACCCTCTCACCAAATCCTGAACGATTTCTATGGTCTACATGTCAAGTTCCATACTAATTTCTATCGCAAACATTCAGGATTCCGACATGATTTGGTGCGCACAATTAAGGACATATTTGTTGACTCTACATAGCGTCCGTTTTAAAAAATGCCAAAATGATTTGTTCTGACATACGCGTAGCATACCAACCTGAATAAATTTCATCGTAATTAATGGTTCCAAAAAATGCAATATTTTGATCCAACAAGATTTAGAGAACGGTAACAGGTGGTCAAGTTTTAAACTACACTATTCCTGTTTCTTTCATTTTTTGTTGTCTCACTTTCTTAATTTATAATTATGACGACCATCGGTTAGCCTTTGCGAGATTTTACCAAAACATTTTTATGGTTGTCACAAATATTAAAACCTTTTGTCTGCGGTATCTTGCGACAATCTGGTGCTAAGCCAAGGTTCATTCTAAGAATTAATAAATAACGGTTCGCTTCTTGGCAGAAAACATTGGTTTTTTAACTGCTTTTATATTTTTATTGGACTCTAGTAGAATTTTAATGCATTAAGTTTTTGTATCTACCATGACTTAGATATATAGATAGATAGAATGTTCTTTATTGCTAGCTCACTAGGAATTACAATAAATTCGATTTGTGAATTTGTAAGCAAACACGCAACTTAATGGGTTTTGACTTTCTTTGTTACTGCACTGAATTTGGTTTTAAAAAAATATCTAAAAAATATGTCATAGGTACTTATTCAGTACGTATAAGTTTTTTGGATACCTATTAACGAAAAATACGGGAAGATCATAACTTTATTTTACAGCCTCAATAATCAAGTCCGGGACTATTAGTGAGATTCTTAAAGAAACACCGGTCAAGTACGAGTCAGACATACACAACGCAAATAAATACTCTTCAGACTAAAGTCGTCAAAATATAAGAAGCCCGTTTTAACAGCTACACAAAATTGCATTTTACTTTGGGTTTACTTGAACAAATACATAAAACCACACATACTCTGGCATATTATTTAACACTCCAAAAAAAAAAGAGATTTTGTAGCCCGAAAAGTTACTCATAGTTTAGATTTTTAATGTCTATGATCTCAAACTAGGTTAGATTCTATTGTTTTTGTGGCTGTTAAAACGGGCTTCTTATATTTTGACGACAATCGCCAGCAAATCAACCTTTACATACGTGGACTCTAATCAGTTACGTCAAGGGCGACTAGGCCACAAAAAACCGGACAAGTGTGAGTCGGTGTCACCCACCGAGGGTTTCGTACAAATTTGTAGGTAGTTACGTATTATAAATAGTTCAGGAATCGAGTCACACAGTTTTTCCGAGCTTTTCCCGAACTTCGAAAACAATTTTTTTTTTATGATTTAATTACAAATGTATAGTTTCAGATTTTTCCCTTGTAGTGTTCGCTTCCCCTGTTTCTGTTCCCTTGATTTATAAGTGTGCGATATTACTAATATGCGACGATATTACTTGCCAAATTTCATAGTTCTAGGTCAACGCAAAGTACCCTATAAATTTTGATTCCCTTGAGAGTGTCGAAATATATTATGTTTTTTGCGGCATAAATGGCTGTATCTTTTTTTGCGTTAAGTTAGAAGTTTGATTTCTTCACAGCTTCAAGGGACTATAGACTTGAGTATAAGGGGTTTAACTTCAACTCGATTCCTCCACGCGTTCCCGAGATAAAGTGTCTTGGCAGTCAGACGGACGGACGGACGGAAGGACAACAAAGTAATCGGAATAAGGGTCTTTCCTTTTGAGGTATGGAACCCTAAAAACGTAAAGGTTGACTTGCTGGCGACAGTAAGTACGACGATTACGCTTTGGCTCTAAATGCTTTTGTTCAGCATTCACATGTGTACCGTACAACATAATAACAACCACAGCCTTGATTATAACTGACTGTTAGTATTGTATAGGCACTTATTATATTACATGTAAGTTGAAAAATAGAGATCTGTGACCAGCTCCCTTCAAGAACAAAAGCGATAAGCGTTTCTGTGACACGATTTTAGAATTAATCATAGCTAAATAGCCTTGTGAATAGCCTCACTGGCACCGTTAAAGCCTTTGTGAGGCACAAGTTTTATGTGCCTAATCAAATGGAGCATTAAAAAGAGTTATTACGATATACAAATGTTGTCAGCAGCGTGAATAGCGAATCTGGAGCCTCGAATGAGAGTTTCATGCTCGGCGTCTGGTGAGAAACGGAGTAATGCAGATTTTCTGTGGTTCTGTTCGTGGCAGACAAGTATTCGTAAATAAGAATAATAGAAGAATAGTAAGTAATCTGAGGTGATAGTAACTCTAGAAATAGCTTTGGAAAGAGTGATTTCATAATCTCCTATATCCGTCCTACGAGCTATTTTGATTCTTGACATTGCGGCCATTTTAATCTGTTACGTTTTGGCATGAGTGATCGCGATGATCCTTAGTTGGAAACGAGAATGAGTTTAATTATTTATTATTGTGTCGAAGAACTGAAAATAATATTGCGTGTTATAGAAAAAATACCCAAAAATCATCTTTTGGCATGAATATTTAAGTAGTGAAAAAAAAAACCAATAAAGTGTAATAAAGTATCTATTGCATTTACTTAAGTATGTTTACTTAGTATCATTCCCTCTCTTGTTAAAAATGCGAACATTGATTTGAAAATGATCACTCAATAATCCAAATAAAAAACAATTACACCATTTCACTTCAAACTGTGTCTTGTGAAAATGAGTGATGGTGAGAACTGTTCATAGCGTTGCCTCTTTGATACAGTTTAGCCTGCTTTGAAGCCTCTTTGTTGTAACAAGGTAGACAGTAACTCCTTGTCCTTGGCCCACATTTTTTCTTCACTTCCTCCAATGATTGGCTATGCCTAATGCAGCGGTGGTCCCAACAGTTATGTATAGTAACAAAATTTGGGTATTATTACAGCAGAATCAAGAAAGTGGGAGTAATGCTTTAAGTGACAGGATACGCAATAGTGATTCGTGAACGTGGAACGTGAAAGAGGATGTAGTGATCAGAATTGAGACAGGACTTTTTGAAAAAGGAAGTAGGTTTGGTTAAGGTTGACGAATTAAATCATAATATCAAGCGAAAGTGGGTGGAAGGGCAGATAGGGGGCACCCCAGACGCACATACGTAGACCAAATAGGGGATGTATTAGAGATGGGCAAGATAAGAGCAAACCAAAAACGATAGAAAATGCGTTCATACAGCCGGTAGCAGCCAAACAGTTAGATCAAACATTTATTTCGATTTGGATAGCCAGATTCCAACATTGATCCATTTAACTAGTCACAGAATGGGAAATTTTCCTCAAACTTAGATTGGATTGACATTGTTTTAATACAATGAAAAACATAGAAAAACTAAAAAAACAACAATTTTTTTTTCTAGGTCTCCATTGTGACGAAATCTATCAAGACGATCTTAACTGAATTTCTGAACGCTTCCAAGTGTCGAAATGCATTCCCCGCTTTCATCTGCGCGGGAGCAGATAATGTTTCGTGCGCCTGCGCGATAAGGTGCTTGATGGACGATGGCGGCCGCGCAGGCTCTCACGGTCCGCCACGGCAGGGAGAGGTGTAGACATGGCCAAGGAAATATTGCTTTTAGTACCCGTATAACCCGGTGTAATGAGCGTTGCAAGCATAACGGTAGAACTCGGACCTCTCATTCGAGACTTCTTGGACTTGATACCGGGGTGTTACTAATGACGATTTTTTTTCTAATTAAAGAAATACCTGTCGCTACCCGCGAAGGAAAACATTACGAGGTCTCATGTGTTCACACACAACCCTTAGCACTTGAAATTGCCAGAAAAAACCCGAAGCTAGGAAAAATCCGCGTACGGCGAAGCCCTGAGCATTCAACGATGTGGATGCTCCTCATCCACGGTATGGATGTCTCCGGGCCCCCTAGGGGTAGGGACTGACCCCTTGAGGGGGTGAAGATCCTAGTTAATACATACACTTAAACTTTCGTTCCTTAGATTTAGGCTGGCAAAGGTTAGTACCTACATCCATTCGTATACGCTTCTACAATAAAATCCCTAAAAAATATATTATGATTATTAAAAAAATAATGATTAAAGACCTTTAAACCAGTTCAATGCACGATTTTTAGGTAATAGAATAAGAATTTAAACTCTGTTAATTAAGAAATAAAGAAACGGTTGTGTGTAAAGTTTTTGTTTCTATTTTTCCCTGTAAAGATCTAGATTCTTCCACTACTCAAATGTGGTTTAAGTTGTGTTTAACGAAATTTATACCCCCAAGATTAAATTTAAATGGCTGCTTAAATGATATTAGAAGCTGAAGCAAATCAGCCAAAGTGAGAATTTCTGCGCTACATATATATTTTTCGCCTTAACTTTAACTAACCATGATTTAGGTAGCAAGGGGTTCATCAGAAAACCATTCCCTGTGGAACCGGCAACCCACAATTGTCATCCACAGACTAACACAAGCAAACTAGCGCTACTTATTCTTAGGCCACCTCTACACGTTTCAAATGTCAAATGAGTGAACCACAGCAGCGGATACTTGCCGTGATAACCGCGTACCTGTTGTGATGGAGATGGATCACGCGTCGTGCCGTGTAAACAGACCTTTACCTGTAAGCTGGGCGGTAAACTGCCTTGGTGATGCGTCAAAGTGTGTCCAGTAAAGGATGTAATGTTTTTTTTATAGAGAAAGGAATTTGGCTAGACAAACTTTGTCTAACAACCAGTTTCCCGTGCGCTAACAGTCTGTTTTAATCTACAGTTAACAGTGTCAGGTGGTCAAAATGCCTACAAAAAAAAAAAACTTACAGTACATTAACAGCATGTTGTGCTAGAATTTGCTAGGTAAAATGTCAGTTAACTTACAAAGCCTGGTCATTCTAGAATAGGACCGTCTTTTTCCGACTGCAGTCAGCTATATGAATGGTCTTAGACCTACTTGCACCATTTTCTTAAATGGGTTTTAAGTACCACATAACTGAAATTATTCACAAAAGTTTAATTAAAAGGCTATTTAAGTAACATTTAAGAAGTTGTATAAGTTGGCCTAAGTTAGTTAGTCATTTAGAAAACAAAGACACTGGTACATGCCGGGATACGAATCCATGACCTCCAGAATGTGAGATCAGCGTTAAATTTTCAGTTCAATTCAATAGTTTATCGCCATAAATTACAGGCATAAAGATGGTATGATGTAAAAAATATCACATTGTGTAATTTTACTGTATAATAGCATAGCAAAATCAATTGTACAATCAAATTAGTAATTCTCTGATATAAAACAATATTAAAAACACACTTTTAATTAAAATTTTCATAAAATTTCTCTAAATTATAAGGACACAATGTCTAAAAAATATTTACTTAAAGCATTTAGTAACTGATTATTAGGGGCTAACTTGAGATTTCCAGGTAATTTATTACAAACCTGTACCGACATTTGTCTAGTGCTCTTACTAAAGGACCTGGTTCGGCTAGGTAGCACTTCAAGGTTAAACCGGTTACGATATTGAAGCCGGCTGCATTTGTATCCCGCACTGATCGGAAATTTATCTGGATGACGCCTTACCAGCTTGCACAATTCTATGATGTAAATAGCCGTAACAGTATTTTAAATTTGGAAACTCTTATTCCATTTAAAATGCGGACGCACCTCTTATGTTGTTTATATTTACACTTCCACCCCAAACTGCCAAGCCGTGAAGGAGTCTCGAGTGGAAGAATGCGTAGTGCGGTTGCATGGATGCGTGGGTCGTGGTGACTTTTTTCAAACATCTTAAAGCATAAGAAAGCTTCTCAGTTTTCCTACTAAAACTTCAATGTACTTTGTCCAGCTCATTAATCCTTCCGTAACTTTTCTCAAACTCAAAAACTCAAAAACTTTTCTACGAGTTCAATTGTCTCCACATGTTGTCTGCGTGCTTAAAGATTCAGTGTTCAATATCAACTTGGTCCTGGGCTCAAAGGTAGAAAGTATTACACTTTGTGTGCGTTTTGTTTGGCAAGATTTTAGCCAATTCAAGCTGTTCCCTCTTATTCCATACCGATCAAGAATGAGAGCTAAGACTTTATGATTTGCATGATTAAATGATTTGGGCAGTTCTACCGAACAACCACTGCTTTAAATAATTTTATTTATTTATTTAATACGGAGATATTACAGAAACATGCCACTTATTCTAAACTTAGGTGGTAAAAGGCATGCATCCAAAAATATATCTCACTAAGTACTTTATTATGAGTAAGTTTGAGGTGAGGGCGTGTATTGAGTAATTCACGAAGAGTACATGAATTATTTTACAGCAATAATATGTGACACAACTTATAGAAACTAAATTAAAACTTAATGAACGTTCATGTGGGGTCCTGAAGTGAGTGCGCAACACAATATTTAAGTCTTCCTGTTTCTCCCACACCAGCAAACTGCCAATATCAACAGCATGTCATATCACTTAATAGGCCACGGTACAAACAAAAAAAGAAAACAAAGGAAACGAATGAGCTGCTAACAACAGGCCGTGTCGAGTGGCCAGCAGATCGCTGGTGTACGAGAAACCAGGGGCAAGTCATAGAATAATATGGTATTGTAGGTATAGCGACTACCGGTAGCGTAGCAATTTTTTTAGCGCGATTTTGTAATTTGAAGATCATCTCTCTTATTATTGACAGAACTGATATCAACTTCTAGAGATCACTATTAAAGAACCCTACAGAATACCCAAATTAAAAAAACATACTTCACTCGAAAAAGAAAAATATTTATTTTTCCTCGGCATCTCTAAAAGCAGCCAGCTACCGTGTCACGGAGAAATTCGACTTGTGGCCGGCAATAAATCGCTAATATTTACGGGGAGGCGCGTCACGGACGTGACCGGCGAGTGACGCGGCGTGCGTGACGCCGACTTGCTTCCCGCTCAGAGTTATGTGTATAGGCGCCTTTACGTCACTCCAACTGGTTTTATTAGTTTGTACGGATGACTCTCAAGATATGTATGATGTACACTGAATATTACGCGCCAAAATTAAGGATTTACAGGCGAACGTAACAACGTTTTTGGACTGTTGGATGCCGAAGATTCTCGTAGCGAGACTACGAGAGCTGTTGTGCAGTGCAATGTAAAATGAAACATAGGGATATTGCTATAATTAATCGCGGTGTTCTTAGATTTACTGAATTCATTAACATCCTACAAAAATGTAAAGTATCCACTAAACAGTTAAAACAATACTCGTTTTCGTAAACTCACACACTGACCACCCTTGGCACCTCTAAATTTGTTCCCATCCCCGGATCCGAGCAAAAACTCTCTGATTAAAAACCTCCATAGTCAAACATCCGCCGCGCTTTTTTCACCCACAATGTCTGAACCACAAAAACCGAAAACCGTTCTCGCATGTGTTTTGGTTTTTTTCTCGGGCCCGGATAAATAGGTCGCAGGTTGCAAGGTGCAGGCGTTTTCTAACGGAACTGTGGCTCAGATGGTGCCAAAATAAACTCGAAACTGATGTGTATTTGTCATTTAACGGTGTCGTGGGACTGAGCGATGGAGACGTGAGTTTCCTAATCGCAAGCTGTGCAGTATTTGCTCAGACTGAATTGAATTTGCTTCAATAAACCATTACTAGAATTACAGATAAGTAACGCCCTTCAAAGCCTTGCTCCAACAACGAAATGTAGACAATTGCTAAAGATGAAAATAATATCTAGAGACGAGAATAAAAAGATGTACCTATTAATAGATTCATCCAGAAGAGATTTAATTAAAGAGATTCCAATTCATTAAAATTAAAGTCACTGCTAATAGCTAAACTACAAAAACGAAGACTTCCTTAATGATAACCTATCTGTGGTTACCTATCTGTGGGAAATGCTGAGGAATTGACAAAATGTAATATATTGACTCTAATATTTTTTATCTTATAAGTTATAAGTTTGTCAATTCTGTTTTTTCCCCTCGAATAATTAGTAATAATAATAAATTGAAGTAAATAGAAATAGACATAAATAACATTGTATGTAAGCTACTTAAATAATAATATAAATATATTTCGAATGTTTCATAGTTCCCAGAGAAGCTCAATGAGTAACATAAGAGTGTTGTTTTGTTGCACATGAAATTTAAAAGTAACTAGCTGCTGCCCGCGACTTCGATCGCGAGATAATTTTGATGCGTATTTTTCCGAGATAAAAAAGAGCCTATGTGCTAATCCAGACTATAATCTATCTCTGTGCAAAATTTCATCCGGATCCATTCAGCCGTTTTTGAGTGAAAGAGAAAGAGAAACATCCATCCAAACATACAAACTTTCGCGTTTATAATATTAGTAAGGATGTTTGACAAGACAACATTTTTGTCTTGTCTATATAAGGAAATATACCTGCACATGTTTAACATCGTTGCGTGTACCATTATGATCGCCAATAAATGAATATCATGACTTATACTTCCTTAACAATGTTCGTAAATACAACTGTTGGCTAGACACGGCTTGAGAACCACAGTTTTGCGAGTCTATAGAAGATGCACTTGTAAAATATTTCATTTAGCAATTTATGCACCGTAGCATAGTATTCAGATTTGTAGAATTTATGTGCTTTATTTTACGCAGGCTGCGTCCGCAACTTCATTCATTTTGATATTAATATAAGGTTGTACCTTTAAATCCAAGTCACGATCTATTTGAAGCGAAATGTCTTAGTAACCCTCTCGAATAATATACATTTTAAAATTTATAATATAAGTGGGTTTATGGTGAAGATTGACGATATTTTCTGTCCAAAACAGTGGAAATGCGGCTATAAAAAAATCCTGCAGGGCGGCCATCGAAGACCAAACAAGAACTAAATATAGCGCAGAGAGGGAGGTGGACAAAAAATATAAACTTGAGTGCTGCTCATCTGGATGGCGCTTGCGCAATATGGGCTTTGCCCGTTAGTCTTTATTCATTTATTGATTATTAGACACACCAACAGCACAAAGTAAACAAATAAATTAAGTAATACATCAAACAGACCTGTTCCGTCATCAAACAGACATGCAACAAGTCTTAAATCGCATACATACTACAAAATAAAATAGTAAAGCAAAAAATTACTGAAAACAAACTAACTAGTATTTCCAACGAGTACGGTGTTGGATAACGCGTGGATTATTTTATATATTCTTATGACGAATTTCAGGATTTGCGAATTCTAAAGGTAATGATTTTTCAGAAAATTTATTGGAAGATTCTTCTCCTCCGTTATTAATGGGCTAGTGATACCTACTTAAAATTAAAATAACAGGCCGATAATTCCCTACTATCTGTTCATAGCAGTATTAAATAATAACTCTGAACAAACTGTTAAATTACACCCATACAAGAAGAAAATTGCAGAAAGCACAGCAAAAAGCACCCCACAAACCTTCCGTGTCACTTTTCCTTCGGATCGCTCACAAGACACGCACGCGTAATTATACACTATCATCATAATAATAGGACGATAATTCGATTGAACAAAGGCCTCATACTCCTACGCTCTATATTTTCACAGCGTGAACAGTGCACAATGAGTTCTCTGACGACAGTTTGGAAAAGAGTCTACACACACATAGGTATACACATTACATTGGATAAACTCACACCTGCGTCCCGATGGGTTTACCACTTGCCAGGATCCAAACAGACCTCTTTCATTTTATCAACTTTCATTAGTGGTTGCATGTATGCATGCAGGAATATATCGAGCGAATGTGGGTGGAGAGAGCGGTAAGGGCCGTCGCAGGCGGACATACTTCGACCAAACAGGGGATGTCTTCTGATGGACTTGGTGGAGTTACAAAGAATTTTTTCCAGAGTAAAATTATTATTTAGACATTATTGTGAGAGAATCGGTAGTTGTTTTCATCATCATCATCATCAGCCATTTGACGCCCACTGCAAGACATAGGCCTCGCTCATGGTTTTCTAACCATGAAGGGGTTTGTCATAATCGCCACGCTTGGCAGGCGGGTTAGGTTACCGTATCACAGTATACGGTTGAAATCTCAGGAAGACGCTGCTGCCCGTCTCCTGGTAATGTGAACGTAGTATTTAAATAGCTGGCCAGGTATTTTTATAGCACCGTTTGCCTATTTAATGCCTTAATGTTGTTTTTACAGATTTATTTTCCTACAAGTGACTCAATCTATCGTATTAATACCTTATCATCAATACATCAATGTCCTGCTATTTTATTTCTTCAGGTAAAACCCAACATTTACCTTGTGACTGACGTATACTAAGAAAGTATACGCCGTGAGTGCACTGTACTTTTCAAACCTCGGCGCTCGCGCTCCACATATTTTTTGCTCTCGCAACATCGGTCTCTCGCGGGCAAAGCGTAACGGGGAGCGATGCCTTCCAGATGTGTCCCCGACTAGCGGTACCGTATTGGGCTAGATATGCACTTTTTGTCCCTTTTCAAGTGGTGGGAGGGACGTGGAACTCGGGGTTGAAATCGGCGTTAAGTAACCACTGGTTTTATTGGTTTTAAAATATAATTGAGGCTACTGTTTGCGCTTTTGAAATGGGCTCAGTTGTAACAAAATCGGTGCGTATAAGGTGTCTACTCTCTCTCTTTTTCTGATAGGTCTGTGTCCTGCAATAGAAGAGAGACTACTCGAATATCAGATAGGAGCAGAATAACTTGAATCAGCAGTTATCTCAATAAATACGTTTGTTAGGTTCCAATAATTTGACGGTCTCGTTGATCTAGCGTTTAACTCGCCCACTATCTAAACAGAGGTCGTGGGTTCAATTTAGCTTTGTTCGATTTCTTGATATTACGAATAGCCTCAGTCTGTGTGTATACCTACCTCTGTGATGTCCTTGCCTACTTGGTTACCAGAGAGTATCCTAGTTTGAGACTAGCACAAGTAATTGTGTTGCGTAAAATTTATTATTGTTATTTCTGCCTCCAAATTGTATGAAACGACCAGTTACTGACTATCACAAGCCTGCCCAGCCAACCGTTTTGCTTATCAGCACACAGTTAAATAATTCCACTTGAAAAGGAAGCGGTGGTAATACAAAAGTAGAACGCTGGCCTCACATTTGACAGGTGGTGTGTTCGAATCCCGATATGTACCTACGATTCGCGATAGGCACGCGTGCTGTTTAAGCCCGTACTCTATCTCTCTCAGAGAAAAGCCATGTGATCTGCAGTGGAACGTTTATAGACTGCTCCCCCAAGACTACCTTGTTGGTCTAGCAGATAACACGCTTGACTACCAAAAAAGACCGGCCAAGTGCGAGTCGGACTCGCGCACCGAGAGTCCCGTACAACTTTGTAGGTAGGTACTTACATATTTATAGTGGTTCAGGAATCGAGTCTTTCAGTTTTTTCTGAGCTTTTCCCGAACTTCAAAGACCACTTTTCTATGATTTAATTACAAATGTATAGTTATCAGATTTTTCCCTGTATTTGTAGAAGATAACTATTACTTGCCGAACTTGGCGCTTGCATTGGCATCTGAATGGCGTCGCATTGTATAACTTATAATTAGACTATCTACGTATTAATATTATTGTGAACTTAAAAAAAAACTTTTTAGAATTGTATTTAGACAGATTATTATTCACCGAGAGTTTCTGCCGTTAAACTGCGATGCAGTTTTGTAGAAGGGGATATATTGTGTTACTTTGTCATTATACTTAAAATCGGTAATAAAAAAAATATTTATAATAGCAATACGACTCGCTCACTGTGAAGGAAAACATCGTGAGGAAACCTGATTGTCTGAGCTATTCACACAAGTCAGCGCTCGAAATCGCCAATCCGTGGTGGAGATTAACCCCGTACTCTCTCCCTGAGAGAAGGCCTGTGTCCTACAGTGGGACGTGCGCAGGCTGCTTATGTTATATACAAATAAAGAGAAAAGTCTACTTACGTTCTAAACATTTCTATCTTTCTGTTATAATTGTTTAATCTTGATAGGTTAGTGGACCTGTGGCCTAAGTAATAGTAACAGTCATAGTATAAGTCGAATCTTTACTCAGAAGTCGAAACCTAAGCAAAAAACCAGCCAAGTGCGAGTCGGACTCGCGCAAGAAGGTTTCCGCACCATTATCTATACAAAATTTTAATATTTCAAGCGTCTACCTGTTGCTGTTATTAATATCGAGCAAAAAACGGCAAAAATTACGTTTGTTGTGTGGGAGCCCCCTTAAAAATATTTTATTCTATTTTTAGTATTTGTTGTTATTAGCGGCAACAAAAATACATCATCTGTGAAAATTTCAACGGTCTAATTATTACGGTTTTTGAGATACAGCCTGGTGACAGACGGACGGACGGACGGACGAACCTTAAAAATGCAAAAATATCTTAATCTGGGTTCTCCGAGCGCAAAGATTTGTATGGAACTTAAAGCGCTGCGTGAGCAAAAAGTTGAGGTGAAAGTATGAGGAGAATGCTTCGTGCATTAAGCACGCCCTTGTACATTTAGAATGTAATTAGTGCAATACATAATTAAAACAATAAATAATGAAGTAGGCACTTTTGAATTTACAGAAATTGAAATCCTTTTAATAGAATTTCACTAGCACATTCAATGATAGTCATTTTGGTATATTTTTTATTATCCAAAACTCAGTTCAGCTCAAAAAAAAACAATAAAAACATATCTAGTAATAATTTAGACTCATGTTTGCGATATTTTTTGATGCTATAAAGTTTAAAGAATCATAAAAATAATGTCCGACGGCCCTAGACCGAACCTTAAACATTAATACATTTATTCTTCAGATTTTAAATACTAACCATTAGATAGTAAAAATTATTTTAAAACACCTGATTCAGGGTTAATGTCGGAGAACCCAGCTTTAAAACTATTATAAATGCGAAAGTTTGGATGGGTGTTTGCCAATCACGCAAGAACGGCTGGAAAGATCTAGATGAAGATTGGTACAGAGATTGATTATAGTCTGGGCAAATTTTTATGTCGAAAAAATACACATAAACCCCACGCGAATAAAGTCGAAAACCACAGCTAGTATTGCATAAAGCGTCCGCATTTCTTATTAGGTATTTGGTGTTCAGTGTCGGGATACCATTAAGCCCATGTGTGTTCCTGATGGTCAGCGTTTATGACGTGACCCCTACTATTTTACGATTGACCTCGCTGTTGCAATATAAATAATCTTAACTTTAGCCTATAGACTAAGATCCCGTACTGTAAGACTTCAGAGAGCATCAAACAACCCAACAAAATAATAGGGGTTAAAGTATGAAATTGCCGTTTTATTGCAATAGGTTCTTTGAATTAACATAGAATCTTCATGGTTTGAGGTTTTCGAATGAAACTTTTTTCAAATGGTTTCTATGATGTTCTTTTTTTAAAAAATGTGAAACATTTGAATATCGACTTTCAATTGTTTTTGTTATTCAATTTAGACAAGAAAGATGGATACTGCGAAAATTCGAGTGATTTTTTTAATACGAGTTCCGACGCGGAACTAACGCGGCAGAAACAGCCCGCAATATCAATGCTGCGTTTGGAGAGGGGTCTACTAATGAACGCACCGTGCAATTTTGGTTTAAACGCTTTCGTGATGGAAATTTCGACTTAAAGAACGAGCCACGAGGAAGACCGCCCACACAGGTGAATAACGATGAATTAAGAGAGATAGTGGAAGCCGACCCTAGTCAAACTACCCAGGAATTAGCGGCATGGTTTAACGTTACCTTACCCACAATATTGACTCACTTGCGTCAAATCAATAAAATAAAAAAATACGAAAAATGGGTGCCTCATAATCACTCGAATTTTCGCAGTATCCATCTTTCTTGTCTAAATTGAATAACAAAAACAATTGAAAATCGACATTCGAATGTTTCACATTTTTTAAAAAAAGAACATCATAGAAACCATTTGAAAAAAGTTTCATTCGAAAACCTCAAACCATGAAGATTATATGTCAATTCAAAGAACCTATTGCAATAAAACGGCAATTTCATACTTTAACCCCTATATAACATATTTTTTGTCATCATTACTTCACATAAATTAAAGAAGATTTTGTAGAAGAATTTCCTAACTTTTATACCAATATTTTTGCATTGTTCTGCCCGAATGCTCTAAATATAGTTATTTAATATGGCTGCCAAATATTCCCGATGGCCAGCAAAAAAGGACAGGTTCATAACAGTACTGAAATAAATTATATTATTACTCCATACCAATTCCATTGATGCATTTTTTGTATCTTCAATAATATTTTGAGTTCGCCCAGACAGCTAGTCCTGTTGCTAGTTGTAGCTAAAATATTGGCTACTTTACCAAACTTTAAGCTACCCATCCTATTGGGTTACCCAATGATCCCCGGAGGGTAAGCTGTGAAGGATCATAGCCTACCATAAATGTCCGTCCCACATGGATCGACTGGTCGTTCTCGACGTCACACATGTGCTCCGGTTGGCAACCACGTGTGTTGCAGTCCTTCTTCCCTCCTCCCCCTCCTCCCCACTCCCCTCTCTACGTATGACGTAGGCGTACTTAACACTATTCTAGTCGCTAGTAACTTATAGGAATCACATGGAACCATAGGTCACCAGGAATAGTGTAATTTTGGGTGGTATGAGAGGTTTTGTAGATTAGGGTTGTGGGGAATTAAAATAGTTTGAGGTAAAAGCATTTTGTTTTATGATTTTGGTTTGATCACAGCGTGTTTAGCGTATTAGCAGGAAATTCATATTATTACCTGGTTGTCATTTTGAAATTGCTAGTGAGATAATTCTGGAGTGCTTTACCTTAGAATTCTTACTGCATTCTTCTTTTTTATTATAACATTATATTAGAAACTCATCTGTTTCCCTTCAAAATAATTAATTAGTTCTTAATAAATAGTAACATATAAATAATTAATTAGTTCTTAATAAATAGTAACGTGCTCTAACATACCTCCAAAATAGTTGAGAACAATAAAATAAATTAGTCTCGTATACAAAAAGGATAGGTGTAATTTTACGTACCCTTATACCATGCATAGGCAGTGGTATTATGTTCATAAAATGTAATATCTTTTTATCTGTATATTTATGCGTGCTTAGAAGCGGAGGCACCAAGGAGGTCAGTACACAACTAAGAAATGAACAAACTTTTTTTTTGTTCTAACCACTAAAAACTCAAATCACATCCACAAGCCAACCCTGACAGCACCCACATTTTTTTCAGTCACTCCGAAGCAAAAACTCGACAGAACCGTTATGTGGACACCACACGTTTTGCATAAATCATCTCGAGTGGTGTGTCGCGCGGAATCGGTTAATGGGTTTAGAGAATCAGGATCTTTCAAGTAGTAATGGGCACGTTGAAAATTTTTCGGCTTTTGGGTTGGGTGACAGAGATTTCGCTGTTTTGGATATATTTGGCTTTGTTTTTATTTCGCTGTTTTAGACACACTTGGTTTACTTCTTCAAGAGAAATCTGAAATCGTAGAACAACCTACAGCAGGTGTATATGGTGCAAGACTTCAATTTTATTTTATTTGTTGTAAACCCAAAAAATAAAATAAAACAAAATAAAGACAAGCCAAATAAAAGAAAAATCATGCTAAGTTGCACCTAAGTATCAAACATTCTTTCAGACAGATAATATAGGTTTCACCATTACGCGAGTTCACTTACGATTACGAGTGCTTACGATTTCAAGCGCTGAGATAATTATGTGAAAAGTTTCCTCTGAAAATACCCTCTGGTTTCCTGAGAATATTTTCCTTCGCATTTAGCGAGTGGTATACTATACTACTTCGAATAATATGAACGTGAAAAAACATCGCGCCGCCATAAAATTTATTCTTCCAAATATTTACACCGTCATATTATTATTGCGTTAATCTCTAACTAGAGTCTTTCCTACCATAACTTTCAGACGACAACCGAAACTGTCCAAACATTTTTTGCTCGGTGCTATTCTGGGTTGCGTAACATGTGTTTCTGATACAATCAGTCCTCTAGCCATCAAGCCCAGAGTTTATAGACCATCTTATATTAATATTGCTACGAAACCGTGCAAAAAATTAAAGGACAGCCGACATTATCTTTGCGTTGACCGTCTGATATAAATTAGGAAGTTGATGTGACGGTTTTTAGAGCGTTGATGTGAAATGTTTATCTCGTATACAGGCTCCGTTGTGAAAGACGCAATTGGGTATTTGACAAAATATCAAATGAGTTACTTTTAAAACGGAATTTTGTATGAAAATACTGGCTTATGACGTTAAATTTCAGAGCACTCTTTTTATGTTAAATCTATTTAAAAATAATTGTAATTGACTAAAAGATATACATTTTCCGAGATATTTTGTAATTTTTGTTTTAATCCAGCATATTAAATAATTTATTGTTGATTGTGTCAAATACCGAATTATGTTTTAAGTTTAAAGTTATTGTATTAGTGTTGATCTTTATTGCGTGCGACAGTGAAATATAAAATTGGGTACGACACTTATTGCATCCTTTAGTGATCGCCATATCTTCTTTATTACCGAAAAAATACGCAAAACGTTTTCAGGTATCCTACGGGATATGTTTGTCAATTTCTATTGTCCAGAACAACTTTACCCTTGACTCCACACCGACGTAAACTCTCTATTTACCTTCTGTCTCCTTTTATCATTTATCAACTCTTCCATACCGCTCTGACAAGCGAAATCTATCGTAAAAACAGTGGACAATAGACTCACGGGTTCATCTACGCAGGATGTCTATCAAAAGGAGATTAGATCGATAGAACCCGACAATGCCCTGTGGGCGTTTTATAGAAAGACCCGAAAATCCAATGCGAGTAACATGAAACGTCCAGAATTATTCGCATCGTTTCCTTTGGAGGCTCTTTAAGGCTGGTCGCAAAAAACCGTCCAGAAATGAGGGTGGAATGTGAAAAAATCACGGACAAAGGCCGGTGTACAAAGAGCGCTTTTTAAAGCTGCTTTTTTACTGACCGTGTGTGTTTTTTTTCCTGATCATATGTAGACCCGTATCGGTCTATGGGACCACACCACGGTGTTAGATGGAGGCTGTTTAAAAGCCTGCTGTGTTGGCTCGACATAGCAGGGACTTATGCAGGCTCTTCAAATTCTTCTCTTGTATAACTGATAGCGGGGAATAATAATTAAATGCCCAATATTAGCCCATTTATTTCAATAAATGAGATTATTGAAATTTGAACACCTCGTTTTCTAATATATTTTTGAGTTTTTGAGTGTCACAAATGCTAAAGCCCAAAAACCGCCCATTGTACAAAGTCGTCCGGAACGTAACGTAAATTTACTTGTAAATATTTTCTCTTTTCTGTTTCCTTGGGTTTGTGAGGCATATTATTACCATAGTGCCTAATACCTCCACGACGTCTCCTAATAAATGCGAAATACTCAGATGTATTTCCTACATTGAGGCTAAAGCAAACCTTATTATACCCAGTATAGATGACACCTTAAAAATCGCCACCCAAACACTGTCGCCATTCTGACAATGCAACACCACCACACAATAATTTGAATTTCGAACGAACGAACAGAGAGGGGCGTCGGCGACAGATTGCGCGTGGCCACTAATGGCAGACCACCAAACCACATAACCTGGTGATCTATAAATCTATACTTTTTCTTCGGTATGTCCGTCACCAGAATTAACATTGGATGTCTTATAATGACAGGACAAACAGCCGAATACCAAGTACTGGTGATCTGCCCCGTCATATGTTTTGTTGGCAGATTGGAATGACCAGAGTGGTGATCGTGACAATAATGACAAGCCGAAGCACCGCGCGTGTCCAGCTTGAAAGCGTCCATTCAATGCAAATGCTGTCCGGGTTTTGAGTGTGACAGAAGTCTCAGAAGTGATAGAGTGAAAGTGTTGAGTCAAGTTCTAGGGAATCGGAAACGCAACGCATTACGCGTGTGTTCTTAATGTCCAATTTAGTCACAGATCAAACGAAAAAGAAAAAACCGATAGTCGGGCGCACAAAAGGTTCCGTACCGTTATCTATACAACATTTGACTATTTGAAGCGTCTACCTGTTGTCGTTATTAATATGGAGTAAAAAAGGCAATAAAATCAGGTTTGTTGTATGGAAGCCCCCCTCAACTATTTATTTTTTCTATTTTTAGAATTTTTTGTAATAGCAACAACAAAAACACATGTCATAATCTGTAAAAATTTCAACTGTCTAACTATTACGGTTCATGAGATACAGCCTGATGATAGACGGACGGACAGCGGAGTCTTAGTAATAGGGTCCCTTAGTGATAGAGGTATACGGAACCCTAAAAAGTAGAGTATCGAATTAACTATAAGGAGTCATGATGCTAAAAGTTAGTTTAGTACAATCTGATTGGAAACTCTTTGGCTCCTCCACTAAGTATGCACTTCTTCTTCCTATGCCTCTCTACTAACGGAGATTGGCCGTCAGCTGCCTTACTCTTATTCATATCTTTCACCATTTATTTACTTATAGTATGCACTATAAATAAATAAATGGTGAAAGCTCCAACACAAATATTCTATTTATCGTAACACAAAAACTGAACTTCAAAATGTAATCAGAGTTGTCATTTGTAACTAATCAAATTAGACCACCACCATGTCTGCTTACGAGAGCAATGATGATTTGAAATATATGTTTTAGTGGAATATTTGTATAGACATGACTATTCAGTAAAATTTATCCGAAACTTACTTATAACTTAAGCCTGCTTACTTTTATTGCTAAGAACAAGTGTATACGAGAATGTTTTGTTCTTAAAACAGGAACTTCTATAACCTCTCCTTCTTAGCTAATATAATTCGTATAATTTGAGTGAGCATGTAACCTGTCATATAGCCGTCTTCCTCGCTCTAAGGGCTACACAATGACCCCTCGCGATGACAGCGCTGCCCACGCGCAGACGGGTTCTAATCATACGTATCTCGCCACTACAGGCCCGTTTACACCAAGTGATTGAGTAGCAGTCTACGTCTGTTCTGTGTATTTCGGTGATTTCTTCCTTTAGTCCGATATCACGATTGCACGTATTTCGCATTTTGCGCATTAAATAAAAACATCGTCATCATCATTCATCCACAAGAAGTCCACAGCTGGACATAGGCCTCCTCCATGGATTTCCAAAAAGACAGGTTGGAAGCGGCTTGCATCCAGCCTCTTCCTGCCACTTGGATGAGGTCATCTGTCCATCTTGTGGCTGGTCGTCCTACGCTGCGCTTGCCGATATGTGGTCTCCATTCGAGAACTTTTCGGCCCCATCGGCCATCAGTTCTGCGTGCTATGTGCCCCGCACATAAAAACATAACCACAATGTTTTAATAAGAAAAAAATACTGTATGCGTTGCTAGTTCTTGTGTGCCACGGAATGCCATATCGTGTACATAGTAGTCATCGGTCGAGTAGAATTATAATAAAACTATAGAACTATAGTTATCACGGTTTAAAAACAACGCGTAATTTTATAATTTTGGAATGCAAAACATAATTATTATCTTGCATCCTGGCGTTGGTTACCAAAAAAAAATGCGATATTACCTTTCTCAAATTGCATTTTTTTCTAGAAGCCTCAAGACAGGCAGATCGACATTTCTACTGGTTATCTCGAATGATTTGAAAGCACAATGTCTACCATAGCACTTTGTTACTCTTATTACTTTTCAGTACAATCGATAGCACGATGCCAACTATTGAGATACCCAACATAGGGATTGCACTATGCCTAAAATCGCATAAAGATAACTATTAGTACGAAAGACCTAAACGCGGCTTGCCCACTGTAATCTTACGTATCTCAGTGCTAAGCGCGCGTCCATTCATGCATATTTGGTGAGGTAATTTTTTATTGTGACTCGTCCGTCGTACGCTAGGCGTGGGCAGACCGCTTTGTTTTTGGCTTGTAGTTGTAAAACCGTTTTGTTTTCTTGATTCATAACAGCTCCGTAGAGAGAGGCCATCAAGAATCTGTCAGTAGACGAGCGGGAGATATCGTGAAATCAGCACTTGACAGAAGATCATACTGTTGACAAGTCACGGTGAGATATAGCATAGAGATCTTACGGTAACAGACTTCGATGTGTAGAGCATTAAAGATTAATTTTGAATAGAGAGAAAGACAGAAAACGTTTGACTGCAGAACCAGAAAAAAAAAACTTACTTATTCCGCTGACTTAGCGCACGCATGACCGCAGTGGATCTTGCCCTCCGATACCTCCGATCTCTGTCCTGCGCGGTCTTCTACCAGTCACCTGCCTGAAGCAGGGATATCCGGGGCGGCCAACTGGTCTTTGGTCGCGTGGTAGCCCCAGGTATGCCCTTTTCCCTGCCCGATCCTCTCCTACCCCGGAGAAACAAAATCCCACCAAATCCGTTGGCTCGGTCACATAGAGAAAAAAATATACATCCCTACATACATAAAATCACGCCTGTACCCCAGAGCGGTAGACAGAGACCAGGGACTGCCACTTGCCACGATCCTGACATATCACTATCGCTTCATTAAAGATTGACGAAACAAATATATCAAGCAAACGTGGGTGAAAGGGCCGGTACAGGACGTCCCAGGCGGACATACTTCGACCAAATAGAGGAAGTTAAATCACATGTATATTTTTTTCCCAACAAAATACATGTGATTTCATATAACCGTAAGCCAGTGTTCGTCCACTGCTGGACATAGGCCTCTCCCAGGGCACGCCACAAAGACATGTTGGCCATGAGGGGGTTATCACCATGTGATCATCATGGTAAATAGCCGGCTTGGTGATCGCAGTAGAGGTTTGCTCTATAATACACAAGAAGTGCTACTGACCACCTCCTGGATTCCCCCTCATTATCGGATTAACTTCCTTAGTCCTGAAATCACTATTATTTTCAAGGTCAGAACTGAGGAGGTTGAGCGCTTTTTACGTTACACAAGGGACGAGTCGCAGTGGTCATATTCTTACACCGAGAACCAGACGGAATATGTTTTACGATCGCAAAGTTTATAATCTTGTAATAATATACTCCATATGCCCTGTCTCTGATGAGAGACAACAGGTTATAAGTAATTACAGCTCCAGTTACTGGATGGGTTGGGATAGTTGAGGCTCAAAAGATGTGTAACGAAAAGTAAATTTTTTATTAGACAGTAGAGATTTCGGTGGTTCTACATTTCAAAGTAAAGTAAAGGTCTGAGTAAGACTGGTGGTTTACTTCTACTGTTGACGCCGTCGACAGCACATCCACCTTTACATTTTCGTTGCAAAGTTGCTGTCGACTGTACTCGCCTATCCACCCACTTACAATGCTTTGCAAAGGCTAATCATATATTATGCTTATTATTACAAGACCTGATTTACTTACATTTATTCATTTACACTCGTGTAAATAATGCTACGGCGACCGGAATAGTGAAAGCCTGTTTAAAAATTCAAATTGTTAGACTGAAATAGGCGAGTCCGTCTTAGGAACTCACCAAGATACATTTAACTTTTATGTTAAGCTCATTGAATTTTAAACCCGAGAGTTAGAGACCAAAGTTGCTTGCTCAGAGTCTATGAAGAAGTTAGAGGTACAGTGCTGACCAGTATGCTAATAATGATAACAATGCAGACGAAATGTCAGTCTTCCAAGTTGTTATGTTGATGACTGTACACTTCTGTGACCACACCCTTTTTTGTGCGATCGTGCGATTGTCTCGGAGATCAATGGGTCATTTTTTCTTTTGGCGGTTCGGAACGAAAGGAACAGCTAACGATATTTGGGTGTCAAACCTGCGGTGAGTATTTATCTGGAAGTCGATGCTTGTAAGACTTTTCATACCTACATGAAAGAACGGTTATCTATCTATTCTTGCTATTGTTTAGTTAAATAAGAGTGTACTGTCTTCTGGACTTAAATCGCATATAAGCAGCCTCTTCATGTAAACATAAAGATACATATAAACATTTAGATACAGGGACATACATTACTTATGGCCCCACACTAGGATACCCTGTGTTGTGGGAACCATCACAAACATGTTAACATCCAAGACCTGGGTTTTTTTTGTCTTCAGCCGGGATTCGAACCCGGGACCTCTAGCACTACCGCTGCGCCACAGAGGTCGTCAAATGCCCCACTGCAGGGCACAGACCTTATCGCAGAGAGAGTGTTTATTAAGCCTAGATTCCCTTTGCGATAAGCGTGCCAGATCAGAAATACACGGTGGGCATGCGTAGCCATTAAGTCCTCACGTTCTCAAACAGCAGGCCTGTGTCCTGCTGTGGGACTTATAGGCTACTTATTATGCAATTGTCATTATACTATAATGCTTCAACGGAATCTAGATCCTAGACTACCGAAAAATCACAATTATTAAGTATTTTAGAAATCTTACTTAAGTGCATAGGTCATTCAAGAACTGTTGCTTACTTCTAATGCCACATCGAATAAAAACTATCTTAAATCATATCATCACAGTCGTTTTATTGTTTTGACGGATGGTCGGCTTTCTTTACTCGCTCACTCTCTTTCAGCCGTTCATTTGCTTAAATTATGTTCTACGGGGCCCACAAACATTATTTTTAGGTGAGGCAATTAGGATCTTATAATCTTGGGTTAAAGTTCAATTTAAGGTCTGCAAAGTGAGATTTGAAAAACATTACGTCCTGTACAATGGGTACCGCTCGACTGTGGGCGATGGGCTTCGATACAGTAGATAAGAAAAGCATAATCGGTTTTTAATTTCTAAGATTGCTATTTGTGGTTCAAAAGTTATGTCATGAACTGCTTCGTTGGTCTAGCAGTAACTTTCTTGATAACCGACACGGGGTTTGTGGTTTCAATAATAATTCATTAAGGGCCATCGAATGTCCTCTGTTTAGCTCTAGGTTTTATTGGGTCTGAGATTTTTTCTTTATTACTATAATAAATGACAATGCGTGCTTATTAGACACAGTTTATTTCGAGACTGAAACGCGTCTGCGCCGCTCTATAACCATACAAAGGTTTTTAACACTACCATTACATATTCCAACCCAGAGTTTTTAGGGTTCCGTAGTCCGACAAGGAACCCTTACAGTTTCGCCATGTCCGTCTTTCTGTCTGTCTGTCTGTCCGTCCGCAACCTAGCGCAAAAACCGCTGGTACTAGAAAGCTGTCATGCAATATGTGCTAAAATATTTATCACGCCGACAAAGTTAAAGAATAAAACATTGGAAAAAAATTTATGAAAAGTGGGGATGATTTTTTTGTTCTCGTCTACGCCATCAAGTGGGGCATCGATGGGTTGGTTGTTGAAAAATATTGTGGGTGCAGGAAGACTATTCTTTTACTTAGTTTTCCCTTTGCAAAATAATTAAGCTTTAAATCGCAATTTTTTGTCTTCAGGGTAGTAGCACATATAATGAACTTAAAAGAAAAAGTATCACGGCTAAGTAGGATTTGCTAGTTAACGAGTAATAGGCAACCAACTTATAAAATTAAAATGTCGTACAAAATCCATTGAAAATGACTTTGATGAATTTTTTAGTTCTGTAAAGCAGATAAAAAAACCCCTCTTTCTACCGAACCCTACATTACGCATGGCTCGATATTTTTCATAAGGTTTTGGTACCCCTAGCATAAACGCTTTTGTCTTCAACGATACTGTTTAGTACCACCAGCCTACGCAGTCAGTGGGCAGAGTCCGTTTAGCAACGTTTCAAGCCACCATCAATTACACGCCACTTACCACTCATTAACAATAGACGAAACCAATTTACTATTTCATAATGATATCACCAAAGCGCTAAGCACTTTTATTATTCCTCTTTATTTTTATAAACTGTGATTAATTGTGACTTTTGTACTCGCCAGTGGGTCACGGAGCCGTTTGCGTAATTAAGTTTAGGAATAATAAGGTTCGTGCATTTAAAGGTTTTACTTTCTATTGCTACGGGATTATTTTTAAAATCATTTGCAACCACTTCTGTTCTCAAGACTTTTAAATTTATTTAAATATTTATTTGATTTTATGTTTTTATGCTTTGTAGTGGCGCTGTCTCGTGGATAATTTATTTTTGTATTTATTTATTTTGGTTTAAAGAAGATAACAACACAATATAACAGAACAAAAGCGACATAGAAAACAGAAGGCCAATTACAAGTCTCCACTTATATAATGCTTGAAATAGAATAGAAATTCTTGTAAGTATTAAATAATTTACCGGAGGCTGCGACATTAGTATACTAAATATATAAGTAAGTTTCATAAAATGGTGTGTTAGCTTGTGTTGGTTAAGCCTAAAAATAAGTTAAACTTGTCTTTAAAACAGTTTTTTTGTTTTGAAAAGAAATTTAAACAACATTTTTTTTTAATAGTTTTAACATTAGCACGCACGATTTATCGACCGTTTTAGTGATCGTGAAAAATAAGTCGCCAAACACGAAAGAAAGTCTCCAAAAAACCCAAAAAATAAAAACGCATAGCAGGTGAAAGTAAACAAAGCCTAAATACTTAATCTGCTGGCCATATGCTGACCGCGAAGCTTACTCAAATAAATGCACTTCTTGTTAGAATTTCCAAACAAAGCTGATTAACCGCACGGCATATGGCTGATGACTTTGTTCGTGATGGTCGAGCGAAAGAGTTTAGAAATAAAGTAATGGAGAGTTGAATGCGAAATGAAGTGGTTTTGGGCTCGCGAAGGGGCCGGGTGAGAAAGGCACAGAAGATTTTCTTAGTTTACTGGTAACAAAACTTGTAGTATATCAAAACCTTTTATCTTGATAAAAAGATGAGTCCTACCGTTATAAAAAAAATATAGCCTAGGTGTTTGACACGGTACTTTAGCTTAATAACTTTTCAATCAAATTTTTTCCTTTATTTTAGTCTGTGTATTTAAAAGAATTTTTTTTATAAGATTTGGAAAGTATTTCTTTAGAAAATACCCAAAAAAAAAACATTGCTTGACGCTGTCAAAATTCAAATACCTATTGTTTCTTTTTCTGGCCCTGCCCGTTTGTCCGTCAATGTTTGTCAGAGCTGATAGAATGCTCTCAGCAAAAAGACCGTCAAATACATTGAACTCCGCATAGCAATGTAAACCTAATACATAATTATTTATCTAATTAGTTTATACTTTAAATTATTGTGTAAGAACCTTCTGGATATAAATTAAAAAGCGACAAGAGCAAATGCGCAAGCTATGGACCAGAAAGTGAGGTAAATATTGCGCATTCACGCGCAAGTCTGCGCTGCGGTCGCAGGCGGACTTTTTCAAATTGTACGCCAAATTATGTAAGCCTGCACGCGTGCCGCGAAAGGTAAAATGACCTAATATTAAATTTGGAATGAGGCGTTCCTTGCAAAGGATATGTTTTTTATATTCACACAGAATAAAGTTTCCGGCCAGCCACTTTGGTGGATAACAGGTTACACAAGGAGGAAAAATTAAAACACTTGTCGTCAAAGTTGTTTGATCTTATTGGTCCACCAAAGAGGTCACCGATACTGCTGAATAACTTAAAAAAAAAAACTTTGAATGTTCATTATGTATGTAATGTTTTCTTTTGTTCGAAATGCCCTGGTAAATAACTAATACCCTCAAAATATACTTCTACCTGCTACTATCTTGAAGTGTTTCTTATTTTCTTCTATAAGGGTACAAATTTACATATTTATTATCAAACCATGGACGCCCACGGATGGCTGAAAAGATTTTGATAAAATAAAACTTGAAAATAGAATAGATTAGTTTATTAAAATTAAGTTGCACAAAATAAAGTTTACAAAAATACTGTTTAAATAACAAAAGAGGACCTTACATGATTGCAACATATTGGCTGTTAACAATGTTGATGTAACTGTGGTCCCCACACTAGGCCGAGCCTGTACAGTGGGGGCCGAGAAACGATTAGGTACTACTCGTAGATATGTGAATTTTTTTTGCCATCAACTTTCAACCAACTTACAACGCTGAATATATGTATACTAAGTACAATCGACAGTACATCAATTTTTACATTTTAGTTACAGTCACCCGAATAGAGTGCACGAATGGAAAGGGTATTATGCTGTCGACTGTACATATCACGGGAAAGAAGTCGACGACAGTTTTAGTAGAATTTAGGAATAAAATGTTAGTTATTTGTAGCAAGTAGGTATATATTTTCGTAGATGGCAACCTATGTTAATTAATTTTAAAAGCGTTTGACTTGCAACCTTTTAACATTTTGGCAACAGGCAACAGATTTGCAAGGATGACGCGTGTGGTAATCACTCCATTGACAATGCGAAACATGCCGGGTCCAAGGATAATAAGTGTCGAGCCGAACAAAGAAAGTCGTGGAGCGGAAATCTTTGCTTATAAAATTAAGTTTAAAACTGCTTTCTGGAAATAAAAAACTAAGGTTTACGATTCAACAGAAATATGTATCAGATCGTGATTGTAAATCGACTTACGACCTTATTCATTATAAAAACACAATTCCTCTAAAGCAATCTTCAGAGCTGGCTTATGCAATGAGTGGTTACGTCTTTTCCTTGTAAAATTTCAACCACAAACTATTTTAATCGGCGTTGATCGATCGTTTTAAGAAATTATGTTTTCATAAATAAGAACGTTAGCCTTTTACGTCTATTTTTAAAAATTATTGATAATGTTAACTTAAAAAATGCGAAGAATGCTGTTCAAATTTATTTGAATAGGTTTATGTGAACAAAATTTTTTATGAGTTCGTTTGAATCATCATCTCACCATCATAAGCCTGCCTCTGCCCAGTGAAGGATAAGCCTTTCCTTATTACGTCTTTTCGGTATCTCACCATCAGCATCCGCCAGTTTAAATACCGAACCAAAATAATTTCACGGTAAACTGTTTTGAAAATCCATGGAGTCTCTACAGTTCCTGTCTTGACCACACAGACCAGTTGGCCAGGCCGCGAAAGTGGGATTGTTTCTTCCATTGTTTGACACACACTATCACTTCGACAGCCAAATAATGCATCAATAAGGTTGTTCATTTCAATTCAATTTAATATTAACTCCAGTAATATATGTCATTTGGGAGCGGACAAAAGGCGTAGAAGGAGACAGCTGCTCCAAGTTTGTGGTCGTCGCTTAAAATATGTTTTGTATGCAAATAATTTGAGTACTGTCCTCAAGATATCAATAAATGAGAAACAATTTTAAAGATTTCATTTTGAGACGATAAACATGTAGGTTGCTTGGGAGTTCTTTGATTGTCGTATTTATAATGATGAAGTAAATTTTGAAGACATTCGACGTTGAAATCTTAATTTAGGTGGGGAGGTATCATATGAATGATTTTTTATGTAGCCTTCTACGTCCCACTGTGTGGCACAGGCCTTCTCTCTGAGAGAGAATAGGTATGGGCTTAATTACCACGTGTGCCCACCATGGATTGGTAATTTCAAGCGCTATGGAACAACAAGACAACTATTTATCAAGTTTAATATATTGATAGAGACAGATAATATCCTATTGCAGTAATCTATATAGAGTGAAACAAAATTCTCATACACATCTAAAAATGGGGGATCAAATAGTCAAAATAAACAACTTCTGCGACAAGTTCTGAGATCGCCAAAACATTATCTGGGGCCGGTTTCATAAAACTAGAATTCATAGCTTATTATGAAATTTTGATGTACATTGCGTAGCCGAGTCTTCCTGCTTATTTATCTGTGGGTTGATTGACTTTGCAATGCGCACCAAATTTTCATAGCAAGCTATGAATTGTAATTCGATGAAACAGGCCCCAGATGTGGCATTCTATTTAATGTCGTAGGTGTTTCGAGGTTACTTTCTTAATTTCAAATTAGTACTTTTGAAAATATAACAGCTGCTGTTCCATTCAGTTAAATAATTTTTGGCGGTTTTCCCTATAATAAACGTAGCTTGTATTAATAAGTAGAGCCCTCGTTTTTTAGATGTATATGAGGAGTTTGTTACACCCTGTATAAATTAAATATTTTTACACCCTGTGTAATTATAACTAAAAATATAAAAAAACTATTTAGAGGCTAAAAATTCCACCCATACCGGGACTTGACCTACCTACCTCTAAATAGGTTTTTAAAATTGTCCTAAGCACGGGTTAGTGCAACAAAAAGAATATATAATCAACTAAAAATATAATTAAGAAATTCCTTTCGTTGGTAAAAGCAACACTAAAGAAACGCTTAACGTATTGGCAATTTAAAAAATATTTTTTAAGGGATTTTCTGCTTAGAAAAGTTTCACGGAAAATTGGTACATTCGGGAAACATTGATAGTGCTATATGCGATTTCACAAAATGATCACAAGCAATACAACGTCTTTCTGGTCAGTTAGTTTACAATAGAATAGTACATAATAATTAACTTAATCTTAACATTTTTTTCTGCTCTTCATGCATCTAAAAATTTGAATTTAAAATCTGAACGTTAATAGTAGTTTATGTGACTGTCACATAATGAGGGTTATTAAAACACGAGCGAGATTTTAAAAAACGAGCCTTGGCGAGTTTTTTAATAGCATTCGCGAGAGTTTTAATACTAAGTTATGTGCAGTCTCATACACTACTCTATCTACACTCATAATGAAATTTTCGAAACAAAATGGCGCAATTTCGACAAAAGTATCTTGACATTCAATAGTCTGCACTCAGTTTTGCGCGCGCAATTTTAGGTATTTTTAGTTGCACTTTTGGTACTACGAAAATGAAATTAGGTTTTTTATAGAGTCAACTTTTGACAAAAAAAAAACTTAAGTTTTGTTCCGTGATCACAGCAACACTTTAAAAAAATAACTGTAACATAAAGTGAAAAATCTGACCTTTAATCTAACTTTATATTACACTTTTTTTTTTATTTTCTTTAAAGTTATGTATTTATTGTTTAAAGCCTGTCAATATGTGTTTACCTTTGAATTCTTAATTTGAAGATTATGATATGAGTGTAGATAAAATCTTTTTTCGTCCTCGCTCAGCGACCTCTAGCCCACATGACTTGGCTCGGCCCACACCAGCCAGCCGCTTGTGATTCAGGCTGGCGCACAGTGGTTCCATATTAAAAATCGGTGGACATAGGACCGAAAGTTAAAATAGCGATCTGTTTTTTTTTTTCTAAGCCAGCTAACATTAATACAAACATCTTTTACTGTTTTGTATTTTTCCTTAAAACGCATTGCTTTCGAGAAAAAAAATTCCTCTATCTTTTTTGTATGGAGAAAATTACATTTTATTTTTTTTCTCGCAATGTTTTAAATTGGTCAAGTTTTAGCTTAAATTATCTTACACTCTAAGCTAATGTGAACATATAAAAAAATAAATCATACGCAGCCGCTTGCAGCTTTGCAAGATAAGGATGTGACACGAAACCTAAAATTATTTCCTATATTTCGCCAACATTGATTGAAAATCTGATGGGGTTTTTTTGGTGGGGGTATAAAAACACGAGCTTAGAAGCTTCTGATATAATATAATAATTCCATAAAGTTAATATTTTTAGCACAACGCACTTTTTGGTGGTTTTTTGCAATCTACCTATATAAAATACCACGTGAGAAATAAAGTGACTCATCTGCATTCCTCAGTTTTACTGTCATTAGTACTCGCGAGCTTCTTACCTAATTGTGCTCCTTGGATTCTATATAAATATGGTGTGATTAGTGATTTGGCTTCTCCACCGCCACTCTGAAGCGGCGATCCCTCAGGAATGAGGCCACGACCACGATGAGACGTCGTGGGGCGGGTGACGTCGACAGCTTGTTCAGCAACCCCTCATGCCATACCCTGTCGAACGCCTTCTCCATGTTCAGGAGTACTGCGACGGAGCACTCCTTCTTGTTGAGGCACACCGTCATACCGTGCAGTACCCTGGCGAGCTGAAGCGTTGTCGAGTGCTCAGGCCGGAACCCGAACTTTTCCGGACCAGGCTTTCCGGATGTGCGGGAGCAGGTGGTGCAGCAGGAGCTTCTCGAACACCTTTGAGAGGGTGCACAGAAGCGTGATGGGCCTATAGCTTTCGGGCTTCTGTGGGTTCTTGCCCGGCTTGGGCAGGAGGATGACCAGGCCGGTTTTCCACGGTTGTGGGATGCAACCGGTGCGCAGGATGCCGTTGAACAGGCGCGTCACGGCCGCAACTGATCGTTGCGGAAGGTGCCGGACCGCCATGTTCGATATGCAATCCTGGCCCGGTGCTTTCCTCGGCTTTGTGCGCTGGATCATCCGCTGCACTTGGCCGGGCGTGAAAACCACAGGGTCCTCAGCCAGGCCCATCGGCGCTGCGAAGTAGGCTCGAAGGTGTTGCTCGACTGCTGCGACGTGCTCCACGTCGTCGGTGGGGTTCGGGACGAATGCCCCCTCTAGGCACTCGGCGAAAACTTCAGCTCGGTCTTGCGCTTTGAATCTTGGGAGGCCGTCGCTGCCCAGCAGCGGCCGAACAGGCTGGGGCTCGGTCGACAGCTGCTGGCATAGGCGATGAACGGAGGGGGTATCATCGCCCACGGCCCCAATAATGGCTGGATTGGGCACTTACCTCGATTTGTTTTTGAAACTCAAAAATGCTGGTGATTTAAAGGACTACAAGTATCTGTGTGAAGTGATAGTGTCAGAAATAAGGGGTGAGATATCTCATGAAGATCATGTCAAAATTCAAGAACTTTGTCGCAATTTCACGACTAATCTTACGAAGAGATGGGCAGCGGCAAGTCGATCGCTGAAAACATTTTTAAACCAAAATGGCACGTGGTTAGAAAACGATATTAACTGGCCCTCTTGCGATACAGTTGATTTAAATGCTGTAATGGGGCAAACGGAAGATCGCAATTAGGTGAGAAGCTCGCGAGCACTAATGAAAGTAAAAATGAGGAATGCAGATGATTCATTTTATTTCTCGTGGTATTTTATGTAGATTGCAAAAAAACACCAAAAAGTGCGTTACACTAAAAATATTAACTTTATGGAATTATTATATTATATCAGAAGCTTCTAAGCTCATGTTTTTATACCCCCACCAAAAAAACCCCATCAATGTTGGCAAAATATAGGAAACAATTTTAGGTTTCGTGTCACATCCTTAACTTGCAAAGCTGCAAGCGGCTGCGTATGACTTATTTTTTTATTTGTTCACATTAGCTTAGAGTATAAGATAATCTAAGCTAAAACTTGACCAATTTAAAACATTGCGAGAAAAAAAAATGTAATTTTCTCCATACAAAAAAGATAGAGTATTTTTTTTTTCTCGAAAGCAATTCGTTTTAAGGAAAAATACAAAAGAGTAAAAGATGTTTGTATTGATGTTAGCTGGCTTAGAAAAAAAAACCAGATCGCTACCTTAACTTTCGGTCCTATGTCCACCGATTTTTAATATGGAACCACTGTGTGGCGCGCGGCTCGGCCTATTGTTTTAATGTTATTCATATTTCGAATCCCTCATGTTCTGACAGCTTGTGCGCTTGACAGTGTTTCGATTTTTGCACATTGTGATGTCTCTACACTTTAAAGTATCTGAAAAACTTACCCACTGCTTTCTCGTACAATAACAATTTTTTGAAGTGCCCAATCCCAACGTCTTTTGGCCACTGAACATTACGAAATCAAGTTCAAATGTCTTAAAAACAAAAGCGTTTTGTTTAGTTTTTTTAATCATATTTTTTGTTAATCGTGGACCGCAGCTGAAAGATCTTCTCTGTTTTAAAAAAAGTCTGTGAATATCTTAAGACTCTGACATTTATAAGTGAGATCAGAATTCTTAAAATTTTATAGCTGGAATACGCTATTGGAAAGTAACGTTTAAAATTCTGCGGTCAGTATGGTTCCTAGTGAACTTTCGCCGTCTGTAAGGTAATGCGGGCAATAACTGAAGTTTTTGGCAACTTTTCAATGTTAACCATTGTTATTTGAAGGCAAATTGATGCCAACACTTTCTTCTTTGCCTTTACATATCCTTAACACCTTAAATATGTCCCACTAACCTACTTCTTTTGAGTTAGTTTAAAACTGTAAGTCTAATTTAGTTATTTATTTATTGTCCACTAGCAAACATATTATCGTCATCATCGTCAACCCATTATGTCCCCACCGAGGGGCACGGGTCTCTTCCCTAAGTAAGGTACAGGCCATACTCCACCACGGGGGCCAAGTCCGGATTGGTGGAGGCTTGTAGACTAGTGGCTCGTCTACTGTCAGAAGTTGTCAAGCCGCCCTAAGGCCTCTGACTTGGCTTAACGACTGCCATCTATCGACGGCAGCCGGCACCAACAGCTTAACGTGCCTTGCGAACATATTATATCACCTTTTAAATCGTTAATTACCTCATGACTATGTTTGATCTTTGACTTTTGGAACAGCTTGTGCATGCGGGACACGATGCAAAAATTTAACAACCCATTTTGCATCGTACATGTATGGCTGAATTACAAGCATAACTCCCACACTTTTCTACCTGACTGCAAAAAAAAAGGAGACTAAGTACGTATATAAGGGTGTAAGTATGTACGTGTGATGTTTCTTTACGAAAACGCAGAGACCAGATAGCTGGACCGTTTTTAACAAATGAGGTGTCGAGCGAAACGCAAATATCGCTGGTCTTTTGACGTTACGAAAAAATCAGAATTATGGACGTCAACTGTTACAATGCTAGTAAGCAGCCAGTAAAAGTTTTAAACAAAAGGTTTGTTTGTTTTATTAAAACGAAAAACGCGACTGCTAAAAATTCTTAAGATTCACGATCAGATTTACCTACCTGCAATAAATTCAACGAGAAGTCCCGTCTACCGTGGCTTAAAATTCAACGGACTCATTTATAGCTTTTTCGCATTCGGGTTTTTTGTTTTATGATAAGTTTTTTTTATCATCGATGCAAAGCTGCCGAGCGAGACACAGCTGCGAAAATCGGTATCGAAATAAATACGGGAACACTTCTAGAAGAATGTCGCAACTCGACACGTTTTCTGTTATCTTAAGATCAATCGCGATTATGTTCGATAACTCAACAATTGATTCTCGTATAACTCCATTGAACATTCCCCATTTGCCAAGCAAATGTAGGCCCTATTATAAAGAACACAGAGAAAATTAAAATGACAATTACGTGCTGTAGGATTTGAATGCATCGGATGGCATTATTAGCGTCAAGAGTCCTTTTGTTAATGTTGAGGGCTCAAAGTAAATATTTTGACAAAAGTCCGTTGCGCTATATTAAGTTACTAAAGACGGCAATGATGTCTTTAACTTGAATAATGGATGCAGCTTCTTAACTTTTTTTTCACTACACTGTCACAGCACTTGTTAATGCTAGCTGTCACAATATTACCTAATATATTTTTTTAACACCTTCCAAAAAATATCTCTAGCCAGCCAGCAAGTCATTGTTCATAAGTCTTCAAAAATTAAAAATAAATCATTAAAACCATAGACGCAACAATAATGTAAACGCGACAAAAAACCGGTGACCTCTATGGTCATTATTCAACTAGCGTTGTGTTTGTATGTTAATTCTAGGCTCCGTCGCTAACTGACCTTGACCTCAGAGTCATCAGGAATGAATTAGGAATCGAACTTGACCAGGAGGTCTAAGAGCAGAGATCAAATATGATTGACACGCCTGACAATTATTTTACTTATTTGTTTTCCGTATATATATGTGTGAGCAGGAAAACTGTCTGGCAAACAGCTCAACCAATTTTAATCTCTGTTACAATGCAACAAGAGTTCTGCTACAGTTATAAAAAAAAAGAACGCGATAATAGAATCGACCAATTCCGACCAGACTTAGCAACGACCTCAGTAACTTTTTTCGACCCAATAACGACGACTCGACCATCGGCCGGTCAATACGTAGTGCCAGGCGGTGGCTTGCACCTCAACTTTTATCTTAGGGGGTGGTATCGTGACTACAATTTTATTCCCTTTTCGCCGTGTAAAGAGGGCTTCTATTACTTATTCTATCAGTCCTTTGAGTTATGGATGGCATTTTCCTTCCAAAGATAATACTTTTTGAACAGAAAAAATATTTTTATTTAAATTAAGTATATCTTGTAAAAATACTAACGCCAACTTGCACTTCTTCTTAAATGTCACTTAAGTCGCCATTTAAATCGACTTTTGTATGAAGAATTTTAGGTAAATGCTGTTTAAGCCACATTTATGAAAGTGGTGCACGTCGGCCTAAGAATGATTTTTTAAACTATAAATGGCATGTTATTATTATTATTATTTTGTTTGCTTAAGGGACCTCCAGGTCAATTTTTTAATGCACATACTTTTTCATTTTCTGTATTACTGTGTCCTAAATAAAATACACTTTCGTAGGTTACTAAAAACTTGTCATAGCCATTCAAGTAGGGCGAATCCAGTATAGATTCTTACCAAAGTATGGATTATGTTTAATTACCATTTTTTAATACTTATTATGCATTTTTTGTAAAGATGTCTAGGTATGTACTTACATTATGTTTGACAATGTCAATAGGTCTGGTGGTGCAGTAACTCTATGATACAATATAATTTCACTGAGAAATCAAAAACATCTGTTGCATTTTCAAAAAGTAAAAAGCACGCGTTCAAACTTTAAACCACACTTAAGATTAGCAGGGGCCATAGAAATACAACAGGCAATTCTTAAAAACAAAAACAGATTCGAAATTCAAAATACTTTTTTTTTACAAAGCACCTGAATGGCGAGTGACCCGTGGTCCTGATAAGCTAAGGGGTGTTCTTTCACCGGGCAGGTCGTTTGTGGTCGGTCAATAGCCAGTACCTGTTTGTACCATGCGCCCTTTGTTCCTATACAGGGTGGGTCATAATTTACTTTTCAAACATTGTTAGGTTGATTTAGGTTTAAGAGTTGGTGATTTATGGTCAGCTTGGGGAGTCATGTTACATTTGGAGCTAAATTATAATTCTGATGTTGGTCTCATAACTGAGAGGGTTTATTCAACAGAGTAATAAAGTTCAATCTTATAGGTCAAGTCATGTGAGATAAGTGAGGACTTTTCGAAATTTCTTATCCCCGTTTGGTTACAGACGCTTTGATAGAATGGAGGCAAAACCTCTCTAGTGCAAAATATGCATAGTATCTTCATATCTTTCCCATTCCAAATTGCACATATTTTCATGCTGACTTTTCAAACAAAAAAGCACCCTTTACACGGACTGGTAAATTAGAGTATCGTCAAAAGTAAAGGGTACCACACACCGATGCTATCGCGTTAGCAGGCTGCTGATAACGCACAAAACGCAGGCACGCGCCCTACGAGGAGAGAATTGTTTTAAATCGGACCGAAGCCTTTGTTTTTTCTTTTCTTTGTATATTAGTGGCCTGTTATGAAATTCGCAAAGGTTTGTTTGTTTTCATTTGTTTGACGCTAAACATTTCGCGTTTTTGTTTGTGGCAGCCAGTATTAAGCTATAATCCTCTTAATTTGTTTTTATTACGTAGTACAGTCGACAGCACATCAACCTTTACATTTTAGTAAAGTCGTCCGTAAGGTGACTAAATAGAGTGCACGGATGTAAAAGTTGATGTGCTGTTGACTGACCTATTCTTTCTAATTTTAAAGCATATCGCCTACACTTTTTTCAAAATGAGATTGTGTAATTTTGTTCTTCGAGTGATTTCCAAAAATTCTTAGCTGTTAAGGCACTACATTTCACCGTCCATAATTCAGTCATGGTCCGCGCAATCCCGAACAAAGTTCATTGAATAAAACCCACATCCATCTCACTGCCTGCAAGGCTTATTAATAATACAAAATTCGCTAATAGAGTACGTAAGAGCTAGTCTGTCGGTCTGTCTCTGCCACAGTCGTCTCTAGTTGTAGTTTTTTTTGGAGCAATAAAAATGTTTGTCCGAAAATACGTATATAATCTAAGGCTATCTGAATTTTAGGCAATATAACTACGGGAAATGAATTTACTGTTTTGTCCTGAGTGCTATTAAGTCACCAAGATCATCTACTACTATTTTATTATCTATACAGGGTGTAAATAATTCCCTATAAACCTACATCTTAAAATAGGGAGTTCTACTCGTCAACACGAAGTCTTTTAGTATAGAAAAACTTTCAAAAATATCAGCTGGTCCGGATTAAAATTACTTCCTGTGGCATTAAAATAATGATATTACGAGTATACGGAAGTTTCGAAGTTTTGCTCAAAGTAAAAGTACATAGTTAATACTGGCGGTTAAAACCCACCATAATTGACTGCATTTGGGGGTTTTGTCATAACTTGAATATAAAACACTAGTTTCTGCCTACCCCACCGGGATAAATTTTGTAATATCTGCCGAATAAAAAATCTCGTGTTAAAATAATTTAGGTATAAGTCTTTCAATTCACATCGTAATCAAAAATCTCAACGTTTTAGGAGAATTCTCTCTTAATCTAGTGCAACCAAATCAGTGGATGTAGCTAGTCAACGGAATAAGCAATCAGTTGTGCAATGATGAGTCAGGACCTGCGAGGTGAGGCGGTGGGAATATCGATCGAGGCGTAGGTGGACGGGGCCCGGCCAATCTGACGCGGTGTGGTTGGACCTTTAATGAGCTTATTTGATTGTGCCTCTCGTGGAACTGTTATGCTTAGTCCAAGGCTAGACGCAACGATTGGATGCAAAGTAACGCGGTGGTAGTGCAATAATTGGTAGAATAGCAGCCATCTATAAATTACGTCACACGTTAAGGGGGGGGGGAGGGGGGCAACATAGTGTGATATTGTGTTACATGACAAGTGATTGTGTTGTTTAGAAGTTATTATTATTAAGAGTGGGGCAGGTGTGGGGGGGGGAGGCTTGGAGTCATAAGTTTTGAGACGTCACACGTCTGACGTGAGGCAACAAAATGGTAGCCAAAGTGGCATGCTTAGCGTGGCCGGTTGTCAGTTGCATTATAAATGCGAATGTTTGGGTGTCTGCGAACTTCGCTTACCTACTACAATCCGGGCACACACTTAACGTAAATGTCTGCGTATTGCTTCGGTTTTAAGCGAAATTTTGTTCGACATACTCCGTCTTTCCGTGGTACGTCTGTGCTTAGTTATATCATTTCTAAAGTACCTTCAACGGGTCTTTTCATTTTAATCACAATGCCAAGGAGAAAATGCTTATTTTTAGTTTCAAGAAACGAAGATAAATACTTTATGAAATAGTTTCATTTGTTTCTCTATTTAATAATTTTAAGTAAATACTCTTAATGTGTAATTTATATTTCTTAAATCCCATCGGTGACTGGATGGTAAAGGAAGAGTCTTATGAGCAAACGGATTCAATATTGAGACTATAAGGTTCGCAGGCCTTAGCAAAACTATGCAGATTCATATCTCAATGGAGAAATAGAATAATTTGTGTGAGCCATTCATGATTTTCCTGTTAATACAGAAGTATCTCAGCTCTATTACCTAATATGTGTCTCGATTATTCAAATTCCCTGGCAGCAAAAAGCTAAACGATGCTTATATTTTGAAACTGTCTTATGTTAAAGGTATAATAAAAAGGTCTATTTATACAAAACACGATTCCTCTAAAACACTCCTCAGAGGTGGTTTAAATTGCTGTTACAATTTGGCGACAATTAGACGTAAGAATCATGCATTTAAACTGAATAAATAAATAAAAAAATATATATAATCTCTGGAAACGTTTTCCCTTCACAGCAGACTATTTAAACTGCCTCTGAGGAGTATTTTTAGAAATTGTGTTGTTATAAATAAGGCCTCTTGATTGTTACTTCAGCTAATATAGTCGTATTAGCTGTCATGGAGGGCGACAATTTGTATATCTTGTTTTGAGAATCATCTGGTAAGCCGAATACATCTGAAAAGAGCTCATTTAGTTTTGTCCTAATAAAGGATGGTACACATCAACGCGGTGGCGGTGGCGGTCCGACCGTTTCCACTTGCTCCTAAACGGTTCTCCTACTGATAGGAGCACGAAGACCAATATCTCCTTATGCTCCTATCGTGTCCTTATATGCAATTAGTACACATAAGTAAAAAAAAATATTTTTATACATTCAAAATTTCATAAAATCATCTTAGTATTTCCAAAAAAAATACCTACAGTAATTTCGCCACGTAGAAGCGACATTTGGGTGTTCATTATTAAAGTATCAGTTACGAGATCCACTTGAAGCCGTTTTATCGGAATAACTTTGTCAGATTAGTAATTAGTAAGTGACAATATTCGTTGTACGTGACCCCATTAGTAGGAGCACGAGGATATGCTCCTACCGTTAGGAGCATAAGGACATATTGGTCCTCGTGCGCCTATCAGTAGGAGAAGCGAGTAGAAGCAAGTGGAAACGCCGGGCGGTCCATATATACGTCATTTACTGCAGTAGTAATGTAGACGTATGTATGGACCGCCACCGCGTTGGTGTGTTTCATCCTTCAGTAGATAGCAGAGTACCTCAGCAAGGTTACCGATATATTTCATATTTTGAAACATGTATTACTCTCGACTAACTAAGACCTGCTACCAACCAAGGTTGTCTGAAATAGATTATACCTTTAGTTTTAAATCTATGAAATGTACTGTTGGGATGATAACGTGTTTTTTTACTGTCCCTTTTCTACGCTCCCAAAAACTATAGTACTCGATTTCTTGTAGAACTCGAGTTAATAACGACAGTTCTTAATCTACCTACAATCAGCTAAAGTAAGTAAATACGCTGAACTCTCCAGCTAAGATTGCACTGACTCTTAAGAGCGCTAAAACTAATGGGCAGGCTCGTCAAAATTTATAGTTTACGTTGGCGTGGCCTATCCGGGCATTTAGTGCTCAGCTACCGACCTATTAGCTAGGTGAGACTAGAGTGGGCAGAGCATAGAAATTAATTGTTTGTCGATAGATTATGCACTAGCGGTTAACGTGCTTCCCCCCCAAAACAGAGGTTGTGGGTTCGATTCCCACTGGAAGCCACCTTGATTCGTACAAATGACCTCAGTCTGGGTGTTGAAGTTTTTCATTATTAGGGTTCCGTACCCGAAAAGGAAAAAAACGGAACCCTTATAGGATCACTTTGTTGTCCGTCCGTCCGTCTGTCTGTCAATACCTTTTATCTCAGAAACGCGTAAATGTATAAAGTTGAAAACCAAACTCAAGTTTACAGTCCCTTGAAGCTGTAAAAAAATAAAACTTCTAAGTTAACGTAAAAAAAATATACGGCCGTTTATGCCGCTAAAAACGTATACTTCGACACTCAAAGGAATCAAAATCTATAGGATACTTTCCGTTGACGTATAATTAATGAAGTTTTGCCAAGTAATATCGTCTTATACTACAAGTACAGGGAAAAGTCTGAAAACTATACATTTGTAATTAAAACGTAAAAAAATAGTCTTTGAAGTTCGGGAAGAGCTCGGAAAAAACTGTGACACTCGATTCCTGAACTGTTTGTAATATGTAAGTGCCTAAAAATTTGTACGGAATTTTAGGTGGGCGAGTTCGACTTGCACTTGTCCGGTTTTTTATTATGTGTTTGCATTTGCAACTTGCATTGTAAGACGGGCTTAAGAGTTGCCAATGCAGCTTATATTTTACTACCGGAAGACAACTCTACGAATTAAGCTAGAACCCAATTACCACAGATTAAAAGTTCTCATCGAAAACTACTGCATTTCTACAGTTGCACAAAAATGCCTACTAACCAAGAAAAGAGTTAAATTACATAAACACATACACAAACTGAGGCTTGTATCAGGGAGGGACGGAGGGAGGATCTGGCGCTTTATTAGGATTCATTAGTCGCTGCATGCTCGCAGGCTGGTTTTGGCTACTTCTTATTTTGCCCTTCGCTAACACGTCCCCTTATTTGGTCTACGTATGTCCACCTGGGGCATCCCTTACCTGATGTGTACTTTACTTGCCCTTCCACCTTTCCATCTTTTGACTGCCTCATTAGTCTAGCCGTTCAGGCGCTTAACTACCAAAACAGAGGTCGTGGGTTCACTGGGGGCCGCCGTACATTTGTACAAATGACCTCAGTCTGGGTGTATTTCTATGTCTGTGATGTCCTTGCCTAGTTACCTTAGTACAGAGTATCCTAGTTTGGGACCAATCGTTGTTGTGTAGATTTTTTTTTGAAATTTTTAATTATTTATTTTCAATTATTTTGTGATGTCCTTGCCTGGTCACCATAGTCCTGTACTAATTTGGGACCAAGTCAAGTGATTGTGTTGTGTGGAAGTTTATTTATTATTATTATATTTTTGGTTTCGTCATCAAGTTAAGTCCGTATTTTAGTTTTATATTTCATGATATAGAATAATGTTAAAATTTTTATCGATACTTTAATCCCATCTCTATAAACGAAGAGCGTCGACTTATTTGGCTAGTCGGCTGATTAGGACGGCGAACGAAAAGCCCACTCGCTGGCGAGGTAGGCGCACGCGCATTGAATCACACCTCCTGCGACGCGAATTTGTCGACATTTCTCGTAATTAGTGCTCTTAGCACATCCCTACTGTGAGTTATGGATTGTTTTAATCATGAGGCAATTTACTTACTTTAGACTTTGACACAGAAACGTTGCAATTTCAGTGGGTTTGTGGGCTTAGGAGTTTATTCTAATGATTTTACATGTGACACCTTGCAAAGGTTTCTGAATTGAGAATTTCACAGAGTAAATAGGTACTTAAGTACTATTCTGTCTCTTCATACTTCTTAAGAATCCATCAAGTACGAGTAGGACTCGGGCCCTTAGGGTTCTGAACACAAGATTACAAACTTAGCGCTTGAAAAGTATTTACTCGCATACAAACCAACTACAACGATAAGATTGTAATGGGTATAATTTTAACGCGCAGTAAAATACATAATAATAATACATAATAAATACATAGTACGTGTAAATTACTGGTGTGCAATAAAGTGTTATCTATCCATCTATAATCATAATAACTTCCGCACAACACCATCACATAGGTTTTTAAAACACCATCACTTGTCCTGGTGTCAAACTAGGATACTCTGAGCTATTGTAACCAGGCAAGGACATCACAAACATGGACATTTTGTTGTGCATATTATGTTACTTATCTGCTTATTTTGTTTCTGTGATGTATCTTGTTGGTATAATAAATGTCTTTCTTCTTCTTCTTCTATATATACCAAAACTGAGACCAAATACCGTTGTGGTCACCAAAAAGTATTTTCTGTCAATAACAAATGTACCAGCAAAGTAATCTAACCAAGCAGCAGATAAGTCCAAATCAATCAGAAAAAAATCTAAATTAACGTAAAGTGAAAGTCAAAAATTTTATTCACTATAAAAACAATATTTTTAGTTAACGTACGTCAAAGCTGTTAGTTCCACAATTAATAAATTATGCGGAGAAGAAGCTAACAAAGAAACTCCACATTTAGTCTCTGTATTATCTAAACGAATACAAAACAAGTCGGTTTTTGTCAGAAAGAAAATATTTTTCACCAGCAATAAAAGTTTTTTGAACAGATAAATTGTCAAGGTGATCAGCAGAAATATCCATTCAACCTCTAAATGTTTGTATTAAAATTTTATTAATTTGCCGGCTACAGGTTGCCGATTATTTATTTACTCATAAACAGCCTATATTCGTCCCACTGTAGGGCACAGGCCTTCTCTCAGGGAGAGAGTATGGGCTTAATCACCACGCGTGCCCACCGCGGATTGGCGATTTCAAGCGCTGAGGTATGTGAATAGCCCAGTCACTCAGGTTTCCTCACGATGTTTTCCTTCACAGTTAGCGAGTGGTTTTGCTACTATAACTTCACAAATGTACAAAACTTAGAAAACAAAGTCATAGGTACATGCCCGCGCTGGGAATCGAACCTGGGTCTCTCGTTTCCGAGTCCAATGTTCTACCCACTAGGCTACCACCACTTCTTTATTTAGTACACTGACCAAAATTATTATTAAAATGATGAAGCTATTGAAGTAACTTAATTTGGTATAGGTGCAGGGCAAGCCTACTCCATAGTCTATGTCCCAGGCACTGCAGCGACCGAGTGGTCCCATGTAGTAAGAGTAAGGAGCCACTGGACGCTGTATAAATAATCTCATTACATAGATGCAAGGTTAACTCAATTCCGGAATGACTTATTTGAATTCGTTAGTAACGTGTAGTATTTACGAAAGTTTTAGTTCACAAATTGTGACCTTGTTAGATTTACTTGTTCTTCAATTACTTATTCTGCGGTCCAAACTGATAGTATTACTTTTTTGGTGATATTTTATTGTTGATGAAATATTTTCGTTGATTAGGTACTTAATTATTTTTTTTATTTGGAATATCTGCACATTATTCGGATTGTTTTACCCATGTCGTAAGCTTGACTCGTTTTTCGCCAAATTTCAGGTCAATGGTCAACCTTACAGGTTTTTGCACAAAACCTCAATACTTTTGCAGCCTGAGACATTTTTTTCAATAGAGTTTACCGCAATGCAACGTGTTATTGAAATGTACTAAACCTGAAAATCGTTTCAGTGTCTACAAACCACTTTTAAACGTTTACAATTTTAAAATTCTCAATTTTATGTTTTTATTTTTCAATCTTGAAACTTAATTAATCCGCAGTACTAGTAGAAAAAATAACTGTAACTTTGATTTTTTTTTACTTTCGCTTAATCTTCATCTGCAGTCCTATCCTACTCCTAGGGGAGCATAGAGCCTCAACCACAGATTTCTACCTCTGACGGTGGTTTTCGACAGCTTCCAATTCAGACCAGCTAGTGCCGATTGACTTGGCCTCTTGAGCTACGGATCTACTATTGTGCTATATGATTTATTTATTGATACTGCAGAAAGGTTTTCAGTTTTTACATTATTTCCAAATCCAGTCTGAAATTTAACTGCAATAGTTAATATTAGCTACGAAATGGTCTCGAAGATCCTTGGCTATTTTTACCGTCCCCCTTGTGCCTAGCGGACCAACCATTAGTTGTTCAGTATATACGCTTTTGGTGGACACATGTGGTCCTTGAGAAGTGCGGGCGTCTATTTTTAGGATCACTCGGCCGTGAACTTTACGTTTCTACTACATGTGATTTTAAGCAATTTAAGTTCGGGATCCTATGGAACTGACATCGTATAAATAACAAAATAGCATGAATTTGAGTTTGTGGTTTACAACACTTTTGCTCTATTCGTTATTATTTCTTATTAGGTAGATTTATAGAATATTCTTGATTGTAAAAATCACATTAATAGAAATTAAATAAATTAAATTATAGTACAATTAGCGGCCTTATTACTAAAAACAATTTCTTCTAAGCAACTATAACAAGCAGTAAGACTGATTTCTTTCTTATCTCCGTCTATAGACGACGATTTAGCCGTATATAGGCGCAACTCCTGGAATACGCCAATTAGAGAACCAATTGACTTACCTAGTTATACGCCAATTGACTTAGGTATTGCGTAGATTTATGCTTATCAAAATATCAGGTCTTATGAAAATTTATTAAATTCGAGCTTTGCATACTTTACCAATGTCGCGGCCTACCGTCTTAGACGATGGTAGCTTTTTTTAAAAATGGAATTTTAAAAAGAAACGAAAGTCGTGCTCTATTCGACAAGTTTCGGAAATTGAGTGAAAATGAATGAATGAATAACCATTTATTGCTAAGAACAAAGATATTTCACACTTATTTAAATTACTTACGTATTATTTTAAACAATCTAGTGGAAGAACTTGGGACAATAGAACTGACACTCAGCATGTGCTGAGAAATGAAGTCCAAATCTTACAAGTATTAATGTAGATTATATTAAAGGTAGAAGATATGTAGAGCACCGGTACTACCAAAAAGAAAAGTAAAACAGCTAAAAAAGTACCTACTAACTAGTGCCAGTGACATAATTTAGGTGACATGGAAATAAAATGGTACTTAGTCGTAGTTAGAACTCAGATATACTTAGGTAATTTAAATCATATAAACAGAAGCACAAAGCTGAATCACACATACTTTTATATTGTGAAAATATGTTATAAAAACAAAATTTAATCTAAAAGTAATAAATAGAAGAAAATGTTGCGCCAACACAAGCCACCGCGAATAACACGCGCAGCAGAGGGACTCCATCATACCCAACACAAACAAACCTATAATATGAGTTTACTATTTATCAATATTAGAAAGTAAATTAATGAAATAACTTCGTATTAATAAACTTTTTTTTCGCATAATACAAATAAATAGTCCTGAAACAAAAGTTGTTAAAAAGCGATGAACTCCAATCGACGAGTTTAAGGAATTACGCATTTTGAAAACACCCTGTATAGGGTTTACAAGACAAGGGCTTAATGCCGGATTCACTTAATTGAATTTTCCTTGGAAGAATCCGACCAGGCTTCACTCTTATTTGAAGATCTTAATCTTGACGCATCAAAATCATGATTCAAGTAAGTGATTTCGGAATTAAGTTCACAATGAGTAGTGCTTACCGAAGTTTTAGTTTATAAATATGCTAGATAATAATTATATTGTATTTATGCTCACATCGCTCGTAGCCCCGGCTGCCTGAGTGATCTTAAACGATCACGAAGGTTAAGCAACACAGGGCGCGTTCAGTGCATGGATGGGTCGCCGTCTATGCCTAACGCTAGTGGCATTTGTCCGAGCGGTTCCGTGCTTCGCAAGGCACGTTAAGCTGTTGGTGCCGGCTGCCGTCGATAGATGGCAGTCGTTAAGCCAAGTCAGAGGCCTTAGGGCGGCTTGACAACTTCTGACAGTAGACAAGCCACTAGTCTACAAGCCTCCACCAATCCGGACTTGGCCCCCGTGGTGGAGTATGGCCTATACCTTCCTCAGGGAAGAGACCCGTGCCCCTCGGTGGGGACATGATGGGTTGATGATGATGCTCACAAAATATAGCATACGCCGGTTTTATATAATATGTTGTCTTAGGGTACAAGGGTACAAGGCATCTTTAAGAGAGAATATGGGCTTGATCACCATGCGTGCTTAGGGCCGGTTTCTAAATTGAGAATTTTACCAAATAAATACTACTGTTACGCTCTTTTCTGAGAAATTCGAAGAGACAGCACTACAGTTAACTATTCACTTGGCGAAATTCTCAATTCAGAAACTGCCCCTTGGTCTGGATTGGTTATTTCAAACATTAAGTTAAAACAAAGTGGTAATACCTGTATCCGAATCGATAATTTCACTTACTACACACAGTACAGTGACATGATTCTTCATTCCATTAACGTCTTGAAGGTTCAATACGTATACGCGCGTAGACTTGAAGCAGTGAAAAGTTACCGACGCGTTCATGCACTTGTCTAAGTCCTGGGGTGCTACTACGTAACTTCTCCACAGTATGGACTCGTCCAATCTACTCATCATGATCATCATCAGCGATTTGACGCCCACTGCAGGACGTAGGCTTCCGTTATGGTTTTCCCAGCTTCCCGGTCGTGTGTCAGACCGTAAACTGACCGCAAAGTCAGAACTTTTCCACCCCAACGGCCATCAGTTCTATCAATCTACTCAGAACTGTCAAATGGATACATATTTTGACACTTTGGAAACGTCAAAATGGATAATACAATAAAGTGGACAACTGTCCGTAATAGAAGGGCTTGTTTATTCACTGTGCTCTAGCGTCTCTGTAATTGTACAAATAACGTTTTTGCTTTCTCCGTAGAAAATGTCAGACGTCAACGTGCAAAAAATCGACTAACATGTCAACACAAATTGTTGAACTCGATACTTTTCAAATGATAGCGTTACGAGTCCCGAATTGAGCAATTTCTAGCATCCTGTCCCACATCTGCTTGTCGCGGAGGAAGAAAGGAAAAAAGTATCCGTTCACATTACTTTTTGGAATTTGTTACTGCAGGCACGCAAAGATAGTTTTGCTTCGACATTAGTGGAATAGAAAATCGTTATGAACAAATATAATATGTAGCTTTTTTATTAAAGGGTTTAAGGACCTGTTTATCTTTGTAAAATTTGCGAAGACGAAAAAATTTCCAATGTCTTTTTCATGGAAATATTTGTGGCGTTTTATAATAGAATCCGTTAAACGTTACAGATTTTAATTCAGATTATGAAGTTTCATTCAGGCTATGCCTTTATTTCCTTAGAACATGGTACAAAAAGTAAATTAATATATGCAGTTAACCCCGAAAGTAGCAATTTGGGTCCAAAGATTCAATTTAAATGACGTTATTCTGGACGACTTGCTTACAAATCGTGAAAACAGCATTATCTACCTATAAAATACGCAATTCCTGAAACGCTTCAAATTAAAGTTTATCATTTACACATCTATTGTTCTACGACGTTTGTGTTTTTTTTTTTTATTTTCATTTTCAATTACTTCAAATTCGATATCTATTTGATTTATGGTTTTCTGCTTTGTAATGGCATTATTTAATATAAACTCCTTAAACCATATGTGTAAAATAGAATGGACATTGTTCTATATAGGACAACGATTTGCCAGAGGCGGCGACATTGGTTTATGTTAACCCGATATTTCTAAACTCATAAAACACAAGTTGTTATCAGGAATGATGCATTTTTGAGGTGACCCTGTATCTTTAGCAAAACAAAAAGAAACTACTACCTATTTAGTATCTCTGTATTACATCCCCTATATTACCCGAGATGAGAAAAGAAATCTAACAATATTATATGGGGCTAAGTCGGTTGTAGTACAAAAAAACAATATTCAATTAGCAATTAATGCTTAAGAAATTCCAACTCACCTTAAATCAGCGCCACCAAGCGTCGAGTAGCAAGCTTCCCTCAACCTCCCCCACACATGGACACAGCACACACCACCCACGCACACACCCTCCCTCCGAACTACTCACACTCACTGACACATAAACGAGACGGCCATACATCGAGCACGCAATTTCCACCCGGGGAAAACGGACAACCCTTTCTCTATCCTATTCACCCTCCGCTTTTACCGTAGACGTGACAGAGACGGGGCTATCTCCCGCGGTTGGTTCTCAAACTGGACATTGAGTGACCAGGGAGTTTTTCTGTCGGGATTTTCGTCTGACCTATCCGGTAATGTTTGGTCAAGCAGTGTTGCATTTTGTTTGGGAAAAGGGTGGTTTTTGTATGCCATGTGTAAAGAGATTATAGGAGTATAGGATGCAAGAGAGTGTTTTAGTTTAAAGTTGCTTTGGCAGGTAGTATGTGAGTGTAAATTAAGTAACATAGTTGCAATGGTTCAAATGTATCATTAGTATTCTTTTGCATTGAAAATAAGGAGATCAAAAAGCTATGCCAATTTTCTTAACCTTCAAACACTCCTAAAAAGAACGAAAAACCAATCAATCAAACGTGGGACGCGAAAACAAAACAATTTGAAAATCGAACACGGAACACGGCTGCGCGGCACACAAGAAAAGTTTCGTTCAGAAACAATTATAAGAAAAAGTTTTTTTTTCGCAGCCAGTTCCCGCGCCAGTTAAGTCTCTGACACTCATAAAACTTATTAAAGTCAAGGACCGACTGAGATAAGTTGCCCGTCGTCGTCTTCTTGAGTAAAATAACGGCGGCGCCGAGAAAAAAA